>CM043702.1:27790000-29167500 GCA_023935145.1 Bretschneidera sinensis
CCAACCTACAGACCACCTTTGTTACACTGTAATTATCTATCCTAAGATGGATTTCTGTTTAACGGAAATGGACAAAATGCAGATGGTTCAAATTACCATTTCTGCTCTTTTCCTTCCAACTTCTGAGCAGCCAACCAGAGGCTAAGAGAAGTGCCAATTTGATGGGGACTCTATTCAGAAGAGTAGGATTAGGACTCCTAATCCTAAATATCAGGAATAATCCTATTAGTAGGATAAGAATAAGAGATAGAGGGAAGAGTTGTGTAAACTTCCCTACTATCTTACTAAGTTAGTTATCTTTATTTTTATTTGAATTGTAGGGATGTTACCAAGTTGTTAGAGGTAATTTTATTTAAGAGAGTCCTCGTATTAGGAAGAGGCATTGAGTATTTTGATTAACACATTGCGTGTAACGGTGATTCCTGCCTTAAGTGAAAGTTCATTATTATCATATTTTCCTTTCATATCTATATTCATTCCCAATTCTCAAAATTCCATCACATTTACCCTATCAATTGGTATCAGAGCAATGAGGACCCAGAAGGAACGCATTGAGAAGCTTGAACTTGACGTTCAGAAGCTTTCTGAAGATCATACAAAGCGGTTTGAGAGTCTTGAAAAGTCTTTGGAGGATATTGCAAGTTCTATCAAGGAGGGTTTTTCGGGGGGCCAATACAAGACTGATGGCAAAAATTCTCAGAATTCCAACAAAGGATTCAAAGAGACGCCATTTTTCATGGAATGGTCTTCATCGAGATCGGCAAGAAGATGGGTCTTACGGCCGCCCATTAAAGATGGATTTCCCTCGATTTTTTGGGGAAGAACCCATTATATGGCTGGATCGTGTGGCTCAACATTTTGAGCTACAAAAGATTCACACTGGGCCATCGATGTGCTATCAAGCAATTGTTTGTTTTTGATGCTGAGAATGCGGGTGATTATGACGGCATGGGGGGCAAACCAGCAGCGGAAGAGATCGACGAAGATGCAAGTGATGGTGACCCACAAATTTCCTTGCACGCCTTAACCGGGTATACGGGACCACGGACGATGAGGGTGGCTGGTCAGATCGGCTGCCGATGAGTATTGGTTTTGATTGACAGTGGATCTACACACAACTTCATTGATCAGAGGATAGCACGACATTTGGGATTGTCGGTCACTCCAATTGACCATTTCTGGGTTACAGTGGCAAACGGGGAGAAGATATGTTCCAGGGAGAAACATGAAGGGGTAAAACTAGTGATACAAGGACTGGATATGTCAGTCATTTTCTTTTCTCTTTCATTGAATGGGTTAGATGCTGTGTTGGAATTCAATGGCTTGAAAAATTACGTCCCGTCATATATGACTGGGGAAGACTATCTATGACACTCACGTGGAGATAAGGTGCATGAGATAGTGGCTCAATGCAAAATACAAGGCCAGGCCATTAACAACACCATGTTGGGCCGACAAGTGTCTTCAGGAGGTAAAGTTTTTGCTGTCGCTGTTAGGCAGGCCCAAACCGAGTTTCACTCTTCTGTAGCGGATGAAATTCAAGCCATTCTTGCTGAATTTCCAACAGTCCTCGACGAGCCTACCTCACTACCGCCGTCACAAGTATTTGACCACCACATCCAACTCAAAGCCGACCCCAACTCCATAAACGTCAGACCATACAGGTACACCCATTTAAAAAAAAAAAATGAGATTAAAAGACAAGTATCTAAAATGTTGGGATCTGGCTTAATTCGACCCAGTAGTAGTCCTTTTTCTTCTCTTATTTTACTGGTGAAAAGAAAAAAGATAGGCACTTGGCGATTTTGCGCAGACTATCGTGCTTTGAATGCAACTACGATTAAAGATCGTTTTCCTATACCTACAGTAGATGATATGATTGATGAATTATTTGAGTCGCAATATTTTACTAAATTTGATTTAAGGGCGAGTTATCACCAGATCCGGGTTGTTCCCGAGGATATTCACAAGACCGCTTTTCATACGCACAGTGGCCATTACGAATATTTGGTAATGCCTTTTGGCCTCTGCAATGCGCCGTCTACTTTCCAGGCTACTATGAATGCTATTTTTTGACCTTATTTACGTCAATTTATACTTTTTTTTTGACGATATTCTAATTTATAGCCAAAGTTGGGAGGATCATTTGGCTCATATACGAATGACTTTTGAGATCTTGGCCGAACAACAATTTGTGGTAAAGCCTAGCAAGTGTGTGTTTGGTCAAACTGAGGTAGACTATTTAGGTCACCTTATTACTGTTGCTGGTGTGAAAGTTGACCCAAGAAAAGTAGAATCCATGCAAAATTGGCCTCAGCCTAAAACCATCACGGAGTTGCGTGGGTTTCTTGGGCTTACGGGGTACTACCGTAAATTTGTCAAAAATTATGGTTTTATTGCTCAACTATTGACCCAGTTATTGAAGAAAGGACAGTTTGGGTGGAATCTGAAAGTGACTAAAGCCTTCAAGGAGTTAAAGATAGCTATGGCCACAACACCCGTATTGGGGTTACCAAATTTTTCTGACATGTTTGTTTTGGAGATAGATGCATCTGGTACAGGTATTGGAGCAGTTTTAGCTCAACAAGGACGTCTTTTGGCATATATGAGCAAAGAAATTAGGCCCAAGAAGCAAGGATGGTAAGTCTACTCCAAAGAAATGTTGGCTATCATAGAGGCTATTCGATTGTGGCGACCATATTTATTAGGTCGACACTTTCAAATCTGGACAGACCAAAAGAGCCTGAAGTTTTTGATGGAGCAACGGGTGGTTACTTCTAAGGAACAAAAATGAGTCTCCAAATTACTAGGGTACGATTATGAAATTATATATTGTCCAGGGAAAACGAATTCAGCTGCAGATTCATTATCCTGAATGCCCATTGATAAATGCTTAAATAGTCATATTTAAGCCTCTTAATTTACACTTGTTAGGCTCTTTATTTATCTATTTTAGTATATTCTATTTCATTTTCGTGTTTTGTGTGTTTTTCACAGGGCTTGGGCAAAAATATGACATTTTGGAGCTTTAAGGGATGAAAAGTAGAGTTCTGCAAATCCAGCAAGGTGCGCTCGAGCGCACAGCACACGAGTGCATACTTAGAAGGCTCGAGTGCACATTCGCGCTCGAGTGCAACCCGCATACACTCGAGCGCATACACTTCAGACCTCAAATAGGAAATTAGGGTTTCGGGGCACCCTGAGAGCCCTATATATAGCCTTGTAAAACACAGAAACCATACCTTTTGTTTGAGACTTGAAGTTACAAGCTTAGGAAAGGAATTTACCACTCATCTCCCGAGTCTTCTTCGGGTTTTATTTCTCTGTTTTTGTTTTATTATGGTTAGGATATTTAGTTTAACTAGCATGTGTAACTAAACTCTTATAGGGCTTGATTGAAGCCCTAGTTATGCTTTTCCACATATATATTCATTGATTACCTTTCCTATAGCCATGTTATAATGCTTAACTTGATTAATACATGTTTCTATTTAAATTCCTCATATGTATGTGTCTGATCAACTTATGCATGTGGTATGGATTGGTTAGTTGAATCAATTTGGATGACCGAGTCCTAGGTTCAACAAAAGTAACAAAAGATATCCATACTGGATTCTTGGGTTAATCAACATAGGAAACCGGAAGCGGACCAAGCCCTAGGTCCCGTGTGGTTGTCGATCTCCACAGCCCTTATGCTTTCTTAAGGAACAACTCAGTATACATCCATGCTGAATCCCTTAAGAGAGAAAAGAGTTAGAGTACACACCATGCCTAACTCGTTGCTTAGGGAGATCAATAGCCTAAGGTGTGGACCAAGCCCTTAGGTTGGCAACCATTAGGTATTCATAATAAGGCTAGAGCATTAGCACCTTACTTAGTGGGAAAGTGTAATTAGTGGTGGATATCATAGCCCTATGTCCTTATTATTATTAACTCGCACCTCACTTTTATTTCTTTTTTTACTTTGAGAAAATAATTCTAAATCGAAATTCACCAATCCATGTGGAAATGATCTCGCACTTGTACACTATGCTACCATTGACTTTGTGCACTTGCAAGTAAAACAAGTACAATTATTTACTTATTTATTTAGGTAGATAAACGCACAACACCCATACAAGACATAACGTTGGGCCCCGAAAACAAGCTGGATACTTCAGAGGAATTATTGGCCATTAGTGGGCCATACTTTCAATTGTGGGCTGAGTTGAGATAAGTCAATAATACAGAACCTTACTTGGTGGACCTGCATCAAAAGCTTCTTAGTCAACCAAACAAACATCCACACCTTAAGAATCGTGAGGGTTTGCTACTGTACAAGGACTGGATTGTGTTGTCTCCATCCTTGTCCTTGCGAACGGTGTTGCTCCAGGAATGTCACAATTCCAAAATGAGAGGTCACTCTGGTATCTTACGCACTTACAACCGGGTAAAGCAATCTTTTTTTTGGGAAGGTATGAAACATGATGTGCAGTGGCATGTGGCAGCCTGTGATGAATGCCAACAAAACAAATTGGAATCTCGTTCTCTGGTCGAACTCTTACATCCCTTACCGGTACCATCGCAGGTTTGGAAGTATATATCCCTTGATTTTGTGGAAGGATTGCCATCCTCAGATAGCAAAACCATGGTTCTAGTTTTGGTGGATCGTTTCACCAAATATAGCCATTTTTTGGCGTTGTCTCATCCTTACACAGCTCGGATGGTTGCTGCAATTTTTATTGCTTAAATCGTTCGCCTCTATGGTATTCCTAAATCAATGGTGAGCGATCGGGATCGTGTGTTTGTTAGTACATTTTGGAAGGAACTTTTTAAACTTCAAGGTACCCAGTTATAGATAAGTTCAGTGTATCACCCTCAATCAGACGGCCAGACCAAGGTGGTTAATCGTTGTATGGAACAATACCTTCGCTGTCTCTGCAGCCAACACCCAAAAAAATGGTGTCAATATTTACCATGGGCGGAATACTGGTATAACACCACATTTCACCAACCTTTGGGTACCACTCCATTTCAAGTATTGTATGGACGACCACCACTGATAACAGCAAAATATTTGGAAGGCATTTCGATGGTAGATGAAGTTGATAAAGGGCTCTGTGAGAGGAATGAGCTACTGCAACAGTTGAAGGGTCATTTAGAAAAAGCTAGCAATCAGATGAAACAACTCGCAGATCAAAAGCGATGTGACTATGTGTTCGAGGTCGGTGATTGGGTTTTCTTACGGATACAGCCTTACCGACAGTGCAGTGTTTTCCGACAAGCCCATCAAAAATTAGCTAGTCGTTTCTTTGGGCCTTATCAGATTATAGAGCGAGTGGGACTGGTAGCATACAGATTGACTCTTCCAAACACGATAAGAATACACCCAGTCTTTCATGTTTCCTTGCTCAAGAAAAAAGTGGGTGATGTTTCTCGTATCACATCAGATCTGCCACCATTTTCTGAAACCAACACACCCTTGATCTAACCTCAAAACGTTCAAGATTTCCAGTGGGTGAAACAAGGAGCTAAGTATATCATAGAAGCCCTCGTACAATGGAAGGATATGCCCCATGAAGATGCCACGTGGGAAGAGGTGATGTGTCTTACACAATAATTAGGACTCCTAATCCTAAATATCAGGAATAATCCTATTAGTAGGATAAAAATAAGAGATATAGGGAAGAGTTGTGTAAACTTCCCTATTGTCTTACTGGGTTAGTTATCTTTATCTTTATTTGAATTATAGGGATGTTATCAAGTTTTTAGAGGTAATCTTATTTAAGAGAGTCCTCAGATTAGGAAGAGGCATTGAGTATTTTAATTAACACATTGCATGTAACGGTGATTCCTACCTTAAGTAGAAGTTCATTATTATCATATTTTCGTTCCATAGCTATATTTATTCCCAATTCTCATAATTCCATCACATTTACCCTATCATAATTCTAACATTCTCAAACAAGGTCGGTACAAGTTTCAATTATGTTAGTCAACTAATAGCTTATACCTGTACAACGATTCATAATATTTCTGCTTGCACAACTCAAAGAACAACTTCCTTGAGTACCAATTATCATCCAAATCTTTGAATGCTGCAAGATATTTCTCTGCCTTTTCCCACTCACCGTGAATAATAGTCTCCCTAAAATAGTTCATATTGAAGAAAATCTTTGACTCATGCTCTAATCTTCATCAAAGACAGTTAATAACACACAGCAATCAAGAAATAAGATTTATGAAGAATTAAATCATTCTTTAATTTTTTTTCAGATGCACTTTGGAAGCACTCTTCTTGTTTGAATGCTAAAGCCATTTAAGTTTTGGACCAATATCTTTGATTCTACCTTAAATTATCTTCAAACACAGTTTTAAAAAATGGAAAACAAGAAAAAATTCAAAGAATTTAAGTACCATTTGGTTAGCAATTTGGAAATACTAGCTCTTGAAAGCTAGTTTTTCACAACTTTATATTTCAAAGGTCATAAAAGTATTACCATAAAATATGTACTTACATGGCATCTAAACAAATAATTTGGGAGTTTTTTGGATTTTCAAAGAGATTTCATATTAATCACTGAAAACCAGTTAATCCAAAAGTAGGGAATCTACTTCCAAAATGGTAACCAAAAACAAAACAATATAATCACGTTACTCTTTTAGCACATTTGGAGATATCTTTTCTTGATTTGGAATTATGGAACTCATAATCAGCAAAACATATTTTGATTTCGGAAGAGAGTAAAGTTTTTCCAGCAAAAGAAGAATGTCACCGTACGAGTGAAGACTCTCCTTGTAATCCTTTTCATTAAGAAACTGGAGTATCAAGAATATAAAATTCTAGTACGTAGTATCGTCTACGAGTATATTTGAAGCATAAAACAAAAAAAAATCAAGTTTTTAGGGTTTCGAGGTTCGAATGTTAAAAATTCTAAGATCTATTACATGTATTGTATTACTAATTTGATCTATTTAATATCACATACTGATATTTGCGATATATTGTTATTCTTGTAACATCACAATTAACAGTTTTGTAATGGGAAAGAACTCATCAGCTTAAGAGATGAGACGTGATCTAACTCATATTTATAATAAACTTAATGGGTCGCCCATCATAACCATTAGATTTGTTAAGCTCACACCACTGTCCAACCACATCTAAGTCCATTAGGTGTATCTGATTCACCCACAAATGCCTAATAAGTCTATGCCTAAAACACCATTTTTCGTGTTTAGGGTTGTCCTACTGAGGTTAGAATTTATAATCCTTCTTAAAAGAAAGCATAACTTAGATCTACTCATTTTTTTCATTAGGTATCCATAACACTCTGAGGGATACATGTTCTATTGTCCTACATGTGGTACAAGAACTGTGGAGTCTCGAACTGCTAAATTCCTAGAGTATGATGTTAGTGATATTTTAGGTGTTGTTCATTCTTAGCCAGTTAATCAAGTTGAGTAGACCGGATATGTCACTTTTCCTTTACTAGTTTTACATGAGATTATTGTACCTATGGATAAAGTTACTGTTGTGAATCAGGAACCTATAGATGAAGTTATTGTTGTGAATCAGGAACCTATGGATGAAGTTGTTGTTGTGAATCAGGAACCTATGGATGAAGTTTTTGTTGTGAACTAGGAACCTGTGGATGGAGCTGTTGCTTAGCCACAAGATCCTGTTATTAAAGTACCCTTAAGAAGGTCTGTGAGACAAATGAGATCTTCCATTCCAAACTATTATGCTTATCTAGGTGAAAGTGATTTTGATATTTTTCATGTGGTTAATCCAGTTACTTTTCATGATGTTGTTATTAGTCTATAGTTTGCTATGTGGATGGATGTGATGACTGATGAGAAGTAGTCTATGGCTCATAATAAGGTTTGGGATCTTGTTGAGCTTCCTGAAGGTATCAAACTCATTGGTTGTAGGTGGGTGTACAAGACCAAACTTGATTCCAACAGTAAAATAGACAGGTTTAAGGTGAGGCTAGTACTAAGGGATATACACAGAGACATGGTATCATCTATACTAAGACTTTCTCACCAGTATGGACAAAAGATTCCTTCAGAATTATCATGGCTCTTTCAACTCATTTTGATTTAGAGTTTCATCAAATGCATATCAAAACAACGTTTCTAAATAGCAATCTTTGTGGGGAGATTTACATGCAACAGTCTGAGGGATTTTTTTAGGCTTGGAAAGGACACATGGTGTGCAAACTTAAAAAAAATCCCTCATAGGCCTTAAATAGGCTTCTAGACGGTGGTATTTTAGATTCCATGAGGTGTGTTGACCCTAAATTGATTTTAATAATGACAAAACCAAGTTAAATTGTGCTAATCAATTTATCTAAGTGTTCAAGCTGCAAAAGCATTCAGCTCAAAGACATGACGCAAGATACTTATAATACTCGGAATTAAGTCAGAAGACTAAGCTTAGATCTTAAGGTAGTTAAATTTTATTGTAAATCTTTAATTTCAAGTGCCTAGCTTTCTTTGTGGCTCATTTTTTATTAAACAAATTATTTTGGACAAAAACCATTTTGACTAGAAAACAAAATTGAAAACATAAAACTATGTTTCATGTTATTCAGTTGACTAAATGAAATACAGAAAGCCTGTCGTTCTTCATCCAGTCGATCGAACATTCTTCCAATTGACTGAATAGGACTCCTAATTCAAAAGTTTGAATTTAAACATGCATCTAGTTATCTAAACAAGCATTTATTCCACTGGACATTCGAAAATAACGATCATTTTTTAAAAACTGAAACAGGTTCAGAGCATTAAGTGCTCCAAACAACTCCAAAACGTCCATAACTTGTGAGTAACTGCTATGAGGGTTTAAAACTATATAAACCCCTTATAAATGAGTGAATAAAACAACTCTTAAGCAATCAATCTTCATCTTATCATTTATTTCATTCAAAACTTTCTTAAAATCTTTATAAATCATTCTTAAAAGTTTTACACTTCTAAGAGAGATATTTCTTTCTTTGTAAAAGCATTAAATACAAAGTATATCTTGTTCTTGATCATTAAATTTCTAATCATTGTAAAGAGGAAGAGTTGGTATAACTCTTAGAGTGTTTAGGTGATTAAACATTTCTTATAAAGACTTCCTTAATCAAAAGAGATCGTGTACGATTTAGGCAATACCTGTGAAGTTGATAGAATAACTAGTGGATTACTTCAAAGAGGTTCTTTGAAGAGAGTGTACTAAGGGATGGAGAAATTCGATATTGTCAGACCACTATAAATAGTGTTTGCACTTTTTTTTCCTTATCTATTAACTTTCAACATTATTATACTTGTCATTCTTGATTGTGCTTGATTAAGTCTTCTAAAATTTGCTTGTTGTGTGAAAAAGTTGTAAAACCTAATTCACCCCATCTTAGGTTTGGACCTTAGTCTACAAAGTGGTTCGCTCATTTGAATTTGAGGAGAACATAGCTGATTCTTGAATATATCTTAAGGTCAATGGGAGTAAATTTATCTTTCTAGTTTTATACATTGATGATGTTCTACTTGCCAGTAGTGACTTTGGTTTGCTTCATGAGACTAAGAGGATGTTATCCAAAGTCTTTGATACGAAAAATCTTAGAGATACTGCTTTTGTTCTTGGGATATAGATTCATAGGGATAGATCTAGAAAAATTTTGGGTTTGTCTTAGAGAACCTACATTAATAGTGTTCCTGCTAGGTTCAACATGTGTAAATGAGACAAATTGAGTAAAGGCAAATATCCCAAGAACTGTATTCAGAGGGAGTCTATTGAAAATATTCCATATGCTAATGTAGTTGAGAGTTTGATGTATTATGAGGTTTGTATGAGATCAGACATTGCTTATGCAGTGAGTATGCTTAGTAGATTCTCTGTTAATCCTGATTGTGATCACTGGACAGCTACAAAGAAAGTTATAAAGTATTTTCAAAATACCAATGTTTACATGTTAGTATACCGATAGGTTGACCACTTAGAGGTCATTGGATATGCAGATGCTGGCAAGGTGAGCACTTCAGATGATGGAAAATCCACCACTAGATACATTTTCATGTTAGTAGGAGGTGCTATCTCGTGGAAAAGTGTCAAGCAGTCACTTGTTACCTCTTCCACTATATGGGCTAAGGTTGTGGCTTGCTTTGAGGCTGGTGCACATGCTAAATGGTTGAAAAACTTCATCTCAGAGTTGTAGATTCCATCTCTAAACCACTAAGACTTTTCTGTGATGATATGGCTGCAATATTCTTTGCGAATAATACTAAAAAGTCTAGTGTGCAAAATACATAAAACTAAAATACTTCAAGATTAAAGAATAGGTTAGCAATGGTGATATGTTTTTTGAGAATATTGATACTAGGGCTATGCTTGCTGATCCTTTGGCCATGTGTCTTGGGCCTTCAGATTTTGTCAAACATGTAGACAACATGAGTATTGTTAGTTCTTTTGATGAATTTTATTAATGCAAGTATGACTTTTGTATTGAGACTTTTATGTCAGCTTATATGTTATTTTCCTTTGGACATCTTTTTTGAAATTTAATAAAAATATTATTGATGATCATCGTTTTCTTTGATTGATATCATATTATGAGTGTGTAGGTACCACTCTTTTCCTCTTGAGACCCATGCATTTGACTCATTACCCAAGGTCACTCCCCTTAAAGAATGTGAATATGGCGAGGGTGCGGATTACGATGAGTAGGCATATGAAAACAAGTGAAACCTACCAAGTCTAATACAAACCATTTATAAGTAGTAAGAAGGCTCCCATGATAGGTGCGCTTTTAATGTATTAGATAAGAGGTCATTCTTCTTCCAAATACAAAGCACAGATGATGAGTAAGGAGCCTCCATTTGACCTTGAAAGGGTCAAATCCTTTGTCATTGGTCTACATGAGAAATTCTAAAGCTCAAGAGATTTGAGTGCAAAAGAGTGAGGATTTAAATCCTTTGTGTTTTAAGAGAATTAACTGAAATTTTCATTCAAGTATTATCATCTACACTACTAATAAAACCAAGCACACATTTTGTAATTTTTATTCAAAATTAAGCTAAATAGACAATTTAAAAAAATAAATAGGAATTAAGCTAAATAGATTTAAATTAAACTACCTTAAAGATGAGATTCAAAATAACTAGTAACAAGTAACTAGTAACATTTTTAATGGGCCAAAAGGGGGCCAAAATTAACAAGGACCAAGGGGTCCCAAAATTCTTCTTAAAGAATTAAAGTTCACATGTAATTAATGACAACTTAAAATAAAACATCTAACTTAGAGAACATAAAAATTCTTAAGGTACTAAACTAAAGGGAAGAACTTTAAAATCATCGTTACCTCAACATTTAATTTAACGAAGACGCTATATATGACTAGAAGCTAACTTAAAAAAGACATATAACTTGTGAAATAGAAAATGTTAAGAAATTAGTAAGTATCTTAAGATGAAGCTTTTTAAGTGCGCCAAATTAATCTAGTTTATTTTCAAGGTGGTTTAAACACATGAATCATGCTGGCAATTTATTTTGCACAAAAGGTATAAGCTTAACCAACTTTATTTGGCTAAGAAAAATTTTCTCGTGTAGGGATTATCCTCGGAGATCTTGCTGCTCTCGTGGACTTAGTGACGTTGGAAGAATGATTTAAATTAATATTAGAAGACCAAAAAACAAAGAGTGGCTGAAAATGATGAAGAACTTTCACTAATTCTTCTTTTGTGTTTCACTCTTTGCTCTTTTCTCACCTTCCTTGAACACTCTCTTCTCATTTTTTTTTATATTTTTCTCTTTGATCTTTCTATTCGTCTCTATTTTCCTCTATTGTTTTTTAGGTGTGGTTTTTTGGGTAGAAAAAGGTGGTATTTGAAATTTAGGAAATGGTGGAATCTTAATAAGGTAATATTTAATTAACTAAGCAAAAGGAGAAGAAAAGAAACTCCCTATTTTTAGTATACATGGTTGTCCAAAGAGGGAGAAAAATCAACTACTTTATAAGTGCATTGTTGTTGTTTTTTAGGTGAAAAAAGTCTTATTTTATTTGGAAAAAATGTAGCATTTAGTGTAAAATAAGATGAGGGAACCCAAGAGGGAGAGGTAAGTTCAAAAGTAAAAAAATAAAAAAAAAAGTGAAAATTCCTCATTATGTCCATCCACATAGGGAGAGGAGAAAGACATCTTTTTTGTTTTAAAAAAGTAATTTTTACTTTGAGAAAAGTGAACCAATCAAAGAGTGTCAAGTGGAGAGTGAAATTGGAAGTTTATCCTTAAAAATTAGAAGTCTTCTTAGGCTTGAAATTCGGCCTAAAAGTGTTTGGGTTTAGAAAAGACCAATGGGCTTTAGTGAGTTTGGGATTGGATCAAAATTTAAATGAAGACTTTGGTCTAGATTAGTTGAATCAAATAAGGCCCAATTTATTTAAATCTGAAGTGGATTAAATGGATTGAATAAAAATAGCTTGTAATTGGTCCTCCTCCCCAATTAAATCTGAATTTCCTTATTTACCAAGTTTAAGCGCACTAGGATCAAAGATTCTTCATAGGAACCTGTACACGATCTTTTCAAAAATTTTGGAACGAAATTGAGTGTCTACAGCGTTGAAAATTACCTTGACAAGATGCCCAAATAGTGATCTTCCAAACACCCAAGTCTAGAATGACTTGTAAAGATTAAGAATCGAAAACAGGAACAGAAATCAAAGAAAGTAAGAAGACAAGTGATTTGTTATCGAGGTTCGGCAATAGCCTATGTCCCCGTGAGTTCCTCTAAACTCTCTGCACTAAATCAAAAGTTCTTTTACAATCACAACAACCCCTCTCCAAGAAGCTCAAGTTCTTGAAGAAACCGAGAAGAGAAGAAAGAAGATGATAAAAACTATTACAATGCTCTCTATCAATTCTATGCTACTCTCTCTTTACAACCAGCCTCTCTACACTGAATCCCTCTTGTGTTTTGTGTCTTTGCACTCTCACACAATTCTCTCTTGTATGTCACAATGTGTCTCTTGTAATCTCTCAATTAATTCTTGTTAAGAATGAAGCTAGGTGACCCTTTATATAGTGCACCTACTTCTTGATCAATCTTGAGTGTCATTCTCCACCCTTAGATCTTGATGACCAATCAACCATGGCCCTCCATCAATCCTAAGTGATGCTGTGCATTTTGGACTTGCACCCACACACTTAACAAAAGGCTTAATCAAGTTAATCATGTGTGCATCAGTGTGCCTAGCGCCTAGGCCTCCAACAGGGGCGCGCTACGGCCTTGGGCAAAACACCTTTTTCACCACTTTCTAGGCGCCGCAGCCTTGCCCTTCCTCCAGAATCCTCACTTGCTGGGCACCGTGGCTTGGGAAGAGCAGGACTGCAATGCACACTAATGTTGGACCTTTCAAAGCTATGCGCACTTCTTTGTCATGTTGAAATGAGAGGTGTGCACACACCCAAAGGGAGGCGCACACTTGTGTGCACTCCTTTAACATGCCGAAATTAATTCTTCCATCTCTTGTTTAAACCTTAACCATGTTTAAACCTTAGACAAATACCAATAATCTCTATCTTTGTCTAAACGTTTAAACCCAAACCATTGTGCAGAGAACTTCAGGATCCAAACTCATCTTGAGTCATCATATCAACCGACTCCAATCCTAAGTAGTCCAAGGCAATGATTGAACTTACTTAGAGGTAGAACCTTGGTGCCTAAATCCACAGGATTTTCCTCCGTGGCTACCTTATCCACATGGATACATCATTCCTTAACATTTTCTCGAATTAAATGATACCGAACATCTGTGTGCTTTGTCTTCTCATGGAACAATGGATTTTTACACAAGTGCAATGGACTTTGACTATCCGAATACACCACCACCTGCTCTTCCAGGACCTTCAACTCTTCCAACAACCCTTTGCACCATATAGCCTCCTTAATGCCTTCCGTAGCCACTATGTACTCAGCCTCGGTTGTTGAGAGTGCTACCATCGGCTGCAATTGAGCCTTTCAACTTACACAACATCCGTTTAAGTTAAAGAAGTAGGAGGTAATCGATCTTTTTTTATCCCGGTCTGTTCCATAGTCCAAATTCGCATAACCCTCAAGACAGATGGATTTACCCCTCTTCTCATAAATCAGCCCCACTTCCGAGCTTCCTTTCAAGTACCTCAGCAACCACTTCATCCCAAGTCAATGCTCTTTTCTGGGATTACTCATAAACCTGCTGAGAACACTTATTGCATGAGCAATATCAGGTCTAGTGCTTACCATGGTGAACATAACAGAACCAACAACACTAGAGTAAGTGACTTTTTCCATTTCCTTCTTCCCCACCTCTGATCTCGAACATTAATCGCTGAAGAACTTGAAATGACCAGCAAGGAGAACTTTCACTGGTTCACTATCTTCCATAGAGAACTTCGATATCATCTTCTCTATATAGGAAGTTTGAGAGATCTTCAATCTATTTCTCTCCCTTTCCCGGATAATACACATCCCAAGGATCTTTTGTGCATGGCCAAGATCCTTCATCTCAAACTCCTCACTAAGTTGAGCCTTCAATTTTCTTATCCTCTCCATGCTGCTCCCAACCAGCAATATATCATCAACATAGATGAGGATGATCACCACTTCCTCAACCTTCTGCCCCTTGTAGTACAAGCACGAATCATAGTAGCTCTTCATGAAACCCAAGCTGATTATAAAAGAATCAAACCTCTTATTCTATTGCTGAGGTGATTGATTCAGGCCATATAGAGATTTCTTCAATTTGCACACCAACTCTCCCTGCCTTCCTTCTTCATAGCCTTCGGGTTGCCTCATGTAGATGGTCTCATCAAGCCCTCCATGTAAGAACGCTGTCTTCATATCAATTTGCTCATTTTTCTAATCAAATTGGACCACCGACGCTAACAATATCCTGATCGTCTTGTACTTCACAACCGGTGAGAAGATTTCGATGCAATCTATGCCTTCTTTTTGTGTGAACCCCTTTACCACCAGCCTAGCTTTATACCAGACTTTATCTCCTGGATTATTCCCTTCTTTAATCTTGTAGATCCATCTACAATCCACAACTCTCTGTTTTTCTGGTTTAGGCACCAATACCCAAGAGTTGTTCTTCCTCAAAGAATCCATTTATTTCTCCATAGCTAGCTGCCACTTTGACGAATCCTTACACTCCATGGCTTCCATATAGGTTTCTTGTTCAATCATTCCTCCTTCTATCCAAGAAGCTGCTACATTAGCATCCACAAACTCATATCTCAAAGGTAGTCTGACCACCTGATAGGAGCTTAAATATTCATATTTAAGCCCTTTAATTTACATTTGTTAAGCCCTAGTTTATGTTATTTTAGTCCATTTTACTTCATTTATGTGTTTTACATGGTTTTTATAGGTCTATGAAGAAAAGAAAGCATTTTGGAAGCTTTTAGAGCTTAAAAGGAAGAAAACTAGAAAACCTAGAGCAGATACTGTCGGGAGTGGAAGGGCGATGGAGCGCAACCTTGTGATCGAGAGCACTCAGCTCACGATCGAGCGCACACGTATGGCAGTGAACAGTAAAACAACAGCACTTGTTTTGAAAATTAGGGTTAGAGCCCTATTTTGGAAATTAGGGTTTCCAAGTGTCCTTAGAACCCTATAAATAGACTTGTAAAACACAGAAAACAGATCTCTCTTTTAGGGAGCATATCTTCCTTTTAGTTTGACCTTTTGTTCTAGATTCGAAGTAGAGAGCTTAGGAGAGGAATTGATGACTCGTCTCCCGAGGCTTCTTCGGTTTTAGTTTTTTGTTTATTTTAATTATGTTTAGCATGTTTACTTTACTTAGCATGTGTAACTAAAACTCCTATAGGGCTCGATTGAAGCCCTAGTTATGCTTTACCACATATTCATTCATTGATTATCTTTGTTATAGCCTTGTTAGAATATTTAACTTGATTAATATCTGTTTATATTTACATTCCTCATATGTATATGGCTGATCAACGTATGCATGTGGTATGGATAGGTTAGTCGAATCAATTTGGATGACCAAGTCCTGGGTTCGACATTAGTAACAAGGGATATCCACACCGGATTCCCGGGTTAATCAATATGGGAAACCGGGAGCGGACCGAGCCCTAGGTCCCATGTGGTTGTCGATCTCCACAGCCCTCATGCTCTCTTAAGGAACAACTCAGTATACACCCATGCTGAATCCCTTAAGAGATAAAAGAGTTAGAGTATACACCATACCTAACTCGTTGCATAGGGAGATCAATAGCCTAAGGTATTGACCAAGCCCTTAGGTTGGCAACCCTTAGATATTCATGATAAGGCTAGAGCATTGAAACCTTAGTTAGTGGAAAGGTATAATTAGTGGTGGATATCGTAGCCCTATGATCTCATTATTGTTATTTACTCACACTAAAACTGTTATTTCTCTTTTAACTTGAAGAAACTAATTTTAAATAGAAATTCATCAATCCCTGTGGAAATGATCTCGCACTTGCACACTATGCTACCACAGACCTTGTGCACTTGCAAGTAAAACTAGAATGGTTATTCGCTTAATTATTTAGGTAGATAATCGTCACAACAAGTTTTTGACGTCGTTGCCGGGGATTGTGCTAAAAAATTTTTTGGAATTATTTTCGTTAGTTTTTTTATATTTTTTTATTTTATTTTATTTTATTCTATTCTGTTTTATTTTTATCAAAAATCAGATTTATTCCTTTTTTTCGTTTTTTATTTTTTTCAGGTGTGCAGAGGATGAGTTTTTGTTCTCATTAAGATCGAGCGCACTCCTTGGTGCGATCGCTCGCAATCCCAGTGCGATCGAGCGCTGTTCTTGGTGCGCTCGAGCGCAAAACCTCCAGAGAGTACCCGAGCAACAGTACTGAACTTGCTGCACTGAAGCAGTTCAACTGATTCATGCAAGGGCTTCGATCCAAAAATCAAATCTTTTTCCCACTCAATATAGATCAAGAAGTAAAGAGCAAGGGCATGAATAAAGTAAACTCAAATGGTGGATTTCCAAATTGGGTGGATGCTATGGAAAGAAAGGTAGATATGCTTGTAGAAGTCATGATTGCTCGGATTGCCTCATCTAGGCCACAAGCTACACCACTCCAGGTATGTGCTATTTGTAGTCGTTTTGATCACACTACTGAAACTTTCCCTTTATATTCATCTGCAGATCGAGAGCAAGCAAACTGTATGGGACCAAACAACTAGATCCATATGCAAATACCTACAATCCAGAATGGCGAAACCACCCCAACTTCTCATGGAGCAACGATCAAAATGCATAGAACCTTCAAGGGCAATAAAGAAACTTCCAACAAGTAGCCTACTCAGTTTCTGAATTAAAGAAAAATGACTTAGAGAGTCTTGTGATACAGTTGGCAACTAAGCAACAACAATTGATGACCTCACAAGATCAGTTTATGGCAGAAGAAAGGCAATTTCGGACTGAGATAAGACAAACCACTGCACGACACGAACAAGCCATTCAAATATTGGAAGTACAAATACGGTAATTAGCTAAGGAGCTAAGTAAGCAAAAGCAAAGTGTTGTTGAACAAGTTTTTCATGACCTTTATATTGATCCATTGGAGATCACTCTTACCCATTATTTCAAAGGATCAGATATTGAGCCAAAATCTGAAGATGTTACTGATGAAATCATTGAAACTGTGCACCTCTTAGAGGCCTATCCAAAGCATCCAAGTAAGTACACTGATCCATTTGACACTCTTGTGCCTTCTAATACTACTTTTTTTTCCTTTTATTGTCCAGGCACCAAATTTGGAGTTGAAACAATTGCTGAAGTACTTGACTTATGCTTATATGGGAGAGAATAAGACACTACCTATGCTAGTTGCTGCAAATCTTAGTTTTGAGGAAGAATAAGGCTTTGTCCGGCTGAAGACGTTAAACTTAGCGCTCATGGGAGGCACCCAGGCTTATCCTTTTCATTTTAATATTTTTCTTTTGTTTATATTTATATTTATATATCTAGTATTTATATTTCTTATTTTTCGAAACAAAATTTATTTTTCTTTGTCAGGTACTTAGTGCGTGCATCCAGTTCAAGTTTGGGGGCATGTTACAAGCAAAGCAAGCAACCTAGTTCTCCATCTCCCAGGTTAGATCTTTCCATGCCACACACATTGAGGACAATGTGTATTTTAAGTTTGGGGGTAGTGGGAGATACTAGATACTATCACACACGCACTTGAAACACATGCACACACTAAGTCCCAGTTTTTTTTTTAAAAAGATAAATGCATGTTCTTTTGGTAAACAAAAATTTTGGTTAATTTAAAAATTTGATAACACTTCATTAGTAAGCTTAAAAGCTAAAACACATAGTCTTACAATAGGAATTTTACAAAGTTTAGTTACCTACCTTAAGGCACCCAAGAATTCACGAGTTTGATCCAAATTTGCGCGAGCACATTTAACACACATTTGTGTGAGGTATGACATATAATTCTCTTGTATATGTTTTCATAATCTAACTGTAATCGGATAACTTGTTGAAAAGAACACTTTGGCATAAGAAAAATAAAGAAGAAAAAACATAAAGAAAAATGTTCATCATGCAAAAAAATGATCAAAAAGCTTCTAATGATCAGTAAAAACTTTATACTGAGTAACTGGGCCTCTTGCCTCAGTAAGCATTGAGTGTTCACGTCAAAAGGTGGAAAGTAAGCCTTTAATGATCATAATAAATATTCCCACTGAGTAACTAGGCCTCTTGCCTCAGTAAACATTGAGTATTCACGTCAAAAGGTGGGAATTCCATTTAGAAGCATTAAAACTTGTTAGTTCCGTAGCCTTTTTTACTCGAGTTAGTAAGTCTTTAGGGGTGTCTTTACACTTAATGCCCTAAAACCATCTGGTTTGGGGTCATTGGCCAAAAACTCGTTACAATAGTCAACTAGAAAGCTCGATGGAACTCAACATGGCAACATAGGAGTCATTTAGAAGCATTAAAACTTGTTAGTCTATAGCCTTTTAACTCGAGTTAGTAAGTCCTTAGGGGTATCTTTACATCTAATGCCCTAAAACCATCTGGTTTTGGAGTCATTGGCTAAACACTCGTTACAAGGGTCAAATAGAAAGCTCGATGGAACTCAACATGGCAAAGATCGCATGATGAAAGAAAAAGAAAGAAGAAAGAAGTATTATGCCATTTTTGTTCTCTTTGATAAGGAATTCGATAAAGGTTTGGGCATCGAAACCCTATACACTAAAATAATGTGGAAGCCCCATCTTATATGTGCTAATTTATCACACACAAATCAAACTTGCGATGCCTTAAGCCAACCTTAGGTAAGTAACATGAACTTTTGAAAATCCTTTTTGAATACAAAAATGTGTTTTTATTATAAGCTTACTCATGAATGGTTATCATATTTTTATGCACAACCCAAATCTTTGAGTATCATGGAAATGAATTTATCTTTAATTTTGTTTTTCATTTAGTTTTTAGTTTTGTATTGCTAAGGGACTAGCAATATATAAGTTTGGGGGTGTGATAGGAGCTTAAATATTCATATTTAAGCCCCTTAATTTACATTTATTAAGCCCTAGTTTATGTTATTTTAGTCAATTTTACTTCATTTCTGTTTTTTACATAGTTTTTATAGGTCTATGAAGAAAAAGAAGCATTTTGGAAGCTTTTGGAGCTTAAAAGGAATAAAACTGGAAAACCTGGAGTAGATACTATCTGGAGTGCGATCGAGCGCACCAGGAAGGGTGATCAAGCGCAACCTTACGATCAAGCGCACTCTACTCGCGATCGAGCGCACACGTACAACAGTGAACAGTAAAACAACATCACCTGTTTTGGAAATTAGGGTTAGGGCCCTATTTTGGAAATTAAGGTTTACAAGTGTCCTTAGAACTCTATAAATAGACTTGTAAAACACAGAAAAAATATCTCCCTTTTGGGGAGTATATCTTCCTTTTAGTTTGACCTTTTGTTCTAGATTCGAAGTAGAGAGCTTAAGAGAGGAATTGACGAATTGTCTCCCGAGGCTTCTTTGGTTTTAGTTTTTTGTTTATTTTAATTATATTTAGCATGTTTACTTTACTTAGCATGTGTAACTAAAACTTCTATAGGGCTCGATTGAAGCCCTAGTTATGCTTTACCACATATTCATTCATTGATTATCTTTGCTATAGCCTTGTTAGAATATTTAACTTGATTAATACCTGTTTATATTTATATTCCTCATATGTATGTGCCTGATCAATGTATGCATGTGGTATGGATAGGTTAGTCGAATCAATTTAGATGACCGAGTCCTGGGTTCGACATTAGTAATAAGGGATATCCACACCGAATTCCTGGGTTAATCAACATGGCAAACCAGGAGCGGACCAAGCCCTAGGTCCCGTGTGGTTGCCGATCTCCACAGCCCTCATACTCTCTTAAAGAACAACTCAGTATACGCCCATGTGAATCCCTTAAGAGAGAAAAGAGTTAGAGTATACACTATGCCTAACTTGTTGCATAGGGAGATCAATAGTCTAAGGTCTAGACCAAGCCCTTAGGTTGGCAACCATTAGATATTCATGATAAGGCTAGAGAATTGAAACCTTAATTAGTGGTGGAAATCGTAGCCCAATGATCTCATTATTGTTATTTACTCATACTCAAACTGTTATTTATCATAATTGTTATGGAAATGATCTCGCACTTGCACACTATGCTACCACAGACCTTGTGCACTTGCAAGTAAAACTAGAACGGTTATTCGCTTAATTATTTAGGTAGATAATCTTCATAACGCCATCCTCATTTCCCAGTCCCTTGTGAGCTGGTAGTCATTCTGACTTACTGCATCAACCTCTTCTAGTTCAGCTTCCTCTTGAGTGCCCTAAGCTTGGCCTTCATCAATGGGCTCTACCTGGTCCGAACCCTCTTGCCTTCCTTGCTCTACCTGAACTGAATTCTCCTTGATGCAATGCTCCACAAATTTTGGGCTGGTTTGCTCACTAGCCCCTGCAAGGTTAGTTTTCTCCAAGTAGGGAAATAACAATTCATTAAAAAAAACATCCTTACTTATTATAAGTTTCATTCCTTTTGGTTCTAAGGACCACAACCTATACCCCTTAACCCCATCACCATACCCTAGAACACACATTTTCTAGACCTTGGGTTAAGTTTATCATCCTTTTTATGTGCAAATGCAGCATACCCAAAAGTCCTAAGGTTGCTCAACTCAGGGAGTTTCCCACTCTATATCTCCATGGGAGTCTTGAGCTCTAAAGCTCTAGAGGGTGATCTATTAACCAAATATGCAGCAGTAGACACAGCTTCCCCCTAAAAATATTTTGGTAAACCAGATCCTATTAATATGCACCTAACTTTTTCCATAAGGGTTCTATTCATCCTCTAAGCAACTTCGTTTTGCTGAGGTGTTTTTACAACCGCTCAATGCCTTAGAATGTCATTTAATTCACAGAATTTATCAAAATCCTTTTTACAAAATTCTAAGCCATTATTGGTTCGTAAAGCATTAATTACCCTACCCGTTTGAGTCTCCAGCAACCTTTTCCACACCACAAATTTATTCAAAACATCTGATTTATTTTTAAGCAAATAAACCCAAACCTTTCTTGAATAATCATCAATTAAAGACAGAAAGTAAAAGTTACCTCCCTGTGTTGGTGTTCTTGCTGGTCCCCAAGGGTCCGAATGAATGTAGTCAAGAATGCCCTTAGACTTGTGCACTCTGGTGTTGAAGCTGACCCGGTGTTACTTCCCAAGAATGCAACGCTCGCAGAAATCCAATTTATCTACTTTGTCTCCTCCAAGTAGACCATCCTTGCTAAGAACTTGCAAGTCATTTTCGCTAATGTGTCCCAAGCGAATGTGCTAAAGGGCTGCCTTATCTATCTCAACTATCAAGCTTACTGCTTGATCATTGATTTCTGTCTTTTTTATCATCTCATGGAGTCCGTCCTTTATTGTTGCTTTGATCACTACCAAAGATCCCTTGTCCACCTTGATCTTTCCTCTCTTTATTTTGCATGAATACCCCAAGAAATCCAGCTGCCCCAATGAGATCAAATTCCTCTTCAAATCTAGAAGATACCTCACATTTTGCAGCATCGAACATCCTCAACTGGATGTCTTCTATCCCCTCACTTGGTAAAAATTGTCATTCCCCAAGAAAACTCTTCCATCATTGATCTCCTTGAAATTCTTGAACCATTCCTTGTGAGGGCATATGTGATAAGTGTACCCGGAATCCAGAATCCACTTCTCGCTGCCTTACCTCCTGCTCACATTTGAGCACACAACAAGAACATCATCTTGTTGTTCTCCCTTGGCAACCGAAGCCTCTCTATTCTTGGTATGGCTTCCTCTCTCATCCCACAACCTCTTCTTGTAATCTTTCTTGAAATGGCCCTCCTTGTTACAGTAAAAGCATCTCTTTCCTCCAAATCTTGATTTGGAATAAGATCTCCCATGGCTCTGCCCTCTATCTCTTGATTTCTCCCGATAGTTGCCATGAATGCTACTGCTATTCCGAGTTGCTGGCCTTCCTCTTATGAACAGCCCTTCCCCACTTGATGCATCCCTACTCTTGGCTTTGAAATCATGAGCCTTTATAGCATTAACCATAATTTCTTTGGTTAGTGTATCTCTTCCATATTCAATTGCATTAATTAAACTATCAAAACAATCAGGAGGAGAATTTAATACCATAACAGCCAATTGTTTATCTGGGAATTTAATACTACAACTAGCTAAATATTGAACTAGTTTATTAAAGACATCAAGATTATCTTACAACTCCTTACTAGGATCCATTTTAAAAGCAAAGATTCTTTTAAGAAGATAAATCTTGTTAGGGAAAGTTTTAGTAAGAAATAACTCATCTAGTTTCTTCCATATGACAGTCAGATCTTCCGAGTCTTCATACTCCCTTGTGACACTATACGACATGTGCAAGAAGATGGTGTTGTATGCCATCTTCTTCATCTCAACCAGCTAGTCCTCCGTGATACTTGCTGAAAAAGCATCATCTTCTCCAATAGCCAAGTCCACTTTCTGTTGCATAAGAACCATCTTGATCTTCCGCTTCCAAAGGATAAAATCTCCCTTTCCATCAAACTTCTCAACAATGAAATTTGAAGCCATCTTTGCAGACAAGATCCCAGATTTATGCAATACCCACAAATGTTTTCTTTAACCTCAAGAACATGATCGAAGATGGATCTTAACACCGTTCTTGAATTACCTAAGAAGTTGATCTTTGATTCTTGGAGTCTTGACTCCGTCACCTTCTTGTTCTTGCTCTGATACCCAGCTGTGCAAGCTCTGAACCAATGTTTGAAAAATCACCATCTGGGCATCTTGTCAAGGTGATTTCCAACATACAATTTTGCCCCCTTTTGATTGGGGATGCTTTGAGAATTCCAATCAAAGGCTTTGAGTGATCACTGTTTCATTTCAAAATTTTAGAACGATAAATATGCGATGTGCATATAAAAGTAAACATGTTGTTGGGAAAAGTTGGTGTCATAGGATCACCTATGAGAATGATACGTACTTTGAGTTACGGAGCTGGTGTTCGTTCACTCATGCGATACTTCTGGATCGATTGGTGCTTGATATGATGACTTTGGTTTACTTGTTGACGAAGACTTTAGCTTGCTTACCGATGAGGACTTTGGTTTGCCTACTGACGAGGACTTTAAGTTTGTGATTTTGCCTGCTAACGAGGACTTTGATTTGCTTGCTGACGAGGACTTTGGTTTGTGATTTTGTCTGCTAATAAAGACTTTTGTTTGCCTGTTGATGAGGGCTTTGGGTTTGTGATTTTGCTTGCTAATGAGGACTTAGGTTTTCCTGCTAATGAGGGCTTTAGGTTTTCCTACTAACGAGGACTTTGGTGATTTGTCTGCTAACGATGACTTATGTTGTCTACTGATGAGGACTTTAGACTTGCCTGCTAATAAGGACTTTTAGGTAATTTCACCTATTAATGACGATTTTTTTGTGCTTTTGCCTACTATAAGGGCTTTTTGGCGATTTTGCCTACTGATGAGGACTTTTTGGAGATTTTGTCTGCTGATGAAGGTTTTTTGGTGATTTGCCTATTGTGAAGGCTTTTTGGTGATTTGCCTACTAACGAGGACTTAGGTTGCCTATTGACGAGGACTTTGAGCTTGTGATTTTACTTGCTAATGAGGACTTAGATTTGCTTGCTGACGAGGACTTTGGTTTTCCTGTTGATTAGGACTTTTTGGTGATTAGCCTGCTAACGAGGACTTAGGTTGCCAGCTGACGAAGACTTTGGGCTTGTGATTTTACTTGCTAATAAGGACTTAGGTTTTCTTACTGACGAGGACTTTGGTTTACCTGCTGACAAGGGTTTTGGGTTTTCCTGCTAACAAGAACTTTGATGATTTTCCTGTTAACAAGGACTTTAGGCTTGCCTGCTAATGAGGACTTTGGGTAATTTCACCTGTTAACGAGGATTTTTTGGTTTTTTGGCTGTTGTGAGGGCTTTTTGATGATTTTGCCTGCTGATGAGGGCTTTTTGGTGATTTGTTTGCTGATGATGGTTTTTGGTGATTGGCCTACAGTAGGTACCCGCTCTTTTCCGTCTGAGACCCATATATCCAGCTCATTACCCAAGACTACTCCCCTTAAAGAAGGTGGATATGGTGAAGTGTCGGATTACGATGAGTAGGCATATGCAAACGCGTGAAACCTACCAAGTCTAATACAAGCCCTTTATAACTAGTAAGGAGGCTCCCATGATGGGTGCACTTTCAATGTATTAGACAAGGGGCCATTTGTCATCTAAGTACAAAGCAAGGATAACGGGTATAGAGCAGCCATTTGACCTTAAAGGGGGTCAAATCCCTTGTCATTCGTCTACATGAGAAATTCCAAAGCTCGGGAGATATGGGTGCAAAAGTGTGAGGATTAAAAATTCTTTCTCTAAACTAAACCGAAGTCTAACCCTTTTTGTTTCAAGAAAATTAGTTAAAATTTTAATTCAAGTATTATTATCATACACTACTAAGAAAACCAAGCACACATTTTGCAATTTCTATTCAAACAAAGCAACACCAAATATTAACTTTAAAGTAATGCGGTAAAAGTAGGTATATAAAGGAAATAAATTGCTTTAACTATGAAAAAAAATATTAAAACTACTTGCAAAGTATGGATGAGAAGTTAATTAAAGTGTGTATTTAAACTAGGGGACACAAAATTTAATGGGCTAAAGGGGGCACAAAATTAACAAGGACCAAAGGGACCCAAAATTCTTCTTAAAGAATTAAAGTTCATATGTAATTAATGACAACTTAAAATAAAAAATCTAACTTAGAGAACATAAAAATTCTTAAGGTACTTACTTAAAGGAAAGAACTTTAAAACCGTTGTTAACTTAACATTGCATTTAACGAAGAGACTAAATATGACTAGTAGCTAACTAAAGAAAGACATATAACTAGTGAAAGATAAAATACTATTGTTGAAAATCACCTTCTCAGTCCCAGGTGGTGACCTTCAAACCCCCAAATCCATAATGATTTGTAATAGAACATAATTAAACCATAAAAGGGAAAACACAAGCAATTGTTGTCGAGGTTCGACAATTTGCCTACGTCCTCATGAGCTCCTCCGAGCTCTCTGCACTAAATCAATGAATTCTTACAATTAGAACAACACCTCCTCAAGAACCCTGAGTTCTTGATGATGAAAGATGAGAAAAGAAAGAGATAAGAACTAAGTGTTTCCTTAGAATTTTCCTCAAGAAAATTCAAATTACAAAGCCCTTAAACCCCAATTCTTGAATGCTCTCTCTCACTTGAAACACCTCTAAAGATTTGAGAGTTTATCTCTCTCAACACTAGCCACTCTTGGAATGAGATCTCTTCTTGTGTATCTCTTGTGTTTTGTGTCTTTACACTCTCACACATCTTGTTGTTATTGTTCCTAGATGACCCTTTATATAGAGCAATAACTTCTTTAACCAATCTTGAAGCCAATCTCAACCCTTAGATCTCAAGAACCAAAGACTCATGGCTCTCTAAGAGTCTAAGTGAACCTGTGCATTTTAATCAAGTCCCATGTACCATCTCAAACTGCTGAAAATTAGGTGTCAAGTGTGCCTAGCACCGCGGCCTGCGGCGTACAAAAGGGAAGACTTCATCATCTGCTGGAGGCTGTGGCGTGCACCTGGAGAAAGACTTCCTTCTTGTTGGAGGCCACAGCGCATCAAGCTTGTGTCGTGGCTCCAAAGGCTGCTGAAGCCTCAACTTCCATCCATTTAATTCTTAGACAAATTCCCAACAATCTCTACCTTTGTCTAAGCAATTAAACCCAACCCCATTATGTAGAGAACTCAGGATCCAAACTCAACATGAGTCACCACATAATCCGACTCCAATCTTAAGAAGTCCAAGGCAATGATTGAACTTGCTTAGAGGTAAAACATTGGTGCCTAAATCTGCAGGATTTTCTTCCGTGGCTACTTTGTCCACATGAATGCATCTTTTCGTAACATTTGTTTCCGAATGAAATGACACCGAACATCCATATGCTTTGTCTTTTCATGGAACACCGGATTCCTACATAAATGCAACGTACTTTGGCTATCCGAATACACCACCAATTGCTCTTTTAGGACCTTCAACTCTTCCAGCAACCCTTTACACCACATAACCTCCTTAATGGCTTCCGTTGCCGCTATGTACTTAGCCTTGATTGTTGAGAGTGCTACCATCGGCTGCAACTGAGCCTTCCAACTTATACAACATCCGTTTAAGTTGAAGAAGTAAGAGGTAATCGATCTTCTTTTATCTCGGTCTGCTCCATAGTCCGAATCAGCATAACCTTCCAAATAGATGGACTTACCCCTCTTCTCATAAACAAGCCCTACATCTGGGCTTTCCTTCAAGTACCTCAGCAACTACTTCATCCCAAGCCAATGCTTCTTTCTGGGATTACTCATAAACCTGCTGAGAACACTAATCGCATGAGCAATGTCGGGTCTAGTGCTTACCATGGTGAACATTACAGATCCAACCGCACTAGAGAAAGGGACCTTTTCCATTTCCTTATTCTCCTCATCCGTTCTAGGACATTGATCGCTGGAGAACTTGAAATGACCAGCAAAGGGAATCTTTACTGGTTTACTATCTTCCATAGAAAACTTAGATATCATCTTTTCTATGTAGGAAGACTGAGAAACTTTCAACTTGTTTCTCTCCCTTTCCAAGATTATACTTATCCCAAAGTTCTTTTGTGCATGACCAAGATCCTTTATCTCAAACTCTGAACTGAGTTGAGACTTTAACTTTTCTATCATCTCCTTGCTGTTACCAACCAACAACATATCATCAACATAGACGAGGATAATCACCATTTCCTCCACCTTGTGCACAACCGGTGAGAAACTTTTTGTGAAATCTATGCCTTCTCTTTGTGTGAACCCCTTCACCACCAGCCTAGCCTTATATCGGACTTTATCTCCTGGAGTGTTCCCTTATTTGATCTTGTAAATCCATTTACAATCTACAACTCTCTATTTTTCTGGTTTGGGCACCAATTCCTAAGAGTTGTTCTTCCTCAAAGAATGCATTTCTTTCTCCATAGCTAGCTTCCATCTTGATGAATTCTTACATCCCATGGCATCAATGTAAGTTTCTAGTTTACTCCCTCCTTCTGAATAAGGAGCTGCTATGTTAGTATCCGCAAAACCATATCTCAAGGTGGTCTGACCAGCCTCCTTTTCTAGTCCCTTATGAGCTGATAATCATTCTAATTTACTGTATCATCCCCTTCTAGTTCAGCCTCCTCTTGAGTGTCCTAAGCTTGGCCTTCATCAATGGGCTTTACCTGGTCCGAACCCACTTGCCTTTTTTGCTCTACCTAAACTGAATTTTCCTTGATGCTATGCTCCACATAAACCGGGCTGATTTGCCCACTATCCTCTGCAGGGTTAGATTTCTCCAAATAAGGAAATAAATGCTCATTAAAAATGACATTCCTACTTATTATGAGTTTAGTTCCTTTTGGCTCTAAGGACCACAACTTGTACCCCTTAACCCCTTCATCATATTCTAGAAACACACACTTTCTAGACCTTAGGCTAAGTTTATCATCCTTTTGATGTGCAAACGTAACACATCCAAAAGTTCTAAGGTTGCTTAACTCAGGGGGTTTTCCACTCCACATCTCCTCAGAAGTCTTAAGATCCAATGCTCTAGAGGGTGATCTATTAACCAAATATGAAGCAGTAGACACAGCTTTCCCCCAAAAATATTTGGGTAACCCAGAACCTAACCTTTTCCATAAGGATTCTATTCATCCTCTCAGCAACTCCATTTTGCTGAAGGGTTTTCACAACCGTTCTATGTCTTAGAATCCTATTAAGCTCACAAAATTTTTCAAAATCCTGATTGTAAAATTCTAAGTCATTATCGGTTCTTAAAACCTTAACTACCTTACCCATTTGAGTTTCCAGCAACTTTTTCCACACCATAAATTTATTCAAAGCATCTGATTTATTTTTAAACAAATAAACCCAAACCTTTCTAGAATAATCATCAATTAAAGAAAGAAAGTAAAGATTACCTCCTTGTGTTGGTGTTCTTGCTGGCCCCCAAAGATTGGCGTGAATGTAGTCAAGAATACCTTTAGACTTGTGTACTCCGGTGTTGAAGCTAACCCGATGTTGCTTCCAGAAAACGCAACTCCTGCAGAAATCAAGTTTTTCTACCTTGTCACCATCAAGTAAACCGTTTTTGCTGAGAACTTGCAGCCCCTTTTCGCTCATGTGACCCAAGTGATTGTTCCAAAGAACTGCCTTATCCATCTCAACCATCAAGCTTGCTGCTTGATCCTTGATCTCTGTGTCTCCTATCATCTCATAGAAACCATCTTTTATTGTTGCTTTGATCACTATCAAAGATCCCTTGGTTACCTTGATCTTTCCTCCATCTGCTTTGTATGTGTACCCCATGGAATCTAACTACCCCAATGAGATCAAATTTCTTCTCAACTCTGGAAGATATCTCATATTCCTCAGCAGCCTTGTAATTCCATCAAACATCCTCAATTGGATGTCTCATATCCCCTTCACTTGGTAAGAAGTATCGTTCCCCAAGAAAACATTTCCATCATTGGTTTCCTTGAAATTCTTGAACCAATCCCGGTGAGGACACATGTGATAAGTGCACCCGGAATCCAAGATCCATTTCTCGCTGCTTTGCCTATTGCTCATATTTGAGCACACAACAAGAACATCATCATCTTGTTGTTCTCCCTTGGCAACTGAAACCTCCTCATTGTTGGTATCGCTTTTTCCTTTCTCATCCCTTATCATCTTCTTGCAATCTCTCTTGAAATGACCCTCCTTATTACAGTAATAGCATCACTTTCCTCCAAACTTCGGTTTGGAATGCGATTTTCCATGGCTTTGACCTCTACCCTTTGATTTGTCTCGGTAGTTGCCATGGATGTTACTACCATTCCGAGTTGCTGGCCTTCATCTAACGAACAGCCCTTCTCCACTTGATCTTTCCCTTATCTTGGCTTTGAAATCATGAGCCCTTATAGAATTTATCACAATTTCTTTGGTTTGTATATCTCTTCCATATTCAATAGCATTAATCAAGCTTTCAAAATAATCAGGAAGAGAATTCAACAATATAACAACCAATTGTTCATCCGAGAATGTTATACTATAACTAGTCAAATCTTGAACTAGTTTATTAAACATATCAAGATTATCTTGCAACTCTTTATTAGGATCCATTTTAAAAGCAAAGATTCATTTTAAAAGATAAATTTTATTAGGGAGAGTCTTGGTAAGAAATAACTCATCTAGTTTCTTCCAAATGACAGCTGGATCTTCTGAATCTCCACGTTCCCTTGTCACACTATCCGATATGTGCAGAAAGATGGTGCTATACGCCATCTTCTTCATCTCATTCCGCTGGAGCTCTGTGATAGCCAAGTCTACCTTTTGTTGCATAAGAACTGCCTTGATTTTCGCTTCCAAATGGAAAAGTCTCAATTTCCATCAAACTTCTCAACAATGAAGTTTGAACCCATCTTGCGGAAAAAATCTCAAGATTTATGCAGCACCCACAATTGCTTTCCAAACTTCTAAACCTCAAGAACAAGATCAAATCTTGATCCAAGCACTATTCTTGAACCTCAAGAACACGATCAGATCTTGATCCCAGCACCGTTCTTGAATCACCCAAGAAGTTTATTTTGATTCTTGGAGCCTTGCTCTGATACCCACTGTTCTAACTCTGATACCACTGTTGAAAATCACCTTCTCAATCCCAGGTAGTGACCCTCAAGCCCCCAAATCCATAATAATTTGAAATAGAACAGAATCAAACCATAAAAGGGAAAACACAAGCAATTGTTGTCGAGGTTCGGCAATTTACCTACATCCCCATGAGCTCCTCCGAGCTCTCTTCACTAAATCAATGAATTCTTACAATTACAACAACACCTCCTCAAGAACCCTGAGTTCTTGATGAATGAAAGACGAGAAAAGAAAAAGATAAGAACTAAGTGTTTCCCTAGAATTTTCCCCAAGAAAATTCCAATTACAAAGCCTTTGAACCCCAATTCTTGAATGCTCTCTCTCACTTAAAACACCTTTGAAGATTTGAGAGTCTATCTCTCTCAACACCAGCCATTCTTGGAATGAGATCTCTTCTTGTGTCTCTCTTGTGTTTTGTGTCTTTGCACTCTCACACATCTTATTGTTATTGCTTCTAGATGACCCTTTATAGAGAGCAATAACTTTTTTAACCAATCTTAAAGCAAATCTCAACCCTTAGATCTCAAGAACCAAAGACTCATGGCTCTCTAAGAGTCTAAATGAACCTATACATTTTAATTAAGTCCCACGCACCATCTCAAACTGCTGAAAATAAGGTGTCAAGTGTGCCTGGCGCTGCAGCCCAGGATAGGGCAGGCCACGGCGCACAACAAGGGAGGACTTTATCATCTGCTGGAGGCCACGATGCCCAAGGCCTGGGCCGTGGCACGCACTTGGAGAATGATTTCCTCCTTGCTGGAGGCCACGGCGCACCAAGCTTATACCATGGCGCCAAAGGCAACTAAAGCCTCAACTTCCATCCATTTAATTCTTAGATAAATTCCCAACAGCTAAGAAACTAGTAAGTATCTTAAGTTGAAACTTTCTAAGTGAGTTAAATTAATCTAGTCTATTTTCAAGGTGGTTAAAACATATGAATCATGCTAGTAATTTATTTAGCAAAAAGTATAAGCTTAACCAACCTTATTTGGCTAAGGAAAATTTCCACGCATAAAGATTATCCTCGGAGATACTTATGCTCTTGTGGACTTAGTAAAGTTGGAAGAATGATTCCAATGAAGATTAGAAAACCAAAAAAAACAAAAGGTGGTCGAAAATGATGAAGAACTCTCACTAGTTCTTCTTTTGTGTTTCACTCTTTACTCTTTTCTCACCTTTCTTGAACACTCTCTTCTCTTTTGTTATATTCCTCTCTTTGATCTTCCTATTCTTCTCTCTTTTTTTCTCTTTTCTCAATTCTTTCTTTCTCTTTAAACTTTCTCTCTTTTCTATCTTTTTTGCATTACTTTGTCTTAGTGTTGTGTTGGTTTTTTTGTGTTAGCAAAAGGGAAGGGGTATTTATAGGAGGAGTAAAGTCTCTAAAAAAGATTAAAAAAATCAAAATAATGGGTGAAATGAAGGTGCATGGCTGGTCATATAGGGAAGGAGAAAAATAGTTTCAACTTTTGAAATGAAAAAAGTGTTTCACTTTTGGGGTGTAAAGGTGGGCCTAGAGAAGTGAGGTGTGGTAAACCAAGTAAAAAGTGAAGGGGAAAAGACTTTTAGTTGGCTGGACATGGGGAAGAGGGAGAGGTTTCTTTGAGGTGAAAAAAAAGTGAAGAAGTTTTGCAAAAAGGCGAACAAGGGAGGACATTTTGGAGTGTTTTCAATAAAGCAAAAGCAAAAAAGGTGAGGAGAAACTCTCCTTGCTTTAGATGACCAAAGGTGGTGGAAAAGACACAATTTTATTTAGTTTTTTCATATATAATAAAGTGGAAAAGCTTAGGGAAAAAGGAGTGCAATTGCAAAGAAAAAGAAAGGGAAAAAAGGCTTCACATTCTATATATAAAAAAAAAAAAAAAGCTGCTATTTTTTAGGTGTTGTTTTTAAGGTATAAAATGTGATTTTTTGGGGTAGAAAAAGGTGTTATTTAACATTTAAGAAAGGTGGAAACTTAATATGGTAATTTTCAATTAACTAAGCAAAAGAAGTAAAAGAGAAACTCTTTTTTGGTACACATGATTGTCCAAAGAGGGAGAAAAATCAACTACTTTATAAGTGCATTGTTGTTGTTTTTTAAGTGAAAAAAAGTCTTATTTTGTGTGGAAAAAATTTAGCATTTGGTAAAAAGAAGATGAGGGAATCTAGGAGGAATATGTGAGTTCAAAAGGCAAAAGGAAAGAGTAAAAATTCCTTATTATGGCCAGCCACATGGGGAGAAGAGAGAGACATCTTTTTGGTTATAAAAAGGTAACTTTTACTTTGAGAAAAGTGAATCGATCAAGGAGTGCCAAGTAAAGGGTGAAATTGGAAGTTCATCCTTAAAAATTAGAAATCTTCTTGACCTTGAAATTTGGGCCAAAAATGTTTAGGCTTAGGAATGATCAAAGGACTTTAATGGGTTTTAGATTGGGTCAAAATTTAAATAAAGACTTTAGTCCAATTGATTTAAACCCAAAGTGAATTAAATGTATTGAACAAAAAGGATCTTGCAATTTCTCATACTCCCCAATTAAATCCATACTTCCTCACTTACCAATTCCAAACACACTAGAATCAAAAATTCGTTATAGGAACTCGCACGTGGTCCGTTAAAAAATTTTGGAACGAAATTGGGTGTCTATAATTTGCCCCCTTTGATTGGAGCTCCTTTGAAGTGCCTTCGATGGTCTGATGAACCCATACTCCAATAAATCATTCAATTGCTTTCTCAACTTTAGCAATTCAGGAGAGGCTATGTGATAAGGCGCACGAGAAGGTACCTTCATACCTGGTAGAAGCTCTATAGCATGATCTACACTTCTACAGGGTGGAAGGACCTTTGGTAACTCGTTGAGCATGACATCTTAGTAGGTCCTCAACACTACTTGAACTGATATCGGAACAACGCTTAGGCTTATCTCTTCTGTTGTCAATGACACTGCTATAAAAGAGGGTTCATATCGATTCAGCCTCTTCTTGAATTGGAGGGCCGAAAGAAGCTTATTATCATTAGTAGGCTGAGTAATGGTAAGGATAACACATGTATGTTCTCACACGATCAATAGGCGAATTGTAGTTGGAATCGGTACAGCTTTTACATCGGTGCAAAATTTTAATCCTAGTACAACATCAAAGTCATCCATAATCGCAGTTGTGAAGTTGACTGGACCTTTCTATAGACCCATTTCAATGATCACCCCCTTGGCTTAGCCACAGTCGCTTGGGCCTCAGAGTTTACTGCTTTTAATCGACCAAAGTCGCATTCAAGCTTTAAGTTCAGTCTTTGGACTTCCAAAGTAGAGACAAAGTTATGGGAGGCCGCTGAATCTACCAAGACTTTTGTAATTTTCTCATTCATTCGCAAGTCCACATTCATGAGTCATCTCTTGGGTTCCTTTCTATTCTCAAAGAGTTGGCTGTTTAGAACATTCAAGAATCGGAGCGCCCCCATCCTTGTGGGTTATTGTTCTTCTTCCCTCTTCTATTCTTAACGTGACTCAGAGCTTGTCATGTGTAAAGCACTTAAGGCTCCTTTGTGCGGACAGTTTGCTACTCGATGGGGCCCATCACATAAGAAACAAGAAAAAGATCTCGGCTTACCTGCCTCCAAGTTAGATATCTATGAAGAAGATCCTTCTTTGGAACTGAAGACGGGTCTCTTGTCCCCTCCCCCACTCAAGGGCCTATTCATCCTAGCTCACTTTACTCCACTTCGAGCTAGGGAAAAGAATCATTCCTCCTTTTGAGTGGGTTCTCCGAAAGGTCATTTAACCTTTCAGTCGTAGCCATAACTGTGGCCAAATCTTACACTTTTTGCTTAAAAAGGTCAGACCTGGCCCAACTTTTTAGCTCCTTAAAAAAATAGAACATCTTATCATTCTTTGACATGTCTCGAATGTCAGGCATTAGTCTTGAGAATTCCATCAAATAGTCTCGAACAATTCTTGATTGCCTCAACTTTCTAAGTTTGCAATGAGCCAAGTACTCCACATTTTCACGAAAGAACTGGTTCTTTAACTCCCATTTCAAGTCATCCCTAGTGTCAATGGTGCACTTATTGTTTTAGATGTCATCATATTTTCCCTGCCACCATAGTTTGGCATCACCTGACAAAAACATCACCGCTATAGATACTTTTTCCTCCTCAGAGGCTATATGAGTAGCTCGAAAGTACTACTTTATATAAAAAATAAAAAATAAAACTTTTTAAGGCCTTCACATCGCAAGCACCTTCATATCAGTGGGGCTCGGGGACCTTCACATTTCCTCTGTTTATAGTTCTAGTTTCATTGTTGCCTATCGCTTTCATCAACAAGTTAACCTTGTTATTCAGTTCCTCAATCTCATTGCGGAGGGTGTCCGTTGTCTCTTTCACATGAGCATTCACTGCCTTAGAAATTTACCTTTGTGAGGTCTCAAGCTCTATCGACCTCCCATAAAAGGATCTCAAGTTTGATACTAAAGCTTCAAGGGTACTCATCTTTGTTTCCAACTTTCCCAACCATTGAGAGTCAATAGTGTTATGTGTAACCACCATGGTTGCGCTATTCCAGATAATCGAGCTATGCTCTAATACCAACTATCATTGTCTTAACACTTTCCCTTAAAGGCGTAGGTCCATGCAGCACTTGTCTTGGTATCCCCAAACAAGTCAACCTAGCTCACTCGAGTAGCTTTAAGGCTTACACACTCTGAAAGCTAAAAGGAACACATATGCCACAAAATGATATTACATAACAATCTAAGGATCACACAACAATGAATATGGGCAAGGTGTAATAAGCACTTAGCAAGAAACAAACAACGTGCCCAGGGGTACACACCCAGTTCAAGCAACACACACCACACATGGGCCTGCCTCGGGGCACACGCTTAGATCATCAAGGACATACTAACCAAAATAGGCAATAACACATAACGAACTCTAGCCATATGGATGCATAAAAGATTTATTCATATAAGCATCTTACAAGCACGTTGTTAGGGCAGGGGGCACCACCAAGCAACCAGTAGGACAACATACTTAATCATGACCAATAAGCAACTAGCTCACCCCCTAAAAAGTCTTAAATCACTAGGGACTCTAGCAGGACGAAACATTGCGTATGCTTGAGCTATCATACTTCTGAAATAAAAGAAAATGAAGAATTACCATTAGACACCAACACTACAAAGAGGCACAAAACATGCGGCCATGGGCATGGTACAAGGCCCTGGACAAGCATGAACCATGACTTTAGACACCCAATTTTGTTCAAAAAAATTTTAACGAACCATGCACAGGTTCTTATGACGAATCTTTGATCCTAGTGTGCTCGGACTTGATAAATGAAGAAGTATAGATTTAATTGGGTAGTAGGAGTAATTGAAATACCCTTTTGTTCAATTCATTTAATTCACTTTGGATTTAAATCAATTGGACCTTATTTGATTCAACTAATCCAAGACCAAAGTCTTCATTTAAATTTTGACCCAATCCAAAACCCACTAAAGCCCTTTGATCTTTTCTAAGCCCAAACACTTTTGGCCCAAATTTCAAGCCCAATAAGACTTTTAATTTTTAAAGATGAATTTCTAATTTTACCCTCCACTTGGGACTCCTTAACTAGTTCACTTTTCTCAAAGTAAAAGTTACCTTTTTACAACCAAAAAAATGTCTCTCTCCTCTCCCTATGTGGCTAGCCATAATGATGAATTTTCACTCTTTTTTCTTTTTCTTTTTGAATTCACCTCTCGCCCATAGATTCCCTCACCTTATTTTGTACCAAATGCTACTTTTTTTCCACACAAAATAAGACTTTTTTCACCTAAAAAGCAACAACGATGCACTTATAAAGTAGCTAATTTTTCTCCCTCTTTGGACAACCATGCATACCAAAAAAAAGAGTTTATCTTCTCTTTTTTTTGCTTAGTTAATTGAAAATTACCTTATTAATCTTCCACCCTTTCCTAAATGTCAAATAACACATTTTTCTACCTAAAAAATCATATTTTATACCCCAAAAACAGCACCTAAAAAACAACAGTTTTTTTAGAATGTGAAGCATTTTTCTCCTTTCTTTTGCTTTGTAATTGCAATCCTTTTTCCCTAAGCTCTTTTACTTTGTTATATATCAAAAACAAAAAAAAAACTAAGTATTTTCCACTTCCTTTGGTCTTCCAAATTAAGGAAAGTTTCTCTTCACCTTTTTTGCTTTTGCTTTTGCTTTATTGAAAACACTTTGAAATATCCTTTCTTGTTCGCCTTTTTGCAAACTTTCCTCTCACTTTTCACTTGGTTTACCATACCTCACTTCTCTAGCCCCACCTTTACACCCCAAAAGTGAAACACCTTTTTCATTTCAAAAGTTGAAACTACTTTTTCCCTTCCCTATATGACCAGCCATGCACCTTCATTTCACCCATTATTTTGATTTTTTTAATCTCTTGTAGAGACCTTACTCCTCCTATAAATACCCCTCTCTCTTTTACTAACACAAAAAAACCAACACAACACTAAGGCAAAGTAATGCAAAAAAGAGAAAAAGTTTAGAGAGAAAGAAAGAAGTGAAAAAAATAGAGAAAAATATAGAAGAGTAGGAAGATCAAAGAGTGAAACATAAAAGAAGAACTAGTAAGTGTTCTTCATCATTTTCGGCCACCTTTTTTTTTTGTCTTCTGATCTTCATTGGAATCATTCTTCCAACTTCACCAAGTCCACAAAAGCATAAGGATCTCCGAGGATAATCTCCGCGTGGGGAAATTTTCCTTAGCCAAAGAAGGTTGGTTAAGCTTCTACTTTTGCAAAATAAATTGTTAGCATGATTCATGTGTTTAAACGACCTTAAAAATATACTAGATTAATTTGGATCACTTAAAAAGTTTCATCTTAAGATACTTACTAGTTTCTTAGCATTTTAATTTTCACTAATTATATGTCTTTTTTTAGTTCGCTACTAGTCATATGTAGTCTTTTCGTTAAATGCAATGTTAAGTTTACGGTAGTTTTTAAATTCTTTCCTTTAATTTAGTACCTTAAGAACTTTTATATTCTCCAAGTTAGATGTTTTATTTTAAGTTGTCATTAATTACATGTGAACTTTAATTATTTAAGAAGAATTTTGGGCCCCCTTGGTCCTTGTTTATTTTGGGCCCCCTTTAGCCCATTAAAAATGTTACTAGTTGCTAGTTATTATGAATCTCATCTTTAAGATAGTTTAGTTTAAATCTATCTAACTTTATTCCTTTTTTAAACTCGTCTAGTTTAAAGTAGCTTTGTTTAATTCATTCAATTTAGTCTTCAAGTTTAATTCATCTAGTTTAAAATAAGTTAGTCTCAATTCATCTAGTTTAACTTGATTAATCCACCTGGTTTTAATGCGCACACTTTAATTTACTTCTCATTCATATTTTGCAAGTAGTTTTAATATTTTTTTCTTCATAGCCAAAGCAATTTATTTCCTTTATATACATAATTTTACCGCATTACATTAAAGTTAATATTTGGTGTTGCTTTGTTTGAATAAAAATTGTAAAATGTGTGCTTGGTTTTATTAGTAGTGTATGATAATAATAGTTGATATAAAATTTCAATTAATTCCCTTGAAGCACAAAGGGCTAGATTTCGGTCTAGGTAAGAGATAGAACTTTAAATCCTCACTCTTTTGCACCCAAATCTCATGAGCTTTGGAATTTCTCACATAGACTAATGACAAGGGATTTGACCCCCTTTAAGGTCAAATGGCGGCTCCTTACCTGACACCCTTACTTTGTGCTTGGATGACATATGACCCCTTGTCTAATACCTTAAAAGTGCACCTATCATGGGAGCCTCTTTACTACTTATAAAGGGTTTGCATTAGACTTTGTAGGTTTCCCTCGTTTCCATATCCCTACTCATCGTAATCTGCACCCTCACCATATCCGTATTCTTTAAAGGGAGTGGCTTTAGGTAATAAGCTGGATGCATGGAGCTCAGGTGGAAAAGAGCAGTACCTCACATTCAAGCATTAAACAATAATGATAATATATCACTCACATTATCCAAAATCTAAATATTAACACAAGCAACATCAATCTAATAATTTATTAGCTACATCATCCAAGACAGAGTTTCTATTTTTCGTTATAGAATTATTCAACGGGATTTGATCAAATCCTTAATTAAAGAGAAAATATGAAAAATCTCAAATTACCCCCTTAAAATTTTTAAAAATATAAAAGAATTAGCATTATAATATTTCCATCAAAATATGATGTTTTGATTGAAATGATCAAAACAAACAAAAACAAATGACAAAATAAAGTAGATGATTTGTTTTGATTTAATGCTAAAACTGAAATATTTTAACCGAAATAAAACAAAATTTACTACTTTAGTTGATAGACTCTACCAATTTATTAAAAAGAATAATCAAAATACAATAAACGAAAGAGGGGCGCATAAATCTACCCCACACTAATCAGAAAACATACCTCAAAAAAAGGACAAAATAGGTTGTGGCATCTTTCAAAGGAATAAGAATATTAATGACCAAACAAGAACTTTCACACCTTGCATTTATTTTAAAAAATTGGTCATGAAGATGTGATTTGACAGTGACCATTAGCTTTTAAATAAAGTTACACGTTTAAGATGTTTAGGGTGGAATTTCTTCATAAAATTTAGTTTTCTTAAATTTAAGATGTTTAGCTATTAAATTTAAGACTTTATCGTACAAAATCATTTTTATCGCAACGTAATTGCATCCACTTTTCTTAAAAGGGAATAAACCGCGTTTAATTTTGACTGTAAACTTGGGCTTTCACGTATGGGCTCAGTCCCTATGGGCTTGATTTCTTTATTGGCTAGTATTATATAATCTGTCCACTCGATTAGATTTTTTTAAAAGTGTAATTAGTTAGGGCTTAGGTAGTTTCTCGTGAGGTAAAGGTATGGACTAAGGTCATGTTTGGATGCTACAAAACAAGCATTGTTTTTTTCATTTAAGTGTTACTTAAAGTAGCATCCAAACATTCCCTAACTCTATAATCCTTATTTACTGGTACAAATTATAATTAAAATTAATTTTAAAAAATATTTTGTGGTTTACACGTTTTACATTTTACTTCTTATAGTTATTTCATGACAAAACAAATTTTGCGCTTTGTTGCTTTAGTTGGGGTGGTGGACGTTAATATCCAGACATATCAACCACTTTTTTATTAACTTCATAAAAAACCTTGTGATATTACGGATTTGGTTCTGTGAGAGTTACCACGAAACAAAGAAAATCTATTAGTAATTATAAAAAAATTAAATAATAATTTTGATATTTAATTTTTTAATTTTTTAAAATAATTATTATTAAATTTTTTTAATTTTATGATAATTCCAACTAAATCGAATCGATGAGATAATCACTTTTAATTATTTATGCTTTTAAGAAGTCTCGCCTTTCACTTTTACTTTTCAATTAATCCGAACGACATCCATTATTATGGTAATGTATATAAAATAGTAATACCATGATCACTAATATACCATATAATAATCAGTTTCTCCAATATACAAACACTCTAAACATGAAGAAACAGTGAATGCGCATGTGGTCAAGCATTTGTAGGCAATTAATTATCGTGTTCTAGTAGTCTATAACTAATGTTATATAAAAATTAAAAATATAGGTATTGTCTAACGTCAAAATGTACGTTTGGTAAAGTTTTTTGTTACAGAAAAATAACTGCTGAAAACATATTTGATAGATTTTCTTAATAACGGTGTTTGATAAAATTTAATCATAACAATTTTTTTCAAAAGATCTTATTTTAAAAAAAGCAAAAGAAATAGAGATTTTACAATCCACTTGACCGAGTAGTTATTCTAGTTTTAATGATTTATGTAGTAAACTTAAAAACAGATTTTCCCTGAACCTAAATCATGGTTGCCTCTCCCTCCATTCTATTTGTATATGCATATTAGTGAAAAAATATATGTAGTGTAGGTGGATAAGATTTGTATTAAACATGAAAAGTAGTACTAGAATTATACGAACCGTAAAATGATTCATATGATTTGTATAAAGTCACCTACCTAATTTATGCTATGATTTTGTAATAATATGAAACTTGAAAGCCAGTCGACAAGAAAAGAATCCTTCAGGTTTAAATGTATGTTTGAATCCTAAGAAAGAAAATAAAAAATATAAAAAAAAAAACACCAAAAAGAGAAGAAAGTGGCTTTTAAATGAAATTTTTTTCTTTTTTCATTTTCCTCTTGATTTTCTTCCACAACATTTTCCAAGAACTAAATATACTTTCATGAACCTCATATACTTTGTTATTGGTTATTTATTAATGTAATGAGTTTCTCTTTATTTAATAGAACAATTCATTAAAATGTATTTTTTTCACCACGTTTATTTTAGTAATTTTACATTTGCACAGTATATTTAAAATTATAATTACTAAACACTATTATTGATCATAACACTTTCACAATGCTTTTACAAGATAGTTTATCAAACGCTACATTATCTTTTTGCAACAGCACTTCCCACATATCTTTTAGTGTTAATACCTTCACAGCATTTTTGACAACTACGACTCTCCCAAACGGACCCTAAGCCTCTTGTGTTTGGTCAAAGTCCCACAAAATCCCACACTTTTTTTCCTCTCAATATAATTTTCCATGATAATCGCACGTGGCCCTTCATAATTTTGGTCTGCCAGCTTCAAAACCCATCTTAAAAGAGAATTAACTTGAATAAACATTAGTCTCTCACAAATTAATAATCCAAAAAGTGAATAGTTGTGTAAACAAAGTTAATGCATCAGATTAATTTTTTCACTGTTTGAAGCGGAAATCTCATTGTATTTTGGATCAGGGGTGCTGGGGTAGAGCCATGATATTTTTCTTGAGGAACCAAAGCTAATATATAAATATGGTAATTCGTGTTAATGTATCGTATTCGTGTCGTGTTAAAGGTTTGATGTAATACTATTTATGTTGACACGAATACGACACAATTAACTAATCGTGTCAAAAATTCAAACGCGAACACGACTTGTTTATTATAGGGACGACACGACAAAACATGCATGACATATTTAATAAACATTATTCAAACATGCAAAATATCAACACTAACACTACTCTTTTTAGTTTATATTTAACATGAAAAAATGAAAATCAACATTATTCAAACATAATTTCATAATTAATTAAATAAACCACTGTTGCGCATTTATTTACCTAAATAAATAAGCAAATAATCGCACTCGTTTTACTTGCAAGTGCACAAGGTCAACAGTAGTATAGTGTGCGAATGCAAGATCATCTCCACATGGATTGATGAATTTCGGTTTTAGAATCAGTTTCTTAGTAAAAGAAGTTGAAAAACAGTTGAGTGTGATTTAACAGTAATAAGAACATAGGGCTTTGATATCCACCACTAGTCATACTTTCCCAATGAGTAATAGGTCAATGCACTAGCCTTATCATGAATACCTAATGGTCGCCAACCTAAGGGCATGGTATCTACTCCTTAAGCTATTGATTTCCCTAAGCAACGAGTTAGGCATGGTATCTACTCTAACTCTTTTCTTTCTTTAGAGATTCAGCATGGTATCTACTGAGTTGTTCCCAAAGAAAGCATAAGGACTGTGGAAATCGACAACCACATGAGACCTAGGGCATGGTATCTACTCTTGGTTTCCCATGTTGATTAATCCAAGAATCCGGTGTGGATATCTTTTGTTACTATTGTTAGACCCAGGACTTGGTCATCCAAATTGATCTAACTAACCAATCCATACCACATGCATATGTTGGCCATACACATACATATGAGGAATTTAAATAAACACATGCATTAATCAAGTTAAGCAACATAATAAAGGCTATTGGCAAAGATAATCAATGAATAATTACATGGGAAAGCATAACTAGGGCTTCAATCGAGCTCTATAAAGAGATAGTTACACATTATGTCTGAGATAAACATCATATATAAACTAAACATAAAGGGAAGAATAAACCTGAGAGAAGAGGCGTCAATTCTCTCCTAAAGCTTACAACTCCTAGCTAAGCAAAAGATAAAAGAAAGGCTTAGATTATGTCCATTGTGTGTGTTTTACAGGTGTATTTATAGGGGGTGAATAATCCTAGAAGGCTCAGGAACCCTAAACTTTCCTAAAGCATAAAACTCTTTATTTTCAAAACTGGTTCTGCCGCTTTACTGTTCACACTCGTACAGGTGCGCTCGATCGCAATACTACGCTCGATCGCATGCCTGGCACGCTTGATCGCACTCCAGGCAGCAGTTGCTCCATGATTTTCAGCTTTCTTCCTTTTAAGCTCCAAAACGCTTCTTTTTATCCAAGACTTTATAAAAACATGTGAAACACATAAATGAAGTAAAGTGGACTAAATTATCATAACTAAGGACTTAACAAATGTAAATAAGGGGGCTTAAATATGAATATTTAAGCACCTATCACACCCCCAAACTTACATATTGCTAGTCCCTTAGCAATACAATACTAAAAACTAAAGCGAAAAAGAACAACATACAGATAGATCCAATGTTCATAGTGTTCACAAAAGTTTTAGGTCTTCACACAAAACTATGATGTGCATTCATGAGCAAGCTAAACAAATATAAACATATTTTTGCAATGAATAAGAGTTTTGAACGCAAATCACTTTCATGAGGCAGTTTAATACATCACAAGTTTGATTTTAGTATGTGGTGAATTAGCACATAAAAGATTAGGTTTCCAAATAATTCTAATGTGTAGTGTTTTGATGACTCAAGATTCACCAAATTTCCTATTAGAATCAACAAAAATGGCATAGATTTTCTTCTTTTCTTTTATTTGTGAGATTTTTGCCAAGTTAGTTCCCTTAAGCTTTCTATTTGACTTATGTAACGAGCATTTAGCCAATGACTCCAAAACCAGATGGTTTTAGGGCATTAGGTGTAAAGACACCCCTAAGGACTTACTAACTCGAGTCAAAAAGGCTACAAAACTAACTGATCTCAATGCTACCAATCAGACTTTCCACTTTTTGACGTGACACTCACTGCTTATTGAGGCAGAAAGGCCAGTTACTCAGTGAAAAGTTTGTTTTATTGATCATTAGGAGCATTTTTCTTTTTGAGCACTAACAATTTTTTTCTATTTTCTTATGCCAAGATGTTAATCTAATAGGCCATTTGGTTCACAGTCAAGCAAAAGAAACATATAAATCAAAATTACATGTCATACCCCACACAACTATGTGCTAATGTGCTCGTGTCAGTTCAAGTTAAACTTGTGAATCCTTAAATGCCTAAAAGTAAGTGATCTATGTTCAAAACTTAATTATTGGCCTATATGTTCAAGGTGTTAAGCTCACTAATGAAATCAAATCATATCGTTTGTTTAGATCACCCAAAATTTTATTAGAACAGAATGAACATGCATTTATCTCTAAAAGCAACAACAACAAAAAAATGGGACATAGTGAGTGTGTGAGTGTGTCCCCATACCCCCAAACTTATATCACACATTGTCCTCAATATGTGAATAGCATAGAAGGAGCTGACCTGGGAGATGGAGAACTAATGGTTGGCACGGCTCGTAGCACACCCCCAAACTTCAACTGGATGCACTCACTCTGTCCTTGAAAAAAAGAGAAAAACAAACATAAAATGGAAAACAAGTAATAATAAACAGCTATAGAAAATTAAACTAGGAAATTCTAATAATAAAATAAAATAAACTAATAAAAAGGATATGCTTTGGGATGCCTCTCATGAGCGTTAAGTTTAATGTCTTCAGCCAGACGGGGTATTCTCTCAACTTTAATCTTTTAGCAGGGAGTACTTAAAGTCCACTTCATGTGGCTCAAGTGCTCTTGGTGGTGCTGCACATTCATCATAACTCAATCTTTTCAGTTTATGCAAATGTGATTTATCACCGGGTCTTGGATGCATAGGATAGACTTCAGAGAGGTGCATAGCTTTAAAGATGTCATCAGGGATAGTTTCTGATGTAGGCTTAATATCCAATCTTTTAAAGCTATAGGTGAGGGCAGCCTCCAATGGATCAATGTGATGGACCTGAAAAGCTTGCTTGATAGCACTTTGCATCATACATTCATTAAAATGTTCATCATCATTATCATCTTGGGGTAATTTCATTGCATCAAATATCTTAAATTCTATTGTCTCTCCATTTACCGTCATACTTACAATACCCTTTTACACATTAATTATTGTATCAGCAGTTCTCATAAAGGGTCTTCCTAAGATGATGGGCAGAGGTAATGGCATAGGACATTCTTCCATATCTAATACAATGAAGTCAGCAGACAAAATAAACTCACCTACCTTTACCAGGACATCTTCAAGTATACCTCTAGGTCTTTTGATGCTTCTATCTGCCAATTGCAAAGTGATGGAGGTTGGTTAAAGCTCCCCCAAACTTAGCTTTTCAAGTACTGTGTATGGTAGCAAATTGATACTAGCTCCTAAATCTAGTAATGCTCGCTCAAACAACTTATCACCTATCCTACAGGGAATAGTAAAACTACCCAGATCTTTTAGTTTTGGTGGTAGTTTTCTTAACAACACCGCACTTAGTTCTTCAGTTAGAGCCACTGTTTCATGTTCCTAAAACTTTCTTTTATTAGTGCAACAATCTTTTAAAAATTTAGCATAAGCATGAATTTGTTTAATTGCATCTAATAAGGGAATGTTAATTTCTACTTTTCTCAAAGTTTCAAAAATATCAAGCAATTTATCTTTCTTTGGCATTACTAACCTTTGAGGGAAGGGTGGTGCATTCCACTTCTCTACTTCACTTACCTTGGATGTGGATGGCTTAGCTGGAGATGCTTGAGCTGGCTCATTAACTCCTATGATCTTACCATTTCGGAGAGTTGTAACTGCTTTCAGCTGCTGATGTCCTCTTGAATTTGGTAGTGTTTGTGCAAGGAGTTCACCTTGCTTTCTTTCACTTAGCTCCTTATCCAATTACCCCATTTTTACCTCTAACCTTTGAATTGCTTGCTCATGTGTCATAGTGGTCTGTCTTTGCTGAGTCATAAACTGATCTTGTGATGTTATCAATTGCCTCGTCATACTCTCTAGGTCACTCTTCTTTGACTCTTGAACTGGTTGGGTTGCTTGGTAGAAGTTCCATTGTTGTGCTTGAAAGTTCAAGGCATTTTGATTGTTGCTCCATGATAAGTTGGGGTGGTTCCGCCATCCAGGGTTGTATGTATTTGCGTATGCATTGTTCGGTCCCACATAGTTCGCTTGCTTGGGATCTATAGATGAATACAAATCGTAAGTCTCAGTAGTGTGATCAAATTGAGAACATAAAGCACATACCTGGCTTTGTGTAGCTTGTGGTCGATGAGAGATGTTTTGAGTAGACATGGCTTTTACAATCATATTAAGCTTCAAATCTAGCTTTCTCTCCAAAGCAGCTATTTGGGTAGAGAGTCCACCATTTAGAGTAACCTCATACATACCTTTGCTCTTGACTCCTTGTCTACCTCTAGAGGAGAATTGTTGGGTGTGTTCACTCAATGCCTCAAACAACTCTATGGCTTCTTCACTGCTCTTCTCCATCAGCACACCTCCACAACCAGAATCAGCAATACCTTTATTCATGTCATTTAGACCTTCATAAAAGGCTAGTACCAGCTCATCTTGAGGTAGGTTGTGATGTGGACATTTGAGTAGTAACTCGTTGAAATGTCCCTATGCTTCAAAGAATAAGTCTCCATCCTTTTGTTGGAAGGACTGGATCTCCTTCCTCATTTGCCTCGTCTTTTGGGTCGGGAAGAATTTTCTGAGGAACTTGCTGGCCAACTCCTCCCAAGTATGGACAGAAACTTTAGGTAAAGAATTATACCATAATTTAGCATTATCTTTTAAGGAAAAAGGGAAAAGAATTCTCAAAACTTGGATGTGCTGAAACTTGCAAAGATCAAAAAATTCTCGAAGGTGCAAGTGTGGATCCCCATTAGGAGTACCCCTAAAGTGAGTCAAAGCATTCAATATTTGCAGAGATATGTAATAGTTTCCTGAAGCCTCAGGTTGATATGCAATACATGATGGTTGATCAATGTTTCGTGGGATGAAGGAATGCTTCATCGGTACTCGGGCAGGTGGTTGCTGGTTTTCGAGCTGTTCTGCCATTGGTGTTTTGTTCTCGATTTCTTCTTTGTTCTCCTTGAAGTTGTTCCTAAGCCTTTGTAGGATGGTCCGCTCAAGTTCAGGATCGAGGGGAAAAAATGTGGGATGTCAGGATCGAAGTCCGTGCATAAATCAAGTGAAACAGCTTCAGTGCAGTAGTTCAACTCTGCTGCTCGGGTAACTCTCTGCCCTAATTACGCTCGATCACACAGAAGGATGCGGTCGATCTCAAGTATCACAGAAGGTGCGATTAGGGTTTAATGTGCCTGAACAGAAAGTAAACGCGATTAAGGTTTGATGAAAATAAAAATGATAAACAGAAACTTTAAAATTTTTTGAGTAAAATAAAATAAAAATAATGATGATAAAACTAAACGAAAGTAATTCTAAAAGAAAATTTAGCGCAATCCCTGGCAACAGCACTAAAACCTTGTTGTGCGTTTATTTACCTAAATAAATAAGCAAATAATCGCACTCGTTTTACTTGCAAGTGCACAAGGTCAATAGTAGTATAGTGTGCGAATGCAAGATCATCTCCACAGGGATTGGTAAATTTCGGTTTTAGAATCAGTTTCTTAGTAAAAGAAGTTGAAAAACAGTTGAGTGTGATTTAACAGTAATAAGAACATAGGGCTTTGATATCCACCACTAGCCATACTTTCCCAATGAGTAATAGGTCAATGCACTAGCCTTATCATGAATACCTAATGGTCGCCAACCTAAGAGCATGGTATCTACTCCTTAAGCTATTGATTTCCCTAAGCAACGAGTTAGGCATGGTATCTACTCTAACTCTTTTCTTTCTTTAGGGATTTAGCATGGTATCTATTGAGTTGTTCCTAAAGAAAGCATAAGGACTGTGGAAATCGACAACCACATGAGACCTAGGGCATGGTATCTACTCTTGGTTTCCCATGTTGATCGCATCGATCGCACTCCAAGCAGTAGCTGCTCCATGATTTCCAGCTTTCTTCCTTTTAAGCTCCAAAATGCTTCTTTTTATTCAAGACTCTATAAAAACATGTGAAACACAGAAATGAAGTAAAATGAACTAAATTATCATAACTAAAGACTTAACAAACGTAAATAAAGGGGCTTAAATATGAATATTTAAGCACCTATCAACCACATAAAAAATTAATTGCTAAGCACAGGTATTTAAATCCAAAACATTACTTTAAAAATCTAATAAATAAACTTATTACTATATAAAGTAACATAGATATCCAACATATATGATATTACTCTTAATCTTTTTATTTTTATTTTTAATGATGACATATAAACAATTACTACCGTAAAACCTTTCCTTAATTTGTATTAAAATTATAACAAATAGATATCATATTAAAGGGTTAAAATTTGTATTGAATAAAATAGGTCAAAGAAGTCATATATGTGAGTCATAATCGTGTCAATCTGATATGAGTAATTGGCCATGTTCCTTGCATGTCATTTTAGGATTGGTGTGTCAAACCGTAACACCACACGATAATATCATGTTATAATCTTGTCAATAAGATTACGACATATACACGATTAAGATAAACTCAAATCCATTTATTTTGTGTCGTGTTTAATATTGTGACACATACTTATATGACTAAAGTAAGATATTGTTTTTTATGATCATAAGAACAAAAAATTGAAAAATATTTAATCAAATCAAATCGAACCATCTATTAATTATTCATTTGATTATTATTTAATATGTTTGATTAAGTTTTTTTACAAATTTTAAAAAATACACATATCTAAAAGCACCAACTAAGTTCACCCAAACAAAGAATTAACTACCTAAAGTTTATTTGTTTTAGTTAGTATTAAAAATGTTAGGAAATATGAGACTAGATGAGCTTGTTCTACAAGATAATTGAACATGATTAGCAGAGTAAACAATAGTGATAATTTAAACTGAAATTGATGAATACTTAATGATCTAAGGAGAAAGAGAAGAGGGACACATATTTATAGTGGTTCGAAAATAATCGTGCATACTTCCACTTCTTCAATAGGCCTCCCCATTCTACTGAGTTCCACTAATCAACCATGGTTACACCTGCTTAGATTTTTGGATACCAAGCAAACCTTTACAAAGAGATTCCACTCACAATCTCATAGCTCTTATAATTTACAGATTAAAAACTACCGAAGTAGTAAACAAAACTATATTTTAGCTTATGTGTAAAGCTTGATACTGTTTATTCTCTCTTGTTGAACTCTTTTCAGCAACCTCTAATTTATAGTCTTTAGCTGAGCCTCCATAAAAAGAAACTCCGAAATTTTGTCCTTTTGAACTTATATTCTGATCTCCAACGGAAACCTTCAGTCGACTATCCAGTTGACTGGTCTACTCTTCAGTAGACTGGGTCTTCAAACAAGTCCAAAACTTATCTTCGCTGTGTCAGTCGACTAACCAATTGAATGGCTCCTCATCAATCAACTGGTTCCTCCTCAGTTGACTAATTAGGCGAGTAAACAAAACTATAACTTTCATCTGATAGTTGACTGGCTTCCCTGCCAATTAACTAAGCAATTGACTACCTCACATAGTAATTCACTGGCAGTTGATTGCCTCCCTTCCTAGTTGATTGGGTAGTTGAATGCCTCATTTACTAGTCGATTGTGCAATTGACTGCCTCTCTTACTAGTCGACTTGGCAACTAATTGCCTCCCTATGATATTGTATCCTGATAGTAAATATTATGATCCTCCAATGTAACAAAAAATATCCTGCACACTCAATGAACTTGATCAGTAATAAATGCACGGTTTATCTGCATCAAAATATCTCGAGATTACACTAGATATCCTAATACTCTCCCCCTTTTTGATGTAGACAAAACCAGTAAATAATAAAGTCTACATTTCTTCCCCTTTTTTTGTCTAAAATAAAAAAAAATTACGGGCATGAAACTCCCCTTAAACATATGGGGATGAAACAAAACTTGCAAACCTAAACTCCCCTAAACAAGTGGGGATTAAACTGACTAAAACATGTATAAACATTCAAATCGTGCAATCAAAACATAAAAAGGCATAAAAACCCATAAACATGCAATTAAACAGTTATTAAATCTTGAACAGCTTAACCTTTGTCATATTTACTTATCTCATCTACCTTGTCGTTTGGTAAAAACAATTTCATCTTCTAAGGCTACAAAGAAGAGGTTCGTGACTTGCTCTTCGATATCTAAATCCTTTGATTCATCATTGCTCCAGGTTGCTACTAGAATTTTTCTTTTCTTGAAGCTTAAACTTTTCAGCCTTGGATAATCTACCTTCCTGTGACCGGGCTTATCGCATTTAAGGCACACTGGTTCTCTTCTTCTTGATGACTCAACTTTCTGATTTGAAAACTTACAAGTAGATTTATTAGTATAATCAGAAAAACCAGTTTTACTAACTTTCTTACCTTTTTTTTTATCGTTCAAGATTTCTATTGACCTATTTAGTCAATTTGAGAATTTCATCTTCATCTAATGAGTCTCTATCATCGAATAATCCTTTATCATCATCCTTAATTGCTTCGAAAGCAGTGATCTTCTTTTGGCTGTCTTTGTCAGCTTTCAACGCCTTCATGTTGATCTCATGCCTCATTAGTGATCCAATGAGGTCCTCCAAGGTCATCATTGTAATCTTTTTTTATTCCTCGATCGCTGACACCTTGGCTGGCCACTCCCTTGGTAAAGATCTGAGCATCTTGATCACTAGATTCGCTTGAGTAAACTCATTTCTTAGTAACTTTAGCTTATTTACAATCTCGATGAACTAAGTGCTCATCTCTAAAATGCTCTCACCCGCACCCATCCTAAAAGAATCAAAGAAAGACATTAGAATGTTAATCTTAGTCAATTTTACTTTATTTATACCTTCGAAGGCAACCTCTAGCTTATTCCAGATTTCTTGTGTTGTCTCACAAGTTTGGTTTCGGTTGAACTGGTTGTTTTTGATCTCACAATACAGAAGATGCATATCTTTATTGTTGATCTCTCATGGATTCTTCTTAGTTTGAGTGCATTCATCTTTATATTTCTCGACCTCCACATCACCAATCCTTTTAGTGTGTCTGTATGGTCTTTTGCTGATCACCCTCCAACAGTTGGAGTCTATGCTCTTGATGAAGACCATCCATGTTTTCTTTTAAAATGAGTAGTTTGATCCATTAAATATGGGTGGTTGAACTTGGCAAGTTGCTTAGCATCGTTAGACTTGGTTGTAGTGTATGCATGCATCCTCCAGGAACTCCTTGATGATTAGTCAAACGGAATAGAGACCTACTCTGATACCAATTGTTTGGATCGAGTACCTAACAAGTGTTAGGATATCTAGTTTAATCCCCAGATATTTTGATGTAGACACACTTTGTGTTTATTATTGATCAAGTTCATTAAGTGTGCTTTACATTACATTGGAGGATCAAAACATATATTGTTTGGATATAGTATCAAAGGGAGGCAGTCAGTTGCCCAATCAACTGGTAAAGAAGGTCATCAGCTGCTTAGTTGATTGGTAAGGGAAACAATCAGTTACCCAGTCGATTGGTAAGCGAGGCAGTCAGCTACATATTTGAGTGGTAAGAGAGGCATTCAACTGTAGGGAAGCTAGTCAACTACCAAATAAAAGTTATAATTTTGTTTAGTCACTAGATTAGTCAACTAAGAATGTGCCAGTCGACTGGTTAGTTAATTGACACAGTGAAAATGAATTTTGGACCAGTTTGAAGACATGATTTACTGAAGAGAAAACCAGTTGACTGGGTAGTCGATTGGAGGTGTTCGTTGGAGATAAAAAAAATTGCCTATTAACAAGAATCTCCGTCATAAGTTCAAAATGAGAATCTACGTCCACTCTCTCCAAGGAACTTCCTTGAAGTAATCCACTAATGATAGTCAAGCTACTTCATGGGTGTTGCCCAAACGTTACAAATATATCTTCTACAAAGAAGTTACAAGGAAGTGTTTAATGCCTAAACACTCTAAGAGTTATAGCAACTCTTTTTCACTTTGAGAATGAATGAATAGATTAGAATAAGAGAGAGTGTACAATAAATGCTTACAACTCATAAAGTTTCTCTCTCTAAAGCTTAAAGCTCAATGAAGGCTCAAGAATAAATTGAATGTTTGATTCTTGCAATAAATATTTTCTATGGTGTTCAAGATGGTTGTTGACGCTTGTAATGGTCGGGTATTTATAACAAAAACTCCATGCAGCCAATTCAAATACAATGTGACCGTTTGAGCATTAAATATAACTAATTCGTGTAAGATTTTATGCAAAATAACCATTACACGACTTGACATAGTGGACTACAGCAAGGCACAGTCGACTATATCCTTTTTTAAAATAAACACAAAGCATCAGGTAAGTCTTGTAATCGACTATAGAAAGGTCTAATCGACTATAACTTTGACTAAAAACAAAAAGTGAAACCGTAGGACCCTGTAGTCGACTAAACAATGTGTAATCGACTACAACAAGGTTATGTGCCACTTTTGTAGTTGACTACAGAAATCTGTAGTTGGCTACAACAAAGTGTAGTTGGCTACGGTTCTCTGTAGTTGACTACAACCTGAAGAAAAACTTTGTTTTTGCTTAAAATCATTTAAAACATTTTAATCTTTGAGCCATAATTAATCTAGGAGTATAGAGAGATATTAACAAAGAATTTGACCTTGACTAAACTAGTAATCTCTTACTTTGCTTCTTAGTCTTTAGAGATACTTCAAGGTTCCATTAATCGCGCATTGTTTCTAACGTGCGTTCCTTTATCCTTAAAATCGAAATAAGACTAAATAAAGAGAATTAGCACATTAATATATTTTTTCATTATCAAAATAAATATGGGGTCAATAATCTACCATTTTTTTATGATGACAAAATCATTTTGAAAAACATTTTAAGAAAATTAAGTGTTGAGATTTTATAGAAATTTTGATAGAGTTTCCTCTGTATTTTCAATATTTCCTCCAGCATAAGAGAGCAATTTTATATCCAACCAACCAATCAATATGTAAACAACTAAGCATAGTAATTTTGAGACTTTTCTCCCACTTCCTTGAAGAGAAAAGTAGTTCAGGCACCAATAACATGTATACAATGATATAACAAAGCAACAAAAGGTAGCAACAAAAAGTCATTAGCATTAGCAATAAGTCTTAGATTCTTCTCCCCTTTTTTTGTCAACGTCACAAAAAGAAGATGAAGGATAAAGGTCCCCCTAAAACAATGCATCTAAAACAATGAATCATAGGTAAGAAACTATAAAGGATGCAATGCATGAATGAAATGTACTCTAGCAAAGTTAGACAAGTCTTAACCATAAGTTAAAGACAATAGTAAAAGTAAAGTCATCGACAACGAGGAGGAAGGTTCATAGGCTCATAAATTTGGGAGAAATGGGATGACGATGATGGTCGAGAAGCTTGAGGGAGATCTACCTCAATAACTTCTTCAATGTGAGGTGGTCGGGTGTAGACGTACGGAACCGTGGTCCTATTTTGCTGCTGAGAAAGAAACTAAGCAATGTCATGATGTATGTCCCGAACCTCAATTTGTAAACCATAAAAGTCTAATCGCAGCTCACCATAATACCTATGAACCTCATACCATATATCATCAAAGTTGGATTGCATCTCCAACGTCATATCAGCCATACTGGTTTGAATACCTTGAAGAGCAGCTAGAATAAGGTCATTAAGGGCCATCGGGTTATCTAGAGGAGGAAGAGGAACTTCTTCTTCTTCAATAGTTTTTGGTTCAGCTGAAGGAGGATCAGTTGTGATACCATCTGCCTTCCTCACCAATATTCTATAAAATAGAACACAATCAACTTTTCTGACCCATTTTCCTCCGATTTAAGCACAAGCATTCTTCGGTACCCATTCCCCATGAACTTCCTGATCAATTTCAAAATAAATCTAATTTGTTCTTTTCAAAGCTAATACATTGATCCAATAATGTTGTGTCAAATCAACTCCAACATAATTATCCAAATTTAGCTCAAAGTATTTTAGGATTAGCGTAATCAGCATACCATAAATTATCATTCCTTTAGTACTATTGGTCGTATCAATCATCTTATTAGCTATCATTTGAGGCAATTTATAAGCTTAACCCCTAATGATGAGCCATATAAGCATGACATCAAAGTGAGTGATTATAACATAACTTCCACTATAAGGAACAAGACAGTGACAAATAATAGAATGAATTGCCTGTTAGAACTTAAATATAATCTAAACATGCTAAACAACTTAAATAGTATATAGATTAAATGCAGAATTATAAAGATCGTAAACATACCTCCGGCCATTGAAGCTTTTCACTTACACAATCTACTATTCTCTCGATATTGGTTCTTCTAGACTCTCAGAACTCTCTTCAATTGATGGTATATGAAAGAAAAATGAGTAGTATCGAGTCTAAGGAACAAACCTATATTTATACATGTTCTTCCATCAAAAACGTCCGTTCGTATTCCATACACTTGTTACCACAATCAATGGATGACCAAAGGGTTAAACATGGACCATATATAGGTTGGTTACATATACCTTATACTCTCAATACAACCATTGAGAATATGAACCAACATTCCTTAAGCATACACCTTGTGTTTTCTCTCTAACACTCTAACTTTTCATATGCTCTATGGTTATCCTATTTATAGGAGAAATGCAATAAGAATAATTGAATTAATTTGGCCACAATTAATTCTTAGTGGAGCATAATTGTCTCCACTTAATTTCCACAATTAATGCTTGAATTTATTACATCTACCTTCACTTAATTGCCACAATTAATGCTTGAATTTATTATATTCTCCCACTTGGTCTATATGTTTAACCATACTTAATCCCACTGATGTATTTTAAGAAGTAAATACATGAATCATGGCGATAAGTCCTCTAAGAGTAAGTATTACCTTCCGTGTATTACGATGCATTTAGTTCCTCAAGTATTATTCTTCATGTGGTAACATTTCTTAATGAATAAACCCTATGTTTATTCCTGGTCCTATACAGATGATTTTTCTCAAAGAAATTAAGGTGTACATGAATATGAGAAAACATCAGAATATGTAAGAGTTTCATTAATAAACTGTATGTATACACTTACAAAGTGGAACCAAGTCCCATTTTCTCTACATGATCCTTGAATTTCAGAGGTGGCATGCCCGTAGTCAAAGGATCAGCGATCATCAATTCAGTGCTTATGTGTTCAATGAACACTTTCTTTTCTTTTATACGTTCTCTTATGGCTAAATACTTAATGTCGATGTGTTTACTTCGACTTCCACTTTTGTTGTTCTTAGCCATAAAGACAGCAGCTGAATTGTCGCAGAAAATTCTCAATGGCCTAGATATAGAATCCATGACTCTAAGCCCATAAATGAAACTCCTAAGCCATACACAATGTGAAGTGGCCTCAAAACAGGAGACGAACTTAGCTTCCATAGTAGAAGTAGCAGTCAATGTCTGCTTGACACTTCTCCAAGAAACAGCTCCACCGACCATTAGAAAAATATACCCTGATGTTGATTTACGTGAATCAATACAGCCAGCAAAGTCTGAATCAGAGTAGCCAATCATATCCAGATTGTCTGTCTGTCTATATATAAGCTTGTAGTCTTTAGTTCCTTGAAGATACCTCATTACTTTCTTTACAGCTCTCCAGTGGTCCATACCTGGGTTACTCTGATATTGCCCTAGCATCCCTACAACAAATGCAATGTCAGGTCTAGTGCAGACCTGAGCATATATAAGGCTTTCAACTGCAGAAGCATATAGAATGTTCTTCATGGATTCCCTCTCAAAATCGTTCTTCGGGAATTGGTTCAAATTGAACCTATCACCCTTCACAATAAGAGCTACACTTGGTGAACAATCTATCATCCGAAATCTCTCTAAAACTTTATTGATATAGTTTTCTTGTGACAGACCTAAAACACCTCGAGGTTTATCTCTATGGATCTCAATGCCAATGACATAAGATGCCTCACCCATATCTTTCATATCAAAATTTTTAGAGAGAAATTGTTTCACCTCATACAGCAAGCCCTTATCATTGGTTGCAAGTAAAATATCATCCATATATAAAATAAGAAAACAAATTTTACTCCCACTGACCTTCTGGTATATACATTGATCCATGGGGTTTTCAACAAAACCAAATGAAGAAATTACTTCATGGAATTTTAAATACCATTGAAGGGAGGCTTGTTTTAAACCGTATATGGATTTCTTAAGCTTGCAAACCAAATGCTCACCATCATTAGAGGAGAAACCTTCAGGTTGTTTCATATAAACCTCATCCTCCAAATCTCTATTAAGAAATGCGGTTTTTACATCCATTTGTTGCAGCTCAAGGTCAAAATGAGCAACTAATGCCAAAATTATACGAAGAGAATCTTTCTTAGATACAGGAGAGAAAGTCTCCGTGTAATCGATTCCTTCTTTTTGAGTAAATCTCTTAGTAACGAGTCTCACTTTGTATCTCTCAATGTTGCCTAATGTATCTTTCTTGGTCTTAAAGACCCATTTGCAACCAATGGCTTTCGCCCCATTAAGCAACTCTACAAGATCCCAGAGTCCGTTGCTTTTCATGGAATTCATCTCTTCATTCATGGGTTGACCCTTTGCAACTCATGGCCCGTGAAAAAGTTTCAGGATCATTTTCAGCTCCAAAATTATAGTCAAATTCTTGTAGATACACAATGTAATCACTAGGAATTGTTGATCTCCTGTTTCTAGTAGATTTTCTTAATGTTGTACCAATGTCTCTCATGGGAGCTTGTGGTTCAACTGGTTGTTCAAGAGCATATGGTATTTCCTGAACTGTTTGATCTATTAGAATGTTGTCAGCAGCTTGTGGAACCTTAATGATCGATTGGTCAACACGAGCTTGTACTTGAGGCGTGCTATGAATTATAACCAATCTATCATTTGATGAAGGTTGAGATTCTGTGTGATCATGTGCAGATTCTGTATGATCATGTGCAGGAACTAAGTTCCTGAACCGATCCCTCCCACTGATCATGTCATTATCTAAAAACTTAGTGTTTCTTGATTCCACAATCCTAGTAGTATGAGTTGGACAATAAAACCTATAACCCTTGGACCTTTCGGCATATCCAACGAAATACCCACTAATGGTCATCGGATCCAGTTTATTCTCTTGTGGGTTATAAATCATCACCTCAGACGGACATCCCCAAACGTGCATATGTCACAAACTCGGTTTCCAACCTTTCCATAATTCAAATGGTGTTTTAGGAACAGCTTTGGTTGGAACTCGGTTTAATATATATGCAACCATCTTTAGTGCTTCGGTCCACAAGGATGTAGGAAGGTTAGAGTTGCTAAGCATACTCTACACCATGTCCATCAATGTTCGGTTTCTTCTTTCTGCAACACCATTTTGGTCCGGGGAACCAGACATGGTGTATTGGACAACAATCCCATATTCTTGAAGAAACTTGGCAAAAAGACCAGGTGTTTGTCCACTTTCTGTGTATCTACCATAATATTCTCCACCTCTATCGGATCTTACAATTTGTATTTGCTTTCCGCATTGGTTCTCAACTTCAGCCTTAAAGACTTTAAAGGCATCCAATGCTTCATTTTTCTTATGTAGCAAATAGATATACATATATCGTGAGTAATCATTGATAAAAGTGACGAAATATTTCTGACCATATGCATCCATGTCTGGACAATATATATCAGTATGAATGATTTCTAATATATCTGAACTCCTATTAGCACCTTTCTTGGACTTGTTGGTCTGCTTTCCCTTAATGCAGTCCACACAAGTCTCTCTTCTTCTTGAACACACATGGTCATTAATTCATTGATTGATCATTTGTCTTTATGTGTGTTGTACGAAATTTTGAAAGGCTCGTACTGAGTTGGAAGGGTGTTCAGAATGTAGTGCACTAGGAAGGACTCCGACATATTAACCTTGAGTTTCTTAAGTTGAGCTGTAATGTCATGTATTTGCATTATGTGCTCGCGCACACCTTTTACACTGGTGAGTATGAGGGATGATGATCTCATTATCAGGGTGCTTGCCAATGCCTTTTCTGAAGTGACGAATTGATCGTCAATAGCTTTCAGCAAATCATGGACTTGCTCATGCTGGTCGACAGAACCATATATAGCAGCAGTTATCTTAATCTTGATAAACATCACGCTGAGCCGGTTGGATCGCTCCCATCGCTTATATAGCGTGACCGCAGCTGGAGTGTTGTTATCGACAATTGCAGGTGGTTCGTCCTTCCTAATAGCATAATCTATGCCTATCCACCCTAGATGGAGGAGAATCATCTCTTTCCATACCTTATAGTTATCTCCCCTAAGTTCGGGCATGTCATAACGGATATCAGAAAAACTAGTGGGTTAAGAAACTGCATAAAGTCCAAAAGCTTATGTCAATATTTGAGGTGTAATTTTCTAAATTGCATGTTTTACCAATGTAAAAACGTGCTGAAATTGAATCTAATTTCATTAAAAATTACTTGTGGGCTAAAATTTTAATTTAATAAGATTCTTTATACTTTATGATATATTTTATCAAACTATTTTTACTAAATTCATAATGTATATTATGATTACAGTTTGATGTTTTTCTATCTTTAAACTTTATGATAAAACTATTAAATTAATTCTTTTTAACTCCTGTGGGTAAATTAAGAAAAACCATTTTTAATATATTATTCTAATTAATTATATTAACATAATAAAATCCCTGTGGGGTAAAATCATTATATTTATATAATTAATTACAATTAATGTCCATTAAGTGATCCTAATCCACTTAATATATAATTTTATATAATTAAGGATGTTGTGGCTACTCCTTAAATATTTAAAATTATATGGTTCACTAGACATTTATATTTACTATATTTTAGGCTCTACTTATTGCCTAAGAACAATTACGCAGTAACACAATAGGCAATCACTAAGAGTGCTCCCAGGATAATTGGTCGGGACAAAGCCTCATTAAAAACCAGAATCTTTAGACAGAGTATTGTCTCAGATCATGCTGTCTTATGACAACTACAAATTGTTTATGAATTATTCATAATTTTTAACTTAATTATTCATATTAATATATTATGAACCTTAATGTGTTATGCACAAATTAAGTTTTATGAGAATAACCTAAGTTTACATAATCTAACAATATCTAAACTTAATAATATGTTATCATATGTACATAAAATTCTCATAAATAAAGCATAAATTGCATAATTAAACATAATATTATGCACTTAATTTAATTTCGTTGCATAAAATAAACTTATTCTAAAAGCATGAATTGAAAAACAAAAAACATGCAAAAAATGAGCATTTAATCAAATTGCATATATAGAACTAACATAAATAGTATATATGCATAATCTTAATTTGAGCAGAATAATCACCAAAATTAAAAATATATGCTCAACATTAAATTATTTATGCACTAAAACTATTTAAACTTAAATTGCATTCATAACTAAAAAAAAAAGTTATACATACATAACATATAATTTTAAGCTCATAAATAAAATAAATACTTATAAGAGTTCATAAACTTTATTTTTGCAAATAATTACAAATCGTATACAAAATAGTGAAAATCCATAAAATTAGGCAAAAAATCTTGAACTTCCAAATATATATAGTATTTCTGGAAAATTACCGAATTTAGAAATTGCAAGATATTTTCCTAAACCAATTGTCTTCAACCTTCAGTCGGGTAGTTTTTGACCCGTTTTCAAAACCCAACTAAATCTTGGCTTCCTGGATACCAAGGCAAGATTTTTAAAACTCAGAAATACTAGAAATCAAATTTCTTAATGATTTCTAACATTATTTTCCATAAAAAAAATACTCAAAAAACAAACTTTGAAATCAAATTATTTTTCGGGTATAAATCGAAAGTATTACAGATTGCTTAATACTTCAAGGCAGGGGCAAACAACGCTCTGATACCAAATGTTAGAACTTAAATATAATCTAAACATGCTAAACAACTTAAATAGCATACAGATTAAATACGGAATTATAAAGACCGTAAACATACCTCCGGCCATTGAAGCTTTTCACTTACACAATCCGCTATTCTCTCGATATTGGTTCTTCTAGACTCTCAGAACTCTCTTCAATTGATGGTGTATGAAAGAAAAATGAGTAGTACCGAGTCTAAGGACCAAACCTGTATTTATACATGTTCTTCCATCAAGAACGTTCGTTCGTATTCCATACACTTGTTACCACAATCAATGGATGACCAAAAGGTTAAACATTGACCATATATAGGTTGGTTACATATACCTTATACTCTCAATACAACCATTGAGAATATGAACCAACATTCCTTAAGCATACACCTTGTGTTTTCTCTCTAACACTCTAACTTTTCATATGCTCTATGGTTATCCTATTTATAGGATAAATGCACTAAGAATAATTGAATTAATTTGGCCACAATTAATTCTTAGTGGAGCATAATTGTCTCCACTTAATTGCCACAATTAATGCTTAAATTTATTACCAAGCCAAACTTCAGTGCGCAACCAAGTCTTACCTTCCGCATGAATATTTAAAATTCTACCAATCAGACTGGGAGTAATCTTAATTTATATTTCTTGAACCCGAGTAGTAAAATCAAGAAACGAATCAGAATTCCTTTCCAAATTGGTGTAAAATACCTTAAACAAGCCTAGAAAATGTAATTCTTATAATTTTACTAAGGACAACCAATGCAATTTCTTAAAGTAATGCTCAATGTTTACATTGTAAAGAGATAATTCAATTAAATAAGTGTATTTACTAATGTGAATGTATCTATCTTTAAATGATTTCTTATACCTTTCCAAAGCATCCCAGTAGGAAAATGTAGAGACAAATCCTCCTTGGCATTTTTCTTTCTTTGTTGAGAAGATCTATCATCTCCAAGGTTTTTCTTTCCTTTTGAGTTGGAACCACGATTTTTTGGAGGCTTGGCTAAAATTTGAAGAAAGATATAGTGATTTTTGAACTTAAAGAGAGAAAGTCCAAAAAAATCTCTTAAAAGGGATATAACGGCCTTAATAGTGCTAAAAACTTGTAGAAAAGTGTTAGGTAATGAAGATTTTGCATTTTTGGAGAAGAATATAGAAGATTTTAGGTGACTTTAGAGCAAAAACACTAGGAGAGAGAAAATGCGATTTTAGAGAGAAAAACCTTCGAAAATTCAAAGGTTTATGTATTGATCTTCAAAAACACCAAAAGGAAGAAGATTAAGTGATAGGATTTGAAGATTTGGAGTTAATTTGGTGAAATCATGGTAGAAAATGAAGAATTTTTAAAGAGAATGAAGAGGGCGTGACTAGAATATTTTTGGAGAGAAAGAAAAGCTGAAAAATGAGAAGGATGCTGAATTTTTGGGTTGATGAGTCTTTTGAAAGACCCTTGTAATCAACTATGGTAGCTTGTATTCGACTACAGGCATGTGATGTCCAAAAAATACTAAAAAAAAAAAGGGAATGGTGTAGCCGACTAAGCAATATTATGGTCGACTACAGGAGCACATTGGTAAATTAATTTGCAAAAAGTTATAGTTGTAGTCAACTACAGAGGCTTACAATCCCAATTTTAACTAAACGAAGAAAAAAAATTTGAAGATGTTTTGAAGTTCAAAAACTCAATAAAACCAACTAAGGTATGAGATTTTTTACAAGATTTGCTTGAGTTATTTGATGTATCCATAAAAAAAAATTATTAATTTTAATTAAACAAAAATAAATCATTTACTTCATTGGATTTCATGCAAATGATGAATGCATATACAATTAAACATATAGACATTCAAAGTTTTTCAAGCCCATCAGCGTTCTAATTCTACAAAAGCTTTCTTCATTTAAAGGTTTAGTAAGAATATCAGCAATTTGATCTTCTGTAGGTATGAATTCAAGTTTGACATCACCTTTTTTAGCATGATCTCTTATAAAATGATATCTAATCTTAACGTATTTGATCATAGAATGCTGAATTGGGTTTTTGGTAAGACTGATGGCACTAGTGTTGTCGCATAAAATTGGAATATTTTGAAAACACATGCCATAATCTTCTAGTTGTTGTTTTATCCATAAAATTTGTGCACAACAACTACCGGCGGCCACATATTCGCTTTGGTGGTTGATAGTGCAACTGAATTTTGTTTTTTTGAAAACCAAGACGTTAACATAGTACCTAGAAATTGGCATGTTCCACTAGTACTTTTTCTATCAATTCTATAACTGGTATAATTAGCATCCGAGTACCCACCTAGCTCAAAAGATGATTTTCTTGAAAGCCATAGTCCTAGATTTTAAGTACCATTCAAATATCTCAAAATTCTTTTTGCAGCAATAATATGATATTCCTTAGGATTAGCTTGGATTCTAGCATACATACATACACTAAACATTATATCGGGTCTACTTGCAGCTAAATATAGTAAAGCCCATATCATGCTTCTATAAATCTTAGTATTTACACACTTACCTCCCTTATCCAAGCCAAGTTTTGTAGAGGTGCTCATGGGAGTTCTAAGAAACTTTGAGTTCTCTATCCCAAACCCTTTTGGCAAGTCCTTAGTGTATTTGGATTGATTGCTGAAGATGTCTCCTTTCAATTGTTTAATTTGAAGTCCAAGAAAGTATGTAAGCTCTCCCATCATACTATCTCAAATTCACCTTACATACACTAAGTAAATTCTTGACAAACAGATTCATTAGAGGCACCAAATATAATATCATCGACATAAATTTGTACTAAGAGAGTATCATGTTTATGAGTTTTTGTAAAAAAAAAAAAGAGTTGTATCTATTTTTCCTCTTGTAAAACTATTTTCAAGTAAAAACTTACTTAACCTTTCATACCATGCTCTTGGAGCTTGCTTCAACCCATAGAGAGATTTAGAAAGCTTGTAGACATGGTTTGGAAGGTTAGGATCTTCAAAACCAAGAGATTGTTCAACATAAACCTCTTTTTCTATAAAGCCATTTAAAAATGCACTTTTCACATCCATTTGAAGTAGCTTAAATTTTTTAAAGCATGCAAAGGCTAGTAACATATGAATAGCTTCTAATCTAGCTGTGGGAGCATAGGTTTCATTAAAGTCTATTCCGTTTTCTTGATTGTAACCCTTAGCAACAAGTCTAATCTTGTTCCTAGTTACAATTCCATTTTCATCTATTTTGGTTTCTAAATACCCATTTAGTTCTTATGATAGTATGATTCTTTGGTCTAGGAACTAAAGTCCACACTTTATTTCTTTCAAATTGATTTAACTGTTCATGCATAGCATTTATCCAATCAACATCTCTTTCGGCTTCAACAAAAGTCTTAGGTACTACTTGAGACAAATAAGCTACATAATTACAAATATTTCTCATAGAATATCAGGTTCTTACCCCTTGTGAAGGAACACCAATTACTTGATCGATTGGATGATAATTCACATACCTCCAATCTTTGGGAAGTCTATTTCCTTGTTGACTTGTAGAAGGTTTATCAAGATTGGGAGCATCTACCTCTTGATTTGTTTGAGGTTGACTTTTCTTAAGGTCAACAATGGGAGTAGATGCATCTACTCTTGGAATAAAATTTACATCATCATTAAGAGATACTATCTACTACTAATTGGGTTAGAATCATCAAAAGCAACATGTACAGATTCTTCATCGGTCTTAGATTCAAATTTCTTAGGTTAGTTTTATTGTTTTTTTATGATGAAACACTTGCAACCGAAAGCACGAACATAAGAGATAATAGGCTTTCTACCTTTCCATAGTCATATAGATTTTTATCAAGTACAAGCTTAATTAATACTTTATTTAAAACATAGCAAGAAGTATTTACGGCTTCCACTCGAAAGTATTTTGGTAAACTATTTTCACAAAGCATGGTTCTAGCAAATTCTTCTAGAACTCTATTTTTTCTCTCAACAATACCATTTTGTTGAGAAGTTATAGGGGCTGAAAATTGTGATTAATTGCATTTTCATCACAAAATTTTGAAAAACTTTGGTTTTCAAATTCTTTTCTATGATCACTTCTAATATATGAGATAGAAATTCCTTTTTCATTTTGAACCTTCTTGCAAAAGTTCACAAAACCTTTATAGGCTTCATCCTTATAAGTAATAAAAATAACAAAGGTATATCTTGAATAATCATCAACAATAACAAGAGCATATTGATGGCCACCTAGACTAATGGTATTTATTGGACCAAACAAATCCATATGTAGAAGCTCCAATGGTTTAGAGGTTGAAATCACCTTTTTGGATTTAAAAGATACTTTTGTTTGTTTTCCCATTTGACAAGCATCACAAACTTTATCTTTTTCAAATTTGATTTTAGGAAGGCCAATAACTAAATCTTTTTTTGAAAGAGTTTTAAGTAAATCCATATTTACATGGCCAAACCTTATATGTTATAGCCATCGGTTTTCACTAAAAGCGGGAAAATATTTTTAATTTTTTGAAGGTAAAGATTTTAAATCAACTAGATAGACATTGTCTGTGGCCAAAAAACTTAATCTTGTTACTCTCGATTTCTATTACTAGACAATGAGAGGATTCAAATGTCGTTTTTTTACCTTTTTCATATAATTGACTAATACTAAGTAAATTTGGCTTAAGGCCTTACACATATAAAATGTGGTCACTGGTTGAAGAATCTTTACCCACTTTGTCATACCCGATAATCTTTATGTTAGTGTTATCTCCAAAGGTGATGTTTCGTCATCCCTTAGAGTTAGCTTTTTGAACATACTTTGATCACAGGTCATGTGCTTTGAGCATCCACTATCAAGGTATTAATAGTTACCATTTTCTTTGGTGTGAAGATATATCTACATTATACATAGATACACAATAGCACTCTTAGGTATCCAAAATTTCTTGGGTCCTTTGGGGTTAGTCTTAGAAAATGTAGCTCCTTTAGAGACCTATACTTTCTTAACATTATAAGGAGCCCTATAATTGTAGACATGTTGATGATGCATAATCCTAGGATGATAGTCATAGAAGTTTCTAGGATGTCTTTAATATGTATGTCTATTATTCCTTGGATGAGCACTCTTAGGATACATGCATAGGATTTATGAACATATATGTTATCTCTAGGATATGAATGATAGTTATTTCTAGGATATGCATTTCTAGCATGTGCGTTTCTTAAATGTGTATTCCTAGCACTTATGTTTCTAGGATAAGCATACATATGTGCATAGGTGTTTCTAAGATTTCCATTTCTAGCATAAGCATTTGAATTCTTTACATTTGAATTGAAATTTGTATTCTTAGGCTTACTAGCATTTTTTAAAGGAAAACTCTTAATATTACTAGAGGCCTTAGAAGTGGAAGGTTCATCCACATATGTTGCTTTCACAAAGGAGGTCTTTTTTTATTTTTGTTTGCCTAACGGAGAATAACCCAAACCGGATTTTTCTCCATTCATTCTTTGGCAAGATAACACTTCATCTAGTTTTTCTTTTACAAGAATAAGCCTAAATATAGTGTTATTTAACTCCATCACTTTCTTTTTCAAATCATCATTTTCATTTTTCAAGAAATCTTGTGATGAGTTATAGGGCATAAAAGATAGTTTTTCTTTTTCTTCGTTTAGACTTTTCATCTCTTTAGAGAGAGATGAGACTTCCTTCTTGAGAGAAATATTTATAGAATCAAATTTCTTCAATTCTTCATGCATTTCATTAATTACCTCTATCAATTCTTCACTACTACTAACAATATTATCATTATTATTAGTGGAGGAAGAATTTTTTACCTCATCTTCATCATCAATCGCCATTAAGCAAAAATTGACAATTTCTTCATATCCGACGTCGTTATCCGAAAGTTCTTCTTCTTTATCATCACTCCAAGTGGTTGCAACCATGACTTTCTATTTTAGACTCTTGTATGGTTTGTTTGTTGTTGGATAATCGACTTAATGTGTTTGGGCTTCTTGCAACCATAACACACAATAGGTTCTCTTTTTGGAGTGGAATCCTTTGTGTAAGGTTTTTTGTTTTTCTTCAATAACTTATGAAATCTTTGGGTGATAAGTGTCATTTCACCATCTTCTTCACTACTCTCATCCATTTCTTCTTTTTCTTCCGCTTTCTTGCTTGTGGAAGCTTTGAGAGCAATCACTTTCTTTTTCTTCATCTCATCATCATTGACACTGGGATTCATTTTTTCCATCTCGTATGTTAATAATGACCTGAGAAGGGTTTCAACATCAAGTTTGTCGAGATATTTGACCTTCGTTATGGCTGTCTTCTTTGCTTTCCAAGTTGATAGCTAAGATCTTAATATCTTCCTTGTTAGCTCAAACTCCTCAATGTTCCTACCAAAAAGCTTTAAACCATTAACAATAGTGGATAAGCAAGAGTGCATTTCAAAAATTGTTTCGTTAGGAGACATTTTAAAAGATTTATAATCGAACACTGGCATAAATTTTTTTGGTTTTTTAACGTCACTAGTGCCCTCATAAGTAATTTGAAGTTTGTCCTATATTTCTTTAGCCGAAACAGATGCTGAAATTTTATTGTATTCATTTATATCTAAAGCACAATGTAGTATACTAGTAGATCTACTATTTAGGGACATCATTCTACAATCCCCTTCATCAAACTCCGATTTGAGCTTAAGCATTGTACGAGTGATTTTTCCAAAGTTATTTCCTTAGTAGGAAATCTAGGCCATTCTTTAATGATTCTCCACAAATTATAATCTTGTCATTCAACAAAGATTTTCATTCTATTTTTTCAATAATTATAATTTGTTCCATTGAACAAAAGAGGTCTAGTATAGGAATGAACTTCGGTATAACCATTTGAAGCCATAGGATCAACTTAAGGATTTTAAGCTTAAAATTGAACACGTGGCTTTGATACCAATTATAGACCGAAGTAAAAACCTAAGAGGAGAGATTAATTAGGTTTTTAAAAATCTTTTTGCAATTAACAAGCAAGTTTTAACAATTTAATCATTTAAAGCAAACAAAAAATAACTTACTTGAAATTAAAGGAGTAAAGGAAGAGAATATGCAAACTCTGTTTATAATGGTTTGGCGATATTGGAATTACTCCGACCCTACGTCAACTCTCTTCAAGGAACCTCCTTGAAGAAATCCATTAATGATAGTCAAGTAACTTCACGGGTGTTGCCCAAACCTTACAAATACTCTTCTACAAGGAAGTTACAATGAAGTGTTTAATGCCAAAACACTCTAAGAGTTATACCAACTCTTTTTCACTTTGAGAATGAATGAATATATTGGAACAAGAGAGAGTGTACAATAAATGCTTACAACTCATAAATTTTCTCTCTCTAAAGCTTAAAGCTCAACAATGGTTTAAGAATAAAATTGAAAGCTTGATTCTTGCAATAAATATTTTCTATGGTGTTCAAGATGGTTGTTGAGGCTTGTAATGGTTGGGTATTTATAGCAAAAACTCTAAACAGCCAATTCAAATACAATATGATCATTTAAGCAATAAATGTAACTGATTCACGCAAGATTTTATGCAAAATAACCGTTACAGGACTTGGCGTAGTCAACTACAGCAAGGCGTAGTCGTTTACATCCTTTTGAAAATAAACACAAAGCATCTGGTAGGTCTTGTAGTATACTACAGAAAGGTGTAGTCGAGTAGAACTTTGATTGAAAACAAAAAGTGAAACCGTAGGACCCTGTAGTCGACTAAGAAATATGTAGTCTACTACAACAAGGTTATGTGCCCCTTCTATAGTTGACTACAGAAATATTTAGTTGGCTATAGCAAAGTGTAGTTGGCTACGATTCTTTGTAGTTGACTACGACTTGAAGAAAAGCTTTGTTTTTGCTTTAAAACATTTTAATCTTTGAGCCATAATTGATCTATGAGCATAGAGAGATATTAACAAAGAATTTAACTTTTACTAGATTAGTAATATCTTACTTTGCCAAGTCTTCAGATATACTTCAAGATTCCATTGATCGCGCATTGCTTCTAACATGCGTTCCTTTATCCTTAAAATCGAAATAAGACTAGATAAATAGAATTAGCACAATAATGTGTTTTGTCATTATCAAAATAAATATGGGGTCAACAAGAAATTTGGGAGAGCCAGGGCTCCTACAAGTCTCCCTTAGTGCCGCCCCTAATTTGGACTTTTCTTCTGATCTTTCTGTTTTCAAACTCGTCTTAAGTCAAACATGTGATCACAATTAAGAAAAAAACATATTTTTTCACCACCCAAAAGCCTTAGACTCTCTCCAAGGAAAATGGTACATTTTCTCTCTAAAATATTTTTTTCTCTCTCTAACAGATTAGTGCAATCATGCACACCCTAAACACATTTTGCACTATTTTTATAAACCCTTTTTCAGTAATTTTTGTGTGGTTTCTCAACCATCATATAAGGGAAATTTGAGGGATATAGGTGTTGTTTGTATAATGCTTTAACTGCCACTTAAAGCAAAAAGAAAGGCTTCATAATCGTTTCCTCCAATTTTTTCCTTCCAAATGCTTTGTAAGGGTCTAGTCGCCCATCATGGGTGCCCAATCCGGTTCAAATTTCCAACATCTCTCGCTCACACATGATAAGTTTCACAATACTTTATAGAGACAGAGAAAATAATTAACACTGAAAATTTCTCTCAAGAAATCAATAGAGGCAAATTGGTCATGCAATCTGCAAGTTCAATACTATGCACCTATTAGGGATACATAGAAGCTTCAAACCTAAATAAAAGATTTACATTAGAAAAGTATCTCGTTGTTCCCATGACTTATTTTATTACATCAATCTAAGCATACTTAACCCCGCAAAGGCTTATTGACTTTACTTTCCTCGCCATATATTCACAATTATGTCCAAGCTTCAATAAAGTGACATAACTGGCCGATCGGTGAATACATGTAGTTGTTGTGCAAAAATCTACCTAAATTATTAGGCAAAAAATTGAACGTTTTACTTGCAAGTGCACAAGGTCAACATAGTAATATAGTGTGCAAGTGCGAGACCATTCCCACTGGGATTGGTAAACTTTTTATTTAAAATTAATTTTATAATATAAAACGAGAGAAATAATAAATGAGTTTGATTCGATAATGATAAAAGTGTAGGGACTTGATATCCACCACTAATCATGCTTCCACAATAAAACAATATGTCAATGCTTTAATCACGTTATGAATACCTAATGTTGTCAACCTAAGGGCATGGTGTATACTCCTTAAGCTATTGATTTCCCTAAGCAACGAGTTAGGCATGGTGTATACTCTAACTCTTTTCTTTCTTAAAGGATTTTGCATGGTGTATACTAAGTTGTTCCTTAAGAAAGCATAATATCTGTGGAAATCAACAAACACATGAGGCCTAAGGCATGGTATATACTCTCGGTTTCTCATGTTGATTAACCCAAGAACCCAACATGGATTTCTTTTGTTACTATTGTTAAACCCAGGACTCAGTCATCGAAATTGATTTAACTAACTAGTCCATACCACATGCATATATTGATCAGGCAAACACATATGAGGATTCAAGAAAATAGGAATTAATCAAGTTAAGCATCATAATGTAAATATCGCAAAGGTGCCAATATTGAATTATTGAGTAAACATAATCAGGGCTTCAATCAAGCCCTACTAGCAATTTAGTTACACATGAGTTTAATGTTAAACATCTTCATAAAGTAAAATAGAAAATAAAATAATAAACCCGAGGGAGCTTCCTTGAAGAGTCGTCAATTCTTCTGCCAAATTCCCCCACTTTTTGTGTTTCTAGGCCTATTTATAGAGTTTAGAAAAATTTGGAACCCTAAAAATCATAAAACAAAACCCTATACTTATTTCCAAAATAGAACCAGCCGTTTTAATATTTACTGATGCGCGTATGCACTCAATCACAGAATGGTGCGCTCGAGCGCACCTGCGCTTGAGCCTTTTTCTTGCACACGCGAGCGCACGTGCGCTCGATCCTTGGCTTGGGCACTTGAGCGTTGTTGCGCTCAATCGCTGGTCTTTGTGCTCGATCACACTAGTAGACTCCAGCTTTTCCCAGGTTTGCTCTTTAAGCCTGATATTTCCATAATGCTCTTTTTTTTCCAAAAACACAGAAAACGCAAAAAGGAAATAAAACAGAATGAAATAACACAAACTAAGAGCTTAACAAATATAAATTAAATGGCTTAAATATGAATATTTAAGCACTTATCATGGATGTAAATAAAATAGCCTTCCTTAGGAACTCGTGCTTCTTTGCTTCAAACTAATTGATTTCCTAAACATAGCCCCCATAAGGTTAATTGTTTCATCAATGTCAGGAACATGCTAAAGTATTAAATATTAGCTCGTCCCTTCGAGACATAACAGAAAGTTACATAGGGCACTAACTGAGGCTTTCATTATATTAGCCTCAAGGAACTCATATAGTGATGATATAAAGACTCATTCACTCACTTCCCTTTAAGGTTCTATCTAGCATGTGTACTATAAAATACATGCTATGGTGTTCTTTTTTCCCCAAAAAAGCATACGTCTTTTTCTTTTTGATAAATTAATACCACCATACAAATCTTAGACTAGTCGCAACTACACATTACATGTGTATATGTTCCGAACCCGAGTTTTTTATTAGCTAGCTTCTTTGAGTGTCTAATTAAGTACTTGCATTCGACTATTTTCCAGGTTAACATGATTGTGGGAATCATATTCGGTCTCATTATTCTTAATAAGTGTCATTAACCTTATCTTGACTCTAGTCAAACCGACTTCTAATAAGCTACATTTTTTTGTGAATTCACATTCACAATACACTTAGCTCGCTCTTACTAGTACTAAAATAGTATATTATGCCTCATCTCAGCTCCCTATCTTAGCACATGAGGCAATCACTTGTGTGAAAGAGTTGATCTAAGCTCAGTGACATCCTTCAGCTCCATTGAGGTCTTAACAGTCATTAGCATACTTTACTAATATGGAAACATAACATTTCAACCTTTAAGCAACAAATGCTTTAAAGCTTTTGGAGTTCTTACTTTACCATATTACTTCTCAACTGCAAAATCATTTTTTTTTTACCTTCTCTCCTTGTTGTGAAAAAAATATGTATACCTCAATGTTTTATGAGGGATACACTGAACATAGACTCACATGATGTACCTTATCACCATAGGGAACAATTAAGACATTATTGGATGTGCTACCAAAACACACTCTTATACAGTTTTAGTCTTATTTACGATACTTGAGCTATCTTTTATTAGCAACACTTGAGATACATAGTATAATCCATCTCTTATAAATGTCTATGATTTTATTAAGATCCATGATCTGAACTAAAATTCACTAAACTTATCGTCCATATTTGTCTCAAATAAGGAAAACCATTCTAGGCGACAATTAAACTATCATTATCAACAACAAGTGTTAAATATATGTGGACTCTTTCAAGGATCATTGATGGCACACAGATTTTATTTATTATCATAAGCCCAAAGCGTGATAAAATCGGTAATCTTGCTTGGACAATTGTCTTAAGCTGCATGAGTAGTTCGCTAGTGAACTTATTCCATGCACTTTTCAAACTACGCAATCAACTATGCCATCCAATATCCATTTAGAAAATATCTAATTACATTAAGTGATAAGTACAAGAAAAGACAAGCTTCCCTGGTACCAAAGAAAGGATTCATACCATATAACGAGTTCTTTCATCAAGCCCCACACTATTCACAAAGATAGTTGCTGGTGCTAGAACATAATCAATAACTCTCAGTTGGATCAAATGAAATTAGCTTTTTTTAATCTACTAAATGTTAACCATACTTCTATTAAGCATGCAATGTTAAGACCTCATTTAGACAACACTCATGAAGCGCAAACAATGACTCTGTATCAATCCTTTGATGACGAGAGAATCCATTCTCTATGAATCCTTAGTTGATAAGAGAATTTCATTTTATTTCTACATCAAAGATTTCAAGTTTTTAAAATATGACATTGTAAAACCCATACAAGAATATTCTCTACTAACCTCTTCTAGGTTAAGAGAATTTATCATATTGCTTTCACTTATCATAATTTAGATGAAAATCATATCTTAATGGCACACTCCCACTAGGTGAAAAACGATTCACACTCATTAAGTAAATGGAGCTTCACTCTCACTATTCTTGGTAATTTCATTTAAAAAAATTTCTAGCATAAAAGCATGAGATAGAGTTTTTCAAAAATATTAGTAAACGTTAAAATATTTCACGAAAACAATTTTAAAAATTTCACACTCAAATCTCCACCTTTTTAAGAATAGAAATGATTTTCACATATTCTCTAACTCGAAATTCTTTCTTTGATCATAGTATATTTAGAACATCATCATAATGGTGTTCACTTTGCATTTTGAGCTTTTTTGGATTCAATCACTCATTAGTTGGCGAATAAGGACAATATTAGGGCTTGTGTCAAGGATGAGGCAACAATCTATAGCATTTACCAATGATGGAGCTAATGTAGTTGCGCCTATATAAACTCAACACAACATATTATTCTTGGCTTTATCAAAACGATAATTTACGAAGTTACTCTCATCACAAATTTTACACTTTGATTCTTATAAGAATCATTTGTGCAAACCCAATCGCGCTCATATATCATGGGAATGAAGTTGACCATCATAGTCATGTGATATAATGAGATAATTGTGTATTAAATGCCCTTATATTTCTCAATGCTTCAAACTAGAAATACGACTAACCCTATAGATGCTCATACTGCTCTTCTTAATAATATTTAATGAACTTTAATACTATATTAATTATAGAGAATTACCACAAACGATATATGATTAATAATTTCTCAAGTTAACTAATTCATCATCTAATTTGTCAACAGGTTTACCTAGTATTTAAACTCACCATTTACATCTATTCAAAGATGTATAGGCATTCATTATAGATCTTTACAATCAACCTACTAAATACGAACGTTCTTAGATTCACAATCGAGAATGAAATCTTAGACTAACTCATGCTAATAAATTTCACTGAATTTAAGTGCTTAAAGAAATAAGATAGCCCCACCTACTAGGTTTAAGTTTTTGCCACTAGGCAAACCTTACATTTTACGACGAATCCAATTTACCTAGCACTTGTCATTTAATTGAGAATATGTTCCTAATTTTCCTTATACATAAGAATAGAATAACCAAATCATAGACATGGCTTATTCTCATGGATTCTATCAAACATTGATTATTCACGACTCTACTTCCACGCGACTGATGTTTCATGGACCTATTCCACAATCCAGTGTCACTCCCACCAGAATCAGGTGATTAAGATGAACCATTATATTCTCAATTGAATTGTTGGGAGCACCGCAATAAGTAGTCTCATAATCCATATATATAATTGAAAGTCTCTATTAACCTCACTTTAGTCATACAGAAGGGGCACACATATTTACCAATTAATTCATTTCCTTTAGTTGGCTTTACTAATATTCAACATACATTTGTAATTTCTCTCTACTTACAAGATTTTTATTTATTTCTTCTATCTAATAAAGAGAGAAATTTTGACAATTTTGCAGCAATAAACTAATCAGCCTCAAAACTAGTTGCTTCTAGTATACTTACAAGCAAAACAGTTTAAAGTTATTTATGGCTTCACATTATTGTCTAAAGATTTCTATTATAATGACCTTACTCTCTTTCAAGGTGTTTTGCATTTCACTAAGCACATTGCTTTATTTGGCTATGCCTTGGGAGTACTAGAATTTTATCCTTCTTCATTACTCCAAGTAAGGATATGGATAAAATTTAGCTTATTATGGAAAGCACATTCAGCAAGCGCATTACCGTATTGCTTAAAATAGTTCCCCACCAAAGATACGTGAATATCCTATGTTCACATAATAAGGAGCTCAACGAGCCCTCGTGTTAATTTATGCTATTGAAGCACACGACTTATATTCATAGTTAAAAGTCAGATGCTTGTGTTCAACATTTTATCAGACGATCTTACTCATTAAATCATAAGAGCAAATACTCTTATGTGCCAAATAATTTTAAATGAGCTAATTGAACTATACACCTTCAAGCGATGGTTTGGAGCAATTTTTTCACTTTAGTATCATTTTTACAATTATTCCCATTTATATTAATGGAAGAGACAATTTGTGCCATATATATAGCACCTTTTTAGTCTTCATTTTAAATTTCTTACACTTTTCATTAAGTATATTATTCACAATTTAATTTAATCTTACATGTAGTATACACATATTTACAGCACTAAACTAAAAAAATGAGTAATAACTTTTCACAAACCCACAAACCGCGAGATAAAAAAAATTCACTATAATATTATTCATCTCCCACTACATGCAATTCATCATTACTCACTGATTTATTCAACACGCAAATCTTGTGAGAGATTTTCAAATCTCACAACTTCAAAACCCACGTTGACCAAAATATCACTTAGATTAAAGATATTTTATTCATACAATTTTAAAGTCTTGTCAATTATGTTATGATATTTTAATTTCTCAACGAGTCTTTTAATGACTTTTTGTTCTCAAATTCATGCACCTAGTCGCGCCTATAGCTTTTACCATTTGTCTGATGAGGTGCGTGTCAAAACGCGCATCACCTCCTAAAACTACTTAAGAGATGATGAACAGTGTTAATCTATTTAGACATAGGAGTCAAACTCGGTCATACAAGTTCTGCCCACTGGACAAGTAATACGCATTCGTTATACCTGTCGTATTCATCCTCTAATATTCTGCTGAATATATAATTATATTTGACAGGCATTCGCCATCGCTAAATTTTTAATTCTGTGTTTTCCCTGTCATAATGATAAAAATAGGGATCAAATTCACATAAGTATGAAGTTGGTCAACTAAATCCACAGCCACTTTTGGTTGCGTTCATTGGAAAGTTTGTATCAAGAGACCCACCAACAAAAAGAAAAGAGTTTTATAAGTGTCCAAGAAGAAGACAGGTCAGTGACTTCGTTTTCTGCAACTCCCCACTTATAAAACTCACATGAGCAATCAATGAGCAGTTGAGTTCAACCCATTAAACAAGAAGAAGAAAAAAAAAAGATTTTGATCCCATGTGAAAGATAGATTTATATACACAAGAGATAGATAGGGCAGCAAAGTAAAGCTAACCGTTTGATTTAGTTGCTTTGTGATTTGATATCACTCGATACAAAAAAAAATCAAGCTCAAGAGTCGAGAGCTTTGTAGATCACTACGAAGCAAGGAAGGATGGCCTTTGGATTGTAAACGAACAACTCCTCGAGGTTTGTGTAAATCCCAGTGCACCCGGCTACTGAATCGTATGAGGCCGCAGACACGCTATCCTCCTCCGCCGGCGCATCATCCGCGATGCGCTTCACTCTCCCCGCGATCACACGGCACACGAGCATAGCCCTACGCCCGTCCGTACACTTGAAGGAATCGTGTGCTCTACCGCTGCTGGCCGTGGTCGACACACCCTTGCACTCGCCAACACCGGTCTTGCCTTGAAATCCGTGCCTGATGATAGTGCAGACCCTGCAGCCGGGGATCGAGCCGCACAAGCTGGAAGAACCGCGCGCGCCGAGGGAGCACGATAAGGTGGTGCAGTGGAACCGCAAGAGCTCGTTCCCATCAGCTGCGCACCTGGGGTTCTTTCTGGTGCTGTTTAGCGCACGTGTCTTCACTGCGTCACGGCAGTCTTCGAACCGCTGGATCGTGCGCTGGGTGTTTTGGACTTTTAATATCCGTTCTATCTCGCAGATTGGATTGTCCTTTTTTAACCAGCTCGATTTGAAGATTATCTCCACAATGTTTCGACCCGAATCCTCTGGACCCAGCTCCGAAACTGTACAAACATCAAATCGAAAAAATTTAAAATTTGTCATTTATTGGAGAAATTTATTTTTACTCGTCGGTGGGGTCACGTTTGTGGGGTTTTAGAGTTACATGTGGGGTGTAGAGTCAACAATTCAAGATACGCCACCTCATGGAAGCAGGGCTATTAAATTATTTATCTAGGGACAGCTGTTTTCTTGCACTGAATGGTCCTGAAACCTTGAAGTGGCCTGCCGTATGATTGGGAAAAAGACAGGAACCGGTAGGTGTTGCTAATGCAAGATTTACGGGAGATTAGTAAAGCGATTTTTATGCTAAAGCAAAATTAACAGCTAAGTATGTTTAACTTTTTCCCGCAAGATTGCTAGTACATGGAAAATAAACTTTATTTGTGAAGTTATACACTTTCTTCTTTTTTTTTTAAAAAAATAAACTTTAATATTACTCGACATATTTACTAGATTTGAAATGATGTTTATACATGATAAAAAGTAATTAATGAAACTGATATATTTTTATGGGCAAACAAGTAAACTATTTTACGCACTCAAAAAAAATATTAAATTTAACACGACTTTAAAGTAATATTTATCAAACTTATATTACGATCAAAATTAAAAATTATTTTACATAAAAATTTAATTTTAATACCAATAAATATTTATAAAATGATAAGATCCTAAACACAGCAACCAAGCTCTTGATGGCATTAGACGGATACCTTTACCATCTTTATTACTTACTTTCAACTCAACCATTTAAAGGATAAAGTTGATGATGTACTAATAATAAAAACTAATGAAAAAAGAAAAACAATGTAAAAGAAAAATACCAGCATGGCGGACTGCTTGATGAAGCTCCAAGCTCTCAATCTTTGGGAATACCTCTCCACATTGAGAGCAAGCGCAAATTGTGGTCCTTGGAGATGGATATCTGATCATTTTTTTTCCAATTAAAATTTAATTTCTCAATTATTGCAAAAAGAAACATTTCTACTAGTAGTAAATTAATTAAGAGAAAATATAAAATGACACCTGCTAATCGGGTCAACGATCATGTGGCACTCGTAGCACCCAGAAAGCTTCCGGAATTGCATGGCTCTGGAAGATGACATGTAAGTTGCACCACAATTGGATCTCGTTGACCCTGATAGAGACCGAGTTGACGACCCAGTATTATCAGGCCGTTTCCGACTCAGTAAATTGGAATCTTGACCTAAAGTACTACTCTCAGGGGAGTTATCAGGTCGGTGAACAACCCTTGTGTTGCCATGAACAACGTCCCTGAATTTGCAAATGGAGCTACAAGAGGACCCCAGCTTTGAGTACCCAATATTAATAGCGTTTTGCTTTGATATTGCTGAAGGGTCGTGTACTCTTGACCCTTCGATTTGTTTGCAGGTGAGTAGATTTTTTATTTGGTCCCATGAAGATGGTTGCTTTTCCTTTTCCTTTTGCTTTTGCAGCTGCTTCTTGCGCTTGGAAGGTTGCGTTTGGTCTGGTAAGAAAGTGAGTAGAGCCATAGTTAAAAGCAGACCCAAAAGATAGAATAGAAGAGTAGTAGTAGTAGTAGTAGTAGTAGAAGATTTAGCTCGATCCGTCTTTCATATGAGAGTGAGAAAGAGTTTTAAAACTAACAGAGGGAATTTTTAATTTTCAGTAACGGAGAGGAGAGGGATCCAAGATGAGTAATAATGAGGCAAAGTGAATGAGGGGTGGTGGTGGGGTGGGTCTTTCTTTCTTTCTTTATTATTTCATTTATTTCTCTATGCTATTTCTGTGTTTGTTTTGTTCAAGCGGGGGTTAATAAATCCCCACTTAGACGGTTGACCTGTTATGTTGACAGGATCAAGTAGTCAACGCAGAAAGAAGGTTGATCAAACGTTCTAGGATTATTTGAGTAACTTTTATTGTTGGATGGGAAGGATTAGATGGGCATTAGGGGATGATAATTATAGCTTGGACATATCAACGCGGATCTAGAATTTGGAGCATCGAGTCTTTTGATCTAGCTAGTGGTGCAGCTTATTCCTCACCTCTCCTCTCCTCTCCTCTCCTCCTCTGTTAATTTATCTCTTTCTTATAAAGATGCTGGGGATTTGGGAGCAATGGGTATTTGCCTATTGCACAACAGGACTTTTTAGTTCATTAACGCACGCGATAGGGGGAATTTGAGGATTATGGGTATTTGATAATTTCACAATTTTGTGGATGGAAAATGTGATTGATTGGGATGGAAAATGTAAAAAAAAAAAAATTGATTGTTACATTTTGTTTGGAACTAAATGGAAATTAATTGAAAAAATTATTTTAAAATAAATTGAAATGTTTGGTTTTCTTATACTAAATTGTAAAATTCAATTGAATTCTTATATTTAAAATATTTGGAATAAACTAAGTTTTAAAATATGGTAGAGAGGAAGACGGAGGGAATGAGAGAGCTAAAGAGTATATTGGTCAACATAACTTTTTTACTCTTCGTTTTATGAAATTAATTTGTAAATTTTATCAATTTTGATAAAAGTTGCAACAAACTAACTTATTCTATAGTGAATTCATTTCGAAATGAATTACATGATTTTTTTTTATTGTTCCAAACATAGCAAGTACAAAATTACAAATTAATTCAGTAAAATTTATAGAATTCATTTGTACCAAACACACTCTTAGTATTTAATTGTTATGGACTTTGCATGTCAAATTGATAGTTTGAAAATTTAAATGTTATTGGTCCATAGTTTATGAACATGTAGTGCAATAATCCTTTTTTTAAATGAACCCTATAAAAATTCTACCTAAGTTTTAGCTATGAGCTTATGCATATGACATGGTTCTATTCTTAGTTTAGTTGAGATCAAAACCTTTGTATAATTTTTACTAGTGAAAAGGTGGCTACAAGCTTACAATGTTGTCTTTAAAAATTGACAATTTGCATGCATATTCTTTCGATGGTAAAATTTATATACTTGAAATTAAAACACCTATATTTAGTGGTAAAATTATTTTTTTTATCATCAATGGTTTTATCTTTATCATCGGATATAAAAACTTACCACCAAAAATGATTTATTTATTTATTTTTACCATTTATTTTCCAAGTTTCTTTTTTTTTTTAACTAATGAAACAAAATCACTATCAAAGACTCTCGAGTCTTGATTGAGAAGGTTGAGACCCAAAAAGATGAGAATTTAAAGTAAGAAAAAGAAGATAGACAATTAGGTGACTTTATGCCTATAATAATGTAAGAAGGGGTCCAGATTCCAAAAGTTAAAAAAAGGAAAAGTGCATGAGCCAAATTAAGAGACCATATAAAACAAGCAGAAAGAATAGGATTATAGGAAGTAGTATTATGCCATGTTGCATCCTCCATTGTCTGCCTCTCTCCCTCTCGATTCATTTAGATGCACATAATACTAATTTCTCTATCTGCCTCTGCATTCCTCCACCAAATTCCCATACAGCCTCGGCCTGTGATAATGTGATGTATATATATACTATCCAAAGCACCACCAGCCAAAGAACACACAAATGCCACTATAGATAGCCCCATGACTTTGCCACGTAACTTTACCTCATCACTCATATGACTTATTCATTTGTCATACGTACGTACTTATCAAGAACATCCCTTGTATATGCAAAAATATATAGTGGAGATGAGTAGATGATCAATGCACCTACATAACATGTGTGTCCCTGTGCACCTAACCTTGGTTTTGAGTATTAGTAGGGGAAAAAAATCATCATTTGGTTTTAATTTTTTTTTTCCATGAACAATTAATCCATTCTGATGTAGAGAAAAATTCTTCATCCAATGACATAATGATACGTGATATATTTCAAGGGTAAAAGAGTAATTTTGTATTGAAATCTTAATTCTACTACGACACTCCACCTTATGGATAACCTAATTCCATCAAAACACTCCACCTTATAAATAACCTAGTCTTATTAAAATATCACAACCTATGGGAATCGTGATTCTATCATGATACTCAGTATCAGTGACTCTTTTAATTGAACTTTGTTCCATGACATTATATAAATGGGCTATCACTATCAAAAGTGTATACAGAACTTGCAATTATATAATATTTTAGTTTTATTATTTTTTCATATCACTAACTTAAGCGTCGGCGAATCTCTCGAGGCATAATGAATTCATCTGAGTTGATTTTTTATATCAAACACATTCCATAACCCCATTACAGGATTAGTCATTCCTTTCACATATAAGAATATACTAATTTGAACATGAACTCAAAAGGTTAATTCAAGTGGTAGGATTAAGAGATCAGAAAAGTCTTTTGCATATCGTAAGTCTTGAATTCAATTTTTCCTTTTGTAAAAAAACTCTTTAAAAGTCACGCAAGTACGCTCACGACATTTATTTCACAGTTTTAAACATGTACTCTAAAGATCAATGAGGTCAAAAACCCGGATATGACTCCGCTAAAAATAAACCCGGATGGTACCGGCCTCCCTATAAAAAAGTGCTTTGAAGATCTAAAGTTCATACAAAGCTACACCAAACAGCTCGCGCCGCTTTCCCCGAATTGGATTGGAGGGAAGCTACTGCTATAGTTTTCTGTAATAATATTTTAATTTTATATATATATCCAACAACATTTTGCGAAGGTTATATTAGCTTTTTCTCCAACTCGAGCATATATATAGTTAGACTTTATTAAACCTCTAGCTAGTAAATGTCAGTCGTATTTGTCTTTCATCTAGCAAACTTTGAGTTCTTTAAACTCATCTCTCAATTAATGATTAACTATGTTGCCACAAACTCACAACATTGATAATTCATATAACTAAGCTACAAGAGACAAGCACTGTGACTAGAGATGATCATGGACCAGTGACCCGAAAACTCGATTAAGTTCCACCCTTAAATTTTGCAAATTTGGACAAAAAAATAGGTCCAAAAATTTTTTGAGTCGGACTAAAGATTACATGAAAAAGCTTGAGTCCGATCCGGCCCATGAAATTTATTATGTTATATTATATTATATTTTAATATATGATAATAATAATACTTATCTATAAATATAAGTATTTGATAAGTTTTTTTAGAAATCTTATTAACATGACGTGTGTCTTTTGAGGAGTGTTATTATCATGATATGTATCCAGCTTTTTTAACTCCAAGTATAAAGCTACGTAGTTTTGATTTTATAATTAAATTAGATATAAAGCTCAATTTATAAACTCTATAAAAGCTTCAAAATAGTCAAATCCATTAAAAGTTGTATTGGTTTTATAATTAATTGTGATATAAAGCCGACTCCATAAATTTTACAAAGCTTAAAATTATAAAACTTAATAAACAAAAACTTGATATAAAAAAATTAATAAGAATATTCAATATTTAAAAAAAATTTCAATTTAATAGTGAAAGAGTAAACTAAAATTAGATATTCAATAAAATTAAATTATAAGATTACATCATAAAAGGGAAAAGAAATTCAGTTTACATGACACTTTTTTTATAAATATTTTTTCCAATACAACATAATTTTGATATTTGTAGTTATGCGAGCTATATAAATCCCAATCTAGAAATCATATAAAAGTCTAAAATAATAAAGTAAATTTCATAAAACACATAAAATAAATAATACAATCAAGTTAAGTAGTAAACTAAATATTCAAAAATGAATTTATTAAACAATATTTCATAATAGAGGGTTTCATTACTAACAATTCTTTTGCTTTTATTTTTTTCTTTCTATTTGTTGACACCATATTGATTTTGACAATGACAAAACCAATTTAATTTGATCTAACCATCTTTTGTCCAAAGTCCATTCTTACTTGAGGTACTTCCCACGCACTCTAGAAGGTGCGCAAACACTTTAGAGGGTGCGCACACATTCTAGATGGCAAACACGCATGCACCAAGAATCTATTTGTTTGAGGAAAATTCAGAAGAAGTTGAGAGGTCCTTTGCTAGTTAAGTAATTTGTAATTTCCCTCTCATTGCTTGGCTTTAAGGGCTCAATTGTTTTGTAAAAATCTTACTTAAAAATCAAATGTTTAAATGTTCAAAACTGTTGAAAGTTATTAAGTAAAATCTAAAGTTTTGGGTAGCCATAGTCGACTCAGTTGGTACCACAATTGACTGGAGGCTTAAAGATTTTTAGCTCCAACTTTCATAGCCAAAAGCCAATTGGCTATAAGATTGAATAGTTAACTGTGAAAGAGACAAAAAAATCTCACAATCGACTAGATGAACCCCACAGTCAATTGTCCTCTAGACCTGAGCCTCATTGATTCGATTTTTCAAAGGCACACTCGATTGGACAAGAACCACAATCGACTGTACTATCATGAATAATAGCTAGTTTTCAAAACTTGGGGCATGTGTCAGTACATTTAATGCACCAAACAACCATTTGTTGTGTCTAACGGCTAGGAGGAGTTAAAATTATAAATACCTATCATAAATGAGCATTTAAACCTAACAAGAACATTCAAATTGATTCAAGATTCATTTATTACTCCTTTAAGTTTTCAAAATCTGAAACTGAGCTATTCTTAAGCTAAGAGCTTGTGAGAGAGAAAACTTTTGAGTTGTAAAGCATTAATTGTTTACTTTATCTTGTGTACGAAACCTTTCCTTCATTCTCATCTTGTAAAAGAATTGATGTAACTCTTATTGAGTGTTTTTAAGTGTTTAGTTGTCAAACACTAATAATAAATTTCTTGTGACAAAAATTCTTGTAAAGGTTGAGTAACACCTTGGAAGTTACTTAATATTTCTTTACTTGGGATGATGAAGTGAAATCTCAATAAGATCTCTTGAGGAGTGGACGAGGCACAAGGAGTGATCGAACCACTCTTCTCCCTTACTCTTTTTTCAGCAAGTTTATTCATTGCTCATATATTGTTTACTTGCTTAGCTTGCTTGAGTAATTTGTGTTTAATTTTTAATTAATCAAAAAGCTTGACACCCAATTCACCTCTTCTTGGGTTGCCTTAGTCAATACTTGATTGGAGTCCAATTAGATATATCAAGTTATTATAAAATAATATTGTTGGTTGGTCTTTTGCATGAGATATGAGTGAGTATTCATATCTTTTTTTATTAAAAGTTCAATTTGTAAAATTTACTAAATCGAAAATAAAAACTTTAATCCATTGAATATCTAAATTAAATAATATAATCAATTTAAATAGTAAGCTAATTGAATTTATAAGAAAGAGTAAAAAAAATAGATCTATTTGACACAATTTTTTTAAATTTATTTAACAGATTGATGTTCAATGTTGTGATACTTTATTATTAAATCCAACATACGTTATTAATTTCAATAAATTTAATTTATGAGATTGTATTATAAAAATGTAAAAGAAGATAATACGAGTTTTTAGTGCATATATAATTTTTTTCTAATGCATTGAATATCAATATTTCAATATTTTGGTTTTCTATACATTGTTATGAATTTACTATTTATTTATTTATAAGATTAAATTTCAAATTATAACTTATACATTCACTTTGTATACCATAATGTTATGGTTGAGTAGATAAAAATGTTTATAATAAGTAGTTATTTATTTATTTAAATTTAAAATTAATATCTTGAGTTCTTTTAAAATTATTTGAAAATTTATTGCACATGTTGTATTTTTTATTGATATTTACATGTTATGTTAATTAATTGTATAATATTTTATCAATAACAAATAACTATTATTTAAAAAAAATTAAATGAATTAAATAAGAAAATTTTAACAACATTAACTAAATATATTTCATGGATACTTTAAACTCTAATGTTCAATAAATTATTTATAAATTTATAAAGCTCATATCCCCCTTTTTAATAATAACATGACTTAGTTTTCTATTACTAGTTGTATAAATCATATTCTATATACCATACAAATGCCTAAAACAATAAAATTAAGGATAACGATGTTAACACTCCAATTATTTTTTTGGTTGCTAAAACTTATAATAATACCCATAATTAAAGTTAGATACTCTTTTTACTTTTGAAATACCAAATCTACAATATATTCACTTCACAATTAAGTTTCCATAATACTAAACATTCTATTAATACTTTCTTTTTATTTCTAACTCTTTATCCTCTTCACTTTAATTTCAGCCAAAACTTTTCCTCTTTTTTACTTCATTCTTCACTTTTCATAGCAATGGATGTTAATCCTCAAGAACTTGAAGAGTTTTTTTTTTTTTTAATCTTTTGGACACAAATGGTATCAATGATCATCTCTCTTGCTTGGACATAATTAATACTAGTAATTTCTTCATCTAAATTATATTTTTTTCACATTGATTTCAATTAAATTCTATAATGTGTTGATGCAATTAAAAGTGTTCATTGATTTCATTTTCTAATTCTTGCATTACTTTCTTGTGGAATTAGCAATTTTCGGTAAGGTCTCAGCTTTTTTACACTTTAATACGTTTTTCTTTTTATATAGCTTTTTTCTTCAATTTTAGTGGTTAGAAGCAAATAAGTTTTTTTTTTCTTTTGTCTTTTGTATAAAACTTTGTTTGATTAGTTACGTTATGAATCAATTTTATACTTTGTCATGCTAAAGGTAAGTTAAAAGTACTTTGTTGCAATACTCATAGATTTTCTTTCTTTTTTTAGAAAAAAAAAAATCACTTTCTCATTTAACAGTTTATATTACTTAACTTCATGTGTTGATATATAAAAACATGCTTGTTTTGTTATGCATTGCCAATGCTTTATGAGAAATGCAAGCACCAAGTTAATTTGTCTGCAAAGAATGAGATTAAGAAGCACAATTGCTTGGTTAAGCGCACACAATTTCACCTGAATACCATGTTCAATAGGATGCTTTATTTTTTTTCTTCACATAAAAAATACTCAATTTATTTGTATCTCATGGTGGTCTGAATATTTGGCCTTTTGATTTGCCTATTTTGCACTTTGAATAGTTGAGATGTAAGATTGGTGTTTATAGTATATTATGGTTACGGCTATGTAATCAATGAAGTTTCAGTTTAGTGAGTTTTGTGCCTATTGTATTGTTTGGTTGCATATCAAAAACTTAACTTTGCATGGCCTATTCTTTTCTTATGAGCCAAAAAAAAAAAAAAACATCATTTTAACACATTTTAGGGACTTACATTAAGGATATAACAACAATAAAATTGTTTCCTTCCTCCACTATTTTTCTTCATTTCTCTCTCTCTTTGTCTTCCTCCCTTTTCCTTCAATCTTCGTTAATTAATGACACGAATTCAATTTTAACGTGAAAAGATCGATCCTACTGCATATAAACGTGCAAATAGATGGATACTCCACAAAATAAGTGTGTGTGTATATATATATCGTACATAGAAATAAATAAAATCCCTATGCTACCATGAGATCAAAACTGATGTGATATTGTGTGTTTGAATTCCCATCAATAATATGCTTTTAATTAGTGCAATCAAAATAGTATCTAACTTTAATCAATGGTATTATTGTAAGTTTTAACAACAAAAATGGAGTTCTAACAAACTTTTTTGGAGTGTCAATATCGCCACCCTAAAACCAAATCTATAAATGTTTCAAATTAAGAAAATTAAATAAATAATAAACAAACTTAAAACAGATCTTCAACAAATTAAACATATGATATCATATTTTTAAAAGTAAATAAAAAAAAAACAAGTGGGCAACTACTACTAACTTTTATTTTCTATCTCATTTGATATATTGAGATTTAGTATTGTTATTTTGTTATAAAATCCAACTTATAATTATTTTTAAAATAAAAATAAAATATATTTTCAACTTCATAAATAGTATAAGCCAAACAAAATTTTTAACAAATTGAATTATTGAGATTATATTATGAATATAAGGAAAGAAATAAAAATTTGAGCTTCTGTCACAATCACATGTAAATTTTAAATCAATGATATATATATCTAAAATATATTTTATGCATTTTATTATATTATTTTATATTTCTTACCCAAGTATAAAAGCTATGCACTTATTTGAATCATAATTTTGTTTTTACAATAATAATTATGTTTCTTACATTCTTTACAATACCCGTGCAATGCTTGGGTTGAACGACTAATATATAATTAGTATGGAAACTTTTTAAGAAACGTTCTGGTGATGCCATTCTGGTGATGCCACGTGTCATTTTAAATCCAAGCATGAAACTATGTAGTTTTGGTTTTATAAATAAGTGAAATATAATACCTAATCCATAAGCTCTATAAAAGCTTAATTAAAGTTTAATCAATTAATATAACCTAACTACATAATTAAAGCTTAATTAAAGCTTAATTAAAGCTTAACATAACCTAATTAACCTAATATACTCATATTAATGATTAATCCAATATAAAAAAAAAACATTAAAAATAAAACCATTCATCCATCATCTATTTTCCAACATATTCATGATCCAACACAAAAGCCCGATACACATAAAAATGTTCAATAACATGCAACATTAAGTCATTAACCATCCATATTTCTCCATAAGCCATCCAAAACCAAAAATAGAAACAACAAACAAAAAACATATAAGGCATAAGCCATCCAATTATAAGTCCACACCACATCCATGAATGAGATAACTTCAACCATCACTTAGCAACAAGATCATCCAACTTAGCAACAGAACCGTCAAAAAGAGGTGTTTCATTCTTCTTCATATTTATTTCCGTTATATCAAAAGTGAGATCCTCTGATACTTTTGCTGTCATTTCTGCGAAGAAAAAGGAAAACAAGAATATAATTATATAACAAAAAAAAATAAGTAACTTTTAACTATATACGGTTTCCATTACTAAAATGAATGATAAGAAATAAACTAAGAAATTGTTGTTTATGGTGGGCAGCCCTACAAAAGGAGGGAAAAAATAAACACAGCACAAAAGGAGCCTTTTGGCATAATTTCGAGCCTGTCTCAAAAAAGATTTCGGGCTAATATTTTTATCCAAGCCCGATGACCACCGGTCCATAATTACCTGTCTGTATATAATAGTTCCATAGAAGTCCAGAGTAGCCCACTCACTAGGCCTCAGGTGACAAGTCTCATATTAGGCCCATAGGTATAGGTACTGGGCTCGTAAAAGGGCTGAGTCCCGCATCATTGTCGACCTTTAACGGTTAAACCCTAGAACTAGGGTTTTATGCATTTCAGGCTAGCATCGATCTCTAATTTTGCAATAACACCGTATTTCTGCTTTGTAATTTTCAGTATTCGAATTTTCAACATTTAATTCGTTTCATCGTCCACTTTAGAATTAAGTAAGAGGCAAGTTTTTGTGCAATAACAATAAGGATCAAATATGTCACAGAATGAGCCTAAGTCTGATCCAATTCAAAACCCTAGAGTGACCTGGGAAGCTTGCAGTGTATTGCTTGACATCAACGATGGAGATCGTCTTGTTTTCGCACGTCTCTCGCCTGGCTCGTAAGCTCTTTTTTTTTATAAAAAAAAATCCGTTTGGTTTGTGTAAAATTGTCATTGATCTAGTATCACATGTATATTAGTTTCATTGATTGGTAATTTGATAATCGGTTTATGAAATTTGCAGGACCTTGAAAATCGGGAATACAAATTTCTCGCTAAAGCCCTTGATTGGTTGTCCTTTTGGGTCTATGTTTCAAGTTGAAAACGGCACTGGAGGGCCCTATTTATCTCGCGTTATTCCTACAACAGAAGGTTTGGTCCTCCAAATTACGTCATATTCATACTTCTTTATGCTGCATTGTCGTTATAATTGCATGAGTAGGTTGTGTATTGGATCCTCATTTTAAAATTTGGACAGTTATTATGTGTGCACGTTGCGTGACAAAGAAAAGAAGAAAAAAGGGAAGTAGAGTTAACTTTGTAGACCATTCTTGCTCATCTGTTTTCGAACCAATTGTTAACGGGAGTTGATATCCTAAAAGGTTGGGCTAGGCGGCTTGGATTTAAATGATGATGTTATAAGAACACATATTCGCCCGTCAGTTGGTAGAAGGTAGTTATTTTGCCAAAGTTAGACCGAAATGGTAGAATGGGGTCTATGTAGCTGGCATTAAGTAAATAAGTAGTTTTATTTATTTTTTTATCTTTTAATTTTTGGATAAGATAGCTGGCATTAAATAGTTAAAGATTGAGGGTTTCTATGGTTTTGCGCTAATGGAAGTTTCTCGCTCTGCTTGTTCTTTCACAGTTATTGTGGTCAGCAACAGGTTCCACACCATTATATATAAAAATAAAATAATGCATGTTTATGGCATGTACTCATTAATCATTATTGTTGATTGGTTCACAAAAATGTGTGTGTATCATGATTCTGTTCCTCACCATTTTACAGTTTTTCAGTTAAGATGTTCCATCTTTGCTACTTAACTTTTGTACAGCCTCTGTTATTTTTTTCGAGGTCCTTTTCTGTAATATTTTTTTTGATATTGTTTATTAAATATATATATCCAGTGAATAATATTCAAGATAAAGTAGATTGTCAATTAAAAGATGAATCAAGAGACAATCGAGCAATCGTTGATGATAATCAAGCCCAGAGCCTCACTGGTGAAGATATAGAAGTGATGCGGAGGTGAGAGTGTGATGTTATATTTGCATTCATTACATTTAGTTACATGGAGACTAAAGGATTGACAAATCATGAAGGGGTCCATTCTCCCTGCATTTATATACTTTCAATTCCTTTTTTCTTTAGAAAAAAATTGGGGTGGCCTGGGGAGGGTGGCTTGCTAGCATTTTCTTTGAATTTTGAACTTTGAAAGAATTTTCTTGTTTGTTTGATGGTGTAGAGATTACCATTAATATCGTAGTCACTGAAACATTAAAAATTTCAACCAATCACTTCAGATTTACCTGCACTCTGTATTTTGTATTCATTTTAGATGTTTCCCCATATTCTCTATAATTTCTATTGAGAAATGTGTATGTATCTATGAGGTGGTGTTTTGCTAACCTTGTGGAGAATGTATGATGGATGCAAACAAGTTTTGAGGAAAAATTAGAAGTTTTATGTGTAAGCTTGGAGGAAATATTCTTAATTGTATGTAGGATTTTCTGTAGGAAAAGCTGTGATGTGGGCTTGCTGAGTGTTTTGCATCCTCGTGTCAAATTGCAAATGGCTAGTAGCTAACTTGTAGGGTTTAGGTGCCACATGTAGGATTATACTTTCAGTCCTTTTTATGTCATAATATGTTGGAGGTTTTCATTTATATGGAGGCCAATAAGTCGAGAATGTTTTGTTGAAGTTTTCATATATCAACAAATAAGAGAGAAATTTTGTAATCCGAACAATTATTTTCTCAAAGTTGTTGCTAATTTCATGGTTCTATCTTGCATCTTTTTATCTATCTCTTGCTGGATTGTTCCTTTAATCAGTCTTTTTGATATTACAATTGTGATAATTCACCATTGTGTAGCCCATTTTAAACATTTTTCTTTCCTTTGTTCAGTGTAACATGGTATTGCAAGATCACTGTTTTCTTAAAGGTTTGCAAGATCACTTTTAACTTAAAATATATATAATCAAATTGGTCGCTAGATCTTTAACCTTTTGCACAACTGTGAGCTATAGTTCTGTTGTCCTTGTAATGTTCCTTTACAAATTTTGTCAAAGAGGCCTTGGCTCAATGGTTAAGGTTGAGGCCCTAGGCCCTAAGGCTCCAGGTTCGAGTGGTGTTTGCGTGTGTTTTAGCAATTAAAAGAAAAAATGTTCCTTTACAAATTTTTACCAATGCTTATTATTTATATGCAGACAGGGGGCAAGAGGGGGTGAAATTGTGGAAGCTCTCATTGCTAATAGCGCTACATTTGAAAAGAAAACTCTATTCTCACAGGTGTGTTTTTGTGTAGATGCCAATTCTGAAATCAGAAAATATTCTTTTATTTTATTTTTTTAAGATAAGCTAATTATACAGACCAAAAGAAAGGTTAAAAAAGGAGGAGATTAGCTGATTCTAATTATCTGCAGGAGAAATACAGGCTTAAAAAGCAGAAGAAATATGCACCCAAAGTGCTTCTGAGACGTCCTTTTGCGCGAAAGTAATACTCTCATTTCTAGTCTCAATGTTGTATTCTTTTTTGGATAGAAAGACCTGTTTTATCTTCTTTTTGGTCTTACCATTCTGTCATATGCAAATGATTCATTGGCGTATAGCCGAACCTTTCAACACTTGGATACTTTTAGTTTCTCAAGACGTTCTAGTGATTTCTTAATAATTTTATGTGACTTCTCTTTGCTAACTTACGCTTGTGATTATTTCTTTCAGTATATGTGAGGCATACTTCAAGAAATATCCTGCTAGAATTGGGTAATCACACCTTTGCTTATGAATTTGTTGCATTTTTATTAAGTACCTGATTTATGTCGATTTCATTTTGCTTTAATAAGAATTGAGCTATTTGTTTATTAAAACGCAAATTCTGCCATGGCGAAAACACTCTGTTGGATTATGATTTTGTTAATTTCTTTGATTTCTCTTTCGTTCCATTAGTTTGTGTTTGAATATTGTGCTGGGCCTTGGACATATTTAATTTTTTTTTTTTTGAAGTTTTTTAATTAATGGAGGGGTTAAATAATAGATTTCTTGAAGTTGTCCATGGATGATGAGATATTTCAGTGCCAGTGGCATGTGCTTATATAAGAACCTTGACGGTCTGTTTGGTTCGCGGACTGATATTATTTGGGATTGGATTAAGGTTGGATTGAGATGAGGATGTTGCAGTCCATTGTTTGGTTTGTCCATGGATGATGAGATATTTCAGTGCCAGTGGCATGTGCTTATATAAGAACCTTGACGGTCTGTTTGGTTCGCGGACTGATATTATGTGGGATTGGATTAAGGTTGGATTGAGATGAGGATGTTGCAGTCCATTGTTTGGTTCGTGGATTGGATAAATAGTCCGACCCAATTCAAATGTTTGGTTCGTAGAATTATAGATTGGAATAAAGCAATATTAAATTGTAAATGATCAAAATACCCTTGATGAAAAAGAAGGGCTAAATTATCTGTAATTATTTTATGCTTTCAAAAATTATAATAATGCAAGCTATAAAAATTAAAACTTCAATAATTAATATATTCATCTAAAAATAATTTTGTTTGATTAAATTGAATAGCCTTAATAATAAACTAAATTTATTAAAATTTGAACTTAATAAATATCTAACAATATACTTTATTTTTAATTTTTTAATAATTTTAGCTTTAAAATCAATTCTACTTTTTGGTCTAAATTATTTTTCTTAATTTTAAGATATTTCATAATAATAAGAATTTATGTGAAATCTATCCAAAATTTTATTTAAAAACTAAAAGAAAACTTTCCTGAATCAATTACTGTGCAAATCCAAAACCCCTAGGTCAGTTATTGCTCAAATTGCAACCCGGAATTCTCATTAACCCCAAAATTCTACATGAAATTCATGATAGCCACAAACCTAGTAAACTAAATTTGTTCTCAATTACTACCAACACAAATTGCAACAAATCCATGCATTTAGTTACCAATCAAACTTAAAAAGGAAAAAGAGAAAAAAAGGGAAAAAAGCAGATTTGATAATTGATATGGGATTTTCCAGCCCAGATCAAGCAAGAACAATAACCGTGATGCATAGTGGCTGTGCAAGGCCTTGTGCAGTTGCCCCACATAGCCCCTCATGTTACCCCCTGCCGCACCAACTTTAATTTTGTCCGAGAGAGGGATTCGTCAAAAGAATATAAAATAGCATATATGTGAAGGTTGAATATTTGTGAGGATTTTTATGTCAAAAGATATTATATTGCTAATCCAGCTTGCTCTGGTAGGATTAGCTTGCACAGATTCGAGATTAGAGGTTGGGTGGGATTAGCTCAATTTAGACACTAATGTGAACCAAACGAGAGTATTGGGAAGCAAATGAATGTATTTATGTCAAAAGAAAATACCTTTCCAGTCAGTGGGGACACGGGTGTCTTGGCTTGGCCCTCCAAACCTTTTTTTTAACTATATATATGGTAGAATATTATAGGGAGACAAGTTTTTCATTATTGTCCCCCAAAGTTTCCATGATAAAAGATAATAAATTTACTATTCTATTAAAGCCAACATTCACACTTGCTAAAACAAAATTTTATGCTTATTAAACCATAAAATGAAAATCTATCAATCCAAATATGTAAAGCTCCTAAGCCATAAATATGGAGAAAAAGTGTGTTTGCTAAGCCCAACATATCTTAATTCCTACACATCACAATCAGAGTCCATAGCATACATTCTTTATATTAGTAAATATGATGATTTGAAAAATCAGTTTAATCGAGTTAGGATAATAATCAGAGTAAAATAATTATAAAAAAAAATTATCAGTGAGAGAAAGAGGGACATAGGGACTTGTTCAATAGGCTTTCTCTTGGCCTATTGAGTTCCATTAATTTCAACGATTACACTTGCTTGGCTTTCCGGGTACCAAGCTAATCTTAACACCGTTTTGCTTTCCGAGTACAACCTTACAAAAGAAATCTCTTTCAAACTCTCACTTTTACACTTGTACATATTAAAACACTACTAAAGTAACAAACAACAAAGCTCATGTGTAAAACTGAGACTGTTTCTTCTCTTTTTACTCTTCTGCTAAACTTTAGTGACCACTAATTTATAGCTTCAGCAAAGCTTTCACAAAAGGAAACTTCTCCAATGATCTTCCCAAGTCGACTTCCTAGTCGACTGGTCTTCTCCTTAGAAGTTAAACTTTGGCCGATCGACTCACTAGTCGACTGGTTTTGCTTCGTAGTCAACTGGCTCCTCTTGGTAGTCGACTAGTGCATTGCCTGATTTGCTTGCACGTTCTCACTTTTTAGAAACTTGTCTTATTCAAATTGGTATCCGTGCTCAACCACTTTGAATCTGCACCAAAATGAATCTACGCATGTGGACCCCAATCATCATGCCACCAATCACTCAATCCACATTATTGCACTTATTGATTTGTACTTTACTTATCAAACAAACTCTTTTATTTGTTCAAAGTCGGTCTTGCTACTGTAACACCATTATGCAACTTTCTTCTTTCTATCAACTTGACCATTGCTTGCATCATCCTGAGCGTGGACCCCATAGGCATTTAAAACCAAGTTAGCACTTTTGCTTTTCTTCAACTAATCCGTGCAGCTTATTCAAATTGGTTCTTGTGCTTTCATTAGCTCGCATGAGATTCAAGTGGACCCCACCACTATGCACTTGTCTTTTTTTTTTCGGTTGAAGGCTTGTTTGCTCTTAGTTTGTTCTTCTAAAAAAGACTCTAAACTTGCACACTTAAATTAACTTGTTAGTTAATTAGATAGGTTTTATCTATATCAAAATTAAACGACTTTAACACTTTAGATCAAATGACAAAGAAAAAACTGATCTAACACTATACAATCCAAAGAGTAAAAAAAATATTGTGTTTGGTCTTGCCAACTAAATTCACTTTTCAAATTTCTTTTTGGTAAAGAAATTCACTTTCCTAAATAAGTCAACTATTTTAAGTGTATACATCCACATAATGAATGTCACATGTGTAAGTATTTGTCTAGCGAAACCTTGTTATTGGAAAGTACCTCAATCGATATAGTAAGAACACTAAACATATGCAGGGACGGATCTTTGTTGGGCAGAGTAGGGAAAATCCCAAAAATCCTGGAATATTTAAAGATTTTTAAAATGCCCCCACTAAAAAAATATATTAGTTTGTCCCCACCTCCATTTAAGTCAAGTGAAAAGTTTTATCCACTAAAAAATGTTTTTTTTTTTATTTTTTTATATTTGTTTCATATATTGTTATCTTATTCATTACATGAACTAATTAAACTAATAATTTTGAGTTAGTTATGGAAAAATATCTCAAGAGAAAGCCAATATTGAAGAATACTTTTGGAGTAGAAGAAACTAATACTAGTGAGACAATTTTGGTTGAAAATGACATATTTAGTAGCATTGATAACAATTTTTTTTATAATGCTTTAAAATATGAAAACATGTCAAAAACAATTGTAAAGGGTTTTGTACTTACATGCAATGATGATTTTTGTTTTACCGTTGATATTGTGTTTAAACTTTTGTATATGAAAATATTCATGTTAATGACTTTACATGAAATATTTTTAAATTTGTTTCGTAAAATTTTCTTTATATTTTCTCTCAAATTATAAGTAAATATGCTTTAATAATTTCTCCCCAACCAGTGGAAAATCCTAGATCCGTCCTTACATATGATCAAGTATCATTGAACAATCAAACTGTTTACATTAATTTGGTTGATATGAAGAGCCAAAAAGTCAAATATTACTTTTTTGGATTAAAATGGAATTTCTTTTTGGTTCAAAGGAGATCCATTGGGCCCATGGGCTACACAATGGGAGGTAGCCCTCTCTCATCATTGATGTTTGTGGGGTTTGATCCATGATTTCTTGTGCAATGACAAGTGACTCTTCCAACTAAGCTAGTTTCCACCCACACATACTTGTAATTACTTGATTTGGATATATATATGCATTGAATAGTAGTACAATAGTTTGCTGCTATGGGATTTGTGGGACTTGCGATTGATACAAAATAATGTTTGAGAAGCAACAGTGAATGTTGAAGGTTACATTTCATTATTATTTCTTTTATTTTCTTTTTATGTAAATTTTAGGAGTATATATGAAGTGGTGGTGCCACTCTTCACTGAGTTTTTTGTTTTATTCTTGTATCAGCCTTGTCTCCCCTAGATAAAAATCATAGTTTCGTCCCTGTTGCTAATCCAACCTGTTCTATCCACCCCTGTGGGATTAGCTTGTCCGAATGGGATTTAGCCCAATCTGGCCTCAATGCTAATCAAACAAGGTATTAGGATTAAGCCCATATTAGCTGAGGGAGTACGCGAGGAATAGTAGAATTAGGGAATTTAATCTAAGTACTGGGGGATATTTTAATTATGAGGATAATTATGTAATTGACAATTTAAGGGATATTTAGAGTTTATTTAAGTTAATTAGTTTTTATTTAAGTTTCCTTATTAGTTTAGGACTAGGAATTATTATATTAGCTAGTCTCCTTATTGGAGTAGGACTAGGATTTCTAGAAATCTCTATATAAGAGAGATCCCTGTTAATTTTTAAGTAGTTGATGAATGAATAAACAAATCAAATCATCGAATTCCAACACTTTGCGATTGAGTTGTTAGTGTGTCCATGTGATTTGGATTGTTGTCTCATGTGATTTGGATCAGTTTTTATCTTTTTAATTCCATGTTATTATTTCTTTGCTATTGTCCTACATCAAGTGGTATCAGAGCCCAAATCTCGTTTCGTACATTGATGCGTGAACAGTAGCATGGACGTCTTTCGTTGACCGAAGTTATTTTTGATCTAGCAGATTTATGAGGAAAAAAAATTTAGATTCTTAGAATTTTTTTAATTTCCTTAGCATCTTATTTTCTGTAAAAAAAGAAAAAAGTTGTTGCCTCCTTGGTTGTTTTCTTTCCTATAATGCTTTTTGGTTCCTTTGTTCTTTGATTAAAAAAAAAGGAGAAAAAAAACAGAAAAGGAGAGAAAAAAAAAGAAGACACCCCCCCCCCCCCTTAAAAAAAAGAAAAGGAAAAAAATCGAAAGCAAAAGAGAAAAAAAATATGTTGGAGCTGTTTTAGTTTGTTATCATGTCGTACCGTACTTGGACTCGTATTCAAAGCTTACAAGCTTAGCTACCAATTGAGTATTACCGTTTGGATGAGTTGAGATCCATAGGGATCAAATATGGTTAGTGTACTATTCCGCGACGCATATATGAAGAGTATGAGGAACTTACATGTAGTTCGTCGTGATGAAAATGTGTTGGAAGAATTGAAAAGCCAATATGAGTATGAGTGTAGTTATCGAGATGTCAATGCTTTGAATGGTTATGATGATTGTACTCATACTTATGAGGGTGCTTATATGATCATGTTTATGGAGATGCTTATGGTTATCATAATGAGCCTGTGGTTGAACGAAAGCCTGAGAATCATTCACTAGCTTCACCTATAAAATTCTCTTAAAGCAGTTGGTGAAGGAGTCTATGGTTATCATAATGAGCCTGTAGTTGAACGAAAGCCTGAGAATCATTCACTAGCTTCACCTATAAAATTCTCTTTGAGCAGTTGGTGAAGGAGTGTAAAGAACTGTGCAATTATGCAAGTCTCCGAATGTTCTTACCTTGAAAGCTAGATATTGATCAATCAAAGACCACTGATGATAGGAAAGACCCAAAAGAGTAGCAAGAGAAGATTTTGGAATATGAGCCAATTCCAAGTCAAGATGAAGACAATGAGAATGAAGATATTCAAGTGGAGGTTGAACCTGCTAACGTAGCGAGTTCCTTGTGCAGTTGACTTTGTTGAACCAGTCCAACAAGATTTTATCGAGTATATTGAGGATGTTGAAAAGGTTCAAGACAAACACGAAGGCAAACTTGATGACAAGATTGAAGTTTTGATTGATACACTTGTCCTTGATACTAATTTTATCCTACCTTCCTGGTTTCAAGCACTTCCACAACAAGCATTTCCAGCGCAATTTTTTTCACCTCATAGTGATTTCGGCTTCAATGAGTTTCATGACTATGTTTTATTTCTCCTCGCATATGAGCTCTTGATCCTTCAACATTTTTCATCTCGAGGTGGAGTACATGAGGAAGAGTAGAATTAGGTTATTTAATCTAAGTACTGAGGATATTTTAATTATGGGGATAATTATATAATTGACAATATTAGGGGTATTTAGAGTTTATTTAAGTTTAGTTAATTAGTTTTTATTTAAGTTTCCTTATCAGGACTAGGAATTATTATATTGGCTAGTCTTCTTATTAGAGTAGGACTAGAATTCCTAAACATCTTTATATCAGAGAGATCCTTGTTAATTTTTCAAGTAGTTGATGAATGAATAAACAAATCAAATTATCGAATTCCAACACTCTGTGATTTGTTGGCGTGTCCATGTGATTTGGACTGTTGTCCCATGTGATTTGGGATTGATTCATGTGATTTGGGTCGGTTTTTATCCTTTTAATTCCATGTTATTATTTCTTTGCTACTGTCCTGCATCATTAGCTTTATACAATCCGAGTTAATCTTAGCTGAATCAGTGAACCAAATGGTCATGAATTTCCAGACTGGTTTTGTTAGCGTAACTAACTGTCACGAATTGGACATCCTCTAGATAAACCTCGTTGACGTGGTTTGCCCTTTTTCTGTTTAGAGTTTTTTTCAGTGCATTTTGAGTCTTGTTTCTGGACCCACCATTAGTTTATGATATACTTTTATGTCAATTGAGAAGTTCCAGATAAATTATTTGGTGGTTATGTATGGTGATAGCAAGTTGATTGGTTTCTTGTGCTTTCATGGATTTACATCTATATGTATAGGCTTGTGACGATTTATTTTTTTCTTTACGGATCAAAAAAAGATTTATTTTTTTCTTTGACTGTGATTCAGATTCTTGCGGGTGGATATGTTATCTCTTCTACTTTCAATGGCTAATGTTACTGCATATTCTGATGTCCTCTTAGTTGATATGGTTGGTGGCCTTGTTACTGGTGCTGTGGCAGAGCGTTTAGGAGGTCTGTGACATCCTTTATTCTGTAGTCATTTTCATTATGTAAGTTCAAATGGTTATTGAATTGGTAGATTAAAACAACAAATGCGATGTATGTTACAAAATAGAGGAGGCTATGATGTGCCAATGTGATATAGTGATAATTACAAACAAGATATATCCTTTTTCCTTTGATAAGTTTCAGATCTTCTGTTCAACTCACATGAACAGACAAAATCTTGGACTGAAAAATTCTAATGAACTATACTTTTTGGCTTTACACATTAGTAGTATTTTTGTTGTGGCCATTTCTTATTAAGTGTGAGCAATTGTTGTTTGACTGTCTGGTTGCTAATTTTACTCTTTTGATCAACAGGTACAGGTTATGTATGCAACACATATTTTGGAGGTACACCATATCCTATGGATATAGTGAGGATATTCAACTTTAGTAATGAGATCTCCGATAGGTACATTTGAGTTTATCTTCTGATACTTGAAATATTATCCTATTCCTTTTTCTTTAAATTAGTTAACATTGTGTTCCTGTTCTCCTTCAATCTTAACTTTGCATCATGTTGTGATTGATTTACCTATGTAGCTGAATGTATGTGGTTATGTTAATCTGAACTGGTCCAGATGTGCACTATGAAAGTAGTGAGTGGTTGAGAATTGAATGATACATTTCCAAAGAGGTTTAAAAATCAAGGTGCTTTCCTTGATTAGTGGTAGGAGATTCATTATGCCTACAGTTGGTTCAGTTGGCCCAAGGCACATTCTCATATTTGGCCTATTATTTTAATAGTTATGTCATTCATGGCATGATTACATGTGTGTTGCATGCACATGGGTGAGGACAAATGTATTTTTCCATGCCACTTACATGTGTTTTGCTCCCTTTTCTCACTTTTTTTTGGGTCCAGGATTGTGCGGTCTTCTCTAAGTGACCTCTGTTTAGCTCAGAATGCGGTTTCTGAGCAAATTAGCCAACATGAAGATGCCTCTAATGCAGAAAATCAGTCAAATGTAAGTGACACTTGTTGTTCATAAAACTTTCCGTTTGCAGTATGCTAATTGTACTGGAAGTTTAGCATATACAGGAAATGTCTTCGTCAGTTAGCGTGGAAGAACTTTCTCTGTCATCTGAAGATGGGGTATTGGATCTTATTCCTGATATTACCCCATCTCCAGCAAGCAAAATTTGCAAACCCCCAAAAGCTGGAGCCAATGCATCAACAGAATCAATTCAGTTGTGGAGAGAAAATGGTTTTTCTAGGTAGCTTTGTTTGGTACTAACTGGTTTGTTATTTGAATGAAGCATATAATTAATAATTCTTATTTCTTACTTTTGACATCATTGTGCAGCCTAATAATTGCTGCACCGGAGGAAGATACTTGGAGCTTAGTTAAAGATCTTCTTCCCCTTCTTTCATATTCAGCTCCTTTTGCAATCTATCATCAGTATCTGCAGGTTATTTGGTTCATATTCTTGATAAGAGAATTTAGAACTTTATTTGTTCTTCGTTTTTTGTCACTCCCACTTTCTTTGAGGTGGTAACTTACGTTTATTACTATTTCTTTTACTTCCATTCTCCGACATCATCTCTACATGGAGTAGTTTTAAGGGTTTAAGGCTAATCCAAAATAGTTGGGCAATGCTTGGATGATTTGTTCATTTTAAATTTGTACATCATAAAGGATGATGACCTTGCCCCAGTTGTATTAAGGAGTTGCATTGATTCTGTTTTATGGATAAGAATTCCCTCATGTAGAGAGGATTAACTTGGGCTTCTTTTTCTATTCAAATGCAGCCTCTTGCAACATGCATGCACAAACTACAGCTTGAGAAAATGGCAATTGGTTTGCAAATTTCAGAACCTTGGTTACGTGAATATCAGGTTTATTTCTTCTTCTTTTTATCTTTTTAATGGTGTGGACGTTCTTGATTTGTATGTGTAAGCTATGTGCAGTTGATATGTTCAAACATATAAAATGTTGTTAAGGCTACATAATCAAGATTATGTTCCTTTGTAATGTGATATTAACATGCGGGCACGTAAAATACTAGTGGTTTGGATAATTATGCAGGTTCTTCCATCAAGAACACATCCTTGCATGCAGATGAATGCATTCGGTGGGTACGTTCTAAGTGGTACTAGGATATGTAGCAGTTAATCCCTGCTCAACAAGAATAAAAGGCAAACAATTGTTGCTGCAAAATGTACACTAGCTTCTTGTTTATTAATTTTTTTGTTGCGTCGTCTCACAATCCTTAAGCTTATCAATTGCATCAATTTTTTTTTTTTTTTGGTGGTGATTCCAGCAGGGGTTGTAATTTGTTTTGTATTGTCACAATTTTACAGTTCTTAAAATTATTGATTGACCATAGTGGTGATGACAGAAATTCACCTAACAAAAAGTTTACCTCTGTAGAAAATCAATTTTTTTTTAAAAAGAAAATATTTCCGGGAGTGAAATACAAATAAAGGTTCAAGATTTTAAAAGCATATCCTTTCAAAAAGAAAAATCTTAAAAGCATTTATTTGGTAAGCTTCTAAATCTGTTGATCTTATAAAGTTCACCCGCATTTCTTACAAGATACATGTAATTAATGACTAATGTAGCAGTTGTGAAGTTGGACAAAATAATCATAGAAAAGCTGATGAGTAGAATTGCAATCATGGCTCAAGGCCCGACTCCCGATGTTACGTTCATCAACAGTCATAAGTTTTAGGAATAATTTTTTTTGGGTGCAAGGAACCCACTTGAAGAGACGAAACCCTGTGCCACTTGACCTCAGTCATGTTATCATGGAGGAAAGACTAGAGCCCAGAAGGAGCAAGGAAATGAGCGAAGTGGACATGACCAGTCGTTTCGAATCATGGATATGCACGCTTGGACTGAGCTGCTGCTTTGGTCTCAGCAGACTGCTCCTGATGACTTTGTCTCTGTTGTTTGAGCACAGTAGGCTGCGTGAACAGAGAAGAAACCATCTGAAGTCTCTCCCCAAGTTATACAATCAGCAGTAGATGAGGAAGGATACAACAGTTAGCTTGAATTTTGGTCGGGCCAAAATTTTCTATTTCTGTTCACAGTTCCACTGCCCACGAGCTAACACAAAATCTGTTGCTTTCAAATCTGCGTTCTCACTTGCTGTAGAAAGCCCAAGCCCACGGGTGGGACAAAATCCTCAACTGCAGAGTGTGTATATACAGACAAATTATATTGTATTTACTAAAATGATATTAACATACCAAATTTTTTTAAAACTCTTAATTTACTCTAAAACATTAATTTTTACCTTCAAGCAATCCAAAAATAAATTTATTTGAAGAGTCAAAATTTTAACTCGATATTATTATTTATGATGATCAAAACACATTTAAGTATCATAAATATTATTTTTAAAAAAAATTAAGTATTAAAGAAGAAACTTATTTAACAATGAATTTTTCATGGCTTTTTTTAATAAGAAAATTATCATTATTCATTTTTGAAAATTGTTAAAAGTATATTTTAAATGAATTTATATTTTATTAAATGATATAAAACAAATTTTACTTAATATATTTTATATTTTAAAAAAAATTATGACATCATTGTTTATCTCATCCTCAAATAAATGAAAATAAAAAACCATCATAAAAAATTAAATATTTTAAATGAAAAGTTTTTTTTATAAAATTAAATAGCCTAACATCTTAAATAAATGAATATCAAAGACTATCATAAAAGAAATATCAAAGACAAACATTTTTATTTTAAAAATTAAAATGATACTGTATATTTTTATATTTTTAAAAAAAAAATTTATTATAAACAATTTTAAGATAAATAATTGATAAATAAAATTATTAAACTTATCGTAATCACTTGAAGATATTTTATCATTATCATGACAATGACAATTAGTATCAAGTTAAAATTTTAATTTTTAAAAAAATTATTTTTAAGTTTTTATAATAAAAATTAATCACCTCTCTATATATATATATATATATATATATATATATATATATATGTATGTTACAACAAAGAAGCAGTAGGCAAGATTGAGCGCCGTGATATATATATATATATATATAGTTTCGTGTCAGTCAGCCAAATCTAAAAGGCGGGCCTAGCGGATTCGAACTCTTAACTCACTGCTTTTTTTCGTCAAATCATCAAAACCCACTCTCCGTTCCCGCTGTTTCATCAAACCTCTCTCTTCTTCCTCCATTTCTTTGTTCCCTTTCCAAATTTTACCTCTCCCTCTATCTATATTTTACGCAAACACCTTTACTTTCCTTTCCCTCCACTACTCAAAAAACTTTCTTTCCCTCGCTACCAGTGATGTCGAAGTCCAGCGAAGATCCAAGCCGTTCACATCATCCTTCTCAATTCCAATTTCAGCTGCTTCATTCCCATTCACAAAATCACAATCACTCTTCTTCTTCTTCTTCTTTTCTGACAAATCGGGAGTTCCCTTCCTTTATCGGGAGACCGCCTCAATCCTTCTCCTCAGTTCCTCCTCTTCCCTACAATCGCTCCTCTGATCACAATATTACTCGCAAGGAAGACACGCGTTCCTCTTTCGCCCGCCTCTCTGTGAGTCTCTTTTATCTACGATTTTTATCTTTCTTCCCTTTCTCTGCACTGCATGTCGCTTTCTTCTTTTCTTTCTTAATGTTTTCTTTCTTTCTTTCCTCCTTTGGGAATCTGAATCTTTCTATTTTCTTTTCTTTTTTAATTTTTTTAAAGTTGTGATCAGGGTTTCTTTGGTTCTTTTGCTTCACTGTTAGCTCAGTTTCTGTATTTGTTAGGGTACCTGTAAATTGATTTTGCGTTTTAGTTATTGAATAGAATAGTAATACGTGGAATCGATCATTGTCCTTTCAGCTCAACTCTCTTTCTCTCTGGTGGTTTTAAGTTCTGTTTTGGATATACATTTTAGGTCATGACTTCTGCTGCTAACATCATTGGTTATCAGCTTTGTCGAATTCCATTCTTTTAAGATGCGGATTTTTTGGTTTATTTTTATGCCTTATTACATAAAATCTGTGAGGTTGTATGCAATGATAGGGAGTCTGAAGTTGGGTGTGAGGCAGTTTTGAAGCATGTGTCACTTCTCTTACTTGTTAAGCATGTGCAAGTGCAACCACTTTTTTTTTTTTTTTTTTTTACTTTTTGAGTATTTCCTTGTTTAATTTCCATCTAACTAGGGCATTGAATTTGTTTTATAATTTTTCATCTTTAGAGATCTCAAAAATTAATGTGAGAAAAGAGAACTCTCATTTCAGTTAGGATAAGTTTCATTGCCTTCAACTGGAAACACCTATTTCAGTTTTCTCACTTTCACCATTCATTAAGATGGGCCTTTTTAGTTTGTTTTATACACTAGAAATGCTCTTGCAAGCCAAGTTAGATAATCCCGGAGTATGACCTGAGATGTGTTATAACATGAGAGATGCATATTGGAATTTTCAAATGCAAGTTCTGGTGCAAGTCAAATGATAAAAAGCAAGTTCCTGTGATAATTTTGGGAGCATATTTGCATTTTAGATTTTTATTTTGGAGGATTCGGATGAAACTGAAGGAGTTCGAGAAATGTAGTGTGTGGTAGGATGCTAGGAAGGAAAAAATAAAGCACTTAAGGTTATAGAATTACTTTCAATGATTTGGGATGGTTGTTATGGAACTGCTTTGAATGATAATGTTCAGTAATTATGCACTATATTCAGGATTCATTGATGCTGTGACATTTATTGAATGATAATGAATATATATATATATATATATATATATATATATATATATATATATATATATAGCGTACGTGAGCTTGATCAAAATTGTTGTTAATTTTGGTGTTTTGTGAATGACTTGGATATTCTCATAATGCTCTTGATATTACTATAAAGATCTATATTCTGTTAGTTAAATGCGCTCTGAAACCCTCATAGACACATTTATGTGCAATTGGATCTTACTATTGGTGGCTACAGCCTACAGGAGTTAAAAATGTATGCAAATCCGTCCTTACCAGTGTTTAATTGAGCATTTATTTTTCTGATGTCTAACATAGAAAGTGTATAAAACTTTTATACACGGTGTAATTGAATGTACATTCTAGTTTGTAAGAATTGGTGTGGCAGATTTTATTTGTTTTCTTTGCATTCTTGTGTTCTGTTGCTAGCTTCTCTGCTGGTTGAATTTCGGAGGAATAAACAATACTGTGGTATTTTTTTGCAGTTGAAGCAGACAAATAAAAATGACAATTCTGAGGCCCAGCATAGCGGACAGACAGCTATACCTGTCTGTAGCAAAGTAGTAAGGGATCCATCAACTGAACCAGAGGCTCACACAGGTGGCAAGAATAGCAATAAATCCAAGGTTACAAAACAAAGCAGGGCTGGAAATAAAAAAACATGCGCTGGTACTGTCCTATAACACCATTTAACTAAATATGCCAAACCTTTGAGCTCTTGTCATGAACATATTGAGCTCTATTTTTATTGATTTTCCTGCAGAGTCTATAAATGGCCTGAATCCAGCTAGTAGTTGTCGGTATGACAGTTCTCTTGGTAAGTTTACTTTAGCAAGTGTTTTTCTCCTACTCTCTCATTTGCACGCAAAAAGACAAGAAAATTTATGTATTAATTAACTATGCATTGATGGTGAGTGGATTATATGGCTATTATGGTTATGGATAACGGGTGCTTACTGCTATTGGCAGGCTTGTTAACAAAGAAATTCATCAATTTGATCCAGGAAGCTAAGGATGGAATCCTTGATCTGAACCATACTGCAGAAGTGTTGGAGGTATACTAACTGTATTCCATTTATTTAAACATGAAATCTAAGTTGCACACATCGTTGTTCTAAGAAAAGAAGTTTTGGTTCCAGATTTAATAATTTGTGACTGCCCCAGTTTAACAAATTCTACTTTGAAAGCATATTTGAACCTTTTTCTTTGGTATTCAAGCCAAAAGTACTTTTTAATTGTCAAAAGTGCTTTATTTTGTGTTTGGTTAAAACTTAAAAGTGCTTATCTTATCATTGAGAGGCTAAAATAACTTTTAAGTGAGGTAGTGCTGAGGTGCTTTTATGAAAAAGAGAAAATAAATAATAAATAATCACCCAAATAGATATTTTTATGTGTCAAGTATACCTTTTTAAATCTTTTAGACTAATGAAAAAAACTTTTTATTTAAAAACTTTTGAAAAAATATTTTCATCATTATAAAGAAACTCGTCAACAAGAATTTCTTTTCAAAGAGCACTTCTAATTACAACACTTTACTAAAAGCCAAAACTATACCAAACAGGATTCATCATTAAATCGGAAAGTGACAAACCTTAAAAATCCTTGTAATTCCATCATGGATCCTGATTCGAATTGTTCCGTTACCAACCACTGGAATACGAGCACCTTTGGCACTCTAATCCCACCCAAATCCATTGCTTCGTAGGCACGAAACATTCTTGCTTGGCATATGTGGAAGGACATGTTTAATCAAGAATCATTGTCATGAGTATAGCATTGTCATAAATTTAACTTGTTGGCACAAGTGGTTACTGACTACATTATGTTATTATTATTTTCTAGTATGTGCATCATATTGGTTTTCACAGGTCCAAAAGAGGAGGATATATGATATCACAAATGTTCTTGAAGGAATTGGGTTGATAGAAAAAACTTCAAAGAACCATATACGCTGGAAGTAATATATTGATCCTTCTCTATTTTATCTTTTTTGATACTTTCTTGCAAGTTATTAGTTGATACTGACTGTTGCACCTAATAAACAGGGGATCTGACAGTTTGGGGCTGAAGGAGCTGAATGATCAAGTTGCTAAATTAAAGGTGCACAGAAAACTACATTTCGATTGGATCTCTTTAAAGTATAGTTGCAGTGTTTTGGGAGAATGATTGTATTGTTAACTTCTTGCTTCTTGCAACTCTCAAATTTCATCAGTTTCACATACATATACGCTGGCATGGCTAAGAAACTTCACAATATTCAACATTGTAAAAATATAAACTCAATTTCTTTGTATGTACCTAAGGAATTCATGCTACTCATGTCTCATTGTCATGGTTTCCAATATAAATGATAAAAATGGAGTTTCTCTTTGAAAATTTGCTGAATTGCAAGTAATTGATATGTGCATCTGTTCTGGCTCTCTTGGGTAGAACATTCTAGGTTGAGCTGTGAGATATCTTATTCACAAACTGGCTTGTAGTCTTACTTCCAGTCAATAACATATTCTATTATTGAAAAAGATATATATTCTACTAAAATATCTATTTTAGTTTCTTAAATATTTTGTCAATGAGGAGCAAAGTAAATTTACTATTGTGAAATGTTGGCAGTTAGACTACTGATTGGATGGATAAGAAGTATTTCAAACACCAAATTAAGGGTTGGCTTGCTTTGAACTGATCATAATAGGAAATGTGTGCCCCTCCTTTTTTTTCTTTTGACCTTGGTCAAGTGAATTTGAAGTTTCTTCTCTTCTGGAGGAAACATATTGTCATTATTTGGTCTATCTTTCTTAATGCTCACTTTTTCATGATGTCATTACAGGCTGAGGTGGGAAGTTTATATGTCAAAGATTGCAGTCTAGATGATTCTATAAGGTCAGTTGATTAGGATTTGGATAGATGTTAGTCTATCGTCGATCTTTCTAGTTTGAGTTGTCATCATGTTTTTTCTTCAGGGAAAAACAAGAGGCTCTGAGGGCCCTGGAGGAAGATGAAAATGATCAAAAGTATTTTCTGTTTCTGTTTCCTTCCCTGTTCTTTTCTTTCTTTTGCTGTTTCCTTTTTTGAGTGCTGTATCCAAGAATTCTACTAAAGAATTTGTGCTATTGGACTATTAGGTACCTCTTTTTGACGAAGGAAGATATTATGAGCCTTCCATGCTTCCAGGTATCTATAAATTTTGGGGATGTCCTTTAAATTTGCATTATGATCACTTGATCTCACCTTCTGGTTTTGGTATTATTTTTAACAGAATCAAACACTTATTGCAATTAAAGCTCCTCGAGCTAGTTATATAGAAGTTCCAGATCCCGATGAGGTGAGTAGTGTGATTGATATGGTTTTGATACATTAAAATGTATTAGTGTCTGACTAGCTGATTATTTCCGTCTGCAGGATATTGGTTTCCTCCAAAAGCAGTTTAAAATGATTGTTAGAAGCACCACAGGACCGATTGATTTGTACCTCTTAAGGTAGTTTTTATTTTTTAGTTGCACATATTTGTAAGGACATGCATGCATAAGATTCAGCTCTCTCTCTCCCTCTCTATGAGCCTGTGAGGTGTTATAGGTTTAGGCTATAGCATTTTAGCAGTATATGTGTTTTGGTTTGTATGAAGTAGGTAGTTTTGGTGTGTACTACATACTAATATATTATCCATAGTTCCCTTTTTGTTGCATGCTTGTACTATCTTCTATATTCAGGAACAACTATTTTCATGATGCTTGTAGCAAATATCAAGGCCAAGGCAAGGATGTAGCTTTCAAGCAGGCTAAGCCTGAGGATCTGTCTGCTTGGAATTATGGCCCATGCAGAGTTGAAAATTCAGGGTTGTCTGTTGAAAATCAGCTTAATCAAAATAATTCTTCTGATACATTCAGCTCACAGGGATCAGAGGAATCTGGTATTCAGAAGATAATTCCTTCAGACTGTGATGTAAGCATATTTAGGAGCTTCAAGAGTCGCTCATCTGTGTTTTGGGGTTGGGGGGATTATGTCATTTGACTAACTCATCTGTGTTTGATCCATCCTTTACAGATTGATGCTGATTATTGGTTCGAATCAGATCCTAAAGTCAGCCTTACAGATATGTGGGATAATTAATAATCTTTAGCTATTCCTTATGATCTACTAATTTTTTTTAAAGGAATATCTAGAGCTGGCTGTGCAACCGAAGACCAGTTTGAAGTCCTGTTTCAGGATAGGAAACATGTATATACATTTACCCCATAGTTCCCATTAACTTACAGCAAATGAGAATTGACATCCAGGTAGTATCTTCTTCAAGAAAATTCCGGAAATTGTGGTGCAGCATTAGCAAGCTACTAGCATAGTGTGAGAAACATTTTCCGTTGGGTGAATTAATAGGTAGTTGGTTTAAGATGACATGAAGGGAATTGTTACTAACCCTTCACAATGCGAGTTGTAAATAATTGTAGCTAGATGTTGTCTTTAATAAAAAAATTTGGTAGCCGATGAGAAATTTAGGTAATACTCAACTAATAAATGATCAGAAATTTAAGATCCCAATCGTGTCTATATATCTACTTATTTGGGTCACTCTGGAGATACGAGGATATGGCATCTGTGGCCTTAATTAATTGAGATAATGGACCAAAAGTCCTTTTTGCATATGTAGGAGACTTTGCATGTGATTGCAATAATGTAGGTTTACTTATTCACATTCTTCTGGGTTGGATTCTTGGGCTTTTCCTGTTACTATAAACTTGCAGTAAATGAAATTTAAACACAAGTGTTTTGTATTGTTAGTTTATTCTCATGTCAATTTTTTTAGATGTTATGCACTTTTCATTGCCATACTAGCTAGAAATTGATTTATGGAACATTTTGTATATGGGTTAAAATTAAATTTTCTTTCAAACATTTTGTATACAGATTAATAGTAATTGTTGTCATAGTCCTCCAATGTATAGGAAAGTTTCCAGTGACCTTTCTAGTGAGTTTAAGCCTTTTGAATAAAGGTTGTGCATGTATGAGTATCAGTATGACTACTGTACTGTTTTTTTTTCTTTCCCTTGCCAATGTGTTTTAGAGGTTAAACGATAGCAATCATATCAGCCATCAACCCATGTCTTGAATTCGGTATGCTCTGATTTGCGGTACAGGTATAAGAACATGATATGTTACTTATCATGTACGCAGTATGTTAAGGGTAGATTTAAATTATTTATATCATGCATAAAATCAAGATATTAGATATATTTATGAGTACAATACAAATAAAACTATAGGTATAATAATTGTTTAGAAGTTGTTAGAGTTTTGATAAAATAGTAAAGTCAATAACATAATTTAAAAATAAAGTATGAGCATTCTCTTAAATCTTTTCTTGTATCTAAATTTTTTTTATAAAAAAAAAAGTTAAAAGTCTTAGTAAAAATTTAGTTCGTCAATTTTAGGGATTCGGTGCGCGAATACATTACGAATCGGAACATAAGATCTAAATTGCGATTCGAAAGGGGTATAGGGATCTCGGTAACTGTGTCACTTAAACTTGTGGTATTGTTTGGTTTAGTTGCCAAACTGGTTTTTTGCTATCAAAATGAATTTTAAAATAGTTATTAATATAAAACACTTACAAAGTTAAAAATTGATTTCTGTTTGATAAAATCGATGTGATGGGACAATTACTCGCATAATGGAAGTTAAAAATTGCTTTTTGTTTGATAAAATTGATGTGATGGGATAAGTATTCGCATAATTATTATAATTGGATCGGTCATCAAATCGATCAAAACATTGGATCATTAGTTTAACAATCAAATCGTTGTTTCAAAAAAAATTAGTTAAAAAATATATAATAAAATTAATTTTATTGTATTAAGTACCTATAAAATATAAGATCTTTGAAATTAAGAGTGACTGATAACTCAAGCTTAATAAAAATATCTACAAATCAAATCTTAAATATTATTAATACTTGTACTAGTTCACATTTTGTCCAACATGGTCCATTTTGTCTAGGCTATTTTATTTTTTTATATAAAAATACGAAAAATATAGAGATTAAAGACATTAATACAACCTTTAGATTTTGTTTTGGAAGATTAAAAATAGAAATTATACAAAATAATAAATAATAAAAGAAATGAAAAAAAAAGAGTATAAATGAATTTTTTTTTTTTTGGCACCAACCATCAAGGTTACAAAGGGTTGGTAGTGCGAATGAAACTACCCTTGAAAGTTGGTGTTAGATCTTTGCTATCGCTAAAATTTTCTTGGATTAAAATATGCGTGTTTCGCCATTTACCTAAGATTTTAGCTAAATCTCATGGCAATTAAAAGAAAAGAATGTAGGGAGCCAAAGCAGTGCCGGTCAAATGACCCATGTCTTAACCGAACCCTACCCGATAAAGATGGAACATATAAGATCTTAACAAATGGATTAGGATTTTTTTTCAGTACATTATTGGATAAATTTTACGTTAATACTATGGATGATGTGATATTCATTCAATGATACACTTGAAAAAAATTTTCTTCAAGTTATTAGAGATGATTTTCTCCCTTAACAAAATAACACTCACATAGATATAGAAATTAACGATTAGATCTCATATCGATGATGTTTGGAAACTAATTTAATTATGTTTTAATCAGTTCTTAAACATCGACATCATCATTTATCTCCATTGAAGTAAAGAAGTTTTTCCTCCTTCTCCGTCACAATTACTCTTACATATATTTTTATCGGCAACCAGCCTAATAATTACAACAAAATCTCTCTTCTTTCGCAAATTGTTTCAAAATTCTAGTTTCTTATTTGTTGCTATTATCTCAAACTAGGGGATAACCTTTTGGGGTTATGATAGATTGGGAGGGGATTTGACAACAGGAAAATTCTTTTTATTTTTTGTTGTTATGTAGCTAAGGACAATTATATAATTATAAAATTTTATGTTAATATATTTATAAAAAAAATACATAAAAATCTTATGAAGATAAAATTTGGAGATTGAGTTTAAATGCTAAAAAGGTTAGAGAGTTTTTTTCTCATCTCATTCTCGTCTCATTGAGGATTTATAAAAATTGTGATCTTTGTTCTTATGGGGATAAAATCTCTCTCAAATTCATCTCGGTTGAATTGAAAAGCGCTAGTCGTGCTAGTCGTCCAATTTAAGACTTTTACCATTCTAATCCTAAGTTTCCCTTTTAGTTTTGTAATGAAGTAACTAATAAGTACACATTTTGTTGCCGTGGATTTAGCTTGGTGGTTAGTGGTTACATCTCCTTTCTTGTATAAGCAATGTCTAGAGTTTGCTTCCGATTGACATAATTTAGAAAACGAGAATCAAACAAATTCACCTACTTCACTTTCGTTTTCGATAGGAAATTAATTACAAGTTCCCTGGCCTAAAACTTCACTTTTATAGGAACTTAAATGCCAACAGGATCACAAAGAAATCAATAGTAATCGGTTTAGTTGTAACTGCATTATGTCATTTTCAGTTAAATCTTTTTTTTCCCGGTCCTCGTCTCTGCCATGGCAACGAAAATATTTTTTTTCCATCCACGTCTTCAAACAGGATGAGAATTTTTCTCTAAATCGAGACGAAATCCACGGTTTTGAATAAAATTATCATCCTTATTTACAGAAGCTGATTGTTATGATGTTTTGTTTTAACAAAATAATTTACTTTATTTATACATTTTAAAGTAAAATAATTATTTTTTTATTATAAAATTATTTTTTGTCATTAATGTTTTTGTTTTAATCGTTAAAAGTACGAATTTATCAACAAAAAAAATTTATCACAAAATATACAAGTAAGACAAATTACTTTTTATCTTTTATCAAAACACCTTAGACACTATCCTGACAGAATTCTTCTACCTATCATCTTATGACTCGAAGGTTTATGGCCGTTCCAGACATTCCAAAATCTCTGCAAGTTCGAGTTGGAGCATCAAATAATAGTAAAAGATCTACTTCAGCAAGCATATAAAACTAAGGGTGAACATAAAAACCAGGCTCGCGAATCCGATCCAAATCAATGTAATAGTATTGGTCCAAAATATAATATGGCAATACCCATGAAATGGTGAATTGGGTATTAAAATTTTTTTAAATTCTTTTTGTAATCTCAAATATCAAAATATATGCGGAATTAAATCAAATCAATCTTTCTAAATTACTATCACAAGTATGAGAGAGTTTATTGCTTATTATAGAAAAAATAATTGAATAAAATAATTAAGCAATCAATCTTATTTACTTGAATAATAAATAATTATAAGCAAGTACTTGTGCAAGTAATTAAGGAGATAGAGTTAGAGAGATGCAAACTCGATTTATAGTGGTTCGGCAATATCGAAATCCTTCCGACCCTACGTCCACTCTCTTCAAGGATCCTCCTTGAAGCCTTTCACTAAAACAAGTAACTTCACGGGTGTTGCTCAAACCGAATACAAACAAGTAACTTCAAGGGTGTTGCTTTAACCTTTTTTCAAAAGAATCATAAGTTTGCTATATACCCAACACTCACTAGCTCACTTACAAACTCTCACAAGAGTTACACCAACTCTTTTAACAAGATAATGAAAGGAAAGTTTGAAACAAACAAGAGAGATTTCTCAATAAAGATTATAACTCAATATTTTTTCTCTCAAAAGCTTGTAGCTTGAAAATGGAGTTTTTGTCTCAAAAAGAAGAGAATAAAGATTTTGCTTTAATTCTTTGTTGTAGAATGTTTCTCTTGTCTTTCAAATGAGCTTTGAGGCTCTATTTATAGTGTCTTGAAGTCTTCTAGCCGTTGGAGACAAAATAGAGCCGTTAGAGACAAGTTTATAGCTTTTTAAATTAAAATATATATATAGCTGTTGTAACTTGCCCAGTCGATTATCCTTCATAACTGATGCAAAAATTGATTTTTCGAGCACTCAGTTAACGGATACTATTCACCCAATCAACTGGGTCAGTTTTTATGCACCGTTATAATGTTTTCAACATCAATTTTCTTCATATTTCTTCATTCTTTTTGGATTTTTGAGTTTTGAAAAATCTCCCATTTGAATCAAACTTTCTTATACATTAAACACACGACTTAAACACTTCAAAAGTGTTTTGTTATCATCAAAATTAATCTAATTAATTTATTGATTGAGGCATTTTTTATGATGACAAAGCATATTAAAATTTTAAGTATAATATGTGTGCAAGATATATGAAGAATAATATATTACAAATGCTCAAATAATTTTTTATGTCAATATAAATTCTTCTTAAGTTCAAGTAGAGCATGTTAAGTATTGAGCCCAAAGAATTTAATATTTGCATTTAATAAAATCACGTAGAGATTTTAGATCTTCAATTAATTAAAGTTATGTAATAAAATGCAATACAAATTTAATTAGCTTCTAAAAATTGAAATGCATACAAAGTATATTTTAGGATTCAAATCTATAATTTAGCTCTTTTGTCTTTGAAGTTGCATTTCAATTATTCTCATTGAGTTTGATCTTTTGGAAAGCTTCTTAACTTTTAAGATCATCATTTTTTATTCACGAATTTCTACAATCTTGATCTCCTTTGATGTATAAGCACTATTAACAATCTGTATCACCTAAGTAATATTTATTAGTGCTTAATTAATATTTTTGTCATTATCAAAATCATTCTGGGTTAATAGACACTTGATCAACAATCTCCCCATTTTTTTATGGTGACAAAACTCTTAATTAGATATTAAAGGGACTAGAATTTTACAAAAAAAACTGATATAGTCTCCTTATATTTCTACCTACTGACCTCTTGCAGAAAATCAAGCACGACAGAAACACTTTCCAAAGCAATTTATCTCAATTTCAATCATCTTTCAATAAATGCATATATATCAATGCATTTTTCATATAAGTTCAAGATATATATGTTAAGTTAAAAAAAATCTCTAACAAGATCTCTAATTTCTTATTTTTCTCTCATTTTTTGTCATCATAAAAAAAATGTGAATTTCAAAAAAGGACTTTCCCTCAAATTATGCTATAAAAAATATTTTGATAAAGTATGTTTAGAAAGAATTGTTTTATAAGATATCAAGTAATATAAAGTTTTTGAAGGAGTTGGGTTCAAAGAGACTTAAGTGCTAGAATTTTATAGAAAATAGAACAAGATTTCCTTTATTTTTCTAATATTTCTTTTTGCACATAGAGATAAAATAAATGTAGCCAACTTCCAACAGAAGAGTGAATTCAAGTCTCACATTATCTAAAATAATTCTCAAGCATTATAAATCTTTAATATTTAAAATAAATTCAATGCTTAGAGTATCTTACACTTAATCAATAAAGGAGAAGAGTTTGAACTCATTGCTTGATTTTCCAATAAGTCAAAGATATATAAAATTCTCATGATATAATATTCAAATTTAAAACATATCAAAGAGAATTTATCAGAGTATTTAAACTCATTTGAGTAAAATAATTTTACCAAAGGTTTTCTTTTTTTACCAAGAAATCAAATTTTCTCCCTTTTTCAAAAAGTCTAAAATAATTATTTTTAACTTTTGAGAGAGGATAAAAATGGATAAAACTTAACAAGCCTTATGGGTAGTTGATTGATTAAATAATCAAGAAAGAGAGCTCGTCAACTACACAAAAAGATGTTCAAACTGGAAAGATCTAGAAGTACTTAAAAAAAAGTTACTCCCCCTAAATATATGCACCAAAATATAATTTTCAATTATCAATAAAAGATCATTTTCAGAGTAAGTTAGATTCAAAAAATAGATGATTATCAATTCAATACAAAGATAATCATTATTTTCAAACTCGAGCATATATAATTGAAATTTTCATATTTAGCTCATGCTTGATAAATAAATAACTCAAAGATAATTCTCAAATCTAAATTTAAACTCATCACTTGATTTATCCAATGCCAAATCAAAGAGAATTTATCAAAGTTATATTTAAAAAATAAAAGAGTATGAGATAGAGATATGTACCATAATTTCTCCTTTAATATATGTTATGAGCATAAACGTCTTCTCATTCTTCTCCTTTCTATCTTTCTTAAAAAATCAGTTAAGATTTTAGTTGTGAGAAGAATGAACCTACATAAAGCTTTTTGGATGGACTCAACAAACTTCATTAGTAGATGAACAAAAACGTAAGTAATGCTAAGTACTTTTCAACTACTTCAAAAGTATGTTAGATTTCTGAAGAAAAATTGACAGAGTTTCCTCTGTTTTTAAGATATTTTCCTCCCTGCAACACAAGACAATTCAGAGTATCCAATTCAAACAATAGCAATGATTCAACTTAAATAGTTCATAACTCAACTCATATTATTTCTTTTCTTTTTTTTTGATCATAGGAGTGAATGGAGTTTCTTCTTAACTTATGAATTTAACATAAGGAATATAAAAATATGTTTTGCATGAGCATACACTTGCAAATAGTTTATGTTAAACATAAGCAAGCATAAAAGAGATTAAGGTTCATATAAAAGTAGCCACAAATGATTTTTTTTTTAAAAGGCAAAAACATATAAGCAACTTAGATAGATAAATATAAGCTCATGCTAGATGCTAATGTTGCTCAAGTTGATCAACCAATAAATTTTTTAGGCTTGATGATTCATGGTCAACAATTGATTCAAAATTAATTTTGAGTGGTTTGAAATCTTCATGAATAAACCACACAATAGTCTTTAAAACACTTAACCTATTATTTTGAAAATTAAAATTTTTATCAAGCTTAACATAAAAAAAAATTCATTTGAAAATATGTCTAAAATTTAAAAATATATATTTTTGTATGTCTGGTCGACTAGGTCTATGATACAGTCGACTAGTTCACTTAAAATTTGAATTTTGGTAAATGATAACTTCATCCAGTCGACTAGATCATTAGACCAGCCGACTCAATCAAGGACAGAAACATTTTGACATTTTTTTCCAATCGAATGGGTCAACCCTAGTTTTCAAACATTTTGACCATGTTAAAAATCGATTTAAATTATTTTTGTCAAAATATTTCGTAATCAAAATGAGTTTATGATAATTTAGATCAAATTTAGAAATGCAGGAAATCAATTATGCAAGTGTAAAATTTTCACAATTAGCTAGACATGGCATATATCATCAAAATCATTTCCATTCTAGCTATCAATCAAACACATTTATTTCATGCATTTCATGTCATATGATTCATTTAAGAAATAATAGATGAATCAAACATTTATATAAATTATTTTACTAAAACAAAGCTCAGTTAAGTAGATGGCAAAATCTCACTCAAACAATTTATCTTGATACATTATTTCTCATTTGAATCACTTCACTTTGATGATAGATGGTTAATCACACATTTCTCAATTTAAATCAAGATTGTTAGCCTATCACAAAATAAAATCAAATACATGGATTTTAAAAGTGCATAAATTTTTGAAAATCTTTAATTTTATCTTTTTCAAATATCAACCATTATTGAGATACATTTTATATATTTTTGAAATACTAGCCATAATTTTTATTTAAAAGAATGAATTCAAAAAGTAGTTTCTTAATTTCAATTTTTTAAATCATGTAATTTAAATGCAACACAATATATAACAAAATCCAATGCAAAAAATAAAATAAATTCCAACAAAGCAAGCTTATCCTTTATCAACTAAAATAATTTTAGGTCCACTAAGCTTTACATTAGATGGAATTATATCCTTAACAACACTTACCACTTTCCTTCTAATTTTGTTATTTTTCTTCAAATGACAATTTTAATATATATGACGAAAATTAGAAGTGATAAATGAATTTCTTGATAGAGTTTTTTATAGCAAATTGATTTTTATAAATCTTTATTCCTTTAAGGGATTATTATAATTTTTCTTTTGTTTCTTTATTTTGTACAAATTTTTTTTCTTTCTTCTTAAAAATTTCAAACTTATTTTGTTATTCAAGTTTAACATTTGATATTTTATCATTCTCAAAATCAAGAGATAGTTTAGATATTACCTCATCTTTTTCCAGTAAGCTCGAATTTTCCATTTTGAGATTGGAGTCTTCTTTTGCACTTCCATCTTCACTCCAAGTTGCAACCTTCTTCTTCGAGTTTCTCCTCATATTGTGTTCTATGGAGTGATTCTTCTTGGAGTGAAACTTCTTAAGTTTCTTAGACATTGAAGCATATTGATGGACTTCTTTTTCTTTCGATCTAGTTTCTTCATCATCCCCATTATGATTAACATCTTCAATTTCCCTAAGAGGTGAGGATGTGATTGAATCATCAATTTTGTAATCCAAGTAGCTTTCATGCTTCTTGAGGGATTCCACAAGATCTTCTAAGCTTTCACTTGTAAAATGCTTTGTCAAAATAATTTTCCATTGATTTAACAAAGACCTAAGAAATATTCTCAAAACCAAACAATTTACCCAATGTTTGAGAGTTCAAAAAAAAAAAAAAAGATTGAAGGATTTCTAAAGGAAAAGGAAAGGAAATGTTGATACTTCTTTTTGTTTAAGAGTTTCATAAAGTATGAGAGGGTAAATTAATGGTTGATGCATTCCACAAATCATCAAATTTACACTATGTTTGAGAAGGGTAGGGTAAGGTTTTTAAAAGAAAGAAAAGGCAAAGAAATGAGAGTAAATGAAGGGTTGACCATTTACCTTTGTTTGAGAATTTTATAAAGTAGAAAAGAGTTAAGGAGGGTAAACAAACTCCCTCTTTATGAAACTCTTACAAACAGCTTAATTTGGGGGTTAAAAGAAAATTGATAGGTGATACAGATAATAAATTACCTCCCAATGATATGAGGACACATGGACAACTCCCCTCCAGTAGTATGAGGACACGTGGACAACTCTTCTCCAGTAGCACGAAGACACGTGGACAACTCTCCTCTAGTAGCATGAAGACACATGGACAACTCTCCCCCAGTAGCTTGAAGACACGTGGACAACTCTCCTCCAGCAGCATGAGGACACGCGGCCAACTCTCCTCCAGTAGCATGAGGACACTTGGATGGATCCTCTCCAATAGTCAAATGATATATGGATGAGCAGTTTATAACACCAGTGTCACTCACGATCTTCCATGTGCAGGACTGTAAGCATGATTAGAGGATTGGGCCATCCCAGGATACGTGACTAGGCCCCCGTCGGAAGAACGGGATCTCCGGGATTGCTCTATCCCTAGCATGTGGTCAAACCCACCTTTGAATCACTATAAAAGGCCTAAGGTATGAAAATCCAAATCATCTTCAATTTTTACAAATTCATTACAAAAGCACTGATCATAATTCCCCCCATTTCCTCAAGACCTTGTATTGACAAGAGCGTCGGAGTGTCCCCGGAGGCATCACCCCCCTTTTTCCCTCCGGTGACTCTCTAGTTCACCATACTTCCTTGTGCAGATCGTTGAAGTACCAACCTCCAGCTCAGCAGCAGATTTTTGGCATCAACAGATTGGTGCCGTCCATGGGAAACCACCATCTCTCACTAAAAGTAAAAGCAAAGAAGTCTAAAGAATTCATCTGTTGCCATGCCTCCTAGAAATACCACAAAGAATGCTAGCAAAAGAGTTGTTGGGACCAGCTCCGTACCCACACAAAATAGTGCCCGCAGCCAATAGTCCGGATCAAGACTCCCCACTATGTCTGCGCAAAGGTCCCTGGGTGAAGACCCACAGCCCTTTCCCGGGAACCAACGCCCCCACTACACAGAGATTGACCCACCGAAAAATCTCTAAGAGGCTGCCTTAACGCATCTCGCAATTCCTATGCTCTAAGCACAGTTCGCGGAACTCTCGCGTCTGGTGATTGACCTTACCGTCGAGGTCCCGAGAGGGGCCCGCCAGCCCTCTTCCACACCTCCACAAAATCTTAAATGCACAAGCCCGGCTAGTCATGGGCTCCACATCGACAACTGCTCCACAGCAGAGTCATCACCACCCCACACCATCAAATCCAAAAGAACCCTTTCCTCCAAGAGAAACTTTGGCATCGATAAGCGGATCAAGAAAATGGAGGAAAAAATCAACAAAGCACTCAAGTGCCGAACCACGGTATCTTGGACGAGCTCAACGTTCAGGACCCGTCTTTTACTCAAGAGGTCTTCGAAGCTCCACTCCCGTTAAACTTCTGAATGCCCCAAATCAAACCCTATGACATTTAAGCAGACCCTTGGACTATTTCCAACACTATAAGACCAATATGACGTTGCATCGGCATTTCGATCCCATAATGTGTCAAGTGTTCCCCCTTAACTCTCAAGAAAGTAATTGAAACTTGGTACTCTCAAGGAGTTGAGCTACGCCTTCGCGTCCCATTTCTTCAACAGAAGGGGCCTAAGAAGACCTCAGAGTCTCTGTTCAACATCATCCAACCCCAGAGGGAGAAACTTCAGACCTACATTTCGAGATTCAACACCGCCACCTGGGCGATCCCTGACCTCGACCTCAATGTCTAGATGCTAGCATTCAAAAACGGACTGAGATCCGAAATCTTCAACTCCAAACTCACCAAGCAATCGCCCAGCAACAGGAACGAGATTTTAGCCCGACCCAAAAAGTACATGCTGGATGAAGATTATCAAGCCTTTCGGAGAGAAAGAGAAGAGGAAACGAAGAAAAATAAAAAGACTATGTCAGTCCTAGCTACAAACCAACAAAGCAACCTTTCCGCGAAAACAAGCACGAGGCCCCTGACCGTTTTAATAGATTTACTCCATTCAACGCATCCAAGACTAACATCCTGATACAACTCCAAGACAGAACGATCCTTCAATGGCCCCTGAGGGCGTTACACCTCAACGGGGATCAAAGCAAGTGGTGCTGGTTCCACAGAAACCATGGGCACAATACCGAAGAGTATTTAGCCCTGAAGCATCAGATTGAAACCCTTATCAACATGGGACAGTTGAAAGAATTCACCAAACCACGACAAAAAAAGAGTACCTAAACGTCTGCTTAGTCGAACTCGGGCACACCAAGTCCCTCGGAGAAGTCCAAGGCCAAACCGGGAAGGGCCTAGCCGAAAAAGCCCGAAGACCACCCTGACCAAGATCATCAAGACAATCTATGGAGGCTCCGCCGCCGGGGGCACCTTAGGACACAACGAGAAGGCATGTGCTAGGTCTGTGGTGTCAGTTAGTGGGCCCCACAAACACAAGAAGAATGACCAAACGATCTCCTTCACAGACGATGTTCTGGAGGGAGTACAGACCCCACATGGCAATGTCATGGTAGTCTCCCTTCTCATGGTCAACCACGACATCAGACATATTCTAGTCGACAACGGGAGCTCAACCGACATCCTGTTTTATGACTCGTTCTGACAAATGCAACTAGAAGATGCTCAGTTGGAACCAGTCTCCACTCTACTCCACGATTTCTCGAGAGGCCTAGTGTTTGCCTAGGGCAACATAGTCCTCCCAATCACCGCAGGGACAGTCCCGTAAATGACCATTGTACAGACTACTTTTCTGGTGGTCAGACAACCGTCATCCTATAACATGATTCTCGGCAGGCCCACCCTCAACAAACTTGTCTCCACATACCATTTAAAGATGAAGTTCCCCACTAACAACGGGGTAGGTGAAGTCAGAGGGAATCAGCTAGTCTCTAGGTCTTGCTACCTAAACGCCTTGAGAGAGGGAAAGAGGACAGAGGCCCTCTCTCTCGAAATCTCGAAGTATAAGATTTTAGGGACTAAGTAAGAGCCCCCAAATGTCAGCCTATGGAAGAATTGACCGCAGTCTCCCTCGGTGAAGACTCTTCCCAAACAGTACAGATCAACTCCAGTCTCCCCAAAGGACCCAAAAGGTCTTTACTCTCCTTTTTTTGGAAGAATTAGGACCTCTTCGCTTGGTCGGCCTAAGACATGCCCAAAATCAGCCCAGAAATGCATCGAAAAAAAAAAAGAACATGCATAGGGGTTACCGCTCTCCATGGTTTCCTCGGGGCATCGAGGGCAGAAGCCGCGCCTTACCAATTCCTCATTATTGTATAAGACCTCTACATCCATGGGCGTGGCCACCATCGAGGTCACCGTCTCCTGCTTGCGAAACAAGAGGTTCGGTTTCTTGCATTTACCCGCGTGGTCCAGGCTCTAGAAGAGCGAGACCTCGAAACTCATGTCACTCTGGACGAAAAAGAATGACCTCTTCCACCTCTTGATCGAGGAGGGTGTCCTTTTCAGCAACCTTATCTTGGCTTTCATGCTGATCACAACCCACCCAGTTTGGTTATGCCTATTTATCTGGAAGTGGGTTTTGAAGACGTTGATATTCATCAACCCCCTACCTTCGTGCAAACACAAATGAAGGCCATGATCAACCGCATTAAGTTCAACACTACCTGACACAGTGTTATGTCAAAGTACCTTAGCACCGTGCAGAAGAAAGGGTGGAGAAGAAACCTGAGTCCGACCTTCATGTGTTGTTCGTAAACGCATAACTTATAAGGTGTGTGACTCAAGAAGACATAACGGGCCCTCTCTCTTACCCCCGCTGGCCTAAGGGTATACTCCTCAGGGATACAGTATGCCCTCCGGATAACCTCCAAACCTTTCTTCCCTATCTGGTTGGGTACAACGTTTGCAGCAAACGACCACTGCACCCTTTCTTCCATGACTATATCATCCCCTAGCATGGCTAGCATCTACTTCATCCTCACCCTCAGAAGTGAAGTCCTTCTCATCCTCCTCTTCCACTGCCACGTAGGGTACCATGGCCAGTGGCCCCTCCTTGACCTCGGCACTCCCTGATGACTCACCCTCGGTAGAGGAGAGGCCTAACTACATGCCCTCCTCCGACTCTATGCTACCTTCACTACCACTATCCTTACTGGGCCTATCACGAGTTCTATCTACTGAAGACACGGTAAAGTAGAGAGAAAACTCACCAAAGTTTGATAGCCCGCACAACTCCTTCCTCGACCAACGCCCTGATCCTCCTTCAACGAAAGAACACCCTCGATCCTCCAAGTGACCTCCGAGCACCCTCGATCCTCCAAAAAAAAAACCATCTCTTATGCTAACTTCGAGCGCTCTCAAACTTTTGGGACAAGTTCGTGGGCTCTTAAATTTTCTCTAATTGCAAAGAAAGTAAGGTGAAGAGAAGTGAGGAAAGAACACTCTTATATAGGAACGGGAGCATGAAAAATGAGAAAAATTAAACTCTGCAGTTGGGGAAACATGACGTTTGAAGTAACCGAGGCTACTTTCACGTTCTCCAAAAGGGCCCTAATCACAGGGACACAACGTTTTGCCTGCTCGAGGTGTCGTTTCATCTCCCAATACTCATTCAGCCGTAAAAGAGTAACCCTTGGCATAATTGGGGTGTCGTTCCATGCCTCAAAGGAACAAATTAATAATGAATGCCGCCGTTTTTACTCTGACAGTCGTGCACATTAAATGGCCCAATACACACGTGTAAGAAGGTTCTAGAAACATCCCAAAGATTTTTTCTCTTTTGGGCCTAAAGGTCGAAAAGAATTATCTAGAGTAACACTAGAGAATTCTTTCTGGGCCCAAAAGACAAGAAGCCCACCAAAAACTTCAAAAGAAGAAACCAACCAAAAACTTCAAAGGAAGAAGCCCAAGAAGCCTACCAAACACTTTAAAAGAAGTTTAACGACCCATCCCGAGTTGACCACCCCCGAGATTGTGTCATCACATTTTAAAAATCCCAGCAAGACATATATATGCAACAATAAAAGTAATACTAACAGAAATTTTTACTATAATCCTCAACCCTCAACAGGGGAGGTACATCAATCTGATGTTAACTTAAACATAATATACAACATAAAATGCATGAATATTTACAAATAAAATTTTTATTTCATTTTTCCTTTCGGTTGAGGATGTTGACACGTATATGGCTTACAGAGAATGATTTCGTCTGACTCTCAACCTACCAGAATATTTGTTCTGTCTGCGACCTAAAATTATTGTACAATGAGGGATGAGCTTCACAAACTCAGTGAATTAAATTTACTAGAAGTATTCATTTGTATAAATAATCTTTCAATATTAAATCAATTATATTTCACATAACTTAATAATAATTTTCTACTATCACTACACATGTCATAAGATCCATTCTCTATCAATCTCTTCTTCTTATTTATTGGTTCACCTTAAGACCATCAATTATCTCCTAATTACCTCGTAATAAAGTTCACATCATAAAGTCTACCATTTAGATGGTTCTTATCATGTCATATTTCTAGGTTTCTTTCTCACCATAATTGTCTTTCTGTGAGACTCATTCATATAGAAATAATTTTACAAATACACACAACACATCAGCATTTCAATGATGAAATCAATATTTAAAACAGATGCAATGAATTATTATTAGGGAACATCTTCCCATATGTCGACATGTTTTTATTTTAGACCAGTTACCTTCCGGGTTCTTTTCTTTACAGCTTATCTCGGCTGTCACGGTATTTATTTTCAGTATATACTGCCTGTCATGGTGTCCCTTTTATTTCCAACATATACTGGCTGTCACGGTTTTTCAATTAGATCGGCCTCTTCTCGGTTCTTTTATTTAATGCATATGCATATAAACAATGATATAAAAACAACATGAACTCAAAATATTTAAATTTAGCTATCCTGTCTTTCCTCAAATTATTATAAAAACAAAATTCACTAAATTCCTCTCATCATAAATCACATCAAATCATCCATCTTAGCTTGTTGAGATCCACTAAATTTCTTCTCCTCATAATTCGTATCAAAACATCAACCATAGCTCATCAAGAATTTCACTTATCGCTTTTATTATTAAATCAACTTATTATTCCAAAAATATTATTTCTCCCTTAATAATTTTCTACATATCCAAAATTCATATCATACCTATCAATCAAATTTTTATCTACCACCAAAACATAAGTTAATAATTTATTTAATATTATCACTAGATAATTTCATTTTTTTATTTAGATTACTTAAAGAGAATCTAACTCACCACGTAGCATTTAAAACTACCCGTGGATCACCTCCTTGCATTTCCCGTTCCTCTCAGTAATTTCTTCTGGTTGCTGACTGTCAACACCTGACATAATATTTATATTAAATTTTTAATTATTTCTTCAATTCTTCATAAACCACACCCTTTGAAAATTCCCACTTTGAATTCCGGGAAATTTCATGAATGCTAAAAATTCAAAAATAAACATTGCGGTATTACCTTTTGTTTTTCTGATAGCTTCTCATGACTCTCTATAAAATTCCACCGTAAACTCCTTCGAAATTTCGCTCTTTCAACCTTTCTTTCGGTCCCCAAGCGTTTAAAGAAATAGAGTACTTGAAAGAAAACTAAATGAAAATCGATAAGTGTTAATAATGTAACTTAACTTTTTATATATATATATATAACAAACCAAATCGTTCAGCAATTGTTTCAATGGCTGCCACGACAATTGCATGTGTCCTACATGCAATTGTCCAACTTTCACTTGGCAACAGATGGCACACCTGCTGCCACGGTTTTTTTTTTTACAAAACTTTTTTTTCTTTTTCTTTTTCCTTTCCTTTATACTATTCATGCTTTTTTTAATAATTGTTTTATTCAAATAATGATAAACCTTTCACTTATATTTTATTTTAGTTCTATGTCGTATTTATTAAATTATTTTTTCGCCCTTACTTTACGAATACGGGTATTACAAGAAGGAGCCCAAGAGTCCACCAAAAACTTCAAAGGAAGAAGCCCAAGAGTCCACCAAAAACTTCAAAAGAAGAAGCCCAAAAATCCACTAAGGACTCCAAAAACGGACGACCTAGATGGATAGTCTCCAAGGCCGAGCATATTGACTGCTGCTCATATGCTCGGACCAACGTCTCTAAGACTGAGTATATTGATTGTTGCTCATATGCTCGGACCAACGTCTCCAAGGCCGAGCATATTGACTGCTGCTCATATGCTCAGACTAACATCTCTAAAGTTGAGCATATTGACTGTTGCTCACATGCTCGGACCAACGTCTCAAAGGCCAAGAATATTGACTACTACTCAAATGCTCGGACCAACATCTCCAAAGCCGAGCATATTGATTGTTACTCATATGCTCGGACCAACGTCTCAAAGGCCGAACATGTTGACTAATGCTCATATACTCGGACCAATATCTCCAAGGCCGAGCATATTGACTGCTGCTCATATGCTCGAACCAACGTCTCAATATGCTCATATACTCGGACCAATGTCTCCAAGGCCGAGCATATTGACTGCTGCTCATATGCTTGGACCAACATCTTCAAGGCTGAGCATATTGACCGCTGCTCATATATTCGGACCAACGGCTCAAAGGTCGAGCATATTGGTTACTGTTCATATGCTCAAACCAACGTCTCAAAGGTCAAGCATATTGGTTACTGCTCATATGCTCGAACCAACGTCTCAAAGGCCGAGCATATTGGTTACTGCTCATATGCTCGAACTAACGTCTCCAAGGCCGAGCGTATTGGCTGTTGCTCGTATGCTCGAAACAACGTCTCCAAGGTCGAGCGTATTGACTGTTGCTCGTATGCTCGGACCAACATCTCCAAGGCCGAGCATATTGGCTGTTGCTCGTATGCTCGGACCAACGTCTCCAAGGCCGAGCATATTGACAACTGCTCATATTCTCGAACCAACGTCTCCAGAGCCGAGAAAATTGAATGTTGCTCATGTGCTTGGACCAACGTCTCCAAAGCCGAGCATACTGACTGCTATTCATATGCTCGGGCCAACGTTTACAAGGCCGAGCATACTGACTGCTGCTCATATGCTCGGACCAACGTCTCCAAAGCCAAGCATACTACCTGCTGCTCATATGCTCGAACGAATGTCTCGAAGGCTGAGCATACTGACGCAACTCATATACTTGGACTAACATCTCCAAGGCCGAGCATATTGACTGCTTCTCATATGCTCGGACCAACATCTCCAAGGCCGAGCATATTGACTGTTGCTCATATACTCAGACCAATACCTCCAAAGGTCAAAGTCCCATCATACTTCCTTAGAGCACATAAATGTACTTAAGTAAGTGGGGGGCCTTTGATTCAGATAATAAATTACCTCCCAATGATATAAGGACACATGGACAACTCCCCTCCAGTAGTATAAGGACACATAGACAACTCTCCTCCAGTAGCACGAAGATACGTGGACAACTATCTCACAGTAGCACAAAGACACAACGAAAACTCTCTTCCAGCAGCATGAGGACACATGGACAACTCTTCTCCAGTGGCACTAGGACCAGTGTTTTTAAAAACGTTTTTGGGGCGCGCCTGGGGCGCGCCTCCAGGCAATTTTAGGATAAAACTCCCCAAGGCATGAAACTTGGGGTGGAAGTTCTGCTAGGCAGACGAATTTGGGGTCTGGGCGTTCGCCCAGGCCCGAGGCCTACGCCTTTGATGCCCCGGGCGTCTGGGCGTACGCCTAGTGATTTTTTACTCAAATCCAATTACCTAAAGCAAAAACAAACATATCCCATCCGAATAAGATCACAAAAACATGAAATGCCATAAGAAAACAATGATTCAACGAAAATACAGGTTCTAAAATCACATGAACTGAAAAAAAATAAAAAGACAAACTGAGATTCAAAAGATATGCGTATAAGTAAATAAAGCTAAGTAAAGTGACTGGGAAGAATAAAACTCAACCATTTTCCAGGTCTCTGAATGTGCTCAAGACACTCTTCAGGAGCTGAGCTGCGTCTATGCGGATTTTCTTTAAGATTTAGAGTGGGGATTAATGAGCGGCACGCTATAACTCTGCCAACGACCAAAGAAACTCTCCGGAGACACTAGAGACTCAAAGCCGTTTGAGGAACAAGAAAATGAAGGAAAATCTCTCTTTTGGACTCAATTTCCTCGCACCAACGAAAAACGCACACTGATGTTTTAAGGAAAAAACTCTTGCTCGCTGTTTCTTGCTTTTTTCTTGGGGAAAAAGAAGGGATTGAGTGTTTGTTGGATGGGAAAAGTGAAGTAGAGAAAAATATTTCTCTGCTCTCTCTCTCTTTTCTCTGGCCTCTCTCTTGATCTCGATCTCTCTCGAAATTTCTAAGAGCCAGGGGAAAATATGCCTTCTGGGCTTCTGTAAAGTGTAATATATATTTGCCATATTTATTTATTTATTAACTATTATGGGCTGGACTGCAGTCCAATATCATTGTTGGTCTACAGCTCATTTTTTCAAGCCCATGGAAATTGAACAAATATGAGAGAAACATAGAAATCAGTTGCAGGGTCGTATTCAAGTTCCCAAAATTGGGACTTTAAATTGGATTCCGAACTTATGAGCTTGCTTGATCGGATGAAGTTGTTGGTAGACTCCCGAATACATATTATTTAGTTTAATAATAATTACAAATTATTTAATTAATCATTTACAAATTACAACAATATAGAATATAAGTTATATTTCATATAATTTATATATAAATATATTAATATTTATAAAATTATAATTATCACACTATAGAAAGTTAGTAAAGTATTAAACTTTGATAAAAATTAATTAATTAAAATTATTTTTATTTTATTATTCTAAATAATTAATTAATATTATTTTATTAAAATTTCAAAACGCCCCAATGTTTAAAAAAGCTTACGCCCCAACGCCTCGAGGCTTATGCCTCGCCTCATTGAGGCAAAACGTCTCACCCAACGCCCTCGCCTCTGAAAACACTGACTAGGACACGTGGGCGGATCCTCTCCAATGGTTTGATGACACGTGGACGAGCGGTTGATAACACCATTGTCACTCACGATCTCCCTTGTGCAGGACTGTAAGCGTGATTACGGGATTGGGCCATCCCAGGACACGTGACTAGACCCCACTGAAAGAACGAGATCTCCGGGATTGCCCCATCCCTGGCACGTGGGCAATCCCACCTCTAAATCACTATAAAAGGCCTAAGGTACTCAAATCCAAATCATCTTCAATTTTTACAAATTCATTACAAAAGCATTGGTCATAATTCCCCCCATTTCCTCAAGACCTTGTATTGACAAGAGCATCGAAGTGTCCCCGAAAGCATCACCCTCCTTTTTTCCCTCTGGTGACTCTAATTCACCTATACTTCCTTGTGTAGATCGTTAAAGTACCGACCTCCAGCTCAGCAACCGATTTTCAGCATCAACAATAGGTTAAAGGTTTTGAAGGGTTGTAAGAAAACCACAAAAGAGAGATTTCCTTTACTCTCAATATATCTCCTAAACATAAGAGTCATTGGGAGAATGGTTTCTTTCTATTCGATATCTCTTTTATCAGATTAAATCGATTTTAAGCAAGTGAAAATTGATCCAAAATCTACGCCAGAATAAAAGAAGTGACGATAAATCAAACTATGACAGTGCATGTACGTGAATAAATAACAACTTCATTGATAAAGGAAACTGGGAATAACAAGCTTAGCTCAACTCATTGAGTCATCAAGCAATTGTTTGTGACAAAAAGTGATTCAAAGCCCAAATCAGTTTCTATGTTGCAAGTTTTGACTGAATGGCACCGTATTCAATTATTTTGCTGTTTTAATTAAACAACAAATCGATAGTAACATATAATCAGACTTGTTGCTCTGTTTTTGTGCAACATTTGTTTGTTTTCGACGGAATACAATTTTTTTTTATTGGTACGGAATACAATTTTGATGTTATAAGTAGCTTATTGGTGGCTGGCTTGCATTCTTTGACCTTTAGCAGTGCCACGAATTGTTTCTACTAGACATTTATACATGAAGCACCAAACGCATCTCCAGGTGGCCTTAGAAACACCCTCCCAACGACTTACAACTTCATGTCACCATATTTGAGGGCAGCATCAATCAGCCCCCACCAAACCACGACCTTTAATCTGTGCTATCCCATGTTCAAAAAATAAAGCAACAAATTAAATGGGAACAAGAAGGCGACAAATTTACATCAATGTCATCAACAACAATAATTCAATTACCCCATATTTGGTCCACCTAATAATACTAATTGCTAAATGTAGTTCTGTAAGCTAAAATTGAAAAAGGAGCAGAGACCGTTCTTCAACGGTTTCCTGCAGATTTCCTCAATCTGCCACGAGTAACCCGAATAGTCTCTTCCATGACAGACTCTGTAGGGGGTGGGTTTGGATTTTCATTTCCAGAAGGTGAGACCACTTCAATCTGCATTGCTTCTGCTTCAGTTGGTGCAGACTGACTGGAAGTTTCAGGTGCAGCCTTTTCTTTTTGCGCATTCGAAGATGTCGCAGCGGAAGCTGTTTTAGGCTGTGAAGGACCCACTTCCTCTGCTACCTCATTTTGGTGCTGAGTTGAAGATGTGCTAGATGTGGGTGATGGTGGTTCTTCATACATTGGTTCCGGTTTAATAGCTGGCTGACGGGTAGGAGCATTAGAGGGCTGGCGACCCCTAGGACCTTGTTGTTGTGGCTAAGAGAGAACACAGAAAAAGGAACATTGTAGCATCAAATATAAATGGAACTCAATCATGGAAGATATGCAAATAGAGCATTAGAATATTTAATCACCATTCATAAATTCCATCTTCATAAACAAGTGAAACATGAAATATGTAATGCAAATAAAATGTACCAATGGGTAACATATTAGATACTGTATTAACCAGGAATTTACGAATTTTATAAAAGCCATGCTGGCATTTCAACAAATTCATATTTTCACACTTCAGTCTGAAAATGCAGTCCAGCAGTTCCACATAACAGGTATCCATCTCAACACTTCCAGAAACTCTGGCTATTTACAGGATGACAAAGATCTCCATAACAAAATGCAAAAAGTTTTATTTCCTTGCATAAACAGTGTCAACTTGCTCGCATATGTCATTTCCAATTGTTCTTTCCATCAATGATCATTAGATGAAACCAGTTGCCATAAAAGTGCATAACAAGCGACTTGATTAGTTGACAGGTATACATCTCAACACTTGCAGAAACTCTGGCGCTATTTACGGGATAACTAAGATTTCCAGATCAAAATGCAATAAGTTCATTTCCTTGCATCAACAGTGTCAATTTGTTCGCATAAGTCATTTCTAATTGTTCTTTCCATCCATGATCACTAAATGTGGCTTGTTTCCATGAAAGTGTACAAGAAAGTTGTAGGCAAAATTAGTGAGAAGATCGTATCCTTCCTATTTGATTGAATACTCAAATAATCCAGACATTTCATATAACGTGCACAAAAGAAAAAACATTATAGAAATGGGAAACAATATGGTAGGGCTCTGTGGTTCTGATTATAACTTAAAAGGTTTACTAGCATAACAATGCTATCCAAAATGCATGGAAAGAGATAATGGTGAAAAGAAGTTTGAGCAGTCCCTAATTACTCTTTCCAACAATTACCTGAGCAGGTTGAGGCCTTTGAGTTGATTGTGAAGCAATATACTGTAAAATATCAAAAATTCTTGTTTGACCATAGCTAGCTGCTCTTTGCCAGTATAGAACTACCATATCTCCGGCTCTAGTCCTTAGTTCCAACAAGTTGCGATCAATATCATTCTCATGCTTTGCAACATATGGTTTAAAGAAGGAATCATAGACATATGTAGTCCCCTGAAACAAATCCAAAGAGAAGAACAATTACAAAAAGGACTAATGTATCAATAAATGAGCAGATATTCTTTTTTATCCCCCAGAAGATTTACATACCCTGGTTTTAGGGTACCATAGATATATAAAGAATGCCAACTTAGCTTCACTGTACATTGGAACCCTTCAAGAAAGCAAGATGGAGAAACAGTATGAGAAAAGGAAAGATGACATTTCTCAGTATAAATATCACCTTAATCAAATTAAGAACACCTACCATGAAATAAAAGCATCACCAACTCTCTCACAGACTGTCAAAACAGCCACCAAAATCCTACAACCAGAAAGGGGAAAGAAAACCCACATATTTTACAACGAAGACTCTTAGCAGAACTTTGAGCGGTACAAAATGCAACCATAACATACCAATACTGGCACCAAAAGCGAAGCTGCTCAATCTCAGGCTTGTTCTTTTCAACAGTTTTGTAGCACTCGTAAGCCGGATAAGCATAACCAAAAACCATTCTGCAAATTAGAAAAAATTTATAAAAAGAAACATATATCAATTTTGAAAAGAAAACATTATAGCCATTTAAAATCAAATGAGAAAGAGAATTGGGTGGTTGGTAACATACACGAGTCCTCTGGTAAGAAAAGATCCAATCATTTTGTATACCTAGAATATCAAAAGAACATATTTCCAGAAGTTAAGACCACATATTACAAACAAGGCCTTTTAATCTAAGAAAATAAATGTTGTTCATGATCATATAAATTAGTGTGCAAGATCATCCATTCCTCCTATCTACATAAGTAGCAGACCGTACCATAATAACGTGTGCTTTTTCATATTTTTACAGCGCACCAGTGACTAGATCCATCAAGGCAGAATATCAAACAAGTATACACAACTATATGAATATAATAAAAATTCATATAAAGCAATAGGCTCCGAAATTCAGTCAGTTTCTTTTGTCCTCCGAAATAAATGGAAACCTATGTCAAAAGATCTAAATAATTGAAAGAGGCATAGTTGACTTTGCCATTTCTTGAGCATAAATTAATAAAAAAATTCAATATCCAAGAAATCCTCACTGAGAAAAATAGGAATACGTTTAAATCAAGTTAATTTCAATATCTTAACCGGATAATAGAAAATTCTAGTCAACTTTTCCTAATATAACTGTTAAGCGTAGTTGAGCAGAGCATTTCCAGAAAAGAACATAAAAACTGCTAGAAAATCAATTTATGTTTAATTTCCCTTGATTTTCTCAGCAACCAAACAACGGGTTAATGCAAAGTACAATTTCAAAATTGGATGTGGAAAACGGAACCACAAATTGAAAAATCAAAATAAGAGAATCCTACTGATTCGGTAAATTAACCCCAACTTGCATCATCATCATACAGGCTTATGTAGAATTTCACCACAAAATCTAACTTATCCTCACTTAGCTACCATTACAGTGCAAAATATGGCCTTCAAATCAAAATAAAAAATGAGCAAACAATTAAAGAATAAAGTTATTAACCAAACTTCAATCATAAAGTCCATGACAATCTAAAAGATCCTAAAATTCAAGCATAATCGAACAAAATCAAATATAAAAATTGTGAATAATATTGAAAATACCATTGGAAAAACCTAGAAAAATGAGGCAAAACCTAGATAAGTGAGGTAAAACAAAATATTAGCAACTAAAATATTATCATCAACTATCTAACACATTATTCCAGAGAAAATACAAAAATACGGCTAATGATGGAATCTATCACACTGAAGAAACAGAAGATTAGGCAAAGAATAGAGAATGAGATAGCGGTTAATACCTCGTGATGATTATCTTCAAACAAAATGAAGAGAACAAACACAATATAAATCGAAAATGAGAGTTTATCCAAAGCACAGAGCCGAGTTTCACAGATCAGAGAAATCGCCGAGTACAGTTCCAAAATATCGTCGGCGTACGGACGAATCGGCACCGCCGACAGCCCCGACGAACCGTTACGAGGTCGGCGGTCAGAGGGAGTTTGAAGAGAAAAAAATTAAGAGGACAGAGTGACAGTAGCAGTCATTTTTAAAACTCCTATTTTATGGAATTGCTTTGTGGGGTTTAATTTAGACTTGTAAATCCGTATTTTAGTTCCCCTAATCTAGAGATAGGTTTCTGTGTGACATGAGCACAAGAATAGTGTGCTCGTAAGGTTTGATCACCGTTGAATTTATATCAGACGGTTCAGGAGATTCTCTAATTTGAAAGGAGTCCAGGTGTAAAGCATCATTGTTTTAGACTATTACTTCTCGGATTAGTAGTATTTAAACTTTTTCGTTATATGTGGTAAGTTTTATCATCAGTGAGCCATTGGTTTCTCGGTTTTAAAGAGTATGTATGATTTTGAAATTGTCAGGAGTATTTGGGTAAAAGCACATTGGTGGTTCACCCAACAAAGTCAAATTGATTTAAAAATTTAAGCACTGCGAATGATAACAAAAGTGCGATGGGAGAGTGAGTATCCGTTGCCGAATAGTGAGTATGTATCTTATTGTTATGGATAACGAGAGAAATTTGTATTATACTATAACCCCTGAAAATTATCAAAATTGAATTTTGAGGCATGTTAAAAGTGTGGTAGTATGGAATCGAAAAAATTTATTAATAATTATAAAAAAATTAAATAGTAATTTTTAAAAAAAATTAATGTAAATTACACAGACTTTAAGATAATATATAATTACACAGACCTCTTTTGAGATAACATATAATTACACAGATCTCTTTTATATTTTTTAAAACGTCAATTATATCATTGATAGGAAAGATTAAATTTGATTTCATGTGATTAAACTCATCTAATAAGAGAGGCGTAAGTCCTTACAACCCCTGGGAAAAAAATTTAATTTAATTTCATATGATTTTATGTGATTAAACTCTTCTATTGGGAGGTATAAGTGACGTTTTAAAAAATGTAAGAGAAGTCTGTGTAATTGTACGTTACTTCAAATGAGATCTGTATAATTTACCAAAAAAATTAAAATGAAAAAATTCAAATACCGAAGTTACTACTCAATTTCAATATAATTATTAATATATTTTCTTGATTTCGTGTTAACTCCCATAAAACCAGATCTGTGATATCACGGTTCATGTTAAAGGATAAAGCTAAGTTTTCAAAATAGTATTTTCAACCCCTGCCATGTCAAGATTTATATTCGTTTCTAGACTCAAAAAGAAAAGATATATTTTTGGGGGAAAAAAAAAAACAAAGATTCGTTGCCTTGCTTTCTTTTTCATTTCTTTTATAGTTTTAATTTAATTAAATTCCATTTCTTTGCTTCCCCTTCACTCTCAGTTTCCGCCCCTCTCACATGGAAAATGCATGACGTCCACTGCAAGAATCTTCTCAATTTGTTACGTAGATGTTATGATGAGTCTTCTTCGTTATCCAAATCAGCTAATGAGAAGACCATCTTGCTTTTTATATATGCAAACTCGTAAACGATAGTGTAGACCGGGCTTACATAACCCAAATTAGCCCAGTTGACCTAGCCAATTGGTGTGGGACTAAATTTAGCTGCTGAAAAAATGTTTTTTCTTGTTTTTTTCTTTAATTTTATTTATGGGAACTTGTGGTAATTATAACAGAAGAAAATGCACATGCTATCTTTTTTTTTTCTTCATGTTTTTGATAAAAAGAAAATGTACATATCTTTGAATAAAGAAGAGGAAGAAAGATCAGAAAATTGAACTTTTCATTCATGTACTTAATAAAGATAATAAAAAAAAACTGAAAAAAAAATAAATTGATTCCCGTTTTATTGTTTAATTGAGTGAAATAATTAGAGAAAATAAAATGTAGATAATATTAATTTTATTACGGAGTATTAAATTTTTTTATGATGTCTATATAACTCTTTAAACTAAACCTTTTAATTTCATCCAATTATAGCATTATAGATTAAATATTTATAAATATTTATTTGATATGAAATTTAGAATGCATGGCTTACATGAATAGGAAATTAAATTTAACGATCATTTTTATAAATATAAATTATATTCTAAATTACAGAGTGATATAATTAAGGTATTAATCGATCCTAGCTCTTCAAACAACTTTTTGTTTCTTTTTTTATGGGTAATTGCAAAAATATTTTGTTATTTTAAAAATAAAGAGACGAATATAATGTAGCTTCACAACACTAATTTGGGTTAAGTGTTTGCTCAAATGAACAAGATAACAATTCTCGAAAAAAAAAATGAAAGATATTCGAACAAGATCAATGCTCCATTGACACTAGAAGTAAGAATAATGATGTTTTACATCACTCTGTAAATTTTTGAATAATTTCCTTATTTATAAAATTAATCGTTGGATTTAATTTTCTATTCATGTATGTCATGCACACCGAATTTCACATTAATTAAATATTTAATTTATATAGATTTTTAATTTCATCCAGTTATAACACTATGATTAAATATTTATAAATATTTCATTGGTGTGAATTTAACATGTGTGATTTATATGAATAGAAGATTAAATTTAACGATCATTTTTATAAAATACAAATTACATTATAAATTACATAATGATAGGTGTCAATCGATCCTATCTCTTCAAACAGTTTTTTTTATGTGTAATTGCAATTTTTTGTTGTTATTTTAAAAATAGAGGGATGAATGTAAGGTGATTTTGGATTTAATTAGTAGGTATTAGTATTAGGATGTCGTTTGGTTGAGACTTAAGTAAGTTTAAATTAATTTTTTTTAAATCCCTTCAAAACAAATTTTAATTTTAAAAAAATAAATAAATTGATTTAAACTTACTTAAATCCTCCAAACGACATCTAATTTGTTTTAATACTTTCTCATTTTCCGTAGTCCTGGAAATTAAAACGTGAATTTGCAATATGGGGATTTGTCCAAACTTTTTTTTTTTATTATAAGGGAATATAAATTTTATTTTATTTCCTTAAAAGTCATAAAAAGATCAAGAAAACTAAATCTTGTCAATTTCTTAGTGAAAGCAAGCAAGATAGGATCAAAATTCATGTCCTCCTAATTAACATCTTGTATTTGCAATATGGGGTTCTTTCGTCTTTTATTTCTCTTCACTTCTTTTCCATAAAGTACTAAACATAAACATAGCCTAAGGCATGATACCCAAGTCCTCTATCATTAGTTTGTAGTGTAGATAATTCATTATGCACTTTTGAGTTTCATTGGATCCAAACGGCTCATTGATAAGAGATGTAGGAATATATTACTTTTGGGGTCCATTATTTATTAACTTCTTTTTTAAAGTAATAAAGGACATAAGCTTTAAGATAATAATGGCCTATAGTCACTAAATCACACATAATTTCAATCCTCATCCCAATTTGGTGCAACCAATGAGTGCAAAATGCAAAAGTGAGATGCTATTTATGCACGAGGAATGCTATGTTTAATCTTATCATCGTCATTTGTTTAGTGGTGTGATTAACAGATAACGAGGTGTATGTGTGATTTATTCACGTTCATTTATATGTGTGTAATGTATACATTAATCTTAGTTATTAATCGTGTCACTCATGATTAGTAATAATATTTTTTTATATAGTAATTGTGATCTAATTTCATAATGAATTATTATTATCAAAAACCTTTACAATTAGTCTTGTGTTTCAATGTCTCTCTTACATTTTTAAAACAATCAATTTACCTATTACATTTTAGACATGTGTCTAATAAACCTTTATGATCACAATTCCGATAAAATTAATATTGATGCACACAAAAATTTTGATCAAAATTGATACCGATGCACACAAAATATCTTGTCTTGTTTAACAGTCAAAAAATTTGTGTGCGAGGATATCAATTTCTCTGAAATTATCACCATAATGGTTTACTGGACACGTACTTAAAATATAAAAGATAAATTGATTGTTTTTTAAAATATATAAAAAAAAATATTAAAACACATGACAAAATGTATTAGTGTGTGGTACTAATAACTCTTTTATAATTAATTTCGGTTTAACTTCTTTATTTGATTGATCAACAATCACCATTAGTGGTTAATTTGGTCATAAACCATAAGCAAGCAATATGGTTCATATGATTTAAAGAATGTAGGCAAACCTACATTTGGTATGGTATGCTTTGAATTAGAAAAAAAGAAAGAGTTGAAACAGAATGTAATTATATGAACTAATATGAGAAGTGTGTAATGGAACAATTTAAACGTGAGGTCTATCCTTTAACGCATGGGTCTCTTTGTGTAATTGTGTCAATTAGAAGCAAGCAAAAAGGTACCCAAAAAGAATGGAGTCACTAGTTGGTAAAGGCATAAAAAGGGTAAAAAAGAGTGAAAAGGAAAGCATGCGGTGGGGGCGTGGGGGAGGTTTCCAAAGCTTTGGATTCTACGTTTGATCTAGTTGGAAGTGAAATTTCCATCCCGTTTCGTGAGACAAGCGTCCAATGCAGAGAGACCATATTCAACGGCATCCTCAAATAGTCATGTACTCAAGTGTCCCTAATTATACATGTTTGGTCGCACGTCACTTTCAATACTCCCCCATCCAACTCTTTTTACCCATTTCTCTTTTATTGTTACATCCTTTGATCTTATGAAATGAAGTGAAAGCAAATTTAAAAAAAAAAAGATCAGGTGAATGCAACAATGTCAACATTTACTTGAGCGCGAATTCAAATTGAAATTGAAATGTAGGGGTGTGCATGGACGAGATAAACTCAGTTTGAATCGATTAAATAGTAAAACTCAAATATTGTAGTTTAATGTTTGTAAGACATTTAGTTAAAGCTTGCCCCTAACATTGACATATTTCAAATTTTTCCAAACAAATAGCAGCGCTACAATATACCACTGGCTGTACTTCAACTTAGAAAATAAAACCAAAAATATTTTGACTATTTATCAATTTACGAAATTATGGATTCTATCATTATACAATGTACAAATGTTCATCAAAATTTAAATTTGGAGTAGATTCATGCTCGTCATGGAGAAAAAGTTATGTACTCCATCACTCCACCGGATCCATTAAAAAAGAAAAATGTAGAGTTGACTCAATTGAGAGATTCGGTCCAATTTTCCAAACAAAAAATAAAATAAACAATTTTTAAGTTTTACTTAAATACCTCGTTGTAATCCATAAAAAAAAATCTTATTCAAAAAAATCTTATTCATCTTTTTCTTCACTTTTCAATTTTGTTTTCTACAGTTCAACTCTTTTTTAACTGATAAACCAATATCAATTAATCAAATTTCTACAATGATCAAATTTTAGCCTATTTGCATTTCTTCTGTAAACTTTGTGGAATGAGTTCAAAAGTTGGTAATACTTTCTCTTTTGTTTTTTTTTTTGTCCCTTTTAATCATTTTCTCTTATAATTACTATTTGTTTAATTAATGTTATTGATGATATGATAAGAGTTAATATATTTGATATATTTCTATGTTAATTTATTTTTTTTCTTATTAAACTTTCATTTGTTCAAAGTTTCAAACTTTAACGCACCACATATTAATTAATTATTAATTTAAAGAGAGCTAAACTTTATTTATAAAAATCAATCATATTTTTCAAACAAATTAATCAATCAAAAATTAATTACTCTCAATGAATAACATAATAAAGATTATTATAGAGAACCCAATTAATTCTTTACTCCTTAACTAGTCTATAATCTTATGTTCAAACCATAACCGACCACCACTTGATTGACCGATTGCTTCATCATGTGCTCATTCTTCAACAACAACTAAAAAAACATTTTTCAGCCATAAAGATCGTAAAAACAAGACTTCACAACAAGATGCATGATTCTTGTAGTTGCTTTGCTTATGTATATTGAAAAAAAAAAATATGAAAATATCAGTATAAAAATAATTATAGATGAATTTGATAATTCATAAGTTCTTTTGGCTTTTTATACATAATTATATGTAACATTAAAAGAGAAAAAAAATTCTATTAAAAGAATGAGACAACTTTTATATACTCTTTTAAGTATAACCTTTATTTTATTTAAAAAAAGACAATTTTTTAAAATTTAAATCTATTTACACCACGTATGTTTAATTTTCTCGTAGAACTACTTCGCCTCTGCTATCACTGATAATGCGTCAATTGTGTCGGTCATCACTGACATTAACAGTCTCTTGAAATGAACTGACTTGTTCAATTGTAATCACGTTGCAATGCTTATGTAACGAGTAGACTTGAATTCAATGTTATGAGTGAGTTATGTTGCATGTAATCACTAAATTGCTTGGAAGTATCGCTGTAATTCCAAAAAAAAAAGACCAAAAACAATGCAGAGACCTAATGTTATTCAGATGCTATCTCTTGTTTATCCGATTTGTTATGGCATTAGATGTATGGCTAACAGATGCAACGGTATCATGTGTAAAAATTAATAGTTCTAATAATATGGTAGCCCATCGGTTAGCAAAGTTGGCTACTAGCCTGGATATGTATAAGTAAATTACAAAAACATAACTGAATTTGGAGAGTAATCATGGAAGAGCGGTCCTATCAAAGAATCGGATCCGTGAGAATTATCGTAAAATCAAAAAATAATTTACTAATAATTACAGATAAATTGAATAGTAATTTTGATATTTAAATTTTTTCTTTTTAAAATTTGTTGATCAATTATTATTCAATTTCTCTATGATTATTAGTAAATTTTTTCGGTTACATAAGAGTTACGGTTCTGTGGTAACTCCCATGAGAATTGATTCCATGAGATCAGAACTCATTACAGAAACCTATCTGTGATATAAAAAATTATTCTAACCCACTTAAAGTTTATGGATTAAATTATAGTAACTTACTTTCATTAGTAATCCAATTAATCAAGCGTGAGTTTCTCGGTCAAATCGTAATCCGCATTATCAATAATTTTAGAAACACTTAGATATCTCTAAAATAACTAAAGTTAAATATTTAAATGTTTATTCAAAGTATTTTAATATTTGTATAGGAATTGAGGATCTTCTTCCTTAAGGTTCTCTAAGAAAAAATACTGAAGAAAGTACTGACAGGATAATATTAAGCTCTTGAATTTGATTTTTATATTAATAAAATAATTAAATAATTTGAATTTAACTATTGGCAATTTGGACAATTGATAAGCTTCATTAGAACTTAACAAATTTTTTTAGGCCAAATATAATGAAAGGTCCACATGTAATTTCAGTAATTATTTCTTAAACTCATGTATGCTTTATAATTTACCCAAAATAAAATATAATAATGCTTTCATTTGTATACTAAATATATAGACCTAAATTATTGGGCTAATCAAAAGCCTATTCTCTTTTGGATCATCTAAATACCTAAGACAAGGCCCACAAGAGGTTATACGTTATATTACATGTGGGGATGTAATTTGAGCAAGCTACCTTGACTTAACCCGAACTCAATCCGGATTTTGGAGGAGTTAGAATTGGGACTTTCTTGGGTTTGGGATGAGAAAGGGTTGAAAAATCTCAACCTTAATTAAATTCGAGATGGAGTTTTCTCAACTCTAGTCCAACTTATAACCTGTGAACCGGTGTGTGTACACACACACATAAACTTTATTATATTATTTTAACTATTTACTTTATTAGTATCGCAAGTTACAACTTAACTAAAGTATGAACTTTTAATTTTAATATTTACGAAATATTTAAATTTGAATATGTTATTTTGATACTTTTAAAATGTTATTTATAATGTTTAACATCCAAAGTGAAAAAATATATTCAAAAATCTAGCTTGATCTGAGCCAACTCAAGCTAATCCGATTCAATTCAACCCATTGAACTCGTTTTTGTTTTCACTAGCTAATCCAAACCCACCTTAAGTCCAGATTGATTTTTCATAGGTTGAATTAGAGTTGAGAATGCAACGTCACGGGTTGAGCTAAGGCTGAGTTCTAACCATACTTAACTCAACCATAGTCATATGTGTGCATTTTATAGCTGAACCCTTTTCTGCTCATTTGGCACGTCTCAGTATTATTTGGGCTGCCAAAGGTTGGGCCTATAAAACTTTCAGAGCAAAGTGCATTCCCTGCCTTCAAAGTTGACAATGACATGAGCTCCAGAAAATAGAATTGTAATGGACTGGACCGAAGTCAGAACTAAAAGCCCAAAAAGCATCCTCTGTGAGCCAAATGGAGGAACATGTGTGATTGTGATTACTATACAAACAAGAATTTCTCCCTCAACTGTCCCTCGTGGTTGATATTGATGCCAACCCCACACGCTCCTCCCTCACCTATCCAAATCCGCTTAACTTCCCCTGTCAAGGCTTCCATTCTTGGCGCTCTTCTGTTAAGACCTTGAGTTCCGTACAAAACAAACTGCAAATTTGGAAAGAAAAAAATTGATTTAAAGAAAAAAGAAGAAAAGAAATGTCAATAGCACCTTCTGTTCCTTGTCTTCACTCTCCATTTCTTTGTTGCCCTCTCAAGCTTTCTTCTTCGTCTTCTCTTTCATACCAGTCTGCCAGAAATCAACGGTCACCAGCGTCTTATCCATGCATTAGGGCTGTTGATCTTGATCAAAACACGGTTCCTTCTCCATCCTTAATTAACCGTATAATTTTGTTTTAATTTCTAATTATTTTCTATTTTGTGAGAGTTTAGTATCAATCTGGAAACTAAAATTTTCAGGTAGTGGCAATATCAGTTGGGGTAGTGAGCGTTGCCGTTGGAATTGGCATTCCAATCTTCTATGAAAGTCAAATCGATAATGCTGTAAGTTTTAATCCTTCTTTATTTCATACTTTCCTTCATTAATTCCCCCAAAAAAATTGAGGCCTGTTTATGTTGCAGGCTAAGCGAGAAAATACTCAACCATGCTTCCCCTGTACCGGTTCCGGTGTCCGTAAGTAACTCTCCTTTTATTGATAACTTTTTTTTTCTTTTCCATTTTAGTGGCTTACATTTCAATTACATGGCTCGTTTCATCACTAGATTAATGCATCTTCAAGTTTTACTCCTTTTTGGCGTTGTGGATTAAAATACTTAACTTAACGTTGCATTTGTTCGTATGGAATTGAGGCCTTGGAGATGAAGTTGGGTGGAATTGTGGATTATATCAACAGTAAAAGTGCAGGAGAAAGCATCAATATCCATCTAACTCCATTTCCAATGCCTCAGTTCCATACTGCCAAACACAGGATAAGAATTTTCCTTTAAAAAAAAATCAATCTGAAGGTGTGCTTCAAGCACATATAATTGTCACTTGTGAATAAGTTACTCTGAGTTTGCTTCTTGCACGTTGCCTATATGAATACTCTTGTCTAGTGAACAAATAGAGATGTCCGGTCACATAAAGGATTATATGTATGGAACCTTGTGGAGCACCTTAGGGCTTAGACTAAGCAAACAAGTAACAAAAGCTTAAGATGAAGATGCTCCACAAGGTTCTTCTATACATACTTACATTACCGTTGTCCTTCTCTTCTTATCTAATAAGTATAATCTTTAGCCTAACTTGTGTATTGTGATCCCAACTGCACTTGTGCGTTAGACCATCTGGTAAAAAGGGTTGGGATGGCCCTTGGTAGATGTTAGGTTCAAATCTTAACTAGAGGAAAACAAGGTTTTAGGGGTTCCCTAGCAATCCCATTTTGGCGTTGGGAAAGGAAACTGAACCTCTTGAATCTCTCTGTTGTGACAATCTACTGTCTGTCTTATTCCTTATTTGAGTGAAGTATACCCTTTTCTTGGTTGACTTACACATCTGCCATTAGAGTACTGTTCACATAGATCATCCACTATTTGGCAAACCTCAAGTTTAACCTGCCTCTTTAGTTTTGTCTCCTATGTTTATAACCTTATTTTTGGTAGTTTTAATTACGACTTGGTTGGCATCACCATTCGGAATTTTTTATTTGCCTATCTAATTTCTACTAACAGTAAGCTATCAAGTAATCATGCACCCTATGTATGGTAGTCTGTCGGCGAAAATGCCCCAAGAAAATTTATTAGATAAATATGCAAATGTTTTATATCTTTACTGATTAAGAAGGCCTAGTGGAATTTTCGTTTTCATGCTTTGCATGCTGCATGTTACCCATGCCCATTGTATAATGCTCGTCTCTTAGATTTTCCTTTTGAAATGTATTATTGTGGGGCTCACTTATGCAAATGCACAATCTAGCTGTAGAAAGGGAGGGCAGTTAGTAAACTGCACAGATTTAATATGGGACTCAAAGAAATGATATTCAAACGGACAAGATTGTAGAAGTAGTCCAATGGTTTTCTAAATGATGTAAGGGGTTCATTGAAACTTGCTTAGAATATTCAGGGCACAAATTAATCAACTTGCAATCACAAAATTTATGCTGACAAGGATCATTCTTTTGTTTTTAAGTAAACACGATTATTTCAAGTTTCTAACGGCAGCTGTACTGATGACATACATTTCATTCAAAGATGAGTTTACACGTGAAAAAACTATTATCATGAGAAGAATCATGGAATATGGAGAAACACTTTTAAGTGATTGTCTTGATATGATAGTTTGTATATGGTACTCACTGTCTTAAACTCTTGACGGACCAGAGAGATGCAGATTTTGCATGGGAAGTGGCAATGTCACTGTAGAGCTTGGCGGAGATGAAAAGGAAGTTTCACGATGCATTAACTGTGATGGTGCTGGTTCTTTGACGTGTACCACTTGTCAGGGCAGTGGGATTCAACCTCGATATCTTGATCGCAGGTATGAGTTCGTTGCCTCAACCAAGAGTAGGTCGGGGAAAATGTTTTAGGCTTATAGGTTACCTCTCTAAAAATAATGAAAGTGGATAATCAGGCATGCAAAGATTCTCCTGTTGATTTAGATAGGTTTAATGCTATCAACAGCTGTAAATTGTTACTTGATGTACTCTTCTTTATCATCAAATTGCGACAACAAAGTAATATGGGTCTAATTTTTGACACTTTATCTGGAATTATATTGGCATAAGTGATTTAGGTTTTTATACTGAGATTTTATGAAACAGAGAAAAGAAAATTGGATCTCTGCATCTTAGTTGATGAGTGAGCCAATTAATCTTCTTTTTTTTGTGCATGCACTCCTATGAGAGGGGAAGAAAGAGAAAGAGAGTTAAAAGCCTTAGCGGTGTTATTGATGGAGTCTTTTTTCTTTGAACAGGGAGTTCAAGGATGATGACTGAAATTCCACAAGAAGCAGGGGCAATCATGTTGGACTTGTTTTGATGGCTAATCAATGCAGAAGTTGAGAGAAGAAGACCTTTTCTATTCAGTCAAAAAATTTCATATCTTCATTGAATTTACATTACTACTACATTTTAATTAGTACATTTCCCTTGCATATAATTTTTTTTATTGATCTTTGATTAAGGGTACAACATATGGAGACCATGATAGGTATATCCATGGTGCTAGCTGACTATCATAGTCAACAAAATTTAGGGAGTCCATGTGAGGGATATGGTATTAAGATAGCATTGTGCTGATTGAGGTTATTTTTTAATTCCTGCTGGACTGAGATTTTCCCCACCTTTTTGTTCCTTTGCATGTAATTTATTTCTTCCTCGTTGTGCTATGAGCCTGACTTACCGGACGTTTGGTTCAAGGGACAAAGTGGATTATGTTGGATTGCATTAATTTAATCCGTTCGTGTTCCGGTCCTGATGTTAAGTTCAGGTTAGGGGTTGGATTGGGTTTAAGCTCATCCAGCTGCTAATCCTTGTCCCACTTGAAAACGGGACTCAATTCGGTCAGACTAATTCTGGGCAACGTTTCACGTGAAGTTGGTGAATTTTCTTAATAAAATGATAATTTTTTTTATGGATTTCTTCACATGAAATTCGTGGATTTTTTTTTTTTCAATTTTTATGTTTACAACAATAAAATTAATAATCGTGATTTATAATTTAAAATACATTAATAAGAATTTCACATTTACAAAAAATAATATGTTTTGATAAATTATAATTTATGATTTAAGTTTTAGTTTGCCGTACAAAATTTGATAATTTTTAAGCTGATGATGAAATATGAGTTAAATCATACACTAAAGTGATAATTTTTATTGAAATTTTGTATAATTGATCTATTATATAAGTTTATTGAATTTAAAAGATTGGTCTTGTCAATCTTTTTCTATCGATTGATTTCTCATTGAACGAGAAACCAATCTGTTTTAGCGTAAATTTAATGTTTAAAAGTATTAATTTTTTAAGGTTAAAATTTAGACAAAGTTCAAGAAGTTTGTGAAGTTCATAAAAAGTTAATATTTGAAAAAATAAAATTCAAGATCGAACTTTAAAATTCAATAAAACTTACGTAATAGATCAATTATCCAAAATTTCAATAAACAATTATCAATTTCATTTATGATTTACCTATATTTTATCAACGGTTTAAAACTTATCAAATTTGTACGAAAAACTAACTTAGATCATACGTTAAAGTTTATCAAAACATATTAGTTTTTGTGAATATAAAATTCTCATGAATATATTTTAAATTATAGGTCACGATTATTAATTTTATTATTGTAAATATGAAAACTTTAAAGTGAACTTCATGAATTTCATGTAAGGAACTTCATAAGTTTTGCCCTTAGTCAATCTCAGATACTAAACACAGAATTAAAATAATCTTACTAATATTTTGTAATTCTATCATACTATAATCTAAGTCATATCTCACTATAATTTTGTTCGTGTGAACCAAACAGATGGTTAGTGTTTTACTTGCTATTTGGGAAATTAAGATTTTGTTATTAAATTTTATGAAAATAAGGGTAATATAGAGAAATTAAGATAAAAGTAGCGGTTTTTGTTGTTTTCGGCCTCGGTATTTTAATGTATTCCAAATAGCATTCTCATTTATTATTTATTATTGTTTAAATTATATTTTGTGCATTTATTACTATATGCTCGATCTTTTGTTTTATTATGTTCTATAATAATATTTATATTTATTATTATTATTATAATAACACTTATTTTACCATTATATTACTATTTTCATATTATACTCTAATTTTTTTTATTGTTATAAAAATAATTTTTCAAACTTATTTTTGTTAAAATAAGTATATTTTTTATTTTTATTATTATTTCTTTTTATTATATCTATTATTTCTTGAATTATTATTCACTATATTGGTTTTTATGTTACTTTTATATACTATTATATTATTGTAAATTATTACTATATTTATTATTCATTATTGATTTTATGATTTTACGTTACTACATATAATTCTTTATTTATTATACACGGTATATATCATTATATTGTTGGACAGTACATCATTTTTTCTTATAATTTTATGTTTAAATAATAATGGTTATATTATGATCAATATTTATAATTGTGTATATTTTTTGAAAGGTATATATGTAATTTAATATGAACGTGTATGAAAATGTTGTTAAATTCAAAATAATACACCCAAACAAATCACAATCGAAACATTTTATTTTAATAATTAAAATAAAACATTTTGTGGAATTGACAATATTGAAATCGGTCATGATAGCATATTTAAGGTGGGCTTGGGGTTAATTAAGATTTCATGCCCAGACAAGGCCCATCCGATACATACTTCCTTCAGATCCAACATTTAGAAGGCCCAAATCTGGATTTTGTGACGAGCTTAGGGACACCACTTCCGGCGCCGTATTGCAAAATACAAACCCGCTTGGCTTTAACGGCTGCGTTTTGACCTCCTTCGTTGCCGGAGACGAACTTGAAGCTAGCTAGGGTTTTAGACCTGCACAACATAAACGGTTCCCTCTTTCTCTCTCTTCTTCTCTCTCTTCCCTTACAGAGATAACTCCCCTTACCTCAAACCACACCAAATCCAAATTCTTGCTTTATTATCTGTGCCATATCTTGTCTATCCCTCTTCTCTCTCACTAATCCTCTCGAAGACAACTCCCTCAGTGCAAGAAGACGTAAAATTGTGGTTTTGGTATAATTTCTCATAACCTGATAAGCATAAATTATAGATATTATTTCTCTTGATGTTTACTTTACATTGAAATCTTGAATTCTTTTCCCTTCTCCGTTCATGTTAGACGTGAACTGAACACTAAAATTTAATCACTGTGGATTTCATGAAAGAGGGAATTTTCTCCTGTTATGATACAGGTTGTTAATTAAAGAGATATGTTCAAGTCAAATTGGAGGAATAAAATTAAGGTTGTAACTAAGGAATAAAAATGGCATGTCTTTTTCTGTTGAGTTGTTATTGTTTTGTTGTTCAATTTGAAATTGCACTGGTATTTGTTGTTTTCCTTCCCTAATCTTTTTGTTTGGGTGATTTTCTAGTAGGCGGACGTTCATAAAAAAAGAAGCTAGCAGAGAGATGTTATATATTGTAGGATTGGGTTTGGGGGATGAGAGAGACATAACGTTAAGAGGACTAGAAGCAGTGAAGAAATGCGAGAAGGTGTACATAGAAGCCTACACTTCCTTGCTCTCTTTTGGTCTCTCTACTAATGGTCTCTCCACTCTGGTACTACCATCTCTTTTTAATCTCAATTGTAATCTTCTCTTTGTGTTTTATTAGACTTGTTTCAATTAAACTCTTTAATTCCTTGAATTTTGGGGTTTCCCCCAGGAAGAGCTTTATGGGAAACCAGTTACTCTCGCCGACAGAGAGATGGTAGAAGAGAAGGCAGACGATTTTCTCAATGAAGCTCGTCTATCTAATGTAGCTTTTCTTGTTGTTGGCGACCCTTTTGGGTATTGAGATTTTCGTTTAATTCTGGATTATTTTCTTTTCAGGGTTATATATTTTTTATTTCTTCGCTGCTTTTATTTATCAATAAAAATATATTTTAATGGGTTTTACTTTAAATCTAAGTGTTCTTTGCCCACTTTGCAATTTGATTTTGAACGCAGAGCTACAACACACAGTGATCTTGTTGTTCGAGCAAAGAAATTAGGGGTTGATGTGAAGGTGTTACACAATGCTTCAGTGATGAATGCTGTTGGGATTTGCGGGCTGCAACTCTATCGCTATGGAGAGACAGTGTCAATACCATTCTTCACTGAAACATGGAGGCCTGATAGCTTCTATGAGAAGATTAAGAGAAATCGCTCTCTTGGATTGCATACACTGTGCTTGTTAGGTGAGAATGTGAAATTCTTTTAACCTTAATAGCTCAATTCTTTTGGGATATGTTTGGATTGGGGAAAAGGCGATAGGAAAAATAAATCTGAAGGAAAATGAAAACGAAAAAATTAATTTGAAAACCCTTTTTTTTACTTAGTTTTGTTAAATTGTTATATTTAACTTTCACCTTGATATCCAAACAAAACAAAGAAAAATGTTCTCTATTTTGTTTTCCATTTTCCCTTTCGATTCAGTTTTCCTTTTCTTCAAATTTTCCAGGATCTGATCGTCTTGAGTTCCTCGAGTATAGACTTTGATAAATAGCTTAAGAGAGGCTGGGACTGCATAACAACGTATATGCTGAAATAATTTGCTGATTGTAGACGCAGCTTTAATTGGTTTCATGAATAGGAGTAAGGGCTTCTAGAATTGATGGAAAAATTGGAAGCTATAGTGTTTTATGAACTTATTTGAACCCTAGCATATCTATTATTCGAAAATACTATTAGGTTGTTGAATCTGATTTGGTACAAGTATAGGGTTTCTTGGTTGGAACTGCACGTATATACATTTTGGATGTCTTTTCAATGTATCAGCATTTGAATGGCACTTTATTTCGGATATATAGGAGTGTTAGGATTCATTGCTGTTAGGCCTTTATCCCTCAACATTGCAGCTGACTATATAAGGCGTTGTTTGTCAGGTCAAAGATGGTGCCTTTTTGTTAGTTGTAACATTGAATTTCCGTTATGGATCCTATATATCCCTCCTTCACTTGCCCAGTAAAATATCAAAAGAGGAAGTCTTCTAAAATTTCAGATGTCTTCTAAAATTTGGGAATTTTTGTGTGAACTGATAAATGTGTTTTGTTTTATGCTAATTGATTAAAAAATCTAATAGATGTCTTGTCACTGTAGATATACGTGTGAAAGAGCCTTCTCTGGAATCTTTGTGCAGGTCTGTATTCAAAGTTTTGAATAATGCTTACAATGTCTTTTTACTATCTACCTTTGCACCTTTGCATAATTTTTTTTTTTTCCTGGTTACTCATTGAGTATATCAGAGGAAAGAAGCAGTATGAACCACCCAGATATATGACAATAAACACGGCCATTGAGCAGCTCTTAGAGGTTGAGCAAATGCTTGGAGAATCCGGTAAGGGTCACACATTTTCACCATTTTCTTAATTTCCGTATAATTCCCAAGTAAGATCAGAAAAACCTATATGCATGGGGCTCTTTAAAGTAAGTTCTTAATGATACTCTTTTTTCTCCAAGTGACTTGATTTCATATCAGATATGGGGTTTGGATTTGGCCTCATCAAGCCTAATTTCCATTATGCTGCAAGAAGTTTATGATTGCTGGTTCCATTTCAACAAAATATGGTTTGAGCATGCTAAAATTTTTCTAGTGTCCAAAAACTAGCTTAGATTCTTGTAATTTTTTCATTACATTGTTTATTGATAAGTTATTGTTAGGGAACTGAAGTTATGGAACCCCAGAGAAGCCAGGTGTCCACCTGCTTCTTTAAGGTCCTGGCACTTTGTGATATGATGCTATTATCTATTTGGAAATGCTTCACTAAGAGGAAGAATCAAATTACTTTGTATTGCAAAAGAACTATATGATTAGGCACTACTAGTTGTATCCTTTTTTTATATTATATTACCTTGCAGCATATAATGAAGACACAGGTTGCATTGGTTTTGCTCGGCTGGGATGTGAGGATCAAATGATAGTTGCAGGGACTATGAAGCAACTGCTGATGGTTGACTTTGGAGCGCCTTTACATTGCCTTGCCATAGTAGGCAAAACCCATCCCGTAGAAGAAGAAATGCTGGATTTTTACAAACTTCAAAACAAGAGTTTAGAACCGGAAAAAAATGGGAGTGCATAACTATGTTTTCTCTAATATGAACACATCATGTGCAGGTCAGTGTTTCTTTATGATTTTTCTAGTTATGCTTGTGCTTTTTAAGTTGGTCTAGAACTAAGGGCTAACTCAGGCTTAATCTGCCTTCTTTGCAGTGACTGCAACTCAAAAAAGTTGAAGTAAGAGAAGAATGACCTAGAGTGGCAGTTGAAACTGTCTGGCCTTGGTTTTGTTTAAATGAAGCTACTATAATGTGCTCTCTCTCTCTTTCTCTGGGTTGAAGGTGAGAGAAATAGGTGTGGCTGGTGGTTCCGTACATTCGTATTTCTTGTAATTTTATGTACTATGAATTTGATTACTCATGAATCAAATTATAGGTTTTCATGATTATTGTTTCGATGAAGCCATATTGTCAATAACTGGGGACAGAAGGTTTAAGTAGCTTACTATATATTTCTTATATAATTTATCCTCTAATTAAAAAGTTGTTGGATTCTTTTAGGAAACAGAGTACTTGACTTGTATCTACGGTTTTAATTTTATGAACAGAAGATAGAAAACAGAAAATCATACTAAGTGGATACAAATTTTGGTAATATATGTTTTTTTAGCATTATAAGTTGTTTGCACCAAACAACCAAACCTGAGAAGTGCAACTTGGTTACTGATTGTCACCCCAAACAAAATAAACTGACGTAGGAGGGATTAAGACTCAACTTTAACACGTTTCAGTCAATTCTTAAATCGAGAAAACGAAGAAAATTTATTGATGGCTTTGGCTTGGATTATATTATAAGTAGGACCAGTGTGCAATAAGCCTGCATCTTAGATTGGCAAAGAGAGTAGAACCACTCATTGAGAATATGCAAAAAGAGCCAAGAATAGTCATAGTGAACTTCAGCGCAATTCTATTTGAAGGTATTGAATATTTGATCCATGTATAGACTGCTTAGTTCATACATTCACGCCTGTGCACTTGTTTTTGGTCCAAAAGGATTTGCTTGGATTCAAAGCTCATGCTTTTATACAGTTAAATTGCTGTTTCAGAGGCAGACATTAGACAATCACATCATTCCAGTGCAAAATGCAAGTGTATATGCAAGACCGCTAACCGAAAAACTATGGGAGGGCGTGTGCATGCCTCTGATTCCGGTTACATCATGACTAAAGCATATCCATCCATCAACCATTAAGCCAACAGGAACAAATTAGTTCACTAAGACTAAACTATAGCAATAATGATTTTTACACCTCCAAAAGAGTCAAAAGGCACCACCTAACTTAACTAGACAGCATTGGTAAGTCTACTACACTTTCCTTGCAACCATGTCTGCCGTAACTTGTCACCTTTCAGAGATATAAACGTCTCCCTTAAGTTGGGGTCCTCAAAGAGGTCCAAAGCTGCAAAATAGAGCTGTTCATCTACACCTTCTATCTCATCCAGTGCTTTAATGCAATTAGTTATACTAAATCTGTCATCAGTCTCTGAGGTTGCGACTGTTCTCAACTTCGAAGCAGCAACCATCTCTAACAAGGCTTCTGCCATAGCCTCAATTGATTCTTGATCCATTCTGCCTTGGCCCAAAGAGGAGTGTGTCTCGGATGGCCGCTTCCTTTTTCTATCTGTCATATTCTTAGTAAACTTTTCTGACAATGAAGTTTTTCCTTTCACTAATTTTGAAGCTGACGGATTCTCAGAATATGCGGTCCCACCCTCTGGACATGAAGTTAAGTCAGCAGTATGATTTCCAACAGATTTGTCCAATCCCTCAAAATGGCTTGACTGAGCGTATTTTCCATCAGCTGATGTGTCAGCGAATATTGCGCACAGCTGATCATAAATGGGACAGTCCTTACCTTTAACTGTTTCGGGCCTTGGGTGTACCTGCAAGCACAAATCTATCAGCAATGCACAAAAATTTGTCGAAAAGAAGACACAAGGTAACTTCTCAAGAGAAAGAAACATACACCAATATCTTCCCACAGGTCAAATCCAATGCAACAAGAATCCTCAATGGCAAAATCATTTTGATCATGAGCAGACTTTAGAACGTTGAAACGTTGCCGCAGGACATCCAGGTGCTTTCTCAATTGATTGTTATTGAAGTTGAGATCTGTTTGCTTGTTGAATTCATCACGTATGTGATTCCACGTTTTCTTGTCAAAAACATTGTTTGGTCGGTTTCCCTCTTGAATCTGCTTGACTACCAAGTCTGCAAATATCTTATCAAGAGATGCTGTCCACCTTGTTCTTGACCGTTCTTGCTTTGGTTGTTGACTAGCTTCACTATCCATCTAAGCTACATAGTACACATACTAAATTAAAACATGTTACCAATTACACATGGAATTTCAGTGCCGAGACACTCGCATAAACAAGTATGGCTTAGTAGTATTGAACTGTATCTGAGATTCATGGTTTAAGGCTGAGAGACAGGAATCGTCAAGGGACCCCACAAATTGGGCCCCAATTCGCAGATTGGAGAGTATCAGCACGAATCTGTGTGGAATTCACGCTCCCAAAATTTGAGTGTGCAAATTCTGAGGATGATTCACAATTTATGTTGCAAAATGTTGAAAAATGCAGAAGACATGGTTCAAACTTGAGATAAGCTGCTAGAGAAACCCAAGCTTAGCCACCACACCACTTGATTCTTCTTGTATAATCTAGTCGTAGTTTAATATATAATGGGAAACTATTATGAACAACAACAATATCTGTTTATTTGTCTTAAAAAAAATTCAATTCTAAAAAATATTATATACGAGTAATAAATATATATGCTATATGCATTCATTTATAAATTTATATATAATATATTATATAAAACGCTTTGGAAGCGCTCTCGACTCTCAACTGTTTTTTTTAAATTGACGCTTTTGCGCTCCCATTCTACGCTCTTGTATCCTAGGTTTAAGGTGTTTGGCAAAAACAATTAACTGAATAGGGGTACAACACAGGGATATCATGTACCACCACTTATAAAAAAAAAAAAACCATGAACTGCTTTCTTTTTCATTTGGATGTAATATAATTTAAATTAAATTCGTGAGGAAAAAAGGGGTGCAAACCAAACACACAGGCAATATAAAAGTGAAGCAGCAGAAAAAGTCATCATGTAAAGTGAACTGCTATACATTAATAAATGGTATAATGATGCTCAAGTACCCAAGAAATTTGAGCATAATTCTACCCTTCTCAGGTGGTCTCCCAGAACTTAGCAAAACAATCTATATGTACAGCCACAGAGATATCATTAAATTGACCCTAAAGTAAAATCATCAATGAGCACACACAATTTCTAGTCCACCCAAAAGCAAGACACTGGATAGAAATCCCTAGTCACTTTGTCACACTCAATAAAAAAAGGCAAAATCAATACATCATAAATACTTCTGAATCCATTACCTTGAGTTGATTTTGAATCTCAAGAATCTCCTTGGTGAGTGCATATGTTTGTCAGGACACAATTTGCTCCCCTGCAGAAGGTTATAACAGGAACATCTAATTATTTTATGGTAGAGATGTGCAACCAGGGTTTCAAGAACTATTCTATACCTACTCTACACACACAAACAGATTTCTAATATTTTCTGTTGAAACAATAACGAATATTACAAATGATGACAGTCTGATCCTGGCATATAATTAACTTGTATCAAATTATCCTGCTACAATTAACTAAAACGATATAATATCTAAGACTGACACGTAATGTTCATCAACTGCAGTGAGACATCTGATGCTCTACACCATAAGTAGCTCATTCATAGAATATTTAAGTGTTACGATACTGGAAATTGCTTTCAGCAAAACAAGGTAATAGAAATCCACATAATTATAGTTCATAGTCCTGAACTATGTTGCTCATACTATTGATTTTTTGTGACGGACCCATGTCGGGCATGACACTAATCCTGATGTGAGTATTGGGTCCATGTCCAACACGATCCTGGTGTTAGTATGGGATCCTTGTCCAACATGACCCTGGTGTGAGTATGGGATCCTTGTCCAACATTCCCTTATAACTTTGGACACTTTTCATCCTCGCCTCAAAGAAATGAGGTGGTGTTAGATGAATTAGGCTGATTTTTCTTAAGCTGCTTATAATTTTTTTGGGCCATCATTATTGGCGGTTAGCTTGGTACAGCAATATTAAGCCTAATATTATTTAAAATATACATTCATATTGCTTCATTATTTGAAAGATGTTATTATTATCAAATATATAATGAGTCGGCACACCCTTGTCCACTTTTTGAAACCTAATAAGTGGTATCCCCGTGTCTTAAACTTGAGGAAATTCACAAGTCAGGCTCTTAGATACATGCCCAACCTGACACTTGCACCCGACTACATGAGTCCGAGCAACATAGGTCCTGAATAAATGTGGGCATCCACTCCAACCTTGGCAAGGGTGACAAAAGCTTTAAAAATATAAGTTATCCATGTCCACTTTTTTGTTCACTCCAACCTTGTCCCCTTTTTTGTTCACTCTAGTCATAGAGGCTCTAAGCAAGATGTTGGTTAAAGGTGTTGATTTGGGTCTCTTAACCAATTTCAAAGTGGGAGGTAATGCATGTAATAGCAATGTTTCTCGCCTTCTCTTTGCCGACGATACACTCGTGTTTTGTGGGGCTGAAGATACACAAATTTTGCACCTTCGGGGTATCCTTCTTTGCTTTGAGGCGGTATTGGGTCTTAAGGTTAATCTTGCTAAAAGTGTTCTAATCCCTCTTGGAGAAGGAGCTAATGGGAACCTCCTCGCTGGTTTATTGTGGTGTAAATTGGGAATGCTCCCTCTCTCTTATCTTGGTCTCCCCCTCGGGGCTCGGTTTAAAGACAAAAGCATTTGGAATCCGATTGTGAAAAAATTTGAAAAGCATTGGCCGGATGAAAGAATCACTACCTCTCTAAAAGGAGTAGACTCACTCTCATTAAAAACACTCTTTCTAGTCTTCCGACCTATTTTATGTCTCTTTTTCCTATTCCTAGTTTAGTGGCCAATAGATTGGAAAACATTCAAAGGAGATTCCTTCGGGGTAACTCGGGGGAGGATTTTAAGTACCATTTGGTTAATTGGGGGATTGTGAAGCTTCTTTAGAAAGAGGGGGCCTTTGTATTAAATCTCTCCTTGCTTAATAAGGCCCTTCTTGGTAAATGGCTATGGAGATTCATTATTGAGAAAGACCACTTGTGGAGGAAAGTGGTGATGGCCAAGTTTAGGATGGATCTTAATGGTTGGATGTCCAAAGAACCGCGAGGAGCTTATGGAGTAAGAGTGTGGAAGTGGATTAGAAGGGGTTGGGAGAAGTTTCGGCATTATATTGAGATCTCAGTGGGTAATGGAGCGAAGACTCGGATTTGGTATGATTCTTGGTGTGGTAACACCCCTCTAAAGGATAAATTCCGAAGTGTCTTTAATTTGGTTAGAGACAAAGAAGTATGGGTTAGCTCTTGTTTTTCCTTGACTAATGAAGGGGCCTCTTGAGTTATACCTTTTATTCATAATGTTCAAGATTGGGAGGTCGAGGAAGTTGTTTTGTTTTTCAATTCCTTATTTTCTTCTAAAATTGAGGTGGGGAGGGAAGATGAATTGAGGTGGAGACCTAGACCGGATAAAGGCTTTACAGTGAAAGATTTTTACAATATTCTTGTTGATAAAGACCTTGCTAGTAATCACCCTAATTACCCTTGGAAAGCTATTTGGTGTGCTAAGGCTCCTAAGAAAGTTAGCTTTTTTGTGTGGAGGCCTTGTGGAATAAAATTCTCACCATTGACAATTTACAAAGAAGAAGTAAAGTGTTGGTTAATAGGTGTTTTATTGGTAAGGAGGAGGCTGAGTCCGTTTATCATCTCTTGATGGATTGCTTATTAGCTAGAAGTTTGTGGGAAATGGCTAATAGAATGGTGGGGATCAATTGGGTAGTTGCGGGAACCGTGAGAGATGAAATTGGGGCTTGGAATGGCTTGAAAGCCTCAAAAGATGTCAAAAAGGCTTTAGAGCTAATTCCGCATTCTATTTGGTGGATGGTATGGAGAGAATGGAACCAGAGGGTCTTTGATGATATTGAAAAACCGATCGCTACTATTAGCGATAATTAGTTCAACACTCTTAATTTTTGGGTTAAAGGAAGTTTTTTTGTAAATAAGGATGATCTTTTAGATTTTGTTGAGCTTTTGCATTGTAATTAGCCTTTGACTTTTTGGTGCACCCTCTTGGTGCTTATTAATAAATTTTTATTTATCAAATATATATATATATATATATATATATATATATATGTTTTCCCTATAGGCGATGTTTGGCAAGTGATTTAAGCCAAACATCTCCATAATTATTCGCAATTCCTTGTCATAAGGCAACACTAAATAGAAAATGTTGACAGATTGGATAAAAATTCACCAAAAAAAATAGAGTAAAATCCTTATATATCCAATCAAATTCTACAATATGAGCTGGTTAGAAATATTAAAAATTTGGATATCCAATTCCAGCACCAGCATATATCTATTCAGGCACATGAATTCATAATCTGATTAATTGCAGACCATTAATGGCTAATAACCTATCACAATGCAGTCTGATTACATGTTTAAGAAACCCTACATTAAATCCTCTGGAATAATGAGGAAAATAAAAGAAAACCTAAAAAGTGGCTTTTAATTTAATTCTTGCATATTTCCATATTCCACATATACTATACGAATTTTATGTTGGTAAAATCCAGGGACATATATCAAAATGCACTCCAACTTAAAACCCTAAAGGGAAAAGGAAAAGGAAAAAATGTATCAAACCAATAAACAAATCACTGTGTAAACGCTTTACATAAGGTAGTTTGATATCACAACTGACCTAAATAAAAATAAACATAATTTGGAAATTAACCTACACACATGGGCTTATCTATGTTATGGTGAGGGTGTGCAAACTTTTCAAAATTTCTTTAGAGTATATACTATTTTAAGGGTTTAAAAATTTATATTATAATTGCCCCCCCCCCCCCCCCAAAAAAAAATAAAAAATAAAAAATGGGGGTCGAAGAGAAACCCACTCCACTTATTTTCTAAAACCCCATATACCTACCCAGGAATTTCCTCTAGCTAGGCCTGAAATAATACTTACTCCATATTTTTGTTTAAAATTGCAAGTCGTTTTAAAACTTATTAAATATAAAACACACAATATAAGCCTTCATTACCCATGACGGGATTACAACAAGTTAATCAAAGATATTTATGCCTTCATCATCCATGGAAATGGTGACAAAATGGATGATGAAGTCTCATCATTACTCTCTAAATTCTCCACAATCTACTTCTTAAAAAATGAATCTATAGTTTTTGACTTCATGATTTAACCTATATATTACAAGCCAAAAAAACTAAAAGTCGCCTACCATTAACACTTACCCAATTTACCCAATTTATCTAGACTGAAAAACATATTTACATATGAATAAATTTTATGTGTGTCATTCAATTCCTAATGTTATTGATCCTAATCCTTTTTTACTAGACCTGAACACCGAATCCTTGAAACGGGCCAGCTCAGTTCTTTATAAGCCCTAACCTAAAGAATATTTAATCTCAATGTTTGGTTAATTACTTTGTTCAATGAATCATTTTCTTACTATTTAAAGAATCTATAATAGAATTTATATATATATATATATATATATATATATATTCCTTTTCATTTTCACTTAGCTAATGAAAAAAAAAACAAACAGAGATGGCTTTGGTGTCCTTTTCTTTGTACTGAAAAGAATAAAACGGTAATTAGTAAAGAATACAATCAGAAACAAGCCAGCAGTAATCTTTTTCTTATTGAGATCATGAGTTCATGACCAAATATTGAACCAAAGTAATTATAAACGAGCCCATCCATCCGATCTTAATATTTTTTAACACCAAATTAACAGATTTTACTAATAATATGAGTCAGCCAAAAGCCAAATTACGAGCATGAGTCCTCACCCAAGAAACAGAAATCGTAGGTTCACCAACAGCAATAAAAAAAATCAGCAGAAATAAACAGAAAGAAGATCAAAGATATCCAAAACACCTCCAAAAAAAACAACAAACCCTCCTTAAAAACAGCGCTAATACTCAATCAAAAAACTGCCGCAATAAACCACAGACATTCCACTCCTAAGAAGTAACAGATTAAAATGCTCAATCAATCTTATTATTTAAGACTACCTGCAGGCCTAAAAGATCTATGAACTAATAAAAGAATGCCTAAACTAATTGAAAAAAATCCTAGTCCATTACAAAAAAGAATGGTGCTTGATTTGTTTACATATTACAATTGACATACAGGGACTAGGGTTTCAACTTTCAATTCCACATACCATTCCATCAAAAAATAAGTTCCACACACCATAAAAGTCAGGTATCCCTCAAGATATCATAGAGGAAATAGAGAAATAGCAGAATTTCAATTTCAAATCATGAAAAACAAAAAAATTAAAAGCTCAAAACTCAAAAGAGTGTTTCGGTAACCTGGCAAGGAGTTTGAAGCTGCTGGTGCCTGGTGGGATAGCTTCGCCGCAAAATTGAAACCCAGCCGTGGAGAGCTCAGAGCCGCCGCCGGTGCTGCTGTAAGGAAGATAGAAAAAAGGTGAGTTATGGTGAGGGTCTGAAGGAGAGGAAAAGAGGAGAGAGAGCCCAATTATGACTTACCCCAACTACAATCCGATGGAGAACGGAAACAAAGAAAGGCAGCGATCGATGGAGGAGGGAGATGGCTGATCTGAGGGTCTGGCGTGAGGCGTTGCAGTTCGAAATTGAAGAGAGAAACGGAGAAGACACATCAGGGTTGAGAATCGAGATCGCAGAACAGAGATAACGGATTGGAAGCTGGGTTGGGCTGGGCAGTTGGGCTTTCACTGGCTAGGACTACTAATGGTTTTTTTTCAAAAATTTGAGCTAGCATAGCTTTATCCAAGTTACTATTTATTATTCCCAAGTTCTAAAACGAAAAATAATAAAATATATATATATATATATATATATATTTTAAATTGTACAAAAAAAAAAAGTTAGCTAGGTAGGTATTTAATGTAATTTATAATGTTTTCTTTTGTCTTTAAATACCACCGTTAAATAAAAAGTTATTATCACGAAACACTCTTACGTTTTGCTTTGTGTTTCAATGTCAATAGGCCCTTCTGAAATAATTTTCGATCAAATTTTTATCGAAGCACACATGCACTATACACGTTCATTTTAATTGAATATGCAGATAGATGTAGTGGCAAATAAGTGAGATAAAGTTATAGTTGAAGATCTCAATGTTTCTAAATGTCTTATGGCTCGAGTTTCGAGTCCTTTCGGATGATGAATATGAAAATGTGAAGACTACTCTGAGGCACGACCGGAGATTTCTAAAGTCGCTGATGAGTTGGAATTGGCAGAAGAGCGTTGTCTTCTTTCAAGAATGAGGCATACCATTGTATTACCACAATTATTCCAAATCTCTGTAGTGCAAGACATTTATGTTTTTTTTGTAGGACAAATGGATCCTTGGATGATTAAGATAGGAAAATGAGTAATAGATAAGAACATAAGTTTCTTTGGTAATACAAATTATTTGGAAGATTACAAAAATGTTCAACTTTTGACAAAGAAATTACCTATTACAATCTCTTCTAATAAGAAAAAGAAAGAAAAAGTGTAAACTGTACTAGAAGTTTGTGATATGCAAATAATTGTATGAATGAATAGTGAAAACTTTGAAGTTTGGCACCAAAAGATTCAGTGAAGCACTAACTGTTAAAAAAGTCATCAACTACACTATGAGTGAACTTGAGCGAGGAACTTCTACTCACAATGATAAAGATCATGAGGCTTATGCATCATGGAAAAGAAATTATAGTATTGTTCGCATGGTGATACTGAGTAATATGCAAGATGATCTCGCATATGAGCATGTGAAGTATGACACTGCTTGGAAAATCTTAGTTACCTTGAAAAAGAAATATGGAGGTTTCTCTATCGAATTGAGGTGTCTCATTGGAAAATTTTGCACCTATGAGAAGTGTCTAGATCATTCAATGAGGAAACACCATATTGAGATGTCAAAAATGATAAAGGCACTTAAACCTAAAGGTTACCCCTTAACTGATAATAAGAGGTTCATACGGTAATTCAATCTCCACTTAAGGAATGTGAGCACATGAAAGCTGAGATGATGCGTAATGAGAAACTTAAAAGTTTTTATGACATTGCGCATCACCTTAAACTTGAAGATGAACGCTTTGAGGTTGCTAAATATTTAGGTCAAGCTTATGTTGTTGAATTCAACTTACATAAGGCTCTGGGCCTGAAGCATAAGAAAGGTAAAGAGAATGTTCTAGCACCTAAGAAGACCAAGAAGCACAAGAGGGGTAAGCGCAGTGGTAAGAAGGATAAGAACAAAATGAGTTGCAACAACTGTGGTGAGCTGGGTCACTTCGCTTGTGATTGCACTGAGCTGAAAAAGATATTACCTATTTTATTTCTTTAGTTAATGCTTAAATTTCTAGCTATGTGTTGCTTACTGAATCTCATCCTTTGTGGATTGTAGACTCAAAAAGGGCATGTTTTCAGTTGGAGAACAGGGAACATTGTGGGGTACCATCAAATTTGTTAAAGTGCACATTGAATATATGTGAAGAGCTACTTAGGAGTTGAAGACAAAGTTTTTGACACCTATCAGCTAAGGTTGATTGATGGTCAAACCTAAGTCCTACTAATGTCCTATATGTACTTTAATATGGCGGAATCGGTTTTTGTGTTTAGTCCTTCTAGATATAGTTTTAATGTTATTTACTTTGGTGTTGGGTTGATGTATTATTAGAAGCAGATTTCTTTGTTAAGTTGATGTATTAAATGGTTCCAAAACAATTTGAATTGGTTTGCGTTTTGTAATGTAATCAGAATTGTGGTTGTTTTTATTTAATTGCATATCTTTTCAATATAAATTATTGATGTGAAACTATTTGCCAAGCCAGACTAAATCACATCGAGTTTGAAATATTTAAATATTTTGACTAGTGACAACATGTTAGGCTCACTCACTAGTTTTATTATTGCCTATATGTGAACTTTGTCTAGCTGATAAAACAACTAAGAACCATTTGATACAAAGCTTAGAACTAAGATCTCATTGTAATAATTAATTTGGATTTTTTTGTGGTTCAACAGAATTGATTTAGAACATTTTTAAAGGTTTTTTTTAAGAAAATAGTTATTCGTTCCTTAAAAACTCCGCAACAAAACGTTCTTGCTGAGAGATATAGGATAGGACACTGTTATAAATGGTTAAGTTATTGGTGCAAACTGTCTTTCACAATATGCCTTACTAATTGCTACCTATATGCTTAACCACATACCCTTTCTATCAGTTCCTTCTATTTAATTGATTATGAATGGATCTGATACTTGCTCTAAGTCGATTGATGACCTTAGGGGTCCATTGCTTTTGTTCATAGCCATTTTCATAATTTAAGAATTGAGAACACTCCGAAATGATGTGTTTATTTATAAATAAGCAACTAGAAGTTGATAGAAGCAATGTCTTACAAATCGATTTTTTCTCAAATAGGGTTAGATCAATATAGTTTTTTTTCACTCTATGAGATGATCCTAATCATGTTAACGCATCCAATCAATAAGATGAGGTTAATAAGGTTATTCTTAAACTTTATCAACCTAATGGGAGAGATACATTGATTGATGATTCTATTTGGGGTTTATTTGAGGCTTACCTCTAAATCATAGCTGCGTGGTAGCAAATGAAAAAAAAGGTCATTTGTCTTTGATGTGAGCTTAAGAGATAAGTTTTTGAGATCATCCCTAGAAAATAAAATGGATTAAAAACAATGGAGAGAATATTAGAGTTTAGAGAAAACTAAAATTGTCTGGGAGTTGGTCAAACTTATAACCATTGCAGAGTAAATAAGAACAAGTGAGTTCACAAGATCACTAGCAAAGAGATAGGCGAATGAGTTTATTGAAAGGTAGAAGAAATGTTTAATGGAGAAATACTATATCCTATAAGAGGGAGTAGTTTGTAAGGTTTACCTTTATTCGCCCCATTTTAGTTATCATCACAAGTCTGAGCTTTTGAAAGTACCAGATGGATTTATGAGCTTATGAAAGCACCAAATGAATTTCTGAGCTTATTAAAGCACCGGATGAACATTAAGATTACATTTCTTAATGGAGAACTGGATAACTAAATCTACATGAAACTACTTATAGTTTTTGTATTAAAAGGCCAAGAACGCAAAGTATGTAAGCTCCAATGTTTCATATATAGCCTAAAGTATTCATCCAGACAGTGATATTTGAGATTTCATCGAGCTATGAAAACTTATTTTTCATGATCGATGAGGATCATTATTTGTATGTAAAAGGTTCAATGATAAATTTTGGAAATTTATCATTTTGTGTTGATGATTTGTTGGCTAAAAAAATTAGGAGGTTGTCACCATTTAAGAATTGTTTTTCTTTCAATTTTAAAATGAAGGATTTGGAATAATCTAATTATGTACTTGATTTGAAGATCTATAAAGATCATTCATATAATCTCTTAGCTCTATCACAAGAACCTTACACTAAGAAGATTCTTAAAAAACTTAGACCAATCATGATCATCCTATGATCATAGAAACCTAGATGGAAGTGGCATACATGAACTTATTAAGGTGCTCAAATGAGTGAGCTAATAAAGAACTTGAGCTAGGTGCATGAGAGCATAAGGATGTAGATTGTGACTAGGCTAAGATCCGTATAGTAGTATGCAATTTAAAAGGACATACACTCTTATCAAGAAAAAGTAAACCACTATAGCATGTATTTCATACTACATGTGCTTAGTACAACCTTAAAGGGAAGTGAGTGAGTGAATCAATCCCTATGTCTTCATTATGTGAGACCCAGAGGTTTATGTAAATTAAAAGCCTTAGCTAGTGCCCTATGTGACTTTCGACTATGTTCTTAAAGGGACGGGTTGATATTTGCTACTTTAGCATGTTTTGGACGGCAATGAAATAATTAGCCTTATGGGGCATGTCTAGAAAATCAGTTAGTCTGAAACAGAGAGACATTAGTGCAAAAGGGAGACTGTTTTGTTTACATCCACGACATGTGAAGAGAGAGGATGTTTTGTTTACATCCACCACATGTATTCATAGGTTAGCCAATTATGTCGCTTTGTTGAAGCTTAGGCATAAATGTGGATACATGGCGAGGAAAGTAAAGTCTAGCATAACCTTTGAGAGATTAGATATGCTAAGATTGATGTAATAAAATAAGTCTGGGGCACAAAAAAAACACTTTTCTAATTTATCTTTGTTTATTTGTGGTTGAAGTCACCTTTGTATCCCTAACAGGTGCATAGTATTGAGCTTATAAGTGCAAGCATTCTCACAGGTCGCATGACTCATTTGCCAGTATGAAGTTCTCCAAAGGAAATTTGATGTTGAGGTTCTCTCTATCTCTATTTGTTAGGTGATGTCGAGCCTATCACGTGTGAGTGGGAAATGTAAGAAATCTAGGTCTGGTTGGGCACCCATGATGAGCGACCTGACCCACCCGATTAATTATAAACCAAAAGGTATGAAGAAACCATGCAACTCTTAGTCGAATGGATGCAAATTTTGGTTAAAGTCAACTATCTATAACCATATTTCTCTTGGCAGTGTATATATATATTTCCAGGAAGAAAATGGTATATGGAAAATCTAATTCTTAAAGAGAGAAAGAGACTTTAGTGAGAGATGTTTTCATCTTCTTCTTCTAGAGAGATAAAAGTTCTTGGGTTGTGACAAGAACGTGATTTCTTTCATTGTGATTTCGTGTTCGACCTCCAATGACATTGAAGAGTAAAGAACCGGAGAAGAGTCCAAATACTAGAAGATTTCGAGTCGAATCGGTAAGTGCTTGATATTTCGCTGCGATACTCTTTTACACGTGCCCTTTAATTGAACGCTTAGAGAGACACAATGGTCATTTTGCGTTCAATTAAAGAGTATACGATGCTTATTTCGCATTCAATTAAAGGAAACGTGTATAGTACACGTATACTCCTATAGCAATTTGGTCGAAAATTAGTTCAGTAGGGCCTATTGAAAACCATCCTAAAATGTAAAGTGTAAATTGGTCAAATTTAAAAAATGTGAAAGAGATATTGAAACATAAAGCAAAACGCAAGGCTTTGAATATTTTTCTTTTCTTATACTCTGATGTAGAAGAAATGTTTGATATTCTGTCCACATTGTTTAAAACATGACTTTGAATATTTTGTTCCATTGAACTTGGTAGGTCTTTGGAAGTTTAAATATAAAATAATCAAAAACCAAAATAAAATAAAACTATTGAGCTTAAATAAAAGACATATAATAACTCAGTTGTAGGTAACCAAGTTCAACTTAAACAAGTGAGCCTCGAGATTCAATAAGTTAAGTTATGGATTTCAAAGGATTTTTTGGGCAAAACATACTTTTTCCAAGGTGAATTTTGGGCTTTAAAAAGTGGCCTAATAATAACAAAAGATTAATGAATCAAATTTTTAGTGAAGTAGATATTGATGCAAAGTGATAATAAATTTATTTAATAACGTAAACATTGATCTCCAACTTCTTAAACTTCAATTGATGGTTGTTAATCCTTGATCTTAGCACTAGAGAGAGGAAAAATAAGTCAACCAAATTACAAATACCGTTGCGAAAATGCTTAACTTACGATAAAAGTATGTTTTGATCGAGTGATGAGAGGGAATAAGAGGAGAAGAGTATCTTTCCAATTATGTCATTTTAATTCATTCGTGTCATTTATTTTCCCTTCATACTCACAAACAATGAGATTTGGAAAGATACATATATGATATATCCTTTAAAAATCTTTTGTTTACATTTAAAAAAACTTTCATGCAACTAGATTTTAGAATATGTTAGTCTCATGTATAGACATGATAGTGTCGACACATGTGTATGTTGAACACCGACAAGGCAACTACTTGGTAAGTTTAAAAAGTTCTATACACTGTTGTACATAGAAATTTTTAAAGTTTATGAAGTTTTTAGAGATCGCTTTGTAACCCTTCAATCTCAATCATATATTATATACGTACGACAATCTCCAGGTGCTAACTTATTTCATGTCATGCATACAAACTCAAAAGAGTTCTTAAGTTGCAACTGGTTGCCATTACTAAGGTCTTGGATCTGCCATTGCCTACACAATCTACAAACAAAAAGGAAATAATTCAAAACACAAAATCCATTGTTTATTATTCAATAAAAACAAAATTGAAAATTGTGATATAATGGCGATCTTAATTAACAATGCAAAGACGATGAAGGTTTAAGGTTTACCTATTGAAGATGTACGTGAAAGTTGCAAGCTTACCAGAGAATAGTCTCCGTCTCTAAGTCCCTTCCTTTGACAAAGGCAAAACTATTACTCCATTTATTTTTGTTTGATTATTTTTTTTATGTTGTTCAAGGTGTAGATACTCGTGTGTGCTCAAGCTCAAAACACGAGGATCCGAGGGGTAAACACAGTTGGGTTTAGTCAAGTTAGAGGTAAAACCTGAACCAAGTAGACCTTTAACAATCTATGAATTATTTAACATGAATTGAACTTATAAATTAATATGGAATATAAAAAAATAAAAATAAGCTTAAACTAAAACTAAAACTGAATCGAGAATAAATAATTTAGTTCGTTTTTCTTGATTGGTTTGGACAAATGCAACCACTACACCATGCTTGCTCTCAAATTAAGCTTAGTGATTATTTTCGAGTTTTTTTATATAGAAAATATGGGTTCGACGTTCTTTCTCACTAAAATAAAAAAATCCAATAAAAATAATTAAATAAATAAAAATGCATGTTTCTCGTTACAAAATAAAACAAAGCCAACTTCCATGCAAACATTTTATTTAATACCAAAAGAAGTCAACAATAATCTAAATCAGACATCATTCAATAATAACAATAAAGCAATGCCGATTGACAAAAAGAAAATTCAAAACTTTTGTGTTTTCTTATGTTAAAAGTTTTTTTTCTTCCCTTTTTTCAAAATCAACTCAAATAATGAGGCTTTCTTTACGCTTGGGCAGCATGGTGCTCGCTCGCTGTGATTCCAACTAATGTAACAACGAAAGTGAAAGAAATCTAAGTAAAGAAATTTTAAGAAAAAAAAATAAAGGGAAGTGTTCTTCTAAGCACGTTAAAGCTCTTCAAGTCTCGGTAAATTCGTTCTCTGTATAAATTAATTGTCATAAAAAAATGTCGTCCTTACAAAAGAGAAAAAGATTAAATAAGAAAAACCTTAAAATGTAAATAATCTCAGCTATTCAATCTACTAATTATCCCATGGATAAGATTTAACAAAAATAATAGGCCCACAAGGAACTAAACATACTAATAATAAATAAAGTTGTTATCTTTAGACTTGGATCGTTTCTTAGCCTCACGTCTAGGATGTCTAAGCTTGTGCTCGATCTGATCCTCAATAACCACTGCATTTTTTCCTCGTTTATCAACTCAAGTAATGAGTTTTTTATGTACTATAAAACCATTTAGTGTATGTTATATGCTCCATCCGTTCCATATTATTGTCATATTTTGACTTTTTGTAGCAATTTTGAATCTTATTTTTTTATTGATATTTTGTCAATTTAAAATTATAAAAAATATATTTTTAGAAACTTGTGGACTCTATAAATTAATATATCACAAAATATTAAATATTTAATTAATTTAAAATTAGCAAAAATATTCATTTAATTGGATGAATAGTGCATTTGGATAAACAATAGCGGACAAATGGAGTAGTTGACAATTAGGATTCATCTTTACATTACACATCCAACATTTCGGTTGTTTGAAAAAGAGTGTTATTTTAGCAAATATCTTGCTAGATGATCCAACCACACAATAACCCTTCTTATCCATAGGAGATTTTTTCGCCTGAAGGATCAAACTTAAGAGCTCATTGCATCCAAATACATTTGACTTGAGGTAATAACTATTGAACCAAAGATGGCTAGTTGTTTCATACATCATGTTTGTTGACAAAAAATGAGGATTTTGATGAATTTTGGCACTCGACACAACAACAAAAGAGTTTGAATCAATGACTGAATCTCTGGATTTCAAATCACTGCATATATAGTACTTGGTATTAATTGCAAAGTGGATCAACAATATTTTGATACAAAACCAAATCGAATGAAAATTTGATTTGGTCTTAAACTAAAAGATAGGTTGTGTTGGTACCACTATGACATAGGACGTCTAATATACCTTCTACTTGTAGCAATATTGCATACTACATGGTTCAAGAAGTACTTGACAATCCTTTGGTGAGGTCACGAGTGGAATTGCTTCACCATCATAAGGTGGGGGGAATCTTCTGGTAACAACATGGTAACGAGTGAAAATCGGTATCCAAGATCATCCTCCCTAAAGGACTTCCGAAAGGGTCAAGAGTAAGTGTGTGTTTTAGTGTAAGAACAATTATAGGATTAAAAATAAACCAAAGTATTTTAGAGCAATTTCAAGTTTTAAGTCCCTAGTGAAGTGGCCAATTGTGAGGTACGAGTCCTTCACTGCTTTGATCCTCTCGCGAGTAAAAATGATAATGAAGAATTAGCATGACCATTAAGGTACATTCGATGGTCAAATCAATAGGTCAATTTGATTAGTCAACTCCATGCAATCTGAGGTGCTACTTATGGATATTCCAGAAAGGGATTGCACGGAGTTGCCACTTAGTTTTTTAAGGAACCAAGAACCTTAAAAAAACTGTTCATACAATTCAGGATTCGAGTCCAGGCCTTAGAGTACACAATTGGAAGGTCCGGAAAGCACCCCATCAATGCATATACCTTAAAAGACATAGCCTCTACTCTTGCTCTCTAAAAGAGACTTTGGTTAATTTTTTTAATATTATAAATATTCTTTTATTTCAATTATCACGCACACACAAGTAATATGAAGCACACAAGAATATGATGATAGAGATAAGATAGTAAGTAATTACAACAGAAAATCATCACATGATCAAATCAAATAATAATTTAACCAAAGAATAGCATGTGAACACCCAATAGGTATAAACGAGAGAGATAAGAGAGATATTCATGCCAATTCAATCATGTTGTGGTCATCATATAAAATCTAGATAGTTAAATATGTCATATTTCAACACATAAAACATCATATATGGATAAGAATCAATCAAGCTAATTAAAACATGCATATTTGCTAAAATAGACATGTTACCCATTTAATTTGATTATTCTAATTAATCTTGTTTTTATATTGTTTTTAATGTCCAAACATGTTTATTTAATCCATATTGATCACACATACAAAATCTCAGAAGCATTGGACATAATATGCATTTGAAAATCAAAGTAGAAAATAAAACCTGAGAAGCATCAGGTCTGGCACGACTCTAGACTAGTACTTGACCTGATGAGGGAAAAACGCGATTTTTGCTTATTTTCACCCAAAATCACATCCTAACATGTTTCTAAGCACAAAAATCAATGAGTTAGTTCATTTAACATATATACAAACTATTTTTAATAAGAAATCACAACAATAAAAAGGTTTTGAACGTGAAATCAAGGCAAAACAATCATTTTTCTAAACATGCAATAATTAAAAGAAAGTTATTCTACTGATGTTAGAAGCACTTTGTGATTTTGCTTAGACTTCCTCACAGCTCCATAATGTCTTGAATCGAATTCAAATGCTTACTATCTTCAAAGGTAGCTTTATGCTCTCTTATTGGCTTGCCTAAAAAAGAACTTTAATTCGGTGGATTGATTGATGTTTTTGCTGTTGATGATGATGATATTATGACAAGATTACTTGTAACAACTTACCTTTGGGTGGATTAATGGAAAAATTGTTTTATGGCTAAAGTGTTTGAGTTTTCTAGAGAGAGAAGAGTAGAAGAAGAGAATGACTTTAATTCAGCCAAAAGTTCCATAAAATCCCAAAATAGGAATGTATTTATAGATCTTAGGAATTGGAAGTGTAGTAAGATCATAATACTTCGTTTTAGTCAACTAGAACACTTCAATTTGATCGAAATGAGGTCCTAGAGGTTGAAAGGGACTCAAACTTGTAAAGGGGATGAACCTAGACACTTTGAGAGCCGAGAGCCATTCTATGCTTGTACTTGGAGTTGGAAGCTATGCCTAGCTTGAGAGCCATTCTACAATGGCGCCCAGGGCTTAGTACCACTCTAGAGTGGCGCCCACAGGGTTGAGTACCACTCTAGAGTGGTACTCGATACCTAGACTTACCGAATTGACTTAATTTTCTCGATCTAAACTTTATTTTTGATATAAACAACAACTATAGCCATACTTTTCACTTTTAAAATATTTCATCAAGTATTTCCATCATCAATCACCAAAATCAAACCACCATAATCCCTCATTCGATCCTCAATAATCTTGTTCTTTGGTGTTTTCATTGGTAACCAAAAAGAAATGATTCTTATGAATTAGTGGGTGCAAAATAAGGTATCTACTGCGGTAGGTACATGGTTGCGGTAAAGATATGCTTATTCTCATTTTCAATCTTGAGGGCTTCAAAGTACCTCTCAAACTGCCATAGAAAATTACCCACCACCTAGCATCCCTCGTGTAATCATAGCTTTTCGGATCGAGGGTCTTTAACATTTCTCTGTGCTTAATTTGTTACTGTGCCACATCCACTCTCAAGGATGGCTAGCATTTTTTGGCACACAATCAACTTAACACATAATTCCTCAATAGTAATTTGAAGTTCTATGGTGTTCCCTAGCTCCTCGCAGAATAGATAAAAGGTTTCGGAGTGGCTCTTGCCATCTTTTTCTGCAATCCTCTCGGCCTCTTCGAACATTTCTTGGAGGTTCCCAAATCCATTTAAGAGATCATTGATCTTGCCATCAAATCCGCATCCATAGTTTTGTTGATCAGATTTTATGACAAAGGTCTTTTTTCCTCCACTTGTTGCAACTTAGCATCCATAGCTTCCTCGAGTTTGGCAAGCTTCGTGTCCACCACATTGTTCTTGCCTCCTTTTGACTTGGGTTGATTAGCAGCTATAGGTTCTTCCTCAAACGTCATTTTGACAGAACTTCGTTGCACCACACACGTTCAACGGCTTGAACGAACCGTGCTCTAATACCAACTGTCACAGGCCGGTTGTTTTGACTCTCCAAATGTTGTCCAACTAGTGTGGCACTTCGGCAATTTTGGATACGACACGTGAACCCGACACGATACGACACGAAATAAATCCTATTAGGGTTGAATATAATTGGGTTCGTGTCATAATCGTGTCGACACGATTATGACACGGAATAATCGTGTCGACACGATTATGACACGGAATAATCGTGTCGTGTCGCGGGTTGACCCGCCAACCCGAAATGACACGATTAATGAGTCGCGGGTTGATGGGTCGTGTCGACACGATTATGACCCATGACCTGTTTATGACCCATTTAAAATATTTATATATTAAATTAAAAAAAAAAACTTAGTATATATACAATAAATAAACCTAAATTCATTAACACTCACAGCCTCACTTTACTCTCACTCTTCACGAACCCTAACTCCCTGCCTCTCTCAAAGCTCAGTCACTCCTTGCCTCTCTCAAAGCTGTAAAATCTTAGTATATATACAATAAACAAACCACAATGTTTTACTGCCCGGATAAATGCTGCAAAATCTGTATCTCTTTTTATATCTTCCCTGTCTTCTTTGCTGGTGAGCTTTCTCCGGCTTTTGAACAGACCTGGTGCTTGTGGGTGCAAATTTCAATGGACTGGGTATTGGCTGCTGTTGTTGGTGTTGGGGCCTTATTTGACTTTGAGTTTGAGGAACAGACACTTTCGAGGGTTCAACAACATGTTGTTGTTGATGTTGTTGGGTCTGCCTTGAATTCGCTGTGCCTGATCGATAGCCATTGTTATCTGTTTCTGGAGCTTTTTGTTTGCTGCCATAACAACCCATTTTGGTGGCTGATTAGGGTGTTGAAGAGTTATGGTGTTGGGTTTTGAAGGAAGAAACCAAAATGGGAATTGGATTTCAAGGTTAATCGTGTCGTGTCGTGTCGTGTCGGATTATGAAAAATTAGGCGTGTCGTGTTGTCACACGACTCGTTTATTAAACGAGTTACGCGTGTCGTGTCGGGTCTAACACAACCCGTTTATTAAACGGGTTAAGTGTGTCGTGTCGTGTTACCCGTTTAATAATCGTGGCGTGTTCGTGTTGAGTTTTCTTGACACGATTAATAATCGTGTCGTGTTCGTGTCGACCCATTAATAATCGTGTCGTGTTCGTGTCGACACGAACACGACCCGTCAACCCGAATTGCCACCCCTACGCCTAAGTTAGTTTTTTCCCAAATGTGTGCTCCCTGAGCATGTCTCTCCCCAACTCTCCCATGTTTTTCTCTTTGGTGTGTTTGGCCTCCTCACTTGGTTGAGTACTCTTGACCCTAGTCACTCACACACACAAGAAAACACTATAGATAAATGAGGAGGGAGAAAAAGAACACTGATCTTTATTGAAAAACCAAGAAGAATCATAATGGAATAGCTTCTTGAATCTAATTACAACTTACTCTCATAGCAACTATTCATAAGGAAATAACTTAAAAGAGCAAATCCTACAATTAAACTAATTGATAATTTGATATGACAATTAAACTAATTAACGTAATAAATTTCTCTAGAGCTGCAAAAGACACATTTCTTTCAAATATGCACTTCACTTGTCAAGACCGAAGTCAACTCTTAGACAATAAAAATAGTAGAAATAATATCAGTGTGGAAGTTGGTGCTGGCAAATCTCTACCATGGGCCTAGTTGCATGTGCAAAATGGGTCGGACCGTGACACTAACAATTTGGTGAATTTAATGATGAATCGATCGCATTTTCGACGTGGATTCACTGGAAACCTTCGGATAATGGGTGAGCCGAACTCATTAAGGACTGCTCTCTATTGGAGAATCTACCCATATTCAGTTTCTCAGGCAATCCAATTTAGGATTCTTTTTGGGATTTGATCCAATTTGACATTAGAAAAATGAAAATCTAATTAGATCCTAAATAACCTCAAATTTTTTTTTTTTAAAAAAGGGAAAAACTAGAAATGACTCATTGGAAAGAACAAATTTATTTTCTGTTCTAAAGAAAATAAGCTAGATTCACAACAGCACAAGCCACATGCGAAAACAACTCTTATTGGATGATTGAACCAGTACTGATTCAGTGCTATCTTGGATGATTGCAGCTCATACATAACATCGAAATAATCAAAGCTGCAGATGTGTTCTTAAGAGAAATCAGAGCTCTAAATCAATTGCTCTAGACATGTAAATAATGGACTGAGATCGACCAAGTTGTCCTCATGACATCGTTGATCACATAAGTAGGAAATAACTAACATAATAGTTCAGAAGAAGTGAATATAATCTCTATGAAAATGGCCAAAAACACAAGTCCACCATAGATATTTCTCCATTAACAAGTAGAAGCTACAAATGAGAATTACACTTCGCTCTCAGCCATGCCGATCTGATTTCAGTTTTGATGGACATAAATGTTTCCCTCTGATTAGGATCTTGGAACAGGTCTAAAGCAGCCAAATATAGATCTTCGTCAACCCCTTGCATCTCATTCAGTACATTTATGCAGCTCGATATTGAGAAAGGGTTGCCCGTACGGGCCAATGCAGCTGCCTTCTTGTTTGTCACACAAGCCATCTCTAATACTGCATTGGCAATTGTCTGACCAGTTTCTGTACAGATTCTCTTATGACGACCTGAACTAAGAGGTGTAACCATCCTTCGCTTGCTCTGCTCATCAGATATATTTCTCTCTTCTACTGAGCCAGAAGATGCCTCATCTGTCATTGGCTCGGCAGAAATACTAGCAGCTTCCGGGGTATATCTTGTGACATGTTCTTGATCTAACTCAATGTCATGACTTGATTGAACGTATTTTCCTTCGACTCCAGGTCCTGAAAATAATATGCATAATTTTTTGAAAATTGGGCACTCTTTGGTTCTGATTATTTCAGCCTCGGGATGTTCCTGCAAGAAAATTTTCATGGTACTATTGTTACTGCATTAATGATATTGCATAACTTGGAAAAGTATGCAAGGACTTTACCGTGATGTAACTTTTCCACACTTCAACATCAGCCATTACCATATTCTGGGAATCATTCCAACTGAAGCCATTTTGATCAAGAACTGACTTTATATTATTATACAACCTCCGAAGAACATTTTGATGGTTCCTCAGTTGCTGTTCATCAAAACTTAAACCTGTTTTCTTAAAGAATTTCTCTTGTATATGCTTCCAAGTTCTATTACTAGAAGCACCTTTTTGTCGTGTCTGCTCAATCAACAAGTCAACAAATATTTTATCCAGGGATGTTGTCCACTTTGCCCTTGACTGGTCTTGCTTAGACTGATCTTGACTTAGTGGAGTATCAACCTAATAATCCACGAAACAAATTGTATGTAAGCTAAGAACATCTGAAAAAGAAATGCATGTTACACCCATTACATTGAAGCTGACAGAAGCAGCACCTGGTTACTGCTTGTCTGTAGATCAAATGAAGCATTCTTTCCATCTACACATGACTCCGAAAATATTCTTTCTAATTGTTGATAAACAGGACATTCTCTGCCTCTTACCGCCTCGACTTCATGATGTTCCTATAGTATAATTTATAGGAAATATGCAATGTTAATAGCAACACAAGCAACATCTACATATTAAAGAAAATATTTTTAAAAAAAGTGATATAACCTCTATGTAGTTTTCCCACACATGACTCTCAGCAATAACCATACACCGGGACTCGTCCCAACTAAAGCCATTCTGACTAAGAAGTGATTTTATGTTGTTGTACAATCTCCTCAAAACACCATGATGATTCTTCAACTGATGTTTATCAAATCTTAACCCTGTTTTCCTATTGAATTCATCACATATATGCTTCCATGCTTTCTTGTTAAAAGAATTGTTAGACCTATTCCCGCGAAGAACCTGCTCAAGTATTAAATCTGCAAAGATCTTCTCAAGAGGTGTAGTCCACTTTGCTCTAGATTGATCTTGACCCATCTACAATAATGGGGTAGTATTTAACGTTGAGGCGGGATATGAGAAAGATTCATAATGGATAAATCCACTAACCAATACAACCCGTACCTGATGCATAGCTGTTTTTAGACTGGAAAGAACACATTTTTCATCATCTCCAGCATCTGAAAATATGAAGCATAGCTGTTCATAGATAGGACAGCCATTCTTTCTGATGCTCTCAGACTCAGGATGTACCTGTACATGATGCTTGTTAGAAGCCTTAATAGAATAACGGTATTAACAATCAAGATGTACGAACCCACAAATAATTAACAAAGAAAAGCATGTTCTTACGAAGGGTAGAAATCAACCTCAATGTATTTTTGCCACACATCATCATTGGCTATAACCATGCAGCGACTAACATCCCAACTAAACCCACCATGGTCAAGAAGTGCCTTAACATGATTGTATCTCTTCCTAAGAACATCAAGATGGTTCTTTAATTGTTGCCTGTTGAGTTTGAGATTAGTTTGTTTATTGAACTCATCTCGTATGAATTTCCACGCTTTCCTGTTAAAAACACTGTTAGACTGATTCCCTTGACGAATTTGCTCAACTACCAAATCCGCAAATAGTTTACTAAACAATGTTGTCCATTTTGCCCTTGATTGATCTTGATCAAACTCATCTTCAACCATTTGATTCTTAACCTGTTATGACAGATGCAACCTTGGCTCAGATGTGAAAATAATTTCACCACCCATCAAACATGTAAAACCTTTTATTTGAAATATAGAGAAGGAAAAAAAAAATCAACAACCCAAAAGAGTTGGCTCAATAAGTCTCAATAAACACCAAATATAGTTGAATTAAACACCAGTTAAATCTTAGGTATTTCACACTTTGATAAAGTGCCTTTTTCTTATAACTTACAATATACTAACTACTAAGTGTTTGAACAAGGAATTTTAATCCCAGGGAACCAGGAACTTTACTGGTAATTACAGCAACTGCAGTCGCAACTGAATAATAAATAAAACATTTAAATATTCAATTACAACTGCAATTCCAGGTACAAATATACCCTTTGAATGTCTCGAACACACACACACACACACACACACACATATATATAGATATTATATAAATGTAAATTTTATTCACCCAAGAACAGAAATACAAAGCAGAAATTTCTGGTATATTTGTAGCTGAATGCCACAAGCATTGAAACCAGTAGTAAACCTATCCTTTGCATGTAAGCAAACTGATTACATACAATAGCTTCATAAATTAAAGACACCGCAAAGTTGAAACATAAGTTTCATTGTTCTAGTGTGTGGATCCTTTTGAAGAAATATGCTCCAAGGTAAAAAGCATATGCTAAAAAATTTTATAAGGGAAAGTAAAATGAACAAAATGAGAGAGGAAAATATCTCAATTTGTATTCTCTCTTCATTGCTTTCGGTAGAAATTTTTTGTTTATAAAAAAAGCACTTTAACAAAGCAAATTAGAGTTTAGATTAGATGATACATAAAAAAATATATAATTCAAATGTTTAATTTCACTTCTTTTACACGGATTCTCTCATCATAAAAAAAAAAAAAAAAAAAAAAAACAGAGAATGTACAGAAAAAGGGACCTGATCAGGGTCGAGTTGGCTCTCGGTGGATCGTCGGCTATTGTTCCGTAAAATTTATGCCGTTGGATTCAATTTGCGCATAGAGACAATGACATTTGCGTAAATTCTAACTCGAAACAGAACAACAGAAACTAAATTAGCAGAGAGTTGAGATAACAGATAAGGTTATGACCCACTCTTGATGTTGATGCCAATAACTCGATTTTCTAGTTGATGAGAAACGCCAGATTTCGGCGTTTTGCGTTTTTGGAAAACCATAGCGTTATTTTTCAGGTTTTCATTATGTATGCGACAGTGGCTATTGCGTTACGGTTAAAAGATCTTGAGCCCAATATAAAATAGGCATGGCTGAACTAAGGCCCAATGGGCCATCATTACCAACATTGTTTTATTCTATCTGATAATTTCTCGCTTACGTGGACACTTCAGCTGCTATTGGTTAGAGGTGGCAATCACGTGGGTCGGTTCGGGTTATTTCAGACTCGGATTATTTTTAGCTTGTGTCATTTGGATTATGGATCTTTTGGGTTTGGGTCATTCAGGTCTTGAGTCATTCGAGTTACAGGTCACGATTAGTTTAGGTTGCGAGTCATCTCGGTTCAGATTATCTCGGGTTTCGGGTGGATTTTGAGCTGACTCATTAGGTTGCACCAATTTCCTTCTTCTTCTTTTTTTCAAATTTTGATGAGGTCATTTTAGCGCTCATTTGAATTTGGGTTTACCTGCTAAGTTAGCTTATTTTTATCTTTTTTTAAATTTCAATGTAATTATTAATTAAGTTAATGTTAGCAATAATAAATGTAGAGAATATTAAAATAATAAAATCCAATAAAAATAGTATTACTTTTATAATTAATTAGGATATAAAGCTCAATCCATAAACTTTATAAAGATTAAAATAGTAAAACCTAATAAATTAAAACTAAATGTAATTTTTTTAATAAATTTTCAATATAAAAGAATATAATCAATTTGATAGTTAAATTGTAAACTAGTTTAAATCTATTGATACAATTATTTCATAAGATTTTTTTAATGAGGTTTATATCTTGGCATGCGTCTTTTTTTTTTTAATCCATTAAAACTACATAGTTTTGGTTTTATAAATATTTTAGATATAAAGCTCAAATCATAATCTCTATAAAGTCCCAAAATAATAAAGCATAATATAAAGAATCTAATCAAGTTAATCTTGATTTTAAAAAAATAATATTGCATAAAAAACATATATTCAACTGAAACGATCTTTAATATCCAATTGACTACTTAAAATGCATATTTACATATGTCAAATGAAATTAACCATGTGAAATATAAAACAAAGGTATAAAAATATAAATGCATATAAAGAGCAAAAGATTTATATATATATATATATATATATATAAATGAATATTTATTTATGACTCAAATAATACAAAAAAAAATATATAAAGATTTTTCAAATATGAGATGTTTAAAATTTTGAACATGAGATTAAAGATTAAAATCACAACAATATCTTGATATAAAATTAACTAATTTAAATGATGACTCTCACATTTTTTTAATACATTATTAACTTTGAAATTTTTTAAGTCAAATATATATTTTTAAATAACCACGTGCATTGCGTGGGTACACGATTAATTTATAATATCTGTAATAACTAAATTATATTTTCAAATTACTAAATTTATGTGATCATACATATTTTACCATAAACTATAACAAAATTCGTAAATTATAGTGCACCACCTTAAGGTATTCTTAAATTACAAATGCATACAATACTTTTCTGAAACATACACTGCAGTCCAATTGAAGCATATACCACCAATTACATTAACAGATTATGTCAGGTGTAAGTTAATGGATATTTTATTCCCAATTGAAATCTATGATGATAAAATTGCCCCTTAATAAAATTTCTATAAATCTCCTTTAGATCAACCAATTTAGATCGTCCAAATTTACTGAAATCTTCATCAATCACAAAGCTAAATCAGTATCTCTGTCTCTTCTCTTCTAGGGTTAACCAATGTTCATGAAAATCTAAACCAAAACATCCTGTAAGCTAAGCTAAGATCAACACAAAAAAGCACTTTCTAAGCCATCAAGAGTAGAGAAAGAAAAGGTCATTTGACATGAATGTTGTCATTGATCAAACCTACCCAACTTTTTAATGTTTGTTCAACAATACTCTCTTCGTATTGTACCCAGAAATCACAATATTCATCTTCTAGAAAATCAACCCATTATCCTCCATACCCACGTTTTCCTCTATTTTCTTCCACAACAGTACCATTATCGCTCTTTACTCTCGCAAGCCTAAAATCCCAAATCTAGGATTTGAAATCAACATCAATCAAGATATTATTGGACTTGATATTGCATTGAATGACCAAAGTCGTCTTTGTAGATGTAGTTGAAGTCGACGAGAGGTAGAGAAGAGTTGGTAGCGAGATGAAGAACAGAATAAGATAAACGGCGACAGTACTCGTGATGGTGATGATATGGAAACTTGATGATGTGTTCCAATGGGGTCGTATGGTTTTAGGAGGCGGTACCAAAGAGGAGGACGATGAACAGGATGAGCAAAGCTAGGGTTACGGTTAGGCTTCCGACGAGGAACGATGGGTTTATTATGTTTACTGTGAAGATAACTTTATCTTTTCTTTCCTCCATGTTTTTGCTCCATGTGCCGTGTTGATTGTTTACTATTTTGTGCCACGTGTCCTCAGACCATTAGTGTTCAAATATCATGCAAAAATATTGCATGATCCTATCATCTGCCTAAAGGGCATAATAGGGATTACAATTATGATATCATCGTGATTCATCTCTAGTTATTGGTATCTTCCCACCTGGAGCTATGCATTAAATTAATACTTTTCTTTGGGCTACGGTGTTTGATTAGCAAAAGATTTGGTGATCACTGTAATTTAACGCTGCTTTAAGGTAGCGCATTGCAATTTACCATAACAAAAATTAAAATGCTTTCAACTTAAAATTTAAATTATTTATGTATACCATTGAAATCATCTTTTAAGATATTTTAAATTTTAACATTAGGATTTTAAAACAAATAAATTTAATAACTAAACTTGTGTATGGCACAGGTACATGAATAGTGTAATGCAAAGGAAAAATTGAAACTAGTTACTATAAACCTATATGGAGTAAATATAAATATAATCATTATGTTTATATGAAGAATCGTGTCATTAATTTTTTTTCAAGTAAAATAGAGGTTTAGGGTTTTAGACTTTTAGTGATTAATTGACTTTTATCTCATTTAATTCATTTTATTTTATTTTTTCTAAGTTATTAATCAATCGCTTGATTGTACAATTAAATTATAACATTTTGGTTTAAAATGTGATTTTAAAAAGTAGACAAAATCATATATTAAAAAAATAAAATACCAAAAATAATAAAAAAAAGGTAAGCAACCCTTAAAAATATATTTTTGATACAAAAAATCAAGTTTTATTTGGGTTTTGAGTCGATTTATTTAAGGGTTAGGGTCAAATTGGGTTTGGGATCTCTCGAGTTTCGTGTCGTTAGGGTTTGGATCATTTTAGGTTTCAAGTCATTTGTCTCAAGTCATTTCAGGTTGCAGATCATTCGGATTCGATTCGTTTTAGACATGAGTCATTTCACGTTTCGAGTGTCTTGAGTTCATATCGAGTCGGGTTTGGGTCACATTATTTTAATATGTTTTGGGGTTTTGAGTGAATCGAGTAGGGTCAGATTTTGCCATCTTTACTACCAGTCATGAAACTTTATCATAGGAGGACCTACTCATTAACCATTGTGATAACAGTGTCAGTTGCTTCTCATCCACCACAAGTCCACAACTGTAGGTGGCCTTGTGTCGGTGTTTTGTTCACTGTACTAAGAAGATCCAGTTATCCTCGTTTCTTAATTCACCTCACAAATTAAGCTTTGTTTCTTTACCACGTTTCTCTTTTGAGTGTTAAACCATTGTTTTCTTTTATTTTCTCTTCCTTTCCATTCTTTTTCTTTTTTTTTCTTCTTTTCCTTTCCTTTCTTTTCTTTTATTTTCTTTCATTTCCTTTACTTTCCCTTTCTTTTCTCTTCCTTTCCTTTCTTTTATTTTCTTTATTTTCTTTTCCTTTATTTTATTTTCATTGCATTTCTTTTCCTTTCCTTTCTTTTCTTTTCATTTCCTTTCATTTCTTTTATTTTCCTTTCCTTTCTTTTCCTTTATTTTCTTTTCTTTTCCTTTCTTTTCCTTTCCTTTGTTTTTCCTTTCTTCTATTTTCTTTTTCTTTATTTTCCTCTCTTTTCTATTCCATTCCTTTGTCTTATTTTATTTTATTTTCCTTTCCTTTCTTTTCTTTTCCTTTTTGTTCTTTTCTTTTACTTTTCTTTCTATTCTTTTCTTTTCCTTTGCTTTCCTTTCTTTTCTTTTCTTTTATGTTTCTTTCCTTTTTTGTCTTTTCCTTCCTTTTCATTTCCTTTCTGTTCGTTTCTTTTCTTTCATTTCATTTCTTTTCCTTTCCTTTTTTTTATTTTCCTTTCCTTTTTTTCCTTTTCCTTTCTTTTCTAGGGTTTAGACACAAAACAGTGGTTAACTTATAAAATCGTAGCACCGATCGTGACTTAAGAATGACCCAAATAGACTAAGAAGACGAACAATGCAAGTTTTTTTTCTTCCTATTTTCAGTATATTATAACTTTTTATGATATGACAATCTAGAGAGCAATATTTGTATGCCAAACATTAATAATGTTTGATTGACCAAAATTTACGTGGTATGGATTGGGAGGTGTTATTTCTTTCATTCTCAAGCTTAATTTATAACCACGTGCATTACGTGGGTACATGATTAATTTATAATATCTATAATAACTAAATTATATTTTCAAATTACTAAATTTATGTGATCATACATATTTATCATAAACTATAACAAAGAGAGTAAATTACATTGCACCACCTTAGGGTATTCTTAAATTACAAATGCATACAAAACTTTTTTGAAACCTACACTGCAATCGAATTGAAGCATACACCATCAATTACACTAACATATTCTGTAAGGTGTATGTTAATGGATATTTTATTCCCAACTGAAATTTGTGATGACAAAATTGCGCCTTAATAAAATCTGTATCAATATCCTTTAGATCAACCAATCTAGACTGTCCAAATTTACTAACATCTTCATCAATCACAAAGCTAAATCAGTATCTCTTCTAGGGTTAACCAATGTTCATGAAAATCTAAACCAAAACACCTTCTAAGCTAAGCTAAGATCAACACAAAAAATCACTTTCTAAGCCATCAAGAGTAGAGAAAAAAAAAGCTCATTTGACACGCATGTTGGCATTGATCAAACCTACCCAACTCTCTAACATTGATCAACAATATCCGCTTTGTATTGTACTAAAAAATCACAATATTCATCTCCAAAATCAACCCATTATCCTCTATACCCACCTTCTTCCTCTATTTTCTTCCACACCAGTATATGATTCAAAATCAACACCAATCAGGATATTATTGGACTTGATATCGCAGTGAATGACTGAAGTCGTCTTTGTAGATACAGTTGAAGCCGACGAGAGGCAAAGAAAAGTTGGTGGCGAGACGAAGAACAAAGTAAGATAAACGGCGACAACACTCATGGTGGTGGCGATATGGAAACTTGACGATGTGTTCCAATGGGGTCGTATGGTTTTGGGAAGCGGTGCCATAGAGGAGGACGGTGAACAGGATGAACAGAGCTAGGGTTACGGTTAGGCTTCCGACGAGGAACGACGAGTTTATTGTGAAGACGACTTTGGTGTGTTGATTGTTTACTATTTTTGTGCCACGTGTCCTCAAACCATTAGTGTTCAAATATCATGAAAAAATATTACATGATCCTATCATTTGCCTAAGGGGCATAATAGGAATTACAAGTATAACATCATCATGATTCATCTCCCGTTAATGGCATCTTCCCAACTTGAGGGATGCGTTAAATTAATACTTTTCTTTGGGCTACAGTGTTTGATTAGCAAAAGATTCGGTGATCACTGTAATTTAACCATACTTTAAGGTAGCACACTACAAGTTAGCCTAACAAAAAATAAAATACTTTCAACTTTAAAATTAAATTATTTATGTATACTATTGAAATCATCTTTTAAGATAATTTAAATTTTAACATTAGGTTTTTTAAAAAAAAAATAAATTTAATAACTAAACTTATACATGGCACAAGTACATGAATAGTGTAATGCAAATGAAAAATTGAAACTACTTACCATAAACATATATGGAGTAAATATCAATATTTTATATAAAGAATCGTGTCATTCATTTTTTTCAAGTAAAACAGAGGTTTAGGGTTTTAGACTTTTAGTGATTAATTGGCTTTAATTTCATTTGATTCATTTTATTTTTTTATTAGTTTTTAATCAATCGCTAGATTGTACAATTAAATTATAATATTTTGCCTTAAAATATGATTTTAAAAAATAGACAAAATCATACATTAAAAAAATAAAGTATCAAAAATAATAAAAAAGTAGACAACTCTTAAAAATATATTTTTGTTAAAAAAAAAATCAAGTTTAATTTGAGTTTTAAGTTAGTTTGTTTAAACAAAAAAAATATGAAATCAAGTTTGAATTTAAGATCTCTCGAGTTTTGTGTCATTAAAGTTTGGACCATTTTATGTTTTAAATCGTTACGTTATGGGTTTTTTGGATACAAATTGTTTTGGGCATAGATCATTTCACATTTCAAATGTCTTGAGTTTAGATTGATCACATTATTTTAATATTTTGGATTCTGAGTGAATCGGTTTCAGATTAATCAAGTTAGATTTTGTTCCTTTTACAGCCGATAATGACACTTCATCACAGGAGGACCCACTCGCTAGCCACTGTGATGACAGTGTCAGTTGTTTATCTTCCACCACAAGTCCACAACGGTCGGTGGCCTTGTGTCGGTGTTCTGTTCACTGTACAAAGAAGATCAAGCTATCCTCGTTCCTTAATTCACCTCACAAATTAAGCTTAACCACTGTTTTGTGTCTAAACCCTAGATTACCAAAACGTTCTTCCTCTCGTCGTTTAATGCAACCGCTTTGAGCTCATCCGTTGACAGAAAAAACTAAGATGGCTCAATATATTTGGTTTGAGTTAGATCTAGAGCTTAGAGACTGTATATATACGATTACTGAATGACTAAATTTGATATTAAAAGAAAAAAAACCAACGTTTTTTCTTTGTTCTTTAAAAAAATGGGAAAGAAATCGTCAACAGGGTGTTTCTGCGGGTGGTTTCTGGTGTTAGTGATATTTACTCTGGTTGTTGGTGCGCTTGTTTACACAATCAAAGATAGATTCAGTAAATCTGATGAAGCGGATCGGGTTCCGGGCCCACCGGGTGCCATTGAAACGAAGTATGCAGATGCTCTCAAGATTGCAATGCAATTCTTCGATGTGCAAAAATGTAACTCTCTCATCCTTATCTCCCTATATTTTTACTTCCTCAACATGTTGCAGTCCTCGCAATGTGACATTGTTGCGTTTAAATGCTTGCCTTAATACGCTGCATTGTCAATTTATTTCTAATTAGGTTTGTTTAATTGCATTGCACAAAAATTTAAAGCAAATTTCTGGTTTAGCTTTTGCTTCTACATGCATTCTCTTAAAAGAGAAACAACTTGTTTCACTTATTTCTGTGGATTGATAGTTTATTTGTTCCCTTCTGTCCGTACAATGTAACTTGTGGTTTAGTTTTAATTCTATATACAGTTCAGTTTTTTTTTTTTAAAAATATTGATTTACTTATTTGTTTGGATTATAGTTAATTCAATAGATTTCCTGGCCTTATAAATCTCTTTTTTTGGTGGTTGTTGCAGCCGGTAAGTTGGTTAATAATAATATATCATGGAGAGGGGATTCGGCTCTTAAAGATGGAAGTGAAGCAAATTTGGATCTCTCCAAAGGAATGTATGACGCCGGGGATAAAATGAAATTTGGCTTTCCTTTGGCTTTCACTGCCACAGTGCTGTCATGGGCCATCCTTGAGTATGGAGATCAAATGAATGCAGTGAACCAATTAGAACCCGCGAAAGACTCGCTCAAGTGGATTACTGACTACCTTATCAATGCTCATGCTTCTGAAAATGTGCTTTATATTCAGGTCACACTATTGTTTTCAACTCCTCTTCCACTGCCATTTCCATTTATTTTCGCTTCTATTCCCAGATTTCTTAGAGATTCACTTTTTAAATTATGGTTCCAGGTATCTTAAAAGATTTAGATGTCAAATTATAGTTCAGTCTGATGCAATTAGGAGCTATGGTTAAAATTGTTAGATTGACTTTAAAGACTTGTGAATAAAAATCAGGCTTCTGCAAAGGGATTGATAGGAAGGAAATTATTGAGCTTTAGAAATTGGTATATTGCTAGCAGTTTTACTATTGGCTTTCCTCTATATATTAGCAGCTCTCTATACTAGCTTCCTTTTTTTTCCCCCAAATTTTGGGCATATGTTTTACTTATCATTAAGTTTGATGAGATTGAATAGATCATTGTAAAAGTCTAGTTATATCTGGTCCCTTGGCCTAGTGGTCATTTCTGGATCCTCCATATAGGAGACCCGGCTTCGATCCTCCTCTCCACTAATGTGCCAAAAAAGTGTTTAGTTATATCATTCAATGATTTCGCTAAACATAGTGATGAGGCCCCTAACGTGAGTTTTGCAGTTCAATTCAGGAAATATATCTGATCCTACTAAGTATACCGTACCCAATTCAATGAACATTGCACAAGCCACTTCATGAAAATCAAGCCTCTGAAATATTTCTTGTATCTGAAACTGATAATTGAGGCAGGTGGGTGATCCTGAAGCGGATCATAACTGCTGGGAAAGGCCTGAAACCATGACTCAGAAGAGGCCACTCACGCAGGTGAACACATCTTCCCCAGGGACAGAGGTAGCTGCAGAAACTGCTGCAGCCATGGCTTCAACATCTCTGGTGTTTAAGGGAAGCGACTCTACATATTCAAGCACACTTCTCAAGCATGCACGACAACTGTTTACTTTTGCCGACAAATATAAGGGTTCGTATAGTGTCAGCATTCCTGAAGTTCAGACCTATTACAATTCAACAGGATATGGAGATGAGCTCTTATGGGCAGCTAGCTGGCTCTATCATGCAACGAAGGATAAATCATACCTTGAATATGTAACTGAAAATGGAAATGATTATGCTAACTTTGGGAGTCCAACCTGGTTCAGTTGGGATAACAAGCTTGCAGGAACGCAGGTAAGGTCGATTTTAACAATGCTAAATAAAGGCGTGTTTATTATGCTCATTTAGTATTTATGAAGTATGTTATATAGATTCCAGAGAATATTCATGTACTTTCTTTTGATTCAACAATATGCTTTTGTCTAGCATCATAACATGCTTATATCAATGTTCACTGTTTTCAATTATAATGATGTTATGTTCATCTCTTGAACCTTGAAGCATTTATATTTATGAATCTCTCTTTATTGATACTGGAAACCATAGAACTTTGCCATCTGTGAGGACCGAAGTTCTCAATGACGTGCCAAAGGTACTATAAACATTTTATCATGGTAGGTAAGAAATCACCGAACCTCATATGACTGATCACTATGATGCATAGACCCATTTGAAACGGTAAATTTCATAGTTGATGAGGCAGGCATTTTTCTTGGCTTCCTTCATTTTATTGTCCAACAGTTATAGTTTGAGAATGCGTCAATTTTCTCTTCCGGACATCACCATTAACAGATTTGATTTAGAATGATAATTTAACAGATTTTTTGAGAAATTAATCCTATACTCTTTACTTTTAACAAAAAAAAAAAAGGATTTTTTGAGAAATTTTTCTAGTATGATTCTGCTTCTTTGTTAATAATTCTGCATTGTTGATGCAGGTCTTGTTATCCAGGTTAACCTTCTTTGGCACGAAGGACACCTCAGGGAATAATGGCCTTCTGAAGTACAGGCAGACGGCTGAGGCTGTTATGTGCGGCCTCCTGCCAAAGTCCCCAACGGCCACAACCAGCAGAACAGACGGTAACATTATCCTTCGATGCTTGTTCCCCCCAACCCCCACCAGTAACTTTTTCCTGGCACATATTTTTGTTATGTGATAAATTTAACGATTTAGCTTCTTACTTCGTCTCTGGAGAATACTTCACTTGTGGGAAGAATTCGTCATGTACCAGTGCAAGTTTTTAAGAAATGTACAGCATAAAGTTGTTAGAACTGCAGGACTAGATGAGTAGTAAAGGAATGCTATCTACTAGATCTAAATCATCAATCTATTATTTCTTTGTATTGTTCTTATTTTATCAGATGTCCGCAAAGGGACTACAACTTATTATCTTGAATATAAAGATACACAAGTGCAGACTTGGGAAACAATGGCTTTGTCCTGTCCTCCAATTTGTCATTTTATGCTTGTTGAGGGAAATTTCTGATTTCGGAATTATTTATTGAATGCTACAGAAAAAGATGAAAGAGATTTGCACATCATCCAAAGATTCTAGAGACCAAAACATTGAGTAATTAGTGCCTCGTATTTTATAGACATGCAAATAGATCATTAATTCAATGATTCTTAAGCAGCACGCCATCTTATGTCAAGATAATTGAGAACTTGGGAAGACAAAAGTAGAAAGGCATTAGATGGTTAAGATGTGTGGACTGTGGACCTTGAGATATAAAAAATATCTAAGCTATCCACATTTTTCTACCAAGTTTTAGTATTTTTGTATTATGCTCATTCTCCTAATCATTGCATCTGCTCTCAAGCCAATCTTCGATAAACTTATAATAGCTGAATCATCCATTTTTTTCAAAGGATATGCCCTCTGTTTACCATTGTAGTCTCTCTAATGCAGGTGGTCTCATATGGGTAAGTGAATGGAACGCTCTGCAACATCCTGTTGCTTCAGCATTTTTAGCTGCCCTTTACAGTGATTACATGCTTACATCACGGACTCCCAAGCTAATCTGCAATGGGGATTCCTTCAAACCCTCAGACCTTAGAAAATTTGCCCGATCTCAGGTATGTAGTCTTTCCTGTATAAAGCATTGTTCAAGCAGACAGAGAAGATGCAAAATGTGATAAACAACAATGTCCATCTAGAAGTTCATTCCTTCCTACGAAGAAATATTACTTTTTATTTCCTTCTAGGTTGATTATGTCTTGGGCGATAACCCTATGAAAATGAGCTTTCTCGTGGGTTATGGGGATAAATTCCCACAGTACGTGCACCACAGGGGAGCTTCAATTCCAGCTAATGCGAAGACTGGCTGTACTGATGGCTTCAAGTGGCTTAACTCGAAGGAACCCAATCCTAATGTGGCTATTGGAGCACTTGTAGGTGGACCATTCCTAAATGAAACATACATTGATTCTCGGAACAACTCCATGCAAGGGGAACCAACCACATACAACAGTGCTGTCATTGTTGCCATCCTATCAAGTTTAGTGACAACATCTTCTGCTGTTCAATCATTCGCCTAAACTAGCCTTGGTACATATCTATTACACATTGTTTGTATTATATGTAGCTTAATGCATGTTTGTTTCTCTCTGCGAAGTTTGGTTTTTAAAATAGTTCGTTCTACACTGGTGAACTTGGATGCTGGGTCTTGGTTGGCTCAGTTGCACCGAGTTTTTTCTGGTGTACTAGAAGGATAAACCTTAAAAATCATTGGTAGCGATAATATGAAAATTCAGTACGCTACTAATTTAGGTATTCAATTCCCAGTTGTTGTATCTTTTGTGTATTTGTTTGGTCTAGTTATTGAAGATCAGATATGATTCTCGGAAGCAAGATGAGCATTGTGATGACTTATGATATACCATAGAAAGTTCAGCTTCCATTCTTTGAAAAAAATTATGCAATAAAAAACTGCCACGTATTATCAACAATCACTTCACATGAAGCTGTTAAGTTTCACATAATAGTAGGTAGTTTTTTATTGCATTATTTTTTACAGGATAAAAGCTAAACCCTATCATAGAAAAGTAGGTGTCACATGAATGATGAAACTTTGTTGGCAATTAACAGTCATTAACGTCAGTTTCTCACAGCATTGAAGTGAAAATAGTTTTACACCTAGTTTTTGCTTCACCATCCCTTGAACATGTGAATTGTCACCTTAAAGAAAGATCAGCCGTGACACGGGCAGAACGGGTGAAGACAGTAGATTTTGATGTTTTTTTGTCTGAAAATTCGATTGAAAACTGCCTTAAAATTCATTGGTAAAACATAAAACTTTACTAGTAACATAGAGAGATTTAAAAAATAAACCATTTTAAATCTACGTAGCGGGTGCTGATTGGTTCGTACTTTGAAATATTGTCATTCACCGCTGTTTCTAAAGCTTTATCCAAGAAAAATAAGTATTCCGCATGTCATAAACCACATAAACCATAAGGTTGCAAAAGGATTGATTGAAAATCAGTTTTGCAATCACTAATTTTTTTTTTTGTTTTATATCTTTGTTAAGATATTTGTATGCGAGTTATTTTACATAAAAAAAATATAAAAATGGTTTATATACGTGGTTTCGCGCAAAAACTTATGAATTTAAGCTTTTGAGTTATATTGGTATCCCATTCATGTATATAAAGCTCGTGTTTGTGTGATTTCTTGTTGTGTGAAGTACTTTCGATCTTAACAAGTGGTATCAAAGCATGGTCCAAGTTGATCGTAATCGTATAACTCTCACGATACTGTCCCGTGGTTGAGTTTCTGAATGAGAAGCGTTTGTATGCCCATGCTCACGGTTGTTTGTCCTGTGAGGACTAACTCCGATGGTTTTGTCTAGTTTTTTCATTGTTGAGTTTGGTTTGACCGATGATTCTATTCAAATGGGAGTTTGGTATATAACTCACACGTGAGTGGATAATTTGTTAAGATATTCACATACGAATTATCTTACATAAAATAAAAAAATACGAATAACTTATATATATAATTTAGATTAAAAACTCAAAAACTTAAATTTTAGAATCATGTTAATTCATTTATGTATATAAAATTCATATTCGTTTGAACTATTCTCACAATTAAGGAGCCTACAAGAGCTGCATGATTGAGGGACATCCATCAAACTTTAACTTGGAACAGAAAAGGAAGAGTACTAATCGAAGTACATGTTTTACACACAATGCGATGCAGATAGAAAAGTACATTTGACTTCTACATGATGAAATCAAGTTGATGCGTACCCAAGCCTAGGATTAAGATAACAAAACCTAAAAGAGGTCAAGCAATACAGATAGATAAAATATAATAGAAAATTCAAAAAAGGTTCCCTCCTTTTGGATCTCAATCACAGCCCAACTCGTAGACAAAATAAGCCCCAACTAGTACAGTGTCCCTAGGCCCTTATGGGCTCTACAAAGTACAAACATCAACAGCTACCAACACACCAATGTACTGGGACGGAGGGCCACTTCACTCTCCTCCACTACTTTCTCCCTCTCTTTAGCACACGAAGCACTCTGTCTACGGCACATTTTAAGGACAGGTGTCTTCGTGTACATCTTTATGGAGTAATTCAATTGAAATTAAAAAGATAATTCAATATTAAAATTTAGATCGATACAAATAAATATTTTAAAAAGTAATAATTGAATATTCCAGAATTGAATGCTCGGGTCTATAACTGTCTTCTACCACTTACAAGCTTTGTTTGATATTATATATATTTAATATAAATTTAAATTATTAACTGTTAAAATAAAACATATTTAATACATATTGAGTGATTTCGTAAAAACTATTTTTAAATTTAAATATTTTTTTGACATTTCACAAATTTAGAAATTTAAAAATAAAGAAACTTAGTTTTGAGTTTGGTTATTTATTTTGCTATAACTTTCCATCCCTATCAATTTCCTTTTGTTGAAAGCAATTTGAACAACTCATCATTTTAAAAAGGGGAAAAAGAAAGAAATAAAATTAATAACTTTTTTTTTTTTATACATTGAGAAAATAAAATTACAAAACTCAGAACTCTCAACTTATCCTAATCCTTATCCCACCCATAATAAAATCACCGACTTTGTTCATCCAGGTCAAACTCTAATTAACAAAAATAATTAAAAAAAAACAATAAAAATTCACAGCATAACCCACAGCTAATTAAAAGCAACTGTGGTGGCACTAGTCTGTGGAGTTCATCATTTACATGGTTGCACTTGTTTGTATCATGTATTATAGTTATACTAAAATCTACGGTCAATAATTGTCCATCTTATGTATAAGGTCAACGAGCAATGTCTGACTTTGTCGTGTAACCCAATTGTTGTTCCATCTCCCAAGTTAGTTTAGAGGCCACTCCGGAATGTTTTGGAACATATTCCTGGTCAAAAATCACAAGATGAGAAGTGGACGGTTAAGATATTTCGATGTTTCGTGTTTGCCACGTGTAATGGTTTTATAGGGCAGTAGGATTTCGAAAGAAAAATGTACTACGTACCTCGAGCTTGCGGATGAGTTCATGGGCAGTTTGGGCAGAGACAATAATGTGACGGGCAGCTGGCGCTATGAATTCTTCATCAACAGCCTTGTCAATGAATGATAGGAGGGAGTTGTAGTAGCCATCAACGTTCAACAACCCTACCTGTATCCAAAAAATAGCATAAAATATGACACTTTCTTTTAGACTTTTTTTAGGTAAGTGACAATATCCTTTTATCCTTTTCACTTTCGATACTTTTTGGGCCAGAATATGACTTTCGTCCCTTAGGTTTTTGATTGATGGAGCTTCTGCATATCACTTCATGGAAGAGAATTTTGGTTCCCATTTCCCATTAACACCTTAATTAGAACAGGTACCATAATAAAGGGAACAATTCAAATGAATTAAGCTTATGTTCATAGAACAAGTACCTCTCTTGTTTTTTTTTTAACCGATAAAGCTTTTAACTCGAGTTTAAAGTCGTTTAATATAACGAGTCAAGTTCAAATTGACAGCAATTCGCGAGCTCAATAATAGAACTCCATTATATAGATGATAAGATAAGTTAAGACAATAATTTTGATGGAGATTAAACGATAAGATTTACGATAAATTTGACTATTTACCGAATGATATATATATATCAATTGTTAAGATTTTTTCAAAATCCTTAATTCTATTTATTTTTGGTTTTTTAATTTTATTTTTCTCTCAATTTTTACCTTTCCAAATTTCTCTCCTTAACAATCGAACTTGAAGCTCATATTCGAAAGCTTGGGTTTATTGGGCTAAAATTCCGACTTGTCTAAACTCGAAGCTGACATGAACTACCATAGGAGAAAATAAGTATAAGCCGAGTTCAAGTAGACCACAAATAACTTAAGACGAGCTCGAGTACTAATAGCTTAGGTCTCCCTCTACTGTTCTTCTAACATCGGTTCTTCAGTAAAAAAAAAATTATACTCAATTTAAAATACTCATTATCTCTTATACGAATTTGGCTTTAGTATAAAGTATAGTGTTATATAAAACATTAAAACAATTGTAACAGTATAACTTTAGTGATGAGATGATTCAAATTGTATCATTTTCTAATGAAAAAAAAGAGATAAATGAAGTAAAATTCATCATCAATAGCTCTTTTTTTTTTTTTCCCTTTTTAACACACATTGAAAAAAAATAAATTCGAATCAAGTGGGAAAAAAATGGAGGCTTACTGGTTTATCATGGATTCCTAGTTGAGCCCAAGTAATAACTTCCAACAGTTCTTCCAAGGTTCCATAGCCACCTGTTTGGTTAATTTTATTCAATTCTTAATTACAATTATCATTTTGAATAACCACTAAATATAAAATATAAAAATGAACCTGGCAAGGCAATAAACGCATCAGCTTGACGAGCCATTTCAGCTTTTCGTTGGTGCATGCCTGACACAGCTCTTACTTCTCCCACCGTCTCTCCCGTAATCTGAAATTACACACAATGCTTTTTATTATTTAAAAAAAAATTGCAGATTTTATTATCTCAACTATTTAATTGACTCTATAAATTTTTTTTTTAAATATTAATTGTTCTTGTTATCCCAATCTCACATGAAACACCAATAAATACTAAGAGACAAATGGTGTCAATTTTTACCTCTCTTGGCATAAGAGTCTTAGGAATTACCCTACAAGAAAAAAAAGTTACCACATGAGAAATTAGAAATTCTTAATTAAATCGGATTTATCATGTTAGTTGTTTGATCGATCTATCAGTTTCGATCATTTTAACAAAATAAAGCATATTTATGTGAATCAACTAATTACAGTTAACTTGATTACGAGAGAAGTTATTATTGATCATAGTTCTATAAAAAAGTACACGATACAAAAATTTATCTTATTAATGGATGACATGAGAAGATAGAGAAAAAAAATATTTTATTTTTATTCAATAGTGAAATAGACCGTTTGTGTCATACTTTTTTTTTGAGAAATTTTTATTTATATCTAATGCAAACTATTATTTTTTGTACTGAATGAAAACTTTATTGATCATTATTAAATAACTTTACTGATAATGTACATATAATTATCAATAAAATTACTTTATATTTACCGATAAAGTTTTCACAAATAAAAAATAATAGTTTGCATAAGATGCAATGGAAAATATTCTTACCCATTTTTTCCAAACTATGATTAAACATGTCCTATTTTATTGACTTTGCTCGAAGTGATTAGCCAACCGTGGAGTGAGAAAATGGTTATTAAGTAATTAACTGACCCCAACACGTGACGACCACCGTCATAGACAGCTTGGGAGACCAGACCCATCAAGCCAATGCTTCCTCCTCCGTAAACCAAGTCAATGTTCCTTTCAACCTGCAGTTTATATTATACTTCATTATTATTAAGCTTGCGTGTTTGATCCAAACAAAGAAACCCTCTGATCTCGCCATTGAAAACAGTGTCATTGCTAAAATATCATTAATTTCTCTATCTCTCAACCATTTATTGTATTTTTCTTCTATTCGATCATCAACCCCAGTTTGATCCAAGTTTTAAAAGCAGAGGATGGTTCTCTGATCTCTGTTTAATTTCCCCAGTCCCATACTCAGTTTCTCTGATTAATCGAAGCTCTTATTTACAACAAGAATTTGAATTAAACAAGAAAAGAAAATCCGTCAAAAAAACAAGCTTCAAAATCTTAATATGATCAAACTTAATCTGGGTATAACTTCTTTGGATATAAATTATGAAAAAACTTTGGTTTTTATTCAATTTAGATACAATTCAGTATAGCACTGTTTATTTTAAAGACTAGCAGAAAAAGTGCAGTAAAATTTTTCAATTTTGGCCAAGTGAAAGATGAAGAAGCATGAATTCCTGGTAAAAATACATAAGAAAAATCACTAGAATGTTAATACACTTAACCATCAATCTCATTAAGAAGTAGATGCACAAAAAGCAGAATTCAAAAGGAAAACAAACACACAATCTGTCTTTCTCTTTCTCTCCAAAAGGTGAGAGATAGTACCAGTTGTTTCCCAAGTTGAATAGCAGCAAGTTGGTAGCTAGGATTCTTGCCAGCGCTGCTACCACAAAAGACACACACTCTTCTGAATCTTGATTTCACGGAAGCTTCTTGTTGTTGTTGTTGTTGTAGGAGGTGGAGGTGGAGTTCTTGATTTTCCATTGGAGGGAAAGCTTGAGAAAAAATATGTTTTGGCTTGGGTGAGTTTTTTTTTTTTCTTTTCTTTATGGTTATGAGAGAGAAGGAAGCAGGAAGGAAGGAAGCCAAAGGGAATGTGTCTGTTGTGCAGAGTAGTCAGCAATCTCTTGAAAACCAAAGCCCAAAAGTTAAGGGAATTTAAAAGAAAATTGGTGTCATTGGTGCCTTTTTATATCAAATCATTGTCCCTACACTGTTGCACACCATTATCTCTCAACTTCTCATCTCATGATATATTCCAAAATGAAGTTCACATTCCCATTAAAATTGAGACTGTCATTTATGGTCCTTGTAACATTTCATGATTAATACAATTAATATAAATAAAATCCTAAAACATGCATGTTAGTGAGTAGTTTTACATAAAATAAAGATTTGTGTACATATAAATTATTTGTGTTTTGCATTTTTATTTAATAGTTCATATACATTAAAACAACATACCTAGACGTTGACAGTGAAAATTTCACACCACTCATTTATCATTTAGTGTTACAAAGTTTTAGTCGATCAAGCTTAGACAATTGTCTTTTTAAACCCTATATGTGAATTGGATTCAAGATTACACCAGTTGAATCAAATCAAGTGATGTTAATATTTATTTCTAAGAGTAAATAATTATTTGAACCTTTTCAAAAAAAATATTTGGAGATAATATTAGTGAAAATTTAAAAACAAATCTGAGAGTAATAATTATTTGTAGATAAGCACGGATGAAAGTTTAAAGTCACGTACTATGTTAGGTGGGCTCACAATCCTTTTTTAATTTAAGAATTGAAATGAAAGTTAAGTTTATGAGGAATGTTATCATAATAAATTTGGCTTTGAATATTCTTCATTTGATGATGTGACATGTAATTTCACAAAAAACTTGAATTCATTTTAACTTTCAATAACTTTCAAATGGAAATGATTGTAATCCCTATGCTTGGATTGAAGAGGAAAGAAACGGAGAGATACATATATCTTTTTCACAAAATAGTGTTAGATACATGTACCATTCTCTTTTATTTCCCTTTATTCCTCTCGATCCAAACATAAAATAAAACAAATAATTCGGGAATAATTATCAGCCATGTGATGTAATTGATATTTATCTATACTGAAATTAAATAATTTAAAGATAATTATCAATGGTTGTTCAAATTAAATAGAACCGTGTCTTCCACAATCACTATAAATAGAGGTGATTACAAGTCTTGAATTCGTAGCATTTAATTATTTAAATTATAAATTTTACATCAATGATTTTTTAACTTTCAATTGGTTGTATGTTATAACTTTTATCAATGAAATATTTTTTTCTTCATTTTAAGATAATTGAATGCATTGAAATAAGTTTTAATAAACTCTAATAGCATTTAGAGGTCATCCAATATATATATATATATATAATTTTCTAAACATACACTATTTTTTATGATTTTTTAAATGATTTACAATGAAAAATGTTTTAAAAAATTATAAATGTTTTAAAAAAGTATTTCCCAAAAAAGAAAAGCAATTTGAGAAGGCAAAAAGCTGAAAAGGCCAGCGAATGGATCTTCTCGTGGCTGTACACGTGATGCTATATTTGAGTTGTAGGCTGTCCCACTTGGGAATGATGATTTTTTTTTTTGGTTAAGGGATGGGAATAACAAATTTATGATAAAAATTCAAAAGCAAAATTGAAATTATGAGAAGCTAATGTACATCTTTGTACCCTTTGAGAGAGAGGGATCAGGATCTCATGGGCCGTACAAGTTGGACCTACTGAATAAATGTGTATTACAGCTGTAATGTTAGTTTGCACATATGCTACTGTCTTCACACTGGGCCGCTTTGCGTTCATTTCAGCTGCAATTTTTATTGGCTTCTGTCTTTTCTGTAAACCGTATACGATGAAAAATAAGATCGGAAGTATATGGTTCTGCTTATTCTGTAACTTTTGCAACCTATCTCACTTGTTCACAAACATATATATATATATGTTTGTGAACAAGTGAGATAGGTTGCAAAAGTTACAGAATAAGCATATATATATATATATATATATATATATATATATATATATATATATATCCACTCAATTTGTCAATCTAGACAATAGTAGATGCCCAAATAGTATTGTATTAATTATAAGAAACTCGAAAAGTAACGAATTAGTTCATATACGAGCAAAAATAAAAACTTCAAAATCTTCGCATGACGTCGCACGACGGACGTCCTCTTATTAATTGTGTCAATGGATGAATGAACTTGATTAACAAAATAAATGACTACTCGTATTTACTCAATTAGCTAGTAATATATATCACAAGTAAGTTATTTACTTAAATGTAAAAATTTCAAGTAACGTGACGCAATTACAATGGAACATGTCACCATAAGATGGTGATGTGTCATTATGTCGTTGTATGCTTGAAATTTTCTATTGCTTCATTTAAGAAATTACAACGTATTTATTTGATCCGTTTTAAATCACATAAATATATGATTGCTTCGATCAAACCATAATTAACTTATTACAATTAATCTTAAGACGTATTTTAAAAGTTAGACAAGCTTTTTTTTTTTCTTTTCAAAATACAACAGATTTAACTATTTTTTGCAATTGTTTTCCTTTTCACTTTTGATAACAAGTGTTTGTTTAGTCAGTAAAAAGTATTAACCATTGACACAACAGTAGAAACGATTTATAATTTATTTTATAATTTTTAAAATGATTTGATGAAATAGTAATAAAATTATAAACTATTTAACATTTAATAAAACAACAATAAAAATAAAATTTTAAATATAAGTTAAAAAATAAAAACCAATTCACAAACCCCAAATTATTAATTATTAAAAAGTTATCAACCAAAAAAGTTTACTTGAAATGGGTATGGTAGTGGCCGCCCAAAAAAATGATTATTATTTCCACTTAATGATGAGTGCAAGTCACATGCTTCCATTATAAAGAATTGATAGAACCACAAAAGAATAAATCAAACTGTAGATTAAGTATCAAAAAGGATAATCAAATTGTAGCGTAAGTATAAAAATAGAAAATCAAATTGTCGCTTACATAACAATAACAAACTCCACTACAAATAGTTAAACGGCTTAAGCCTAAAGAGCATGTTTTGGACGCATGCATCATTCTTTCAACTAGCGTAAACTCGAACCGAATCAAATTTAAATATTAAAGTATTTGAATTTGGTTTGACTTAAAATGAATAAACTTGTATTCGATCAATTTTATAATTACTTAAAGTTGGCTCAGCTCAGCTTGATAATAAATTAGCCTATTCAAATTTGAGCCATAGATTTTTCTTTTGAGCTCAAGTTCGAGTCTGAACTATAATTTTAATAAATAAAAAAATTAAATAAGTATTTATTTGAACTCGAGCTCGATAATACCTTATTGAATTGTTCAAGAGCCTTTCGAATTGAATCTTAAGGTATTCGAGTTTAGTTCGATAAGCTATTTGAGCCTAATTTTCAAACTCGAGCTTGATAAAAACTCGACTCAAATCCAATCCTACATTCAACCACTATAATTTTATAAATTAACAAGTCACGAGATGGACCTTGAGGACTATGACATGAAGATTCTCAAATGAAAGTGGACTTATTAGATAATTTCTTTATATATAACTAGGGTCACAGTTACCTTGCCTTTTTTGGAGGCACAAATAAAATTTTCATATTTGCTAATAAAAATGATCACATTTATTAGTAAAAAAATCACATTTGATAGTAAATTGTCACTTTGGAAAATCTCATATAACTGGCATTACGGAATCTGTGACATTTTCTTTTAAAGAGAAATGTGGTTATTGGAGGTAGATTCAATGATGAACTGCTTACAAAGAAGACGTCATGTAACGACTCATCCTGGGTTGGCCACTCTCGAGACAGTATCATCATATTTTGAGAATCCTAGCACGACACATATATGCAATAATAAATATACTACTAACAATTTTTTTTATTTAATCCTCAATCCTCAACAGGAGAGGTAAACAAATATGATATTTACTTAAACATAGTATACATAAACGCATTACTATTTACAATAAAAATTTTACAAGTCTTATTCTCGATTGTCTGAGGATATTGACACGTACGTGGCTTATAGAAAATGGCCTCGTCTGTTTCTCAACCCACCAAACTATTTATCTTGTTTGCTACTTGAAAATCATTGTACAATGAGGGGTGAGCTTCACAAGCTCAGTGAATTAAATTTACTAAAAGTATTCTAATTTCATAAATAGACCGTTAATATTTAATCATTTATTTCTCCTATAACTGGATAATAGCATAATGTCTAACATTTAAATAATTCATATATTATTATATTTCTATGTTTCTTTCTCTCATTCTCACTGTAACTGTCTCTCTCTCTGGGAGATTCATACATCTATAAATAAATTCACCATGCTATACCACACATAAGCATTTCGATAATGCAAGCAATAATTTAAAACAAATATAATGCATGAATGATTATGATGGGAACATCTTCCCACCTGTCGATAGGTTGTTATTATCTTAGACCGGCTGCCTTCCTGGTTCTTTCATTCTCATAAGACTGGCTGCCTTCTTGGTTCTTTCATTTTCATTAGACCGACTGCTTTCTCAGTTCTTTCATTTTCATTAGACCGGCTGCCTTCCCAGTTCTTTTCTTTCCCATTTAATGCATATGTATATGAGCAATGACATGGAATATGCATATAACCAGTAATATAAAAACAACATATAAATTCAAAACACTTAAATTGACTATCCCGATTTTTCTCAAATTTATATAACAAAAATTCCTCTCATCCCAAGTCACATCAAATAATCCATTAAAGCTTGTCAAGATTTACTAAATTTCATCCAAAATCATATTAATTCATTCATCAAAGCTTGTCAAAATCCACTAAAATTCACTCATTATAATTCGTATTAAAACATCAATATAACTCATCAATAATTTATTTATTGCTTTTATTCTCAAATAAACTTATTATTTCCAAAAATATTATTTCTCACCGAAAAATATTTCTACATGTCCAAATTTCCTATCATACCTATAAATCAAATTTTCATCTATCACCCAAGCATAAATCAATAATTTATTTTAATATTATCACTAGATATTTCATTTTTATTTAGACTATTTAAAGTAAATCCAACTCACCACGTAGCACTTAAAGCTACTCGTGGATCACCTCCTTGCCTTTTCCGTTCTTCTCCGAAACTTCCCCCGATCACTGACCGCCAACACCTAACATAATATTAGTATTCAATTTCTTATTCATAAACCATACACTTTGAAAATTCTCACTTTGACTTTCTGGAACTTTCATAAATGCTAAAATTTTAAAATAAACATTACCTTATTATTTTCTGTTATTCTGATAGCTTCCTGAAATTCTTTATAAAATATTTCCCGAAAATCCCTTCAGAATTTTGTTCTGATAACATTTCTTTGAACTCCTAAATATTTTAAGAAAATAGATGAATTACATGAACTAAACAAATTTCCTTCGCGTAACTTGCCTGAACCTATTGCACACATTTATATAAGAGAGCTTGGGCTGAAAACTTCAGCAGCCACTCTCTCTTATAGTCTCCACGATTTGGAGACGTGTAAGGCAAATCACCTTCTTAAATTCCCTTTCACCTTTCACCTTTCACCTTTCACTTCACCTTCACCTTTCACTTTTCACCTTCACCTTTCACTTTTGTCTTTTTTTTTTCTTTGCAGTTCTGCTGTCCGCCACGTTTTACTGTTCATGTCTTTTTTTTTTTTTTTTTATACAACTACGGGTATTACAATTCTATCTACCTTACAAAAATTTTGTCCCCAAAATTTCTTACCTAAAATCAAGAAAAGAGTTGAGAAAAATCTTTTCTCATTCTTGTTTCATGCTCCCACATGATTTATTCGACATCTTTATTTCGTCATAATACTTGAATCAAAGGAATGACTTTATTGCACATGACTTGTTCCATTCTGTCTAGGATTCTAACTGGTGCTAGCATAAAAGTAAAGTCTTTCTGAATTTCTATTGCCTGATTCGTGATATTATGGGACTCATCGTGCAAGTACTTTCTTAGTAGTGACACATGAAAAACATTATGTAATTGCTTTAATTCCGAAGGAAAATTCAAACGATATGCTACGGGCCCAATTCTCTCAATCACCTCATAGGGTCCCATAAATCATGGGCTCAACTTTCCCTTCTTCTTAAATATCAACACTCATTTCCACGGAGATATCTTCAAAAATACCCAATCACCAACTTGGAACTCTAAAAGTCGTCTTCTTTTATCAGCATATCATTTCTGTCTGTTCTGAGCTACTTTGAGGTTCTCCCTAACCAGTTTGATCCTTTCAGTGGTCAAGTCTATCATTTCTGGGCCATATATCTTTCTCTCTCCAACTTCTTCCCAACATACTGGAGTTCTACACCTTCTACCATACAAAGCCTCAAAAGATGCCATCCCAATACTAGTTTGATACTGATTATTGTATGCAAACTCGATCAAAGGCAAATAAGCATCCCAGCTTACTAAGAAACTTAATACACTTGCCCTCAGCATATCTTCTAGTATTATGATAATTCTCTCTGTCTGCCCATCAATTTGTGGATGAAAAGCTGTACTAAACTATAATTGTGTACCCATAGCTTCTTGGAAACCCCTCCAAAATCTAGAGGTAAATCTAGAATCTCTATCTAAGATGATACTCAAGAGTATTCCATGTAATTTTACTATCTTTGCAACATACAACTCAACCAACTTTTCTGGACTCCAAGGAATCTTGATAGAAGAAAATGTGAAGACTTAGAAAGTCTATCCACTATAACCCATACAGCATCATGCCCTCTCTGGGTACGGGAAAAACCAGAGACAAAATCCATACCCATATTTTCCCATGGCCACTCAGGTATTGGAAGAGGTTGTAATAAACCTGTTGGATGTCTATTCTCAGACTTTACTTGTTGACAAGTCAAACATCTAGCAATGTATTCTGCTATATCTTTCTTCATCCCTGACCACCAATAATTTTGCTTCAACCCCCTGTACATCTTATTATTACCTGGGTGCATAGAACATACAGAATCATGAGCCTACCTTAATATCTTCTTTCTAATTTTCATATTATTGGGAACACAAATTCTTTGCCCCAATACCACCATATTATATTCTCTAATTTTAAATTCGGTTGGCTTCCCACTCAACACCTCCTGCCTGATTTTCTCTATCCCCTCATCTTTACCTTGCAGCTGTAATAACCGATCAATAATAGGAGATTGTATCACCATATTTGCCATTAATACTCCTCTATCATTGACACTCAATTGCATCCTCATTCTTCTTAATTCTATCATCAGGCTAGTATTATAACTCCCAATAGTAGTTAATCTCCCTGTAACCTTTCTACTCAATGTATATGCTACCATATTAGCCTTTCCTGGATGATACTGAATTGTACAGTCATAATCACAAATCAATTCCATCCACATCCTCTGCCTAAAATTCAACTCTTTCTTGGTTGGTAAATGCTTCAAGCTTTTATGATCAGTAAAAATTTCACACTTGGCTCCATATAGATGGTGTCTCCAAATCTTCAAAGCAAAAACTATGGCAGCCAATTCTAAATCATGGGTAGGGTAATTCCTTTCATGGTTTTTTAGTTGCCTAGATGCATAAGCTATAGCTCTCCCATGTTGCATCAACACACATCTCAATCCCTGATGTGATGCATCACTATAAACCACAAATCTTTCATCACCAGAAGGAAGCACTAATACTGGGGCAGTTTTCAGTTTTTCTTTCAACAACTATAAACTTTTTAAATTCCTCTGACCACCTAAACTTCACATCCTTCCTGGTCAATTTAGTCAAAGGTCTAGGAATCATAGAAATTTTTTGGATAAATCTTCTATAATAACCTGCTAACCCCAAAAAGCTTCTAACTTCAGTCATACTCGTGGGTCTTTCCTAATTCAACATTGTTTCTACTTTTTGTGGGTCAATTACTATCCCTTCTCCCGACACAACATGCCCCAAGAAAGATATTTTGTTCAACCAAAACTCACATTTAGAGAACTTCGCATATAATTTATCTTTCCTCAGAATCTCCAACACTATCTCCAAATGTCGCATATGCTCATCTTCATTCTTGGAATATACCAAAATATCATCAATAAACATAATTACAAATTTATCCAAGAATGGTTTAAACACCTGATTCATAAGGTCCATAAATGCCGCTAGAGCATTGGTTAGCCCAAAAGGCACCACTAAGAACTCATGATGTTCATAACGTGTCCTAAAAGCAGTTTAAGGCACGTCCCCCTCCTTTATCCTCAATTGATAATAACTCGACCTCAAGTCTATCTTAGAGAACACTTTAGCTGTAACTACTCGAATAAGTCATCTATCCTGGGCAAATGATATCTATTATTGATTGTGATCTTATTCAATTGTCTATAATCAATACACAACCTCAATGTCCCATTCTTCTTTTTTCCAAACAATACAGAGGCTCCCCAGGGTGACGTACTAGATCAGAAAAATTGTTTATCTAGCAACTCCTAAAGCTGAACCTTCAACTCTCTTAATTCAGCTGGGGCCATTCTATAGAGTGCTATGAATATGGGTGCTGATCCTGGAATCACTTCAATAGAAAATTCAATCTCCTTTTTGGGAGGCAACCCAGTCAACTCTTTAGGGAAAACATTGGGAAAATATTTTACTACCCAGATTTCTTCTAAATTTTTACCCTCCTTATTAGAATCTAGTACATGCGCCAAATACCCCTCACAACCCTTCTTCAACCATTTGCTAGCAGTTAAGGCAAAAATATGACAATTGGCAAGTATCTTACGTTCCTCTTGAAAATTAAACTCCTCCTGTCCAGGTATTTTGAACACCACATTTTTCCTAAAGCAATCTACCCAAGCATGATATGCAGATAACCAATTCATCCCCAGAATTAAATCAAAATCTATCATATCTAAAGGCAATAAATCAACTTCAAATTCTCTATCAGCAATATTAATCACACAACCTCGATAGATTGCTTTGATAATAACTCTATCTCCCGTAGGAACCTCAACAATAATTGTGTGCATCAAAGGACTTGCACTAGCATCAATAGATTTCATATAACTACTGGATGCAAAAGAATGGGTCAACCAGGATCAATCAATAATCTAGCAGTCCTACCAAGGATAGAGATCATACCCATAACAACATCAGGAGTGGCTTGTGCATCCTGTTGGGTCAAAGCATAGACTCTGCCATCTCTAGATTGAATTTGATTACCTCATCCTCGCTTTGCTACTGATCCTCGACCTCTGCCCCACACACCCCCTGATCCGCTACCTCTCTCCATCGATCTCCTCCCAACACTTATAACACTTACATCAGCAGATTTCCCCGCTGAGCAATCTACAATAAAATGTCCTCCTTCACCACATACAAAGCATATCTGCGTAGGGCAGTTCCAAGATAAATGCCCCATCCGATTATATTTAAAACAAATTCTTGACTTCCGGTCATACATCAAATTACAACTTCCCTTTGGTGGCATACTTATTCATCTACCGTAACTCCCAATTCCCATAGTCTGCCTCCCAAATCGAGAGGTCCCACTGGTATTACTCTGAGCCACAGAAATAACAGATCCTGCTTGCCTCTGACTCTGCCCTATAGTTCCTTGTTACAAGGATCGCCCTCTCTGGGGTGGTCTCCCGCCCTGTACACCCATACTGCTACCTCCTCTATATCCCTAAAATATATACCTCTTCAACCAATCCATCCTACCCTTAAACTCCATCGAATCCTTCTCAATCTGTAATACTTTATCCACCAATACAACAAAATTTCCTATACCCATGTAAGAGAGTTTAGATCGAATTTCGTAGTGTAACTCGTTTAGAAATCTCTTACATTTTCTTTCCTCCATATTCACTAACTCAGGTAAAAATCTGTTATTATACTCCGCCACATATAAGGTATTCTGCTTTAAATGAATAAAATCTCTCTCTTACTAGGTTTGAAATGTATCTGGAAAGTATTTCGCAAAGAACTCATCCTTAAACTTACTCCAAGTCAAAGGCTGATCTACCTGTGTACTCATCCTAGGCAAAATATCCTTCCACCATTGAGAAGCCTCAACCTCCAGCATAAACGAAACAAAAGCCACAGTCTCTTTGTCAGACACCGGTAAGACCTCAAAATATTTCTCAACATGCCTAAACCATTGCTCAGCTTCCACTGGATTTACAGATCCCCTAAAAGACTTAGGTTTAAGCTTAAGAAACCTCACAAAACAATCACCTTGCATCTCCTGTGCAAATACACCGACCTTGTGACCTTCTTGCCTCTCCACATCCGGTTCTCTTCTGTCCCTTTCATCTAACCTTCTCTGTAAATTATCAGCCCTTTCTTTAGCTGTATTCATCTTTTTTATAGTACGATTAAGGGCTTCTCTCAATTCATTATTCCTACCTTCAGATACTCTCCCAGTTCTCCTAGTACTAGCTGCATTATCAACATGTTCCCTTGCGGGAATCACAGACTCAATTTCCTCATCTAGTTCAGTCCTCCTAAAAATTAGGGGTCTATCATGTCCCCTCTGATTTAGAGCTCTTCCTTTAGCTCTCGCATGACCACGTGTTATCCTCAGATTCTGCATTTAAAATATAGTTTATTTAGATTTTCCACTTTTTAAATTCTCATACAGTCTATAGAATCCTAAAACCTAATGCTCTGATACCAAAATTGTAACGACCAATCCCGAGTTGGCCACCCCCGAGACAGTGTCATCACATTTTAAGAATCCCAGCATGACACATATATGCAACAATAAATATAATACTAACAGAACTTTCTTTTATATCATTCTGATATTAATTTAAACATAGTATACAACGTAAAATGCATGAATATTTACAAATAAAATTTTTCTTTCATTTTCTCATTTGTCTGAGGATATTGACACGTATGGGGCTTACAGAAAATGTTTTCGTTTGACTTTCAACCCATCAGACTACTTATCCTAACTGCTACCTTAAATCATTGTATAATGAGGTGTGAGCTTCACCAAGGAGAAGTAGAGGAATATGTATACCACCAAGGAGAAGTGGTAATCTGATGTATGATCAGGAGTCAAGGGTTTGCTTTAAATGAAATCAGATAGGGCATTTATCTCGGAACTGCCCTACGCAGATATGCTTTGTATGTGGCGAGGGAGGACATGTGGCTGTAGATTGTCCAACGGGGAAATCTATTAACGTATACGTTGGAAGTGTTGGGAGAAGATCAGTGGTGGATCAGCAAGTGCGCGGGGCAGAGGTCGAGGATCAATAGTAGAGCGAAGACGTGGTAACCAGTTTCAGTCCAGAGATAGCAGGGTCTATGCATTGACCCAATAGGATACACAAGACACTCCTCATGTTTTTATGGGTATGATATCCATCCTTGGTAGGCCTGCTAGATTATTGATTAATCATGGTATAACCCATTCTTTTGCATCTAGTAGTTATATGAAATCTATTGATGCTAGTGCTAGTCCTTTGATGCATACTATTGTTGTTGAGGTTCCTATTGAAGATAAAGTTATTATCAGGACAATCTATCGAGGTTGTGTGATTAATATTGCTAATAGAGAATTTGAAGTTGATTTATTGCCTTTAGATATGATAATTTTTGATTTAATTCTGGGAATGAATTGGTTATCTGCATATCATGCTTGAGGAGAACGTAAGATACTTGCTAATTGTCTTATTTCTACCTTGACTGCTAGTAAATGGTTGAAGAAGGGTTGTGAGGGGCATTTGACATATTTGGTGGATTCTAGCAAAGAGAGTAGGAAGTTAGAAGAAATCTTGGTAGTAAATTACTCGCAAGCGCACGATTCTTTTGCAGTATAGCGTTGTGCAAGTGCGAGGTCGAATCCACAGGGAATTGCGTTGTGAAAATATAAATTTTAAACTAAATTAACTCTATCTTAACCTAGTTCCGAATTTTGAATGATAATTTACAAAACAAATTAAAACTAAATTAAATTGATTTAAAATCTAATAATAAAAACACTAAGGTTTCTGAATCCACCCCGCCAAAGTTAAGCATATATGTTTTAAAAATATAGCCTACCAAAACATTCCATGAATCCAAATATAAGACCAAAAACAAAGAATATCCCAACTAAACCAAAAGCATCCAATGTATCCGCTCTCAACAAATCACAAAGGAAATCCAATTTAATCGAAAAGCATTCAATGTATCCATCAGATGAAACACAAAGAATATCCAATAGACAATTTAAACTCAATCAATTATAAGATTAACTCAAATAATTGACAGAACATTTTATACTAAAAATTGTCAGATTTGTACAAGCAAATCTGAACTACTACGCCAAACAACGGCGGGGCTTCATCTTCAACCTTAGCTGAAGAGTCTAGCCACTCATAACTATAAAACTATAATAAAAAGTGCTGAACATTTAAACTAAAACAACTGAATATAAAGAAATAAATAAACAACTTTACATGGGAGAAATTTCACTCGCTGATGGGCGGCGCTTCCTCTCGTGGTAGCAATGCCTTCGGGATCCACCAGAATGCTAGCGGACGTCCACCAGTAAACACCAAAGTGGCTCAGGAATTGTACACTGAATGATGAAGCCAGATGATGTTTATATAGGGGAAGACCCGGAGCAATATGGGTTGCAGATTCGATGTGGGATACTGCCTGTGTGCTCTCGATCGCAGTGTGGTGCGATCGATCGCAGGTACGATCGATCGCAGGTACGATCGATCGCATGTCTTGTGCGAACGATCTCATGTGCGCTCGATCGCATGTCTGCTACGATCGATCGCAGATGCACTGAACTTCAAATATTTCGATGTGGGATGTTGACCATGCGCTCGTTCGTAGGCAGGTGCGCTCGATCGCATATCTCGTGCGATCGATCGCAATGTCTCCAGAAGCTTCACATCTCCTGAAATGCTTTATTTTCTTCACAAACCTGTAAAAATACACAAAACACAAGAAAGACGTAAAATAAAGTGAATTACTACTAACTAAGAGCATAACAAATATAAGTTAAGGGTCTAAAATATGCAATATTTAAGACTCATCAAATACCCCCAAACTTATATTTTGCTAGTCCCTTAGCAAAACAAAATAAAAGACTCAATGAAAAACAAAGAACATAAAGATAAAGTCATCATTCATGGTATCCAAAAATTTAAGGAGCACACATCACCATGATATTCATTCATAAGCAAGCTTAAAAAGGTAAACCCATCTTCGCAATGAATAGAAATGTTAAAATCTAATTACTTACAAAAGGCAGGTTAAGGCATCACAAGTCTGACACTGTGTAAAGTGAATTAGCATATAAAAATGAAGCTTCCAAGTGACTCCAATGTGTAAGGTCTCCATGTCTCAAGATTCACCAAATTTCCCATCAGAATGAATAAAAATGGCATAGTTTTTATATTCTTTTTTTTTTTTTATATAAAAGGCTCTGCTATGTTTAATTCCCTTAAGCTTTCTAATTGACCCATTTAGCGAGTGTTGAGTCAATGACTCCCAAACCAGATGGTTTTAGGGTATTAGGTGTAAAGACACCCCTAAGAACTTACTAACTCGATTAAAAAAGGCTACGAAATTAAACCGGCCTTAATACTACAAAACAAAATTCCACCTTTTGACGTGAACACTCACTGCTTACTGAGGCAAGAGGTCCAGTTACTCAGCGGAAAGTTTATTTATGATAATAATTTTTTTATGCTTTTCTACGCCCAAGAGTTCATCCAACAAGTCATCCAGTTTCAGTTAAGATAAGGAAAAATACACATTAAAATCACATGTCATACCTCACATAATTTTTACTAATGTGCTCGTGTTAGATTATGTCAAACATGTGAATTATCAAATGCCTAAGGTAAGTAACTAAATTTTAAAATTTATCACCAGATCATGTGTTCAAAATGTTAAGCTCACCAATGACATCACATCACAGAAATTGTTTAGATCAACCAAAATTTCACGATAACATGAGCATGCATTTATCTCTACGACGAAAAGATAACAAATTAGGACAAAGTGTGTGATGTGTCTCCCATACCCCCAAACTTAAATTACACATTGACCCCAATGTGTGACTAATATGGAAAGAGCTGACCTGAGATATGGAGAACTATCTGGACTGGTATGGCTCATAACATACCCCCAAACTTGAACTGAAGTACGCATTGTCCTTGAAAAATAAAAAAAACTGGAAAACAAAAAATACTGGACACAAACATTAATCATAAAAATGCGAAATAATAAATAAACAGAAAAGATAAGCTGTGGGGTGCCTCCCATGAGCGCTAAGTTTAACATCTTCAGCCAGACCCAACATTAGTAAACAGGCCCAACTAAGCGCTCCACCATCTGATCAATAAATTGGAATGGAAAATGATCAGGCCTAGTGGCAGCATTCAATTTACGGTAGTCTAGACACTTTCTCCGTCTTGACTGCACTCGAGTTGGAACCAACTCATCGTCTTTATTTACTACTGTAAATTTAGCACGTTTAGGCACGACTTTAATCAGGCTCACCCACTTGCTATCAGAGATGGGATAAATGATCCCTGCCTCTAACAGCTTAATATCTTCTGCCCTCACAACCTCTTGCATAGCAGGGTTGAGCCTTCTTTGTGGCTCCCTCGATGGCTTGGCATTCTCCTCCAACTGTATCGTGTGTATTACCAACGAGGGGTTGATTCCCTTAACATCCTCAATAGTCCAGCCTATAGCTTCCTTATGCTCTCTTAAGACGTCCAATAATTTATCCTCTGGAGCATCACCCAAATCTAAAGCTATAATTATAGGCAAAGAATCTGCTGGACCTAGGAACTTATACTTAAGATTGTCCGGTAAAGGCTTAAGTTCCTTCTTGGGGGGTTCAGGTGTTGTGGTTTCCTCCGTCTCACTGATCTTTAGAGGAGCAGACTCCAAAGTAGCATTTGCTTGCTTAAACAACTTATCTAAGCCCAAATCCTCTTCAAATTGAGCAAAACATGCCTCAAGGGGGTCCTCAATACGTGATTCATCAATAGTCTCCTCCGTCTCATTGCTCTTCTGAGGATCAGACTCCAAAATGGCATTCACTTCCTCTAGTAACTTATCTAAGCCCAAGTCCTCTCCAAAGTGAGCAAAGCATGCCTCCAGAGGATCCTCAAACTCCTCTCCTTTCTTGGGTGCTTGTAATCTCTCAGGGTAAGACACTTTAGGTAAAAACGACCTAGGGAGATCCTTAATGATAGGTGTGGCTGTAGACGGCTCAGCATCTATTTTTTCTTTGTTGCCACTTTCTCGCCCTTGTATAGGAGTTGATAAATTTCCCACCGCAAACTGTTCCTTTGGGTTAGGATCAGGTTGACTGGGGAACTTTCTTTCCTCTTCTTCACCCACGTAACTTGCGATTTGATCAATTTGACTCTCTAGCTCGGCAATCGCTTGGGTGTTTTCTATGGTTGCACTCATCACTTCACTCATAGATTGGCTAGTCGTTTTCATGAAATCATTGAGAGTGTCCTCCAATGACTGTGAAACCGATGCTGGCGCTTGAATGGGAGCTTGGTAAGCGGGTGATGGTGCTGGATAGGCATAACTTGGTATTGGTGGAGGAAATTCAGGAGGGTATTGATTATAAGGGGCTCCTCCCTGATTCATCAGTTGGTTCTGCTCCCACGAAAAATTAGAGTGGTTCCACCACCCTGGATTGTATGTTTCGGAGTAAGATCCATTTGATTCCCAACAACAGTCATTGAAAGCATTCATTTGTTCCATGGGGTACTCGACACAAGCCGGCATTGACGGACAATTCTGTGCTAGATGCATGGGACTAGCACAGATGGAACAGCTATCAACATTGAATGTGTTGGCAGCATTGAGAGACGGGCCGGTCATTTTCATGTACTCCTTAATGGTGTCCTCTAAAGACTGTGAAACCAGCGCTGGATTCATCCACATAATTTTTTTTTTTAAACAAAAAAAAATAACTAACTAGTAGAAAAATAAAATCATTTTAGACCAAAAAATTTCACAAACCAAACAATTCCCCGGCAACGGCGCCAAAAACTTATTGTGAGTTTTAAATTACTCGCAAGCGCACGAGTCGTTTGCAGTATAGCGTTGTGCAAGTGCGAGGTTGAATCCACAGGGAATTGTGTTGTGAAAATATAATTTTTAATCTAAATTAACTCTATCTTAACCTAGTTTCGAATTTTGAATGATAATTTGCAAAACAAATTAAAACTAAATTAAATTGATTTAAAATCTAATAATAAAAACACTAAGGTTTCCGAATCCACCCCGCCAAAGTTAAGCATATATGTTCTAAAAATATAGCCTACCAAAACATTCCATGAATCCAAATATAAGACAAAAAACAAAGAATATCCCAACTAAACCAAAAGCATCCAATGTATCCGCTCTCAACAAATCACAAAGGAAATTTAATTTAATCGAAAAGCATTCAATGTATCAATCAGATGAAACACAAAGAATATCCAATAGACAATTTAAACTCAATCAATTATAAGATTAACTCAAATAATTGACAGAACATTTTATACTAAAAATTGTCAGATTTGTACAAGCAAATCTGAACTACTACGCCAAACAACGGCGGGGCTTCATCTTCAACCTTAGCTGAAGAGTCTAGCCACTCATAACTATAAAGCTATAATAAAAAGTGCTAAACATTTAAACTAAAACAACTGAATATAAAGAAATAAATAAACAACTTTACATGGGAGAAATTCCACTCGTTGACGGGCGGCGCTTCCCCTCGTGGTAGCAATGCCTTCGGGATCCACTAGAATGCTAGCGGACGTCCACCGGTAAACACCAAAGTGGCTCAGGAATTGTACACTGAATGATGAACCCAAATGGTGCTTATATAGGGGAAGACCCGGAGCAATATGGGTTGCAGATTCGATGTGGGATACTGCCCGTGTGCGCTCGATCGCAGTGTGGTGCGATCGATCGCAGGTACGATCGATTGCATGTCTTGTGCGCAAGATCTCATATGCACTCGATCGCATGTCTGCTACGATCGATCGCAGATGCGCTGAACTTCAAATATTTCGATGTGGGATGTTGACCGTGCGCTTGTTCGTAGGCATGTGCGCTCGATCGCATATCTCGTGCGATCGATCGCAATGTCTCCAGAAGCTTCACATCTCCTTAAATGCTTTATTTTCTCCACAAACCTGTAAAAATACATAAAACACAAGAAAGACGTAAAATAAAGTGAAATACTACTAACTAAGAGCATAACAAATATAAGTTAAGGGTCTAAAATATGCAATATTTAAGACTCATCACCTCCCAATTGGGAGATTTAATTTTCTATTGATGTGATTCTAGGATAAGCACCCATACCCATAGCACCATATAGAATGACACCAGTTGAATTGAGAGAGTTGAAAGTTCAGCTTCAGGAGTTGCTAGATATATAGTTTATCCGACCTAGTATGTCACCTGGGGAGCCCTGTGTTATTTGTCAAGAAGAAGGATGAGACTATGAGGTTGTGCATTGATTATAGATAGTTGAATAAGATCACCATCAAGAATAGATATCTTTTGCCCATGATAGATGATTTATTTGAGCAGTTACAGGGAGCTAGAGTGTTTTCTAAGATAGACCTGAGATCGGGTTATCATCAATTGAGGATAAAGGAGGGGGACGTGCCTAAGACTACTTTTAGGACACGTTATGGCCATCATGAGTTCTTGGTGATGCCATTTGGGTTGACTAATGCTTCTGCAGCATTTATGGACCTTATGAATCATGTGTTTAAACCATTCTTGGATAGATTTGTAATTGTGTTTATTTATGATATTTTGGTATATTCCAAGAATGAAGAGGAGCATATGCGACATTTGGAGATAGTGTTGAAGATTTTGAGGAGAGAGAAATTATATGCAAAGTTCTCTAAATATAAGTTTTGGTTAAGCGAGATATCTTTCTTGTGGCATATTGTGTCGGGAGAAGGGATAGTAGTTGACCCAGAAAAAGTAGAAGCAGTGTTGAATTGGGAAAGACCCACGAGTGTAACTGAAATTATAAGCTTTTTGGGATTGACTGGTTATTATAGAAGATTTATCCAAATTTTTTCTATGATTGCTGGACCTTTGACTAAATTGACCAGGAAGGATGTGAAGTTTAGGTGGTTAGAGGAATGTGAGAGAAGTTTCTAGTTGTTGAAAGAAAAACTAACTACTGCCCCAGTATTAGTGTTTCTTTCTGGTGATGAAGGATTCGTGGTTTATAGTGATGCGTCACATCAGGGGTTGGGATGTCTGTTGATGCAACATGGTAGAGTTACAGCTTATGCATCTAAGCAACTAAAAAACCATGAGAGAAATTACCCAATCCATGATTTAGAATTGGCTGTCATAGTTTTTGCTTTGAAGATTTGGAGACACCATCTATATGGAGCCAAGTGTGAAATTTTTACTGATAATAAAAGCTTGACGCATTTACCAACCTAAAAAGATTTGAATTTGAGGCAAAAGAGGTGGATGGAATTGATTTGTGATTATGACTGTACAATTCATTATCATCCAGGAAAGGCTAATGTAGTAACTGATGCATTGAGTAGAAAGGCTACGGGGAGATTAGCTGCTATTGGGAGTCATAATACTAGCCTGATAATAGAATTAAGAAGAATGAGGACGCAGTTAATGGTCAATGATAGAGGAGTATTAATAAAAAATATGGTGATACAATCTTCTATTATTGATCATTTATTACGGATGCAGGGTAGAGATGAGGGGATAGAGAAGATCAGGCGGAAAGTGTTGAGTGGGAAGCCAACTGAGTTTAGAATTAGAGAACATGGTATGGTAGTATTGGGGCATAGATTTTATGTTCCCAATGATGTGGAGATGAGAAAAGAGATACAAAAGGAGCCTCATGATTTGGTATATTCCATGCACCCAGGTAATAATAAGATGTACAGGAAATTGAAACAAAATTATTGGTGGTCAGTGATGAAGATGGATGTAGCAGAATATATTTCTAGATGTTTGACGTGTCAACAGGCGAAGTCTGAAAATAGACATCCAGCAGATTTATTACAACATTTTCTAGTACCTGAGTGGCCATGGGAAAATGTGAGTATGAATTTTGTCTCTGGTTTTTCCCGTACCCAGAGGGGACATGACATTGTGTGGGTTATAGTGGATAGACTTTCTAAGTCTTCACATTTTCTTCCTGTTAAAACTATTTGGAGTCCAGAAAAGTTGGCTGAGTTGTATGTAGCTGAAATAGTAAAATTACATGAAGTACCCTTGAGTATAGTATCAGATAGAGATTCTAGATTTACTTCTAGATTTTGTAGGGGTTTCTAAGAAGCTATGGGTACGTAATTATAGTTTAGTACAACTTTCGTCCACAAACTGATGGGCAGATGGAGAGAATCATCAAAATACTAGAAGATATGCTGAAGGCAAGTGTATTGAGTTTCTCAGTGAGCTGGGATGCTTATTTGCCTTTGATCGAGTTTGTATACAATAATCAGTATCAAACTAGTATTAGGATGGCACCTTTCGAGTCTTTATATGGTAGAAGGTGTAGAACTCCTGTATACAGGGAAGAAGTTGGAGAGAAAAAGATATATGGCCCAGAAATAATAGATTTGACTACTGAGAGGATTAAACTGGTTAGGGAGAACCTCAGAGCAGCCCAGAACAGATAGAAGGGATATGCTGATAAAAGAAGACGACCTCTCAAGTTCCAGGTTGGTGATTGGGTATTTTTTAAGATATCTTCGTGGAAGGGGGTGTTGAGGTTTAAAAAGAAGGGAAAGTTAAGCCTGAGATTTATGGGGCCTTATGAAGTGATTGAGAGAATTGGGCCCGTAGCATATCGTTTGGATTTGCCTCCAGAATTTAACCAATTACATAATATTTTTCATGTGTCACTACTGAGAAAGTACTTGCACGATGAATCTCATAGTGTCTCGAATCAAACGATAGAATTTCAGGAAGATTTGACCTTTATGCAAGTACCGATCAAAATCCTAGATAGAAAAGATCAAGTTTTGCGCAATAAAGTCATTTCTTTGATTCAAGCATTATGGCAAAATAAAGATGTCGAAGAAGTCACGTGGGAGCATGAAACAAGAATGAGGAAAGATTACGCCCAAGTCTTTTCTTGATTTTTGATAAGAAAATTTCGGGGACGAAATTTTTGTAAGGTGGGTAGAATTGTAATATCCGTATTTGTAAAGTTAGGGTAAAGAAGTATTTTAATAAATATGGCATAGAGTTAAAAAAAAGTAATATATATGTATTTTAAATGCAAAAGTCAAATTGTTAATTAAAAAAAGATTTTTGTGTCCCAGATACAAAAAGACAAAAAAAAAGTCAAACAAAAAAAATTTAAACCAAAAACGTAGCAGTAGGTGGGAAAGACAAGTGTAAAAAACGTGGAGGCAGGAGAGGAAAAAGGGTTGCTTGAGTTGAAAAAAAAAATTTAGGCTGTCGAGAAGTTTTGTGTTGCAGCCAACATATATATATACACTAATATGTGAACGGAATTTACACTTACCGATTTCGTTAGTTTTCTTTCAAATTTCTCTATTTTATTTAAACACTTGGGGACCGAAGGAAAGGTTGAAATAACAAAATTTTGAAGGGTTTACGAGGGAACTTTGTAGAGAATCACGAATAGCTATCAGAAAAACAGAAGGTAATATCATGGTGTTTCTTTTTGAATTTTTAGCATTTATGAAATTTCCCCGAATTCAAAGTAGGAATTTTCAAAGGGTGTGGTTTATAAAGAAATGAAGAAATAATCAGAAATTTAATACAAATATTATGTCAGGTGTTGATGGTTAGCAATCGGGGGAAATTTCAAAAAAGAACGGGAAAGGCAAGGAGGTGATTCACGGGTAGCTTTAAGTACTACGTGGTGAGTTGGATTTACTTTAAGTAATCTAAATAAAAATGAAAAATCTAGTGATAATATTAAAATAAATTATTATCTTATGTTTTGGTAATAGATAAAGATTTGATTGATAGATATGATATGAATATTTGACACGTAGAAAAATTATTATGTGAGAAGAAATATTATTAGAATAATAAGTTGATTTAATAATAATGGTGAGAAATAAATTCTTGATGACCTATGGTTGATGTTTTGATACGAATTATGAAGAGACGGAATTTAGTGGATCTTAACAAACTTTGATGGATGATTTGATATGATTTTGGATGAGAGGAATTTAATGAAATTTTTGTATAATTTGAGAAAAATCAGGATAGATCATTTAAATATTTGAATTTATGTTTTTTTTTATATTGCTGTTTATATGCATATGCATTAAATAAAAGAAAAGAACCAGGAAGGCAACCGGTCTATTGAAAATGAAAGAACCGAGAAGGCAACCGGTCTAATGAAAATGAAAGAACAGGGAAGGCAGCTGGTCTAATGAGAATGAAAGAACCTGGAAGGCAGTCGGTCTAAGATAAAAACATGTCGACATGTGGGAAGACATTCCCATAATAATCATCCATGCATTGCATCTGTTTTAATTATTACGTGTATTATTGGAATGCTGATGAGTAGTGTGCTATTGTGAATTTATTTATAGATGTATGAGTCTCACAGAGAGAGATAGTTACAGTGACAAAAAGATGTAGAAATATGATGTGAAATTGGTTATTTACACGTTAGACTACATGTTATTCTCCAGTTGTATAAAAGATAAATGTTTAAATAAATGGGTTGATTATGCAGATAGAATACTTTTAGTAAATTAAATTTACTGAGCTTGTGAAGCTCACCCATCATTGTACAATGATTTCAGGTAGCAGTCAGGACAAGTAGTCTGGTGGGTTGAAAGTCATACAAAAACATTTTCTGTAAGCCCCGTACGTGTCAATATCATCAGACAAATGAGAAAATGAAAGAAAAATTTTATTTGTAAATATTCATGCATTTTACATTGTATACTATGTTTAAATTAATATCAGAATGATATAAAAGAAAGTTATGTTAGTATTATTTTTATTGTTGCATATATGTGTCTTGCTGCGATTCTTAAAATGTGATGGCACCGTTTCGAGGGTGGCCAACTCGGGATGGGTTATTACAGAAATACTGTAGGATCAAGGTGATAAGCATCCTATAGGGAAGGCACCCGGAGTTGTTCGCTTTGCCATTTATCATGTTGGCGAGCAGTACGGGGTAGGTATTGAAATAGTGTCCCGTTTTGAGACACCAGATCAATACCACATCTATCTTCGAGAGATAGCCCTGACTCCCGAGTCGTGGGTGGATGATCTAACTCATGATGAGGTTGAACAACTTTGAATCAAGGGGCATGTCACTACATTGGTGACATGTAGTGGGCCTGAAGATGTAGTTAAGGTTGCCCCTAACAATCTAGCATGCCTCATTGTAGTCAAAGTTGTCTGACCATTTGTCCATACTCCATTAGATCCTTCCCACAGGGATCCTCAGGATGTTAAGCAGGGGGTCAATGTTTACCTCAAATTCTACACCCATCACATTGGTTCTGAAATGAATAGCCAGTGGACTAGGGTTCACCAGGTTGGCATAGATCTAGTGAATGAGGCAGGGGTACTATTTTTGGTGTATCTTGACAAGTGGTGTCAAGTGAATGGCTTCAAAGGTAGGTAAAATATAGAAATTTGTATGACATATAGAATCGAAGTCAATAAATCTACCAGTCATGATCTTTTTGTTATAGATTATGGAGTTATACCTGTTCTTAGCGGCTGGGCCCCAGAAGAGCGAGTTGTCGAGCTCCGACCTCGCCTTCTTGCTTGAGGAACCCGTTAAACCCTTCCCTTTGGCGTCGGATCCCGAGGTCTTTGTAGACCGAGGCCTTGTAGGCCTGTGAGGTCCTCCAACTGTGATTTTGATTCGGATTCTCTCTGACATTGTGAAAAAGGTCTTTTTAGAGAGAGATTATAAGGAATGAAGAATTTCAACCGTGATAAGTTGAAAAATGGGTGATTTGAGAAATGTTTGAAGGTTTTACAAAGCTGTTATGAGAGATTTTGGACTGAAATCACGAATTTTCTAAAGAGAGAAAGGTTAGGGTTTTAAAAATGGCGTGAAAAACTGAAAAATTTGAAAAGACTATTTATAGAATCGCGAAACCAGTTGACTGGGTTAGGGCACCAGTCAACTGGGTCCTTCATCATTTTGGAAATTTTTGACATACCAGTCGACTGGGTAAACCGACAGAGACATACTAGTCGACTAGGTAAGTCACCAAAATTTTAAATTTTGGCTTCAAAAAATATCTTGTAGTACCAGTCGACTGGATGATTTATACTTGTCAACTGGTAAAATGGGTAGTGGGATACCAGTCGACTGGGGTGAATATACTAATCGACTAAGTCCTCCAGAAAAACTAAAAATTTGAGCTCTAACTTCATATTTCAGCACGTAATTGTTTATCTATGCCAGATTGAGTGAGAGAAATATTAAATGAGAGTTAGTACTCATTCACTAAATGTCAATTTATGCATATGATAAATGTGAATGCAATCAAACATACAGTTTATCATAGTCTTTCAAGCCCATCAATAGTCTAATCTTATAAAAGAATGAATTCTAGTCTAATATCAGCCTTTTGAGCATGGTCTCTTATGAAATGATGCATCATTTCTATGCGTTTGGTTCTAGAATGTTGAATAGGGTTTTTGGTCAAGTTGATAGAACTAGTGTCATCATAATGAATTGGAATATCTTTAAAGTTCATGCCATAGTCTTCTAGTTGTTGTTTCATCAACAACACTTGTGGACAACAACCTCTGGCAGCAACATATTCTGCTTCGGCAATAGATAGTGAAATTGAATTTTGTTTATTAAAAAACCAAGAGGTTAACATTGCACCTAAAAATTGGCATGTACCACTAGTACTTTTTCTATCTAGCCTACAACCCACAAAATCAGCATCCAAATATCCAACAAGCTCAAAAGATGATTCTCTAGAGTACCATAATCCTAGGTTTTGAGTCATTTGTAGATATCTAAGGATTATTTTTACTGCAATTACATGTGATTCCTTATGATTAGCTTGAAATCTAGCACACGTGCATACACTGAACATATATCAGGTCTACTTACAGTTAAATAAAGTAAAGCTCCTATCATGCTTCTATAAGTTTTAGTATCTACACACTTACCTTCCTCATCTAGGTCAAGTTTTGTAGAGGTGCTCATAGGAGTGCCTATTGACTTTGAGCTTTCCATCCCGAACCTCTTTAATAGGTCCTTGGTGTACTTTGATTGATTGATGAAGATATCATCTATTAATTTTTTGATTTGTAGTATAAGAAAGTAGGTAAGCTCTCCCATCATGCTCATTTCAAATTCACCTTGCATGCACTTGGCAAACTCTTGACATATAGATTCATTAGTAGCACCAAATATAATATCATCAATATATATTTGGACTAGTAGTGTGTTATTTTTGTGAAGAGGGTTACGTCTATTTTTCCTTTTGTAAAATCATTTTCAAGCAAAAACTTACTTAGTCTTTAATACCATGTTCTTGGAGTTTGCTTCAACCCATATAGAGCTTTAGAAAGCTTATAGACATGGTTTAGAAGACTAGGATTTTCAAATTCAAGAGGTTGCTCAACATACACCTCTTCTTCTATAAAGCCATTTAAAAATGAACTTTTTACATCCATTTGAAATAACTGAAACTTAGTAAAGCATGCAAAGGCTAATAACATTCGAATAGCTTCTAATCTAGCTACGGGAGCATAGGTCTCATCAAAATCTATTTCTTTTTCTTGATTATATCCCTTAGCAACTAGTCTAGCCTTGTTCCTAGTTATTATTCCATTTTCATCAATCTTATTTCTAAATACCCATTTAGTTCCGATTATAGTGTTATTCTTTGGTCTAGGAACTAGATTCTATACTTTGTTTCTTTCAAATTGATTTATCTCTTCTTGTATAGCATTTATCCAATCAACATCCTTCTCGACTTCTACAAACATCTTAGGTTCTGCTTGCGATAAATAAGCTACATAATTGCAAAAATTTCTAATAGAGGATCGAGTTCTTACCCCTTCTGAAGGATCATCAATCACTTAATCGATTGGATGATAATTCACATACTTCCAATCTTTGGGAAGACTATCCTCTTGTTGACTTGTAGATGGTTGATCAAGATTGAGAGCATCTACCTCTTGACTTGTTTGAGGTTGGCTCTCCTTCGGGTCAACAATGGGAGTAGGTGTTTCCATTCTTGGAACAAAATTTGCATCATCATTAAAAGAAACTACTCTACTACTAATTGGGTTAGACTCATCAAAGGCTATATGTACAGATTCTTCGACCACTAGAGTTCTCTTGTTAAAAACTCTATAAGCTTTACTAGAAGTTGAATATCCTAAGATTATCCCTTCATCAGTCTTTGAGTCAAATTTACCCAAGTTAGTTTTACTGTTATTTAGGATGAAGCTTTAATAACCAAAAGCACAAAAATAAGAGATATTAAGCTTTCTACCGTTCTATAGTTCATATGGAGTTTTATTTACTATAAGCCTAATTAATACTCTATTTAAAATATCGCATGAAATATTTATGGCTTCCACCTAAAGATATTTTGGCAAACTATTTTCACAAAGCATTGTTCTTGCAAATTCTTCTAGAACTCTATTTCCTCTCAACAACTCCATTTTGTTGAGGAGTTTTAGGTTGCAGAAAAATTGTGATCAATTCCATTTTCATCACAAAATTTTGAAAAGCTTTGATTTTCAAATTCTTTTTAATAATCACTTCTAATGCTTGAAATGAAAATTCTTTTTTTCATTTTGAACCTTTTTACAAAAGTTCACAAATCCTTTGTAAGCTTCATCCTTATAAGCAATAAAAATAACAAAGATATATCTTGAATAGTCATCAATAATAACAAGAGCATATTGATGGCCTCCTAGACTTATGGTACTTATTGGACCAAACAAGTCAATATGTAGAAGTTCTAATGGTCTAGTAGTTGAGACAATATTTTTCTTTTATTTGAAAGAGATTCTAGTTTGTTTTCCCATTTGGCAAGCATCATAGACCTTATCTTTTTCAAATTTGATTTTTGGAAGTCCAATAACTAAATCTTTTCTTAGAAATGATTTTAAGCAAATCCATATTCACATGGCCAAGTCTTATATGCTATAGCCATAGGTTTTCACTAAATGCAGGAAAACATTTTTCATTTTTTGAATGCAAAGATTTTAAATCAACTATATAAACATTTTTGTGTTTATGCCCAACAAACTTGATCTTGTTACTCTTGATGTCTATAACTAGACAATGAGAGGTTTCAAAAATGACTTTGTTGCCTTTGTCACATAGTTGACTAATACTAAGCAAATTTAGCTTAAGGCCTTGCACATATAATACATGATCAATGGTTGAGAAATCATTACCAACTTTTCTATGCCCGATGATCTTTATCTTTGTGTTATCTCTAATGGTGACATGTTCGTTATCCCTTAGAGTTAGCTCATTGAACATACTTTGATCACCGGTTATGTGCTTTGAGCATCCACTATCAAAGTAATAATAGTTACCTTTTTCCTTAGTGTGGAGACATATCTACATTACACAAGGTTATACAATTGCACTCATAGGTACCCGAAATTTCCTGGGTCCTTTGGGGTTAGTTCTAGAAAATACGATTCCTTTGGGGACTTATGCCTTTTTAATATATAAGATGCTCTATAATTATAGACATGTTGATGATGCATAATCATAGGATAATAGTTATTGAAATTTCTAGGATTTCTTAATTGTGCATATCTATAGTTCCTTGGATAAGCATTCCTAGTATACATGTTTCTATGATGCATGATATTACTAGGAATTGTATGATGGTAGCTCCTAGGATGTGTACTTGTGGTGTGAGCATACATATTATTTCTAAAATACACCTGATGGTTATTCCTAGGATGTGTATTTCTAGTATATGCATTCCTTGAATGGTTATTCTTAGCATTTGCATTTCTTGAGTAAGCATACATATATGCATGAGTATTTCTAGGATGTTTCATTCTTGTATATGCATTAGAATTTAAATTTACATTCTTAAACCTACTAGCATATATTGAAGGACTACTTTTGATCTTGCTAGTAGCCTTAGAAGTAGAGGCTTTATTCATACATGTTGCTTTCATGAACAAGGTCTCTTTTGATTTTTGCTTACCTAATGGAGAATAACCCAACCCTGATTTTCCTCCATTTAATCTTTGGCAAGATAGCACGCTATCTAGCTTTTCTTTTCCAAGCATAAGTCTAGATATAGTGTTATTGAAATCCATTATTTTCTTCTTTAAATTTTCAATTTTATTTTTTAGAAAATCTTGTGAAGAATCATAAAGCATGGAAGATAGCTTTTCTTTTTCTTCCTTTAAGCCTTCCATCTCTTTAGAAAGAGATGCGACTTCCTTTTTGAGGGTGGTATTCCTATAATTGAATTTCTTCAATTCTTCATCATTTCATTTATAACCTTAATTAATTCTTCACTACTACTAACAATGTTAATATTAGAAGGGGAAGAATTTGATACCTCAATTTCGTCATCGATTGCCATTAGACATAGGTTGGCAATCTCCTTGTATCCGACCTCATTGTCCGAGGATTCTTCTTCTTCGTCATCACTCCAAGTGGTTGTAATCATAGCTTTCTTTTGAAAGCTCTTATATGGTTTGCTTGTTATTCTACAATTGACTTTGATATGACCAAGCTTTTTACAACCGTAACACACAAGAAGCTCCCTTTTTGAAGTGGAATCCCTTGTATAAGGTTTCTAGCTCTTTTTCAAGAACTTGTGAAACCTTTTGGTGATTAGAGCCATCTCACTATCTTCTTCACTGCTCTCTACCTCTTCTTCCATTTCTTCCTCTTTGTTTCTCGTAGAGGCCTTGAGAACAATCATTTTTTTCTTCTTCTCATCATCATTGACAACGTGATTCATTTCTTTTATCTCGTATGTCAATAGTGATCCGAGTAGTGTTTTGACATCAAGTTTATTGAGATCTTTAGCCTCTGTGATGGTCGTCTTCTTTGCTTTCCAAAGGGATGGCAAAGACCTTAAGATCTTCCTTGTTAATTCAAATTCCTCAATGTTCTTACCAAGAATCTTTAGACCATTAACAATGGTAGTAAAATGTGAGTGAATTTGAGAAATAGTTTCATTTGGAAACATTTTGAAAGATTCATACTCGAACACTAGCATATAGATTTTTTATTTTTTAACTTCGCTAGTTCCTTTATATGTAACTTGCAATTTGTCCCAAATTTCTTTAGCTGAAATACATGCAGAAATTTTATTGTATTCAGTAATATCTAGAGCACAATATAATATGCTAGTTGCTCTACTATTGAGAGACATCATTCTACAATCCTCTTCATTAAACTCTGTTTTGAGTTTAGGCATTATATGATTGATTTCTCCAATGATTATTTCTTTTGTAGGAATTCTAGGTCCCTCTTCAATGACCCTCCATAGATTATAATCTTGTCCTTCGACAAAGATTTTCATTTTGTTTTTTCAATAGTTATAGTTGGAGCCATTGAACAAGGGAGGTCTAGTATAGGAATGCCCTTCGGTATATCTATTAGATGTCATCGGATCAACTCAAGGATTTTAAGCCTGAAATTGAGTACGTGGCTCTGATACCAATTGTAAACCGAGATTCAAACCCAAGAAGGGGCTGAATTGGGTTTAAAAACTTTTGCTAATTAAACTTGCAAGTTTTTAAACTGTTAAGTACAAAATGCACACAATCAAATAATATACTTGAAAGTAAAGGAGTTCAAAGGAAGAGAAAGTGCAAACTCTATTTATAGTGGTTCAGCAATATCAGAATCCTTCCGACCCTAAGTCCACTCTCTTCAAGGAATCTCCTTGAAGCAATCCACTAAAACTTTAGTAGTGCAACTTCACGGGTATTGTCCAAACCTCACAACCAATCCCTTCCTTACGGAAGCTAATCCCTTCCTCACAGAAGCTAATCTCTTTCTCATGGAAGCTAATCCCTTCCTCACGGAAGTTACAAAGAAGTGTTTAATCCTAAACACTCTAAGATTTATTACAACTCTTTTCCCTTTACAATAAATGAGATTTGCTGTAAAGTAAATGGTAGAGAGATAGAAATTAGTGCTTTTTACAAATGAATAATATCTCTCTTTCAAGAACAAGTTTGAAGAATGGCTCAACAATAAGTATTTCAAAGCTTTTGAGAATTAATGAGCTTTCTTGTGAATTGAACGTGTTCTCTACTTGTTCTTGAATGCTCATTGAAGTGGGTTTATATAGCCTTGAATTAATATTGTCATTTGACACTGACTTGGTAGGTTTGGGGGATTAAACGCTCAAGTCTCGCATCTCAAATGGTCATATTTTTTTGAATTACCAATTGGTTGGATCTTGTACCAGTCAACTAGGTCAAGTGAGAAACTTCACTTTTTAGGCTATGAGAGAGTACCAGTCGATAAGGTCCTAAGCACTAGTCGACTGGGAAATTTTTGTCCTAGGTACTAGTCGGCTGGATTCTCAACACCAATCGACAGGGAACCTTCTGTCCTATATCCCAGTCGACTGGTATATGGAGCTAGTCGACTGGGTTGCCGTTCAACCCAGTTTTTCATGTTTTAAAACTATTTTTGACTTAGAAACTTTTTGTATTTTGGTTTTGTCAAAGTGTTCTGTAAATTGAGCCACAGATCAAGCAATATAATTGAATGTAAGAGATTTACAATTGTTTTAATTACCTTAGTGCCTATTCTAGATCTTCTGTTTTATTTTGGTGTCTGAATCGAGTTGAGTTCTTGCATCTTTGTTTCTATACTGAATGCTTTTGCCGCTTAAACACTTAGATAAAACTATTAGTGCATTCAGTGTAGTGTTTTGTCATTATTAAAATTAAATATGGGTTAATAGATACCCTATCACACACTAGCATTCAACACATACACGTACAATATATATCAAACAAAGGCGATAATTAAAAAAATTATCACAATAAAAAGGGAAGCTTGTATACTTGGGAGATTACTAACCCAACATTTATTTATTGGACAACGTTGTCCTCTCAAGGACAAATGGGCTTAACCCAATTGATTGTTTTTTTAAGCAACAATTATAACATAAAATCAAACAATAATCTAAAGCAAAATAAAGAGAAAAAGATGGACATAACAATGTTTAAACGAAAAGTGTAGAGACATGAGTTAAAACAAAAGAAAACAAAGCAGAAGTTTCTGTCTAAACAGAGGTTGGGCCGATCGACTCAAGGTGAGACTGATCGATTCACTTGCTGAACCAATCAGCTCCCACAGTTGGTTAACATGCTTCAAGTGTAGAATTTGCACAGAAAATGAAGTAAAATGCGAATTTCTCATTCAAATACATAATAATATACTATATATATGCTACATGGCATATAAAATCACATATTATATAAAATACTAGGCTAGAAATCAAACTAATTTTTAACATATAGATTAAGGTAGTTGTAAAATCATATTATCGTCATCCATTTCAAGCTATGGGGAATGTATTCAAATAAGAAAAAATTAACAACATTTAAAAATAATTTTGTAAATCCACGTGTAAAACTTTGGTGCTACCCTCAAAGATCATTTTAACTCCTTTGGATTGGTGAAACTTGAAGCCTTGGACTCACTTTTGAAGATAACCAATTACAAAGAAGGAGTAAATGAAGTTTGACTAGTGTTTTTAATGTCATGTTTAGGTTATTTTTGACAAACCAACCTAGTACACAAACTAAACAGAATATTTCTAATAAAATAAAGCACACATACCGTCAGGGCCTTAAGCTTTTGTTGGATGCATCTAGAACAAGGTTGCTTTCACTTCCTTACCTGAAACACCAGATCAATCTCGAATTCATCTCTTCAGTAACACGAGGTACTGCCTGCAAAAGTTCTTGAATTCTATTCGGATTTGATGAAGAAAATGAACTAAAAAAAATACTCACATGATACTGATGAAATTTTCTCATCTTCGATATACCAAACACTTATATCTTCTCGCAATTGATCAATGATATCTTTCTGAAGACTCTGTGATGCCCGTTTATGAAAAAAAAAAAAGGTATTTATATCACCTTCTTTCAACCATTGCACTCTTAATCATTTCTTCCATATTATTTTTTCATTCTCAAGGATTCGATTTTGCGCACACATATTTTGTCATGCTTCTTCCATAAACTCCTTATGTAATGGTTGTTTTTGAACATATTGCAACCTCTCTCTTAATTTCCTAAACTTCCTCCTAGATTTCTTAAACGTAGCATCATTCCAAGCAAACAATCTAGTCCCCACAACTTTGATTTTTCCACATAAAGAGCCAATATTTGCTACCTCACCCAAATCTCACCAAACATTTGAAATAATTCCTTTACAATCATCATATTTCGCCCAAAACTAATCAAACCTGAATAATCTTGGCCTCACCCTATTTCTTCCTTTGGAAATCGGTCTATTACAATCAAGCACCATAGGCAAATGGTTGGAGTAACTCGTACTTGAATTGGTCATATAAAAATTTGGCTTCAACGAACACCAATCATTTGTGGCAAAAAATCTATCCAACCTTTCTCTAACATAGCCTCCCACTGACCGATTATTTGTAAAATTAAAAAAAAAAAAGTCCATGGTGCCCCAAGTCTTAGAAACAACACTTGTCAATAACATGTCGAATCTAATTGACCTGATGATCTAGTACCACCCCCTCTTTTTCAAAATTAGCTAGAATTTCATTAAATCCCCCCTACGCACACCTAAGGCAAAGAAAATTTGGATTTTAATAGTCGCAATAAATCCCATGATTCCCCTCTTTTAGTCATAATCCGATTACCATAAAACCCCGTAAATCTTCAATGACTTGACCTTCTTTCTTCATCAATGATAACATCTATGTGAAAATCTGAATAAGAACCTAATTGAACCACTAGAGATTTTTTCCAAAAAAAGTACTAGATCTCCACTACGACCCTATGCACCTATTATAATTCCACATTGCAATCCATTCTATTTTTAATTCTATCCACCTTATTTACTCATAATTTGGTCTCACTAATAAGTACTACATTATGAACTTCACACTAGAGAACCTTTCCAAGCGCCCTCAATGCACGAGAGTTCCCAAGCCTCAAGGTATTCCAGTATAATATCCTCATTTGGCTAAGTGGAATGACTTCTTATGAGCTTCCTTCGCTAGTTCAATAGAGCTTGTTACCACCACACTATCCTCACCTTTACACATGCTCTTACCATCTGTTATATTGGATGCCAAATTCACCTCATCAAGGACACCTGCCTTTCATTTTTTATCTCCAATATAATTTTTCATTACAATGTTCTCAGTCACTTTCCTTTGATGTTTTTTCTATATTTGCTGCCCTTTCCTCCCCCTTACATACACCTCACTTCCAAACTCCACAACCTTCTTACCTTTTGATACCATGTCAACATGCCCCTCTCCCCTTTCCCTTTCAATTGATGGCACAACAACAATGGGAACCTCAACTAACACGAAAGATCCATGGTATGAATATGAGATGCCTATTACAATTTGTTTTTGCAAAGATTTTCATACATCCGACGAATATGAGCTGCTTCAAACCACAACATACTCATCATTACAATCTAATGGTGCTACAAATGAAACCTGACCTTGCTCAGTATTACGTGCAACCTCAATGGACTCAAACTTCCTTTCTTTCACCATTACATTCTGATTAGTATCCATACTTGCCTTACCTGGATGCATCCCCTTGTCCCCAACAATCTCCTTACCCATAATCAATGCTAGCGCACCACTCCCTCTCTCTATTCTCTCCAACCCTATAATTATCCTCCCCCTCCCCAAACTCATATTTATTGGATTATCACACTCTTCCTCTACATAGTGGAACTCCCTAGTCTACCCCTATCAACCACCATCCATACTGATATTCCACTTTAATTCCTTGTTCCCTCAAATCCTTTGCACACTCACACCCTCTTTTAACATGTCCTAATAAGCCATAAATAAATCATAAACGAGGCACCCTTTCATAGTGAAACTTTATCCAACGTCACTCTCGTCCTTCTAAAGAAATATACATGCCTCTCCCAAGAGATTGTAGTACATTCATAATCACCCTGACCCTTAAATACTTTCCCCACTTAGCTCAGTGTACAGGCGCATTAACGGCCAAAGTAAGACCTATCGAATTGTCAATCTTAACACCCACCTCTGTTCATAAACCTAAGTGGCAAATCATAGATTTGAATAAAAAACAGAGAAATATCAAAATTTCATAGTAGAATGACTATTCGTACAACTCCCATAAAATTACCAATGCATCGTCAAATAACCATGGTGCACCCTGAAAAAACTCTATCTTTATCCTTTTTATTATGAAATTCAAAGAGAAAAATCCAATCCTCGACCTCATGAATAAAGAAAGCTTCCTCGATGTGCCGGACATTCTTCACGGTTTTCTTAAAAACATCTCGATTGTTTGAAAAACTAGTTAACAACTTACCTAGTAAACAATGATTTCTTTGTACATGAGATACCTTCTCAACCTTCTCTGCAATATCAATTTCTACTTTCTCCTCTTCTATAAGCTAAAGCTTATCAAATAATATATTCTCAACATTAACCATGCTACAATCATAAACCTATCAATGCTAAACTAGAAACCCTACTGATGGAGCCCACAAAACCCTCTTCCAATGAAACACCTACACATGGATTCTGGCATCACCAATAAGACGATGACATGTGTCAGAAACTCCACAGTCTGGTAAAGCACACGTGGAGCGAGCAGTTCACACAACCTCCACGTCAGAGCGTGATTAGCGGGCTTAACCTTCTCTGGGACATGCGATAATCTTACGCACGTTACCCACTGAACACGCAATTGAGATCCCTCCCCAAAGCCCAGGATCACAGGGGCATAACCATCCTTCCCCCACGGGGGCAACACCTGCTTGAAGGACTATAAATAAACTGAGGTATGGGAGTTCAACATTCATTCACTCTCACAATCTGCACTAAATTTGGTTTAAAATTAACCCTCGACTTCGGCCTGACTAGAACATCGGAGCACCCTCGGAGGTCTCCCCCTCCCCTCCTTTCGAGAGTCTTTTAGTTCACCTTCATTCACTTGTACAGGCCTCAAGGAGTCAACGCTGGGCCCTTGAAAGTCAATGCCATGTTAGGAACCATTTTTTTGGCATCAACAGATTGGCACTGTCCATGAGAAATCACCATCTCTCGCTAAACAGTAGAAGTGAAGAAATCTAAAGAACTCATTTGTGGCAATGCCAAGCCGTTCGAAACCATGTTGCACACTTTGGAGTTTCGAGTGCACACGCCCCTGTCCGAGCAATTACTTAGTGCACACTAGTGCACACACCCCTGTCTGAGCAATTGCTAAGTGCACACGACCGAGCGTCGTAGTGCACACGCCCCTGTCTGAGTCATTGCTAAGTGTGCACAGTCGAGCGTTGTAGTGTGCACGCCCCTGTCTGAGCCATTGGTAAATGTGCACGATCGAGCACTGTAGTGCGCACGCCCCTGTCTGATCCATTGATAAGTGCACACGACCGAGCACCGTAGTGCACACATCCCTGTCCGAGCAATTGCTAAGTCTGCATGGCCGAGCGCCGTAGTGCACACGCCCCTGTCTGAGCCGTTGCGAAGTGTGCAAGGCCGAGCGTCGTAGTGCATACGCCCCTGTCTGAGCCATTGCTAAGTGCGCACGGTCGAGCATCGTAGTGCGCACGCCCCTGTCCGAGCCGTTGCTAAGTGTGCACGGTCGATCTCCGTTGTGCGCACGCCCCTGTCCGAGCCATTGCTAAGTGTGCATGGCCGAGCACCGTAGTGTGCACACCCTCGGAGTGGGCCAGTATAATGCACACACCCAAGGTCAAGCATTGGCATGTGTGCGCACACCCTCGGATTGGCCCAGCATAGTGCGCATACCCAAGGCTGAGCATTGGCATATGTGCGCACACCCTCAGAGTAGCCCAGCGTAGTGCGCACACCCAAGGTCGAGCATTGGCATGTGTGCGTACACCCTCAGATTAGCCCAGCATAATGTACACACCTAAGGCCGAGCATTGGCATGAGTGCGCACACCCTCAGAGTGGCCCAGCATAATGCGCACACCCTTGGATTGGCCCAGCATAGTACGAACACCCAAGGCCGAGCATTGGCATATGTGTATACACCCTCGGAGTGGCCCAGCATAGTGTGCACACTCAAGGCTGAGCATTGGCATGTGTGCGCACACCCTCGGCCTTGACCCAACATTAGCGCATACTAGTGCACACAGGCCGAGCATCAGTGCGCATGGCCAAGCCATGGTGCACACACCCAAGGCCGAGCAAAGGCATATGTGCGCACACCCTCGGACGGACCCAGCATCAGTGCACACAGACCGAGCATTAGTGCGCATTAGTGTGCATGACCAAGCCATGGTGCGCACTCCCAAGGTCGAGCAAAGGCATATGTTCGCGCACCCTCGGCCTCTACCCAGCATCAGTGCACACTAGTGCACACAGGCCGAGCATCAGTGCCCATTAGTGTGCACGGCCAAGCCATGGTGCGCACTCCCAAGGTCGAGCAAGGGCATATGTGCGCGCACCCTTGACCTCGACCCAATATTAGTGCACACTAGTGCACATAGGTCGAGTATTAGTGCGCACTAGTGCGCACGGCCAAGCCATGGTGCACACACCCAAGGCCGAGCAAAGGCATATGTGCGCACACCCTTGGCCTCGACCCAGCATCAGTGCACACTAGTGCACACTGGCCGGGCATCAGTGCACACTACCAAGCCATAGTGCGCACACCTAAGGTCCGAGCAGATGGACCCAGCTCCACACATGCTTGGACTCATTTCTCCAAAGCCAAGCAGATAGATAGCTCCACACAGGCTCGGCTAACTAGCTCTAAGGTCCTAGCGGTGAACGACTCCACACATGCTCAGACTCATATCTCCATAGGCGAGCAGAGGGATTGCTCAACACGTGCTCGGCCCACTATCTCCAAGGTCCGAGCAGATGGATCCAGCTCCACACATGCTCGGATTCATTTCTCCAAAGCTGAGCAGATGGATAGCTCCACACAAGCTCGACTATCTAGCTCTAAGGTCCGAGTGGTGGACGACTCCACACATGCTCGGACTCATATCTCCAAGGGCGAGCAGATAGATTGCTCAACACATGCTCGGCCCACTATTTCCAAGGTCCGAGCAGATGACCCCAGCTCCACACATGCTCGGACTCATTTCTCCAAAGCCAAGCAGATGGATAGCTCCACACAGGCTCGGCTAACTAGCTCCAAGGTCCGAGCGGTGGACGACTCCACACATGCTCGGACTCATATCTCCAAGGGTGAGCAGATGGATTGCTCCACACGTGCTCGGCCCACTATCTCCAAGGTCCGAGCAAATAGGCCCGACTCCACACATGCTCGGACTCATTTCTCCAAAGCCAAGTAGACGGATTGCTGCACACAGGCTCGGGTAACTAGCTCCAAGGTCCTAGCGGTGGACGACTCCACATATGCTCAGACTCATATCTCCAAGGGCGAGCAGATGGATTGCTACACACGTGCTCGACCCACTATCTCCAAGGTCTGAGCAGATGGACCCAGCTCCACTCACGCTCAGACTCATATCTCCAAGGGCGAGCAGATGGATTGCCCCACACGTGCTCAACTCGCTAGCTCCAAGATCCGAGCTGATGAACTTAGCTCTACTCACGCTCGGACTCATATCTCCAAGGGTAAGCAGATGGATTGCCCCACACGTGCTCGACCCGCTAGCTCCAACATCTGAGCTAACGGACCCAGCTCTATTCACACTCGGACTCATATCTCTAAGGGCGAGCAGATGGATTGCTCCACACGTGCTCAGCCCACTATCTCCAAGGTCCGAGCAGATTGACCCAGCTCCACACATGCTCGGACACATTTCTCCAAAGCCAAGCAGATGGATTGCTCCACACATGCTCGACCCACTAGCTCCAAAATCCGAGCTGATGGACCCAGCTCCACTCACGCTCGGACTCATATCTCCAAGGGCAAGAAGATTAATTGCCCCACACGTGTTCGACCCGCTAGCTCTAAGATCCGAGCTGATGGACCCAGCTCTACTCACACTGATTCATATCTCCAAAGGCGAGCAGATGGATTGCCCCACACGTACTCGACCCGCTAGCTCCAAGATCCGAGCTAATGGACCCAACTCCACTAACGCTCGGACTCATATCTCCAAGGGCGAGCAGATGGATTGCTCCATACATACTCAGCCCGCTAACTCCAAGATCCGAGGTGATGGACCCAGCTCCACTCATGCTCGGACTCATGTCCTTAAGACTGAGAAGATGGATTGTTCCACATACGCTCGGCTCGGTTCTGTCTAAACATGGCACAATACCCCTTTATTAAAGACCGTACCTTGCAATACTTCCTTAATCACATAAATGTACTCAAGGAAGTGGGAGGCTTGTGATGGAGCCCACAAAAACCCTCTTCCAATGAAACACCTACACATGGATTCTGGCATCACCAATAAGATGATGACACGTGTCAGAAACTCCACAGCCTGGTAAAGCACATATGGAGCTGGCAGTTCACACAGCCGCCATGTTAGAGCGTGATTAGCGGGCCTAACCCCCTCTGGGACATAGGATTCTCTTACGCACGTTATCCACTAAACATGCGATTGAGATCCCTCCCCAAAGCCCAAGATCACAGGGGCATGACCATCCTCCCCCACGTGGGCAACACCTACTCGAAGGACTAAAAATAAACTGAGGTATGGGAGTTCAACATTTATTCACTCTCACAATCTGCACTAAATTTGCTTTAAAATTAACCCTCGACCTCGGCCTGACTAGAACATCGGAGCACCCTCGAAGGTCTCCTCCTCCCCTCCTTTGGAGGGTCTTTTAGTTCACCTTTGTTCACTTGTGCAGGCCTTGAAGAGTCAACCCTGGGCCCTTGAAAGTCAACGCCACATCAGCAACCATTTTTTTGGCATGAACACCTACCACTACCAACGTGAACACAATAACCACTAAAGAGATCAAAACCCTAGATAACCAATCGTAAAAGAACTCATCTTCAAACATTGTCAAAACCCTAGAGAAACCTAACGCCCGCACTATACAGGACTAAACCCTAAAACTCTAGCAAGAGAGGACTTGCTCTATAAATAAGACTGGCCCTAGATGGCCATATTTTCCTTGAATAATTATTTTCTTTTTGGCTTTTCTATTCTTTTTAGCTAATCAATCAATAATGCCCACTTCCAACTAATGCAAGCATGATTTTAGTAATCATTAGAACACATATATGAGATAATTAATCCATCTAATCGTAAAGTAAGAACTACATAGCTTTCAAGAATATAATCCTCTGAGGCTCATGACTAGTGGGAATCACTAAGATGGCCTCCATACAAAAAAGTTGCGTGTGATAGGACATATCTTAGTGCTAATCGACTAATAATTGCTTCCCATAATCCATCCATGTACAAAGAATCCCGATTCCTTTTTTCCTTTCTTTTTCTCAAAACGTTTTGCATTTTCTTTTATTGATTCTTGAATTCAATAGTTCTTGTCCAATCAATAACTTTCCCATAATCTTATCTATTACTAATATATATTTGGTCGTTGCCTCTTGTTTCTTTGCAAAATATTTTTGTAATGTTCCGAGAAGGTACGCGCTCAATAATCATTGTAGAGATAATAACCTCATATAAAATAGGGTAACAATACTCCAACTATTATCTAGTTTTTTTTTATTTAAAAAACAAATATGAAATTTAAGGGCATCCATTAATCAAATCCTATAAAATAAAATAGAATATTTAAAAATAAACCTTCATATCTGATAAAAACTTAATTATCGAACCAAAAAATTAGTTAAGGTGTCTTGATATTCAATTTATTATTTTAATATTTCAAAACTTTGGTTTTTACATTGATTTTTAGTTTTCATATTCCGGTATGACCGAACTATTGAAATTTTGGTCATTCTTTATATAACATAGTCGATGAATTTTGGTAATTATTTGTGATGGGTTTTTTTTATAAAAATAAAATAAATTTTTCATATACTTTAATTTAGTAATCTTTAATTCAATAATAGGGTATTGAAATACAAAATTTAATTCAATAACAGAAACTTTTGTTATTAATTTATTATTGTATTTCGATTCACTTTCAAGATAAAAAACATGAAAATTTCGTTTCGAAAGAGAATCTTCAATTCAGTTTTATTACTAACTGATTTGCACCCTTTCAATTTGTATTCCTTTTAAGTAATTAATTAATCAAAACGGTTGATTTATTGATTATTATTTCAAATCAAGCATTCAAAATTTTAACTTCTTTATAAATACTTTATAAATAAAGAAAATTAGTTTATGTTTCTGTATATAATCGGGAATGACGTTTTTTAAAGTACTTTTTTTTTTCCTTGAAAAGAGGACTTTTAAGTCATCTTGACTAACAATATTTTATTACAAACAATACTTGAGATAAGTGATTAAATAATTATGATTAAAGTATGATGTTGTGGTTAATAAAAGAACACATTATCTAAAGGAAGGCATGGGGGGTTGATCTTTTGGAAGGTGGAAGAAGAAATAACCTAATCCTCTAAATTAAGAAAGATTAAGGTATTATTCATTTGGATTCTTTTTGAGTTAGTAGAGGCAATCACAAAATGACAAAATCTTTTTTTGGAATTTGTATGACCTTTTGAGTCTAAATCTGCAGATCTTTCTAAAAGCTACTAATTAACATACTATAAGCATTTTGTCAATGGTCCACCAGTATGACTCGATAAAGGTTTGCCACGTGGTACCTATCCCATTTTGAAATCATGATATTCTGAAACAACTTTTTCCACTTAATTTTGCAAGATTGTAATTTTCCGTCTCGTTTTAATTATTAAAATAAAATATTTTAGTTTTCGATTTGTTTTAATAAATCGTTTTGAATTCAACGATATTTAGAGTTAAATGTCTTAAAAACAAATTGAATGTTCAAATCCAATACCAATAGAGTTTTTGTAAGAGTTAAATAAGGTATATTGGAGATAAAGGGGAGGAGAGTTCTATCTCAATGTAATTTTGTATTTTATTATATTATATTAAAATCTTTTTTATTATCGTACATGAAATTGTGTTTTGTTTATTTATTTGTAAGGGTAAATTCGAGTCGAATTAAGTTCGAATATTAAGGTATTTGAGTTCAGATCGATTTAAACTGAACGGGTTCAAGCTTAAGCTCAAAAATTGGGCTCGAGCTCGATAATTTTTTATAATGGATCGAGCTTGGTTTGGATTGAATTTGATAACAAACGAGCCTACTCGAATTCAAGTCTGAGCCTTGGATTGTACATTCGAGCATGAACTATTATTTTAATGAATAAAAATATTAAATAAATATTGGTTTGGGCTCAAACTCGATAATACTTTATTAAACTATTCGAGAGCCTTTCGAACCGAACATTAACGTATTTGAGCTCGGCTCAATAAGCTATTCGAGTCTAATTTTCAGGCTCGAGCTTGATTGAGCCGAGGTTTGATCGAGCTCGAACTTGAATAACTTGATTCGATTTCAACCCTATTTATTTGTTGCCTTATTATAAACATTTGATAAATATAAAATATTTGTTCACAAAAGAAGTAAATATAAAATTTTCAATTAAAGTGAAAATTTTGTGTAATTCTATTTGGTGACAATAACAAGTTGTGTAGAAGTAGATATTTGTTGGATGGAAATTACGAGGATTTTTTGGTTGGCTTAGATTAACTAAAAATTTTATTAATCATTTTTTTTATTGATAATATTTTTTTATTAAATTATATATTTATATTCATGTTATCAATAAATCTATTCAAAATTATCAATAAAATTTTTAACCGATCCAAACTATAACCAATTTTTTTTAAGAAATTACATCATGCCGTTGATTTGCATGCGTCAGAGATGACTCCATTGGCCGTGAGTCTTGCCACTTAAATTCCTTAAAAATCCACCAAATAAATTTGTTTTGCTACTTTAAAATTAGTTTGTTTAAATAGCATTGTTGCTGAGATTCTATATATTTAAATGCTTTGGTCCCATAAAAACCCAATCCTTACATCATTTATCTCTTCATAGATATTTTGGAGCATTTTTTTTTTTTTTTTTAATTTAAAGGTAGCCACAAGTCCATTTTAGAGAATTTTACATTTATTTTAATTATTTTTTAATTGTGACTATTTATAAGCAGTTGAGTTATCGATTATCTCCAAAGTTTTAATACTTAAAATCACGATATGGAGTTTTAATACTATACTAAAAAATATTTGAGTTATTAACTATTCTAAAAGTTTAAGTTAATAAAAAATACATAATTATTTCTTTTAAACTTTAACAATCACATTATTAATTTGAACCAAACTCGAGATCATCTTCAAAAAAAAAAGTAACTGTTTAATTAAGTTTGTCGTGACCATTTATTTCGGTTTTAACTAGTATTTTGAAAAACTATAGTACAAGTTAAATTTTGCATTAAATATAACATAGCTATCTTATTTAATAAGAGTATTTTTTAACAAGTGCCTATAATGCATTTGATAACCAAACACATCAAAATTTAGTCGGATTATGAAAATTTAAACTTTTAACTTTAAGGGTCTGTTTGGTTGGGGATTAAGGTGAGATTACATTATTTTAATCTTACATAAATATTTAATTTCAATCTACCGATCTTATGAACAAAACATAAAATTAAAGTATTATTTTTTTAATCTCTATTTATTCTATCCGATGTAATCATAGTTCTATCTAATTATAATTTTGTCTCTTTAAAAGTTTTTTTTTTTTTTAAAATGATTGAGCTTGTGAGGATTAATTTATTATTTAAAGGATTTTAACTAGGCTTTTTTATTTTTCACTTAAAAGAAGTGATTTTGTTGTGTCATGTAGCTTCCTCACCAAGAGGTAACCCAATGGCATCTTCATTCTTTGACAGTTGTTGGAAACATGACAACTCACCTAACCAGTCATTCGTGTGGCTTAAGTCAGTGCATGAGTAGTGGACAGCACAACCGACTGAAGAAGGAACATTCCAAGAACTTGGTCGACCCAAAGTCTAAGCAGCCAATCCTTTTCTTTAAGGTATACTTTCCACACCACACGCCCATATTTTCTGGTAATTATATTATACAAATAGGAAAGAAGAAGGAAGAAATAATTGCTCCCAAATTATCAGAGCTGATTATTTGCCCGCTTGTCCACCTGGTCATTTGACTCTCTCAGTAGTTTTTTACAGGCTTAGATAAAAAAAAAAAAAAAAAAAAATTTATCAATGAATCGAGCTTAGATAAAAATTTAATCTCGGTTAAAAAATACAAATCAAACTTGAGAAATTAAAAATTAAGTCAAGTCAGTTCGTCCCGTTTAAATATATTATATTAAATTACTTTTATATATATATATTTAAAAGTATGAAAAAAAGCATAACAATTTAAAGTAGAATTTTTCATTAATATTTTTTCATATAATGTTGTATTTTAGGTTAACTTAAGAGTACAGAAAAAATGAAAAATTCGGCATGCGAGACAGGCTTGGGTTTAACATATAATAGTGTCAAGTTTGAACAAAAATTAAGGTCTGAATTTTCAGGTCAGGCCGGGTCAATTGTGAGGCTGCTCAGTCCAAACCCAGTTCAACCCCAATTTTAACCAGCTCTACATCCAACAAATCCAAGTTGTGTGATGCACACTTGTGGCTTATTTCTCTACCTAGGGCCGCAGATTCTATAGTTCCATTAACCAATCGAAAAATAGACATGTTAAATTTGAGGCCCAAAATAATAAACTTTAGCTTATGAAGAGCTCTCCTGGGCCTTATTGAATTGAAGAAAAATGCTTCTTATTAAATGTCCTAAAGAAGATTATGTAGAAAGTGACCCAATTGCATAACGAAGTCTAATGGCCCAATCTTCCTTCACTTTTTTTTCTTTTCTTCACCGGTTGGATAAATGATAATTCATAAGTATCATTATTATTTTGTATATTTGCTTAATGTTACAATTATTCTCTTTTGAAATGTGAACAAGAGATTTCTTTGCCAATTCACTACATACCTGAAATAGATTCAAATGCTATAATAATCACTGTTCATAGTATCCCTGGAAGGGCAAAATTTCCTCCTTTCTAGGAAGTCATCAAGCCCTAGTGGCTCCAACCATTTCCATTTTCCTTCTTACTTTCTAAAGGCCAATTATCTACAGTGAGAAGTACATATAATGAACTGAAAACCTCACAAGGCTCCTAACAACAAGAATAAAATCAATACCAATCTATCATCAAGAAGCATTCATCACAATAAAACATTCATTCAGCTGATCTTCTTTAGTTTACTACTGCCTGATAAGAGTTCTACACCTTTTAAGCATCTGCATCATCTCGAAATAATGACCTCAACCTGTGAAGAGACGACCCTCCTCATAAAATGGGAGTTACATCTCTCCTCACACTTTATTACTGTGTGAAGATTATGCCACTACCATTTTCAAAATTAATACAACAAAAACAAAAGTAGATGTGGATTCACCAAAAAACAAAAAATAGAAATATCGAAACAAATGAAAAAGCAACTTCTAGCCAACTCATTAACTGACTATAGTATAACAATATATGCTAAAAAGAAGGAAATCTATCATCAGCCAATCCCAGGTCGTGGTGACTATTCACTTTTCTGGTTTAAGACAGAATTTTTGTTGCCTCGTTGGTTACCACTTTGGCGTTGCCTACCTCTTCGTTGTCGATTGCGACTACGCTGATGGTCATATCCTCTTGGATTGCTCTTATTGACCGTTCTCTGTTCATGGTGGCCATAACCTCGGGGAATGCTCTGGTTCGCCTGTGTGGGAAACCTACCACCAAATTGCTGATAACCACCAGCTCTAGGTGATTGGTGAGAAGAGTAATCAACAGCATCACTAGACATTTGCACTGTAGGCCTGTGCACGTGCCTTGGTACACCATTCTGATGAGGTGCTGGCAGGTAGTTCACATGCCTTGGGTATTCACCGCTGCTATTTGCAGCTGGGTGGTTATTTCTTTGATATTGAGGATGAGATTCAGTGTAAGGAGGGTGGGAACCTGATGAACTATGGGGACGACCATACCCATGGACATATGGAGTATGCATATTGGGGTTTGAAGTAAAGGGGACACCAACATTAGAATAGTCCGCTCCAGGTAGCACCATTCTTTGATGTCCCTGATTATGGAACCCAGAACTCGAGTACGAAGAGGGTGGTGGGACAAAAGGGGCCATGTTGTAAGCTAATGGCGGGGCAGGCATACGACTGCCAATCCCATTACGATCTACCTTCAACTGTAAGCTATTCATGACAAGTCGATGTGATGCCTCCCCAAGCTGCCGGCCAGAAATGGTTCCAGGGGGGTTTTGCCTGAAGGAAAGTCAAATCAGCACATCTTAAAGCATATATGGAAGACATTCTACCAAACTGTCAATACAGACAATCAGAGCGAGGGAAAGTAGTGTTCCGCAAGAGTGGAGAGTACAAACGTTCAATGATATGTAAGCATTTCAAAGAAATTGAGGATCAATAACAGAAACCTTTGATTTTGCCATGGTTTCTTCCCAGAATCTTCATGCCACAAAACAGGTGCAGGTCTCAAATCCCCAAATTGAACCATCTGCAAGGCAAGAATTAAACATCAAAATATCTACTGATAGAAAATGGCTTCAAATTATAGAGCCACCCGAAATCATTTTTCATTTCAAAATGACAGTATGCATACTTGTAAAGTAAATTGTCAAGCAACGAACATGGTGCAAATGTGAATAAAATAAGGAACCATTCATCCCATCACTGCATGTGAATAAAATGGTGCAAATGTGAATAAAATAACGAACATGGTGCATGGTGCTGGGGATACTAATTTACATAACAAGGATGCATTTGGCTGGATAGTGAATAAAATAAGGAACCAGTTGCACAGAATAAAACTATGTATATATGACAGTGCAACACAAGGATGATCAATGATTGCTCAGCAGCAAGATCACATGTACCAAGTGATATGAAAACCAAGCATGTCAAGAAATTTAGAGCCCGTTTGGTCTGCACAAAGAAATGGAATACGAATGAAATAGGATTAATGCTTTAAAAAAAAAGCTTGAGGGGGATTGAAGAAATGAGACGTCGATACTTTTACCGGTAAAGTATGTTGTCTCGTGCCTAACGAAAAGGAATAAGACTGCCAAATTTAAGATGCTAATCATATTCCTTTTTGTTGGGTATGAGACAACATACTTTACCAATAAAAACACTAACATCTCATCCTCTCAATCCTCCCAAGCTTCATTTTTTTAGCATTAATCATATTCCATTGCTTTTACAAACCAAACGGGAGTTTAGTGTGCAGCTACAATATTAGCCTATCATTAAATAATACAAGAGGGAAGAAAATAATGAAATGTTTCGAATAAAAACCTGAACTATATACACGACAGAGAAAACATATCTGGAGCCAAAAGAAGCCAAGACATAACCACAGAAAAATTTCAGATGATAATGATACATGATACCACATGGAATTACAGGCAGCAGTCAATACAAATGGGGGATAAATGAATAACCAGCCATTTACATAAATATCTCTCCTAGCCAAGTAGAAAGGACAAACTAAGTCTATAACTACCTTCGGAGGGAATATCACCCCAGCAGGTAGACGTGTGATGTGTTTATGCACATCTGGAAGTCTGAATATGGCACATCTGAAACACAAGCAAAAAAGAAAATAAAACATAAATGTATATATGTTAAAACCAATCCATGCCACACAATCAATTAATATGGAAACAAATTAGATTCAATGCTTGAAGCCTTACATGACTTCATTGGCCAAAATATCTTCCATGTCCTCAACTGGGGACCTGAATATTGGAGGGTGAGTATCCCCAGCACAAGAAGAAATGTATCCATTCATCCCATCACTGCATGTAACCCTAAATAAATCAGAAAATAATAATAACACTACTAAATCAATTAACTCCTATCTTCAACATAAACAATATAATTTAACGGTAGCAATAATAATAATAATAATAACACTACTAAATCAATTAACTCCTATCTTCAGCATAAACAATATAATTTAATAGTATAAATGGCTAAAAATAAACAATATAATTCATTAAAAAATTCAAGGTTGTTGATTGATGAATTCAAACTGGGTTATGAAGATCTTATGAAATACATGCACACAGTACGAAATGCATGGAATTTAGTTGAGACCGTGGTTGTAAAAATCCATTAATAGAAGATAATTGTAAGTTTAGTTTATTTATTTATATTTTCCCACCTCCTTGTAGTCCAAAAGGTGGTCTATACAACAAGAGGTTACCGTCACACATCTCCTAAACCCCAAAATCCCTGGAGAAGTCAGGATTTAGTGCAAAACCCAAACACAAATCCCAAGAAACTTTTTCCAAGTGGATGCACTCAGTTCTCAACCATGAAGTCAAACTGAAAATCACAAGATTTTATGAGATACAAACTAAAAATTTGAGAAACATAAAAACTAAATAAGAATAAAGAACAAAACATAGAGGATTAGCAAGAAAAGGACAAGGAGGGAAGGAACAAGAAAAAACGAGAAAGAGGCCATTAAAATTCATGAAAGCCCAGATGTTCTTATTTCCCAACAATCTTGCCGAAGTTATGTTGATTGGGAGTGTCATTAAATCAACGTTTAGCGAAACCACATGTTCTTTTAGCTTAAGTCATGATAGCCCATTCAATTAGAAGTACACCAGACTCCCAGCAATGAGGTTAAAACATAATATGGTTCTACAAACCAGACCAGGATTTTAACAGCTATAGTTCAAACTTGATAAAGAAAAAAATTTCTTTGAAAGGAGAGGAAACCAAAACATGTTCAAAATCATAGTTGTCAAATGGAGAAACGTATAGTGAATCGAAATCCTATTTTTATGAATTGTGAATCGTGAATCGAATCGTAAGATTCTGTTCAATTGAAAAATAAAGCATTTTAGTATTGCATATACCAAAATATACTTTCATGTGGGATCAATACTCTTCTTTGCATTTTTATATTCATAATATTTTATGAATAAATTTCTACAATGCATAATATATAATAAAATGTCAATTTTTTAATCAACCATCAACATAACAATGAAATATAAAACAACGAGGGAAAGTGGAGGGAAGTGAGGACCATGTGTTGGTGTATGGCTCTCAGCAGCACCCACTCACCACACCAATAATAAGCTTCTTTTTTCTGCGGAAGCACCAATAATAAGCTTTGTTTAAAATAAAAAACAGTTTTAAAACATATCAGTATAAACCATCAAAAAAAGAGCAGAGTATGTGTTTCAAAACAGAGCAGAGTAGAACCCAGACAAAAAACAGAGCATGCATTACTTAGAAGAGACAAGAGAGAGAGAGAGAGAAAGAGAGAGATCATCTCCTGTTGAGCAACCAGAGCAGAGATAACAAAGAGAAGTCGCCGCTGGCGCTGCTACTCCGCAGTCCACACAGCTTGAATGAGAGAGGTGAAGGAGATAGTGAAATTTTGATTCTGTACTTGTGGGTTTTCTACAGAAAATCTATCGACTTCCCCAGGTTTTATATTTCCAACAAAAAGTGAAGAAATAGTCGAATATGAGAGGTGAAGGAGAAGATAGTGAAATTTTGATTCAGTACCAGTTGATTTTCGACAGAAAACCTATCGACTTCCCCAAGTTTTATATTTCCAACAAAAAGTGAACAAATAAAGCTTCTAGTGTTCTTGGATATGATAGACCCATCCTTAGAATCGATCAGTTAATCGCCGATTCAGTGTGATTCTACGATTCACACCACAGAATCGACGATTTATATGCAATTCTTGAAGATTATTGTTACTTTTATGCGATGCACATCATTCAGCAACTGAATCGGCTCGAATCGTACGATTCGCATCTATTATGACAACTATGTTCTGAAGACATACAAAATAAGAATTGATGCAGAAAGCAGAAAACAATTGAAAATCAGAAACTCACAAAGGAAACCCCACCATAAAAGATCAAATGATATGCACAAGTCATGTTCAAACATTGCAACACAAACCTCAACTCAGGTTTAATTTTTTCCTTAACCTCTGCCCGTTCTTTGTCAATCAGTTGTTTACAACGACGGTCAAGAAAAAAGATGTGTTCAGAGAGCGGGTGAGATGTCGCTACAAAGAGCATGTCAAACATCACACTGTTTCTACGCACTTCTTCCTCCTACAAAACATGAAATTAAAATAGCTTAAAATCTAATTTGAAATAGCAAGGTAATGTGAAGGAAGAAAGACAAAGGGAAGAAGAACAATAGGCATTGCTTGACAACTTGATTGAAGTATCATACCGTCAGAGTGTGTTCTATTTTTGCAACCTCTGCTAGAAGGCGACGTTCATCAATGAAAGGCAATTTTGCAATACCCTTCAAAATAAAAAATAGCAATTATGTCAAAACTTCTTCATAGAACAGCAGTTTCCTGCAAGTTATCATGTCTATCAAGCTAAACCAATGAACAAGAGATAAACATACCTGCCAAGAATAACGTTTTCCATTCATGTCCACTTCAAAATCTACACAGAAGAATATTCATAAAACACATCTCATATAGATGAATTCAACAAGTAATAATCATGCCTTCTTAAGCAAAAACACATACCAGTAGGGTAAAAATCAATTATAGGTGAATCTGGATCACTCATCAATTTCCTATAATGCTCCGGAAGCGCATGGGAACTGAGAATGGAACAGAGTTAGTAACTTGATAAATACGAAGTAAATTGGAAGGTTAATTTAGCTAGTGTACCTTGCAGCTGGAAAAACCCCCAACAGCTGATTGAAAGGCTTAAAAGGTGAACCCAGTTCAAAGCTAATATTTAGCTGTCCAAGATCCTTGAGATCAGAAGCAAAAGGTGCATAATGATAAGGATAAAACCTGTAAAATGGAAATCCCGCACGAACAAAGTGAGCTGTTATCCAACATTGGAATCCCACAGCACATGGATAAGGAAACACTGCAAGTATACAATTTATCCCAATACTGACACCATAAATGTGTCTTCAAATTGCTCCTAACTTTTCCCTCAATCCTTATGCGTATCATAAATTCACAAGGAAAAAACAGCAGCAATAACAAGGATCAACAGTTAACTCTCAAAAGAAGAAAACGAACAAGGAACTTACCACTGCCAAGAACAAACCCCTTCATAGTAATAATGCATGACCCAACATAGGCCTTCTGTGTACCTCAAAACCTACTCGACAGAAGCTCCATATATCAGATAAGACTACAATGATTCAAAAATAAAAAGCATTGATCATCTCAGAAGGGTTCATTTAACTCACAACATCTTTACGTATTGTTTCCATTTCCTCAGGAGTCTTCGCAGAAAACTTCTCCTCATAGTACCTCTCTTTCCAACCTGGTTCTCCTAGTTTAACCTGATTATAAAAAGGGCACCACAAAAGGTTACCCTAAAATCCCAGATGTACATATCTACTTAAAAGGTTTTCAAATTTCAATGTTTTCTTCTTGAAAACAAGAACAAAGATGATAACATGTTTAATTATATACACAAGTAATTCCAAGTTGGTTTTTCCTCGGCTAAAAATATCAAAAAAGAAAAGAAAGTTCAATTAATAAAGCATCATTTGGGGCAAATAACTAGATGTATGCAATAAAATACAGACCTTGTCCTCTTCAGGATTTTGCACGTTAAAAGCATCAGATTTCTCACGAAGTAACTCCTTAAGCTTTGCTTTCAATTCTTCTTCGTTCTCATGTACCTAAAATCAGTTGGGTTGAAGGGAGTGGCAAGGAAAAAGAAACCAACCAAATGAGAATCAGTATTACAGCAAACAACAATCCAGCAAAGTTAACTAGTAACATATAATAGTGAAAATAAATAACAAAAAAGGCTAACAGGGGAAGCACTCTTAACTCCTCGCCAGCAAAGGCTCATACAAATCAAAGGTTAGTCCATAGAATATGAGTGGCTGAAGGAGTCAGAATTACATTAAAGTGCCTCTCCTGAAGCAGGAAAACATACTTCTGTTTCAAGACTGTTCTCTGCTTCAACAATAGCAGCACCAATATTGGCCCCCGAAGATAGACGGCGAACTTTCTGGGGCCGAACAAGGGGTCCATTAATATCACAAGCCCTTGATTTCTTATATGGTGAAGGTGAAGGACCTGAAGCAAGACGAGAACCATGAAATCGGGCAACTGGAACAATAGACTCAGGCTGAACTTGAGGTTCTGCGTTATCTACTCTTCTTGCTTGAGCTTTATCACGCTTATTCCTTTCTGCCTGCCGCTGTATAACAGAACACAACAATCATCATAGTGTGAAATATAGTTTCCCAAACTAAATGGTCATACACATGCACGATGAAATTTTCGGCCAAAGGCAGATTTTCAAAGCCAGAAAGATAGCAAGATGAAGAAGAAAGATGGTCATGCTTCACACATCTTGTCTCTAGAAATCACAGAGGGCCTTACACCAAAATATATCCAAATACTTTAGTACAAAAAAAATCCATCCAAAAAATGTGAGGGCTTCTTCTTGTGTTTAGACAAAATGAAATCTCCTTATCTCTTTCCACAATTTTTAAAAAAGAATTCAAGGTGTAGTGTAATCTAGTCAAACTAAGTGACGACGAGAACAAAGAATTGTCACAGTAAGTTTAATGAATCCCCATTACACTTAGCTATTTTTCTTAATTTGTCAATCCTCCAGTTGTGCGTTTATATGTCGTTTTATTATCTTGGCCAAAACTCGGCATGAACATTACCACTCATGTTGCTTCTTTTACAACTCACTATGTGACAATCATCAAAAGTTTGCATAATCAGAAATAGAGAAAGAATGTCTTGGCACGTAATAATAGAAAACCCAAACAAGTAAATAAGGAGGAAAAACTAGAGGATGAAAATTCTACAGGCCACCAAAAATTAGGGATATTTTGAGTGATGTACACAATAAATAAGATTATTCTTCAATTTCATGTAACCCTTTTTATGTCAAGTTAACATTTAAGGTGAAAGAGAAACATGTTGATCTAGAAACAAAATAAACCTGATGCATTCGTGCTCTTTTCTGAAATATTTTATCTTCGTAGGACCCAACAGCCTGAATGAACTTCTCCACTCTACTCAAATCTGGCTGAAAATGAACAGTCTCACAAACAATGTCACAATCTCCCAAAGAAGGCCAAAATGAAAAGTAGTTTTGTCAGTGCATCCGCTCATAGGAGCTACAACAATAAAACCATACATACCTTGCTTCCATCGGTCAAATACCCTCCCAATGACCTAAATTCCTTCTTGTATACTGCTATCAGCAAGTTGATAGCACCCTGGAAAAAAAAAGAGAAAAGATAACAAAATATATTTACCTAAATTATGATCTAACTGGGTCTAAAAGAAAATGGAGATGCAATATCATTCCTAAGTAGTTCAGGTGCATTCCAATGCTGGATGGCATTGAATACTAACATTATTTAATGTCAACAAGATGTCAACAAAGTCATTAAATTTTCTTGACAGCATTCAGGAATCAGGAACATAGCCAAATGAAAATTGATAAGCGAACAAGTATTGTCTCTAATGTAATCACCAACATAGTGGTACTCCATATCAAATTATCAGATGTCTAGGATTAGGTAATGTTCCAACGCTGCATTAAAATCTCATAAAATCAAGATACATGTTTTCATGCTTAGAAATATATCCAGGATGGTGTTGAAATACAAACATTATTTAACACCAGCAAGACATCAACATACTCAATTTTTTTTACAGCATTTACAGTATTCTCTAACGTGGACAGAAACATAGCCAACTGAAAATTTGAAGTTTCATTCCATTCAGATCACAAATGATCTTAACAATCGATGCCAAAGTATTTATTAAAAAAAAATTGATGCCAAAGTATATAAAAACTTAAGCCAAGGGGAAGACTTAATTTTCATTTGATTAAGTTTCATTCATCATTGTAAAATATTAACATAGGAAATATGATCATTTTCTGAAATGGACAAACCTCACGAATCTCCAATGTGGGCATATGTGGTAGGAAATCATTGCCAACAAAGAAACACATGAAGACAAAATCATCCACAATGCGTTCTAAATCAATCCCAAATGAAGGGTTAGGAATCCTCATCTCGTATTCCAGATACTCTCTAAGAGTCCAGATGTTGAGAAACTGCCAACGAAAGAAAGACGAAGTTGAGAATTATATATCACACTATTTAAGGATATTTTAAGTAACTTCAAAAAACACATTATTCAAAGGTATTTATGTAACTTCTATGATGTTTCACTCCAAAGTTACCTGGTATGGCTTTTTGGGCACAACACTCTCATCACCTCTCTCATCAAATTCTCCTGCCTTCCTCTTTGCCTTTCCTTCGCAATCTGCTGCTAAATGACCCACCCGACCACACAGGAAGCATTTGTCTTGTTGTCCAGGAGTGAATACAATCTGCCACATAACATTCAAAGAGAGCAGACCTTTCATTTGTTGGCCAGGAAGAGAGCAAAGCAAACATGACTAATACTCTCCATTCCTTCTTCTTTATGAGCATAATAGGCAACCTAAACAGAAGTTCCTTTTTCTAAATGAGTACAGGACTTCACTCATTTAATGACAAATCCCTTCTTCTCACTTTTTTTTTTCTTCAAAAATAAGAAAAATGTATAAAACCTATAAAAAGTTTAAGCTTTATTGACTTGATTCCAAGAGTAGAAAACTTCAGAAATAAAAAGCACAAACCTCTCTAAGGATTGAAAAATAAACTTCATGGGTGGCCAAACCTAGCATAATTAGATCAGCATCCTGTCATTTAGCACCAATTAACACAACAGACCTTGTTAGTCCAGTACATTAAGCCATTAAGACATAGAAAATAAACAAGGAACATATTCAAAAAGTTGTAGATAGTCAGGCATATCAGAGATGAAACTAGACAATGAAGGAAGAAATATACCAAACCATACAGGCAATGGCGTGTGTTGGGATCATAACCGGGAATATTCCTTTGAAGACGAATATATGACATAATTTTGTGCTCTCCTTCACCGGGAACGTTTGCATCAGAAAGGATAACCTTAAAAAGAATAAAAGAATAAGCAAAGCCCAAATTTATTCATTACTGTAATACACAACAAATCATTCTGCACCATTGTAATTGCAAAAGAAACCAAAACTCATAAAGAGGAAATTAATCGAGGAACTGTGATTACCTTAACCTTTTTCCATCCAGGATCATAATTTAGTCTAAGATGAACATAGTATTGCAGTGCAACTGACAAAACAGACATAAATTCCGTTCCAGGTGTGATAACATTAGAATCAACCACTTGTGAGTCTTGTTTAGGGGGAAGCTTTCTCCCCTCCCTCTCAAACTCCTCTCGCAACCGCTCTTCTTCAGCTGCCTACAAAAGAAAATGTGAAAAAATTAATAATCACTACATTTTCACTTTCCTTTCTTTGAAGAGGGGTGAGGAACAAAGATATAGAACATATGTTGCTGACTAGGTAACCATGAATTCATCCAAATTAACAGAAGTTTTCACCATAGAGTTCTTATTAGAATCATATGCCTCCTTTCACATGTTATAATTCATGCCTAAGTTAATATTTTGTTGCTGTTTTAAGTATCTCCTATGCTTACCTATCCATACCAAATCCCTTAAGGACGCTGTTACTTCCATGCCCTTATAAACACTATGGAATGAGAAGGCAAAGGAAACATCCATCTTTACTTGCACTACTAGTTTCTTTAGGTGAAGAATTCTACTAAATTAAGCATAGATTAACATGTTGACTAGGTACCCACATCTGTATACACATGGAGGAGCCACCTATCATTCAGAAAAGCACATACCGCATCTGCTGCATCTTTAGCTGCTCTGAACCGCCTAGATCGCTGTTGATTCATTTTAGCCCTTGGAGCAACACCATCTATCAGTTGGTTCAAAAAATAATCAGTATTAGGAACAATGCATATTCATCTTCATCTTCATCTGCATCTGCTTCAGGATATGAAAGAATCTATATTTTTTTTCTTTTGATAAGTAGGATAAGAAAGAAATCATTCAAACTGTTACTCACCAATAGCCATGTATAGCAGCTTTCGAGGTCGTACCATCACAAAAAGTCTATCCATGTAGTCAAACATACACTGAAATACCTCTTCAAAGGTAGCTGGAGAAGGCTGCATGGGCAAAAAATGCACTGTCAAAGCATAGCCATTAAAAGGAGAAAGGGGTAGTGGAAATAAGGCCATTGCCCAGTGCATCATTGGGACCATAACTACGAAATGACCCTCTACAACTACAAGAAATTGAAATGATATAGAATATACTCTACAAATAATAGTCTCTCATGCACACAGACGCATACACACAAGCATGTGCATATATCAAGGATCAATGTATTCTTGGTCCGTGCCACCAAACCTACCCTTATTGTCCTATATCCATTATTCACTAAGTAACAAACTCCTTCCCTTCCAATTTGTTACAAGCTACTTCTATTTTACATCTCTTCTATTGAAAATTCCTTTCATCGCGAGAACAATTAGAATTTAACATGTAGCATGAATAACAATGTTGCTGGCAAGCAGAAGCTGCATAGCAATAGATGGATGAAGTGAGTTTCTGAAGAAGTTTAAGATGCTTTCTTTCAAACACCATGAAACTTTTCTCATATAACACTATACTTGACTAATTCAAGTGTAGGTAGATAACAGCAAATCCAATATGAGAATTCCAATCATGCAACAATCTTTGAAATTTATACACACTTCATACATCCCATCAACCCCAATGCCCATGCCGGTAAAATAATTTTTACTATTACAGTAATGCGCATTGGGGTGACAAAGGAACATGACTACCAAAGTAGCAAATAGATGCATTCTTCCACATGTCACAGAGGCTTAGATAACGGCTATTTTCTACAGCTAATGACCTCTACAAACCAGCCTGAGCTGCATGTCATACTTTGACAATGGAATAAGGATTAGTGGGTCTGTACAGCACTGAATGAAATCTGGATCAAGCAAAGAAAGAAGTTCAGATCCTCAAGAAAGAGGTCGATTCTTGACATTGATAAGTTATAAAAACTAAGAACCTTAATTTTTCTTTAAACTACAGAATGGAATAACACCAAGTAGTCCATAATAAGCATAGAACAAGTGGATTACTAATCCAACGGAGCATCATTGGGTTGGGCGTGGGAAATTGACAATTACTCTGTAAATGTTGCAGCACAACCATGACTGTTAATACTTTGTTCTAAACATGCATTACAAGGAGAAACAAAGTTTCACCAGTAACTGAACTCCTTGCCATATAATTAATTTAAAATTCATGTGATACTCAGCAACAATGAAAAATGCAAACGATGCTACCTACCTGAGTATATCAGTACCAACTGCTCATTAAATTCAACCATCTCAAACTTCTAAAAAAATAAAAGAAGATAAAAAAATATTATTCTACAACCACAGCTCCTAGGTCAAAAAATTAAATTCAGAAACAAAAGGCGAAATTAGATGCCGAGATGTACCCTATCTTCGGGGTGGAAACAAGGGTGGATGATCCCGTTCATGTCCAGATATAAATTGTCGAATTCCACTTTGTTAGGGTTAGGTTTACTGGTATCCACAGGAATAGTGACCTCGTCGATGACGACTGGTTCTTCCTCGATCACATCAACCACCACCAATGGATACTTCTCCGCTAACCACCTATAGAACGCTGGTACTCCCATTGCCAATCACTGGAGCTCTAGATCTCCCAAACCAAAAGAAACTTAGCGAGAGGAATAGTGAAATGCAAAAAATAGGTAGAAAATCACAAGTTTTGACCCTAAAACGTAGAGAAAGAATACACGAATAAGGAAAACCTGCTTCGAAGTTGTGTCTTACAGAGTGATTACTTTCGACTTTCGCGGCGGCGTACTAGGTCACAAAATGATAACAATGTGCCCGTTTAATATAATAGGATGAGGGGTTTCTTTGTCTTTTCAAATCGGAATCGTATTTACGTTGGTTTGGTTCGAGTGTGTTGTAATATACTGTTGTCCTTATGAATCTATGCTTGCAAAAAGGCACAAATGGAAAGCAGCGGGATATTTGTTCAGCGCTCAGCAGTGTAATCGAAATCTTGTCAAAAACCAATCGTTTTAAGCTATGTTTGATTTTTTATTTAAATAAAAATAAAAATAATTTGATTTAAATTAGTTTAAAAATAAAATTATTTTAAATTTATTTAAATCAATTTATCACACACCAATAATAATATAAAATTTAAAAATAGATTTTGTTATTAGAGTTAGTAATTCTAGTATAGATTGTGTGAGAATAAATCAATTATAATTTCCCAATATTCAGATTTTGAAAACAACAAAATTTTAAAATAATGATACATGATTGGTCTATTTTACAATTTACACATGAAGGACTCAAATATGAGTCTAATAAATTATTTTAAAACCATCAAATCTCAAAATGACAATCATTAAAATGGGTTTGATTTTCTTTTTCGTTTACCTTATTTAGTTAATTATGTTTAATTGTAATCCAATAATCCAATAAATAACAGGGACGTGCTCTCACACGAAAATCAAAACAATTTCTTCATTTTCTTCATATTCTCTTTATGAGAGAGCATAATTCCATCTAAATAAAAAAGAAACGAACCAAATTGTTTGGATTTTTATAATTCAATTCGATTTTTCAATGGTTCGGTCTCAATCAGTTTGATGTTACCATTTTTCTCGGTTGTTCGGTTATCGATTTGGTGACATTTTTCTTCGGTTTGGTTAACCGGAAAACCGAAATAGTAATACCTATTTAAACCCCTAAACCGGACTTCCTTGCACTAAATAGTAAATACCCAAAACCTTTGACCCAAATCATTTTCACCCTTTCTGCCTTTCACGCCTGTCTCTCCACGAACACGCCTTTCCCTTCGCCTCCCCTCCCTTCTCTGTCTCCCACGTCTGTCTCTCTCGGCTCTCCCATCTCTGATCTCTATCTCTCCTTCCCTCTCGGCTCTAGGCTCTCGCCTCTCTGTCTCTCTTTCCCTCTCGGCTCTCTCCTCTCAAGCTCGCGACAGTGACAGAAATCAGAAGTTGCAAACTGGTAAGTCGTAGCCCGTAAGTGTTAACATGTAATTTGTAGTTTTTTCTTTTCTTTTCTTTTTCCTACGCTTACGGTTTTTTTTTCCTTGGGCAGTGCCGTAGTGGGCTTCTCTGGTCCAGCCGTTTGCCTGTTCTGTTCAGGACCTCAGGTAATCAATTACTCAGTTGTGTTAATTTTATCTCCCTTAGGTCATCAATTTTGTTTCTATCATCTTCGGCTTGAAGCACACAGACTGACTAGGATCTTCTGGTAGCTTCTATTGGATAGGGGTAAGTGCGGGATTTTTTGTTTGCTTTTTTTTGTCGGTTCAGTTTTCCTTTGTGTGCCTGCTGCCTGCACGACTTGTAACAGTTTGGCAGTTTGCCTTTATTGCATGTTGAATTATCTGTATTCTGGAAATATTGGTTGCTTGCATTATCTGTATTCTAAAATTTTGTGACATTAATTGCCTACTCGCAGACTCTCTCTTTGGCTGCTCACTCTTTTAAATCGAGTTTCTGTAGTTGGCCTGATCAATACATAGTTTTTGGCCTATAAAGCTATATTGTAATAATGTTTACTTAGAGCCTACTGCAGTTGCCAGCACTGCGCTTTATTGAACCGAATTTTTTTTGGTTATTCAGTTATTTGCACCGAACCGACCGAATGCTCAGCCCAACTCTTGCATCCCAAATCATTTTGTTCTCTCTCCTCTCTCCTAAAAACCTCTAAATCTTCTCTTTACTCAGTGGAGGGCATAAGCTTTTTGGAACGTCGTGGCATTTTTAAATTTTAATAAAATAATAAGTAATTAATTAAAATAATATAAAAATAATCAGTTTTTAAATAAATTAATTTTTAATCAACTTTAATACTTTTACTAACTCTCTAAAGCATATATATATTATAATTTTTATTTTATAAATATAAATGTATATATATATTCATATATAAAAATTATATATAATTTTTTTTTATATTGTTATAACTTATAAATGATTAAATAGTTTGAAATAGCTATTATTAAACCGGATAAGACGTAATAAATATTTATGAAGCGCAATAACATCACAATAAAAACAAGTAATTTAGTGGTTAAGGCTTGTATTCCTGCTCATTTGGGCATGGGTTTGAGTTTCTAACTAGTATTTTTTCTTATTTTAAGGTTTTTAAAAAATCTCCAATGGGGTGTAAGCTCCGGTCAATGGAAAAACGTACGCCCCAAAGTAAAAGACGTACACAGTTGAAAAAAAGGCCTAAAAGTTTATTCCTCGTAGCATTTTTAGCCCGCCCCCTCTCTAGACACACCCATGACAACATTGCTCCCACCAGACCACCGGAACAGTGACAACAATGACATATTATCTTCGCAAATGGTTCTACTTAAGAGCCCCAACTCTGTTTTTCTTTTAGATATTCAATATCTGCTAATTTTTCTTTAGCTCCTTATCCATACCTATCTCTAGTCGTAAGCCCAAAATTTTTTGGAGGATCAATGAGATCTTGATTGTGGAGAAATTTATGTTACAAAGGTATTGATTTTTCGTTTTATTTTTTACTTTGGTTTTTTTATCGAACCTATATCTGTTGTTGAATCCGTGAGTGTTTCTTGTGCTTACTGATCAATCTCACTTGGGATATTTGCTTCCATTTTTTAAACTTTATTTCCAATTTGGTTGTTCATTAAGTGGTGTGGTATTGATAAAACAAGAATTATAAAAAATAAAAATAAAAAATTACATTAACCTACTTGAGTTTAGTCCATGGTTACACTTACCTCACATAGTTTTTAGAATATAAATTTACCTACATGTCGTTAGCTTTCCGTTAGTCAACTGTTCAAAGTCTAGTCAAACCTTATGCAAACTCATCAAAGCTAAATGGAAACCCGACTTTACCTCAGTAATTTCAAAATTCAGTTAAATTTTTTATCCAAGTAGCATTTAAACTTTGAGTGGATTTTGAAATTATCAAGGGTACAGTCAGGTTTCCAATAAGTTTTGATGAGTTGATATAAGGTTTGACTGGATTTTGAACGATTGACTAACCGAAAACTAACGACAGGTAGGTAAGTGTATATTCTAAAAATTAAATTAGGTAAATATAACCATGCACCTTAGGTAGGTTAATGTAATTTAACCTAAAAAATAAAGAGAGAAATGAAATATGTCAATAAGGCATGTGAAAATCTTCTTTATTTCAAAAATTATGACAAATTTCGGATTTTTAATTTTCTTTTTCACTCTTGAAAGAATATATATACGCATTAACAACATCAATAAATAAAGCATACCTTGTGGAAACCGTACACTTAACGTCTCCACGTTCCAAGATCATTGGGCTGCTTGTCCTCAACTTGCTCTTGGTCAAGGGTGAAATAAAAAATCTCACACAATTCCACAAAACAAGTTCCTTGGTAGTTTGATAAGATATCAAATGGAGGACTAATAGATGTGGTTCTTTTATGGTTTTTCATTTTACAGCCTCTGTAGAATAATCCACAACCTTAAGCACAAGAGGAAGTTCTTTTATATGGATGGTTGCCATGAGAAGTTATCTAACTTCTCCTCAAAACCATTTCCACCTCTTTGCCTCTTTTAAATATGTAAGATATGGGTCAGATTAGGTCGGGTCAGCCATCATGGGCGTCCAACCCATTACTCAAATCCAACATCTCCCACTCATACATAGTGGGCCTGACAATATATAATCATATTAAGTTCTCTACATTAGACTTCCCAACAAATTATTCATATAGGCAAATGGGTCGTGTGAACATTGAGCACATCTGCACTTGGGTACTCAATACTATGCACCTATTAAAGATAGCATAACGGTTACTACCAAAAGAAAAATGCATTAATAAATAGTCTCTTTGTTCCCCAAACTAATTGGATCACATCAGATTCAAGTATCTCTAGTCCCTCGTGAGCCTCTTTGCTCAAAGGTATACTTAACTAACTTTGTCATTCGGTGACCATGGCTACATCAAATCCCTATCCTATGAATCACCAATGCAAGATGTGTTACCAAATAGTCTTTCTTTTGCACTCGTGTCTCTCTATTTCAGACCAACTGATTTCTTAGACATGTCTCATAAGGCTAATTATTTCATCATCGTCGAAAACATGCTAAAGTATCGAACATTGACCCATTCCTTCAATAACACAGCCGAAAGTGACATAGGGCACTAACTGATGCTAACTTAGTCTCAAGAAACTCATACAATGAAGTAGAAAGAATTCATCTGTTCACTTTCCTTCAAGGTCGAACTAAGCACATGTAGTATGAATTGCATGCTACGGTGGGCCTCCCTTCCTAGAAGAGGGTATTATCTTTTCTTTATTGATAAATCAAGATCGTCATACGAATCTTAGTCTAGTCGCAACTACACAGTTTACATGCACATGCATCTAACCCGAGTCCTTTATTGGCTTGCTATTTCAAGCATCTTGATTGCTCCTCTAAAGCGCCTAATTAAGATATCACATTCAGCTAACTTTTCATACTTACATAATTGTGGGATGATCATGTCTAGTTTGGTTATCACTTATAGTTGATAGTCAATACCTCATCTTAACCCCAATCAAGGTGACACAAGCAAAATAATTTTGCAAATACATATTATACATTTTCGCTCTCTCTCTCTAAGTGCCAAAAATATATTGTGTCTCATCTCAGATCGCTACCATGGTGCTTGAGGCGATCGCTCATGTGAGAAAGTCGATTTCAACCTGATGACATACTTTTTATCATGAAAACCAATTTCATGATATGTGTGCCATTTTATCATACTATTAATTTATTCAAAAATTAACATGTCAAGTTTATTGTGCACTCTTATCTCTTGTGCCAACTTAAATTTTCAAAGATTGCAACCTTAAAGGGTTATCAAGTACCAAGGTCAAGTCTGAACGTCTTTGCAATCACGATCCTTACCTAGAATCTCATTTAAGTGAACATTTCCAACAATCCCTTAGCTTCATTGAGGTCTTATCAATTAACATTTAACTTTGTTAATAGATGGAAGTAGAATGGGCTAGCTTTTAAGCAACAATTGCTTTAAAACTTTAAAACTTCTTGTTTTACCACTTTACTTCTCAAATGCACAATCACTCTTATTTTCATTTCGCTCTTTGTAGCAAAAAGAATGTCCATGCCTCAAGACCACACTGAATCAAGATTCGCATGATATATTTCAACTCCATAAAGAACAATTAAGATACCTTTGAGCATGCTACAAAGCGCACACTTTTATACAGATGTAATCTTATTTATGAATCAACATTATGAAATTCATTATTTGATCTAAGCATATTGTGTATTTGTTCGAAGTAATCTGGTGTCATGGAGCAGTAAGAAACAAACACTGGTTGTTAGATCGAGTGCAGAGTCTGAGTACAGAGCAATGGCACACATTACTTGTGAGTTAGTTTGGTTGAAACAGTTATTAGCAAAGCTTTGGTTTGAACAGTCTTGTCCTATGACTTTGGTGTATGATAATTAAGCAGCCATTCATATAGCAACTAATCTAGTGTTTCATGAGAGGACAAAGCATATTGGAGATGATTGTCATGTTGTTTGAGAAAAACTTTTGCTGAATGTGATTAGTATAAGACATGTGATATCCGTAGATCTATTAGCAGACTTGTTTACTAAACCATTGGTTGGTTCACGAGCTAGATTTATTTATGACAAGTTGGGTGCATATGATATAAACGCTCTAACTTTAGGGGGAGTATTAGGGTTTAAGGGTATTGATGTAATTTCATAGTATTAAATTATCTATATATATTACTACTAACCTTAGGGTTAGTAACCAGTTTACTGCTAACTCTCTTTATCTCTATTTCCTCTCTCTGTCTAAACCCTAACATATGTGTAAACGTTAACACTGGGTCTAGAAATTTGATGGGATAAAGAAGATAAGGTCTTATAATTAAGAGAGGGATAAAGAGATGGTCAAGGTGATGAAGTTAAAGAGAGTTTGATGGGTATTTATATTAGAGAAAAGTATAAATTTCACCATAGTGGTTTGGTTGGTTTCGAGCTTAGTCTGTGTGGGTTTTTTTTTTTGGTAAACTTTGCTCCCTGAAGTTTGGTCCTCTTTTTTTGGGCAAGATGAAAAAGAAGAGGAAGAAAAGGACAATGAGAATAATAATTTGTTAATTTTTTTGTTAAACTTTCATTATTTTTTTTTTTTTTTTTTGCGTTTTCAGTTTGCATATCGTTAAGCTTTTCTATTTTGAAAACACACAAAACATGAAAGTTTAACAAAAAAATTAACACACTATTCTTCTTCTTCTTGCTCAAAAGAACCAAACTCAAAATTGGTCAAACCACATGGACTAAAGTTTACCAAGAATAACCACAAGGATTAAAGTTGAAACCGGCCAAACCACATGAGTGAAATCTATATTTTGCTCTTTATATATTAGGTAGCAATAGAATTATCAAAAAAATATTATGTAGCAACAGAAGCCTTAGGGTTCTGGATGTTTTTGTGATGAGACTTCTTATTGACATGGATCTTAATTTGTCCCATGATTACTTATTTCCCTTGCATCTGATATGATTTTCTAATAATTTTGTTTGTTTCTTCTTCTGTATTTTTTGGACAGGTTTTAAATGTTTCACCCCATTGTGAATGTGGGTCATGGTAGACCATACCCACCTAATAAGCTCTTTTTCGTTGGCCCATTAAAGAGTTTGGCCTCCTATTGCTTGTGGGTCATCATCGTGAGAATGGGCCACATAGTAAGAATAAGTTGCCCGCAAAAGAGAAGTTCAAGCTGACTTCATTTGTGCTATACTCAATGAGAAGTCTTTCTCTTATTCTAAAAGGCAAAACTTTTTTCCAAACAATCTTTAGTTATAAAGGCCAACTCCACACTTCCAAATCATCTTCTTCACTCCCTAATCTCTTTGTGGGAAAATACCCAAGTGCCCTTGTAACTGCCCTCTTTCTATCTGAGAGTACCCAATCCTCCATTCTTGGAACCCAAATCCATGGCCATATTATCAAGTTGGGACTCATAAATGATATTTTCTCACAAAATAATCTGATAAAAATGTACTCAAGATGCGAGGGTTTGGGCGATGGGCTTAAGGTGTTTGACGAAATGCCTCAAAAAAATGTTGTTTCTTGGACTTTGATAATCTCAGGTGCCATTCGAAGAGAGGAATTCGAATTGGGATTGGACATTTTTTTGCATATGACAAGAACTGGGTTGATGCCAAATGAGTACACTCTTGGTAGTGTCATGAAGTTGTCTTCTACTTTGGGAACTCGGGAATTTGGTCTATGTCTACATTGTGTTGCTTTGAAAATTGATATGGGTAGAAATCCGTTTGTGGGTTGTTCTATATTGAACTTCTATGCTAAGTTGGGGGATGTTGGGGCCGCAGAAAGGGTATTTGACCATTTGGACAATCTTGATGTTGGTTGTTGGAATGCTATGATTGGAGGGTATGCACAATGTGGGTATGGCTTCAAAGCCATTAAAACTGTCTCTTTAATGATATGTAAAGAAATAACCATGGATAAGTACACCTACATCAATGCTCTTCAGGGTTGCTCAGTTGTGGGTGATTTGAATTTTGGAAGACAAATTCATGCATTAATCATTCAGAGTGAGGTGGAAAGTAGTACTTCTATAACGAATTCTCTTACAGATATGTATATTAAATGTGGTGGAAAGGACACTGCTCTGAAGGTTTTTAGAAGTATGGGTAACAAAGATGTTGTATCATGGAATATCATATTTGGAGGTTTCTCTCAATATGAAAATTCAAACAAACTTGCATCCTTGTTCCATGACTTCATGATGACAGACGTGAGGCCTAACCATGTGACTTTCTCTATATTATTTAGACAGTGCGGTGAGCTTCTTGATATTAATCTTGGGCTTCAGTTTTATTCTCTTGCATTGCATTTTGGACTCTCAGATGACACTACAGTCACAAGCTCAATGATCAATATGTTCTCTAGGTGTGGAGCAATGGGGATGGCACATTTAGTGTTTGACAGTGTGCTTTTCAAAAACATAATTACTTGGAATGAGTTAATTTCAGGGTATAGCTTGAATTGTCATGATGCAGAAGCCATACAGATTTTCTGTAAGTTATGTGAATTAGGAGTTGGAGCAAATGAGTCTACCTTTTATAGCATTTTGGAGGCTTGTTGTTCCTCTGGAAACCAACAAATGGGCAGGCAGATTCATGGTGCCATAGTCAAGTCTGGTTTTTCTTCTCATGAATACGTTTGTAGTTCACTAGTTGCAGCTTATGTTAAATTCGAATCACTAGATGATTCTTTTGAGTTTTTTAATGGCTGTGAGAGATTAGATATTGCATCCTGGAGAGCGATGACATCCGCGTTGGTACATCAAGGCTATAATTATGAAGCTATTAGATTTTTCAGCTTTCTTATGAAAGCTGGTGGTATGCCTGATGAGTATATTTTGGTTGGCATTCTAAATAGTTGTGCTGGTATTGGAGTGTATCTCCAAACTAAATCTATTCATCCGTTTATTATCAAATTGGGATTTGATACACAGGTGTTTGTTGCTAGTGCAGTTATAGATGCTTATGCAAAATGTGGGGATATTAAAAGTGCAAAGATTGCTTTCAATCAGTCATTTGACTCCAATGACGTCATTGTATATAATTCTATGATCATGGCTTATGCCCATCATGGTCTTGTTTTGGAAGCTATGGACATCTTTGAGAAAATGAAGTTGGCTAAACTACAGCCTACCCAAGCCACTTTTGTTTCACTTATATCAGCTTGCAGTCATACAGGTCTTGTTGATCTAGGTCGTCTTTTGTTCGAATCAATGAACTTGGTATATGGGACAGAACCATCTCCAGATAATTATGGTTGCTTAGTTGATATGTTCTCACGAAATGGATGTCTTGAAGATGCTAAAAATACAATTGAAACAATGCCCTTTCCTCCTTGGCCTGCTATTTGGAGATCTTTGCTTAGTGGTTGTAGGAAGCATGGGAACATAGAGTTGGGAGAATGGGCTGTAGAAAAGCTACTTCATTTGGTTTCGGAGAATGATGCAGCTTATGTGTTGTGGTCGAAGTTCTATTCTGAGGCAGGTAGTTGGCAAAATGCTGCAAAAGTGAGGGGAGAAATGGTAGGAAGAGGTATTCTGAAAGACCCTGGCTATAGTTGGATTGAGACATAGTAAAAGATTAATCACTACTTTATGAAGGAACTCTCAATATGTATCTGATCTGGTAGTAAAATGGAATTGTGATTGTCCATTGTGTGACACTTGGCGTTTCTACTGCACAACACCGGGCAAGAACTTAGATTGTTAAAAGGGACAAAATTGTGTGTTGAGGCTGCGTATTTTTGCTGAGTAAAGATTGTGTGATACTCGCACTAGGCACCCATACGTACACCCTAGAAGCTTTAGTGGTAATTACATTCAAGTTTACAAAGTGTATAAAATGAGTGTTATAGTGAAGTGTCCCAATAGCGGCACACATTTATATTTGCAGTAGTAAATTAAATAAGTGAATAATAACTTTTCACGAGTCGCGAGATCAAAAATTCACTATACTCTTAATTATTTCCCATGCTACCAAGCGATACATCATTATTCACTAATTTATTCAATGCGTAAATTTTCAAGTGAAGATTTTTAAAATTTCAACTCACTCGGAAACCCACAAAGGCCTAATTGTATTTTATTTTATTAATATTTTATTCATAAATTTTGGGTGTTGTTAATCATTTTAAGGTATTTTAATTTATCTCTGTCTTTTAAATGACCATCGAAACCAAGTGCATAACTCCATTGGAATATAACCTATCGTATGCACCTAGACGCTCCAATAGCTTTTCACTTGTCAAGAAGAGCGTGTAAAAGCATACATTTACTTCTTTTGAGATGGTGAGCACTTGTTCATCCAAGGTCCAATCATTAGTCAAGAGATATGCAATCGCAATACATATAACGTTCGAGTGAAATTAATGCTTGATCAGGGCAAACTAGTCTCCTTCCTTGGGAGAGAACTCTACCCTTTCACGATCTTTCATGACTATGGCTATAGTGAATTTGGCTATTTTAATTTATATACGAGTTATGAGCATCTTGTTCTAATGATTTTCAACACACACACACACACACACACACACACAGACATATATATATATATATATATATATATATATATATATATATATATATATATATATATATATATATCAACAATTTTCATAATTTGAACTAATTGCTAAACAGTTCATGAAAATCGTAACATGACAAAGCTTGATGCTACCAATACATTTGATTAAATTAAAATGGTAGAAACATAAACATGCGGGAGCCATTCATATCACAATGCAATAAATTATACCATATCATAATCTCATAACAAAACATGCCAAATCATATAATTTGGCTAAGAGAAATTATGGCATGCCTGTCCAAACTCAACTGCATATTATCATAGAGCATGAAATTACAAAAATGAATCATGCAATTTGGATATATATTCAATTTTCTATTAATTTTCAAAGAACAATTCAAGAAATACAATTTTAAAAATGTCAATACACACTCTGGTAGAGTACAATATCGAGGAGTTATCATTTTCTCTTACCAAGTTTCAACCCCTTTAAACGTAACTCATTAAGTCCAGATTTTTTTCAGTGGGTAAATGGCGAGGTTGGTATCATCCCATACCTCCATCCAACCTTTCCTTCCTAAAACCCTAGATTTTAAAACCTTGATATCTCCCTCCATAGACGTCGAACAAACATAAGCCATATATGGATGGAAAGCACTCTTTGAGTACTACATAGGCATATAAAACTTTAAACGCGAATCTCAATGTGCATCTATTGAGAACAAAGTAAAGATTTTGGATTTCTTGCTAGGGTTTCATTTTTCTCTCTTTCCATTGAGTTAGCATCTAAGATTTTCCAAATCATATAGTTATACCATAGGCAACTTACCCCAACTTTTTCAGGACATTTGGACAACAAATGAAGAAGTTACCATTTTAGATCATTAAACCTTCATAAAAAATGAGTTTAATTATTTTTCTCTCTACAAAGAGATTTAATTCACATAAATTTGTAGATTTGATCTCTAATATGAATGTTGCTTACACGTAAATTTTCATGGCATAAGAGGTAGCACACGAAAAGTTGTCATTTTCAACCCTTTAAGCTTTTGTTTTGAGATTCTCACAAAACAACATATAAGGTCCTTAGCATGTATCCTACTGCATTTTCAGAGAGCCTAGATCCATGGAAACAACCACTCAGTATTTGATACCAGCATCAATAAATAAAGCGTACCTTGTGAAAACTGTACATTTAACATCTCCATACTCAAAGATTATTAGGCTGCTTCACCAACTCATCATGAACCCTTTGGACATCCTTAAATTGCTCTTGGTCAGGGGTGAAATCATATGAATCGAAAATCACCCTTAATTCCACAACAAGTGCCTTGGTAGTTTGATGAGATATCAAATGGAGGACAAATACATATGGTTCTTTTATGTTTTTCATTCTACAATCTTGTAGAATAATCCAACACCTCAAGCACAAGAGGAAGTTCGTTTATATGGGTGGTTGCCATGAGAAGTTATCTAACTTCTCCTCAAAATCATTCCCACCATTTTGCATCTTTTAAATATGTAAGATATGGGTAAGATCGAGTCGGGTCAGCCATTATGGGCGTCCAACCCATGACCCAAATCCAATGACTCTTGTATGCATTTTCTGCAATTTATTAAATGTTTAAAGATGCTTACTTAAAGCATGAACCGAATTTCTATTAAATTAATAATAATTATAGAAATTAACAAATACGTCAATGGGTTATTTTACCATTGATCTTGGCACTATGATGACCAAATTAACTTTTGTGATTGCTATGATATTGTGCAGCTTAAGGCTGCAAATTGGTTAGATTCTTCCCATTTACAGGTCAATCTAAGCACGATATGAAATACTTTATTTTATCCCAATTCTTTATAAAACTTAAGCTTAAAGAAGTTACAATTATTCTTGAAGACTCAAGTCAGCTAACAACATTTGGATCTTGCGTAAGGAATTGTTTGAAGAGAAAAAGTCTGCTTGTCATTATTGAAATATTTGAAAGTCATGTTAAATTTTGTTTGTACGGTCTCTTAAGCTAGCATTTTTTAATAAGTTATTCATCATCAGTTGTAACTTGGAATTAAGTTTGCTTTGTTCAAGCTGAATGATCAAAAAAAGAAATTTTGGTTGGTTAGGATCTTTAGGGCATTACATTTCGCTCCCACCTCTTTTATTTTCCACTATGAATTTGAATCTAGCTTGGCCAGGAAAGTTTCTGAAACCTCTCCCATTTGGGGGATTTATTTACTCTATGATCTTGATATGCACTACTTTTGCTTTCCATTGATGAGTGAACGTACTTGTTTGACACCGTTTAAGAAAATGCCTTTGTTGTGGAAAAATTTGAGCACCAATTGTGCTTTTGGGTATCACTTGTGCTTCATGTTATTTTTTAGAGAAGATGTTAGCAAGTTGATTGTTTTTGTTAGATGTCACATGTTCACGCAAAAAATACTTGATCCTCTTTAGAATTAGGGGTTGAAACTAGTTTTGATCCATTTCAGTTTCTATTTAGAATCCAACTTTTGGTAAAAGAATAATTTCCGCATAACTCAACTTATAATAATTTTTTGCACAACTCAATTCATAACAAAGCCTTTAAATTGGAAATTTGATTTGCGTAAAATTTTACACAACTCAATTCATCGTAACATCTTCTAAGAGTTCTAAAGTTTAACTCCAGTTCATTCATTTGAATATAATAACAATTACAAGGATGTAATTTGTTTTGCTTATTTTTGTCTCCAATAGATGTAGTAGCTGTAAGTCGTATATTACTTGTGTCACAAAGATGGAAATAGCAAATAACTTCACTATCAATAATAAAACACAGATATCCTTGAAAATTAGAAAATTGGTTCGAGTTAGAGGGTAAGTACAATCAATAAACAAATAATCTCAATTTTTAGAGGGCATGAATAACCGGGAAGTAAATATTCTAAATTTCTAGAGGGCATGCATGATAATGGACATCGTACTTTAGAAATTTGTATAAAAACAATTGTGTTGGCAACTTTAAATTCAAAAGAGACCATCAACAAATTCATATAGCACTGCTCTTTTATCAAATTGGCAACATCACATAAACGTCTCTGAAATGCCACTAAAAATGAAGAGGGAAAAGGGGCGTATTCATAAAAGTATACTCATTCATAAGTATCCTCAACAAATAGAAGTAAAATCTATTAAATCTAGCAATTGCTATTGAAAACCAAAACTTTCAATTTCACTAACATCACTTAAAGCCTATAAAATCTCTATCACTATCATAAAAACTTCAATTATAAGGTTGGAAACATTTTTTCCTCTCAATCTCGCTCCAATCATACCAATAGAGTTGATCTTTGTTGCCTTCTATAATTTTTTCTTTCTTCAAAGCCTATCTTGACCCAACAACATATGCCGATTCAGAGAAAATGTTCTGGTTGAAGAAATTTTTCTTTAGCTTTGTCTTTTTTCTTCTAAGGTTTTGGATTAATGCTCAATCTTAAAAAAGAAAGCTATCAAATAGGATTTTGAGACTCTTAAGTTGACATTTATGATATTACAAAACAAAAATGTAAATAAAATGAAGAGAGATAGAGATTTAACTCAACATTGCTATCGGTCATTATCGGGATTAGAGAGACAGCAATGAACTAATATGTTCAAACACAGAAGACATTGTAAGAGAGAAAGAGAGTTTTACGAAAATGAACGGTGTGAGCTGAAGGAGCAGAGAAAAAGATAGTAATACCCATAGAAAAGAGAGATGAAGAGAGAAGAAATAGATAAGAAAGAGAGAAGAAAGAAAGAGAGAAGAAATTTTGATAGTGATGTGAGAGAAGAATTGAAGCTTTAGTTTTATGGAGATATGAGAACAAAAAAAGAGAGAGGAAGATAGAAGAAATAAAAATAAATAAAGAATGAGGGACAGAGAGAAGTTCATGAAATTTTCCCAAGACATCTAGGGACAACAAAACTTTTAGGTAAATGCAGCATTTCAAATTTAAAACCCTGCCAAGGCCACGTGTCGCATATTGAGATGCCTATATTAACTTTTGTTAACTAAATAGGGTAAATGAAAGGGAAATAAAATAGGGCCAATTTTGATGATATGTCAATTTGGGCTTGGACATGCCTAAAAATGGCGTGTCAAGCTTGTCTTACCCAATAATTTCTTGTTAGGTAGAGTCTAATCAAGAATTTCTTTAACTTTTATGTGGTTTTGTTTGGGAATCACTTGATGTTCAAGAAAAATCACGTGGTTGGGACAATACCAATAAAAAAAAAACAACATATCTAATCTAATCTGTCGTCAAAGAGGAGCAGTTATAGACACCTCATTTTGTACTCATTTAATTGATAAGCATCATTCCTCTTAGATCTTTATGAAAACAACTAAGATAAACAATTAAGATACAAATGATCGAGACTTATGATGATGAATTCCAATAATTATGGCTACAAGCATGTGCCTAGCTTAATAAACATAAAATATGGGCAAAAGGTGGAAAGAACGGTAGGTTTTATGCATGTAGGAAGAACGAAAATAATGAACAAGGAAATATGAGCGTTTGCACTACTCTAGAATAGCGCATAGGACTCGTTCGCTTCTCTAGAGTAGCGCAAGCTACAATACACCTAAAATCAAAATTCTAGGTTGATAGGCAATCTGCACACCATATCAAAATACTGCAGTTGAAGCAGTCTTGCAAACAAAGCAAGATTGAAGCTAGTGTTACTCTAGAGTAGTACAATGTTGTCTTGCGTTGTTCTATGGTAGCAAAAATTAGAGAGAAGGTCAAACTCGTAGATAAATTTTTAAACAGTATTATATCATCCATTAAGCTTTGTAAATCAATTTTGAGTGAGTATATGAGCTCTGAAGAATTTCGTTTTTATCTACATACCTAGAGACCTAGCTAGAACTAACTCTATCACCTAAGAACTATAAATAGGACTTTTAGGTTCAGCATTTGAGACGGGAGGGAGACAGAGAAATAGGGAGAGGTTGAACCTAGAACTTTCACTTTCAATCACTTTATTTCTTTAGAGTTATTCTTAAGTGTTCTTAACTGAGAATTCTTTAAGTCGAAGCTTTTAAACAATTGAGTTTTAAACAGGAGAATGGGTTATAATCTTGGGATTTGTTGATTAAACATAAAGGAAACACTTGAGTGACAGTCTTGGGTCTTGTCTCTAATTCACCGAAATTTTTTTAGTCATGTATATGCTCAAGGGTTTCCATCCATGTTTATAGCCATGTTTCATGTAATACAGAATTATAGTGGTCCCTCCAATATAGTATAAATAGAATCATGTATAGAATTTTATCAAACACAAAGCAAAGGTATCTAATTCATTTGCTAGATTGACAACGTATCTAAGCCATCTCATTCTAAAATACTTCATTGAATATTTTCATCCTTTTTGAGGATTTGTGACAGCCACAATTGTCTTGGTTGCAATCATTTTCGACAACGAGGTGTGATCTATACTTTATCTATCAAAACTTGTTTGCTTTATTATCAATAAAATGGATTACAAAAATCAGATACCTCTCTTTTATGTTTGATACAATTCTATACATAGTTCTACTTATACTACAATGGAAGAACCACTATAATTCTATATTACAAAAAACATGGCTATAAACATGGATGGAAACATAGCTATAAATATGGATAAAAACATGGCTATAAACAAGGATGTTGTTTTAGACCAAAGGAATAAAGTAGTCAAGAGTAAAGGAGCTAGAAACATGGAACCATATTTCTAGCTACCTTAGACCCATAACTTTAGACCCACACTTATTATATGTTGATGACACGACTATCACAGGAAGTGACAGCAAAGGCATTGCGGAGTTAAAGAGCTTTCTTTGGGCCTCCTTTCAAATGAAAAATCTTGGCCCACTCACTTATTCTTGGTTTGGAGGTTTCTTACTCATATGATGGTTTATTTCTTGGTCAACGAAAGTATAATGAAGATTTGATCACATTAGCAATCTAACGGATAACAAGATTTGTGCCATGGCAATGAAAACTTAATGCGAAATTGAAGCGAGATGATAGACAACCTATTTTTTTATCCAAATTTATACAGACTCCTTGTGGAAAGTCTCATCTATCTTACCATAACTCGACCCAATATCTCCTTTGCAGTGCAAGCTATTAGACAATTTGTTTCCGATCTAAGACGATTGCATCTTACAATACTTCATCGTCTCCATCGTATCATTCAATATCTTATACTCTCCTTCAGATTCCTCTCTTGCTCTTACTGTTTTTTCTAATGCAGACCATGTTGGATATCTTAATACTAGGCAATTAACCACTGGGTGGTGTGTGTGTGTGTTTTTTTTTTTGGTTTCCTTACTAATCTCATGGAAATGCAAGAAGAAAGATAGAGTTTTTAGGCCCTCTATAGAAGTCAAATATCGATTGATTTCATCTGTTAGCTCAGGAATTGTTTGGCTTCAGTGACTTTTTATGGACTTAGAAGTATCCTGTCAATAACCCACGTATCTTTATGCAAAAAATACCAGTGTTATTCATATTGCTACCAATCCAAAGCACCATGAATGAACTAAAAATATCAAGGTGGATTGCCATAACATTCGAGAGCTTGTTTAAGATAAAACTTTGGTTCTTTCTCATGTGTCCTCCCATGATGAAATAGGAGATATATTCACCAAGTCCATGACTTTTGCTCGTCATGATTATCTGGTTCACAAATTAAAGCTTGTTGACTCCTCGCACCAATTTGATACAATTCCATACATGGTTCTGTTTATACTACAATGAAGGGACCACCATAATTCTACTTCGGATGTTATTTTGGACCAAAGCTTGTTGATCATGGGGTATTTTTGTCATTCGTTTATAGGTGCATATTGGTATTTTCATATGAAATTTTTTCTTTCTTCTCTTTAATATATATCATCACTATTAGAAAAAAAAAAAAAGATGGAATAGAAGGTGTGGGAAATTTTGATATATGTGGGCTTTGGGGATTCTATTAAATTGATGCTAGGTTTGTATGGTTGAATTCTATGTATGCATTTTGGACTTATGCAAAGATAGATTACATTGTCATTTGATTTAATTGGGCCTCAAAGCCCTTTTTTGGTTTCCAATGGGTTCCCTTGAAGTTTACTAGTTCTTTAATTGGGCACCATGATTTCAAATTAGTTTTATAGTTTTTGGCTTTGTAATTTTTCATTTGGTAAATTGTAAATTGGCCATAAAGTCCAAGAGTGGTTAGAATAAGAGTAAATTTTTATATGTAATTTTTGTTACTTTGATGCGGATTTGGGAGGTCCGAGGCCCTACCAAGATATCTTTAACTTACTCCTATACTTACTATATAGTAAAATTAATATATACTAGGCATTTAGTACAAATATATGATGTGATTGAATATTTCTTGGATAATATGAATGGGTGTTTGATTGATAACATGCCATGAACATCTTTAATGCCATGCTAAATTAAATCATGCATCACTATTTTACTACTTGGGGAAAATACAAAAAAAAAAAAACAAAGAAGTTTTCATACATAATAAAATGTTCATGCATTGCTACCTACCATAAAATTCATTTTCAAATACTTAGACTGCATGTTTAGGATTTAAAATTAAAAATGGAATCACTCATAGAATTATGTTAGTACTCTAACTCAGGGTCATTAGTCAACAACGAAAAGATGGTAAAACCTCCTAATAAATGAAGTGTACATGTGGCTTCCAACGGAGCACGTGTTACACGTGTGCATCTCTTACCTTTTAATAAAGTGTACATGTGGCTCCAATAGGTCACGTGTTACACGTGCACTTCTCCTGCCTCTTCTCCGAACCTTAAAATTGAACACAGACTTCCAAACGTATTGAACTTCAAGCATAAGTATGAAAGTTGCCCAGTTTAAGATATATAATAAATTCGATCACAAGTCTCATAACTTCTTTTAAGTCTTAATACGTATGTTAGCCCGATCGAGATATTGAAAAAAATAAAAAAAAAATGTTTTACTTTACCCACAACTTGAGACACGATTTATAGTTTTATTATGGAATTCTATAAAAGGATAAAAAAAAAACAAGTGGTAATCGTCCTAAGGAGAATGTCGGAGGGTGCTTAACACCTTTACTTCACATAACAGACCTCTTGAACGCACTTTAGTTTTGTAGACTCCATTTTTTTGTGTTAGTGGAATACCAACTGTAGACTGAGATTTCAACCCAAGAGGGGGGTGAATTGGGTTTTAAAAACTTTTTACGGATTAAACACAAGTTTATAAAACAGATAACACAACAAGCTTATAAAAAGTAAAATGTGCTGTAAATAAAGAGTTTAAGGAATGGAGGATGCAAACTCGGTTTATAGTGGTTCAGAAATATCGGAATCATTCTGATCCTACGTCCACTCTCTTCAAAGAACCTCCTTGAAGAAATCTACTAAGAAACTTAGTCGTGCAATTTCATGAGTGTTGCACAAAACTTACAATCCCTTCCTCTTGGAAGCAAAAACCCCTTCCTTTCGGAAGCAAATCTTTTTACAATAAATACTGTAAAGAAAACAGTAGAGAGACTACAATGGAAGCTTATACAATTGAATAATATCTCTCTTTCTAGGTAAAGCTTGAAGAATGGCTCAACAATCAAATTTTCAAAGCTTTTTGAGTATCAATGAGTAAAAACTTGTTTGAATGTGTAATACTCTATTTTAAAAGGCTTAATAGAGTGGGTTTATATAGCCTTGATGTAATATGTCCGTTTGTAACTGATTTTGTCCATTTTGGTACAATTTGTGCTGAAATCTCGTGTCCCAACAGTCATATTTTTTGAACTACCAATCAACTAGGTCTTAGTACCAGTCGACTAGGTCCTCTTTAAAAATCACATCTTTAAGGTTGTTGAAGGTACCAGTCGACTGGGAACCTTCTGCCTAGATTACCAGTCGACTGGGTATTACTTACTAGTCGACTGGGAAATCTCTGTCAAAAACACCAGTCGATTGGTATGAAGCATCCAATCGACTGGGAACATACTGACCTTTATACCAGAAGACTAGTATAAGTACCTAGTCGACTGGGTTGCTTTAACAACCTAGTTTTCATGTGTCGAAGAGATTTTAACTTTGGAAAACATTTGATTAAAAGGTTATGTTAAAATGCTTTTCAAACAAAGAGCCATTGGAAAAGCTACATACCTGAACAAGTGAGACTTACAACTTGTTTTATTACCTTAGACCTATACTGGTTCTTCTACCTTCACTTGATGTTTGATTCGGGTTGTGTTCTTGCACCTTGATCCTTGGTTGAATGCTCTTATTGCTTAATACACTTAGATAGCATCGTTAGTATAACAAGAATTGTGTTTTGTCATCATTAAAATATAGGTGAGGATCAACACTAACACTGAAAGAACATTGGATAAGGTGTTCAATCGTCCTTAGAATGGATTGACTACGACTCCATTTTCAAAGTTTATTTTCTCTAAATAAAATTGTTTTAAACAAGTTTTAAAACCTAAAAATATTTTGAGGGGATATCAATAGTTGGCGACTCCACCGGAGACATTTAGAGAGGTCAAGCCAATACTTGCTTTTTATACTTATCGGTGTTTCGTCAAGAATTTTTTAATGGTGTTTGTACGCTTTAGACTGGGTTCAACACCTAACCCTTGTTTGTTCATCCCTTTTACCGCCTTGTTTTTTTTACCACTATTGTTTGATATGCCTGTTATGTGTTTATGCACTTTACTTTATATGCTTTACGAGAATTATAATGTAATAACCTTACGAACATGACAAATAGTATATACACAATATTTGGATCCTCTCATCCATTTGGAAAATCTTTTAATTTGAGAGGTTTAGTTTACGATGAAAATTGATGCTAACTCATCTAAAATGAAATCTACGGTTGTAAATATGCCTCGTTTAGTAGAGAGGATTAAGGATTCATATACATAATTACACAAATCAATTATAATTCTTAAGTTTGGATAACTATACATATGTGATTTTTTCTTATTCTCTGGTCTACGAAAGGTATATTAGTTTATTTTTGAAAGAATGTAAAGGAAAAACAAAAACAAAAAAACAAATATGATGACATCATTTTATACTTTTCAACTTGTTCAAATTTGCATTAAATACATATTTTCCTACATGGAACATACAATGAGGTGCAAAATAATTAGCATACACTTTATGAAGCCTTTGATGTGAGATTTGGGATTGTGTGAGCACACTTTAAATGGAGCTCCAAAAAGCTTTAAAATTTTCATTTAAATAGTTATTCACACTATAAGTCCTAGGTCTTGGATAGACACTTCATTTTGTACCCATTTAATTGGAAAATATTTGGCCTCTTGGATTTCTATGAAAACACAACTAACATACAAATGATTGAGAATTTGAAAGTTATTTGTGATGAGGAATTCTGACGATTATGACTATAAGTGAGTGCTAAACTTAATGAAAATAAAATATGGGTAGAAGATAGAAAAAACTATAGGTTTTAAGTACATAGAAATAACAAAGAACACGAGCAAGGTAATCTGGGCATCTGCACTACTCTAGAGTGGCACAGAGGACCCTTGCACCACTCTAGAATGGTGCAGGTTAGCATAGGCCTCAAATTAAAATTCTGGATCGATAGGTAGTCTGCACACAGTCTCAGAAAAACACAATTTCAACAGTTTTACAAACAAAACAATGTGAAAAACTACGCCACTTTAAAGTGAGGCAAGCCTTCCTGCGCCACTCTAGTTAAATATAAGGTCAAAATGGTGGATAAATTTTTATTAGACTTCTCTCATCCAATAATCCATGCAGATTAACTTTGAGTGATCAGATGGGCTCTAATGCATTTCATTTTTTTTTATCTAAACACCTAGAGACCTAACTAAAGTTAATTGTATCACTTAAGTATTATAAATATGACTATTAGGTTCAATATTTAGGAGGATGAAAAATTAGAGAGAGAGAGAGAGAGAGAGGAAAAACAGAGAAAGGAGGAGAGAATTCTGAAAGACACTAAGAATTTCTCTCTGCTAAAATTATCCCTAAGTGTTCTTTGTGAGAGTCTGTCAAATAAAACTTTTAAACAATTGGGTGAATTCTAAACACGAGAGTGAGTTTATAAAGTGGGTTATATTAATATAAACACAAACGAAATACTTGAGTGAAGTTCTTGAGTCTTGTGTCTAGTTCACCGAAATTTCTTGAGCTATATCAATGATTAAGAGGTTTCAATTCGTTTTAATCATAGTCGTGCTAAACCATAATCACGGAAGAAATTTTTTTAGTCGCCGCCAAGGTTAGAATCAACGTCTTTTTCTTAAGAGATTCAAAAGGAACAATCGTATTCAAGCATCCAAGTCCGAACTAGAGGCAATCATGGGCTAGGAGGGTGATTCCGCATCAAGTTTAGATCACTTGGATCCAGTAGCTCTCCTAGAAAAGATTTGGGTAGTTCATTTTATTTAAATTGTTATTTATGCATTTAGAAATGGTATGAATATGATTTTTGATTGATTTGGTTGATTGGTGCATAATTGTGTATAATGAATGATGCTAGAATGTTAGGTATATTATTTGTTAAATTTTCCATGTGATAATCTATAGTAAATTGATTGATTTTAGTTGATAGTTGCATGAATTAGAAGCTGTGTATTATCTGAACTCATTGTAGGTTTCTGTTAGGGTTTCACTAAGGTACGTGTTTTCTTTTATTGTTTGCTTTGAAATTTTGATAGTAGCTTAGCATTTTGATGTGCAATCGAAATGTGAAAACATATTTTCGTTTTTGTGTTGCATGAGGACTGCACCATTCTAGATTGGTGCACATTCTTATGCACTACTCTAAAGTTGTGCAAGCTATGTTTGATATCAGATTGTGTTAATATTTTCTAGTGTCTTTCTACTATAGTGTGCACTGTATTTGCCATGTTAGAATTGCTTGATGATACGTTTAAGAATGATGAGCACCAACATGTATGGTTGTACCTATAATTGAGTGGATTTTGATTAAATCCTTGAATATGATATGTTGTGATGATTTATCTACTATAATTGGCTTGTTATACATGTTTTTAATTCATTTGTTTATGAATGATTACCTAGTTTATTAATAACATGATGCTTTTGTCTTACTCTCACTTTGATATGCCTATGTTGATGCTTTATTGCTTTATATTGTTTCGCTTTGATATTTGGTTTATATCTTGTTGTTCATTCATCATCATATATTGTGTGCTTCGTATTGTTGCTTGTTTGTTTTATTATGGAATTAAAGTTGAAAAGTATAAGTAAATGGTTATTATCTAAATTTTCCTTTAATGAGCAAAAGTGTATGTTAGGTCCTTTATAGCCTAGGCATGTGTGGGGTACTCTTTCTTTCGATCTTCTCATAGCATATCATAAGTCTAGAATTCGATCTCTCTTTGACAGATGGCTACAGGTTTTTTATTCTTTGAATTAACCAAGTGACGACTCTAATCAAGTTTCTCCACCTTCGACTTTGTATCACAGGTTCGTTACTTTTTTATTGGAGTTGACTATTCGAATTAGCCCCTGTTTAAAGAGATACGATTCTAGATACATTGTTTCACTAAAGAAAAGGTCCAAAGGGAAAGTACCCTATGAACGTCTCGATACATGAATGCGCAACTCTCATGAGGAATCCCTTTACTACTAATAAAAGGTGTTGAAGAGCATACCAGAACTATCATTTTCCATAAACCGAATTACTTCGATCCGCACCCTCGCTCACTACCCCTTGAAGAGGGATGAGCCTTGGGTATTTAGTTGGAGTTGTGGAAAAGGTGGAATTACCTTATAGTTGGCGACTCCGTTAGGAACACTCAAAAAATTTCTCTTAAGAGAATATTTAAATAAGAACTTTTTACTTTATTTTCTTATATCCATCTTGATTAAAATCCCTAAGAATCCATCGACGTTGGGGATTTGGTGCACCGATATTCTTGATACCTAGTTGTAACCCGGGTACCCTCTTTATTCTATGATGGTGCATCTCGGTGCACTAAGGGATTATCGAGTACTGCTCGACTATGACGTAGCAATGCGCTGCCATTGGAGGTATATATGATGTCCTATGTCATAGCAACCAAACCTAACATGCCCTTCACTAGATAACCCAAAACCTAATCTAAATGAAGCAAAGACCTTGTGTGCCATGATTAAGCATTACATGTAATCATGATTTACCTTGTGTGAATGGTTTGTGCTTTCATGAACATCTCTTCACTTTTATATTCATTTTTTATAGTCATGTATTTACCAAATTCATTTAATAATTGCTTGACATATATGTATGTTTGCTTTTATATACACCAATTTTTTGCTTGATCTAGACACATGCCGTAGGATGCTTGACTTGATTGTGTTGTCTTATCATGTCATATGGTAGGGAGACTCTTTTTTGATTGCATGCAATGAACCCAATGACATGATCCCTCTTTTTGTATTCATTTTGAACTAGGATTAGGACTCATGTTCACTAAAATTTGATTCTCTTCACATCTAAGTAATTCATTATAAAAGGAAGAGTTTTATAGAATTCAAAAAGCAAAAATATAAAGGTTAAATGTATAAGTAAACAAATTGGATCATGCCTCTTGTTTGAACGTATTCATTATATAGATGCTTGACCTTAATGGGGGGCATGCGACTTTAATATAAGTAAATCATGCAAACTTGCGTGGACTATGGTTGAAAACAAATAAACAATGGATGAAAACATGTTTGAACTTTGAATTGGTGAATTTCATGTCTTTTTGCATGAGTAATGAATATATATGTAAACTTGTTTGAAAGATGAGCTTAAAATACAAAAGCATACATGAATCTTTGGAAGTAAAATTTAATGAGTGTCTTTATCTTCTTTGTATGAATTGTCAATGCATGTGCACAATTGTATTGAATGATAAAATAAAGCAAGATAACATATGCATGTAAGATAAACAACATATTTGAGTGATGAGAATAACCTTAAAATCTCAATCTTAGGATTATTCCCTCTTGAATAAAGGTAGGAGCATGAATGCACTTTGATGAAATGATTCGATATCCAAAATAAAATAAATTTCTATCACGGGCCACCAAATATCTTATATTTGACTTAGAAATTGTGATGCACTCATTTCGCTTAATTTGAATGCCATGTTCATCTATGCTTCATTAAGCTTGCATATGAGTGGAAGTTGCATGTTATTATCTTTGTGCTTTGTTTAAAGTGTCGTATTGTTTTTTTTTTCTTTAGTTGTGCATGTATTGATGATTGAATTGAAACAAACATGCTTATGCATTCTAGATGAATACATTTCATTAATCTTTTAGTTCATGCATATAGTTGTCTCTAAATTGCATATACATGTAGAATGATGTTATTGTCATCTAACATAGGATGCATATCTAGAGTCTTTTATCTCTTTAAGAGTAAAAATAAAATAAAAATAAAAAATTAGTGATGTTTTATAGGGCATACTTTGTTGAATTTCAAACTTTCATCGTTTTGTTTTAAAAAAAAAAATTATTGGTGTTCACTTGGATTTTCATTACTCTCATTTCAAAGAAAAAAAATGCGCAAAAAAAAATTTAAAAGTTGAATCTCACAAACTTTTTTTAGGATGTCATGGGTAGCTCATAGAACAACATTGGATTTGGAAAGTTTCAAGTCTTATAAACATTCACATTGATCCATATTTTTTGCCCATTTTTATCTCATGTATGGTAATCATAGTCCCGTAAAAGATGAAGGGATGGATCCCATGATCTGTGACGAACAGAATTCACTCAAATAATTAAAAGAAATAATGATATTTGTGAGGGACCAACAAAGAGACTTGATGAAATAACAAAATGAAATGATGGAGATGATCGAGGAGTTGGTAATGGCTCAAGCAACTCAAAAAGTGTCACAAGAAATGCCTAAAACTAAACCACTAAAGAAATAGCCTTTGGAATTTCCAAACACTACACCCACCATGTAATACCTGTGCTCTTAGAATATGGGTAAAGAAGTAATTTGATAAATATGACATGGAATTAAAATAATATATATGTGAAAGATTTATTATTGAATAAAATAATTCTTTTGGAAAAAAACAGACGCGTGGTGGTGTAAAGAAAAAGAAAAATGAAAATGAAAAAAAAAAATTTGAAGCGTCCAGGAGGATAAAGGGAAAAAAAAAAAAAGTGGCATGCAACACCTGGAAGCCCAGGTATTGCCTAAAAAATGTCAAATGGCTGCATGTTAAGCAGCAACGCAATTCAAAGCGGTGACGGTAATATATATAGTTTATTTTATTTATTACTTACCAAATCATGTATGGTTTTCTTCAACTACAATTCAAATTACTCTCTTTCTTTAAATACTTGGGGATTGAAAAGAATGTTGAAAGAGTAAAATTTTGAAAGGGTTTACAAGAGAATTTTATAGAAAGTCACGAGAAGCTCTAAGAAAAACAAAAGGTAATAACATGAATTTTGTTTTTGATATTTAGCATACACGTAATTTTTTGGAATTCAATGTGAGAATTTTCAAAGGGTGTGAATTATAAAAGAATTGAAGAATAAGTTAGAAATTTTAATATAAATATTTTGTTAGGTGTCGACGATCAGCAATCAGAGAAAATTGCTGAAAATAGTAGAAATGGCAGGGAGGTGATCCATGAGTAGCTCTAAGTGCAATGTGGTGAGTTAGATTTACTTTAAGTAATCAAGATAAATATGAAATATATAGTGAAATAATTTGAATAAATTATTAACTTATGATTTAAAGATAGATGAAAGTTGGTTGATGGGAATGACAAAAATAATTGATATGTAGAGAATTATTATATAAGAAGTAATATTATTAGAAAAATGAGTCGAATTAATAATGAAGGTGATAAATGAAATTCTTGATGAGTTATAGTTGATGATTTGATATGATATATGAGGAGAAGAATTTAGTGAAATTGATCAAATAATAATTTGAGAAGAAGCAACATAGCTAATTTTAATGTCTGAATACATGCTTGTTTTTATATTATTGTTCATATGCATATTCATATACATAGGAATGAAATAAAAGAACCAGGAAGGTAACCAGTCTAAATTAAAATAAAAGAACCAAGAGGGCAGCCGGTCTAAATGAGAATAAAATAATCGGAAAGGCAGTCGGTCTAAATGAGAATGAAAGAACCGAGAAGGCAGCCGGTTTAAGCTAAAACATGTTGATATGCGGGAAGACGTTCCCAAGTAATAATAACATTTAAATTCACGCATTGCATTTGATTTAAATATTGATTGCAATTGCTTGAGATGCTAAAGTATTATTCTTAAGTGTAAATTTATTGATAGATGAATGAGTCTCATAGGGAGACAAATATGATGAAAAGGAAATATGGAAGTATGATATGATGAGAATTGTCTGAGTAATTGATTGTATGTTGTGAACCTCGCTACGAGATAAATTATGATGTTGAATTGAGAATTTAGAGATGAGTAAATATATGGTTGAAAGATTGATATGTCTGATGAGTAACTTAAAAAGAGATTGTGTAATGGGGGAATTATGAAATTGAGTAGTGATTACATATTGTTATTGAATTATTTAAGGAAAGAGATGAATGAATATCAGAAGATTATTACAAGTAATTGAATCATAAGATGTAATTGGGAGTATATAATCGAATACTTCTAGTAAATTTAATTCACTGAGCTTGTGAAGCTCACTCCTCATTGTATAATGCTTTCAGGTACCAGGCAGGATAGATAGTTTGGTGAGCTAAGATTCAGACGAAGTCATTATTTGTAAGCCATATGGTACACATCGTCAGACTAATGAATTTTTTTTTTTTTGTAAATCTTCACGCATATTACGTTGTATAAAATGTTAAGTTGAGATCTGAATGATGTATCTCCCCTGTTGGGGGTTGATGAATGATGTAAAAATTGCAGTTGGTATTATTTTTATTGTTGCATATATGTGTCGTGCTAAGATTTCAAAAAATGACAACACCTTCTCAGGAGTGGCCAACCCGAGATGGGTCGTTACAATTTTGGTATCAGAGCATTAAGTTTTATGATTATGTAGACTGCATAAGAATTTAAAGAAGTGGAAGATTTAAATAAACTATTTTTTAATGCAGAGTCTGAGGATGACACGTGGACGTGTTAGAGCTAAAGGTAGAGCTCTGAATCAGAGGGGATGTGGTAGACTCCCAATATTTAGAAAAACTGAAGTGGAGGGGGAGGTTGAGACTACGGTTTTTTGCAAGGGAACAGGTTGCTAGTGCAGCTGGTATAAGTAGAGGTGGGAGAAAATCTGAGATTAGAAAGGATGAGCTGAGAGAAGTTCTTGATCGTGCGATAGAGAGAATGAATGCAACAGAAGAAAGGGCTAATAATTTGCATAGAAGATTAGATGAAAGAGGTAAAATAGAACCTGATATGGTGAGACAAGAGGTTTATGAGGGAGAATGTGTGTTTGCACATGAGATGCAAGGAGATTGTTTTGTGAGATTTCTTAAGTTTAAACCCCAGTCTTTTAGAGGATTTGTAAATTCTGTGGAAGCCGAGTAGTGGATTAAACATGTTGAGAAATATTTTGAAGCCTTACCAGTGACAGATAAACAAAAGGTTGTTTTTACTTCATTTATGCTTGAAGGTGGGGCTTCTCAATAGTGGGAGGATATTCTGCCTAGGGTGAGTACACAAGTAGAACAACCATTAACTTGGCAAAAGTTTAAGGATGAGTTCTTTGCGAAATATTTTTCAGATACATTTCAAACACAACAGGAGAGAGATTTTATTCACTTAAGGCAGAGTACCTTATCTGTGTCAGAGTATGATAATAGATGTATAGTTCTGTCGAGGTTTTTACCTAAGTTAGTGAATACGGAATAGAGGAAATGTAAACGATTTTTAGACAGGTTACACTATGACATTCGATCTAAACTCGCTTACATGGGTATAGGGACTTATGCTATACTGGTGGATAAAGCATTACAGATTGAGAATGATTTGATGAAGTTTAGAGGTATGGGAGATTGGTTGAAAAGGTCTAGATTTCAGGGACCTAGAGGTTGTAGCAGTATGAGTGTGCAGGATGGGAGACCACCCCAGAGGGAGCGTTCCTTGTCACAGGGAACTGTAGAGTCAGAGGCAAGCATGATCTGTTGCTTCTATAGCTCATAGTAATATCGGTGGGACCCCTAGATTTGGGAGACAGGCTATGAGAACTGGAAGTTATGGTAGAAGAGTAAGTATGCCACCAAGGAGAAGTGGTAATTTGATATATGATTGATTTGTTTTAGATATAATCAGGTAGGGCATCTGTTTGGAAATTGTCCTACTCTGATATGCTTTATATGCAGTGAGGGAGGACATGTTGGTGTAGATTGTCCGGTGGAAAAATCTATTGAGATAGATGCTGGACGTGTTGGGAGAAGATATGTGGAGAGAGGTGGTGGATCAGGGAGTATACAGGGCAAAGGCAGAGGATCAGTAGCTGAGAGATGACATGGTAGCCAGTTACAGTCCATAGACAGCAGAGTCTATGCGTTGACCCAACAGGATGCATATACCACTCTTGATATTGTTATGGGTATGGTATCTATTCTTAATAGACCTGCTAGATTATTGATTAATTCTGGTGCACTTCATTCTTTTGCATCCAATGTTTATATGAAATCTATTGATGCTAGTGTTAGTCCTTTGATACATACTATTGTTGTTGAGGTTCCTACGGGGGATAGGGTTTTTATCAAGAGAATTTATTGGGGCTGTATGATTAGTATGGTTGATAGAGAATTTGAAGTTGATTTGTTGCCTTTAAATATGACAAATTTCGATTTAATTTTAGGAATGAATTGGTTATCAGCATATCATGCTTGGGTAGATTGCTTTAGGAAGAATGTGGTGTTCAAGATACCAGGACAAAAAGAGTTTAATTTTCAGGGAGAACGTAAGATACTTGCCAATTGTCTTATTTCTGCCATGACTGCTAGTAAATGGTTGAAGAAGGGTTATGAGGGGTATTTGGCATATGTGGTGGATTCTAGCAAAGAGATTAGGAAGTTAGAAGAAATCTTGGTATGAAAGATTTTTCTGACATATTCTTTGAGGAGTTGTCTGGTTTGCCTCCCAAAATGGAGAATGAGTTTTTTATCGAGGTGATTTCGGGATCAACACCCATATCTATAGCACCTTATAGAATGGAACCATCTGAGTCAAGAAAATTGAACGTACCATTTTAAGAATTGTTAAATAAACAATTTATCAAACCTAGTATATTTGGGGAGCTTCTATATTTTTTGTTAAGAAGAAAGATAGAACAATGATATTGTGTATAGATAGATGAATGAGATCACTATTAAGAACAAATATCCTTTTGTCTAAGATAGATGATTTGTTTGAACTATTGTAGAGAGAGAGGGTGTGTCTGAAGATAAACTTGAGATCAGATTATCACCAGTTAAGAGTAAAGGAAGGAGACATGCCTAAAACTGCTTTTAGGACATGTTATGATCATAAGTTTCTTGTGATGCCATTTGGATTGACAAATGCCCTAGCAACATTCATGGATTTGATAAATATAGTGTTTAAACTATTTTTTTGAAAATTTTCTGGTTATAATTATTGATGATATTTTGGTATATTCTAACAAAGAGGAAGAACATGTGAAATATTTGACAGTGTGGAGATGGTATAGCAATTGATTCACAGAAAGTAGAGGTAGGGTTGAGTTGGGAAAGACAAACTACTGTAACTGAGATCAGAAGCTTCTTGAGGTTGTTAGGTTATTATAGATGATTTATCCATAATTTTTCTATTATTGTAGTACTGTTGACTAGATTGACCAAGAAAGATGTGAGATTTGTATGGTCTGGGAAGTGTGAGAAAAGTTTCCAATTACTAAAGGAGAAATTAACTACATCTCTAGTATTGGTGCTTCCTTCTAGTAATGAAGGATTTGTGGTGTATAGTGATGCATCCCATCAAGAGTTGGGATGTGTGTTGATGCAACACGGGAGTGTAGTGGCATATACTTCTAGGCAATAGAGGAATCATGAGAGCAATTACCTTACTCATGACTAGAGTTAGTTGTCATAGTGTTTGCTTAAAAATTTGGAGACATCATCTGTATGAAGCCACTTGTGAGATATTTACTGATCACAAAATTTTGACATACTTACATACCTAGAGAGAGTTGAATTTGGGATAGAAGGGGTGGATGAAGTTGATTAGTAACTATGATCGTATAAATTCACTATCATCAAAGAACGGTGAATGTGGTAACGAATGTATTGAGTAGAAAATCAACAAGAAGATTAACTGCTATTGAGAGTCATGACGTGAAATTGATGATAGATTTAAGAGAGTTAAGAATAAAGTTGAATATTAATGATAGAGCATTTTTGTTAGCAAATATGGTTGTGCAGTCATCCATAGTAAAATGCTTGTTAAAAATGCAAGGTAGAAATGTGGGGATAGAGAAGATTAAGCAGAAAGTGCTTAGTAGAAAGTAATATAAGTTAAAAATTAGAAATGATGGTATTTTGGTATTGGAACATAGGATATGTGTTCCCAATGATGCTGAGTTGAGAAAAGAGATATTGAAAGAGGCATATGATGATGTATATTCGATGCACCCGAGTAACAATAAGATGTATAGAGGATTGAGACAGAATTTCTAGTGGTCAGAATTGAAGAGGGATATAGCTTAATATATTCCTAGATGTTTGGTTTGTCAGCAAGTGAAGTCAGATAACAAACATCTGGGAGGCTTATTATAGCCTCTTCTTGTGCTTGAATGACCACAGAAAAATATAAGCATGAATTTTATTTATGGATTTTTCTATACCCAGAGAGGTCATGATATAGTGTAAGTGATAATAGATAGACTTTCTAAGTCATCTCAATTTCTTCCAATTAAAACAAATTGAAGTCCTAAAAAGTTGGCTGAATTGTATATAGCTAAGATTGTGAGGTTGTATGGAGTATTATTGAGCATAGTGTCAAATAGAGATGTTAGAGTTACATCTTGGTTTTGGAGAGGCTTTCATAAAACCACAGGTATGCAGTTACAATTTAGTACAACTCTTCATCCTCAAACAGATGAGCAGACGTAAAGGATTATTAAAGTACTAGAAGATATGTTGACGACAAATGTGGTGATTTCTCAGTAAGTTGGGATGCTTACTTGTCATTGATTGAATTTGCTTATATTAATTAACATCAATCTAGTATTGGAATGGCACCGATTGAGACATTGTATGGTAGAAGATGCAGAACTCCTATATGTTAGGAATAAATGGGAGAGAGAAATATATTCGGTCTATAAATTACTAAGTTAACAATTGTAGGGATCAAACTAGATAGAGAGAACCGTTAAGTAGTATAGAGTAGACCGAATAGCTATGCTGATAATAGGAGAAGACCTCTTGAGTTTCAAATAGGTGGTTGTGTGTATTTAAAAATATCTCTAAGGAAAGGTGTATTGAGATTTAAACAGGAAATGAAAGTTGAGTCTGAGGTATGTGGGACCCTATGAGGTTGTTGAGAAACTTGTGCTAGTCGTGTATAGCCTGGAATTGCCTCCAAAGTTGAAGCAGTTACACGATGTGTTCCATGTTTCACTTTTGAGAAAGTGTTTACATGATGAATCCCATAATATTTCGAGCCAAGCTATGGAAATTTAGGAAGATTTGACTTTTATACAAGTAACAGTGAGAATTTTAGATAAAAAAAGAACAAGTCTTGTATGATAAAATAATTCCATTAGTTCAAGTTCTTTGGCGGAATAAAGATGTTGAAGAGATGACGTGAGAGCATGAGGCAACTATGAAGAAATATTATTCACAATTGTTTCTCGAGCTAGGTAAGGAAATTTCGATGACGAAATTTTTATAAGGTGGGTAGAATTGTAATACTCGAGCTCTTAGAGTATGGGTAAAGAAGTAATTTGATAAATATGACATAGAATTAAAGTAATATACATGTGAAAGATTTATAATTGAATAAAATAATTCTTTTGAAAAAAAATGGACGTGTGGTGGTGTAAAGAAAAAGAAAAAGAAAAAAGAAAAAAAAATTGAAGCGTTTAGGAAGACAAAGGAAAAAGAAAAAAAAATTGTAAAAAAAAAGTGGTGTGCAACACCTGGGCTGCATGTTAAGCAGCAACGCAATTCAAAGCGGTGACAGTAATTTAATAATATATATATATATATATATATATATATATAGTTTTAGTTTATTTTATTTATTACTTACCAAATCATGTTTGGTTTTCTTCAACTACAATTCAAATTACTCTCTTTCTTTAAACATTTGGGGACTGAAAGGATGGTTGAAATAGTAAAATTTTGAAGGAGTTTACAAAAGAATTTTATAGAGAGTCACATGAAGCTCTAAGAAAAACAAAAGGTAATAATATTAATTTTATTTTTGAAATTTAGCATACATAAAATTTTTCGGAATTCAATGTGTGAATTTTCAAAGGGTGTGAATTATGGAAGAATTAAAGAATAAGTTACAAATTTTAATACAAATATTTTGTCAGGTGTCGACGATCAGTAATCAGAGGAAATTGTTGAAAAGAGCAGAAAAAGAAGGGAGGTGATCCACAAGTAGCTCTAAGTGCTACGTTGTGAGTTAGATTTACTTTAAGTAATCAAGATAAATATGAAATATATAGTGAAAATATTTGAATAAATTATTAACTTATGATTTGAAGATAGATGAAAGCTGGTTGAAGGGTATGACAGGAATAATTGATATGTAAAGAATTATTATATGAGAAGTAATATTATTAGAATAATGAGTCAAATTAATAATGAAGGTGATAAATGAAATTCTTGATAAGCTATGGCTGATGATTTGATATGATATATGAGGAGAAGAATTTAGTGAAATTGATCAAACAATAATTTGAGAAGAAGCAGGATAACTAATTTGAATGTCTAAATACATGCTTGTTTTTATATTATTGTTCATATGCATATGCATTTTCATATCATTATTCATATGCATATGAATGAAATAAAAGAACTGGGAAGGCAGCCGATCTAATTGAAAATAAAAGAACCGGGAGAGCAGCCGGTCTAAATGAGAATAAAAGAACCGAGAAGACAATTGGTTTAAATAAGAATCAAATAACCGGAAAGGCAGTCGGTCTAAGCTAAAACATATCGAAATGTGGGAAGATGTTCCTAAATAATAATTGTTGTGAGTTTTAAATTACTCGCAAGCGCATGAGTCATTTGCAATATAGTATTGTGCAAGTGCAAGGTCGAATCCACAAGGAATTACGTCGTGAAAATATTTTTATCTAAACTAAGCCTATTTTAACCTAGTTTCAAGTTTGTATTATATTGTGCAAAGAAATATAAACTTGAACTAAATTGGTTTAAAACAAATGATAAAAAGACTAAGGTTTCTGAATCCACCCTATCAAAGTAAAGCATATATTTTCATGTTATATGTAAAAGCAATAAAAATAATTCAATGAATCCAACTTTAAACAAAAAACAACGAATATCCCAATTAAATCAAAAGCATCCAATGTATCCGCTTTTAACAAATCACAAAGGAAATCAAATTTAATCGAAAATGATTCGATGTATCCATCAGATGAAACACAAGGAATATCCAATTTAACAATTAACAGCAATCAATCATAAGATTTACTCAAATAATTGAACAGAACATTTATACTAAAAACATCAGAACTACTATGCACGAATCTGAAAATATAATGCTGAACAATGGAAAGTCTTCATCTTCAACCTTAGCTAAAGATTTTAGCCTCTCATAATTATGAAACTAAAGTTCCCAATACAAGTGCTAAACATTAAAATTTAAAACTAAATAAAAAAAAATAAATTACTATACATGGGAGAAATTCCACTCGTTGCTGGGTGGTGCTTCCCCTCGTGATAGCAAAGCCTTCAGGGTCCACCAGAATGCTAGTAGACATCCATCGAATTACACCAAATGGCCCAGGAATTGCACACTAAAAGATGAAGTGAGATGGTTCTTTTATAGGGGAGTCCCGGAGCACAATGGGTTGCAGATTCGATGTGGGATACTGCCCGAGTGCGCTCGATCGTAGATTGGTGCGATCGATCGCATGTCTGATGGGCTCGATCGCAGGTACACTACACTGCAAAGATTTCGATGTGGGATGTTGACCATGCGCTTGGTCGTAGGCAGGTGCGATCGCACTAGACATTCTCAGTTTTTGCTCTTGAAGCTTGATCTCCTGAAATGCTTCATTTTCTCCACGAACCTATAAAAATATACAAAACACAGAAAAGACATAAAATAAAGTGAAATAATACAAACTAAGAGCTTAACACATATAATTTAAGGGCTTAAATATGCAATATTTAAGACTCATCAAATACCCCTAAACTTATATTTTGCTAGTCCCTTAGCAAAACAAAATAAAAAACTAAATGAAAAACAAAGAACATAAAGATAAGTTCAATACTCATAGTATCCAAAAAAATTGAAGGAGCACTCAAAATCATGAAATTCGTTCATGAGAAAGCTTAAAAAAATCTAATCCATTTTCACAATGAATAAGAATTTAAAACCTAATTACTTACAAGAGGCATACTAAGACATCACAAGCTTGAATCAGTGTAAAGTGAATTAGCATATACTGATGAGGTTTCCAAATAAGATCAATGTACAATGTTTCCACATCTCAAGATTCACAGAATTTCTCATCGAAATGAACAACGATGGCATAGTTTTATTTTATTTTATTTTTTTATTTTTTAAATAAGGCTCTGCTATGTTTAATTCCCTTAAGCTTTCTAATCAACCCATGTAACGAGTGTTGAGTCAATGACTCCTAAACCAGATGGTTTTAGGGCATTAGGTGTAAAGACACCTCTAAGGACTTACTAACTCGAGTAAAAAAGGCTACGAAACTAAATTGACCTTAATACTACAAAATTTTCACCTTTTGACGTGAACACTCACTGCTTACTGAAGCAAAAGGTCCAGTTACTCAGCGGAAAATTTCGCAATGATCACTATGAATAAAATCCCCACCTTTTAACGTGAACACTCACTGCTTACTGAGGCAAGATGTCCAGTTACTCAGTGGAAAGTTTATTGATGATGATCATTATTAATTTTTTATAATATTTTTTATGCTTTTCTATGCCCAAGTGTTAATCCCACAAGTCATCCAGTTCCAGTTAAGATAAGAAACATACACATTAACATCACATGTCATACCTCACACAAATATGTGCTAATGTGCACGTGTTAGATTGGCTCAAACATGTGAATTCTCAAATGCCTAAAGTAAGTAACTAAAGTTTAAACTCTATCATTAGATCATATGTTCACCGTTTTAAACTCATCAATGAAATCACATCACAATTTTTTCAGATCAACCAAAATTTTCAGATGAACATGAACATGCATTTATCTTCACTAAAAATAACAACAACAAATTAGGACAAAGTGTGTGAAATGTGTCTCCCAAACCCCCAAACTTAAATTACACATTGACCCCAATGTGTGAATAATATGGAACGAGCTGACCTGGGATATGGAGAACTATATGGACTAGTGTGGCTCGTAGTATACCCCCAAACTTGAACTGAAGTACGCGTTGTCCCTAAAAAATAAAGACTGAAAAACAAAAAATACTGGAAACAAACATTAATCATAAATATGTAAAAATAACAAATAAACAGAAAGGATAAGTTATGGGGTGCCTCCCATGAGCGCTAAGTTTAAAGTCTTCAGCTAGACTCTCCCTAGTATACGATATTCAATCTGAGTAAATAAGATCCTCCAACAATATCGTCTCAATATCCGAACTCCTCAACTCCAAGAATGGTTTTAGCCTTTGTCTATTTACCTTGAAAGTGTTACCATTCTTTTGATCCTCAATCTCGATGGCCCCATGAGGAAAAACTGACCGAATAATAAATGGGCCTGTTCATCAAGATTTGAGCTTGCCTGGAAAAAGATACAGGCGTGAGTTGTAAAGAAGAACTTTGTGACCCGGCTCAAAAACTCGTCTCAAAATGTTTTGGTCTTGAGTCTTCTTCATTTGTGCCTTGTATGACCGTGCACACTCATATGCATCATTCCACAGCTCCTCTAATTCATTGAGTTGGAGCTTCCTTTGTGAGCCGACCTTAGAAAGATTGAAGTTCAGCTGCTTAATAGCCCAATACGCACGATACTCCAATTCTACCGGAAGGTGACATGCCTTTCCGTACACAATACGATAGGGGAACATGCCAATTGGTGTCTTGAAGGCTGTCCGATATGCCCATAATGCATCAGTCAATCGCAGAGACCAATCCTTTCTACTAGGATTCACAGTCTTCTCCAAAATTTGCTTGATCTCGCGATTGGAAATTTTCACTTGGCCACTCGTCTAAGGGTGATACGGGGTGGCAACCTTATGTGTGATGAAATACTTCTTCATCAACTGCTCAAAAATTCGGTTGCAAAAGTGCTTATCTCCGTCACTTATGATTGCTCGAGGCATACTAAAACGAGCAAAGATAGTGTCCTTCAAAAACTGGACCACAACTCTGTGGTCATTGGTCTTGTATGCAACGGCCTCCACTTATTTGGACAGATAGTCCACAGCAACCAGAATGTATAGGTAGCCAAAGGAGTTTGGAAACGGTTCTATAAAATCAATACCCCACACTTCAAAAATCTCAACAATCAGGATAAGATTGAAGGGCATCATATTCCTCTTAGAAAGACTCCCTAGCATTTGGCAACGCTCACAAGATACACAGTAGGTGTGAGAGTCTCGGAACAGGGTAGGCCAATAGAATCCACACTGCAAAATCTTTACAGCGGTCTTTTTAACACTGAAATGGCCTTCGCAAGCATGATCATAACAAAAGGCGATGATATTTGATTGGTCATGCTCAGGAATACACCTTCTGATGATCTGATCGGGATAATACTTGAACAGGTAAGGATTATCCCAAAAAAAATATTTAACCATGGCCAAAAACTTTGATTTATCTTGTCACCCCTAATGTAAAGGCATTTAACTAGTGACAAGATAGTTATCTATATCAGCAAACCATGGAGTGGGATTATGAGCAATGTGCATCAACTGCTCATCAGGAAAGGTCTCAGAAATAGGAGTGACGGCCTCAGTGAAATCCACAATCAATCTAGACAAATGGTCCGCCACCATATTTTTGGAACCTTTCTTATCCCGAATCTCTATGTCGAGCTCTTGAAGTAGCAAGATCCGTCGGATAAGACGAGATTTAGCATCTTTTTTAGAGAAAAGATACTTCAATGCTGCATGGTCCGAGTAGATAATGACTGTAGATCCTAACAAGTAGGATCTGAACTTGTCTAATGCAAAAACGACTGCTAGCAACTCATTCTCAGTGGTAGAGTAATTGAGTTGTGCGTCGTTTAGAGTTCGACTTCCATAATAGATAACATGGGGAAGTTTATCAACATACTGCCCCAAAACAGCTCCAATAGCATAGTCTGATGCGTCACACATAATCTCAAAAGGCACACCCCAGTTGGGTGGCTGAATAATGGGTGTGGACGTCAGAATCTTCTTTAGATCCCTAAATGCTTTCTTACAGTCTTCATCAAATACAAATGGGGCATCGTTCAATAATAACTTGCACAAGGGCCTGGCGATTTTGCTGAAATTCTGGATAAATCGCATGTAGAAGCCTGCATGGCCCCAAAAAGATCGAATCTCCTTCACTGTACGTGAGGTTGGAAGATTGGAAATCAGGTCCACCTTCACTTTGTCGACCTCAATCCTCTGATGAGATACGACATGCCCCAGTATAATACCTTGCTTAACCATAAAATGACACTTCTCCCAATTAAGCACCAGGTTATTCTCCTTGCACCGCATTAAAACCAAAGTGAGACGGTGCAGGCACTCCTCAAATATTGAACCGAAGACGGAGAAGTCGTCCATGAAAATCTCTAAGAACCACTCTACCATGTCAGAGAATATGTTGACCATGCACCGCTGAAAAGTAGCGGGTGCATTGCATAACCCAAAGGGCATGCAATAGTAAGCGAATGTCCCAAAAAGACAAGTAAACGTCATCTTCTCCTGATCTTTGGGGTCCACGGGGACCTGGTTATATCCAGAATAACCATTCAAAAAGTAATAATATTCATGCCCAGCCAAACGCTCCACCATCTGATCAATAAATGGGAGTGGAAAATGATCCTTCCTTGTGGCAGTGTTTAGTTTACGGTAGTCTATACACACTCTCCACCCTGACTGAACACGAGTTAGCACCAACTCGTCGTCCTTATTCTTCACTACCGTTAATCCAGCTTGCTTGGGCACGACATGAATCGGGCTCACCTACTTACTATCAGAGATGGGATAAACGATCCCTGCATCTAACAGCTTAATTACTTCTGCCCTCACAACCTCTTGCATAGCTGGGTTGAGCCTTCTTTGTGGCTCCCTCGATGGCTTGGCATTCTCCTCCAAATGTATCTTGTGCATTACCAACGAAGGGCTGATTCCCTTAATATCCTCTATAATCCAGCCGATAGCTTCCTTGTGCTCTCTTAAAACATCTAATAATTTCTTCTCTTGAGCTTCACCGAAATCTGAAGCTAATATCACAGGCAAACAATCGGCTAGACCTAGGAACTTATACTTAAGATTATCCGATAAAGGCTTAAGTTCCTTCTTGGGGGGTTCAGGTGCTGCAGTCTCCTCCGTTTCATTGCTCTCCCAAGGAAGAGACTCCAAAATGGCACTTGCTTGCTCCAGCAACTTATCTAGATCTAAGTCCTCTCTAAATTGAGGGAAGCATGCCTCTAGGGGGTCCTCAATTCTTGATTCATCCACAGTCTCCTCAAGAATCTCCTCTATCAAGCATACATTTCTCACTTCATCAAATTCCAGTGGTTGCTTAGTGATATCAAGGATATTCAACTCCACTGTCATATTTTCGAAGGAAATCTTCATCACTCCTGTCCTACAATTGATCAGGGCGTTAGCCGTGGCTAAGAATGGTCGCCTTAGAATAACCAATATCTGAATCCTTACATTCTGAATCGGTTCTATGTCAAGCACAACAAAATCCACTGGGAAATAGAATTTATCCACTTTTATCAAGACATCCTCGACTATTCCCTGTGGTATTTTCACTGACCTATCAGCCAATTGAAGCGTCATGTTTATGGGATTCAGTTCTCCTAACCCTAACTGCAAATAGACTAAGTAAGGTAGAAGGTTCACACTTGCTCCTAGATCCAAGAGAGCCCTCTCGATCTGGCTGACTCCTATCGTGCAAGAGATAGTAGGACACCCCGAGTCCTTATACTTGATGGGTAGCTTGCACTAAAGGATTAAGCTAACCTACTCGGTCAAAAATGCCTTCTTTGGGAGATTTGTCTTCCTCTTAATAGTGACTAAGTCCTTTAAAAACTTGGCATATGACGGCACTTGATGGATGGCATCCAACAATGGGATATTGATTTGGACCTGTTTGAATACCTCCAGAATTTCCTTATACTTCCCTCCTTTCTTAGGCGCATGTAATCTCTCAGGGTAAGGCACTTTAGGTACAAGCGACCTATGAGGGTCCTTCACAGTAAGTGTGGCTGTAGATGGCTCAGCATCTCTCTTTTCCTTGTTGCTACTTTCTTACGCTTGCTACATAGCAGGGTTATCTTCCACTCGATTGTCCACTTGTCTCCCAGACCTCAATGTGACAATCGACTGCACTTTTTCCTCCCTGTGCGTAAGAGTTGATGAATTTTCAACCATAAACTGTCCTTTCGGGTTAGACACGGGCTGACTGGGGAATTTCCCCTTCTCTCTTTCACCCAAGTGACTTGCAATTTGCCCTATTTGACTCTCTAGTTTGGCAATCGTTTGGGTATTTACCATTGTTGCACTCCTTACTTCACTCATGGATTGGCCAGTCATCTTCATAAACTCCTTAAGGGTGTCCTCTAGTGACTATGAAACTGGTGCTGGCATTTGAGTTGGAGCTTGGTAAGCAAGTAATGGTGTTGGATGGGCAGAACGACCATGACTAGGAATTTGTGGGGCAAATCCGAGAGGGTATTGATTTTGAGCATGATGCGGGGCTCCTCCCTAATTCATTGGTTAGTTTTGCTTCCATGAAAAATTAGGGTGGTTCCGCCTGGATTGTACGTCTCGAAGTAAGATCCATTTGACTGCCTCCGATAGTCATTGAAAGCATTCACTTGTTCTATAGGATACTTGGCAAAAACTGGCATAGATGGACAATTCTATGCTAGATGTATGGGACTAGCACAGATGGAACAGCTATCAACATTGAATGTGTTGGCAGCATTGATGGATTGGCCCACAACGATAGTGTCAATCTTCTTAGTGAGAGCATCTAACTTTATCCTCAAATTAGCGTCTTCCCTGACCTCATAGATGCCTCATTTCTTGGGAGCACGAATGGACTTATCTCGACAGCTTGAAAAATCCCACTGCTGCGAGTTGTCGGACAACTTGTCCAACGCCTTGTATGCTTCCTCCCCCATCAGACTCAAGAACGCCCCCCCATTCATAGACTCGATCATGCTACGGTTGGGTTGAGTCAACCCTTGGTAGAAGAACTGAATGTGTCTCCATTTTTCATATTCATGTGGAGGGCATCTGATCAGTAACTCTTTGAAGCGCTCCCAGCTCTTAGAAAACTTTTCATCCTTATCCTGAGTGAAAGAACTAATCTCCTTTCGGCACTCATTCACTATAGACATTGGGAAAAACTTATGATAAAATTTACTAAGCAGATTTTCCCAAGATGTAATAGACCCGAGCGTGTTTGAATCCAACCATGCCCTTGCTATATCGTGAAGAGAAAAAGGGAAAAGTCGAAGATGGACTGACTCCTCAGAGAAGTTCTGAAACTTGAATGTGGCACAAATGTCTTTGAACTTATTTACATGACTATAAGGATTTTCAAGATCTAAGCTATGAAATAAGGGTAGGAGTTGGATGACATGTGGCTTTAAGTCAAAATGGGTGGCATTGGTAGGTGGCAACACTATGTAAGAAGATGAATTAGTCGCAACGGGTGCGAACAAATCCCTAAGGGATGTAGTGGAGTCCACGTTCCAAGCTCTAGGTTACTCTACATGTTCCGAATGATTTGCATTCCTAAAATTTTCTCCCATCTCAACTGTCTCTCTTTCAACTAGTGCTATTTTCTGTCTCCTAAGAGTTCTTTCTAAGTCGGGATCTAAATGTGTCAAATCTAAATTCAAGGATCTCCAACCAAGCATACACCGCACTAAAAGCACTAAAATAAACTAACCAGCAGAAACTGTAGAACAAAATAGAATAAATGCACAAACGGCAAACACACTATTCACAAAATGAGCCAACAAAAATTTGCTAAAATATTTTTTTTTATTGAACAATGCAAATAGAAACAAATAAAATTGTAAAAAGAATAAAATCAAACAAAAATTGCTAACTAACTAGTAGAAAAATAAAATTAATTCAGACAAAAAATTAGTTTTCACAAACAAAACAACTCCCCGGCAACGGCGCAAAAAACTTGTTGTGAGTTTTAAATTACTCGCAAGAGTACGAGTCGTTTACAATATAGTGTTGTGCAAGTGCGAGGTCGAATCCACAGAGAATTGCGTTGTGAAAATATTTTTATCTAAACTAAGCTTATTTTAACCTAGTTCCAAGTTTGTATTATATTGTGCAAAGAAATATAAACTTAAACTAACTTGGTTTAAAGCAAATGATAAAAAGACTAAGGTTTCTGAATCCACCCTACCAAAGTAAAGCATAAGGTTTCTGAATCCACCCTACCAAAGTAAAGCATATATTTTCATGTTCTATGTAAAAGTAATCAAAAAATTCCATGAATCCAACTTTAAACAAAAAAACAACGAATATCCCAATTAAACCAAAAGCATCCAATGTATCCGCTTTTAACAAATCACAAAGGAAATCCAATTTAATCGAAAATGATTAGATGTATCCATCAGATGAAACACAAAGAATATCCAATTTAACAATTAACAGCAATCAATCATAAGATTTACTCAAATAATTGAACAGGACATTTATACTAAAAACATCAGAACTACTATGCGTAAATCTGAAAATATAATGCTAAACAATGGAAAAGCTTCATCTTCAACCTTAGCTAAAGATTATAGCCTATCATAATTATGAAACTAAAGTTCACAATACAAGTGCTAAACATTAAACTTTAAAACTAAATAAAAAGAAATAAATTAATATACATGGGAGAAATTCCACTCGTTGCTGGGCGGCACTTCCCCTTGTGGTAGCAAAGCCTTCAGGGTCCACCAGAATGTTAGCAGACATCCACCGGATTACACCAAATGGCCCAGGATTTGCACACTGAAAGATGAAGTGAGATGGTTCTTTTATAGGGGGAGTCCCGGAGCACAATAGGTTACAGATTCGATGTGGGATACTGCCCGAGTGCGCTAGATCGCAGATTGGTGCGATCGATTGCATGTCTTGTGCGCACGATCACATGTGCGCTCGATCGTATGTCTGATGTGCTCGATTGTAGGTGCACTGCACTGCAAAGATTTCGATGTGGGATGTTGACCATGCGCTCGGTCGTAGGCAAGTGCGCTCGATCGCATGTCTCGTGCGCTCGATTGCACTAGGCATCCTCAGCTTTTGCTCTTGAAGCTTGATCTCCCGAAATGCTTCATTTTCTCCACAAACCTATATAAATACACAAAACACAGAAAAGACATAAAATAAAGTAAAATAATACAAACTAAGAGCTTAACACATATAATTTAAGGGCTTAAATATGCAATATTTAAGACTCATCAATAATAACAATTAAATTCACGCATTGCATTTGATTTAAATATTGATTGTTATTGTTTGAGATGTTAAAGCGTTATTCTTGAGTGTAAATTTATTGATAGATGAATCAGTCTCACAGAGAAACAAATATGATGAGAAGGAAATATGAAAGTATGATATGATGAGAATTGTGTGAGTGATTGATTATATGCCGTGAACCTCATAACGAGGTAAATTATGATGTTGAATTGAGAATTTAGAGTGATTAAATATATGGTTGAAAGATTGATATGTCTGATGAGTAACTTAAGAAGAGATTGTGTAATGGGGGAATTATGAAATTGAGTAATGATTACAAAATATTGTTATTGAATTATTGAGGAAAGAGATGAGTGAATATCGGAAGATTATTAGAAGTAATTGAATCATAAGATGTAACTGAGAGTATATAATCGAATACTTATAGTAAATTTAATTTACTAAGCTTGTGAAGCTTACTTCTCATTGTACAATGCTTTTTGGTAGTAGACAGAACAAATAGTTTGTTGAGCTGAGATTCAGACGGAATCATTATCTGTAAGCCACGTGGTCCACATCTTCAGACTAATGATTTTTTTTTTTGTAAATATTCATGCATATTACGTTGTATAAAATGTTTAAGTTGAGATCTTAATTATGTATCTCCCCTGCTGAGGGTTGGGAAATGATGTAAAAATTGAAGTTGGTATTATTTTTATTATTGCATATATGTGTCGTGTTGGGATTTCAAAAAGTGACGACACTATCTTGAAAGTGGCCAACCTGGTATGGGTCTTTACACGCCATATAACTCTTCATTACTTCAAAACCACGAAGAAAACGTTTCATGAGACCTTATCTGAGTTCCTCATCCAATTGAAAGGTAAAGTTGCTAAAATGATTGGCCTTCTAAGTGAAAAATATCAAGTTCACCTTCTCGTGAAAAACATTCAGTCCACCTACTTTAAGGGCTTGTTTGGGGAGGGTTTTGAAAAACCCTTTTCAGTGTTCAAACACTGAAAACTCTTTTCAAACACCAAAATCATGTTTGTCTATCAGTTTTCAAAAACTCTACTCTCTGCTCTCCCTGTTTTCAAACACTGATTTTACAAAACTCTAAATCGGAGTTTTTGGTTTTCGTTTTCATTTTTCAGCCTAAAATCACGACTCTTTGCTCTCTGCTCGCTGCTCTCTTCTCTTCCTCATCGATGAAGACATCGACAACAACAACATCAGCAAGCCCATCTCCACGGCCCAGCATAACTATAAATCTTCTCTTTGATTAGGTTACTTACGCACTTAAGTAAAATTCTAGATTTTAAATCTACACTCAAGAATCTTCTTTTTGATTAGTTACGAACCCTAGCCTCACTTCCATTTCAGGCCAGCCTTGGTCCGGCCTTTGTGCTCTAGACGTCGTCACCTTTGGTCCGTCACCTGCATCACGTGAAATTGAAGGTAAGTTACACACCCAGTTGTCTTTGTTGATTTCAGGCCTCCTCTGGTCCTCTATGGCAATCATTGTTTCACTTCATTCTCTTACACGTCACGATAACAAAAACAAACTATCTCATTATTCTTGATTTTTTCCTTTTTCTGAAATGAATTTACTGTATAAATTTATACCCTCTCACGTTTCGCCTATAAATACTAAGCAAGGGTTCTCGTTTTAGCAAGGATGAACACATCAACGGGAGGTATTTTGGGAGAGAAGGAACCCTAAAAGAGCAAGTTAATTTTCTCGGAATTTATTTCTTCTGTAATTTGAGAGTGAAATTTTGGGGTGGTTTCTTTTAGAGGCTTAGGATTTTCTTCCACCACATAGTTTTTCTTCTCCAAACTAGGTACTTATCTTTCCTCAATCCTTGTTTTAGTTTGTGCATTATTTATTTTTTGTTTTGTTAGCTCAAAGCTTGCACTGTTATTTGCTCCTAAGTTTGTTTAAAAAAAATTCTCTTTCAGTAAGGTATATGGATCGATGATTCGTAAGGTATGAGCCTACATTCAATTAATTTTGCAAACCATATTTCTTAATTTGTCTAGCAGGTGATATGTTCCTCTTTTGCTTTGTTTTTGTTTAAGAAATTTTCCCTTGCTCTGTTTTCGTTTTAATTAATTTTTTGCTTCTATATCTATTGCTTGTGTTTTAGTTCTGACCACTTGAGAGGGACCAAAGAAAAATATCAACAACTTTGTGAAAAAATATCTTAGAAGCCTTAAATGTTTAGCAAGTTTTCTGGTGAGGTGGAAATTAGTCTATAGAATTGATAGCTATAGTTTTGTGAATCAATACAGGAGTTGGTCAAGGTCCTCAACCAGTGTTAGATCTAAAGAAAATGGCAAGAACTCCAATTTCACTGGAAAATTTGTTTGAACTGGTTGCTGATGACCTCCGAAAACTGAACCAAAACCTCCAATTGGTGGGTACTTGATGTGAATGTTCTGCTGTTAGCTAGTGTTGCAAATATTCATTTATTTAGAACTGTATGGGTTAAGGATGCTTCTTTAATTTGATTTTCTAAGCATGTTCTCGTGTCTAGTGTATGTGATTTACTCAAGCTTCTTGTTGACTACTTGTATTTTATATTGTACTTTGTTATTCATTAGCTTATGCCTACTGAAATTAGTTCCATTATGCTTTTAGATAAGGTACTGCATGCCAATGAATTTGTGATACCTTTACGTGGAAAGAAAGAAGAAGACTTTAGTGCTATTTTCATGTTTTGGTGTGAGCTAAAATAGCAACTTCAAAGTGGAAGAAATTAGAAGGGGGGAGTAATAGTGAATTCTCATTTATGAATCTCTACACCTTATAATCTGGTTTCCCCTCATCTCCTTTTTTCTTGTATCTTTCACTCCTCTTGTAGGAATCCTCATACATGGATATAGCAAGGCTCTCAAACGTTGATTTTATTTATGTTCTTGGTCATCTTTGATTTAGATTTTCTTAACAAATTTATTTCTATAGACAGGCAATGCTGTACTTTTGGTTTTGAGAAGCAAATGAATCTGTGCCATCACAGAAAATGACTTGTGGCTTAAAGATACATCATCTGTTTTAGGTATGCTCAGAAGATCATATTGTGTACCTCTGACTTTTCCCTTTTTATGGTGATAGGATGATTAATTCATTGGATTAGATTTATTACATAAAATGTCAACAATGTAAAATTTGTTTCATGTATATTACTGATAAGAGAAAAGAAGTGTTTCATAGGATTGCTTAAAGCTTTTTGCTCTTGAACTTGACATGGCTATTGTAAGTAACATACATACCTTTCTGAATGTAGAAGTCGTTTGTTTACTGCTTCCTGCCTGAACACTATTTCTATTTATATCAGTACAGAAAAATCTTATAAGAGTCGGTAAAAAAAAAAAAAAATCTTTTCTTTTGGCTTATGGTTAAACATCTATCTATCTATCTATTTTTGATACAACACAATTAAAATGCCAATTTCTAGTGTCCAAATTAGTGGTGATATCTGCAATACACACTTGCCAACTCACAGCATATTGGTACATGACTTGCAAAGAAGGGATGAGAGTAACAAGTTTCTGTTTTTGTTATTAATTGTTGTTATTTGTTTGTTTGGTTTCCATCTACTCTCTTTTTACTTGGTTCTTCTTTGTTGATGTAGGGGAGAGAAAATTTCTAAATTCATTGAGTTTCAAGACAAAGAAATGGAAGGATTTGTGTTTGAGAGGGATAAGATTTTACAAGCACATGAAATGAAGTTAGCTGCAATGAGGCGGAGACATTATGAAGAAGAGGTGGAGCTTGAAAAGGAATTTGATGCTGAATTATCAGGCCTTATGGAGAAGTACACCCCTGCCAAGAGTCTCTGATGGTGATGGTGATATAGCATTACCAAAACAAGAGTAGGACAGGCTAACTTTGACCTGAATTTTTGAGGAACTTTTGAGACCATTATGTTATATTCTCATACTCTTAATGGTAAAAGATATAGAAATATTTGAAGAAATAGTCAGTTTATAATGATATCAGATTGTAAATTGCCAACATTATGAGCTTTTTTTCTATTCTGATCATAATGAAAATCAGTTTGACTAAATTGATACTCATTTTTTTTTTGATTAATATTTCCCTTTCTAGCTACACTTGAATATTGTATTTGATGAGTTAGTTGTTCAAATTTTATCAAATTGTAAAAGTTGTATTGTATATTTTATTTTTATTTTTAAGAATTTATTTAACAAACAAACATGAGAAATAAAATGGGTTAGTTGTCAAAATGTTATTAAATTGTAAAAGTTGTATGGTATATTTTATTTTTATTTTTAAGAATTTATTTAACAAATAAACATGACATGACCAGAAAAAGAGTGTTGTCATGTTTGAGCGATGATATATAAAAAATACTAACATTTTAAAAATAAAATAATATTAATTATTTCTATGTATTTGGTGTGTGCTTAAAAAATTGTATTTAATAAATATGAGAAATAAAATTAATTTTAGATATTAAAATTTAAACAGAACACTGAAAGCTGAAAACAATTACAAGAAAGTGTAATCCAAACAGTTTTCTATTTTCAAAACAATTTTTGAAAACTGATTATCCAAACAACATTTTACTGAAAACTGTTTTGGAAACAGTTTTCAAACACTGTTATCCAAACATGTTTTCGAACACTGAAAACTGAAAACTGTTTTCATAAACTCTTTTCAAAAACAGTTTTCAAACACTGAAAACTGAATACTCTCCCTAAACATGCCCTAAGCCTCTATCTGCCATACCTTTCACCACTTTCCAACAACCATGTGACTTGGGTGTTCAAGTCGAAAAAGTCATACAAATTAAGGCTACTCCGAATGGTGACACTCCAAAATTTCAAAAAATGACGAGAAAAGATATTACAAATACCTACTCCAATGCGAGTGTTAATGGCAAGAATAATGATACAAAAGCTGTGGAGATAAAGAAAAGGCCTCATGAGTTTTTTATTGAAATTTTTTATATAGTATAAGTATTCATCATAATGAATTTTTGTTTATTTAATTAAATTTTACAAAGTCAAACTAGAATTGTGCATTTGATCAAATTTTAGCAAAACTATATTTAACCAAATAATTTTATTGGTTGGGTTAAAAATATTAGTAACTCATTTAGTTCTAATACATTTTATTTAAGCCGCAAAAAGTTTATCAAAATCGAAAGATTTATTTATAAAAGATGCATATATGAATCTTATTATTTTATTAAATTGATTACTTACTATAAAATGTATACTAAATACGAAACAAACCTGTACATAGCACGAATATGTAACTAATAAATTTAATGACAACATTTGTGCATAGCATGGATAAACGATTAGTTTATACAAGTATTTTGAAAGTTTTTTTAAGAAGTGCTTTGGTGATACCATGTGTTTAATTTTTTAATTTCAAGCATGAAACTACATAATTTTAGTTTTATAATTAATTGAGATATAAATCTCTATCCATAAACTCTATAAAAACCTAAAATAATAAAATCCAAATAAAATAATATTGGTTTAATAATTAATTGGAATATAAAGCTTAATCCATAATTTTTTGAAAGCCTGAAATAATAAAGCCCAATAAATTTATTACTATTATAAAGCCAAAACCTCTGCCCGCTCCTATTAAATTCTCAAAAGCTCAATGCATAAATATAGAATTAAGGATAAAATTATCAATAAAATCATCAAACAACCTCCTCATATTTTTAACCCACTCTCCCCAAGACCATTTTCTATGTCACCTGATAACTCTCACTCTCACAGAACCTCATATGACTCTCTCCTATCCTCTTGCACTTGCACTTATCACCAACACCACTTTTCTTGCACTTATAACTCCTTTTTAAAGTTAAATATTAATTTCGTCTAAATAGAATAAAGCTAAAATGATATTTCATTCCATTCTAATGTTTTTGATTCATCATACTAAATTGACAATTTCAATCTGATTATAATATTTGGTTAACATAATTACTAACTAGAATAAGATGAAATATGCTGTAAAAGACTAAAATACTTTATCTAGTATAAATGACAATAAAATATATATTTAAGGTATAATTTTCTAAATTAATTAATATGTAAACTAATATTATTCGAATAAAAAAATTATACAATCATATATTAATAAATAATTTAGATATATATAAATCTATAACAGATAATCCATTTCCTATAACAATCTCTTTCGCCACAACTCCATAGATGTGTTGCCCCTGCTTTTGCACAAAATATGGACAAAATTTCAAGCACAGATCCAACGTGAAAAACAACTTTATTCCTAAATATTATTTTATTTTTATAAATAACATTTTGATGTCTTAGTTCTCATTACGGCCTTCAACATTTCTCCGTGACTACGTGAGAGAAGATTCGAAGTAATAAACAGTGTTAGTATTATTGTTATCACCGTTAATGGAGGCATCAACGTCACACATGGAGCTGTCCTCGATGGTTGCTCGCTTCGGTTACTTTTAGCCTATTACAACTCATGCCTCTATTAAGAGAGAGAAGACGATATGTTGAGAGAGAGAAAGAGACCACCAAAAGACAGAGAGAACAGAAGAAATGAAAAAAAATAGAGAATTAGGGTTTATGGGTAATTTTGGAATAATTTGCTCAGGTCATGGATATATCTGTCAAAAAATTTATTCCAATATGCTACAATAATGAATTACCACCTCTCTAAATTGAATTATATAAAGTGTAATTCATCAAAAAGTTATTTTATTTTTATAAATAACATTTTGATGTCTTAGTTTTCACTACGTCCTTCAATATTTTTGTGACTACATGAGAGAAGAGTAGAAGTAATAATTAGTGTTGGTGTTGATGCCAAATATGTACGTTGCTGAGCAGGAGGTCGGACTGCGGAGGTACCTGCACAGGGAAAGAGAGAGTAGCTATGGGGTCGACGGAGGGGATGCCTCCGAGGATGCTCCGATGCTTAAGTTAGGGTAAACTCAAGTGTATATTTCTAAAGCCAAAAACGAATCCCCTTCTTGAATGCTTACCAAGTCCTTTTTTATAGAGTTTCAGAGGCAGTAGTGGGCCTAGGACGGCCGCGATACGATGCCCCAACTAAGTTGGGTAATGATGCCTATGAGGCCCAGCTAGATGGCTGGAGACCGTTCGTTAGGGCTTTTGCCTTGCTGGCTTGATCAGAAGTCGTCTATGCGTTAAGATGGTTTTTATGACCTGACGTCCCAACTTGGTTGGGTGATGATGGCCTGGAGGGCGGTGATGACATTGAGGCCCAACTGTCCTAGCCTGGGTCTTCCACGTGTCTTCTTGTGGCCTGGGGTCAAGATGATCCACGTGTCGTCTTCTTATTGGAAAGGTGTATTTTGGCAGTATCAGAGGCCCCCCACTTCCTTAAGTGCAGCACTGTGGTTAAGGAAGTAGCCTAACTGGGTTAACATTTGTTCATCTGTGGAGATATGATGTCGGGATCGAAGACGCCAGGGGTCCGAGGACAAGTGGAGCAATCCACCTCCTCGAACCTTGAAGATAATGGGCCGAGCACTTGTGGAGCAATCCATCTCCTTGGCCAAGAATAAAAGGAGTCCGAGGGCAAGTGGAGCAATCCATCTCCTTGGACCTTGAAGATAATGGGCCGAAGACTTGTGGAGCAATCCATCTCCTCGGCCAAGAATACCAGGGGTCCGAGGACTAGTGGAGTAATCCATCTCCTCGGACTGTGAAGATAATGGGCGACGACTTGTGGAGCAATCCATCTCCTCGGCCAAGAACACCCTGAGTCCGAGGACAAGTGGAGCAATCCATCTCCTCGGACTGTGAAGAGAATGGGCCGAGGACTTGTGGAGCAATCCATCTCCTCGGCCTTGAACACCATGAGTCCGAGGACAAGTGGAGCAATCCATCTCCTCGGACCTTGTCGAGGACTTGTGGAGCAATTCATCTCCTCGGCCAAGAATACCAGGGGTCCGAGGACAAGTGGAGCAATCCATCTCCTCAGACCTTGAAGATAATGGGCCGAGAACTTGTGGAGCAATCCGTCTCCTCGGCCAAGAACACCCTGAGTCTGAGGACAAGTGGAGCAATCCATCTCCTCGGACTGTGAAGAGAATGGGCCGAGGACTTGTGGAGCAATCCATCTCCTCGGCCTTGAACACCATGAGTCCGAGGACAAGTGGAGCAATCCATCTCCTCGAACCTTGAAGATAATGGGCCGAGGACTTGTGGAGCAATCCATCTCCTCGGTCAAGAATACCAGGAGTCCGAGGACAAGTGGAGCAATCCATCTCCTCGGACCTTGAAGATAATGGGCCGAGAACTTGTGGAGCAATCCATCTCCTCGACTAAGAACACCCTGAGTCCGAGGACAAGTGGAGCAATCCATCTCCTCGGACTGTGAAGAGAATGGGCCGAGGACTTGTGGAGCAATCCGTCTTCTCGGCCTTGAACACCATGAGTCCGAGGATAAGTGGAGCAATCCATCTCCTCGGACCTTGAAGATAATGGGCCGAGGACTTGTGGAGCAATCTGTCTCCTCGGCCAAGAATACCCTGAGTCTGAGGACAAGTGGAGCAATCCATCTCCTCGGACTGTGAAGAAAATGGGCCGAGGACTTGTGGAGCAATCCGTCTCCTCGACCTTGAACACCATGAGTCCGAGGACAAGTGGAGCAATCCATCTCCTCGGACCTTGAAGATAATGGGCCGAGGACTTGTGGAGCAATCCGTCTCCTCGGCCAAGAACACCCTGAGTCCGAAGACAAGTGGAGCAATCCATCTCCTCGGACTGTGAAGAGAATGGGCCGAGGACTTGTGGAGCAATCCATCTCCTCGGCCTTGAACACCATGAGTCCGAGGACAAGTGGAGAAATCCATCTCCTCGGACCTTGAAGATAATGGGACGAGGACTTGTGAAGCAATCCATCTCCTCGGCCAAGAATACCAGGGGTCCGAGGACAAGTGGAGCAATCCATCTCCTCGGACCTTGAAGATAATGGGTCGAGAACTTGTGGAGCAATCCGTCTCCTCGGCCAAGAACACCCTGAGTCCGAGGACAAGTGGAGCAATCCATCTCCTCGGACTATGAAGAGAATGGGCCGAGGACTTGTGGAGCAATCCATCTCCTCGGCCTTGAACACCATTAGTCCGAGGACAAGTGGAGTAATCCATCTCCTCGGACCTTGAAGATAATGGGCCGAGGACTTGTGGAGCAATCCATCTCCTCGGACCTTGAAGATAATGGGCCGAGAACTTGTGGAGCAATCCGTCTCCTCGGCCAAGAACACCCTGAGTCTGAGGACAAGTGGAGCAATCCATCTCCTCGGACTGTGAAGAGAATGGGCCAAGGACTTGTGGAGCAATCCATCTCCTCGAACCTTGAAGATAATGGGCCGAGGACTTGTGGACCAATTTGTCTCCTCGGCCAAGAACACCCTGAGTCCGAGGACAAGTGGAGCAATCCATCTCCTCGGACCTTGAAGATAATGGGCCGAGAACTTGTGGAGCAATCCGTCTCCTCGGCCAAGAACACCCTGAGTCCGAGGACAAGTGGAGCAATCCATCTCCTCGGACTATGAAGAGAATGGGCCGAGGACTTGTGGAGCAATCCATCTCCTCGGCCTTGAACACCATTAGTCCGAGGACAAGTGGAGTAATCCATCTCCTCGGACCTTGAAGATAATGGGCCGAGGACTTGTGGAGCAATCCATCTCCTCGGACCTTGAAGATAATGGGCCGAGAACTTGTGGAGCAATCCGTCTCCTCGGCCAAGAACACCCTGAGTCCGAGGACAAGTGGAGCAATCCATCTCCTCGGACTGTGAAGAGAATGGGCCAAGGACTTGTGGAGCAATCCATCTCCTCGAACCTTGAAGATAATGGGCCGAGGACTTATGGAGCAATCTGTCTCTTCGGCCAAGAACACCCTGAGTCCGAGGACAAGTGGAGCAATCCATCTCCTCGGACTGTGAAGAGAATGGGCCGAGGACTTGTGGAGCAATCCGTCTCCTCAGCCTTGAACACCATGAGTCCAAGGATAAGTGGAGCAATCCATCTCCTCGGACCTTAGAGATAATGGGCCGAGGACTTGTGGACCAATTTGTCTCCTCGGCCAAGAACACCCTGAGTCCGAGGACAAGTGGAGCAATCCATCTCCTCGGACCTTGAAGATAATGGGCCGAGAACTTGTGGAGCAATCCGTCTCCTCGGCCAAGAACACCCTGAGTCCGAGGACAAGTGGAGCAATCTATCTCCTCGGACTGTGAAGAGAATGGGCCGAGGACTTGTGGAGCAATCCGTCTCCTCGGCCTTGAACACCATGAGTCCGAGGACAAGTGGAGCAATCCATCTCCTCGGACCTTGAAGATAATGCGCCCAGGACTTGTGGAGCAATCTGTCTCCTCGGCCAAGAACACCCTGAGTCCGAGGACAAGTGGAGCAATCCATCTCCTCGGACTGTGAAGAGAATGGGCCGAGGACTCTTGGAGCAATCCGTCTCCTCGGCCAAGAATACCTTGAGTCTGAGGACCAGTGGAGCAATCCATCTCCTCAAACCTTAAAGAGAATGGGCCGAGGACTTGTGGAGCAAACCATCTCCTCGGCCAAGAACACCTTGAGTCCGAGGACAAGTGGAGCAATCCATCTCCTCAAACCTTGAAGAGAATGGGCCGAGGACTTGTGGAGCTACGGGAAAGTGTTTCTTATCCAAGATGGCGGCTGGAGTAACACGTGGCCTTCCCTGTGTAAATGACGGGTCATGTTACCTTGGAATTTTAAACAGCCGTTTTAGGGAAAAGAACGGCCACCTCGGGGGACGTAGCGCCCCTTGGGGAAGTGTGTGGGTTGCTTTGGGACTCTAAAGGGTCCCCTTGGTTTCTGCATTTGCATTAAGTGGTCCTCGTTGGTCGTGACACATTTCTTATATAAGGGGCTTTGGCTTCCCATTCTTCCTTACTCATTTCAAAACCCATTTTGTTCAGAGAGAAGTTTTTGTGAGAGCCCTCAGCCTCGTCCCTATTGTGTTTGAGAGTACTCATCCTCGTCCCTTCAAAGAGAATTTTCCTTCTTCGTGGGTCTGTCGTGTCTCAATGCTGCGGGGAGTTTTTGGTGCTAGGGTTTTTTGGTGATCGCGGCGTTTGTGAGATCTTGGAGAGGAGCGCTCTTGGACAAATACCGAGCGTTTAGGAGGAATTTAAGAGGAGTTCAAGTCCAAATCCTTCAGACTTTGGTGAGTTCGTGTCTCTTTAATATTTAAATCATGTCTTCTTCGTTTGATACATACCGCGATAGGCCTAGTAGTGGTAACGGTAGGAGTAGTGTATATGATACGAGCGGCAGCAGCTCCGAATAAGTAGAGGTGTCCTCGTTTTCTTCTGGGGGGAATGCCCCCGTAACGGGCATGCCAGGGGCAGACCCCATGGCACTAGTGCCCTACGTTCCTTTGGAGGTGGGGAGGGAGTATGAAGAAGACTCCTTGTCCGGTGAGGACACACTTAGGGCGTTGACTGATATTAGGGAGACCTCGGCTGGAGAGGAGAGAGAGGAGTGGAACTATACAGCCAACGAGATCCCTAGTAAACTGAGGGAGGAGGATTTAGAGGTGATTAGGAAGACGTACCGCATTTCGAGCGAGTACGGTCTTCGGTTGGCCAAGGTGGGAGAAAGGGTCTGTGATGTCCTCCTTGACCGAGCCCCGTTCGAGCTTTGCGTGTACGAGCATCACATGCAGGCCGAACTCCGGTTTCCCCTTCACCTCTACTTTTGTACTATTCTTAAGTACTTTGATATAGCGCTGTGTCAGCTGGTGCCTAATTCGGTACGGCTGATCATGGCCTTTATCTGCGTTTGCTTAGAAGTGGGTCAACCAATGACAATGGATATTTTTAAGGCCCATTTCTTGATCAGTCGACATGGTTAGACAGGGTGGGTGGTCTTCAGTACTCGGCCGAGGGGGAGGTTGCTGAAGAAGACCCCTTCATCGATCAAAAGATGGAAGAAGAATTTCTTTTTCATCCAATCTGCCGAGGACTTTGGCTTACCTTGTGCGTGGAATATGAACCGCACCGGGAAATGCAAAAAGGTGGGCCTTCTTCCGTATGAGCAAGAAACAGTGAATGCTATGGTGGCCTCGCCTTTGGATGTCGGGGTCCTATATGACAATGAAGAACTAGCCCGATGAGGTCTTTGTTCTTCGTGCCCCGAGCCTTCGCTTGAGAGCGGTAAAGGCTTTGGTTTACCTTCTACTTTATTTTTATTTACATCGTTATCCTGCTATTTACTTCATTTGTTTATGTGTTTGGATCAGAGATGGAGGCGGCTGCCCGTGCCTGAGAGCATGCCAAGAAGTTGGCTTTGGAGCAGTGGAGGTCGGCTCGATCCGAGAAGCAAACAGCCTCGACTTTGCAGCCTAAGAAAAGGCCCCGAGCTCTATCTCCGACTCCGATCGACTTGGAGACTCCTCCAAGACCACTGACCCAGTCAGAGACACCTCCGGTCTGCAGTGCCCCGACGCCGATCCCTGTGACTACGGGGACTTCCACTGTCCCGGGCCTTAGCCAAGGGGCGGCTTCTGAGGCCTCGATCTTCATGCCCAACTGGGCCATCAGGACAGATGACTCTGTCTTCGCACATCCTCGGGTGGTGAGGGAACATCTGTTTAAGGGCACCCCTCCTCGCGACATTGCTGAGTTGGGTCGAAAGACCACGGACTCTCTCTGTGCGGCGACTGAGGCTTTGGCTTCTCAGGTTAGATTTTGTTTTTACTTTGCTTTACGTTCTGTCTTCACCGAATTTTGTTTCACGCATGGCTTCTGGTCTCAGATGGGTGTTCTGGTGGGCGCGGCCACACGTTACTGCATAGAGACAGCAGAGCTCCTAGGGCGTACCCAGCGCTAGCTGGAGGAGAGGACAGAGGCCGTTTGCCGGCTACAGGCCTCATTGGAGTCTGCTGTCCTGGCTAAAGCCGAAGCTGAAGCCATTGCTCAGGCAGCTGCAGAGGAGGTCGAGGCTCACCTTAGTGCCGCAGCGGAGGAGGCCGAGGCTCGTCTTCGCGCCGCTGCAGAGGAGGCTGAGGCTCGTACTCGGGCGACCGTGGAGGAAGCCTTAGCGTCTTTCCAGAGTTCGGAAGCCTATCGCCTGGCGGTCGTTTCCGAGGGTGGCCAGCAGTACCTTACGGGGTTCATGGAGGCCAAGGGGAAGGCTGAGGCCATGTACCCAGAGCTCGATATCTCCGCGTTGGACCTACTGGGGTCCGAGGATGAGGAGCTGCTAGCTTCAGATGATGAGCATGCTGATGGACAGGACCGTGACGGGCGATCAGGCACAGGGTCTCCTGCTCTTGGAGAACAGTAGGGCTCAGGTTAAGGGTAATCTGTCGTAGTCTTTTTTTGTTTTGGCCCGGCCAGTGTTTTGTTTTGTATTTTGAGGCTGTTGGTGCCCTACTTTGCCTTGTTTTAGGCTTTTTGTTTAGTCGGCAGAAAGACAGATGTAAGTAAAGTCCTTTATTTATAAAAAAAGACTGTTTACATATGCGTAACACTTTTTATTGATAAAAACGTCGAAGATGTTTCGCATTCCAAGTATGAGGAATGGCCTTTCCGTTCAATTCTTCGAGTTCGAAAGTGCCAGGACGGCATACTTTTTTGATTCGATATGGCCCTTCCCAATTAGGGACTAGTTTGCCTGATTCTCGGGGCCTAGATACTTTGTTCTTTCGTAAGACGAGATCATAGAGACAAAAGTGCCTTACTTTTACTCTTGAATTGAAGTACCTGGTAGCTTGCTGTTGATAAACGGCAAGTCGGATTGGACTTTATCCCTGGCTTCATCGAGAAGATCGACGTTCGTGCGAAGGGCTTCCTTATTGCTTCATTCCTCGAAGTTCTGTACTCGCAAGGAAGGTACTCCTATTTCCAAGGGGATTACTGCCTCGGACCCATAAGTCATAAAGAAGGGGGTTTCCCCCGTAGGTGCTTGAGTTGTGGTTCGATATGCCCAAAGTATGTTGGGTAAATGGTCTGTTCATTGCTTATCTGCTTCATCTATTCTTCTTTTAATGCCTTGCAGGATTGTTCGGTTGGTAACTTCGGCTTGTTCATTTGCTTGTGGGTATCCAACCAAGGAGAAACAATGGTCAATGTGTAATTCATCGCAAAATGTTTTGAACCGAACATTGTCAAACTGTTTGCCGTTGTCTGTCACTAACACTTGGGGTACTCCAAACTGACATACGATTGATTTCCACACGAAGGCTCGGGCTTGAAAGTCAGCGATGCTGGCTAAGGGCTCAGCTTCCACCCATTTTGTAAAATAATCTATTGTAACTATGAATTACTTTCGCTAGCCGGTTGCTCAGGAAAAAGGTCCGAGAAGGTCCATTCCCCACATAGCGAAAAGAAGTGGACTGACTGTTGGTGTCAAAAGGTTTGCTGGTCGATGTGGCACAGTGGCATACCGTTGACAGCTTTGACATTTGGTCACCAGCTCCATGGCTGCTTCCCTCATCTTTAGCCAATAGTATCCTCGACGAAGGATCTTAAATGCCAAGGCACGTCCCCCGAGGTGATTTCCATATATACCTTCGTGGAATTCTCGGAGGGCGTAATTAGCTTCGGTTGGGTCAAGACATTTCAAGCAGGGCATTGTCAGCCCTCGCTTATACAGGTGATCATCCAGAATTGCGTAACGGGCAGCTCGAGACATAATCTTTCGGGCTTCTCCTTTGTTATCGGGAAGAAGACCGTCGCGCAGATATTTCAGGATAAGACTCATCCATGTTCTCTCACCAACCACGGGTAAGACCATTATTTCATCGATACTAGGTACAGCTAGGGTTTCGAGGTAGACTACTCGCCTTGACTCGAGCTGGCAAGATGAAGCAAGTCGGGTTAATGAGTCAGCCTTCGTATTTTTCGCCCGCGGAATCTGGTTCAGAAAAAATACTTCAAATTGCCCAGCTAATATCTTTGCTGCTGCTAAGTAGCGAGCGATTTTTTCTCCTCGAGCCTCGAATTCGTCGTTCACCTGGTTCACCACTAGTTGGGAATCGCTATATGCATGCAAATTTTGTACAGAAATTACCTTGGCTAATTTCATGCCCGCGAGTAGAGCTTCATACTCGGCTTCATTGTTGGACGCCAAAAACTTAAACCTCAAGGCATACTCAAGGGTGAAGTTGTCAGGACCGCTTAGAATGAGTCCGACTCCATTTCCAGAGTCAGTGGATGACCCGTTAACATGAAGGGTCCAACGTAAAAACGGGCTCGATTGATTAACATTCTGCGGAGATTCTTCTTCCGTTAGTGGCAAAGTAGTTTCCATGACAAAATCAGCTAGGGCTTGCGCTTTGATAGTTGTCCAAGGCTGATAGCGGATGTCGAACTCGCCCAACTCTATTGACCATTTGACCATTCTACTGGAAACATCTGGCTTGTGGAGTATTTGTCGAAGAGGCTGGTTGGTGAGGAGTGTGATGGTATGGGCTTGAAAATAGGGTCGAAGCTTCCGGGCCGAAATCAACAGAGTATACACCATCTTTTCCGCAGGAAGATATCTTGTTTTGGCATCGTGAAGTACCTTGCTGACATAATACACCGGCTTCTGTGTGCCTTCTTCTTCCCGTATTAAGACGGAGGCTACTACTTTAAGTCCGACCGAAAGATACAAGAAAAGTTCTTCGCTGACTACTGGTTTGGTAAGTACGGGAGGTGTCCCCAAATATATTTTCAGCGCCCTGAATGCTTCTTGACAAGCTTCGTTCCACACAAAGTTTCGGGTCCGACGAATGGCCTTAAAAAAATGGAGGCACTTCTCGGTAGATTTTGACATGAATCGGCTGAGGGCCACTATTCTTCTAGTAAGTCGCTGGACTTCCCTCACAGTCCGAGGTAGACTCATGTTAAGAATATCATCGATCTTCTCTGGATTGGCTTCTATACCTCTGTGGGTGACTAGAAAGGCGAGGAATTTCCCCCCAGTGACTCCAAAGGTACATTTTGTGGGATTCAACTTCATGTAGTGATGGCTGAGGATATTAAAAACTTCTTGGAGATCGACCTCGTGGTCTTGTGCTTCGATGCTTTTGACCAGCATGTCATCTACATATACTTCTATATTCCGACCGATCTACTCTTTGAATATCTTGTTTACTAACCTCTGGTAAGTGGTCCCGGTATTTTTCAAACCGAATGGCATGACCCTATAACAATAGAGGCCTTGTTCTATGATAAATGTCGTTTTTTCTTGGTCAGACGGGTGCATGAGGATCTGGTTATACCCGGAGTAGGCATCCATGAATGTTAACAGCTCGTGGCCGGATGTTGCATCAACGAGTTGGTCAATTCGGGGTAAAGGAAAACTGTCTTTTGGACAGGCTTTATTTAGGTTTGAAAAGTCTATACAGATTCGCCACTTGCCGTTTGCCTTTTTAACCATTACAACATTGGATACCCAGTCTGGATAGCTCACCTCTCGGATGAAATTAGCCGAACGTAATTTGTCAACTTCTGTTCGGACAACTGTCTGTCACTCAGGAGCGAATGACCTTTTCTTCTGGATGACTGGTTTGTGGGTCGGACCCATACTCAAGCGATGTACGATGACATCTGGGCTGATCCCCGGCATATCTGCAGTGGTCTAGGTGAATAGGTCTTGATTTGCCAGTAGAAGGGCTAACAGAGATTCCTGAAATGTGTTGGACAGGTTTGAACCAATTTGAACAGTTCTGGTGCTATCTTCGCCGAGGGGGATCGTGAGTACATCTTCTCCAGGCCTACCTCACAGGTTGCTCGCTTCATCTCTAAGGTCATCTAGTTCAAGTGGTAGGGCTTCTGTCTTCTTATCCTTTATTGCACTGAGATAACAGGATCTGGCGATTCGTTGATCTCTTTTGACTTCGCCTACTCCGTCTTCCGTGGGGAATTTGATTTTGGGATGATGGGTAGAGACAATCGCTCGGAGTTTATTCAGTGTAGGTCGTCCAAGTATCATATTGTAGGAGGAGGGTTGTCGAACAATTAACAAAGTGGAGTGTACAGTCATGGTTTGGGGTGTCGTCCCCGCAGTTACTAGGAGGGTTATGCTGCCTTCTGTAAAGACTGATCCCCCTGAGAAGCCATAGAGTGGGGTGGAGACCAGTTCTAGATATGTATCACCCAATTGCATTTGTTGAAAGGCATCATAAAAGAGGATATCGGCTGAGCTCCCGTTGTCGACCAGGACTCATCTTATTTCATGATTGGCCACGAGGAGTGAAATTACAACAGCATCGTCGTATGGAATCTGCACTCCTTCTAAGTCTTCGTCCGAAAAAGAAATGATATCTCCGGTCTTAGATCGTTTATAAGACCCAGCGACAGAGGCTATTGACCTGGCATAAGACCTACTGCGAGCATGCGACCCCCCACCAGCAACAGGTCCTCCGTAAATGGTCTTGATAATCTTTGCCACGGGGGCCTCTGGTTTTTTCTGGCTAGGCTCCGTATAACTTGGCCCTGGGCTCTTCCGAATTACCTTTGTAGGTCTGTTTCACTCGAGAGGGCGTTCAAGGCTTCTGCGTGATCGTTCATCAAATTTCTCCTGTCGTGGCCCGACGTATTCTTTTAAATGCCCCCGATTGATGAGGGCCTCGATTTGATTTTTTAAGGCCTTACATTCTTCCGTGTCATGGCCGAAGTTTCTGTGGAATCTACACCAAGTATTTCGATTTGGGTTGAGGTTCGGCGGTCTTGAGGGCCATTGCAAGAGGTCCCTGTCATGAATCTGTATTAGAATGTTGGTCCTGGAGACCTTCAGTGGTGAGTAGCTGTGGATTTGCCCCGGAGGTCTGGCTCTGGTTCCGAAGGCAGCAAGATTCTAGGGTCTATCTTCAAAAGGCCTGAGGGTTCTGGGTTTCTCATCGCGAAACGGTCGCTTAGTGGGCTCGCGGCAGGGACTAGTGGGGCCTCTCTTCCTCCTTTCCGTGTCTCCTTCGCGTTCTCTTCGGAACGCCTAATCATCTTCTGCCAGCATGTATTTTTCGGCTCGCGCCAAGACTTCACTCATATCCGTAAGCGGACGTCTAATGAGTTTTGAACTGAAGAATCCGGATCTTAGTCCATTTTTGAATGCCAAGAGCTGAACACTGGGATCAAGGTCTGGGATCTACCAAGCTGCAGTGTTGAATCTAGAAATATAGGCGCGAAGCTTCTCTCATTTTGACTAGACAATATTAAACAGAGACTCCGAAGTTTTCTTGGGTCCTTTGCTGCTGATAAAATGTGAGGCGAAAGCATAGCTTAGGTCTTTGAAGGTGCGGATTCCTCCTGGTTTCAAGCGGGAATACCACGTCCCAGCCGCTTTCTCAAGAGTCAATGGAAATGCCCTGCACATCACAGGGTCCGAATGTCTATGGAGCGTCATTGTGGTTCGGAAGTGCTGGAGATGATCCAAGGGATCAGTGGATCCATCGTAAGGTTTGATTTGTGGCATCCGAAAATTTGGTGGGAGAGGGGCGTCAAGGACTTCTTGTGTGAAAGTTGGGTCCTGCATATCGAGATCATCGCTAATACTGTGGCCGCGTTCTTTAAATGCCTCATTGATTCGTCCTTCTATGTCCTCGATCCGTTTGCCAAACCCTTCGCTGTTCTTGGACATGGGACTTTCTCTGAACTTGGCTGGGGGAGGTGAGTGGGTCGCCGAACAGTCATCTGTCGGGGGGTGGCGGTCGGTGGAACCGTTGTGACCTGGTTCCTACGACGGGAGTGGTACAGTAGGCTGAGGTCTCTTGTGAACTTCAGCAGCCAGATCGGCTACTAGGTGTGCGAGCTCTGTGAATTGCGCCTGGAGCGTGCTGTCATTCGGGTGAGCCTCGGGTTCGGCTGAGGAACTCGCTCTCGACCGTTGTCCCGACCGTAGTACGCGAATGCCTAGATCCCTGGCGGGTGTTTTTGGGGGCATGATAACAGATGAGTTCTTTCGACTTCTTCGCTGTTACTGTCAGCGAGAGATGTGGTTTCCCACGGATGGCGCCAATCTGTTGATGCCAAATATGTGCGTTGCTGAGCAGGAGGTCGGACTGCGGAGGTACCTGCACAGGGAAAGAGAGAGTAGCTATGGGGTTGACGGAGGGGATGCCTCCGAGGATGCTCCGATGCTTAAGTTAGGGTAAACTCAAGTGTATCTTTCTAAATCCGAAAACGAATCCCCTTCTTGAATGCTTACCAAGTCCTTTTTATAGAGTTTCGGAGGCGGTAATGGGCCTAGGACGGCCGCGATACGATGCCCCAACTAGGTTGGGTAATGATGCCTATGAGGCCCAGCTAGATAGCTGGAGACCGTTCGTTAGGGCTTTTGTCTTGCTGGCTTGATCAGAAGTCGTCTATGCATTAAGACGGTTTTTATGACCTGACGTCCCAACTTGGTTGGGTGATGATGGCCTGGAGGGCGGTGGTGACATTGAGGCCCAGTTGGGGGGCAATTATGCCCTGAAGGGCGGTCATGACCTGGAGGCCCAGTTGGGTGGCAATGATGCCCTGAAGAGCGGTCATGACCTGGAGGCCCAACTGTCCGAGCCTGGGTCTTCCGTGTGTCTTCTTGTGGCCTGGGGTCAAGATGATCCACGTGTCGTCTTCTTATTGGAAAGGTGTATTTTAGCAGTATCAGTTGGTATTATCATTATCGCCGTCAATAGATGCATCAACATCACAGATAGAGTTGTTTTCGATGGCTGCTCGTTTCTGTTACTTTTAGCCTATTACAACGCATACGTCCTTTAAGAGAGATAAGACGTTTGATGACAGAGAGAAAGAGACCGCCAAAAGACAAAGAGGAGAGAAGAAATGAAAAAAAAAAATAGAGAATTAGGGTTTATGGATAATTTTGGAATAATTTGCTCAGGTCATGGATATTTCTGTCCGAAAAGTTTATTACAGTATGCTAGAATAATGAATTACCACCTCTCTAAATTGAAAGTGTAATTCAATTTACGTGGAATATAAGTATGTAATTGAATTATATAAATATGAACCAAATAATTGAATTTAAAATTCCAAGAAACTTGAATTGCATAAAATAATGTTACAATTAGCTTGTAATTGAATTGAACTAAACACAGCTTTAATCATTTTGGTATGTTGCTATCTTCTTCATTTATTCTTATTTTGTTATAATGTTAGTTTTTTTTTTTTAATTTTCGTTTTGACATTGATCAATTGTTTATTTTAACAAGTTTAACGATAAAAAAAAAATAGAGTTGAGCGAAAAGTATACTTTTAGATGCCAATAATGAAAATTCTTCTATCAACACAATAACTGGAAAAAAACCAACAAATTTTTTTTATAAAAAAAGTTGCTATAGAATAGCGAGCGTGTGTTAAAATGTTAATGTCTGATTTGGTTTTAGTAATCAAGGTTGTAATGGAATGTTCATTCATCTCGTAATGACCATTATGTTATTTGGCTGGTTTAAAATTATTGGAATAAGTATTACATTGTAAAGCCCAATGACTATTACACTCGTGAATGAGTGTAATAACCATTACATTAGAACCTTGATTCATCTTAGATTCACAATATAATTAAATATAAATATAAATATAATATTATACTAATATTATAAAATAATATTATTATAATAATAAATATAATATATTAATAAAAATATATTAGTAATAATTAATAAATATCAGTGTATTATTAAAAACAAAAAATATAAATAAACTAATAATATTTGAAAGTCTAATTAAATATTAATATAATATTATAATAAATATAATAAAAAAATAAGATAATATTAGTGTACTAAATAATATAATTTAATAAAAATAATACATAATAATATTATATTAGTAATAAATAATAAATATAAATATATTTTAAAAATAAATTAATAAATAAATATTCAAAAACATAATTAAATATTAATATAATACTATGCAAAAAATATTAAATAATGCAATATTGTTATAATAAATAATATAATTTAATAATAAAATATATATAAAAGTTCAGTAATATATGACTAATAATTAATAAAAATAGAATATAATTGAATATTAATATAATAATAAATATTTGAAAATAATATAATTAACTATTATAATATAGTTAAATAATATAATACTATGGTAGTAATAATATGATATATATATATAATAAAACATTAATAATATTAAATATAATGAAACAATATTAAATATCATAAAATAAAAAAATCTGAATAATAACATAATATCATTATAGTAAAAATATAATATATCAATAAAAATAAAATAATATATAAATAATAATACTAATATAAGATAATTATATGATAAAATTATTAATAAGTAAATAATAAATATAAAATAATATATTCACTATAAATAAATTAATATGATATGATATAATAGAATAATTAATATGATTAATTTTATATACATTTTATTCCCAAACATATTTTAATCAATCTGATTTCATTGTAATGGTATAATTTATGAACATGTTAACAAATATTGTAATCGATTTCAGTTTTAATTCAATAGTCTTTATCATGTTCTAACCAAACAATATAATCAGATTCTAACTTCGATTTTATTACAGTTTTGATTATATTATAACCTCAATTTCATTACCACAACCAAAGAGATTTTAAATTTTAATTCAATAATCTTTATCATGTTTTAACCAAGCAATATAATTAGATTCTAACTTCGATTTCATTATCGCAACCAAATAGAGCTTAAGTTCTTAATTCCGATAAAAAAAAAAAAAAAATCATACCAACACGCCTAACTCACGGTGAAATGCCAAAAAAAAACGAAATGTCAAAATTCTTTTATTTTTTTTTATAAAAAAAATCAATTTAAAACATCTAATCAACTTATGCCCATACCTTCAAAACGTTGCGTCGTGTCAAACGACGACTGCTGTTCTTTTGGGTCATAGTTTCATCACCGATATGGTTCGTATCTTAGATCGGCCATAGTAGTCAAGGTTGGGCCCTCTTTTTCTTATCAGTTGTTATCAAGCTCAACACAAATTGCCCAGTTGCTTTTGGTCCCCAACACACTAAAGACCAGCACCGGACTCCCATCCACACAGATTTGGAAAAAAGCGCCAACAGCAAACGAGTGGATCTCTTTCAGTTTGAGGGCAATTGCATCACTGCTCTTCTTCTCTTCTTCTCTTCTTCTCTTCTCCTCTCCTCTCCTCTCCTCTCCTCTCCAAGATGTTCGACAAAATTAGAGTTGAAGCGACAGTAACAACTCCTCCCCATATTAGGCGGATCTCTCTGCATTACCTGCGAAACCCCATTATCAACTCTCCACAATTCCCAGAAACATGTCTTTAACTATAAAACTACAGATCACTACTACCCATCTCAATTTCTCTCCTCAAACAACCCAAAAAAGTAGATTCACAAACTATAATACCAGAAGTAGAACAAAAACCATTTACCATAAGAACCCATTAATCCCTTTAGTGTATAAACCCACAATGAAGGCTTCTTCTCAGGTGGTTCCGTCTTCTTTTTCTGGCATTATCAAGAGCTCGTTGATCGAGCCTGATGGTGGCGTCCTGGTGGATCTGATGGTGCCAGAGAGCGAGAGGGGGCCCAAGACGCTAGAGGCGGAGTCAATGCCAAAAATAAGGCTGACTAAGATTGATGTTGAGTGGGTCCACGTGATCAGCGAGGGATGGGCCAGTCCATTGAGAGGGTTCATGAGGGAAGATGAGTATTTGCAGACTTTGCATTTCAATTTCTTGAGAATGAAAGATGGGACTATTGTGAATATGTCGCTTCCTATTGTTTTGGCCATTGACGATGCGACTAAGGAGCGAATTGGATCTTCCACGAATGTTGCGTTGGTTGGATCTAACGGAGACTTGATTGGTCTTCTCCGAAGGTGTGTTTTTCCTCGATGGATTATTTATTTGAATGTTTTTTGGTGCTTGGTTTTGTTTTATTTTTGTATATAAACGCACTTTTCAATGTATTTAAGTCTAATTAATTGGTATTGCAATGAAACTAGAAATAAAAACAGCAACTTGAGGAACTTGTTTTGCGTTTTAGACTTTAGTAGGAGGAATCAGTGGTAGTTTTGCTTAGTAACCAATAAAAGTAAGATAAGAATGCGGACTACTTATAAGGAAAATATGAGAATGTAGACTAAACAATGGGTTTTGGAGTCAATTTTGATTTTTTAGGAAAAATCTTATAGGGCTTCTAATTCTTAAATTCTCCAACCAAGATGTGCGCAGCAAGGGTTTAGATGAACTTGGTATATTATGAGGGTAGATAGCTAAACGTCACATCTTGAGTTCCGGACAAGTTAATGCTGAGGTATTCTAGTTTCCCCCAAAGATTTGAACCTAAAAACAGCCACCAGGGACAATACTGTATCAGAAATAGTAATAGCATTGCTTTGTTGTATGAAACAAACCGAACTGGGGGGTGTCTTCTCCTATGCATCATAGGAAAACCAGCTCAATTTGGGCTTCACATCGACAGGGTATTGGCAAAGATTTTAGAAAGGAATTTGACTTTTACCCTTTAATTGCGTGTGTTGACCCTCTCTCAATACTGTGTTTTCTTTTGATAAGGAAAGAAATTCTATAAATGAATAGCACCAAGGGGGTGCTAGTGCCACCCGATTACAAAAGTCCCTCTCTCAATGCTTCTCACTCTTCTTCTCTCGTCCTGATTGTGTCTTTTGTTGGAAGCATATTAACTGGCAACTCCTGGTTCAATGGCCCTAATTTTGCTGCCAAAGAACTGGTATTGTTTGTGAAAATGGCTGGTTTTCTTTTTGATTTTTTTTTTTGGTATTATCATAGATGAAAATGGAAGTGTGAATCTTTGCTGAACACTACTTCTGTTTGTGGCTTCTCCTAGCTTTATGATATTTTCCAAACTATAAATTTTATTGCAGGATTGAAATATACAAGCACAACAAGGAAGAAAGAATTGCTAGAACTTGGGGAACAACTGCTCCAGGATTGCCATATGTTGAGGAGGTTATTACCCCAGCTGGAAACTGGCTAATTGGTGGAGACCTGGAAGTGTTAAATCCTATTAAATACAATGATGGGCTTGATCACTACAGGCTCTCTCCCCAGCAACTTCGGAAAGAATTTGATAGGCGTCAGGCAGATGCAGTTTTTGCTTTTCAGTTAAGAAACCCTGTGCATAATGGGCATGCTCTATTAATGAATGATACACGCAGGAGACTTTTGGAAATGGGTTACAAGAACCCAATTCTGCTGCTTCATCCTTTAGGAGGTTTCACAAAGGCTGATGATGTGCCCTTGGATGTTCGTATGGAACAACACAGCAAGGTTATCCCCAATGATTTCTCTATAACCTTCAAATGGCAAAGTATATTATTCACTATAGAATGCCATGCTAAACTGATAAAATATGCTGTCATCCCGATGAAAAATAATTCATTCTTATCGATTAAAAAAATGATGCATTCTTTGTTTTTTTCAATGGCTCCGAGCAATTCTTTATAATATCATTTCAGGATTTCATCATGTAACCTGTATTGAACTTTCTTATTATTAAAGTGATAAAATTCGATTTTGTTCTGCCAGTTTATGTGTTAAAATGCGATGTTCTAATTTATTTTAATTTTATTTTAGTGCTCAAAATGTATAGTTCAAAGATTTTCTTCCTGCCCAGGTCCTAGAAGATGGAGTTCTTGACCCTGAGACTACCATTGTGGCCATATTCCCATCACCCATGCATTATGCAGGTCCAACTGAAGCACAGTGGCATGCCAAGTCACGGATAAATGCAGGTGCTAATTTCTACATTGTAGGTCGTGATCCTGCTGGCATGGGTCACCCAACAGAGAAGAGAGATTTGTATGACCCTGATCATGGGAAAAAGGTGTTGAGCATGGCCCCTGGCCTTGAGAAGCTAAACATTTTGCCATTCAGGGTATTTATCATCATGCTGCCTCTCCTCTTGAATTCTTAATGATTGCTGTTTTTTCCTCTTATCTCTTCTGATCACTATACATAGTTTATTATCTTCTATATGCAATTTATTCCCCTTGACGCCAAAAAACCTGGTGTTATGGATTGACAATACATTTTCCTGATTGTTTAGATTTATTTTTAATTCTCGGTGGCTACTTATTATTTATCTACATCCAAATAAAAGTTGTTATTTGAAAGCAGTTAAAAAAATTTGCACCATTACCACTCAAGATGAGATACTATAGGTGACATGAGTTATTTTACTGCTTAGTAATTAGTAGTAAAGGTTTTGCCGTGCTTGAGTGATGAAGAAACCTTTGACATGCTTTAGAAGTTCTAAAATGTTTGAAGCATACTGATTTTTAAGTGTGATGTTGATACTGGCCACTATACGTGCTACTACTGATATGTAGAAGGCAAAGAAGCAAGAAACCTTACATTCTTATTTATTAGAAGGAAAAAAGAAAAAAAGAAAAAGAAGAAATCTAGGGTGCATTTAGTTGTGGAAAATGTTTTCCATTTTCTATCTCTATTTTCCTTTAACACTTTCTTCAACCATTTGGACATTCTTAACATAATTTGATAACCAACATTTCTCTTTCCAATATGATATTGGAAAACTTGGAGAACAATTGTTGGAAAGAGAAATGTTGTTTTCCAAAATATGTTAAAAATATATAAATTATTGAAGAAAGTGTCAAGAAAAAAAGAGATTACAACTGAACGCACCCTCGATTTCCTCATTCCTAAATGTCAGGCTTAATTATGATTTTACTCCCTCTACTTTGGAGGAAGACCTATTTAACTCCCTAGACTTTCCAATCAACTCTCTAAAGTTTTCCAATTTCTCAACCAACTCCATTCCGTCCATAATTGTGTCAATTTATTAACGGGATTTCATGTAAGATGTTAGGTAGGAGAAATAATGGTTGAAATTACCGGCACATTTTATGAGGAGAGAGAAATCTGAACCTACTAAGAAACGCCAAATGACGACGGAATTATAGACGGAATGGAGTTGATTGGGCAATTGAAAAACTTTAGGGAGTTAATTGAAACAATTGAAAGTTTAGGGAGTTAAATAGACCTTCCCCCAAAGTACAGGAAGTAAAATCATAATTAAGCCTAAATATCATAATTCATTTCCAAGTAACAGGACCAAGCAGATGCTCACACAAAGTGTGTTCAGTTTGTATCAGACAGTATTGTTCAGTGTTTCTACCACCTTATTATGTCTGCTTACATCTAATTTCAATATGTATATTTTTCTTTAATCTTGAGAAAGCTTGCATGTTTGTTGGATTAAAATATGTGGTTGTGTTCCTAGCTTTCTAAGAAAAGGTTCACTTTTCACTTCTTTCCCTATATTCTCGTTACATTGATGCTTGAGATCTTCTTTCTCATCCCTCAGGTGGCAGCATATGATTTGGTGGACAAGAAAATGGCATTTTTTTATCCTTCTCGTGCAAAAGATTTCCTCTTCATCTCTGGAACCAAGGTAGGCCACTATCTGATCTTTTGGGTTTCTGCATAGTAAGGCTCCATGGAATGTGATTTTTTTGGGGGGAATAAATGTGAATGAATTGGAATTCTCATACATAACTTTTTCTTGTTACATTGATGCCTGAGATCTTCTTTCTCATCCCTAACATGAATGTTGAAGTTTGGATTTTAGTGATAATAATTCATGCATGAACTTTCTGAATTTAATTTTGTTACTGGTTTTTTTTTTTTTTTTTTTTGTTTTGCTTCAGATGCGAACTTTTGCAAGGAATGGCAAGAACCCTCCTGATGGTTTCATGTGTCCTGGAGGATGGAAAGTCCTTGTCAAATATTACAAGAACTTGCAAGCAGAAGAGGCAACTCAGCAACCAGCAGTTGTACCTTCTTAAATCTAAAATATGATGGCAAGAGTTTCTTCCAAATTCAGGCAAAAGAAGGGTGTCATTATAGGTTTTGCTCTTTAATTAGTTTATCTTTGGCATGCTAGTAATATAAAATTGAATTGTTTTTCATTTTGTTCCAGAAGCGCTGGGACTTGCAGGTTGCAAGAGAGATGAGAAGGCGATTTTCGTTTATTGTCGCACATAAAATAGAAAAAAAAAATTGATTTATTATGCAATTGTGTTCAAATTTCATGTAGTTTTAAGGGAGGTGTTTGTTTTAATGTGGACCAATCCTCATAGATGATTAGGGTGATTGGTTATTTAGTTTCTCTGAAAATGTGGGTTGATCCTCCATTTCGACTGCTGATCTTCAGGGCATTTTCTATGGCCTCCAATTAGCATTGGGAGCTAGGATATAGAAAGGTTGGCAAAATCCTGAGCCTTAGCCTTTCTGTAGATCCAAAATTCAGCCTGCAAAGATCTCCTTCAACGTGATTAGCAATACAGTCTTCACCACGTTGATAGAGGCAACCACTGTGCTGATGGGTTGAATCGGTATGTACTGGGGTTCCCTTGGCCCAAATCTATTGTTGCTTAGTGGGCTCCCATAAACTAATTGTATAATGACTCGCAACAAGATGGGCCAAGTGGATCCAATTTAAAACCCTAACTATGAGATGATTTTATTTCAGTAGTTGGGCCGACCATCAAGAGAAAATCCGGCCCAGGAGGAAGATTGGCCTAATTGACCAAAATCCTTTAATGACGTAGGGCTCTTGAATATGAAAATGGGTTGATGATGAATTGAAGGGAAGATGAGAATTGGTACTAATTAATAGTTAATCATCAAACTTTTATGAAAGATAGAGAAAAGAGAAATCGTAAAATAAAAAGATTTTTATTTTTTATTTTTCATTGATTAATAGTGCATTACAATATATTTCTATTTATAGACTTCTTCAAAGTAATGCAACTGTCTATCCCCACCACCTTGCGTTGTCATCATTGTCGTTGCGAGTGTATCCCAACCACCATTGTTCAACTATCTTCGTCAGTGCTCCGACAAGGTCAGCTTGTGCTCTAGCATCTCTATCGACTTGATCTCGGGTCATTCTCCCATCCATCGCCACGACACCATTGTCGAAATCCACAGCAAATCGAACAAAGGCGTTGCTCTGTTCTTGTTCTTGTTTTTCATTTTGTTCTGATTCAACCTTCTTTGGGTTGTGTTTGATAACAGAAAATTAGTTTAGTTTTGAGAGTTTAAATTTTTTGGTGTTTATATGTTGCGATGCATTGGTTTCATGCTAATTAAGTTCCTAAACTTGGGTGAGTTCGGGTCTCGGGTCATTCAAGTTACAGGTCGGGTCCGGTTTGGGTTGTTTCAGACTTGGGTGATTTCAGGTCTCGGTTCGTTCAGGTCTCAAGTAATCTCGGGTCTTGGATTGTTCAGGTTGCGGGCCATCTCAATTCAGGTCATCTCGGGTTTCGAGCGGGTTTTGGGTTGACCCATCGGATTACACTAATTTTTTTGAATTCGGGTTGATCTGCTAAGTTAACTCATTTTTATCTTTTCTAAATTTCAATGTAATCACCAATTAACTTTATATCAACAATAATATATATGGAGAAACTTTGTTCTTAGTTTTTTTTTTTTTTTTTTTCCATTTGTTAATAGCATAATATATTAAACTCTAAGTTTAGGTAGTGATGAGAAACCAATTCATAGAGCAAATGTGGGACAACATGAGTGAGACTATGAGAGGGAGAAAACACCACATTTTTATAAATAAAAAACATGAAATGAGAGTTTCTTGAGTCTCTTACTATTTGAAAATTATTTTTTAGAAGCTTTTAGATGATATCATGTGTCTATTTTTTTAACATATATATGTGTGTGTATGAATATTATTTGTGTTTAGGTCAATTAGGTGTAGGGTTTAGGTTTAAGGTTTAGGGTTTATGGTTGGTGTGAAAATATTTGTAAATGAACAAGATCACAAGTAGTAAAGTTTTAAAATAAAAAAAAAAAGTGTTGAACCGTCAGGGACTAATTATGCTATTAAGTATTGAAATTTACCAAATTATTTACTATTTGGAAATAAAACCAAAATTTTAAAGACTTTACCACCTAAATTAAACTAAAGTGCTTGACAAAGATAAATTAAATGAAAAAGAGAATAAAACTTAAGGTTATAGAGAAACTAAAAATATTCTAGAGCTTTTGATTTCACCTAGGTAATCCCACACAATTTATTATTCCTTGTTGTAAAATTCCAAATTTTCAAGTTAATGAAAAATAAATTCCTTAATTATTCAATGTTTTCTCTCGAATAACATTAGAAATATCTCCACCTAATAATTAATCATATCTCTGTGTAAATTAAATTATTTGATGATTTATTAAGTTCTTTGGATTTTTCTTAATCTAAAATCACACTAGTTGCAGTAAAGTATCTCTATCTTTCGCTCAACTAATGGTATTTAATCCTAAAAGCTTTTAATCACAAATTATCTCTCAGTTTCATTATGATTCAATAAATCAAACAATAATTGGCCAGAAAATTGTAAGCAATAAGATCAAGGGTAAACGCTCAACATAAAAAAACACTTGAAATAAAAAAACTTGAAATTTAAATTGTGTGTTTAAAGCTACACTACATCAAAGCCCTGGAAAAATAGAATTAGTTCATAACAAATCTGAAATCAACCATGTTTTTATTGGAATGCATCAAAAGAAAACTAAAGAGAAGGGAATAAAACTCTTTTACTTGAAATAAATTGATGAAGCATTCAAGATTGTTGAACATCTCTCTTCATTGAGACTTGGCAACCGCTTCTCTTCTCTCTTTATTATTAATGTCTAGGAAAAATTTGAAGTCCCCTAATAAGAGAGCACTCGGCCATATATATAGGCAAACTCCTTCTAGGAAAGGGAAAGACACTGAAATGGAAAGTACTTCTACTACTAAGAAAACATGAAATAAGAAAGTAACTAAAATGAAATATAACACAAAATAGGAAAAAGTTCGGCACAAGCAATTGATATTGTGCGTGCACGCAATCTGACATGGTGCAGGCTAGATGTTGGATCAATGTTAAGTTTTTGTACGCAACATCTTAGGCTTATACGCATTCTCAAATTTGGTTCCTGAGCTGGTCCTAGTCCTGAACACAGTGGGTGCATATCATTATTCGTACAGCCTTTAGATATTTTAATCTTCTACGCATATCAGTATTCTTTTTCAATAAACCTTCTCATTGCTTCAAACACAAGCAAATAAAAAAAATAAAATCAAAAGAAATAAAAGAAAATTAAAAATTTTAATAAGTAAATGAGTAATAAAAATCATGTAAAAAATACACTTATCAAATTCCCCCAAACTTAAAATTTGCTAGCCTTCAAGCAAAGAAAAAGAGAAAAACAACTAAAAACAAAAATTGGTTTAATTCATAAATTTTTTGCCTCAAAGATTGCCTAAAGTTTATAATCCGAAGGAATCATTCAATATCACACAAGTCCAAAAGTTAATTTAAAACTCAATTCTACCTCATTATCAATCCTCCCATTCATGCATACCTATCATTATCACTTCATTATTAGCTTCCCAGATGATTTTATGCAAACAAGTAAATATATAATGGATCTCTAGTTATGAAATTGATAATTCAAACTTCATAGGCTTGCTTTTCAAATCACTCTCCACTAATGCAGAACAAAAATATTACCAAAGATCAATAGGTTTTTATTAGGCTTGTAATGTAAGGCTAAGGTGAGGGCTACAAAGAAAAAATAGGATTCAAACAAAGCAAGAGAACTTAATTTTGAACACAAACAAAACAAATAGAGCATACTCACTTCTAACACATTACACTTCTTCTTAATGCTTTGAATCTCTCAAAACACCTCTCTTTATCGTTCTTTCAAAGATCCCCCTTATGTTTATTTATTTATTTTTATTTTTTTAACACTTCCTAACACCTTATTGACTTTTCACACCCCCAATTTTATGTCTTTGATAACATGGGCTGTGATTAAATTTACTTGTAAACTTTCTACCTCCCACACCTTCCATGCATTTTTGACTTTGTGTAAACTTAGTTCTCTTTAAGACCCCCAATTTTATGACTTTGATAACATGAGCTGTGACAGAATTTACTTGTAAACTTTCTACCTCCCACACCTTCCATGCTCTTCTGACTTTGTGTAAACTTAGTTCTCTTTAAAGGTAAGGAAATCAATGTTTAAGCTCAAATAGGGTAGGGAATATGATGTGTTATAAATAAATAAAATATAAGGCCAAAGTATAATTCAACAAAGCTCAAAGGGGTGACTAGGGATAAAGATAATAAATAGGTAAGCTTGAAAGGCTCATTCGATTCAAAGAATGCCTAAATCATTTCCCAAGTAATATTTTGTCTAGGATTTCGCCTCGAGTGTCATCAAACAAGTTCTAAAGTTTGTTGAGACCATACAAATTTACAATATTCACATAAAATTTCTCTAGGTATACAAAACAATTAATGGTCATGATAGCATGGGCTAAATATAGAAAATCTTAAATTAAGCAAAATCAAGTCAATGATTGACAAATAGACTCAAGCAATAAGAATTTTCCCTAAAAATTATTATCAATTTCAACCATATTCTTATCATAAGCCTTTTTATTCATCAAACCAAAAACAAAGAATTTTTTTTAAAATTTAAATTTCTTTTTTTTGTATGAAATAAACATAAACTCCCTTCCCCCGAACTTAAATAATACATTGTCCTCAATGAGAAAGAAGAAGAAAAAAAAGAGAAAAAGAATGAGAAAAGGTAGGAAGTACTCCCCTAATTTCCAATTGAATGTTGTCCTTGAAAGTGCAACCGTGTAACACATTGGAGAGCCCCAAACTTATGGAAACCTATAAGATGAAAACAAAAATAAAAAGATTAAACAAAAATAAAAATTAAAGAGAAAAAAAAAAAGCTAGGGTTGCCTCCCAAAAATCGCTTTGTTTAAAGTCTATAACTAGACATTCTCCAAATCATTATTTAGGATTGGCGAGATTGATGAAAAACTTTTGCGTGCTAAATTCTCCATCCACATAAGGCTTTAACCTCTGTCTATTAACACTGAATGTCTATTTTGTCTCATGATGAACTTTAGCTGCTCCATATGGAAAAACACGAGTCATAACAAATGGTCCCGACCACCTAGATCACTACTTTCCCGGAAAAAGTCGAAGTCTTGAATTGAATAGTAAAACTTTCTGCCCCACTTCGAACTCCCTTATCAAAACATGCTTATCATGCCATCTTTTAGTTTTATCCTTGTAAATTCGAGCATTTTAGCATCATTGCGCAACTCATCCATCTCATTAATTTGCAACATCCTCTTCTCACCCGTAACCATTAAATCAAAATTAAGTGTCTTTATCACCCAATAAACTTTATGTTCTAGCTCCACTAGTAAATGGCAAGCTTTTCCATAAACTAACCGATAAGGTGACATTCCAATTGTTGTTTTAAATGCTGTCTTAGAAGCCCATAATGCATCATCTAACTATCATGCTCAATCCTTTCGTGAGATACTAACAGTCTTCTCAAGTATGCACTTCAACTCCCTATTGGACACCTCAACTTGGCCACTTTTTTGAAGATGATATGGTGTTTCCACATGATGAGTAACTTCATATTTAGTAAGTAAAGCTTCAAATTGACATTTGCAAAAATGCTTCCCACCATCACTAATTATCGCCTTGGGAGTGCCAAATTGGGAAAAGATATTTTTTTGAAGAAAATTCATCACAACCCTGGCATCATTGGTCGGCAAAGCAGTAGCTTCTAACCACTTGGAGACATAATCTACAGCCACCAAAATAAATTTGCTAGAATACGAAGATGGAAAAGGACTGATGAAATCTATCCTCCAAACATCAAACAATTCAATCACTAAAATATTATTCAAAGACATCTCATGTTTCCTAGAAATATTCTCAATCCGTTCACATTTATCACATAAATTAACAAAGTTAAAAAAATCTTTAAAAATAGAAGGCCAATAAAACCTGGATTGCAAAATTTTTGCCGTTGTTTTTGCTCAACCAAAGTGGCCGCCCACTTCCAATGAGGAGCAATGTCGGAATATGCTCTCCATCTCTTCTTCGGGTACACATCTCCTAATTATCTGATCTGCACAATACCGGAATAGAAAAGTTTCCTCCCAAAAATAATACTTCAAGTCGAAGAAGAATTTTTTTTGTTGTTGATATGTCATCCCGGGAGGTAGAATTCATGACACCAAGTAGTTAACTATGTCGGCATACCATGGAATAACCTGTATAGCAATCAAAAGCTCATCCAAAAATGTTTCATTAATTGGAAATTACTACTCATCAGCCTCACCCTTAGGCTCAATCCAGGACAAGTGATCTGCCACCAAATTTTCGGTACCCTTTTTGTTCTTGATCTCCAAATCAAATTCTTGTAAAAGTGAAATCCATCAAAGTAATCTTGGTTTAACATCCTTCTTCGTAAGCAAGTACTTAAGAACGGAGTGACCGGTATAGACAACCACCTTTAAACCTATCAAGTAAGAACAAAATTTTTCAAAAGCAAAAACAACCACTAATAATTCTTTTTCAATAGTAGCATAATTAAGTTGAGCTTCTGTTAAAGTCTTACTTGTATAATAAATAATATGAAAATTTTTATCTTTTCTCTGCCTTAAAGTGCAAAATCACTAGCATCACACATCAATTCAATAGGTAAATTCTAATCTGGTGAAACAATTATAGGTGCTGAAATTAATTTCTTTTTCGATGTTTCAAAAACATGCAAGCATTCATGAGAAAAATTAAACATTGTATCTTTAATCAAAAGATTGCAAAGAGGTTTAGTAATTTGAGAAAAATCCTTAATGAACCGTCTATAAAACCCAGCGTGACCCAAGACGTTAATATGGCACCTAGAAATTGGCATGTTCCACTAGTACTTTTTCTATCAATTCTACAACCGGTATAATCAACATCCAAGTACCCAACTAGCTCAAAAGATGATTTTCTTGAATACTATAGTCCTAGATTTTGAGTACCATTCAAATATCTCAAAATTCTTTTTACAACAATAATATGAGATTCCTTAGGATTAGCTTGGAATCTAGCACACATACATACACTAAATATTATATCGGGTCTATTTGCAGTTAAATATAGTAAAACTCCTATCATGCTTCTATAAGTCTTAGTATCTACACACTTACCTCCCTGATCCAAGTCAAGTTTTATAGAGGTGCTCATGGGAGTTCCAAGAGACTTTGAGTTCTCAATTCCAAACCTCTTTAGTAAGTCCTTAATATATTTGGATTGATTGATGAAGATGTCTCCTTTCAATAAGTCCAAGGAAGTATTTAAGCTCTCCCATCATACTCATCTCAAATTCACCTTGCATACACTCAGCAAATTCTTGACACATAGATTCATTAGAGGCACCAAATATAATATCATCAACATAAATTTGGCCTAAGTGAGTATCAAGTTTATGAGTTTTTGTAAAAAGAGTTGTATCTATTTTTCCTCTTGTAAAACCATTTTCAAGTAAAAACTTACTTAACCGTTCATACCATGCTCTTGGAGCTTGCTTCAACCAATAGAGAGCTTTAGACAGCTTGTAGACATGGTTTGGAAGGTTAGGATCTTCAAACCAAGATGTTGTTCAACATAAACCTTTTCTTCTATAAATCCATTTAAAAATGCATTTTTCACATCCATTTGAATAACTTAAAGTTTTTAAAGCATGAAAAGGCTAGTAACATACGAATAGCTTCTGATCTAGCTACGGAAACATAGGTTTCATCAAAGTCTATTCTTTCTTCTTGATTGTTGACCCTCATCTAAATTTTAATGATGACAAAACACAAATCTAATAATACTAACAGTGCTATCTAAGTGTTTTAAATGATAAAAGTTTTTATAAACCCAATTCACCCCCATCTTGAGTTGAAACCTCAGTCTACAATTGGTATCAGAGTCTCAGTCTCAATTTTAGGCTTAAAATCCTTGAGTTGATCCAATGGCATCGAATAGCTATTCTGAGGGACATTCCTACACTAGGCCTCCCTTGTTCAATGGCTCAAACTATAACTATTGAAAAAATATGATGAAAATTTTTGTCGAATGGCAAGATTATAATCTATAGAGAGTCATTGAGGAATGACCTAGAATTCTTTCAAAGGAAATAACTATTGGATAAATCAATCATACAATGTCTAAACTCAAAACTTAGTTCAATGATGAGGATTGTAGAATAATGTCTCTCAATAGTAGAGCCACAAGCATTTTACATTGCGCTTTAGATATATCTTAATATAATAAAATTTTCGTATGTGTTTCGGCTAAGGATATTTAGGATAAACTGCAAGTTACATATGAAGGAACTAGTGAGGTTAAAAAATAAAAAATCTATATGCTAGTATCTGAATATGAATCTTTTAAAATGTCTCATAACGAAACAATTTCTCAAATACACTCACGTTTCACAACTATTGTTAATGGTTTGAAGCTTCTTGGTAGGAACATTAAGGAGTTTGAACTAACGAGAAAAATCTTAAGATCTCTACCACCTTCTTCGAAACCAAAAAAGACAGCCATTCAGGAGGCTAAAGATCTCGACAAACTTTCTTGGGTCATTATTGACATATAAGATGGAAGAAATGAATCTCATTGTCAATGATGATGAGAAAAAGAAAAAGGTGATTGCTCTCAAAACCTCATTGTGATTGCAACAAAGAAGAGGAATCGGAAGAAGAGGTAGAGAGCAGCAAAAAAGATGGTGAAATGGCTTTAATCACCAAACGGTTTCACAGATTCTTGAAGAAAAGCAAGAAACCTTACACAAAGGATCTCACTTAAAAAAGGGAACCACTTGTGTGTTATGGATGTAAGAAGCCCGGTCACACAAATATCGATTGTACAGCTATAAGCAAACCATACAGGAGCTTCAAGAAGAAAGGTATGATTGTAACCACTTGGAGTAATGACGAAAAAGAAGACTCCTCGAATAAAGAAATTAGATATGAGAAAATTTCCAACCTATGTCTTATGGCAATCGATGATGAAAATGAGGTATTATCTTCTCCCTCTTCAAAAAATAACATTGTTAGTAGTAGTGAAGAATTGATAGAAGTCATAAATGAAAAGCATGAAGAATTGAATAAATTCGATTCTAGGAACTCTACTCTTAAGAAAGAGGTGTCATCTCTTTCTAAAGAGATGATAAATCTAAAAGAAGAAAATGATAAACTATCTTCATTGCTTTATGATTCTTCTTAAGATTTTCTTAAAGATGAAAATGAAAACTTAAAGAAGAAGATATTATAATTGAATGGCACAAAATCTAGACTCATGCTTGGAAAAGAAAAACTTGATGAAGTGCTATCTTTCCAATGATTAAGTGGAGGAAAATCTGGGTTAGGATATTCTCCATTAGGCAAGTAAAAATCAAAAGAGAGCTTATTCATGAAAGCATCATGTGTGAATGAAGCCTCTACTTCAAAGACCACTAGTAAGGTCAAAAGTATTCCCTCACATGCTAGTAGGTCTAGAAATACTAATTCTAATGCATATACAAGAATGAAACATCCTAGAAATACTCATGCTTATATGTATGCTCATTCAAGAAATGCTTGTAAACATCCTAGGAGTGACCATCATATGCATATTAGAAATAACATGTATACTTAAGACTTGCACACTGCACAAGCATATCCTAGGAATTATCATCATGGTTATCCTAGAAATAATATGCATATTCATAATAATAGAAGTATATTTTCAAGAAATCATCATCATACATTTCCTAAAAATGACATGTATATTCCTCACATTAGTAACATGTATCCTAGGAATACTCATCATAAGAATTATAGACATGCACAACTAAGTCATCCTAAAAATTTCAATAATTTTTATCCTAGGATTGTGCATCATCAACATGTCTATAGAACACCATATGTTGTTAAGAAAGTATAGGTCCCAAAAAGAACCGTATTTTCTATGACTAACCCCAAAGGACCCAAGAAATTTTGGATACCTAAAAATCCAATTGTGTATCCTTGTATGATGTAGATTTGTCTCCACACCAAAGAAAAATGTAATTATTGGTACCTTGATAGTGGATGCACAAAGCACATAACCGGTGATAAAAGTGTATTCAATGAGCTAACTCTAAGAGATGGCGGACTTGTCACCATTTGAGACAACACAAAAATAAAGATCATCGGGCATGGAAAAGTTGGTAATGATTTTTCAACCATAGATAATGTATTGCTAGTACAAGGCCTTAAGCCAAATCTACTAAGTGTTAGTCAACTATGTGACAAAGGCAACAAAGTCATATTTAAAACCTCTCATTGTCTAGTTATAGACATCAAGAGTAACAAGATCAAGTTTGTTAGCCAAAGACATGAAAATGTCTATATATTTGATTTAAAATCATTGTATTCCGAAAATGAAAAATGTTTTCCCATAATTAGTGAAAACCCATGGCTATGGCATAGAAAGCTTGGTCATGTGAACATAAATTTGCTTAAAATTATTTCAAGAAAAGATTTAGTCATTGGACTACCCAAAATCAAATTTGAAAAAGATAAAGTATGTAATGCTTGTAAAATGGGAAAGCAAACTAGAATTTCTTTTAAATCAAAAAATGTAGTGTCAACTACTAGACCACTGGAACTTTTGCATATGGACTTATTTGGTCCAATAAGTACTATTAGTCTAGGTGGCCATCAATATGCTCTTGTTATTGATGATTATTCAAGATATACATTTGTTATCTTTATTGCTTACAAGGATGAAGCTTTCAAAGGATTTGAAAACTTTTGCAAAAAGGTTCAAAATGAAAAAAAGAATTTGTATTTCAAGCATTAGAAATGATCATGGAAAAGAATTTGAAAACCAAAGTTTTTGAAAATTTTGTGATGAAAATGGAATTGATCACAACTTTTTAGCTCCTAGAACTCCTCAACAAAATGGAGTTGTTGATAGGAAAAATAGAGTTCTAGAAGAATTTGCAAGAACAATGCTTTGTGAAAATAGCTTACCAAAATTCTTTTGGGCGGAAGCGATAAACACTTCTTGCTATATCTTAAATAGAATTTACATTAGGTCTATGCTTGACAAAACTCCGTATGAATTATGGAAATGTAGAAAGCCTAATATCTCCTATTTTCATACATTTGGTTGTAAATGCTTCATCCTAAATAACGATAAAACTAACTTAGGTAAATTTGACTCTAAGACCGATGAAGGAATATTTTTAGGATATTCAACCTCTAGTAAGGCTTATAGAGTCTTCAATAATAGAACTCTAGTAGTAGAAGAATCCGCACATGTAACCCTTGATGAGTCTAACCCAATTAGTAGTAGAGAAGTTTCTTTCAATGGTGATGCAGATTTCATTCCAAGAACAGAGGTACCTACTCCCATTGTTGACCCAAAGGAGAGCACATCTCAAACAAGTCAAGAGATGAAAACTTTCAAATTAGACCAATCATCTACAAATCAACAAGAGGATAGTCTTCCCAAAGATTGGAGTTATCACTCAATCGATCAAGTGATTGGTGATCCTTCACAAGGGGTAAGAACTCGTTCCTCAATTAGAAACATTTGCAAGTATGTAGCCTATTTGTCTCAAATAGAACCTAAGACATTTATAGAAGACGAAAAGGATAATGATTGGATAATTTCCATTCAAGAAGAAATAAATCAATTTGAAAGAAACAGTGTATGGAATCTAGTTCTTAGACCTAAGAATCATACAATAATAGGAACTGAATGGGTATTTAGAAATAAGATGGATGAAAATGAAATAGTGACTACAAACAAGGCTAGACTAGTTGCTAAGGGATATAATCAAGAAGAAGGAATAGACTTTGATGAGACCTATGCTCTCGTAGCAAGATTAGAAGCTATTCAAATGTTATTGGCCTTTGCATGCTTTAATAAGTTTAAATTATTTCAAATGGATGTAAAGCGTGCCTTCTTAAATGGCTTTATAGAATAAGAGGTATATGTTGAGCAACCTTTTGGATTTGAGAATCCTAATCTTCTAAATCATGTCTACAAGCTTTCTAAAGCTCTATATGGGTTGGAGCAAGCTCCAAGAGCATGGTATGAAAAACTAAGTAAATTTTTTCATTGACAATAATTTTATAAGAGGTAAAGTAGACACAACCCTCTTCACAAAAACTCATATAAATGACACTCTGTTAGTCCAAATATATGTTGATGATATTATACTTGGTGCTACTAATGAATCTATGTGTAAAGAGTTTGCTAAGTGCATGTAAGGTGAATTTGAAATGAGCATGATGGAATAGCTTACCTACTTCCTTGGACTTCAAATCAAATAATTAAAATAAGGCATCTTCATCAATCAATCAAAGTACACTAAGGACCTACTAAAGAGGTTCGGGATGGAAAGCTCAAAGCCACTTGGTACACCCATGAGCACCTCAACAAAACTTGATCTTGATTAAGGAGGTAAATGTGTAGATACTAAATATTATAGAAGCATGATAGAAGCTTTACTTTATTTAACTGCAAGTAGACCTGATATAATGTTCAGTGTATGTATGTGTGCTAGATTTTAGGCTAATCCTAAGGAATCACATGTAATTGCAATGAAAAGAATTCTTAGATATCTACAAGGAACTCAAACCTTAGGATTATGGTACTCTAGAGATTCATCTTTTGAGCTTGTAGGATATTCAGATGCTGACTTTGCTGGATATAGGTTAGATAGAAAAAGCACAAATAGAACATGCCAATTCTTAGACATAATGTTAACCTCTTGGTTTTCCAAGAAACAAAACTCCATTGCACTATCAACCGCCGAGGCGAAATACGTAGCAGCTGGAAGTTGTTGTGCCCAAGTGTTGTGGATGAAACAACAACTAAAAGACTATGGAATGAACTTTAAAAGTATCCCAATACATTATGATAATACTAGTGCTATCAACCTAACAAAAAACCATATTCAGCACTCTATAACTAAACACATAGAAATTAGACATCATTTCTTAAGAGACCATGCTAAAAAAGGTGATATTATACTAGAATTCATACCTTCAGAAGATCAAATAGCTGACATTCTTACAAAATCTCTAAGTGAAACTAGTTTTTGAAAAATTAGGCTGTCAATAGGATTGTTAGATTATGATAAACTATATGTATGATTGCTTCATCATTCATCATTTTGCATACTTGATATCTAATGAATGGGTATTAAACTTTATTTAATATTTCCCTCACTTAAGATAGCATAGATAAAAAAATTTTGTGCTAAGACTCAAGATTGAAAGTTTTCTTAAGGGTTTAGTCAACTGGTAAGTCTATACCAGTCGACTGGTAAGTCTCTGCCTAATTTCCCAGTCGACTGGTAAGTCTATACCAGTCGACTAGTAAATCAAGACCTTGTTTGGAGCCATTTTTTGAAATTCAGTTAACCACTCAGTCGACTAGTATGAACTACCCAATCGACTAGTATTTCTCTGCTAGTTTATCCAGTCGACTGGCGTCCCGATCCAGTCGATTGGTTTGTTCAAATTTTTCAAAACTATAATGGACCCAGTCGACTGGTATCGCGATTCTATATATAGTATCTTCAGATTTCACTTTTTCACGCCATTGTTGCAACCCTATGCTTTCTCTCTCTAAAAAATCTCATCTTTTTTACCAAAAAATCCTCAAAACACTTCATACACACCTCGACCTACACATCCATACCATCTATTTAAACTTTTTACGGTTGAAATCCCAAATTTTCACCAAAATCTCTTTTTCTCCCACAAACACTTTTCTTCCAAAATGACCGATAGAATCCGCATTAAAACTACTGTTGGGGGACCTTATGCACCTACTAGGCCAAGATCCACCAAATCTATGCCTCTGGATCCTAAAGAGAAGGGATTGGTGGGCTCCTCAAGCAAGAAGGCCAGAACAGAGCTCGATGACTCCCTGTTCTCGAGCTCGGCAGCAAAAGAGAGGTATACTTCTATTATTCGTCATAAAAAGATCATGATGGGTAGATTCATTGACTTCGAATCTATTCGTCATGGGAACTTCGATGTTTTACCTGCTTCTAATGCTATAAACTTGACCCCACTGGTCAAGATTCACCAAAGATATTATCTGAGACTTATTCACCAGTTTTATCTGAACTTGGTGAAACCCAATCCACTGGCTCTATGGTTCAAAACCAGTGTAATGGGTGTGGAGTTCAAGGTCAACACTAACCTCTTGATGAGCATCCTAAGGATCCCTGTGGGAAGGATCCAATAGAGTCTGGACGGATGGTCAGACAATTTCGATTATGAGGAGGCATGTCGAATAGTTAGGGGTGACCCTAACTATGTTTTCTGACCCACTACATTTCACACATGTAGTGATATGCCCCTTGACTCAAAATGGTTCAACCTCATAGCGAGTTAGACCATCCACCCGAGACTCAGGAGTCGGGGCTATCTTTCTAAGATAGACGTTGATGATGTTCCTGAGGCGAGTTAGACCATCCACCAAATCAATAACATATCTATCTTAGAAAGATAGCCCCGAATCTCGAGTCTCGGGTGGATGGTCTAACTCGCTATGAGGTTGAACCATTTCGAGATGGTGGATATTACAGTCCGAGATGGCATGATTTACTCAAAGGTCGGGAAGAACATTCGGATAGGGGAGGACGATAGTAGTGATGATGAGGACGAGGGTCCAGATATTGCAGCTGCTGCTATGGATGCAGATAACCGAGCACCTCCTATGGGCTACTCGAGTAATGATCTAGCTGGGTACAACAATCTTCTTCAGACTATCACTAGCCTCCAGCTAAGTATGCAGTCCGGATTCCAGAGCTTGAGCTCTTCGGTCGACGCCATGCATCATGACCTTCGCTCCCTCCGGGATGACTTCGAGCTGCACAAAGAGCATACAGAGGGTTCATTTTAGGATCTCATTCATGACAGCTCAGACTCTCCCGCACCTTGAGTTGCTTTTTGTATTTCTCCTCAGTTGTATATACCTATAGCTTTTAGTTGTTCTTAGCACGAACATCTATCACTTTATCATACATTTTGTTATTTTCGGCTCTCAGAAGCCCGTGATGTATGGATTTATGATTTATATGATTATGTTTTATGATTATACTTGGTTCATATACTTTCTTTACATTTACGCAATATGTTTACTTGTTTTAAATCTTTCTGTGCTCGGATATATGCTTTAAACTACTTTTGCATGTATTGAAACTTTTAGCTCTTCTCGGGAAGTCTTCTTAGCTTTAAATTATGCCAAATTTTTTTATGCATATTTGTTTATGACTTATCTTAATGTTTACAGTGTCTATATGGATTGTTTTTTGGTTTACAACCCCTTTTTCTACTGTTGTCAAAACGGGGGAGAAATATTAGAAAAATGACTATAATGACTGTAAACTTAAAGTAATGCATAGATTTAGGGGGAGCATTGCTCTAAAACACTTGTTATATATGACTATATGTTGGGTTGCTTGGTTGGATTGAATATAAACTGTCTTTGAACTGTTTACAGATTGGTTTTATTCAAAAAACAGAGGAAATTCTGCCCAATTTTTCAAAAAACCCTAACACTTAGTTTTTAAAACTGTTTTCTCTTATTTGTTTTATCATCATCAAAAAGAGGGAGATTGTTGACCCTCACCTAAATTTTAAAAATGACAAAACACAACTCTAATAATGTCAACAGTGCCATCTAAGTGTTTTAAACGATAAAAGCATACAGCCAAGAATCAAGATATAAGAAATCAACCCGAATCAAGATACCAATCAAGACAGAAGATCTAGTATAGGTATAAGGTATTGAAACAAGTTGTAAATCTCACTTGTTAAGGTAGCTAGCTTGTCTTATGGCTTTTTTTCAAAAAGTATTTTAACAAAACTATTCATTCAAACGTTTATAAGTTAAAAACATTTCAAAGAATGAAAAACTAGGTTAAAGGGCAACTCAGTCGACTGAGTACTTATACCAGAAGACTGGGATATGGGACAGTATGTCCCCAGTCGATTGGGTGATTCATACTAATCGACTGGTACATTGGACAGTAAGTCCCCAGTCGACTAGTAGGAACTACCTAGTCGACTGGTACTATACATAGCCTTAAAAGTAGGACTTTTCATTTGACCTAGTCGACTGGTACTAAGACCCAGTCGATTGGTAATTCAAAAAATATGACCATTGAGATGCGAGTCTTAGGTATTAAATGCACCAAAACATTCCAAGTCAGTACAAAATGGTCATATTAATTCAAGGCTATATAAACCCACTAAAATGAGCATTTATAAAGAGTGATTACACATTCAATCAATTTTTTTGCTCATTAATACACAAAAGCTTTGAAATATTTATTGTTGAGCCATTCTTTAAGATTTATCTTGAAAGAGAGATATTATTCAGTTGTACAAGCTTTCATTGCTGTCTCTCTACCATTTACATTACAGCAACTCATATTTATTGTAAAGGGATTAGCTTCCGAAAGGAAGAGATTAGCTTCCGAGAGGAAGGGACTATTGTAAGATTTGTGCAACACTCGTGAAGTTACACGACTAAGAGTTTTAGTGGATTGCTTCAAGGAGGTTCCTTGAAGAGAGTGGACATAGGATCGGAACGAATCTAATATTGCTGAACTACTATAAACTGAGTTTGCATCCTCTATTCTTTAAAATTTTTTGTTTACAGCACATTACTTGTTTACATGCTTGTAGATTTATCTATTTTTATAAACTTGTGATTAATCGGCAAAATTTTTTATAAACCCAATTCACCCCCCCTCTTGGGTTGAAACCTCAATCTACATTGATTGTAACTCTTAGCAACAGATCTAGCACTGTTCCTAGTTACAATTCCATTTTCATCCATTTTGTTTCTAAATACCCATTTAGTTCCTATGATAGTATGATTCTTTGGTCTAGGAACTAAAGTTCGCACTTTATTTCTTTCAAATTGATTTAACTCTTCCTGCATAGCATTTATCTACTCAACATCTTTTTCGGATTCAACAAAAATCTTAGGTTCTATTTGAGATAAATAAGCTACACAATTATAAATATTTCTCATAGAAGATCGAGTTTTTACCCCTTGTGAAGGATCACCAATCACTTGATCTATTGGATGATATTCACATACCTTCAATCTTTGGGAAGTCCTTTTTCTTGTTGACTTGTACAAGGTTGATAAAGATTTGGAGCATCTACCTCTTGATTTGTTTGAGGTTGACTTTCTTCAGGGTCAACAATAGGAGTAGATGCATCCACTCTTACATAAAATATGCATCATCATCAAGAGATACTATTCTGCTACTAATTAGGTTAGATTCATCAAAAGCAACATGTATGGATTCTTCAACCACTAGAGTTCTTTTATTAAAGACTCTATAAGTTTTACTAGAGGTTGAATATCCTAAGAATATCCCTTTATCAGTCTTAGAGTCAAATTTGCCTATGTTAGTTTTATTGTTATTTAGAATGAAGAACTAGCAACCAAAAGCATAAAAATAAGAGATATTAGGCTTTCTACCTTTCCATAGTTCATATGAAGTTTTATCAAGCATATACCTAATTAATATTCTATTTAAAACATAGCAAGAAGTATTTACAGCTTTCGCCCAAAAACATTTTGGTAAACTATTTTCACAAAGCATGGTTCTAGCAAATTCTTCTAGAACTCTATTTTTCCTCTCAACGACACTATTTTGTTGAGGAGTTCTAAGGGCTGAAAAATTGTGGTCAACTCTATTTTCTTCACAAAATTTTGAAAAACCTTGGTTTTTAAATTCTTTTCCATGATCACTTTTAATACTTGAGATATAAATTCCTTTTTCATTTTGAACCTTCTTGCAAAAGTTCACAAAACTTTTATAAGCTTCATCCTTATAAATAAAAATAACAAATGTATATCTTGAATAATCATCAACAATAACAAGAGCATATTGATGGCCACCTAGACTAATGGTGCTTATTGGACCAAACAAGTCCATATTTAAAAGTTCCAATGGTCTAGAGGTTGAAATTACCTTTTTGGATTTAAAAAATATTCTTGTTTGTTTTCCTATTCGACAAGCATCACAAACTTTGTCTTTTTCCAATTTAATTTTGGGAAGTCCAATAACTAAATCTTTTCTTGAAATTTTTTTAAGTAAATTCATGTTTACATGGCCAAGTCTTCTATGTCATATCTATGAGTTTTAACTAAAAAGGGGAAAACATTTTTCACTTTTCAAATGTAAAGATTTTAAATCAACTAGATAGAGATTATCATGTCTATAGCCAACAAACTTAATCTTGTTATTCTCAATGTCTATTACTAGACAATGAGATGATTCAAATATGACTTTGTTGCCTTTCTCACATAATTGACTGATACTAAGTAAATTTGGCTTAAGACCTTGCATATATAAAACATGGTCAATAGTTAAAAAATCTTTACCCACTTTTTCATGCTCGATAATCTTTATCTTGGTGTTATCTCAAATGGTGACGTGTCCGCCATCTCTTAAAGTAAGCTCTTTGAAGGTACTTTGATCACTGGTCATGTGCTTTGAGCATCCACTATCAAGATACCAATAGTTACCTTTCTCTTTGGTGTGAAGACATATCTACATTATACATAGATATACAATAGTACTTTTGGGTACCTAAAATTTTTTGGGTCTTTTGGGGTCAGTCATAGAAAATATGGCTTATTTAAGTACCCATACTTTTTTAGCATTATAAGGTGCTCTATAATTGTAGACATATTGATGATGCATGATCCTAGAATAATAGTCATAGAAGTTTCTAGGATGTCTTCAATATGCATGCTTATTATTCCTTGGATGAACATTCCTATGATACGTGTTTCTAGCATGAGAGTTATGAACATACATGTTATCTCTAGGATAGGCATGATAGTAATTTCTAGGATATGCATTCCTAGCATCCACATATCTTGAATGTGTATTCTTAGCATTTGTATTTCTAGGATGAGCATACATATGTGTATATGTATTTCTAGGATTTCTATCTCTAGCATATGCTTTAGAATTCTTTGCATTTGAATTGAAATTTACATTCTTAGGCTTACTAGCATTTTTTTAAGGAAAGTTCTTAACCTTGTTAGAGGCCTTAGAAGTGAAAGGTTCATCTACATATATTGCTTTCACAAACAAAGTCTTTTTTTATTTTTGTTTGCCTAATGGAGAATAATCTAAACCAGATTTTTCTCCACTTATTCTTTGGCAAGATAGAACTTCATCTAGTTTTTCTTTTTCTTCTTTTAGACTTTCCATCTCTTTAAAGAGATATGAGACTTCCTTCTTGAGAACAACATTTCTAGAATCAAATTTCTTCAATTCTTCATGCATTTCATTAATTACCTCAATCAATTCTTCACTACTACTAACAATATTATTATTATTAGTTGAGGAAGAATTTGTTACCTCATTTTCATCATCAATTGCCATTAAGCAAAGATTGGCAATTTTTCTTCATATCCGACATCGTTGTCCGAAATTTCTTCTTCTTTATCATCACTCCAAGTGGTTACAAACATGGCTTTCTTTTGAAGATCTTGTATGGTTTGTTTGTTGTTAGACAATCTGCCTTTATGTGTCTGGACTTCTTGTAACCATAGCACACAATAAGTTCTCTTTTTGGAGTAGAATCTTTTATGTAAGGTTTCTTTCTTTTCTTCAAGAACTTATGAAACCTTTTGGTGATGAGTACTATTTCACTATCTTCTTCACTACTTTCATTATCTTCTTCCATTTCTTCCACTTTCTTGCTTATGGAAGCTTTGAGAGCAATCATTTTCTTTTTCTTCATCTCATTATCATTAGCACCGGGATTCATTTCTTCCATTTCGTATGTAAATAATGATCCAAGAAGTGTTTCGACATCAAACTTGTCGAGATCTTTGGCCTCTGTTATGGCTGTCTTTTTTGCTTTCCAAGTTGATGGCAAAGATCGTAATATTTTCTTTGTTAGCTCAAACTCCTTAATGTTCCTACCAAGAAGCTTTAAACCATTAACAATAGTGGTGAAGCGGGAGTGCAATTCAAAAATTGTTTCATTATGAGACATTTTAAATGATTCATACTCGAACACTAGCATATAAGTTTTTGATTTTTTAACTTCACTCGTGCCCTCATAAGTAATTTGAAGTTTGTCCCATATCTCTTTAGCCAAAACAATGCATAAATTTTATTGTATTCATTAATGTCTAAAGCACAATGTAGCAGCATACTAGTGGCTCTACTATTTAGAGACATCATTCTACAATCCTCTTCATTAAACTTCGATTTGAGTTTAGGTATTGTATGATTGATTTGTTCAATACTTATTTCCTTAGTAGGAATTCTAGATCATTCTTCAATGATTCTCCACAAATTATAATCTTGTCCTTAACAAAAATTTTCATTATATTTTTCTAATAATTATAATTTGTGCCATTGAACAAAGGAAGTATAGTATAGGAATGACCTTTAGTATAACTGTTTGAGGCCATTGGATTAACTCAAAGATTTTAAGCCTAAAATTGAGCACATGGCTCTGATACCAATTGTAGATCGTGGTACAAACCCAAAAGGGGGGTGAATTGGGTTTTAAATTTTTTTTTCGCACTTTAACACACTAGTTTTAACAATTTAATTAAGTAAAGCACACAATAAACAATTTTTTTGAAATTAAAGGAGTAAAAGAAAATGTAGCTCGAGGTTTCAACCCAAGAGGGGGGGTGAATTGGGTTTTTAAAAAAACTTTTGCGGAATTTATACAAGTTTATAAAAACTGATAAGCAACAAATAATTAATACAACTAATAAGCTGTAAATAAAGAGTTTAAGGAAAGAGGATGCAAACACAGTTATAGTGGTTCGGCAATATCAGATTCGTTCCGACCCTACGTCCACTCTCTTCAAGGAATTCCTTGAAGTAATCCATTAAGAAAACTTAGTCGCACAACTTAGCCTGGTGTTGTACAAACCGTACACAAGCAATTTACAGGAATTGCTTAAACCGAAAAATCTCCTTCCTTTCGGAAGTAATCCCTTTACAAAGATGGTGTAAAGTAAAAGGTAGAGAGACAGCAAATGAAAGCTTATTACAACAAAAATGTCTCTCTTTCAAAGTAAAGCTTGAAGAAATGGCTCAACAAGATTATTTCAAAGCTTTTTGTGTTTCAAGAGTATAAAAACTTGATTATATGAGATCAACTCTTTTTGAATATGTGCTTCTTGTTATTGAATGCTTTGTTGAATGGGTTTATATAGCAATCAATTAATATGGCTGTTTTGGACTTTAATTTGAAAAAGATTTACTTTAAAACGTTCAGATTTGGAGTCCAACGGTCATATTTTTGAATTACCAGTCGACTGGGTCGAGATACCAGTCGACTGGGTTCACTTGAAAAATACTCGTTTTCAGACCTTCTGGGTATCCAGTCGACCGGTATATATCATCCAGTCGACTGGGGACTTTCTGTCCATTTTACCAGTCGACTGGGTTGATTCATCCAGTCGACTGGAAACTTACTGGTCAAAGTACCAATCGGCTGGGTTAATTCATCCAGTCGACTGGGTACCTTCTGACCCATATACCAGTCGACTGGTATATGTACCCAGTCGACTGGGTTGTCTTCCAACCCAGTTTTTCTTCTGTTTTTCATCAAAAACATTTAAAAATAATGGTTTTAGAAAAACCTTTTGTGTTTGAGCCATTGAACAAGCTAATACAATGTATGAGTGAGACTTACATTGGTTCTAAACCTTAAGACCTATTCTAGATCTTCAGTCTTCACTTGATACTTGATTTGGTTCGAGTTTTTGCACTTTGTTCCTTGGTTGAATGTGTTTGATCCTTAATACAACTTAGTTTAAACATGTTAGTTAAATAACAGTTGTGTTTTGCCATCATTAAAATACGGGCGAGGGTCAACAATCTCCCCCTTTTTGATGATGACAAAACTAATAATGTAAAAACAGTTTTAAAAACTAAGTGATAGGATTTTTCAAAAATTTGGACAGAGTCTCCTTTGTTTTTCTAGAAAAACCACCCTGTAAACAAGCAAACACAGTTTATATTTCTTTCAACCAATCCAGAATCAAACTCAACCAATCAATTAACATTTTAACAAAGTTATGGAGCAATGCTCCCCCTAAATCTCTGCATTGGTTGTGTTTTACTTAGATTTTCTCGTTTTTCTCATTTTTCTCCCCCGTTTTGACAATAGCAACCAAAGGGGGTATAACATAAAAAATAAGCTACTTAGCCAATACAATCAAATAGGTTATAAGAATACAAAGATGTACGCGAAGATTTGGCTTCATTCGAATTTCAGAAGCCTTCCCGGGAAGAACCGGAAGTTTTTCAAGCATATAAGCATTTTATAGCAGTTTTAGTGACCAAACAGAGTTTTAAAACAGTTCTAACATATCACAAATAGCGTAAATAAATGCAAGAAATATGGCTAATAGTATTACATCATCATAGAGAAAAAGTCAATACAAGCAGGGTCTCACAGAGCCATAACTAAGAAAAACATACATGAGATGTCCGTGCTATGTGATAAAAACTGGAAAAGCGCTAAGTACAGATAAAAGATAGAGACTCATGGTGCAGGAGAGTCCGAGCTGTCACGAAAAAGTTCCCTAATCTCAGCTAGGGAACCCTCGGTGTGCTCTCGATGTAACTCGAAGTCATCCCGTAGGTGGTCTATGGAGGAGCTCAGTCTCTGGTAATCAGACTGCACAGACTAAAAACCGGACTCCATTGTCATCTGGAGACTCGTGATAGCTCGTAGGATGTCACCGTAACCAGTCTGACTAGTACTCGAGTCACCAATGGGAGGTGCTCGGGTATCCGTCTCCATCTCAGCAGCCATATCAGTATCCTCATCACTGTCGCACGCATCCTCTTGGATCCTTAGGCGCTTTCCGGCCTTCAGATAGAGGAATCCGTCATGAACAGTACATCCCATCTTCTTCAAAGATGAGATGTTGATGATGTACGTCAATCCGATATCCTGAGCCTCGGAGGCAAGCAAAGGTACCCGGAAGTGCTAGAGGATGAGCATAATGAGCATCCCATAAAGAAGACACCCGGAGTCATTTGCTTCGCCGTTTATCATATTGGCGAGCAGCAGAGGATATATATTGAAGTGGTGCCCAGATTTTAGGTACCAAATCAATACCGTTTCTATTTTAGATAAATACCCTCGACTTCCGAGTCTTGGGTGGATGGTCCAACTGACAATCAACTGAAACAACTTTGAGTCGAGGGGTAAGTCACTACAAGTGTGAAATGTAGTGGGTATATACACATAGTTAGGGTCGCCCCTGACTATCCGACAGGCCTCCTCAACTTCAAAGTTGTGTGGCCATCCATCCAGACTCCATTGAACCCCCCTAATATGGCTAATAGTATTACATCATCATAGAGAAAAAGTCAATACAAGCAGGGTCTCACAGAGCCATAACTAAGAAAAACATACATGAGATGTCCGTGCTATGTGATAAAAACTGGAAAAGCGCTAAGTACAGATAAAAGATAGAGACTCATGGTGCAGGAGAGTCCGAGCTGTCACGAAAAAGTTCCCTAATCTCAGCTAGGGAACCCTCGGTGTGCTCTCGATGTAACTCGAAGTCATCCCGTAGGTGGTCTATGGAGGAGCTCAGTCTCTGGTAATCAGACTGCACAGACTAAAAACCGGACTCCATTGTCATCTGGAGACTCGTGATAGCTCGTAGGATGTCACCGTAACCAGTCTGACTAGTACTCGAGTCACCAATGGGAGGTGCTCGGGTATCCGTCTCCATCTCAGCAGCCATATCAGTATCCTCATCACTGTCGCACGCATCCTCTTGGATCCTTAGGCGCTTTCCGGCCTTCAGATAGAGGAATCCGTCATGAACAGTACATCCCATCTTCTTCAAAGATGAGATGTTGATGATGTACGTCAATCCGATATCCTGAGCCTCGGAGGCAAGCAAAGGTACCCGGAAGTGCTAGAGGATGAGCATAATGAGCATCCCATAAAGAAGACACCCGGAGTCATTTGCTTCGCCGTTTATCATATTGGCGAGCAGCAGAGGATATATATTGAAGTGGTGCCCAGATTTTAGGTACCAAATCAATACCGTTTCTATTTTAGATAAATACCCTCGACTTCCGAGTCTTGGGTGGATGGTCCAACTGACAATCAACTGAAACAACTTTGAGTCGAGGGGTAAGTCACTACAAGTGTGAAATGTAGTGGGTATATACACATAGTTAGGGTCGCCCCTGACTATCCGACAGGCCTCCTCAACTTCAAAGTTGTGTGGCCATCCATCCAGACTCCATTGAACCCCCCTTATAGGGATTCTCAGAATGCTCATCAAGAGGTCAGTGTTGACCTCAAACTCCACACCGCTAACTCTGGTTCTAAATCTCAGAGCCAGAGGACTGGGTTTCACCAAGTTCGCATAGAACTGGTGAACCAGTCGCGGGTAATACTTTTCATGAATTCCGACCAGTGGGATCAGATTTATTGCCTCAAAGGCTGGTAGAATATTGAAATTACCATGGCGAATAGAGTCAAAATCAACGACTCTACCCGTCATGATTTTCTTGTGACGGATTATTGAATTATACCTCTTATGAGCCGCTGGGCTGTAAAACAGAGTCTGCTTCAGCTCTGTTCTGGGCTCCTTGCTGGATGATCCTGCTGCACCCTTCCCTTTCGACTCCGAAGCCGAAGGTTTTGAAGACCTTGGATTTTTAGGCGCATTAGGTCCACTTGTTATGAGTTTAATATGGATTTTGTCACTCATTTTTGGAGAAATCTGGAGTTTTTTGAAGAAATTTTTTTTTTTGGTAAAAATGAGAGATTTTAACCGTAGAAAGTTAAAAATCTCTTTAGGAATGTGTAGATCGGTGTGTTTAGAAGGGATTTGGATGGTTTTTGGATCAATATGATGAATTTTTCTAGAGATAGAAAGCTTGGGCTCTTTGAAAATGGCGTAAAAATGGCGAAAATGAACAGTCTTTTTTATAGAATCGCGATACCAGTCGACTGGGGTAGATATACCAGTCGACTGGGTCCCTTTGAAAAGATGAACAGTTTCTTTACCAGTCGACTGGGTAAACGTACCAGTCGACTGGGTAAACTGACAGTGAGTTACCAGTCGACTGGGCTATCTTTACCAGTCGACTAGAGGACAAGGGGTATTAAAAAAATTGGCTCCAAACAGGATTTGATCTCATAGACGACTGGAGAACACTTACCAGTCATCTGGAAGTTTCGACAGAGAGTTACCAGTCGACTGGATCAAAATTACCAGTCGACTGGAAAAACAGGCAGAGACTTACCAGTTGACTGGAGCACATTTACCAGTCAACTGGATCCTGAGTAAAATTTTCAGTCCTGAATTTTTTAGCACGATTTTGTTTATCTATGACATTTTTGAGTGAAGGGAATAATTAAACATGGATTAATACTCTATCACTCAATGTCAAACATGCAAATGATGAAATGAGATGCAATCAAACATTCAGTTTATCAAAATCAAGCAATCCCATCAACATTCTAATCTTACAAAAACTAGCTTCACTTAAGGGTTTTGTAAGAATATCAGCTATTTGATCTTCTGAAGGTATAAATTCTAATCTTATATCACCTTTTTGAGCATGATCTCTTAGGAAATGATGTCTAATCTCTATATGCTTGGTTCTAGAGTGCTGAATAGGATTTTTGGTTAGGTTGATGGCACTAGTATTATCACAAAATATAGGAATATTTTTTAGACTCATGCCATAGTCTTCTAGTTGTTGTTTCATCCATAGTACTTGGGCACAACAATTGCCAGCTGCTATATATTCCGCCTCAGCGTTGGATAGTGCAACTGAATTCTGTTTCTTGGAGAACCAAGAAGTTAACATAGCACCTAAGAATTGGCATGTTCCACTTGTGCTTTTTCTATCTAACCTACATCCAGCAAAATCAGCATCCGAATATCCTACTAGCTCAAAAGATGATTCTCTAGAATACCATAATCCTATGGTCTGGGTCCCTTGTAGATATCTAAGGATTCTTTTTACTGCAACTACATGTGATTCCTTAGGATTAGATTGAAATCTAGCACACATGCATACACTGAACATTATATCAGGTCTACTTGCAGTCAAGTATAGTAAAGCACCTATCATGCTTCTATAATATTTAGAATCTACAGTTTTACCTCCTTCATCAAGATCAAGTTTGGTGGTTGTGCTCATAGGCGTTCCAATTGGCTTTGAGCTTTCCATCCCGAACCTCTGTAGTAGATCTTTGATGTACTTTTGTTGATTGATGAAGATACCTCCTTTTAGTTGCTTGATTTGCAGTCTAAGGAAGTAGGTAAGTTCTCCCATCATGCTCATTTCAAATTCACCTTGCATGCACTTTGCAAACTTTTGACACATAGATTCATTAGTAGCACCAAATATAATATCATCAACATATATTTGAACTATCAAAGTGTCATTTTTGTGAGTTTTTGTGAAGAGAGTTGTATCTATTCTACCTCTTACAAAATCATTATCAATCAAAAATTTACTTAGTCTTTCATACCATGCCCTTGGAGCTTGCTTCAACCCATATAGAGCTTTAGAAAGTTTATAGACATGATTTGGAAGACTTTGATTTTCAAATCCAAGAGGTTGTTCAATATAAACCTCTTCTTCTATAAAGCCATTTAAAAAGGCACTTTTCACATCCATTTGAAATAACTTGAATTTATTAAAGCATGCAAAGGCTAATAACATTCGAATAGCTTCTAATCTAGCTACGGGAGCATAGGTTTCATCAAAATCTATTCCTTCCTCTTGGTTATATCCCTTAGCAACTAGTCTAGCCTTATTTCTAGTTACTATACCATTTTCATCCATTTTATTTCTATACACCCATTTAGTTCCAATAATTGAATGATCTTTAGGTCTTGGAACTAGTTCCCAAACATTGTTTCTCTTAAATCGATTTATTTCTTCCTGCATCGCAATTATCCAATCATTATCTTTTTCAGCTTCTATAAATGTCTTAGGTTCTACTTGAGACAAATAAGCTACAAAATTGCAAATATTTCTAATGGAAGAGCGAGTTCTTACCCCTTGTGAAGGATCACCAATTACTTGATCAATTGGATGATGATTTACATACCTCCAATCCTTGGGTAGATTTTCTTCTTGTTGACTTGAGGACGGTTGGTCCAAATTTGGAGTTGCCATCCCTTCATTTGTTTGAGAAGAACTCACTTTTGGGTCAACAATGGGAGTAGGAGTTTCCATTCTTGGAATAAAATCTGCATCATCTTTAAAGGAAACTTCTCCACTACTCATTGGGTTAGATTCATCAATAGTTACATGCACAGATTCTTCTACTACTAGAGTTCTCTTATTGAAAACTCTATAAGCCTTACTAGTAGTTGAATATCCTAAAAATATCCCTTCATCAGTCTTGGAATCAAATTTACCCAAGTTAGTTTTATTGTTATTTAAGATGAAGCACTTACTACCAAAGGCACGAAAATAGGAAATATTGGGCTTTCTCCCTTTCCATAGTTCATATGGTGTTTTATCAAGCAAGGGCCTTATCAAAATTCTATTTAAAATATAGCAAGAAGTATTCACGGCTTCAGCCCAAAAATATTTTGGTAAATTATTTTCACAAAGCATTATTCTTGAAAATTCTTCTAGAACTCTATTTTTCCTCTCAACAACTTCATTTTGTTGAGGAGTTCTAGGAGCTGAAAAGTTGTGATTAATTCCATTTTCATCACAAAATTTTGAAAAGCTTTGATTTTCAAATTCTTTGCCATGATCACTTCTTATGCTTGAAATACAAATTCCTTTTTCATTTTGTACCTTTTTGCAAAACTTTTCAAATCCTTTGAAATCTTCATCCTTATAAGCAATAAAAATAACAAAGGTATATCTTGAATAGTTATCAACAATAACAAGAGCATATTGATGGCCACCTAGACTAATGGTACTAATTGGACCAAATAAGTCCATATGCAAAAGTTCCAAAGGTCTAGTAGTTGAGACTACATTTTTTGCTTTAAAAGATATCCTAGATTTTTTTCCCATTTGACAAGCATTACAAATTTTGTCTTTCTCAAAATTGATTTTAGGAAGTCCAATAACTAAATCTTTTCTTGAAACAATTTTTAACAAGTTCATGTTTACATGACCAAGCCTTCTATGCCATAGCCCTTGATTTTCACTAAAGGCAGGAAAACATTTTTCATTAACGGAATGCAAAGATTTCAAATCAACTATATAGACATTTTCATGTCTATGGCCAATGAATTTGATCTTGTTGCTCTTGATGTCTATAACTAGACAATGAGAGGTCTCAAATGTGACTTTATATCCTTTGTCACATAATTGACTAATGCTAAGTAAATTTGGCTTAAGGCATTGTACTAGCAAAACATTATCTAAGGTTGAGAAATCATTACCGACTTTTCCATGCCCGATGATTTTATTTTAGTATTGTCTTCAATGGTCACAAGTCCACCATCTCTTAGAGTTAGCTCCTTGAATACGCTTTTATCACCGGTCATATGCTTCGAGCAACCGCTATCAAGGTACCAACAGTTACCTTTCTCTTTGGTGTGAAGACAAATCTCACTTTCATCATCGATTGCCATCAAACAAAGGTTGGCAATTTCTTCGTATCCGATTTCTTTGTCTGATGACTCATCTTCTTCGTCATCGCTCCAGGTAGTTGCTACCATAGCTTTCTTCTTGAAGTCCTTGTATGGTTTGCTTGAAACCGGAAAGTCAGCTTTTATATGTCCTGGCTTCTTGCAGCCATAGCACATAAGTGGTTCCCTTTTTGAGGTGGGATCCTTTGAGTAAGGTTTCTTGCTTTTCTTCAAGAACCTATGGAATCGTCTGGTGATTAAAGCCATTTCACCATCCTCTTCACTGCTCTCTGCTTCTTGTTCTAATTCCTTTTCTTTGTTGCTCGTAGAAGCTTTGAGAGCAATTTGCTTTTTCTTCTTCTCATCATCATTGACGATGGGAGTCATTTCTTCCATCTCATATGTCAATAATGACCCAAGCAGCGTCTCAACATCAAGCTTGTCAAGATTTTTGGCCTCCTGAATGGCTGTCCTCTTTGGTTTCCATTCTGGTGGCAGAGATCTTAAGATTTTTCTGGTTAGTTCAACTTCCTCAATATTCTTGCCAAGCAATTTTAAACCATTTATAATAGTAGTGAATCGTGAGTGCATTTCGGAAATAGTTTCGTTAGAAGACATCTTAAAAGATTCATACTCAGAAATTAGCATGTAAATTTTAGACTTTTTTACTTCACTTGTTCCTTCATATGTGACTTGCAATTTATTCCATATTTCTTTAGCAGAAACACATGCAGATATTTTGTTATATTCAGAAATATCTAATGCACAATGTAGCATGCTTGTTGCTCTGCTATTGAGAGACATCGTTCTACAATCCTCGTCAGTAAACTCAGTTTTGAGTTTAGGCACTGTATGAAGAGTCTCTCCAATAACTATCTCTTTTGAGGGAATTTTAGGTCCCTCTTCTATAATTCTTCATAGATTGTAATCTTGTCCTTCGACGAAGATTTTCATTCTATTTTTCCAATAGTTATAATTTGAGTCATTGAACAATGGTGGTCTAGTATAAGAGTGTCCCTCAGAGTAGCTATTTGCTGCCATTGGATCAACTCTAGAAATTTAAGCCTTATAAAGAGAACGAAGCTCTGATACCAATTGTAGCTCGAGGTTTCAACCCAAGAGGGGGGTGAATTGGGTTTTTAAAAAAACTTTTGCGGAATTTATACAAGTTTATAAAAACTTATAAGCAACAAATAATTAATACAAGTAATAAGCTGTAAATAAAGAGTTTAAGGAAAGAGGATGCAAACACAGTTATAGTGGTTCGGCAATATCGGATTCATTCCGACCCTACGTCCACTCTCTTCAAGGAACTCCTTGAAGTAATCCACTAAGAAAACTTAGTCGCATAACTTAGCCGGGTGTTGCACAAACCGTACACAAGCAATTTACAGGAATTGCTTAAACTGAAAAATCCCCTTCCTTTCGGAAGTTTCCCCTTCCTTTCGGAAGTAATCCTTTTACAAAGATGGTGTAAAGTAAAAGGTAGAGAGACAGCAAATGAAAGCTTATTACAACAGAAATGTCTTTCTTTCAAAGTAAAGCTTGAAGAAATGGCTCAACAAGATTATTTCAAAGCTTTTTGTGTTTCAAGAGTATAAAAAATTGATTATATGAGATCAACTCTTTTTGAATATGTGCTTCTTGTTATTGAATGTTTTGCTGAATGGGTTTATATAGCAATCAATTAATATAGCCGTTTTGGACTTTAATTTGAAAAAGATTTACTTTAAAACGTTCAGATTTGGAGTCCAACGGTCATATTTTTGAATTACCAGTCGACTAGGTCGAGATACCAGTCGACTGGGTTCACTTGAAAAATACTCGTTTTCAGACCTTCTGGGTATCCAGTCGACTGGTATATATCATCCAGTCGACTGGGGACTTTCTGTCCATTTTACCAGCCGACTGGATTGATTCATCCAGTCGACTGGAAACTTACTGGTCAAAGTACCAGTCGACTGGGTTAATTCATCCAGTCGACTGGGTACCTTCTGACCCATATACCAGTCGACTGGTATATGTACCCAGTCGACTGGGTTGTCTTCCAACCTATTCTAGATCTTCAGTCTTCACTTGATACTTGATTTGGTTCGAGTTTTTGCACTTTGTTCCTTGGTTGAATGTGTTTGATCCTTAATACAACTTAGTTTAAACATGTTAGTTAAATAACAGTTGTGTTTTGCCATCATTAAAATACGGGCGAGGGTCAACAGAAAAGAATATGCAAACTTCGTTTATAGTGGTTCGACAATATCGAAATCACTCCGACTCTACGTTCACTCTCTTCAAGGAACCTTCTTGAAGCAATCCACTAATGATAATCAAGCAACTTCACGGGTGTTGCCCAAACCTTACAAATATCTCTTCCACAAGAAAGTTACAAGGAAGTGTTTAATGCTTGAACACTCTAAGATTTATACCAACTTTTTTTCACTTTAAGAAGGAATGAATAGATTGGAACAAAAGAGAGTGTACAATAAATACTTACAGCACAAAAGTTTCTCTCTATAAAGCTTAAAGCTCAACCATAGCTCAAGAATAAAACTGAAAGTTTGATTCTTGCAATAAATATTTTCTATGGTGTTCAAGATGGTTGTTGAGGCTTGTAATGGCTAGGTATTTATAGCAAAAACTCCAAGTAGCCAATTCAAATACAATATGATAGTTTGAGCATTAAATGCAACTGATTCGCGTAAGATTTTATGCAAAATAGCCGTTACTGGACTTGGAGTAGTCGACTACAGCAAGGCATAGTCGACTACAGACTTTTTGAGAATGAGAATTAAGCAGCAGACAGGTCTTGTAGTCGACTACAGCTTTCTGTAGTTGACTACATCTTTGATTGAAGCCAAAAAGGACCATGTAGTCAACTACACATTGCTTAGTCAACTACAGCAAGGTTCTGTGCCCTTTTTTAGACGCTGTAGTGGACTACATAAATCTTTAGTTGGCTACAATAAAGTGTAGTTGGCTACAGTTCTCTGTAGTTGACTACAGCTCGAAGAAAAACTTTGTTTTTGCTTAAAATCATTTAAAACATTTTAATTTTTTAGCCGTAATTGATCTAGGAGCATAGAGAGATATTTACAAGGAATTTAATCTTTACTAGACTAATAATCTCTTTCTTTGCTTCTAAGTCTTTAGAATTACTTTAAGGTTCCACTGATCGTGCATTACTTCTAATGTGCGTTCCTTTATCCTTAAAATCGAAATAAGACTAGATAAAGAGAATTAGCACAGTAATATGTTTTTTCATTATCAAAATAAATATGAGGTCAATAATTGATTTAGGATAGTTGTTTTTCATTGCAGTTACTGTTCATTAACTGTGTACTTTTTGAAAATTCATAAGAAAACAAAAATTATTACGCAGTTACTGTTCATTCACTGTGAATTATTGGTGATTTGGGCTAAACAAATAAAAAATGAAGATTGCCTCTTACATGGATCGTCCCACTAGATCATTGGGCTTTCAATTACTTTCATTCTAGAAAAAAATATATACCGACTGAAATGAGATCTTCTTTACTTGCAATAGATATATAATACTATAATTTATAATTTGAATATTGATTCAATATATTATGGATCTGAAAGATTGATCAGTTGGTAAGTATTAAATTGGAATAACAATAATAAATTATATTTTGTATTCACGAAACAAAAATTATATTAAAAAATAAATAAGATTTTTAGTGAGAATTGTCATTGTTAAAGGTCATCCTAAGGCAATGAAACTCTTTGTTGAAAGTAACCCTAAGGGGAGGATAATCCTCCACCAAAAAGAACTACCCTAAGGCAAGGAGAATCCTCGCTGAAACTAAGACTAAAACAAAGAAAGTCCTTACCAAAACGTGTGTCAACTTAACAAATAAATTGTTTTGGTGAGGATTTTTGGGACTTTAGGTAAGAAAATTTTCCTCGCTAAAATTTATTTTCATTAAGGTACATTTTTTCCATGCTAAAGAGAATTTCTTACGGTTCATGGTGCAACTGAATTTAATTGGACTACTATTTTCTTTTTTAATTTCCTTCTTTTCCCTTTTATTCCCAAAGAGAATAATTGGACTACTATTTGTTGAGTCTTGTTTGAGCTCGGAGGGCACCATGGTAATTAACCAATTTCCCATGCAAATGTTTTTACATACTTGATGTTAAATTGCTGCTAAAGGAATTTTTTAGTTCTTTCTTTTTTCCTATTCGATAAATAAAAAAATCAGAAAACAAAAAAAAATGAAAAGACAAAAAAGGAACTGAAATAAAATGTGAGGTTTTGAACCTCCTTGACTTTGGTTTCTTGTTTTGAATTTATATAATTGACTTGGGCTTTGAATTCAATTCTTCGGGTCTATTGGGTTGCTAAATTTAAAGTGAAATTGTATTATTTTAATCTCACATGAATAGTTATCTCTCATTTAGTTAGAAAATTTACTATTTATGTAGAATTAAAGTAAGATAAAATTAGTTATAATCTTTTTTTTTTGTCTCACCATTTTCATGGAATAGAATCTGTATCACCTATGTGGATTAAAATTTTTATATTTGCCTTTTTTATCTTTGAATAATAATTATTATTACAATAAAAGTAATCATTATTATAATAATACCAAATAATTACAATTATTATAAAAATAACTATAATGATAATGATTATTATTATTATTATTATTATTATTATTATTATTATTATGATAATGATATTATTTTTATGATATTTTTATAATATTTTTTCTTATATTAATAATTATAATTATAATTATGAAAATGATTATTATTATTATTATATTTATAATAATATATTAATAATAATGATAATAACATTATAATAATACTGATAATAATCATATTACAATAGTAATAATAATTAAATTTTAAGGTTTGTGAATAAATTAGAGATTGTTAAAAATGATGAATATTGTTAGGGTATTTTGGTACTTAAACTTCTTATCCCACTTTAGTTCCTATCCAGCAATTTCATAAACCAAACATAGTATTAATATATTATCTCTTTAATCCCCTCTTCTCCTATCCTATGTTAATCATAATTTTATCTCATTATAATCATGTCCGTGAACTAAAAAGACTCTTAGGGTCTCTTTAGTTGGCGGGATTAAGGTGAGATTGAACTATTTTAATCCCACATAAATAGTTATCATTCATTTGGCTTGGGAGATTTACTATTTATGTGGATTAAATTAATCTTAATCTCACATTTTTTGTCACACCTCTTTCATGGGATAAAATCTATCCCATCCTTGTTGGGCAATTTTTTTGTCACTTTTACTCTTGAATAATAATAATTATTATAACATTATTAAAAATATTTTTTTATAATGATAAATATATAAATTACATTTAACCTATTATAATATAATGCGCCAGTAATTTCAAAAAGATACAAATATCTCATTTGAGCATGATTGACTGTTATAACATCATCACCCATTTTCTCTCTCTTCCCCTCCTCTTTTGACAGAATCCCTCCACACCCACACCCACACCCACAGGGACTGCTTCTTCCTCCTACAACCGATTATCTTTCTTTCTTTTCTCTTTCTCCTAGATCTGATTAATCATGATGCAACAACTGAAGCAGATCATTGGTATAATTGATAAGTAGACCATTTGGATCCAACCCATTTGATTGAAAAAGCATCAACTTAATATTCACTAAATTCAGGCCCAGGAAGCATCCATATTCATCCTAACTTCTTTTTGTCTTCTAAATACTGATTTTAAAGAAACAATGACGCATCAAGCAAGCTGAAGCTTCACCTTTTGAGGACTGAACTGAAGAGGGGTTGTCTTTTGAAGTTATCAGTGCTACGCTTTTTATATTTCTTGATCTTAGTCAAACTATTATTGAAACTTCCATGATCTCTTTGGAAATTTGATTTTGATGTTACATTTTCTACTTCCATTTGAAATTTGATTGGTTTAGTTTCTTAAGTGGCATGTTCATCTTGGATTGGCCTGATTTATCAGTGGAGCAGGAAGTAATTATGATTTGGGGCAAGGCTGGTCAAATGGTAGCTTTGCCGTTGTGTGGCTGCAGGGGGCCATGTGGCATGCTTTTTCTTTTTTTTTTGTTGAAAGGAAAGCAAAGTCAGTCATATTCAACAAAGAGATATATACCAAAAATCACACAGCAAACTGTCAAATAAAGATCTCTTTTGATGATACCACGCCCCTAATCCATAACCCACAACTAATCTAATCCGATTAACCAGTTCCAATAGTTTCTCGACATTAGGACCTGGTGAATATAGAAAACAAGAAAGCAACTGAGACGATCTAATCAATAAGTGACATTCCATAATCCTCTTCGTTGGATTCCTCAACTTCCTTCTTTTTCTCTTCAGCTGCGAGTGCCTCAGCATCTGGTGCAGCAGCAGCACCTCATGCAGAGTAGCAAAATGGGGTTAACCATTAAAATTAAAAATATATGGGAAGAAAGATGCGGTAAAGGGTGTTTTGGGATTTTTTAAAATTTATTGATGATGTGTAATGGTGGTCGAACGGAAAATAATAAATTTAATTAACAGTGATTTAATGATAAGGTATTTGTATAATGTATAGGTTATGTTATATTATAAGTGGTTAAATGCAGTTTTTTCTAATAACAATAATAATGATTATATAATTATGATGATAAGATAATAATTTAATAATAACAATCATTTATTATTATTATAATAGAAATAATAATAATACTAATAATAAATTTTTTAATGATGGTAATAATAATAATAATGATAAAGTTAATTATTATTATTATTATTATTATTTTAATTATAATAATATTATAACGATAATAATAATTTAATTATATTAATGACAATAATAATGATATTAATAATAGTCATTATTATGATAATACTTTTTATTATAATTATGATGATAAAAATAATAATTTAACAATAACTATTATTTATTATAATAATAATAATAATTAAATTTTAAAGTTTGTGAATAAATTAGATATTATTAAAGAAGGTGAATAGTGTTATAATGCTTTGATACTTAGATATTTTATTCTATTTTAATCTCAATCCATCAATCTAATTAATTAAACAAAAAATTAAAATATTTTTTAATTTTTTTATTCTATCTTATGTTAATTTTAAATTTATTTTAATATAATTAAATTCGTAATCCAATTAGACAGGAAGTATAGACATAGTGGTCAGTGACTCTGGTGGTTGGTGTGTCTATGGGATACATGAATCCCACATCGACGAGAGTAAAAGACAATAGAATTAGGTGCCTCTATAAAAGGCCCCCCTTGACGTTTCTTAGATTGATGCATACGTTTTGAGGCATGTCTTTTCATTCAACCTGCAAAGCCGTATTACAGTTACAAATTTAGGCCATGTCTGGTAAGTTTGAAGTCTTTTATTTTTTTTGTCAAGTTGAAGTTTTTTTTTAAAAAAATTTATTCAGATCAAATTTTATTTAATAATAATTAAATATAAATTAATAAATGATTTGGTTTGATCATAGTTTTTGATAAATTTTAAAACGTACGTTTCAATTTTAAGCTAGATCAAACATTAACAAATAGTATTTAGTGTAAGATTAAAATATATATTTTTAAAATTTAGAATTCTAAAAAAATAATATATAATATACTACATTAAAATTATTTTAGAAAAAATATTAAAATTTTAATATAATTAAAGTAGCTCACGAGTTTCAGAGTTTAACACTACTTGAACTTGGCTTAACAAATTAATCAAACTTAAACAGGAGCTTGAGCTCCAATTAATTGAGCATGTTCAAGTTGGAACCTTTCACTTTTATTTTCAATTTTTTTTACTAAGGAAACTGCTACATCGGCTTAACTCGACCCAAAGCTGTGTTGATGTGAGCCAATGATTCTACCCTATAACTGATCTTTTATTTGATTACAGGCCTGGGCCATTATCTTTCACGGATTTATAACATCAGCCCACATCTCTGAGTAAAATATTCTTACCAAAAGTTGGGGTGAATGTAAAAACCGGTAGATTTAAGAACCCAACCCAAACTTGTGTAATAAGTTAGATAGAGTTGAGATTTTCAAAAGTTGAGTTGGGCTTGGATTAAGAAATTTTTTAACCTGGTAGATTGGGTTGGGTCGCAGGTTAAAAAATTTCAAACCGACTCAAATTGGTAACCCGATATATATATATATATATATATATATATATATATATATATATATATATATATATATTTAAACTATATTTATTTTAAGGATTGATGGATTACATTCATATTTTGGTAAGTTAGTTTGGATTGCGATATATATATATGTGTGTGTGTGTTCTCATTTCATTTTTTTTTTCTTAAAAACTCTCTAACGAAAAATGCTAGCTTCCATAAAAAAAACTAATTAGAATTTAAACATGTGAAGAAAATATTTCTTTTTAATACTCTTTAGTTAAAGAAGACCGTTTGTTCTTATGAAATATTTCTTTCGGACTTTCAATATGTTTTCCAAAAGCTTATTAAATTGGTTTATTTATCCTATATTCATTAACTTTATGTTTTTTGTACAATGAAACTGTTACAAGTAAAAGAAACTCTTGAAAGAATACAACACTGACAAAAGTATATAAGGAAGAGGAAATATTGATTTACTGCACTACTTCATTCATTAACCAATAGCCTTTAAATAGGCAGTACACCAACGAATAGATCCAAACTAATAACACCAAACTCAGCACTACACATCGTGCAAGTACCACACATCATGCAAAACAAACTATCCTATAGACTAGGTAAAACAAAAGACCATGACCATAAAAACTGTAAACTACCCTATAGACTAGGTAAAACAAAAGACCATGACCATAAAAACTGGACACGTACAATAACCATAAAGCTACTAATTCAAAATATCCTATGACTTGGACAAACTAAAAGACACAAATACTTAAGTAAAATTATTTCCAACATTCCCTCCCTTAAACTAAAAGTTGTCAAACATTCAGTTTAAAGAATATCAACTACAAACTTCAAACTGAACTTTCCAAAGTGCAAACCCCGTGCAACTCCCTTAGCTTCTGAAACAAAAGCATTTTGAGAGGTTTGGCAAATATGTTAGTGATTTGGTCTTCACTTCTACAGAAGATAAGATTAATCACTTAATCTTTCATAAGATCCCTTAAGAAGTGATATTTTACATCTATATGCTTGCTTCGTCCACGCAAAACAGGATTTTTGGAAAGTTTAATTGCTGAACTGTTGTCACAATAAATTGAAATGGCTCCTTGTTGCTTGAATTGAAGCTCTTCAAGAATTCTCCCTAGCCAAATAGCTTGACATGCACATGAAGTTGCAGCTACGAATTCAGCTTCGGTTGTTGATAAAGTGACAATTGGTTGTTTCTTTGAAGACCATGAGACAGCTCCTGAACCCAGCATAAAAGCATGCCCCAAAGTACTTTTTCTATCATCTTGATCTCTAGCATAATCACTATCAGTAAATCCCATCAAATCTCAATTGTCTCCCTTCTAGTAGAGCAACCCAAAATCAGCAATACCTTGCAAGTAACGAAAAATCCTCTTTGCAGCTAGAAAATGCATCTCTCTTGGGTTCTCCATATATCTGCTCATAAGACTTATAGCATACATTATATCAGGTCTTGTTTGAGTCAAATACATCAAGCTTCCCACAATTTGCTTATAAACGGTGTTGTCAACCCTCTTTTTTTCAGGATCTTTGATGAGCTTCAAACCTACTTCAGTTGGTGTGCTAACAGGATTGCAATTCTTCATTTGAAACCTATCTAAAATTACTCACACATTGTAATACCCGTATTTTTAAAATAAGGGCAAAGAAGTACTTTAATAAATATGGCATAGAGTTAAAATAATATTGCAAAAAGTCTAATTGGAATAAAGCAATTTAAAAAAAATAAATAAATAAACGACACCAATGTCCCAATCAGAAGAAGATGAAAAAAAAGAAAACAAAAAATAAATGACGCTGATGTCCCAGTCAGAAGAAGATGAAAAAAAATAATAATAAATGATGCTGATGTCCCGAACAAAAAAAAAAAAAAAAAAAAAACATGGCAGCAACTGCTGCCAAGTTTTTTTGAGTGGATTTCATGCTTCCACCTTAGTCATTTCGTGGCAAATAAGGGAAGAAAGTTTTTTTTTAAAAACAAAAAGTTGAAAGTGCAGTGGGGGGCTGCTGAAGCAAGCTCCTCCTCTATATATAGGTATGAACTGAATGATCTCGTTCAGTTTCTTTCAATTTTTTTTTTTAATTTTCTCAAAATATTTGGGTACTCAAAGAAAAGTTGAAAGAACAAAATTTTGAAGAGATTTTCAGTGGAATTTCATAGAGGATCATGAGAGGCTATCAATATCATAAGGTAATAGCATAGTATTTATTTTTGAATTTTTAACATATATGAAATTCTTGAAGCTCAAAGTGGGAATTTTCAAAAACAGTGGTTTATGATGAACTTGAGAAATAATTAAAAATTTAATACAAATATTATGTCAGGTGTTGACGATCTACAACCGGATGAAATTTCAGAGATGAACGGGAAAGGCAAGGAGATGATCCACGGGTAGCTTTAAGTGCTACGTAGTGAGTTGGATTTACTTTAAGTAGTCGAATAAAAATCAAATATTTAGTGATAATATTAAAATAAATTATTAACTTATGTTTTGGTGATAGATAAATATTTGGTTGATAGATATGATGTGAATATTTGACCATAGAAAAATTATTATGTGAGAAGAAATATTATTAGAATAATGGGTTGATTTAATAATAATAGTGATAAGTGAAATTCTTGATGAGCTATGGTTGATGTTTTGATACAAATTTTGAGGAGATGAATTTTGGTGGATCTTGACAAACTTTGATTGATTATCTGATTTGATTTTGGATGAAATTTAGTGGATCTTGATAAGTTTTAATGGATGATTTGATATGATTTGGGATAAGACGATTTTAATGGAATTTTTTTATATATAATTTGAGAAAAATCAGGAAAGTTAATTTAAATATTTTGAATTCATGTGGTGTTTATGTCATTGTTCATGTGCATATGCATTTAATAATATAACCGGAAGAACCGGGAAGGGGTCGGTCTAATGGAACAACCGTAACAGCCGGTATATGCTGGAAATAAAAGGGATACCGTGACAGCCGAGATAAGTTGTAAAGAATCGGGCTGGTCTAAGATAATAATAACCTGTCGACATGTGGGAAGACGTTCCGATTATAATCATTCATGCATTGCATATGTTTTAATTATTGCTTGCATCATTTAAATACTGATGTATGATGTATAAATTGTGAATTTAATTATAGATGGTTGAGTCTCATAGAAAGAGACAATTATGGTGATATGATTATTGAAATGCTGAGGTGTGGTGTATTATTGTGAATATAATTAATGATGGATGAGTCTCACAGAGAGACAGTTATGGTGATAAGAACAATCTAGATGGTAGACTTTATGATATGAACCTCATTATGAGGTAATTACGAGATTGTTGGTAGTCTTAAGGTGATCCAATAAATAAGAGAAAGAGATTAATAGAGAATAGATATGGTGACATGTGTAGTGATAGTAGAGTACTAGTACCAGGTGTAGAAAATATAAATTTATTTAAATATTAAAAGACTGTTTACACAAATGAGTATTTTTAGTAAATTTAATTCACTGAGCTTGTGAAGTTCACCCCTCATTGTATAATGATTTCATGTAGCAGATAAGATAAATAGTCTGGTGGATTGAAAAACAGACGAGATCATTTTATATAAGCCACATATGTGTCAATATCCTCAAACAATCGAGAAAAAGACTTGTAAAATTTTTTATTGTAAATATTCATGCATTTATGTATATTATGTTTAAGTAAATATCAAATTTGTTTATCTCTCCTATTGAGGGTTGGGGATTAAATTAAAAAAATTTGTTAGTATTATATTTATTGTTGCATATATGTGTCGTGCTAAGATTCTCAAAATGTGATGACACCATTTCAGGGGTGGTCAACCCTGGATGGGTCGTTACACACATACTTCTTTTGAGAAATAAAAATTCCAACTGTAGATTGCGTCACTTCAATACCAAGAAAATAGTGCATCATTCAAAGCTTAGACATATCAAATTTAACCATCATAGATTTCTTAAGTTTTCCAAACATGGCATTATTATTTCCAGTATAAATAAGATCATCCACATATAAGCACATAATGAGCATCTTTCTTCCATCACCAATTTTAATATATAGTGTATACTCATGTGGACATTTTTTAAATCCCTCATTGGAAAAATAAGCATCTATATGACTATACCAAGCTCTCGGCGCTTGTTTTAGTCCATATAATAACTTTTTTAATTTATACACCTTATGCTCATCCCCAATCTTAACATAACCAGGAGGTTGATCAATAAATACATGTTCTTCCAAATTTCCATGTAAGAAAGCCGATTTCACATGCAACTGAAAGATAGACCATGAGTTTTGAGCTATCAATGCAATCACCAATCTGATTGTATCAAGTCATACTATAGGAGCAAAAACTTCTCTATAATCCACACTATACTCTTGCTTATAGCCTTTAGCTACTAAGCGTGCCTTGTACTTGTTGAATTCTCCGTTCTCCTTCAATTTTGTCTTGTACACCCACTTGACACCAATTTTCTTGTGCCCTTTTGGAAGTACAATCAACTCCCAAGTATTATTCCTTTCAATTGCTGCAATTTCTTCATCCATCACCTTTTGCCAGTTTGATTCTTTGACAGCCGCTTCGAAAGTAGTAGGATTACAATCTGAGAATAGAGCAAAATGTGTAAATGAGTCCTCAGATTGGTCAATCCCGGTTACCTCATAATCAGTCATCCATGCGGGCCTTCTTCTAGCACGTTGTGGTTGTTGTTCATCTTGAGTAGCTATTGGAACTGGTTGTTGCTCATTCTCCATTGGATGTTGCCTTCCATCTTCTTTTTCTTCATCAAAATCAGCAAGAATTTTTTGTCCAATAACGTTGTTGTTCTATAGCCAGAACCTCTCTTCATCAAAAACTACATCATGACTGATAACAATTTTCTTGGTACTAGGATTGTATAACTTATAAGCTTTTGACTGATCATTAACACCAAGAAAAATTCATTTTTCTCCTTTGTCGTCTAGCTTTTTCCTCTTCTCATATGGAATATAGGCATAAGCAATACACCAAAAAATTCTGAAATTATCTACTGATGGTCTTCGTCCGCTCCAAGCTTCCTCTGGCGTAATATTTTGAACAACCAGAGTGGGACTTTTGTTCAAAATATGAATGCTCCAATTGATTGCTTCAGGCCAGAAATTTTTTGGAATGCCGCTCCTCATCCAAAAACTTTGCACCAAATTCAGAATAGTGCGATTTTTTCTCTCAGAAACTCCATTTTGTTGGGGCGTGTACGCAGCTGTAAGTTGCCTCTTGATTCCATGAAACTCACAAAAAATTGCAAATTTAAGCGAGTTGTATTCTCTACCACGATCTGTGTGAAGAACTTTGATTAGACTTCCAACTTCTTTTTCAACAAGTGCTTTATAATTTTGGAAGGCTGTAAAAGCTTCAGATTTGTCATGCAAAAAATATACCCAAGTTTTTCGACTATAATCATCAATGAAAGAAATTATGTATCTTTTGCCTCCATTAGATGATGGATTTATTGGCCCACAAATATAAGAATGAACTAGCTCCAGTGGCTTCTTTGCTCTCCATGATTTTCCTTGCAGAAATTGATTACGATGTTGTTTGCTAACAACACATTCTTCACAAACTTCAGAAGGAGCTACAATTTGAGGAAGACCAGTCACCATATTTTTCTGCTGTAGAATCTTCAATCCACCAAAGTTTAGGTGATATAGCAAAAATGCCATAGCCATGCGGCATCCTACAATTTTGCTGAGAAGCATGGATGAGTGGTGCTGTGGAGATAAAACGGAAACATCCAATTTGTCGTCATATTGACTTGAGTAATCAAGCCCAATTTTGCATCTTCAATTCGACATACTCCATCTTTGATAGAAATCTTGTATCCTTTTTCTTGCAGCTGTCCCACACTAAGTAGATTGGTCTTTATATCTGGCACAAAAAGAACATTAGAGATAGTGTGGATGGAATTTCCCTTGGTTTAGATAGCTACCCCTCATTTTCCCATTACAGAAACTTTAGAATTGTCTCCAAACTTCACATCATTCATCCAAAGCAGAGAATGTAGACTTATCTCCACACATATGATTGTTACTGCTTGTATCTAAGTACTATAAATTCTTATTGGTATCTTCATTTGCATAACAGACTATCAGCAAGGATACTTCTTCTTCCTTTTTTGCAAAATTAGATTTCTCACCACATCCATTGAGCACGTTAGATCTATATTCTGACTGATAATGGCCATACCTATGACATCTGCAGCACTCCACATTTGACTTGTCTGCTGACTTCGGCCTGTAAGTAGTTGAGTGGTGACTGCCACGTCCTTGGTAGCTGCCTCGACCTTGGTAGCTGCCTCGTCCTCTTTCTCTCCACTAAGAACCGTGAAATTGGTTATCTTTAGGCTTTTGGTGTTAGAATTGTTGTTGGTTTCTTTGATCCTTGTTTCCCCTGCCTCCTCCTCTTCTTCATCCTGCTGAGTTTAAGATCAAAAATTTGTTGCTAGTTGTGATCTGCAACGCTTGCTCCTCATTCTCTTGCTGTTTAAATTTTTGTTCATGAACCAACAACGAACCTTGCAGCTCATCAATTGAAAGATCATCTAGATCTTTTGATTCTTCAATTGAACAAACCACATAATTAAATTTTGGTTTCATTGATCGAAGAATTTTTCAATTACAGTCACGTCCTCCATCTTGTCGCCATGAATACGCATCTTGTTGACGATTGCCATTGTTCGTGAAAAATGATCTATGACCGACTCTCCCGATTTCATCTTAAGCATTTCAAACTCCGTATGAAGTGCTTGAAGTTGCTGCCTCTTTGCCTTTACTGATCCCTGATACTTCTTCTTCATGGAATCCCAAATTTGCTTGGAAGTTTCTTTGCAAAGAATTGTTTCCAAGATTGACCAATCAATGGCTTGAAACAAGTAGTTCTTGGCTTTGAGATCCTTCAACCGCTGCCCTTCTATCTCCGTTCTCTGCGCATCCGTCATTGTCGTGCCTGCTGCTGTTCTGTTATTCCATCTGAAACGACTTGCTAATACTCCTTAGACATTAAGAAGTTCTCCATTAGCATGCTCCAATGGTCATAGTGACCATCAAAGTGTGGAATTACAGGTTGCATAAAATTATTTTCGGAGGCCATTGCCGCTGCTACAAAAACTTTGATGAAATAGAAATGATGTTGCTACTATTCTATCTCATAAACACTCTTTTTGACACTCTCAACTTTTCTTTTCTTACACTCTCAACCTCGCTCTGATACCACTATTACAAGTAAAAGAAATTCTTGAAAGAATACAACACTAAGCAAAAGTAAATAAGGAAGAGGAAATATTGATTTACTGCACTGCTTCATTCATTAACCAATAGCCTTTAAATAGGCAGTACACCAACGAATAGATCCAAACTCAGCACTACATATCGTGTAAGCACCACACATCATGCAAGACAAGCTATCTTATAGACTAGGTAAAACAAAAGACCATGACCATAAAAACTGTAAACTACTCTATAGACTAGGTAAAACAAAAGACCATAATCATAAAAACTGCACACGTACAATAACCATAAAGCTACTAATTCAAAATATCCTATGACCTGGACAAACTAAAAGACACAAATACTTGAGTAAAATTATTTCCAACAGAAACTTGGTTATAAAGATTCTATGATCAAATGTATACTAGTGTTGAAGTTTTAAAGAATTAGACTGATCAAACACTTTTCAAATATAATTTTTGTATAAAACTAAAGTTGTTTGTACTTTGTGTGAAGTGATTTAAAGTATTTAATTTATAAATGATAATTTGTAAGATTTAATAAATTCTTGTATGAATTTGATTTTAGATTTAATTAATGATAAATAATTGTAATAAAGTATTTTTTCTTATGTAATATGTTTGCACTAATTTTTAAGTAAAACAATGTTAAACTGGTGACTCAAATTGATTTAAATATTAAATTGAACTGAAATAAAATGAGTTCATGAATTGAGATTTTTTTAATATAATATAATTAAATATGATTGAATTTTTAAGACTAGCCATCTAACAATAGTACAGTTGAGTTCTCGTGATCCATCGATTCCATCCACCCTGGCTTGCGACCTCTCGCAGGAGTGTTGTTTCCTTTTATGGGGTGCAACCCAAAAGGACTATACAGTTGTTTAGTAGACCAAATCAACTTCATAATTTTATGTTTCTTTCTCTAGTGTTGTACAATACATGTGCCATTTGTCAATTTGTCATGGTTACGGTACATCCGTAAGTCCTTGGCTTTCCTGATTTCGCGGCTTAGTTGTAATGGGTCCCTTTCATTCAATTTTAGTGCACAAACTTGCAAATATGTCAATTTTGTTTGCCCTTTTTCCTTCTTTTTTTTTGAGCATGTGTAGCTTCAAAATCGTCACATTAATTGAAGTTCATGAAACATGATCAGATACATTAATTCGAGTCAGAAATTTTTATTCAGATCAAGTTCAATGGATTGAAAGACATTTGGATGGTTTTGTTATTATAAAAAAATTAGATTATAGTGATTTATATTTGTTGAAATATTAAAAAATATCATCATTGAATGACATAAAAAATAACATCACCAAAAAAATTATTACGTATTATATTAAACTTATAAATACTTAAACATAATTGTTGATAATATATATGAGTAATTCAGATAAAAAAAGAAAATGATAAAAACTGAAACCAAGAACAAATATTCAGTCAGTGACATTTGGTATCAACGTCCAATAAAAATTTTCATTAATTATCTAGTAGTTTATTTGACATTTATTTTGTCGGTGTCAAGCTTTTCTTCGTGGCATACTGAGACATGTTTATTTTTGTCTATTCTCCTTATAAGATTTATGTTTGTTTCTGATATGAATGTCACTTTAACCAAACTAAACATGTGGGTTCAAATTTTTTATTTTTTTTTATATTGACAAGGAGAGGATGCGGAATGGGAAAAAACGGATCGGGTTATGTACGAATAGCAAGTCAATATGTACATATTAAAAATATTTATTTTTTAACAAGTTTTATTTTTCATGCATATACTCATGTTTTAGCGAACGGGTAACAGATCAAAAACAAGTATTGACAAAAATTCTCTTATTTGTGTGAGAAAATGATAACCTTAGTTGAATACGAGTCAAGTCTTACGAGTAACAGATCAACGGATATGGGCTAAAAATGCTCGTTTCTTAATGGATTTTATTTTTTATTTTCATATTCGTATTTTAACAGACGGATAACGGATAACGGATAACGGATAACGAATAAAAAAAATACGAAATAAAAGTCTCATCTCTATAGAAGATCCAAATCTCCTTGAATGGATGACTCAAATTACTGTTGGGCCAAAAAACCTCAAAGGTGGACTTAGTTTCTAAATTGTATATAGAGATGGTATCATAAACTAAACAATTCTTAGGTTTTTAACTTAAAACAAGACATCGCAAAAACGATCATATTTACTAGTAAAATTATCACATCTAATGATAACAAGTGGTGTTATCACCAAATATGACAAATTACCATTAACTTTAAGAACTTTATCATTTACTGTAACCAAAGTAATGGCAAATGTAACTTTTTTATTCATGTTTTAAAATAAAAGAATCTAAATTTAACCATTTAGACATCTATTATTTTATATCAAGATCATTACTACCATCAATCACGATTGATGTGATTGATGATGTGGGATCCATTATATGACTAGTGCGTGAGTGAATTGTTCTCTTTACAATTCTCTTTGTATTTATTATCATATCAAATAACGTAATTGACGGTAAAAATTCGCTTTATTTTTCTTATCTTATAATAGAATTTGTACGAGGAAGTTAGTATGGAGAGAGAGGAGCTCTCAACAAAGGATATACCAAACAAGTAGTTAAAAACTTGAGGTTAAAGAGTTGTTTGGCTCAGTTGGATAAGAAGTTGTGGTTGTGGTGGTGGTGGTGGTGACAGCGTATTCACATTTCTTTTTAGGTACTAGTTTGTCTTTACAAGAAATTTTGGAAACAAAGGTAACATGGGCTTTCATGTGCTCAACAGGGAGGGAGTCATTTTCTACCATATGAATTGCCCTTAGTTCATTTTAGCTATTATGAGTCACTGCCTTTCTGTGATTATTGCGGGCCCAACCTCTGTATTTTATCCTCCCATTCCCCAAACCAATCTCATTCACAGAACATGGGGAAGTTTCATTTGAAGAATGAAGACTGTGACCCATGACCCACAGGCCTAGTCCATCTTCTTTTCATTGCTTCAACTCTTGCGTTACTCACATCTTTTAAGTACGGCTTTCAAATCTTTCACAAGGAGTAGGGGATCGAGTCTTATTGATACTATGGTCAATGAATATTAATTAAAAATATTTAATTTTTAATTGATTTTATATTTTATATTTTATATTTTATATTTATATTTTAGTAGAAGGATAACTAGTCAAAAACATGTATTGATAAAAATTATCTTATTTAATTGAGAAATTGACGATTTAAGTCGGATAAAAAGATTAACGGGTCAATAAATAAAGATTAAAAATGTTTTGTTCTCAATGAATCTTTTATATATATATATATATATATATATATATATATATATATATATAACTGATAAAAACAAATATAAATTAAAAATCTCACTTTTACTCATTGAATCACGCATATAAAATTTATTTCAAACTTTATTGATATACATGTGAATATGCATTTACTTGGAGAATTAACCACGTCAAAAGATTGAAAACCTTTATCATAAAAAATGAAAAAAAAAAAATTATTGTTAAAATATTTCTTTTAATAAAACTATAAAGAATAATTAAAATTCAAAGGTTTAAGTGTCACATACACTTTATGCTTGATAGGACGTTTAGAAAATGATTTATAGAAAACCTTTTGAAAAAGCAAATTAGTTATAATGAATGAGAATTGATCTCATTGCTTATGAATCAAAAATTTTATTTAAAAAATAATATTTAATTTTCATCTCGTTGTAAATTCATGTTAAAGAAAGGACATGGGTTTGGTGATAATTACCGCAAACCTGCTAGTGGGATCAACGCTAATATGTGATGTAGTTTCCTTACTTCTGCAAAAGTAAATACGGATAACCGTAAGAAGTCATGTACTGTCAATGTACTAGTAGTTGATATATAGTAATTAAAACGACAAGACGTAGCCGTATTGAGCACTAAATAGAGTGGCTCTCTCTGGACCTTAGAACATGGGGAAGTAAGCTCTGCATAATATAATTGACCAGCCTGAAGATTATAAGTGGTTGTTATTTAATTTCAAATTTATATCCGATTATGACTATGCTTCTTCTTGGTAAGAGAAGGACCACAACTACAACACATTAAGCCAAACTCTTTTTTTTTTTTTTTTTTCTTTCAAGACAATAATTTAATCCATCGTTTCCAGCACCCTTTAAACGTACTGAAGGATTTATATATAATAATTACTTTTATTATAAAAATCAGAGAAATTTTTAGTTTTATAATAAAAATGTCAAAAACCCTCAAGCGAAAATTCCAAGGCAAGATCTTAGTAGTACTCCATCTAAGTAGCTAGCTAGCCTAGGGCTTGTGACTAAGAGCTAAGGGTAAATCACATGGATTTATTGTTTAAATCAAATAAGATAAAGTTTGAAGGAAGTGTTGGTGTCGTATTGTTTACGTAATAAAGTTTTAGTGAATTTAAGTGTGTTATGATTTTAAAAAAATTATTTTTTAGTTTACAATCACGTGACCTTTTAATTGAACTGTCCACTTTGATTATTTTTGGAACGATCTTTAAACAGTAGCATTTATTTCAACGTTGTGGACCATTGGACCTTGTTGTGTTGCCTTCTTTTGTGGGAGTAATTTCTATAGGGTGTTTGAATATCTAGCAACAGATGTCGTAGACTACACCAATGGAGAAACTCTACCAGCTTCTTTTACTTGAAACGGTCGGGGCTCGGGACGCTCAATTCTCGATTCGTTTTGATCTTAAAACTCGAGTCGCACAGGTCTTCGATTTCTCAAGCCTCACTCTATTTCCTAAGAGTGAATGATTTTGAATGATTATTGAGAGCATCAAGAACCTTGCAAGCAGCAGCACGTCTACGCGTGAATTATTGCACATTTTTATCTATCCACTTTGGTTCACAATCACAGTTAACACCAAGCAGCAAGTGGAAGTACTCTTCAGTACAGTTACTATTGATAGGATCTAAATTATGAATCAAGAATAGAGAAGGGAAGGACATTGGGGGTAGCTACTTTTATTTAATTAATTTTTATTTTTATTTTTTATAATTCATTCATTAAATTATACATAAAGAAGGATCAAGTGTTTGGCTTACTATTTCTTTACAATTGTAAATTAAAGAAATAAAATGTTTAGAAAATTGAAGAAAAAAAAATCAGAAATGAGGTTAACTAGTGCTGTGAGAATTTCAAAGCTAGGAACAAGAAAATAGAAGAATGTGTCAAAAATACCAATAAAGAGGGGACAAAAGCAAAAACCCTTAAATTCGAAAATTGAAATTAGAATCCCAAACAGATGATGACATGCATAGCCATGCGTAATTGAAAGTACCATTATAGGCTTTAAAATCACTTTTATTAATATTAAAAATTGGTCTTCGCATGAGAAGTGGTTCCACCAATTTCATCAATGTTTTCACCTTTTTTTCCATTTTGGCTTTTCCCCTTAAATGACTCCCAAGAAAGAGAGGGTAGAAACCATGGAATAAGTGGAAATATAGGGAATTGAAGGGGTTTTTTTTTTACTTTTCAATTTAAAAGTGCAACAGAGACACGCATTTTTATTGTTTTTGTTTTTGTTATTGATTAATAGAGGCAAGCATTACTAATAAGGAGAAATAATATAAAGTGAAAGAGAAAGAGAAAGAGAAAGTGAAAGAGAAAAAGAAAGAGAAAGAGAGAGGGACCAAGTTGTCCTTTGGAAGGACAACAAGGAAAATGTAGAGCTAATGGGATTGACAACTAGTATGTCCTTTAAGCATAACACAGACCCCAAAAACACCCATGGTCATGTCCTTTGCCCCTACAGCCCCACATGACTTTGATTCTCTCTCTAACCTTAAGTTTCACCATAAATATTCCTACAAACCCCCTCATTCTTTTCACAAACCCACCAAACATTTCTTTTTTTCCCCTCAAAATCTCAACATCTCTCTCTAGAAAGAAAATATGGCTATTAGGAAATCAAACAAATTGACACAAACTGCAGTTCTGAAGCAAATCTTGAAGAGATGCTCAAGCTTAGGAAAGAAACAGAGCTATCAAGATGAACAAGGCCTCCCTTTGGATGTCCCAAAAGGTCATTTTGTTGTTTATGTTGGTGAGAACAGAAGCAGATACATTGTGCCTATCTCCTTCTTGACTAGACCTGAGTTTCAAAGCTTGCTTCAACAAGCAGAAGAAGAATTTGGCTTTGATCATGATATGGGTCTCACTATTCCTTGTGAAGAAGTTGTTTTCCAGTCTCTAACATCCATGCTCAGATGAGACAACAAATTCACTCCTCCAATGCCTTCAACATGTGCTCAACAACCAAAGGCTAGTTAATTAATCAGGCTTCTCTTTTTTATTTTTCAATTTTTGGAGAAATTAAATGTGTAAAGATGAAGCTGCTTCATTGCTTCTCTAATTTAATTTTCTTCCTTTTTTTTATGGGATCTTCTTCACAAATGACTCTGACCCAAGATTAAACCCATGAATATTTATCTGGGTTTTTTGTTTCCTTCAGATTTGTAAATCTCCAAGTTTGACAATTTTCCTCATTGTGGTGTGGAATTGTGTAACTACCAGTGTCACCTGTGAGAGAACTAATTAATTAATATTATATTATTAAGAAATTTTTTACGGGGCTTTAATTGTTCCTTCGTTTACTCTTTATTCTCTCTAGATTACAAGATAATCTCTCGTGTACACACACGAGAGAGCACAGGCAACAGGGCTCACTGGTTTTAACAATTTTTTTATGGTAACAATGTCTCTGTTTAACTCAACACAGTTTAGCCGCTTAAACTGTTTAAAATGAAGGTACCTGACAGAAAGTTAAATGGAATGTTTTTCTTGCCAGAAATCAGGAAAAGTTTAACTGTATTATTCCAATCCTGAATTCTTTATCCCTAAAACAAGAAAAATAAAATTAAACAAATAAAAAAGGAAGTCTGGTTCATCCAGAGAGTTGCATGTTTGGTTGTTTGATTTATATACCCAAAAAAACAAACAGCTGGGTTTATAATATCAACTTATGACTAAACTTTTGCTGAAAATTTTGAAAGGTTAGACGTTTGAGAAGTCCTTTTTCACAAATAAATTAAAATAAAAAAAATAAATACATGCATAGCAATGAAGTTTAATTGACCGATTTTCATAATAAGTTTTAAAGAATTTTTCAATACATAAAGGCCTGTGGTTTGCACTGTTAATATAAAGTGAATAAGTGAGTTTTTATACGATGTGAGTTTGATATATTTTGATATCTAATAAATTTTATAAATTATTTAAAAAAAATTCTCTCACATGTTGTTTTTTAATTTTTGATAATAAAAAATAAAATATATATTTTTATTGTATATATTTTTTTACAATAGATCACATTTATTTTTATATAAATATAAAATATTATGATCAAATTTTTTGTGTTAATAAGATTTTAAAATAATTTTATTTATAAATAATACTTAAAAAAAAGTTATATTATAATTATTTAAAACATAAGGTTTGTTGTATAGTAAAAAGAAAATTCAAGGTTGGTTATGAAAAGATCCAATTCTTATCACCGATATACAAAAAAAAATAATAGTAAGCACCAAGAGCTACTGCTAGATTTCAACCAAAAATGTCACTGTTCAACCAATATCCGATCGGAGCCCACTTGTAAAGGGCCCCACCGAAGAAATCTCGTATATCCTTCAGGATTGGGATATGATCATCTCAGTCTCACAATCGAATTGTTAAGTGGTGGCCCACCATTTGGATGGTTGAGATTGCAGACCCACTTGTGGGTATTGAGGAATGAATATTCTGAAAACGTTACTATGGGCATGCACGTGGGGCACCTCTTCTCACTTGGCAGTTGGCACAGAGATTAAAAAGAATGGTTTAATGATATATTTTTCTCTTTATTATTTAGGCTTAGCCCAATCCCATTACATAGAGCTTCAACCAAAAAAATACTACTCTACTGCTTGTGTTGGCGCCCAAATCCTACCCATTGGGGTATAATCTTAAGCTATGTGACCCATTGGGGTATAATCTTAAGCTATGTGATGTGGAGTATCTCCCTCCCCCCCAAAAAAAAAAAAAAAAAAATCAATCAAATAATGACACATGGCACTTTAAAAGGCAAAGAGATAAGCCCACGGACCAAAAACTACAACTAATAAGATGGTTACATATGAAAAGGTTAAAATGGTAAATTCACTCATGAATCCTAGTTAGCAAAAATCCTAATTCTGGACATTCACCTCTAAGTTAATTTCCTAAACAAACTATATTTCAAAACATTATATAAAGATGGTTCTTACTATTTCACAAATATCTCAGAACTCTTTGGTATTCTTAGTTTTTATTCTCTTTTTAGATTACTAATTTAAGTATCAGAGAGTCCTCATGAGGCAAACCCCCTTTGAAGACTTCTAGGCTTTCTTTGTGTTCTATTGTGTACATGTTCACTTCTACGCACGTGGGATCGCTCGTTGTCTATGGGCAGACACAAAACAAGAACTAATATGTCAAAAGATGCTGACTAGGAACATGATCAAGAAGGTCGTTGTTGTAGCTACTGCCTCAACCGCCGTCACTATAGCAACTCGGGCTTCGACCAGTTGTATCCCGCGTCTTAACTTTGATCTCTCAATGATACTAGAAAACACCAAAGCTTGTGGAAATCAACTCGAACACACCGATCACTCCGAAATACAACCGAAGTAATCTCAACAATCCCGATAAGATAAGTATGTTTGCCACCATAACAACATCAACCCAGACGATCTAGTCAGCTAAGGGCAATTCCTGAAACATACCCAAATGGTGGCCAACCTAGCCGCACAACTCGAGGTGTAGACCCCTTCCAACCAACCCCAAAGGTCGTAACAAGAAAAGCCACCCCAAAGCCCTTGACCAGTGAGGCACCAAAGAGACAGCCCCAAGAGGAGGTGCAAAAGCCCTAGTCGGAGTCTTCACTCCACCAATTATAGGTCCACAATTGGGTCTTCTTCCCATCGTCGGGAAAAGTCTCAAGGCCACTCCATGAACTCCAGGTACAACACAGACCTAGACAAAAAGTTGGAGGAGATTGACAAGCATATAGGGGAAGCATTCAATAGAAGGAGGACAAACGTCTTGGATGAGGTTGACTCTCAAGACCCTTCATTCACACAGGACATTCTTAATGCTCAGTTGCCCTGACACTTCAAGATGCCGATCATAAAGGCATACGACGACACCACCAACCCAATGGACCTAAACATCCAAATGGTAGTTTTCAAGAATGGGATCAAGTCGAGCTTTTTTAGCTTCAAGCTTTCAAGATGCTCAACAAAAGACATGAATGAAATTCTCACTCGAGTAAAAGAATGCATAATCAGTGAGGAAGATCAAGCATTCCAAAGAGAATAAGAAGAAAACAGGGAGAAGTACAAGAGAGAACATGGTGACTACAGGAGTGACTCCTCAAAAAAACTTCACAAAGAAGAGAAACAAGGAAGGTCTGAGATGCTGCCTAAGAAGTTAGAGAGCTAGACACCTCTCATAGCCCCTAAGGCCAACGTCTTTATGGACATTCAGAACCGTGACCTAATCCCCTAGCCCACCAAACCCAAGAACAATGATGGGAAAAAAGATCAATCAAGATGGTGCTGGTTCCACCGCGATCACGATCACGACACATAAAAGTGCCATGCACTCAAAAACCAGATCAAATCCCTCGTTCAAAAGGGATATCTAAAAAAAATACATTGAGACTCAAACTTACTGGAGAGATAACCAAGACCAATCAAGACAAAGACCTCAGCGAAGCCCGAAGAGAGAAGGTTGTGCTGACCAAGATCGAGAAAACATACCCGTTATTGGGCACCATCAAGTTCATCTTCGGAGGACTAACCGTTAATGGATAACCGTTCCTATTAAAAAAAAGGCCTATGCACGATCAGTAGCGTCCGTCAACAGAACAAGAAAGCAATAACCGAACAGTTCATATCCTTCACGGATGGAAACTTAAAAGGGTTACAACATGAAAAAAATCCTGGTTGATAATGGGAATTCACAAGGGATAAACAATTTGGTAACAATGTTTCTGTTTCGTTTTTTCCCCTTAAAATTTTCGATCTTTGAACACAATTCCTTCTTTGTATCCAATTTTATATACTATAATATTTGTGGGTTGTGACTAACACTTGTATAAATTACAGGTGTAAAATTTATTTGCGTTCAGTTGATTTAGTGATAATCTCTTAAAAAGTTAGAAGTTCAAAATAATTTAACAAAAAATAATATGAGACGAAGAGTAATTTTTAAAAAAAAAAAAGTTTGGGAAAGTTCATTTACAAATAATATACAGAGTATTGATCAACTTATTAGTACTAAGGGTCCGTTTGGTACACGGACATAATTACATTGTGATTACGATTAGGATTATAGTGGGATAGGATTAGGAGGATTAAAGTGAGACTATTTTAATACTATGTTTGGTTTATGAGATTATTGGATTGAGATTAAAGTGGGATAACAAATCAAAAGACTAAAATACCCCTTTATATTTTATTCTAAATATTTATATATATATATTATAAAACTTTTATATATATATAAACCTACAGAGAGATAGAGAGTAAAGCTCTATTTTTTCTTTCTTTTTTTGGCTATGTATCGTGAAACAGAGAGAAATGGGAAGGATGAGAGACGCATAGAGGAGGGTGAAAGGAAGAAAGAGGTATGATCTGATCGAGGAGGAGGATGAGGAGGGGGAGATGCGATCTGACCAGGAGAATGAGGGAGAGGTGCAATCTGACCAGGAGGAGGAGGGGAGTGGGGAGAGGGAGGCACGTTACGCAATCTGACCAGGAGGAGAAGGAGGGTGAAGGAGAAGGGAAAGGGAAAAGGAATGAGAAGAGAATGAGAGGAAGAAGGGAGGTGCGGGGAAGAAGGAAGAAGAGAAGAGAGGAAGGTGGATGAGGAGAGAGAAAGAAGTTGGAGGAGGGGAAGGAGAGAAGAAAAAGAAATCGTAGGAGATGGGTGAAGAAGAAGAATAGACTTATAGTAAAATTGGATTGGGCAAATTTTTTTTTGTCCCAAGACTTGGGATTAAGTTTGTCTCAGGGGGACTCAGACAGATTTTGTGGGATAGGGACTAATTTTGTCCTCATTAATCCCAAATGCTCTGTAAATAATTGAAACCAAACATGGACAAAGGGTTGGAGTGGGATTATATTAGTCCTATCCCACTCTTGTCCTTGATACCAAACTAGCCCTAAAAGTTCTAAGAATAACAGTTATACGAACATGGTTAGTTAGGAGTATTTAGAATTTGGTTTTAACTAGTCAATTAGATCTTGATCTAGTGGTTAAGGTTGAGACTATGAGACTATAAGATCTAATGCTTGATTCTCACAGTATCTAGAATATTTGTCAGATTTATATATTGATTATTTCTTCCATTTTAGATGAGTTACAATAGAATTATGGGCTTCTGTGTGGGTAACAGAGTAGTACGAGTTTATATTCTAATCAAATCAATCATTATATTATTTGTATGTAACATCGTTTTAATTTTTAAAAAAAATGGGCTTTAACTAGGTGAGAAGACATATATATATATATAAAAGATAACAATGAGAAGATAACTTAATGGTAAAAATAATTTCTATATATGATCTAGGTCACTGAATCAGGTGAGCAAATTTTTATAATGTGTCCAATGATGGAGCAACATGCATTTTTATTTTATGTAAAGAAATTAGAAGCAAGCTTATTTTTTTTCACCTGAGGCTGAAATTGTACTCGAGCAGTCAAGCTTATTTTTCAAACGCAAGGCATAGGTGATAGGCCATTAGGGCCTGCTTTTGTTTACAAGAAACAAAGCATGTGCAGGTGTAACTTTCCTATTTAGTAGTCAACTAAGTCATTAACCACCAAGTGTGGCATTAATTCGGGTAATCTATCTATACTATATTTAACTTTGAATATTTTTGGTGTCTTTGATTGTGGATAAAACACAAGGCAGCCTAAGATAAGTTTATAATTGTTTGTATTCTATTTAGTGTTTTCAAAGCCGATTTCTAGGTTTGCTCCGACTCATTCGGAGGCAAAGTTTAGGCAAAACGTTTAAGTCTAAAACTTAAACTCATATCCAAATGAGTAGAAAAATAAATCTTAACTGTTAAGTTAGTTGTTTTTGTTGTAATATCATTGCACTTCATAAATATTTATTACATGATATCTGGTTTAATAATAATTACAAACTATTTAATTAATCACTTACAAGTTATAACAATAAGCAACATATATATAATGTATATATAAATATTTATAAAATTATGATTATAATTTATATGCTCCAGAGTTACACTCCGTTTGGTTTAAATGAATTTAATAGTTTTGTGAAATTCATTTGAATTATATAAGTTGTTGTGTTTGATTTGTTAATAAAGTGTGAAATTCATTTTCAAATGAATTCTAGTAGAATTGAATTAGTTATAGACAAATTCTATCAAAATTGATAACATTTGCAAATGAACTCTAAACACAAGTTTTTATAAAATTAGAAGGATAATTATCCAACTCTTTTCTTCCTCTCTCTCTCTTTATCCTCTATCTCTTCTATTTCTCTTCATCCTTTAACTTTGTTTTTTATGGTTGCTTGATCTATATTTAAGTAGGAACACCAAACTTTTGGTTCCTTTATTGTTTTAGAATAAATAAAAAAATGAAAGAATAGGTTATGAAATTAAAATGAATATGTTACTATATTCAAATTGATGCACACTAAAAGTAAAACTAACATTTTTTTTTTCTTCAAATTTCATCCAGCAAAAAAATCAGATTCCATTTTTTGATTATAAATTCATCTTGTGAATTAAAAAAGTAAATAGTATTAATTTTGTTGAATAATATCAAAAAATTAAAATTTATACGTTAAATAAATTAAAACGTGATGTAATTAAGGGTATTAAGTAAAATTTAAAAAATGAATTGAATTATTAATTGATCTCAAACAAAAAGTTCATTCCAATTCTACAGACACCAAACATAAAAATTCATTTGAGTTCATTTGCAAATAAATTTTAGTTTCAGTTCATTTGAAAATGAATTGTGAATTCATTTACGAATGAATTCTAATTTCACTTCATTTGAAAATTAACTGAATTCTATACTTAAGTTCATACCAAACGGAGTGTTAATAAAAGTATTAAAATTTATTAAAAATTAATTAATAAAAAATAAACCTATATAATATTCATTCATTAAGACACTTACATTTCATTCATCAACAAAAAAATTAAAATTATAGAAAATAAATAATTTTATTTCTCTCAAATATAGTTAATAAAAATATTTTTTATAAAACAAATTTATCTAAATAATAAAAAAATTAAAACAATTAATCATCTAACAATATATTTCACAAACCCATACAACACAGACATTACATTCAGTGTTTTCAGAGACGAGGACGTTGGGTGAGGCGTTTTGCCTCAATGAGCAAGGCGTAAGCCTCGAGGCGTTGGGGCGTAAGTTTTTTGAAACGTTGGGGTGTTTCAAATAAAATAATATTAATTAAATTATAAATATACTAAAAAACTAAAATAATATAAATTAATTAATTTTCAATAAATTTTACTAACTTAAGACCTATGAATAAATATTTATCAAAATATTTTTACATAAATATCAAACAATTTGATGAAAATTTTAATCACATATGATATTAGTCGTATACTATCGTTTGTTGCATATGTATCAATCAATTTGCACTATAGTCCTCAAACATAGTGGTTCCATTTGTAATGACATGCAATTAAAATGTTGAAAATTTAAAATTATGACTTGAAAGGCTGAAAATCTGGATAAGTTTTTTGAATCTTTTGGGGCATTTAGAAATTTTAATAAAATAATATTAATTAATTAATTATAATAATAAAATAATTTTAATTTTAATTAATTTTTATCAAAGTTTAATACATTACTAACTCTCTATAGTGTGATAATTATAATTTTATAAATATTAATATATATTTATATATAAATTATATGAAGTATAACTTATATTTCTATATTGTTGTAATTTGTAAGTGATTAATTAAATAGTTTGTAATTATTATTAAGATAGTTAACATGTATTATATATTTATGAAGTGTAATAATGTCACAATAAAAGTGTTAGCTCAGTGGTTAAGACTTAAGATATTTTAAGTCACGTGTTCAAGCCTCAAGGGAAGAAACAAGAGCAAGCACCCCAAACACCCAAATAAAAAAAATAACATTGGGGTCTGAGACGCTCACCGAAAAATTAACGTCCAACGATAATCCGCCTTTCACACCTCTGAGTGTTTTTTTATCCATTTGCCCTGAGGATGCAAAATGATGAATTTTAATTTACTTAATTATTATTTTTAAATTTTATAAAATTAATTTGATTTGACTTGACTTAACTTAAAGACATAGAAATTTTTTTTTTTTTTTTTTTAGATATATCGGTTGCGAGCTTGAACGTAAATTCAAACTCACTGAAAAGTTTTCCCAAAACGATACGTTTATTGGACTGATTGGTTAGAATTCTTTTCACGCAGAGACCAAGAAAGAGGTGACTTTAAAAAGTTCACATGCACACTAGTAAGATTGCATAAAGATGCTGTACCTTTGCAATCTAATTTAGCAGCAAAAACAGGTTAGATTCAAATCCAACGAATATACACGTCGGAAAAATTGTTTCTTTTGGTACTTTATTCTGCCATGTCTTTTCAATTATACTTTTAATTATTTTTAAATGCATTTTTTCTTTTCGTCAAAGTGTTTTTTAATAAAACAAATAACGGAATTTAATCATGATAATTGACTATGTTTATCTAGTTATTTAAGTTTGTCGGATTTGGTTTGTTAAATAAAATAGGGTAATTCTCATTAACCTTTATGTATTTTGAGTGTTGTTCCTTTGCTTTTACAAACTTTAATTTTAAATAAATTACTTCTTTGCTATTTGGTCAAATTAAAAAATATTAATTAGTTACTAATAAATGGTAAAATAATTTATGAATTATTATATAAATATTTTTAAAAATCACAAGTTATATATATAAATGCATTGATTGATTTGATTATCATATATAAGTTTTTAATACTATCAAATAATTCACTCAGAAACTTACAATACCCACTTAAATGGAAAGAAATATTCAATTCATAAATTGAAAAATAACTCACACAAATCAGACGTATTTGGTTTCAGAGCCTCAATTTTAATATTTTATTTTTATTATTAAACTAAAATTTCATTAATTCGACAACACAATTGCGGTTAAAATATGATTAAAATTTATAAATTATGTTCCCATTGGCTATGAGGGATGAGGTCATCATCAACAGAAATCATGTGCATGTATCAAATCAAGTAGAAGTAGTTGTAATGTCACGTTATTATGTTTATCTACTTTAATTTGCATGATTTAAGGCAATTAGACTCTTCTACCTAATCTTAATCTATGCATTAGATGGGGGCCAACCAAGCTCTCCTCTAATGATAGGGAACATAAAGTAGGCATGAATTTAAGGGCAATTAGGCTCTTCAAGAGCAAACTTTCATGAAGTAGATATAGGAATAAAAATTGCTTAAAATAAAGTAGGCATAAATTTAAATTACATGAATAGAAGGCAGGACATAACAAAACTCTTCCCTAATTTAGTTTGGCTCTGAGTGTCATCAGGCAAAACCAATGGGTCCGAAAAAATTATCAAACAAGTCCAAATGGGTTCTTAATGGACCCCTGGATCCAAAAAAAAAAAAAAACTTCTCTGAGCCTTTTTCTTCTCATATGTTTTTGGTGGAAGTCCAGCGGAAAACAATGTTCAGTCGAACCAAAACAGCAGCTCCTGGAGGACAGGTCAAAGTCCTCAATTCTATTTTTGATTCCCAAAACCTGTAAATTCAAACAAAGGAAGAGAAATCAGAAAATGAACAAGCTCTAATAACCAAATTAATTTTCTAATTATCAAGCACAATCTGAAATCTGAAAAAGAAAATAAAACAGCAAAACAAATCAAGGGAAAGTAGAATAGAAGCTTAGAATTATCTGCTGCAGGTTATGGCGATGGTGGAGGAGGAAGGTAGCAAGCAATGGCGCATAGCGCCGGAACAGCAGTAGTGCGACGGCACCGAAACGGCAGTGGTGGGCGCGAAGTAAATCAAAGGAGAGAAGGCTCGCTATGGAAGAGAAAAGGAGAGAGGGGAGAAGAGATGACAGTGGCGCATACCATGGTGGGTTACGACAGTGGCAAGGTGATTTATCGAAATGGCGTGGTGAAGTTTTGGGTTTTTGTTTGGGTTGAGTGTTTGGGATTTCTAGAACAACATCAATGAAAAGAAGAAGAAAAATGGAAGATTAACCGATTATATTGATTTTTGCTTGGTTTTCTGCTTGTTCAACAATAAGATCTTCTCATTTCATTTTCACCACCTAATAACCATATCTTTGAAATTCAAACACGAATAATGTTTATCAATATATTCTTATCCATATTACTTTATCATCTCTTACTAATGATTATATGTGTTTTTATCCATATTTTCTGATCATCTTTAACTGATGATCATATATATTCTTATACATTTAACGAGAAACGTTGTTTGATGTTGGCTGAGATTCTCCAACTAACAAGAGATGAACCATTATCCTTTTAAATTCTGGATAAGATCTTCAGTTGGCTGAGTAGCAATAACTAAAATCTTTGTAGACCGAGGTACAAATCCAAGAGGAGTGAGTTGGGTTTTAAAAACTTTTTGCACTTTAACAAACCAGTTTTAACAATTTAATCAAGTAAAACACACAATAAATAAATTGCTTGAAATTAAAGGAGCAAAAGAAGAGAATATGCAAACTCCATTTATAGTGGTTAGGCAATATCGAAATCACTCCGACCCTACGTCCACTCTCTTCAAGGATTCTCCTTGAAGCAATCCACTAATGATAGTCAAGCAACTTTACGGGTCTTGCCTAAACCTTACAAATATCTCTTCCACAAAAAAAAATTACAAGGAAGTGTTTAATGCCTAAACACTCTAAGAGTTATACCAACTCTTTTTCATTTTGAGAATGAATGAATAGATTGGAACAAGAAAGAGTGTACAATAAATGCTTACAACTTATAAAGTTTCTCTCTCTAAAGCTTAAAGCTCAACAATGACTCAAGAATAAAATTGAAAGCTTGAATCTTGCAATAAATATTTTCTATGGTGTTTAAGATGATTGTTGAGGCTTGTAATGGTTGGGTATTTATAGCAAAAACTCCAAACAGCCAATTCAAATACTATATGGTCGTTTGAGCATTAAATGCAACTGATTCATGCAAAATAGCCGTTACTAGACTTGGTGTAGTCGACTACAGTCGACTATAGCCTTTTTGAGAATGAGAATTAAGCAGCAGGTAGGTCTTGTAGTCGACTACATAAAGGGTAGTTGACTACAGCTTTGATTGAAGCCAAAAAGGACTCTGTATTCGACTACACATTGCTTAGTCGACTACAGCAACATCATGTGCCCTTTTGTAGACCTTATAGTCGACTATAGCAAGGTTTTGTAGTTGACTACAAAAATCTATTGTTGACTACAACAGGTGGTGTAGTCGATTACAGCAAGGTTCTGTAGTTGACTACAGAAATTTGTAATTGGCTACAGCAAAGTGTAGTTGGCTACGGTTCTCTGTAGTTAACTACGACCTGGAAAAAAAAACTTTGTTTTTGCATAAAATCATTTAAAAACATTTTAATCTTTGATCCATAATTGATCTAGGAGCATAGAGAGATATTTACAAGGAATTTAATCTTTACTAGACTAGTAATATCTTACTTTGTTTCTAAGTCTTCAGAAATACTTCAAGGTTCCATTAATCGCGTATTGCTTCTAACGTGCGTTTTTTTATCCTTAAAATCAAAATAAGACTAGATAAAGAGAATTAGCACAATAATATTTTTGTCATTATCAAAATAAATATTGGGTTAACAATCTTCCACTTGGCTACTTAGCCAAAAAATTTAGGTACGCTCTTACTATAAGTGAGATACTATATCAATGCTTTCTGTACATGTTTCCACTATTCATGAGATGTTACACTCCCACTAAACATAAGATAACACACTCCCACTATTCATGAGATGCGACAAAAATATTCTTTTTGACTAAGATGTTTCTAAGTCCTATCAAATTAACATGTTTGATAAAATTTTCTGCTGGAATATCCTTCATCATGGGATCAACAATCATATAACTAGTAGGGATATAAGATACTTTAATCTCCCTTTTATCCACCACAATATCATGAATATAATGATACTATGTTTCTACATGTTGACCTTTTGAGCTATTTGCTCCACTGTAAATTAGACTAATGGACGTCTAATTATCACAGTAAATTTCTATTGGTCTTTCAATTAGATTTATATTCAAATCTATCAGAAACTATCTAATCTAGACTACATGAGTAGCAGCCTGCTACAAGTTATGTACTCAGCTTCCTATGTGTATCTTGCTACACATCCCTATTTCTTGCTACCCCAAGAAACAGATGCGCCTCCAAAGATGAACAATATATCCCGAAGTGGCCTTTTCGTCATCTTTGTCCCCTCTGAAATCTACATTGGAGTAACTAATAACCTCCAGCGCTTCAGCTTGATATACTAATTTAAGGCGCAAGGTACCCTTTAACTATTTAAATATTCTTTTAACTGCTTCCCAATAGTTTGAGTCGGGATCACGTTGGTACTTACTGACCAAACTTACTAGATATGTCAAATCTGGTTGAGTACACAACATGGCATACATCCAGCTTCCAACTTCTTAAGCATACGATACTTTTAAAGACTTCTGCCCCTCTCCAAAACACTGGTCTTTAGACAATTTCTTCCCCATAACCAAGGGTGTTGGTGTCGGATTGCAATTCTGCATTCCAAATTCCTTAAGGACTTTGACCAAGTACTTTTCTTGATTTAAGCTCAATGTTATAGATTTTCTATCCCTCAAGATTTGTAGTCCTATAACATATGACACTTCACCCATATCTTTTATCTCAAATCTATTACTTAGTTCTGATTTGGTTTTATTTAACGTTTCAATGTCATTTCGAACAAGTAGAATATCATCTACGTACAATGACAATATAGAAAAACTGCTCATACATTTACAGGTATAAACACAATTATATAACTTATTTGGGACAAAACCAAGTTACAATACTACCTCATGAAATTTGAGATACCATTGTCTAGATGATTGTGTCAAACCATACAATGACTTCTTCAATTTGTAAACTTTATTCTCTTGACTTTCTACCTGAAATCTCTCAGGCTGTTCCATATAAGTATTCTCTCTCAACTCTCCATTGAGGAAAACAGTATTGACATCCATTTAAAATACTTCCAAGTCAAGACATGCAACAATAGCCAGAATCATTCTGATTTACGTAAACTTTGCTACTGGAGAATACGTCTCCTGAAAGTCTATTTATGGCTTTTAAGTAAAACCTTTGTCAACTAAGTAGGCCTTGAATTTTTCAATAGACCCATCAGCACAAAATTTACTTTTGAGTGCCCACTTACAGCCAATGGACTTTCTATTATGAGGTAAATCATATTGTTCATAGACTCTATTTCTTTTAATCGAATCAATTTCATCTTTCATGGCATCCAGCCACAGATTTGATTATTGCGATTTCACCGCTTCTGCAAAAGTCGTGGGATCTACACATTCTTCAATGTCTATGTCCACAGAAAAACATGATGGCTCACATAAATATAGGTAATAATCGTCCATCAAACGGGAGGCGTTCCAGATCTCTTGTTGGAAATTACAGGTTGAATAGTGGTGGGTGTCGAATCCAACAAATAATGAAATTCTCATTCTCAAAAAATACAAATTGTAACAGTGATGAGCGAGGTCATATCCACAGAGATTGGGTAGATTTATTTTAATGAAAATTAAAGCAAAGAAAAGGGGGGGTTTGAAATTTCGAAGTGAAACAAAAGAGAAAGCAATTATAATCAACTAAAAACTAAGGAGAAATCAATATCAAGCAAATATCCAACCAAAGGTATAATTTCAGAATTGGTTCAGAGAATTGATCACAGATACAAGGATAAAATCTTTTATTCTTCACTAAATTGGTTATGGTTGTTAACAAGCTCTAGCAACCTATCTCTCCTTACTTTCTCGACAACCAAAACAAGCTCTTTGATTACTTCCCTTGCTAATAAACAACCCTAAACAAGCTCTTAGGATTTAATCTATCGACAGCATTAATAATTAGAGAGACTACCAATTCTAGCCAACAAATACACAACCTCGATTCATTTAGACTAGGTTATATATCTCCATAACATAAATCGAAAATCTCTCTATAATCAATTTTGTTATTTTACCACTAATATTAGAACAATTAAACAATTATGAATTTAAAGTTCTAAATGGCAATTTATTGACCTGATAATTGAACAACGTGCCCTTTGCATCAATCAACCAAGACAATAATTTTTAATAAACACAGAAGATATATAAATAGAGAAGAAATAAAATAGCAATGAAAATTATTTAGATCTCACAATTCTTGAAGAACCAAAACTTCAATTATCCTTCAGCCAGAAGAAAAGTATTTAGCTACTCATAATTAAAAGAAAACCTAAAGAAAAGAAAAGAGGAATTTTCTGTTCAACAGTCGCGCCTTCTATATGAGATCTCCTTTTTCGTTCGGCTAGGGTTCTATTTATAATATTCTGAATCCACCGGCCGGCGCTGCAACACCAACTTCCCGGGGCTGCAGTGCCAGGTTTCTGTCCAATCTTCGCATTTTTGCAAATTCCAGCGCTGCAGCTCCAAGTTGCTGTCCAATCTTCATAAATCTTGCCATTCCAATGCTATTCCAGCGCTGCAGTGCCCTTGAACCAGCGCTGCAGCTTTGAGCTTCGAATTTTCTTCACAAATTTCTTGATTTTGGATTCAGTTTGATTTAACTCTTCAATCTACTCCATAAAATACGAAACATAATCAGAATCCAAGATTTAAGCATTTATAACCATTAAAACATGAGGAAATATAACAAACATATAGATATTATGAATCCTTATCAAATTCCCCCACACTTAAACAATGCTTGTCCTCAAGCATACAATAGCTCAAGTTCGTCACCTTTTTTCATCATCGTTCCTTCTTCTACCTTTACTCATCCTCTATAATCCAAATTATCATGCCTTAAAGATTTAAATTTAAAGACAAATAAGAAACGAACAATTTCATAGTGTAAATTCTTATAAACCACACCATGAACAATCACCTTAATGATCTTCTCGAAATCAAAATGCAATAGGATCTAACACCCTCTCATTGGATTCACTCAATACGCTCAAAGTGTTTAGGGTATCAATGAACTCTCAAGTCAAAACATAGAAGATCTTTACCATAAGCTTGCTAATATATCAAATCAATGGATTGAATTGTATGCAAAGAATCTAAGGGTCTTAAATGGGTTGTAACGGGGCTTATGTAAGGTGTGGTGAGAAAGAATTTTTAGGTACTTTTATCAAAGGAATTATACCAACTTCTCCACACAAAGCGCAACTCAATAACGTCAAATGTTTTATTCAATCAATTCACTTCCAAACAATTAAAATTACACAACTTTTCTCTCTTTTTGGCCTGCTATTTTTTTCTTTTTCTCTTTTTTTTTTCTTTTTTTCTTTGTTTTTTTATTATTTTTTCTCTTGCCGCCTATTTTCTTTTTTTTTTCTTTCTTTTTGCAATTCAAGGCACTTGAACTTGAATCACTTTATTCCCAGCATCTTTCAATCCTTTCAGAGATAATTTGAAGCTTTATGTGAACAAGCTAGTACGATCCTTAATTAGAGGTTCAAAAGAGGGAAAACGACAAAAGAATGGGTTGACATTACTTATACTATGGTTAACTTCCAACAAAAGGGCCAAGGTTCAAAATTGGCTTTCTACAGTAAAAATCAAGGTAGGCTTTTTAAGAAAGCTAAATGGCTCCACCTAAATGCCTTTATTAATTCAATGCATCCAATTCAACAATATAGTTTCTTGACATGCATAACAAAGCAAGTTCTAAAAAAATCAATTATGTATGACAATCACTCAATTAAGAAAATGGAGCATAATATAATATGAATGCTCATTGGCTCAAAAGCGCACAAAAAAGGTCATGTGCATTAGATCCCATACACTTTTCATTCAATCAATCATGAAGAGCAATTAATCACTGTGTAGTAAATAAAAATTCAACCATTCATGCTAATCCCTTATTATGCCTCAATTTATCTCAATAATTCACAACAATCCAGATCGTTTAAGACAAGCATCGACAGAATCTAGAATTCAGAAGAGAATGATCACAAACAAGGATTAAAGTATCACTTGGATTTTTGAAAATTTTCTTGAAAAATGACGCAAAAATTTGATCAAAATGGAGCTAAAAGTAAAGTTCAAAGTAAAATCAAATTCATATGTCAACGACCCTCCCCCACACTTAATCCATACATTGTCCTCAATGTATCAAAAATAGATGCCCAAAAACTATAAAAGAACAAGAGTAAGTAGAAAACTCTCCTGAAAATGTTGAACATCAACCAAGATATCAGTCACGTGCTTTGGGGGTAAAGGTGGTGTGAATCCCATGTAAGCAAGGAAAGCCGTCATGTTCCTGTCCAATTTGGCAAGTGATTTAACAATTTCTTCTGGTTTATAGCCCAATTCCAGGATTCAAGATTTTCCATAAGGCGTGCCCACAGGTTACGAAAATCATCTTCTGCCAAAAAATTGGAAAGAAAATCAAATGCACTTCGAAAAATGATAGAAAAAACTAAAAATAAATAAAAGAAAAAAGGAATAAAATAAAGAAAACAAGGAAAGTAAGACAAAAAGTTGGGTTGCCTCCCAAAAGTGCCGTTCTTTAACGTCTTTGACTAGACATTGCCACCTCTTAATCACCATAAGTCGGACATTCCAAAATAATTTGATCAACATTATGCACTTGAAAACCTTCATAAAAAGGTTTAAACGATGACCATTGACCTTAAAAGTTTTACCTGTATCTGAACTTTATATTTCAACAATAAAATTTTTTTTCCTAGAAACCAGTTGATCATGAAAGGCTTTGGTCTTTTCTTTGTATACTTTCGAGCTTTCATAGGCATCATTGCGGATTTCCTCCAATTCTTGCAATTGTAATTTCTTTTGTCCTCCTAATTCATCCATTCCCATGTTGCAATGCTTGACAGCCCAATATACCTTATGTTCTAGTTCGACTGAGAGATGACATGGTTTGCCAAATACCAAACGGTAAGGAGACATACCTATGGGGGTCTTATAGGCTGTTCGGTAGGCCCATAGTGCATCATCAAGCCGCATACTCCAATCCTTCCTATTTGGGTTGACAGTTTTCTCGAGTATGGACTTGATCTCTCTATTAGATACTTCAGCTTGCCCATTTGTTTACGGATGATAAGTAGTGGAGATGTGGTGGGTAACATTATATTTCTTAAATAAAGCCCCCACTACTCTGTTGCAAAAATGAGTCCCAAGATCACTGATTATAGCTTTTGGTGTCCCGAACCTGACAAAAATATGAGATTTGACAAAATCTACAACAACTTTAGTATCATCAGTCCGAGTAGCCTCAGCTTCTACCCTTTTTGAAACATAATCCACAGCAAGAATGATGTAAACATTACCATAAGAAGAAAGAAAAGGGCCCATGAAATCAATATCTCACACATCAAATATTTCACAAACAAGAATAGGGGTGAGTGGCATTTGGTCTCTATACCCTAAATTTCCAGTTTTCTGACACTGTTCACATGCTTTACAAAACATATATGAATCATGAAACAAAGTAGGCCAAAACAATCCACATTCTAACACCTTACGAGCTGTTCTTTTGGGACCAAAATATCCTCCGCATGCATATGAATGACAAAATTTCAAAATGGAAGGAGTTTCTTGTTGAGAGACGCACCTTCGAATAATTTGATCAGAACAATGTTTCCACAAATAAGGATCATCCCAAACATAATATTTAGCATCACTTTTGATTTTATCTCTTTGAGCTCTAGACAAATCATCTGGCAGTTTTCTAGTAACTAGATAATTAACCATATCAGCGTACCAGGGGATTAACTTTTCAATAGAAAAGTGATACTCATCTGGAAAGTCATCTTGTAATGGTGATGGTTCTTCATTTGTGGGTAATCTACTGAGATGATCTGCGACCAAATTCTCTGCACCTTTTTTATCGTGTATCTCCAAATTGAACTCTTGTAGCAAAAGTATCCACCGAATGAGTCTGGGTTTTGCCTCCTTCTTTGACAGCAAATACTTGAGAGCTACATGATCAGAACAAACAATTACTTTAGTGCCAAGTAAATATGGATAGAATTTTTCTAAAGCAAAAACAATAGCTAGAAGTTCTTTTACTGTCGTTGAATAGTTCTTCTGTGCACTATCAAGTGTTCTTGAAACATAGTAGATGGCATAAGAAACTCGTCCAACTCGTTGTCCAAGAACAGCACCAACTGCATGATTGCTTGCGTCACACATGATTTCGAACGGAAGATCCCAATTCGGTGGCCGGATAATTGGTGTCGAAGTCAGCATATCCTTCAACTTATCAAATGCACCTTTGCACAACTCATCAAATTCGAACACCACATCTTTTTGCAATAACCTACATAAAGGTTGAGTGATTTTGGAAAAATCCTTGATAAAGCGTCGATAAAATCCTGCATGTCCAAGAAAAGAGCGAATTTCCCGCACACTTGTGGGGTAAGGCAAAGATTTGATAATTTTTATCTTAGCTTTATCAACTTCAATTCCCTTAGAAGATACAATATGGCCTAGAATAATACCTTGATCAACCATAAAGTGACATTTTTCATAATTAAGAACAATATTCGTTTCTATGCATCTTTTAAGCACTTTTGTAAGGTTAGTTAAACAAGTATCAAAAGAATTACCATAGACTGTAAAGTCATCCATAAATACCTCTATGATATTTTCTACGTACTCTGAAAATATACAAACCATACACCTTTGAAATGTAGCAGGAGCGTTACAAAGTCCAAATGGCATTCGTCGGTATGCAAAAGTGCCAAACGGGCATGTGAAGGTGGTTTTTTCTTGATCCTCCGGTGCGACTGGGATTTGATGAAAACCTGAATAACCATCAAGACAACAATAATGAGTACGACCAGCCAAACGTTCAAGCATTTGATCAATAAATGGAAGAGGAAAGTGGTCTTTTCTAGTTGATGCATTTAACTTCCTATAATCTATACAAACCCGCAACCCGTTTTGAATTCGAGTGGGCACCAACTCACCATCAGGATTTTTTATTACTGTTATACCTATTTTTTTTGGCACAACCTAAACCGGACTTACCCATTTACTGTCTGAAATTGGATAGATCATACCTGCATCGAGAAGTTTCAAAATCTCTTTCTTTACCACTTCCATCATTAGTGGATTCAATCGGCATTGGGCTTCTCTAGACAGCTTACAATCTTTCTCTAATAGTATCATATGCATGTATGTGGAAGGGCTCAATCCCTTAATGTTAGCTATAGTCCAGCCAATAGCCTCTTTATACTCTCTAAGCGTCCAAATCAACTTTTCTTCCTCTAATATGGACAGTTTGTTTGAGATTATCACCGGAAGAGTTTCTCCTTCTCCCAAAAATGCATATTTCAGATGATCTGGTAAGGGTTTCAATTCTACTTTCGGTGCCTGCACAATAGAAGGAAGAAGTTTTGTGTGAGAAAGAGGCAACTCAATGTAAGACACATCATACCTTACAGGTTTAAGTGATTCTAATGCGTAGATTGCATCCTGCAGGTCGGACTCCAACACAAACTTCTTCATGATCTTTCGTAGCCCTTCAAGAGTGAGATGCCTGCTAAGTATAACTTTTAACTTATCATCATCAACTAGATCAAAGATTTCCTGCGCCAACGGGTCAATAACATCCATAACAAAAACATAAGACACATCATTAGGGTACCTCATGGCGTCATAAATATTGAATTTAATAATTTCACCATCAAATTCCATTGTGAGTGTACCATCATGCACATCAATTTTTGTCCTATATGTTTTTAGAAATAACCTTCCTAATAACATTAGTATTGAATTAGAAGAGTCATCTTCTTCCATGTCAAGAACATAAAAATCAGCAGGAAAGACCAATCCATTAACTTGTACTAAGACAGCCTCCAAGACTCCTTCAAGATATACATTAGATCTATCAGCAAGTTGAATAATCACATCTGTTTCTTTTAATGGACCAAGATTCAAAAATGAATAAATAGAGAGAGGCATGACATTTATTGAAGCTCCTAGATCTAGTATTGCTTTCTCAATCCTAACATCACCTAGTTTGCAAGGGATAGTAAACATACCTGGGTCCTTGCATTTTGGAGGTAATTTTTTCTGGAGGACAGCTGAAACATTTTCCCCCATACTTATCTTTTCATTACCTTTCAACTTCCTCTTGTTGGTGCACAACTCCTTGAGAAATTTAGCATATCGAGGCACTTGTTTAATTGCATCAAGTAAGGGAATATTTACCTCAACCTTGCGAAAAGTTTCAAGAATTCCCTTCTCTTCCTCTTCTTTCTTGGATTTAGTCAATCTAGTAGGAAAGGAAGGATTTGTCACCAATGCCTTTGGTTGTTCACTATCGAGTCCTCTAGGCTGGTCAGTTTGAGGTTAATGAGCAACCACTTCTTTTTCAATTTCTTCTCCACATGCTGCCTTACTGGGTTCCTTCAACTCCTTCCCGCTTCTCAAGATAACTGTACTAACATTTTGTTTTGGATTAACAATAGTTTGATAGGGCAATTTACCTTGAGATTCTAATCGGTTCACAGAAGATGCTAGTTGACTTATTTGATTCTCCAATTGTTGAATGCTTGTTCTTGTCTCCTATTGAAATTGTTGTGTGTTAGTTGCAAGTGATTTAACAATTTCTTCTAGAGACATACCTGAACTTGTGGAGGTTTGTTGTGGTGGTGGAGCAGGTGGTCTATGCTGAAAGTATTGGAATGGTGGTCTTGCTCCATAGCTGAAATTGGGATGATCCCTTCATCCTGGCTTGTAGGTATTTGAGTAGGGATCGTATCTCCGTTGTGGTGGGCTTGGAAATCCTCTAGCTGCATTGGCATGCTTATAGGAATCATCTTGAAGTGTAGGGCACATGATAGTTGGATGACCGATGGTAGCATAAATCCCACAAGCTTTCACTTGTTGCATATTTCCTACAGCTAACTGTTGAACAATAGAAGCTAGGTTAGATATTTGATTTTTAAGGGAAGATATACTTACCTCATTCACCCTTATTGGAGATGTGTCCTGCCTGAATCCATATTGTTGTGAGTTAGTGGCCATGATGGAGATCAAATCTCTAGCGTCACGAGGAGTTTTGTTCACTATGGCACCTCCACTCGCTGTATCTATCATCTTCCTTTCCATGGGTAGGAGCCCTTCGTAGAAATATTGAATGAGGAGCTGTTCAGAAATTCCATGTTGTGAGCAGCTTGCACAGAGTTGCTTAAATCTTTCCCAATACTCGTGAAGGGTCTCTGTATCTTTCTGTTTTATTCCACATATCTCCCTTCTAATGCTAGCAGCTCGTGATGTAGGGAAAAATTTATCAAGAAACAATCTCACCATCTCCATCCATGTGGTTATAGAGCCAGAGGGCAAATAAAATAACCGATCCTTTGCTTTTTCAGTCAGCGAGAATGGAAAAGCACATAATTTAATTTGTTCTTTGGTCACTCCTTGCAGTTTCATGCTCGAACACACCACATGGAATTCCTTCAGATGTTTGTGAGAATCTTCATTCTCAAGACCACAAAAAGTTGGGAGCAAATGGATCAATCCAGATTTTAACTCAAAACCCACTTCCAAAGCTGGATATGTAATGTAAAGTGGCTGTTGATTTACATTTGGTGCAACAAATTCCCTTAAAGTTCTCCCTTGATTGGCCATTGCTTCTTCTATTTCAGAATCACTAGATGAATCAACCAAGTCAGGTACTAAATTAAATCCAGAGGGTGAGGATGAAGATGCTTGTTTGCCACGCAATTTATCTTCCTTCCTCAACTCTCGAGCCATCTTCTCAATCTCAGGATCGTATTGGAGTTCACCTGCACGAGAAGAACGAAATATTAAAATAAATCTAATTAACACCAATCCCCGGTAATGGCGCCAAAAATTTGGTGGGTGTTGAATCCAACAAATAATAAAATTCTCACTCTAAAAAAATACAAATTGTAACAGTGATGAGCAAGGTCGTATCCACAGAGATTGGGTAGATTTATTTTAATGAAAATTAAAGCAAAGAAAATGGGGGGTTTGAAATTTTGAAGTGAAACAAAAGAGAAAGCAATTATAATCAACTAAAAACTAAGGAGAAATCAATATCAGGCAAATATCCAACCAAAGGTATAATTTCAGAATTGGTTCAGAGAATTGATCACAGATACAAGGATAAAATCTTTTATTCTTCACTAAATTGGTTATGGTTGTTAACAAGCTCTAACAACCTCTCTCTCCTTACTTTCTCGACAACCAAAACAAGCTCTTTGATTACTTCCCTTGTTAATAAACAACCTTAAACAAGCTCTTAGGATTCAATCTATCGACAATATTAATAATTAGAGAGACTACCAATTTTAGCCAACAAATACACAAGCTCGATTCATTTAGACTAGGTTATATATCTCCATAACATAAATCGAAAATCTCTCTATAATCAACTTTGTTATTTTACCACTAATATTAGAACAATTAAACAATTACGGATTTAAAGTTCTAAATGGCAATTTATTGACCTGATAATTGAACAACAGGCCCTTTGCATCAATCAACCAAGATAATAATTTTTAGTAAACACAGAAGATATATAAATAGAGAAGAAATAAAAGAGCAATGAAAATTATTTAGATCTTATAATTCTTGAAGAACCAAAACTTCAATTATCCTTCAGCTAGAAGAAAAGTATTTAGCTACTCAAAATTAAAAGAAAACCTAAAGAAAAGAGAAAAGGAATTTTCTATTCAACAATCGCGCCTTCTATATGAGATCTCCTTTTTCGTTCGGCTAGGGTTCTATTTATAATATTCTGAATCCACCGGCCGGCGCTGCAGCACCAACTTCTCGGGGCTACAGCGCCAGGTTTCTGTCCAATCTTCGCATCTTTTGCAAATTCCAGCGCTGCAGCGCCAACTTCCCTGCGCTGCAGCTCCAAGTTGCTGTCCAATCTTCATAAATCTTACCATTCCAATGCTATTCCAGCGCTGCAGCGCCCTTGAACTAGCGCTGCAGCTTTGAGCTTCGACTTTTCTTCACAAATTTCTTGATTTTGGATTCAATTTGATTTAACTCTTCAATCTACTCCATAAAATATGAAACATAATCAGAATCCAAGATTTAAGCATTTATAACCATTAAAACATGAGGAAATATAACAAACATATAGATATTATGAATCCTTATCAAATAGGTTGAGGAGGTGGTGTTTCTATGGTCGGTTCTGCTATAAGTATCAGTTCTTCATCCATAACTAGATTTGGTTATGGGTTATTTTCAAGAATATCATCGTAATAGTCATCATATATTACGTATAGTGGTTCATTATATTCCTGAACTTGTTTTTCTTCCTCTAGATTTTCTAGAAAAGTAGCATCTTTACTTTCAATAATCCATTTTTCTTTATGATAAAACCTATAGTCTTTGACCTTTCAGAGTAACCTATAAAATATATTTCAATGCTTTGAAGTCTAATTTATCTCTCAACTGAGATGGGATCAAAATATCCACTATACAACCCCATTTTCTTAGATGACTTAGGTCAGGTTTACGACCATTCCATGTCTCATAAGGTGTTGACTCGATAGATTTAGTGAGAATGCGAGTCACTATATAGTTTGTCGTAATCAAAGCCTTTCCCTAAAATATTTTGGAGACATTTGAGTGTGACAACATTCATCTTACAACATTCAATAATGTTATATTTTTTCTTTTTGCCATGCTATTCTGTTGTAGTGTATAAGACATAGTGGTATGCTTTATAATTCCATGTTATATGCAAAAATTGTCAAAGTCACATGAATTGTATTCCTTTCCCTTATCAGTTCTAAACACCTTAATGTTTCTTCCAAGTTGATTTTCTACTTCTATCTTATATCTCTTACAACATTCAAATGCTTCTTATTTGAAAGATATAAGACATATATACGTAAATTTGGAATAGTCATCCATAAAATTAATAAAGTATTCCTTATTACTATGAGTTTTTACACTCAAAAGGCCACATATGGCCGAGTGCACCAAATTAAGAAGTTGACTAGCTCTTTAACCTATCTTAAAAGGTTTCCTAGTCATTTTCCAGCTAAACAATATTGAATATATTGCATGGCATTTATATTAGACAAACATTGTGAAAATTTTATGTTAATTATTTGTTTCATTTTAGATTTACCAAGGTGTCCTAATCTTAAATGCCATAATTCACATGTAGAATAATCAAGAGATAGAGAATAATTCAAAACTGCATCATTCTTATTATCGTTCACAATAGGTAAACAAAACAAATCATGTTCGGGCACAAACTTGCCCAACTTTTCTGTCATTTCCAATGGGCACCATCTTATTATAGAACCTAACCTCTAACTCTTTCTTGAGTAGTGCAAGGACAGAAACCAGATTACGCTTCATCCCGAGTGCATAGATCACATCATTGAGGACCATGATATTTTCCCCAATATCCAACCGATAAGATCCAATACCTTTTATATCCAGGTAGGTATTGTTTCCTATGGAGATTCTCTTTTCCTTTTTTTTTTCAGCTCCATGTAATCAAACAACCCTTCTTTGGTCTTTGCAATGTGGCAGACTACACCAAAGTCAATCCACCACCCATCTATGTCTGTGGCCATAACATTACACTCGATCACTCCAACAAATTCTTGTTTTCTGTATCTTCATTGTTCCTGGTGTCTTGAATCGCTTCTATTTCCTTGCTCGTTTTCTGGACAATTGGACTTGAAATGTCCATATTTGCAGCAATGATCGGTTTCTTGTTGTTGTTGTGTTGTGGTCGTGAATCCTTGAAAGAGAGCTTCTGATGGTTGAGCTGATGATTATGATTTCTCAGTTTGGGCTGGGCTAGATATAGCTCATCTTGCTGTACAAGGTTCAATTCTGGTCTTTTTCTTCTGGCTATCAAATTTTGCTCGATTTCCAACATGGATCGCAAATCACCCACGTTCTTAATGGTGCCACTAAGTTTCAAAGTAGTGGCAACATAGTCCAATGAAAGAGGCAAACTATTTAGAATTGTTGCCACTTGTAATTTCTCTAGAATTTGAGTTCCAACAATTTCTAGATCCTTAGCTATGAAAATCATCTTATTGCAATGGTCCATCGCACATTCACTTCCCTTCATTCTACATGTATTGTAGTTATGGAGAAAAAATTTTATGTTCACCACAGAAATGATATCATACTTTTCCTTGATGACCATCCATAAATCTTTTGCAGTTTTATAATTTTCAAAAACTTTGATGAGATTGTCCTCCATGAACATCAACATAAGGCTTTTCTCCTTATTTTCATTTACTTACCACTGCTTAAACCCTCTTTTTTGAACATCAGTGGGATTCTCAGCGAGGGTTTGAGTAGTGCCATTGATTACATAATCGATGTTGTCATGGATTAGGCCATACCTAATTTTCCTACTCTACATATGATAGTTGGAACCATTGAGTTGTTCAATTTTTGCTAATTTAAAAGTGATCAATTTGCTAGCAATTTCGAAAAAAGAATGTACTGAAAAGAATTTTTTTGAAAAGATGAAAATTTTGATAAAAATTAAATAACTTAGCTGCTTGAAATTAAAAAGCGTAAATATAATCTACCTTTTTTGGAACAGAAAAGAAGAAGTTTGTGCAAACTCTTGGACATTTAACTATGTAGTTGGCTAGTTAGTCTTCTAGGAGGCTGTTAGGCGACTAGGTAGGCGATTGGGTAGGTGATTGATGGACTACTAGGCGATTAGGCAAGCGATTGAGCAAGTGACTACTGGTTGCTAGGCGACATGTGAGTCTACTAGTCGACTAGGCTGTCGACTGGGGAGTCTGTTAGTCGATTGGATAGTTAACTAAGGGTGTTTTAGGTGAAAAAAATAGGTTTTCAAGGTAATTTCTAGCTCTGATAACAGTGTTTGATTTGAGTGTTTAGAATTTCTAGAACAATATCAATGAAAAAAAGAAGAAAAATGAAAGATTATAGGGGGCTTCAATGATAAGTGATTCTTGCTTGGTTTTCAGCGTGTTCTACAATGGGATCCTCTCATCTATTTATAGAGGCTTCTAGCCTCATCTTCGCCCCCTGCTAACCGCCTCTTTGAAATTCAAATATGGATAAGGTTTATCCATATTACTTTATCATCTCTAATTGATGATCATATATGTTCTTATCTATATTACCTTATCATCTCTAGCTGATGATCAAATATGTTCTTATCTATTTTTCCTGATCATCTATAACTAATGATCAGATATAACCTTATCTATTTCAGGACAAGCATTGTTTGATGTTGGCTGAGATTCCCTAATTGACAAGAGATGAACCCTTATCCTTTTAAATTATGGATAAGATCTTCAGTTGGCTGAATAGCCATATCTAACAGTTTTCACGATGGTATGTGGAGGAGAAAAAAGAGCTTGTGATTTTGTTGGGTTTGACAACAAGGAGGATAGCACAGCTGTGACGGTGCAGGAGGTGAGATGGCATGGGGGGAAGACTGACAACACTACACGGTCATTGTGAAGCCAGTGGTTGTGCACGATGAGAAGACGATGAAGACGTCCTTTTTTTTCATTTCTTTACCTTTTTCTTTCCTTGCCTTTTTCTGTTGTAGCTGAGAGATTTAGGTTTTCTCTTCAATACCGAAAATGCCCTTTTCCCCTTTTTATTAATTTTTTTTATTGATTTTCTCTTTGTTTACAGGGCACACAAAAGCAAAACCCTACAAAATATGTAAGATATTTTTAGAGATTGTGCATGTGATTGTCTCATGTGCATGAGTGGTGATGCAAGTTCATTGATCTTTTATTTTATTTTTTCAAAATTCTGATGAGATGGAAATTATTATTGTTTTTGCTTTTCTTTTTTGTTCTTTTTAATTTTAAGTAATAAATAAAACAAAATCTCCTAATTTGATTTTTTCTTTATCATTTTTTCAAAAATTATTAAAATCAAAATAAAGATGAACCAAAATTAAAAATAAATCTTAAAATGCATGATGCCCGGTGGGTTTCAACAATAAACTAACTAGATATGCAAAAAATCATAATAAAGCGATAACTTTATCATGCATCATCAATGTAAAACAATTGCTTATTTTATTCACATGGAGCATGTGATAAAAATAATCAAAGAGAGACTATGGAGCAAAGAAATCATCATGCAAGTCTTGGAGAATTAGGACTTATCACACAAAATCCTAATCTAAGCAAGCAAGCAAATGATCATGCATAGGGACAAAAACTAAAAAAGTTTAAATCATCAGATTTAACTTGAAAATATTTTAAGAAAACATTCATGGCATGTCAAAACATTCAAATTCCATCAAAACATGTTCTTTTAAGCATAAATCCAAATAAATTCAATAAATTTGATTCCATGTTTAAGCTTTGATTCATGTTAATTTAATGTTTTTAGATGCCATATGAGTGTTTTGAATAAGTTTGGAAACATACAAAAAAAAATATCAAAGCAAAAGAAGGAAAACTGGAACGTTTTGCGGGTGCCAATCTAGAATGACACCATGCCTAAATTTGAAATATGAAATGGTGCCTCAATCTTTGGTTTTTTAATCAAAACTTGATTTTAAGAGATCCAAAATTCATGCAAAAATGCAAGATAAATTATAACAAAATACAAACAGTATCTAATCAATTAATCAGGTAAAAAATAAAATGAAACAAAATTCAGTATGAATAGATTTAACAAGGTTTCTCCTACCACCAGAGAATGATCAAATTTGAGTTTTAAGCAATGAATTTTAATAAAACAAACACGAGTTACAAATAGTGTTCATGCCATACTTCATATTAATCCATGAAATTATGATTCTTATAATTTTCGATATGTGGATGTTTTTGGATGGTTGAAAGTGTATGCAACTCCATATAACAAATGTTGAGGGTAAGTAAATTGTATTGCTTAATTTGATTGCTTTAGGTTGCTTACAACATTACCAAACAATACTTTAATACTCTTACGTAACTCTGGAAAGAAAACATTGCATAAAGTTGGTCAAAGAATTGATTTTAACGGGTCAGTGTCATTATTTTCAAATTTCAAGATCCATCATATCACCATGGTTAATCAGGTAATTTTATATGTTCATCCATTAAAGGCATGTCTTAAGGTCAATCAATATTTGACTATTATCATGACACTTACAAAATTATATATGCGAAAAACAAATACAATGCAATCATTTGAGTTAAAAGTCTCTTCACAAAAAGTTATATTGTTCGTTTTGCACCCAAAAAAATGCAGAAATTGAGGAAAATCATATACGGGGTAATACAATTGCCACATACAATATATTCAAAGAAATTTGTAACAGTTCAGAAACTATGTTATGTTCACTTAACCAACTTACAGAAGCCTGAGTAGAAGAGAAAGCAAATAAACAGATTTGAAAATCATATACAGTCATTAGTTACAAAAATTACTTGCAAGTCCAAAGAAAATTCAGCTTCACAAGTTGAAACTCCCAGGAGTATGATGACTAAGGTCTTCAATCTTTTTTTCTTTTTTTTTTCTTTTTTTTTTGCTTTTGGTTATTACTAAATAGCCTTTTCAATCACTAAGCATATTATTATATGCCTGCGAGCTGGAAGCCTAATGACCATTCTTTCCTTTGGAGGAAAAGAACCTGCTGAATCCTCGTGATTGTTTCTCTGGTGTTGGGGCCGAAGAGGAAGATGACGAGCTTGACTTGGTAGGCTTGTGTTTCGGATGCTTTGAACTGATTGGTGATCTCATGAGAAGGTTTGCTTCAGTATCTGATGGGCTAAACGGGGAGTTGTAAAAATTGGGAGACTCTGCCCCTACTCTATGAACATTGCTAGAAGTTGCAGTGTCCATCTCGGCCTGCTCTATGTCTTGCATGTTCTTGCCACTAGTAGTTGGTTCGTCTTCACCCGTTTGACTTCTTTCGCTTAATGGAGATCCAATGTGCTCAGCTTGAGGATGCATAGCTTTCAACTGCTTGCCAAGAAGAAATATGGTTTCTTGACACTCTGCTAGCTTCTCTGCAGCAGCAGCTAGCTCTTTCTCCTGTGATGACAAACAGTTTTGATCACTTATTGCCTTTTACACAGTTATTAAATATACAACAAAATTTTCTCAAATCAGAGCACCATAATAACAAGAAACTTTGGAGGTTTAACTTTGATCATCTTCTACTAATGTAATCTCCTAAAATTTTCATTGCCTAAGTTCATAACTAATTCCTGTTAAAGTACTGAAAAACATGAGCTAAGAATCTGAATCAACAGAAAACAATGACAATCTGATGCCTGTTGTATAAGCAAAATCAACCGAATTTTTTTTCCAGCTGATCCTCAAAAGATTTCCTTTGACACAATCCAGATTAGTGATAGCTACGACTGTTTGAATTGCACGTGTTTCTATGAAAAAGTAAATCACCGAGATTATATACGTGCAGAATCACGTACTGTGTACAAACTTGGCCTGTATAACTTGTCATGTGACGTAGTATTTACCTTCCATCCACAAACCAAATATTAAAGACATTTGAGAATATATAGGAATCAAGTGAGTTCAAATTTTTTGGGAGATCCACAAGGCAATAAATTGAGACGGACAGCTGATTAATCTGAAAATTTAAATGCAACTCAATCTATTATAAAGCTCATCCTCAGCAGGAGCATGAACCCATCTTTGAAAATAATGCACTTCAACATTTTTTCCACAAACAATTTGGCTGGACTAAGTTGACAATTATGGAAAAATGTCCTTATTTTGTTAAGGAAATTAAGCAACCCCTTTCAAATTTAACATTTGTGAGGCTAAAGTACAGCCATTTGACTATTTGTTCAGTAAATTTTTTTATAAATAATGATTTAAAATTTGAAAACGCGTAAAAGAAAAGTGCAACCAAGTACATAAGGATAACACAAATGAAATTTGTCCAGAAACATGCACTTTATATTCATTGGTAATCTTATAACTAAAAGCTATAGAATCTAAGAAACATAAGACCAAGTATAGCCTCACCTGTTTGGTCTTGAGGTCAAAATCAGCGGCTGTAGAACAAACAGAACAGCTTTCATTCCTAAAAGTAACAGGAAATGCAAAATAAGCACAATATGTCTCAGTAGTTAAAGGTTACACAGAACTGTGAAGCAAATAACTAGTTTCATCAATTTAAATGCTCAACACAAACTGAGACAAAGCCAACAAAGTATCAATCAAACAAGTCACTAAGTGTCCTGTGCAAGATCTATGACAGCAAAGAGCAGGCAAGTTAGACTACAGCCAAGAAAAAGTTTCCCATAGTGGAAGATCAGATGTACATTTCTTCATGATTTTATTATCCCTACAATATTAAAATATGAGCAAAGGACAGCTATAGGCAGGATACAAAGGTCATTTATTTTAGTCTGAAAAGTGAGGAGTTAACATTTGAATTCTGAATAGTAGAGAAAACTTCTAAGCCAAGACTGTGCCTGAGACAAGGCAGGGGCATAAGCATGAAGCAGACAGCCCTTATAAAAGATACTTATACAATGAAAGAAAAAGTTTGATGCTAACCTTTGCGATTGTTCAAGTTCTTTGCATCTGCCCAAAGCGTCATGATGACTCCTTTTTTCATCTTTAAGCTCATTTTCTAAATTTTCTATTTTCCTTCGCAGAAGGTCCACCTCAGATTCTAAGTTTGCCGAACGTGTTTCAAGTGATCTGTATGACTCTGCCATACATTTGAGTTGTGTCTCCGCCAAGCTATTTGACTTTTGAGCAGAAGCCAGTTGTGATTTAACTTCTGCTAGAAGCTGCTCGGTTTCATGTAATTGAGACCTAGTTACCTCTAGATTTTCGGTACATCTAGCTAAGTCCATTTCCATTTTGTCTTTCTCCAATTTCAATTCTTCAAACTGCTCCAACTTGAATTTGCTTGGTGTGGTGTGTGCTTCATAGCCAGAAACTACAATCCCATCATCTAGAACCTCAGGATCAACAGTAGAATTAGAATTGTGGGTGCAGCCATTTTGATAACTTTGTCCTGATGAATCCTTTTGAATTACCTTATTCTCTGGTAAAGCAATCTTATCTATGCAATCTGGACTATGAATTTCTACTTCATTACCCTTAAAACCCAGGATACTAAATCTTAGTTCACTGGCTTCAGATAAAACTTGAGAAAGATCAAAAATAAAGTCAACCACACTTTTGTCACCGAACAGCACCTTATTAAATGTAACAGAGAACTCCTCAATTTTTTGGCTAAATCCATTGGCATCGGAAGATATATCATGAACTGCCCTCGCTTCTTTGCCCAGGAACACTACAAAGTCATGAATCTGTGAAATGGCAGCCCCCAATTCTTGGCTGATAACCTGCGCAATTTGTGTTACTGCCTTACTATCTTGTGACAAGGTGAAGTCCTTCTCTGCACTTAAACCAGCATCTTCGGGATAAACCTGCTCGTTGCACGTGGCATCAGAACAATGTACTTTCTTAGAGGCAGAACTTACAGAGTGCTGATTCAGAGTATCATCTACATCTTGCACAGCGCGTTTAAAATCCTCCAAAATTTTCCCCATATCAGCATCCTTAGACATAGACTTAAGCACCATAGAGATTCTTGATCGAAGCTTCATAACTGGAAGCTGGTCTGAATCAGATTCAGGACTCTCCGGTGAAAGATCCTTATTAGAAGATACATGATTTACCAAGGGATTTAAATCACACTGCTTTTCAGACTCAACACCCTTGCCAGAAGTCGACTCCTCAGAAGCATCAGAGTTCACTAGATCTAATTTCTTATTGTTGAAACAATCTGAATTGTTGACAGAACCATTTGCATTTGAATCATTTGATAAACAAGCCAACTTCTCCATCTCGAGAAAATCGTCCATAAGCTCCAAGCGATTTACATTATCAGCCTTGTTTGACTTCTCAATGTACTTATCCTTCTTGACTTGGGAGAGCTCAGAGATCAACGTTGTTACCCATGACTCAGCACAACTTCCCATGTCGTCATTTCCATCTTCAGACATGGAGGTCAAGCTTGGTGGATTGCTTGCATTTTGACTTGAATAGACTTCAGCAGGAATGTGAACACTAGATTTCAGAGTACTTTTCTGTTGCACTGGAGCTTCTAAACTTTGAAGCCTGCTTGCTGTCTTAGCACAAAGATTCCTTGAAGCCTGCAACTCACTATTACGTTTTGCCAAAGCTTCTTTCAGCATCTTCGTTTCTTCTTCCATTGCCAAAAAGCGTTCCGTTAGAAACTCATTCTCTTTATGGAATTTTTGTACATACTCAAGGGAAAAGTCGGGCACTGGAGACAGGTGGGGACTAGGAGGCTTAACAGGAGACCTCCTTAGTCGAGTGTCTCCATAATCCCGGCCTAAGTTCTCAACCTCTAGCTTCATTTGGGCAAGTGCAGCAGGACCAGGCAACTTCTTTCGCACCAGACCGCGTAATCTTTGGCATTCTGCCTCCAACTTAGCTATTTTTTTTACACCCTCCGTATGGTGCTTGTTGGCTGCTTCTGCAGACCTCAAGCTCATGTTCTTTTCTTCATTACGAATTTCCAGCTCTTTGGAAATTACATGGAGTTCGTATTTGTGTGAATTAATTTCCTTGTCACACAATTCAATATTACTCTTTAAAAGCTCAATTTCAGCCTCAGCTTGTGACTTTTCTTCACTTATCTTGATTAGCATGTTAGAGCGCTCTTGCAATGATCTTGAAAGCGCAACACTTTCAGCTGCAGATCTGAGAAGTTCTTGGTCCATGTCAGCTATCTTTGCTTCAAACTCAATCCTGATTTTGTCCCATTGTTTGGTTTTAGTTAAAACAACATCTTGCAATTTCTGTTCATGTTCTTCCTTCAGATTTCGTATCTGTCGCATGCACTCTTTAAGGGCACCATCCAAATGTGATGCCCGATCTTCAGCAGTGAGCTTTGAAAGTGTAACGGACTCCAGATGATTTTTCAATGCCAAAGCTTCTGCTTCAGCCTTCTCCCACCCTGCAGCAAAAGAAAGTCTAAATGTGAAAAAATTTAAGCCAAAATCTCAAAGATGAACTGAAACACCTTCCATCTTTAACCAGCAACATTTCAGCAAATCCCTTCATGTAGAAGTAGCATTCATACCTGAGACAGCTTCTTCAGCAACTTTAGTATGCTGTTTCACCAGGTTGTCCTTGGTAGTAATTTCTGCCTGTGCTGCAGACAGCTTTTCATTCAAATCCTTTATCTGATCCTCCAGAGTCTGAACTTGTTCCTCATATGTCTTAACATGTTCCTCATATGTGTTAATTTGATCCTCCAAACCAGTCAGATTTGCATATGATTCCACAGAAATTTGGACGTAGTCTGGTTTTTTGTAGTTGTCCTGTTTTTTTAAGGAGAAGCACAAATAAGGAAAACTAATTAGTATATAAAAATAGCATGCAGATTCCTCTGCATACCTGGAAACATTAGAACATGTTAAATTTTTATACAAAAAGCTTCACCTCTAACAATGTGGTTTTCTGTTTGATATGCAATTTAGTAAATAATCTGAGAAAAAATGACACGGGGATGTAGGCAAAGTACCTGATCGCCTTGAGAACCAGCAGTAGCTTCTGATGCGGCAGCTGCTTTATCACCTTTATCAGATGACTTTTTCTTCCAGGGCCAACTCCGGCGGTCCATCTCAGTCTGTGAAGTGCATAAAAGTTGAGTAAAACGGCAGAAAATTAATTAAAGAAAAAAAAAACAACATACTAAGGAGTCAATGTGAATAATACAAAAATTGAAAATTTTAACAAGAAAGCCTCACAAGCTCTTTTACAATACAATCTTCAGCAGAAATTATGAAGACTTAAATAATATATTTTGAAGAGAACAAGAAAAGAAACAAGGATATGCTGTTTTCAGCATTATTCTTAAGCATAAATTCCTTATTTATTGTGACACTATTTTCAGTTGGTTATGTGATTATCCATGACATAGAGAAACCTAACATAACAATCTTTAAAAAAAATGTTATTTGGCAGAAAGCTGCTATTTATCACAAAATACTGCACAAATGATATGCATATATAAAACGTTACGGGTTAAAAAAAACCTAGGATAAAAGAAAAAGAAAACTAAATACCTAATCACTAACAATCATGAAGCATACATTACCATATATCCACTGAGGTAACCCTCAAATATCACGAAAAAGATAAGCTTATTAATTTGTCGCTCATTCTCATGAATTAAATGCATAAGTCTAAGCAAGGTTGCACATGGAGGTCACTTTACAAAGGCATACTTCTCTCGAAAAATAGGTATGCAGCATGCCCTCCTTAATTAAAACTAAATTAATCCATTGACCAAACTTGATGTCCTTGAAGGATATCTTGAGAACATGAACTCAGACTATCTAGCCAAAGCCATATGCATTGTGAGCTAAGAAAGCATCTGTGTCCAACCTTTTGAATTGTAATGCCAATCCTTAATAAAAGATTCGAAAATTAACTTAAAACATAAGAATGATGAGATATGCAACAATAACTTATCATAAGATTAATTAATTAGGTAGCATTTCTTTCATTCATCGAATTCATCAATACACCAACATTACATGATCATTGACTAAATTAATTCACAAAACCATAAATTCTCTTCTTGTCACCGAGAAAACTAAGATTTGCAAGTAACAGGCACAAAGAATCAGATATTCTCTTCTTTTTCCAACACTTCCTCATCGAATAATTAGAAACAGAAGAAGAAGAAGAAGAAGATAAAAAAGAACTGATTTCACGAGAATCACTATACAAAAGAAATAGGAAAAAGAGGAAACCACCCAACGATACGCTGTCAATTTAACACCACCTCATCTCTGACTTTAGATTGCATGATAACAACTGCCAAGATCTAATCGCAGAGCTTTTCATAGCTTAAGATCTTATAAATCAGAAGAAACTTTCACATCAATTACAGAAGACACACAATCAGTTCAAAACCGACTATTCATTCATTAATTTATTTTTTTAAGAAAATAGAAGAATTAGTAGCCTTCTTTTCCACCAAATGCGAACCGAATCAATCAAAGACTGCATCACCATTAGTAAGATGAGAAAGTTTTGAATAAGATTTCACCTGAAAATAGTGACAGCACTCAGATTTTGGGGACCAACACCAAGAAGAACTGATACTATACCACAAAGTTGGTGACTAAAATCAGAGAAAGAGGAAAAAAGGAAAATAATAATCTCTTAAAATTTGCTCAGGGAAATGGTCACAATTATATACTAAAATTAGTGAATCAAAACTAGAAAGCAACGCAACAAAACCTTGAGACGGAAGCAATCCAGATTCCAGAACAGAACCCTCACCGACAGAAAGAGATAACAAACAATCTTATAAAGTATTGAAAACAGTTAATCTGTTTCAGATAAAACCAAAAATTGTGATCAATAAAAAAATTAAAATTCAGAAAAGAACGAATAACAGAAACAGAAACAGAAACGCTTCTGTTCTCGTATCTCATTTACACTACACTCATCACCGGCATTCACATTCATAAAACGAAGAAAACAATATACGAAATTTAAACAACAATTTATCCAAAATCTACTTACCGGGAGAAATGTAGCTTCAAGAGATAATCAACAGGAAAAAAACGTACCAAGGAAATACTATCAATGGATTAAGGTTTTCAGCTAAAGTAGAAGGAGTTGCTCAAAGATTTGGAAATGGAGATCTAAAATTGAGATTTTCATTTTGTGTTTTGCTTTCAGTTCTAGAGAGAGAGAGAGAGAGAGATGGTGGTGGCGAAGGAGAAGGAGAAGGAGAAGGAGGAAGAGAAAGAGGTACTAGTGATGGTGGGTAAGGTGAAATATTCGGATTTAGGTGACACTTAAAAGACACGCTGTAAAAGCTCCAAAAATCATCACCTTTAAATTATTAATAATTTTATTTTGGTTTAATCGTAAAAAAAAATTAAATTTAGGGTTAAGTCACTGTTTGTTTTTTAATTTTTAAAAAAATAATTTAATCTGATTTTATTCATTTGAAATAATTCAACCTATTGATTTGATTACGATCAAATTCCGATTAAATTACAATCAAAAGATAATCGAAAAACTTAATATGTATATATATGTTAACTTATTAAATTATATGATAAATATATTAAAGTTTTTTAGTATTTTTTTATCCAAATTTAATCGAAATCAAATTAATAAATTGAATGACTCAAATTGACAAAATCAATTATTAAATTGTTATTTTGAGCAAACTGCTACTTAACAGTGATTTATAAACAAAATTGCAATTAAGCCTTCTATTTTTTTTAGGGAAATAAAACCAACCAGCAAAAATTCGGGGAATACCGTTTAAAAAAAAAACTGCAGATGGTTTCTCTTTTTAAATATTAATAAAAGAAATACTAAAAATCCTTAGACCAAAGTGATTGGAGGTTTGACGGATTTACCCTTTCAGAGATGCTGAATGACGGATCCATACACTTGTACTAGAAGCAAGAGCGTGGTGATAGCTGTATCCGATATTTGGAAAGTTCTGTTTTCTCTGTTGTATTGTGTATGTAACGACTTTGGAGTTGGACCACCGTCACTACTCACTACAGCTCATAAGTTTACAATTTACAAAGTGTGTAGTGGCTGCGACATGTGCTTTCAACTCTATGGGGACATCGCATCTAGGCCGTTCATCAAATACCTTGTGAGAGATTTTCTGTGATCACCATGAGATCTGCTCTAAATTGTAATCAATCTAGATCTGACCCACAACCAAAATTGTGTCGTTGATGTCGATTCCTCGAGATCTACGCTGATGATAGTAAATGCTAGCAACTGTGACTGTTTGAGAAGGGAGACATAATAATCTCTGGAGCAGCAACCTAGATCACTGGACCCAAGAAAAGGAACAAGACGGCCTAGAAGTTTTTTTTTTTTTTTATTTGTAAGGTAAATATATTGTTAAAAAATTATATACAAAAATACACTAATATATTCAGTAGATATGAATATAAGAGTATTTACAAGTTTAATCTAAAATCAAAAAAAGTAACATACAAACTTTAAATACACAGAATTTTGATTTTCCTAACAATGCTGTTAGGTTGGATTGCTGTGCCTTCAAATTGTATAGTATTCTTTGCTAACCATATGTGGTGGACTCTGCTAGCCAGAGCCGTCCTCTTAGCCTTAGCTATTGGACCTTTCCCACGAGCCTCTTTATGAATTCATTTAGTTACACTTTTAATTATATACATATATCTTCTACAGTCTAATCAGACTTTAATTTCTTTTCATATATTCTTACTGATTTGGTATGAGAAAAAGATGTGATTAATTAACTTTTCAGAGTCTCTACACAAGAGGTAGATTCTGTCCATTTCAGTGAACATGAGCTTATCATTGGTGAACAGTTTATCCCTAATGACTAACCATAAAATGAATGTATGCTTAAGAGTGCAGCTGCTGCTCCACATCACATATGCCCATTTAGCCTTTGATCCTTAAGGTCTAAAGAAGTCATAAACCTCCTTTAGGACTAGTAGTTTTATTTTGTTTGTGCAATCTGAGTTAAATACCGAATGAAGATTCCCAAAATGCCCAATTAGAAAACAAAGCCGAATTAGGTAGTGAAATGAATGGTTGGCCTAACGCAAATAGAAAAATATAACCTATACAATAAGGTCTGAGAAGGCTGAGTTAGCCAAATCAAGAATGCAAAGTTTATTTGGCAATTTTAAGGATGAGGGTTACCGTTTTGACGCCATTGACAGCTAAAATTGTTACATGCAATGCATGCTTCAATCGAGTACATGCATTGCAAGAAAGAATTTTTGTTATAAATTTCATCACTCGCGACTATAATCATTTGAATATATTTTAACATTAAGGATATTTTGATTATTATAAAAAATATATCTAATTAAAATTTTGATTTTTCAAATAAATTGTTTTGATGCTGCTTAATGGTGGAAATTGATGTTTTTAGGTGAATTGTGGGTTTTATAAATGTTTAGTTTGTTAATGTCGTTTCAACAAATTTAGAGGTAGTGCAATGTAATTTGTCCTTATTTATATAGTGATCATATGACCTACTTATCTCAAACTCAAATATCAACTATAGCTTACACTAACTAACTCATATTAGACGCATTAAAGTATTAGATCAACTTTAAATAGATTGTTTTATTAAGCTCATTGTATATATGTTCAAATTAGTAGACCAATCACTTACCCCGTTTAAAGTAAAACTCAATCAATGTTAGCCCATGCAAATAAAATAATTTAACATTCTCCAATTTGGGCCATATTAATCAAGGTTAATTTTGAAAACAATTTTTATCTTTTAAAAATGAATCTCAAGTTAAGTTAATTGTAAATTTTTATGTGCACATTTTAAAACAATACTCTAGAGACTACTTTAAGTGACAATCCGGTCCAATAAAGTCCTCAACACCTATTCATGGCGATAACTGCATCTTTTGTACGAGACCTGACATTCTATGATCACGAGAGTCAATAAAATCCACTGACATTAATCTAATATGATAGTGTGTGTAGCAACAAACAAATCCACAAAGTAGTCCCTTTCTATGTTGTCATCTTATCGGTCACTTTTGATTTTTTCTTCCTTAAGTAATACAGGTACACTAAAGAAAATACTTTATGGTTTTCTACACAAAAACTTGTATGTTTTATCTTAAATATCTCGATATATTCTTTATGTGTCACAAGACATACCATTAAAGTTAATAAATGAATACCTATACCTTTGCTTAAGATTGACATATATCTTAAGACTTTTAATATATATATGCATTTGACAATACAAATATATAAAGCATCCATATACTAGATATTAATGAATTTGCATGCAATGATCGTTTGCAGCATACTATGCCAAATACATCACCAAAAGATGTAAGGAGTAATGTAAACAGATAGAGTAAATGAAATACTTTTCACTAACCAAGTAGATCTAAAGATACCATAAGATCATACTTTAAGCATATATGTCACTTGCATACATTAGGGCAAAGACCCTTGGTTAGATCATTAACAACTAAATTATACATTCAATTATTCTTCTCTGTAATGTCACTCTACTTTATTAATTTCATTAACAGTCAAGAACTTTACCTCAAGATGCGTGGACCCTATGAATCCTTCATTGAGAACAATTATTATTACAGTACAACCGTATGGATCTATCAATAGAGATTACCATGAACGATTCGACAATTAGATTCTTCAATCAAGCAGCTTGTGTAGCAGCCCAAAACATGCCATAACCTAAGCTCACATGATAGAAGAAACAACAAGTATATATCTGACACTTTCCTAAATTAGGACATCCTGCAACTATAACTATATAATATGATGAAAACTTGCTTTTATACTTACAAATGGTTAAGTTTGAATCCGTATATCCCATCATCACAAGATTTTTGAAAACCTTTTGTAAACTAGTTCGAAATCCTGAGACCTCTTCAAGTACCTTGTGATTTTCTAAATAACCACCTAATGACCTAGATCATTTAGGCTCTTAAGAGATTCCCATTGCAAAAACAACGTAGAGATGCCAATTTTAGGCTCTCAATTGTTATAACACTAAATATCAATTGATAATCTGGCTCATTTATGTAATTATGTATGTTCATGTAATTATGTAGAACCCTTAAAACTTGTTAAGCATAAAACTAAAAAATGATTTTACAAAATGATAAACAATTTTGCACTTGTTCTATATATGAATTAATCACTTAGAATTAATTGTATGTAACATTAATTTAGCTATAATTATTATTTAATAGAATAAATAAAAATTAAGGATATTGGTACTTAAAAGTTAAAAACCTATCAATTAGTTGATAAAAATTAATTAACTAATTAATTTCGATATAATTGATTTTATTTGATAATTAGTCACCTATCATCTCAGTTTATTCTAAAAAAGAGTATATCATTTCGGATTCAGGTCCTTTCAGATTTCGAGTCACTCTGAGTTCAGACCAAGCCAAATTTGAATTATTTTAAGCTTCAAATTACTTGGATTTGAATTGAACTAAGTTCAGATCATATTATTTTAATAAATTTATATTCGAGTTGAATTTAATCAAGTTTTAAGCCGAGTTTTTTAAATCGAACCTCTCAAATGAGTCAAACTAATCCATTTAGTTCTATATCTAATTTTAAAGATATCTTTTTACCACACCATTCGTTAGAACTAGTTTTTCCTTCGATAACCAAACAAATTATTTTGAAAAAAAAAATACATCAAAAAATAACTTGAGTTAAGTGGATTGAATAAAAATATTATTTTTTCAATGTAAAAAAAATATTATTTTTTGGCTTGTGAAAAATATCAATAAAAAAGATTGACGGATATTTTTTGGCCATCAATGTAGAAAAAAACAAAATCGAAAATAAATTATGAAATTACAGGATAAAGATTAGTTGTGACAAAATTTTCAACTATATTGCATGGTTCTGTAGCTGAAGAGCAGAGTAGGATAAAGCGTACAAATTACAAAAACCACCGACAGGGTACGTTTCCGACGAGTTAAATAGTCAACCATGTTTGGTTGATCTGACCTTTGCTTTCAGTCTATTAACTGAAGCTGCCCGTGCGAGACCCAGACAAGTTACTTTTCCCATTGTAACTTGCTATTTCGTCGACTATCAGATCTTTTTATCTTTGATTTATTACCTTTGACGGCTGTGATTTGCACTGTCGATTCTTAGTTTCAGGCAGTGATAATGTCTGACGTAGGAGAAAACACTGTTGGAATTCTCAAAAAGTAAATTTTTGTACGGCTTCTGTCCAAAACTTAAGTTTTAAATTGGTTAGAAAATTTTATTGATATTTTTTAAAAAATTATTAATAATTCAGACAAACATAAGATTTAAAAAAATGTTATCCATAAAATATTTTAAAAATAAAGATGAAAATTTTTAATCAATTCAAAATAATAAAATTAAATATAAAAATTAATAGACTTGTAAACTCAATCTAAATCAATATAATAGATTAAGTTCGATCAGAATAAAATTTTTCGAAATTGAATCCGCTTGCATCATAAAAAAAACCAAAATAAAGTTGTTATGTTTTATTCTATAATATTCAATATTTATTTAAAATTTTATTATATATTATTTAATTTTTATACTAAATATGAATAGTTAAAAAATAATATTTTTTTATCCTTAAATTTTATTTCAAGTTTTGCATACGGTGGGCTGTATAATAAATTCGAGAAATGCCATTTACAACGGGTCACAGCAGCGTGATTAGACAACTCAATTATATTCAGCGGGGAAAATCAAGTTGGATTTACGTATGTATGTTTTCTTGGGAATTCTTAAACTATCCGAGCGCGTGTTTAACATTCTCCCAGAAATGAGTATATTTACGGATTATTCTTTCTTAGCTAAATTTCATTCGTCATGTGCAGACGCGTTATTATTAAATCATGTGTAACGCTTTAAAGAGTAAAATCGCATCAATTCCGGGAGCTTGCCTGTACAACTTTGCTTCTGTTTTCGTCCTACGTATTCAAAATAATTTTAAATAAGTTATAAATTTTTTTTAGAGGTAAAAATTATAAAAAAAAAATTTCATTGGTAGAAATTCCTCCAATTTCAAACAGATCTAAATCTAGCCAAAAATTTCAGTAAAACAAAAAGGGCCCATAAAAGGTGCCCGAAGGGACTCTTTTATGTCTTTACCGTATAATGGTAGAGCAGAGAAGAGAGAGAGAGAGCAGAGTCCAATGGAAAGTTGGAAGAAAAAAAAAAAGGCAACAAAGAAAGAAAAGTGGGCCCCACAAACCACACGTTCCTGTTTTGTTGCGGCCTATTAATCGGGTAGGGACCACACACGAAAGAAAGCAACCACGTTTCAAAAAACCCGGGATGCTTAGGCCTTACATAGTTAGATAGTTACCGAGACTGACAGCGTCGGCAGAGAGAAGCAGAAGCCTCTCTAACCTTCCGATTACGACAAACTATTAATTATATCACCACTCACCAGAGATTAAAAAAAATAGAAAAAAGAAATCCTTCATTTTCGTAATTGTCGAATGTGAACACTGAGATTATCAAAATACCATCTAAGTCCCTGACATGCGACGGAGGACAACCACCTCTGTGTTACAGTAAAAAAAGGAACAAAAGGGCCCAGCATTACAGCATCCCAAGTACTGAATAATTTCAAGAAAAAAAATGAGTACTTGATAAAAAAGCCTGTCCTGTGACCGTCCACATTTTCAGTTAATTAACGTGTCTTAAGAGTATTTATCAAGTATCATTAAATAAAATAATTATGTTATAATTAATACAATATTTTATTTAAATTTATAAATATGTTTTTATACATAATTTATATACGAATTCATATATAAAGAATATATTTAAAATATTATTTATATTTAAACGTAAATTTAAAACTTAATACGTTTGCCTGTACATATTATTGCTGGTTAACAAGGTGTCTTTAGGACAACCATTGATCAATCCCTAATTCCTCAAAAGTTTTAGATTTTATAAAATTACCTCTATTGATTCTTACAAATAAATTTAAGTTAACAGATTTCAATGTAAAGAGAAAATGTGTAATTTTCTTTGATTTGAAATATAAAAAAAAATCATATCAATAACAATAATTTTAACATAAATTAAGTAAATTTAATTAAAAAAATACAATTTCAATATGGTTAAAAAATATCATTGTGTGGATGAATAAAAATTAAAAATAGGTTAGATTTTACTGTAAATAAATAATAAAAAATTACAATTAAATTCATCGAGTTTTACGACTTCTCTGTACGGAACTAAACACAAAGTCACCGGTGGTTTAGAGGACAAAGTTACAGAGAAAGAATCGTCTGATTTTGGGATAAAAAGGTACTTAATTTTTTTATTATTTGATTTTTTATTACCTATATATCTTGCTTCTTAATAAGGAGATTTTTTTCTTTTTAATTATTTTGTATGCCGTTTAGTTTGATCCCTACTTCCCTTGATCTTTTCACATCTGGTTTGGTGATAAAAAGGCGTTGAACTCTCACTGATTTTCTTTTGTTTATGTAGTTATATATATCCTGGAGAAAAACTTGGCTCTAAAATATAAGTCCTAAACATGAGCCAGTCAAGAATGTCTGTTAACCATGGTTTTGTCGATGAACCATATACGGAAATTTTTTATTGGTTTGGGTTTAAAACTTATATTTTAAATTTATTGGAAATTTTATTGATAATGTTAAAGAATTTTATTGATAATATTATTTTTGAGTTTTTTATTGTAAATGTATATATTTTTAATTAAATAATATTAACAATTTCTAATGTGGGGAGATTTTAAAGAGATTGTGGCCGACTCGGAGAAGAATGGAAGAGTGTTTCATAATAGAAGGCAAATTAAAGACTTCACGGATGATATCGAGAGAAGCAATTTGAATGATCTAGGCTATGTGGGGAGTTGGTTCACATGGAGTACCGGATGGGAAGGTCAATGCTTTTGTTGAGGAACGTCTTGACAGAATGCTAGTGTCGGATGGATGGAAGACAATGTTTCCACGCTACAAAGTTAGCTTGGTGCTGAACGATTCGAGACATATCAATTACACGAATTATAAACAGAAAGAAATTAAGACACGATATATCAGGTTCACCTTAGAATAGGGTTACATCTTACCAGAAATTTTATTATTATTAACCTCATAAATCTCTTGTTACAATGTGCGCTTAGTACATAGAGAATATTTATAAGCAACTTAAAACGCTCTAATTAGGGTTTTCGCCCAGTCACAAAAAATCACGGTTATTCATGGGCCAAAGCTCAAACCGTCGAGCAAAAAATCAGACCCAAAACATGTACAAAGCCTGAAATTTTCGTGGATGCTGCCCTCTAACCTCCGCCCATTCACTACAGAGCGGGACTCCGTGATCGTCAAGGGTTCTACAGATCTGTATCGGTGAACTATGCACCAACTCTAACAGGTGCCTCATTGTATCTCGGACATTGTCCTCTTTCTTTAGACACGGCGCTGCATCCTCAAGGCAATGATCAAAGAAAAAAGAAAAGTTTCTGTTCAAACAAATGTGGGTTAGATCTCCTCAATGCCAGGGGGTTATTAATGAGGGGTGGCTGTCGAGGTCTAAAAGGATACGATGGGAGGATGTAGTGGAGAAGATTAAAAAATACCAGGGTTCGTCTTTTGGGGTGGAAAGGAGATAGTTTGGGAAATGTCAATAAGAAGCTGACGGAATTAAAGAGTGAGCTGGGTAATGTGCAGGCAGATCCTTCCACGGGGGCAGCAAGAATGAAGGAAAAGGAGTTAAGTCTTTTGAAATTAATGAGCTTATGTAGAAGGAAGAGATCATGTGGATCGAGTGGCGTGGTTGAAGAAAGGCAACCGGAATACTGGGTGCTTTCATGCAATGGAAGTATAAGAGCCATAAATTAAAGAGCACTTAGAAAAAGCAGTGCTGAAACGTTGACAGAGATATCATCAGCATGCACCAAAGGTCCAATACTTCACATTTTTTCAAAAGCAAGCTGCAATTCATTGTCAAGTTTTAATCGGGATTACGTGAGAGAGAAGAAGAGAACGTCCATCGACATAGACTTTAGGATAACATAACTTAATTTAATTATACCCAGGTAGTTCTAACCTTTTTATTATGGTCTAATTGCATTATAACCTTTCTTTTTAAAAATTGATGGCTACACTTGTCTTAAAAATAATTCAAATAATATTACTTTTTAATAATTAAAATAAATTAATACTAATTCATATTTCTATTAAATAGATAAAAAAATATTTTTAATAAATAATAATCTCAACATTATCAAAATAATGGCATTGCAAATAAAAACCAGTGTAAAAAATTATCACCGACAGAAAATATCCATCAATGATAATTATTTCTTCAATTTTAAAAAGTACATCAAACCAAATAACATTGCATTAATGCGAAAAAATTCCATCCGTGATAATAATTTCCTTCATGAAAAAAATAAAAAGATTTTACTTCCAACGAGAAAAATAAAAAAAACAGTGTAATTTTCCGTCAAATTGGTAAACAGATATCACCGATAGGACATGCCATCAGTGATAACATTTTACTCATTACCAATGAAGTTTTTGCTGTCGATGAGTTCACGTCGATAAAGATATTAACACCCATCGATGATAACATTTTTTCTTGTAATGTTTGAGCTAAATACATAAGCAAATAAAACTAATTTAATACATGTTTAGTAGAGCTTTTAAAACAGTAGTTTTTGTTATCAAAAAGCAAAATTTATAGTAAACACTTATATTTTTTAACCTGCTTTTCTGATGAATCAGAAGCTGAAATCAATTTTTTTTTTAAAAAAATTGATTTAAACCCAAAATCATAAGGTGAGTTTTGTAGTTTTTAATTTCATAATTAATTTTAACACTATTTATATTTCTAAATTGTCATTATGTGATAAATGTATTTACATTATTACCACTAAATAAATCAACAACTAATTTTTTTAATTAAATTTTAAACGTAATAATGATTCATCTATTATTATTAAAATATCAGTCACACCGTTTGTTTCTCCGAAGCAATGGATCATATCAACGTTCTGAAAGTAACGAAAGATGCACCTCCAATCAGATAAGAGTGTGCAATCATGAAAGTATCTTTTATGGAGAGATTTTGACATCTTTGAATCTATCAGTTGTTATCCCATGCAATGAACTAACGGTGTTGTTCGGTAAATGATTAAAATTAATTTAAAATAAAAAAAATTTTACAAAATTTTAATTTTAATCATTTTATCGAACAATGTCAACGAAGAAATATCATTGAAAGTGAAGAAGATGAAAATGAAATTATTTTATTACACTCCCCTTGGACATCGCGACAACAAACTGTTTTAGATTTCTTTGTCTAAAATAGTTATAGCACAATATTAATTTATGTCTGAAGTGGATCGAATTAGCATTTTTCAAATAAATGTGAAGGGACGGGTCGACATAAATAGTACTAGAGAAGATACGAGTGAACAACTAGATTAGATAGCAATAAGGTAACACAGACAATGAAATAACAAGCTAACAACTGGTTTTATACCCACTAATCAATCTGATAATTATGTTCAAACTCTTTCTTACAATAGAGAAGCATAGGCAAAACCATGAATCACGGGCCAACTTGATTTCAGCAAACATTAGAACAAATACTATCCCATCAGGCCCCTATAATTGTCGCTTAATTAATTGCTCTCTATTTGGCTCAACTCAATTTTCTCCTTTAATTCAAATTATAATTAATTAATTAATTACATTTTGATTTAATTAATAATTTAAATTAATGAAAACTTTCATTTCCATCTTTCTTTCATGCCCTATTTTGAACTTAATCAATTTTTGTTATATTATATTTTTGTTAAAAAATTACAATATTAAATTAAAAATACTCATATGAAAAGGGGAAAAATATCAAGCTCAACATATATCAATAATCACGGGGTTAATTCAACGGTTACATTTTTTCTCACGTGAAAATTAATATTTAGGTTTAATCGAGTTGTCACGGCTTAAAAAAAGAGAATATATATATATATACACATATATATATATATAGCTAATTGACAAAAAAAATTTAAGTAAAAAAATTCTTTAAATTTGGAGACAAATGGTGAAAAAAAAAAAGAAATATAAATAACCTCTTTGACAATGAAAAACCTTTTTTAAAGTAAAAAAAAAAATTCATTAAATTCATAGCGGAGACAAGTGGTTAGTGATATTAACATCCTTAGCATCCGCGCAGAGAGAGAGAGAGAGTGTTCCAACACGGAGAGGTGATATTACAAAATCGAAAATATTTATTAAAAAATTAAATGATAATTTTAATATTTAATTTTTTAAAAAAATTAATATAATTATTATTTGATTTTTTATAATTAATAAATGATTTTTTCTATTATAGGATCGAGACTCTTACCAACAACAATGTGCAATTATATAATTTTATTACCATCTATTATCTGTGTGTGGGAATTTTCAACCTTTGCTTTGTTGGTACGAAAGATTTTTTATATGGGTCGGAATAAGATGAAAATGGAGCCAAATTAGACCCTTTGGGACCCAACACCTACAGAAGACAGCTTTAGGCCACCTCTCCATCACCCTCAAAGTAAAGACGTTTTATTTATTTCTTTCTTTCTTTCTTTGGATTCGATTTGCAGTGACTTTGGTACTTCACCAAGTCATCTGCACTTTTTCTTTTGCTTTTTCCCATGGTGATCATCATAATCATCATCATAAATCTGCTTGCTGTTATTTGTCTTAACTTTAGCATTAGTTAATGCTTTATGCGGCTGCTAATTACAAAAAGGAATGATACTCTATAGAGATGCCAATATTCTTACTAAATCAAAGGCTAATACTGTATCCGCAATTACTTTTTGTGTGGATATTTGATTAAATCATTAAAATTTTAAAAATTATAAATTGATTAAGTTTTTATGATTTAAATTGAATTTAATACAACCCAAATAAAATTATGCTACACTTTATTATTCATTTGTAGAGTAATATTTCAAATTCGATTTGAATTGTCATTTTTAAACGAAAATAATTTTTTGTTTGAAAAATTGAAGAGGAAAAGAAAATATAAAGGGAAAATGAAAATAAAATAAAAGAAAATTAAAGAATAGATGTGCTTTTGTTTAAATGTTTAAAAGTAAAAAAGAAAAGAAATAATATAACAAAGTATACTATTTTTAGGTTATTCGTTAATATAAAAAATGTCATTAAAACTTAGATATAATGACACATACAATAAATATTATAAATGAGGTACATCTGTTTTAAATCTAAAAGTAGGATTTAAAAGAAAATAAAAATGTATATGAACCCTTCAATTTTAATGTTCTTATTAATTTTTTTTCAAACATTATTGTTTTTTTCAATTCAAACACGCGGAAAAAAGCTAAAACAAATCTCAATAATTCAATAAAAACCCAATAATTAATCAATGGGGCATGAGAGTCAACTAAAATTTTACGGTATCTCATTGCATTTTATTGCCTTTATTTATCTTTTGCTACAGATGAAAAATGGACGTCCAAATCACACAATAGGAAAAAGAAGCCTCTACAGTTGAAAAATGATACGTCGATGTTGTTATCGTTAATGGTGGATTTAAAAATCACTTCGCTAATTAACGAAAATCAAATATTACATTTGATTTAATGAGTAAATATTATATTACTTTTCGGTTTAGAATAGTTTACGTGGGTAATATTTTCTCTGTAAACAAAACTTAGCTAAATATGAATAAAAAATTATTTTCATTGTTAGTCTATTAAATACTAAACAGTTTATGACATTTTGTTATTTTATCATAAACTATTCAAAAATCATAAATTATCTCAACATTTAGACTAATAAATTATCTCAACGGTTAGACTAACCGTGATCCTAATGAGAGTAGCTCTCTACCTTTTCCTAATCACAATTCTTTTATAGAATGACAAGTGATACTCTTAAATATGTTAACAAAATATTTCTTTGTAAATAAATTACCACTATGGCAACAAAATTGGCCGAAGGTTAAATTGGTGCATAGTTTTCAATCAGTGTTAAACTGACGTAAATTTAAACTTGAGGGACCATATAAAAAATACAGGGCAAATTATGCCATGTATTTTTTATAGTGCTGTATCAGTCCAGAATTTCTCCTAAACTGAATTGTTTAGCCACTTTGTTAAAATGAAACGAAAATATCCAAACCATAACTATTTATTGTTTGGTATCTTGTTTTCTCAAACAAGCCAACAATAAGATTTTTTTATTCACGTGATGATCAAGAGAGAGAAGTCCTACTACTCTTTGTAGTAGGCCAAGGGTTGAGAACGGATTGTAGAGAAGGGATTGAGACTTTCTTTTGTTTGGAAGTTTTATATAGGGACGAGCATAAGTTGTTTTGGATCGGGTTATCTTAAAATTTCAACCCAACCCATTTATATCGGATTAGAAAAATTTCAACCCAACCCAACCCATGAAACCATCCAACCTCAACTCAACCCAACCCATTCTAATTGGTTTGGGTCACCGAGTTGATATATATTTTTTATTAAATAATTAAATCATATATATTACATAACAAAAAAATATTCTATTAAATCCAAAACTAAATCCATTCATATTACCAGTAAAATATGTGTGTTTGACAGCACAAAGAATATTTGATAACATGGAAAAGATAACAATTTTCTCATGGACTACAATGGTTGTAGGCTATGTTAAATTTGGTTTTTTCGATACTGCTAAATAAGCTTTTTGATTACATGCAAGAGAAGGATGTTGTGCCATGGAATGCCATAGTTGGAGGCTACGTTGAAGCCAAACTTGGTAAGGATGTTTTGGCATTGTTTCATAAAATGCAAGTGAGTAATATAAAGCTTGATGAAGTGACCATGGTCAATTGCTTATCTGCATGCTCACAATCTGGAGCTCTTGATGTTAGAATATGGATTCATTGTTATATTGAAAAACACAATCTTCATCTGAATGTTTCGTTAGGAACTGCTTTAGTTGACATGAATTTAACCTACTTTAGAAGACTGTTCAATTACGAAGGAAATTTAGATTTTTGCACAATTGCTAATAATATATTTTTGTAACTCAGCATTTGTTAGCCATGTTAATGCTTTCTCACTAATCAGTCTAATTTTTGGACTATGCTTTAATGCACTTTAAAGAGACATATGGGCTCTTAAAAGATCACAGAGAGGTAAATTGAATGGTTCAATAATGTTTGCATGAAAGGCTTCCAGCAAGTTGGTATTACTAAGCTTTATCATGCATTCAACATTTCTTTCATCAATATTATGGTACATCTTTTTAGAATATATATTTACCTGCATATATTGATATCGATTAGAATATTGTAGGTTAGAGTGTTAATTTCTATGTTTATTTTATAGTTACAATGGTACAAAAAATCAAACTTTTGTTAGCATAAGTTAATTGTGCATTTATTTATTCTGATTGAAGTTTTGCTTAAGAATAATTATGAAAACTATTTCATAACTCAAAATCATTATTTTTTTCTAATGTAAATATTTAAAACTAAAATTTGGGTAATTGAAAAGTATGAGACTTGTTTGGACATTAGAGTATCTGCTACATATAATTTTACACACTATTAGTAATTATAATGAACATTTTATGATTATATATTTTACAATTATACTATACTTATTTATACACTATTTTATATTCAATAAATATAAAATATATAATTAAATATTTAACCGGGTTATCGGTTTGGATCAAGTTGAAAATTTTGAACCCATGACCCAACCTAACCCACCGGGTTAAAAATATTTTCAACCCAACCCAACCCAACTCAACCCATTATATCGGTTTGGGTCGGGTTCGCGAATCAACTGGGTTTCATGCTCACCCTTAAAAAATAAAAGAGAGTAAACGAGGGTTATAAGCTCATTTTTAATGAAAATCTTACAAATCTTCCAATTTGAGGTGTTAAAATAATTAATAAGTTGAGCGGTTTTGAAAGGTTAAAGAGAAAATCTCAATACTTTTTTTTTTCTTTTTATAAAAATAACATGATATTCATTCAATAATATATTAATCCAAATTTTTATAAAATTAACATAACATTCATTCAACAATATATTAATCCAAAAATCCTCCCAGAGGATTTTGTCCCCCTCTCTATATTTCTTAAGTGGCATGTGTAGACATAGAACCCACTCAATAGTGAATATTGTTCGATGCCACTTGTGGTACTAAGCAGAAAGGATCGCTTTGGAGATTTTTATCTTCTGTAATTAACCTTTATTGTCTCCAACAACCGGCAATCTGATTAAAAACCAATGTTTTCAAGAACCGGGCAGCCTCTGAATTGTGATCAAGTTGGTCTTAGGCCAAACTGCCCAACTTGTCGGCCTTAACACATTGCCTGCTTGGGTTCCTTAAAAATTACCCAAAATAATTTGCTTTTGGGTTGGGCCTATTGAAAACGTTATTGGAGCTCGAAGGAGTTCGGTTTCTGAACCCCTTCACTGACTCTTTTACAGAGAAGTTATAACTATCTTTCTCGAAACACTTACAAAATATTCAAATATTATACAAATGCATATGCATGTACAAGTACAATCATGCAACCGTACAATTGTCTTTACAAATATATACAACTATTTATCCCATTTCTTTTCTTTTGTTCTTTCTTTCTTTATTTCCTTTCTTTTGTCTTTCCTTCTTTTTACACTGTTTAAAGATGCCAACAGCAAGGATTTAACTAAAACTTACTTCGAGTCTCAGGTCAAGGATATACGGTTCTTATCTACGGTATGAAATCATTTAATATTAAGGAATGAGCTTCACAAACTTAGTGAATTATAATTTATTAAAATTACTCGATTTGTATACTTCTAGTCATATTTTATATCTCAATTCTTATATAGATAGTTCAAATTATTTATCTATCAATTCTCAAATCATATGGTTTCAATCATCATATATATCTTCTTTCTAATTTCATCTCATATACTTCAATCAATTATAAATTATCACTTTAATATTATTTTTATCATCTTTTCATCATATTTACCTTAATCATGAGATTCACATCACACAATAGTCATGTATTGTATATCATATTAAATCAAGTATTCATTAATTATCATCATAATTGTCTCATCATGAGACTCATAATTATATCATCATTTCATAATTAAACTGATGCTTTAGCATCTCAGTTATAGTAAATGTAAACATAAATGCATCCACAACCCCACTTTATCATCTTATTTCTCATCATTTTATTTCTTTATTTCATATCTCATCGCATCTCCTTCATACTATTAACGTATGGGTAATTCATCCGTTTTCGAGTATCCAAACCAGTCTCTAATACAGCTTTTGGGAATGTCTCTTCACATGTCGACATGTTTCATCCAAACCAACCATGGTTATGGTCTTCTAGTAATGCATATGAACAACCACGTACAAGCAAGCATATCATATTATCATACAATTCAAAATTGTTTTCTTTCATAAAATCTTTATTTTTCATCATATAAGTCGAATCATCTTGAAGAAATTTTGAAAAAATTTCATCATAAAATTAATCCTTAATTTTGAAGAAATTATGCCCAAATCTTGGAATCATAAGGCAACAACCAAAGAAGCACAGACCACCACTGATGTCCTTGGAGCCTCTCTTGATCAAACCCATCTCCCATTCATGGGGGCTCTAGTAATTCAACTACCAAAACCACCACCAAGGGACCTTCCAAGGACCGCCACACCAAAGTTGACAGTTGTGGTCGCCACATCTGCATGCCGGCGATCTACGTCGCTAGAGTAAGTCTAAAATCGCCACCATTGTCACCGATCCAACCGCTAAATAGATGAATTCCAATGGGAATTTTGTTGCTGGAGATGACACGAAGTGTTGAAATTACTTAAATGTCATGCTCGCAAGTGTTGATTGTGCTGTTACTTTTTTTTCACCACATCCTTTAGCACGCAAAGTTAAAAGTTTACCAACCAACTTTTGAAACTACGGGTCTGTATATGTAGGTTATGTCATTCTATAGATGGCTAAATGTAATTTTTTCAATATCAAATGATAAAGATAATATATCACCCACATCATCCAAAATCTAAATACTAATACAAGTAACACAAATATGATGATTTATCACCTACATCATCCAAGATAGAACTATTGCTTTTCCTTATGAAACTTAATAGATTAAAACCATCAGTTTGGATGGTTCCATTAAAGATGGAGAAGCAAAACCAATTTTGATGTGTTGACTAATGTTGGAGGTGATGGTGGGATGAGAGGAATTCTGGAAAGTGTTTGAAGAAATTCTGGACAGAATGTAGTAAAAAGGTTGATCTTGTTTCGAGCACAAGACAAGCTCCTAAAAGAAGTTATTATTTCTTACCCTCAATCCATACAATAGAGCTATATATGTAGCTCCTATCCTAGTTAGTTACAACTAATCCGAAGAGTTCAATGATGCTAGCTAATTAACAACTTTTGTAACTATCTTCTAATGAACTAACAAATTGCTTCTTTGGTGCTAGGTACTACTTCTCCTTATTACTCTTTTGTTTGACCATACCATGCTAGTTTCTTCAAGGTTGATCAATCTCTCAACTTCATTCCTGTATAAATATTGTCCATATGGAGAGCCACCTTGTCCTCAAGGTGAAGATCAAGCTAGAGTTGCTACACTGTGTGAGCAGCTTCCCATTATGCATCCTCTAAAGGCATTTGATCCCATTGAACTAAGTATTGGTGAACCCAGTTGCCTTGCTTTAAGATATCCCTTTCTCCCAAGATAGCTATTAGATTATAAACAGGGTGTGAGGTGGAACAATCCTTAGGAAGAGGGCATGGCTGTATGGTGGAACCTTTAAAAGGTTTTAAAAGAGATATATGGAAGATAAGGTAGAGGTTACACCCTTATGAAAGTTGTACTTTGTATGCAACTTTACCTATTCTTTCCAGAATAGAAAAGGGTCCAAAAATATTTCTTTCCTAGCTTTTGTGAAGCTTTTGTTGCTAGTGAATATTGCCTGTGGGGCTGCAATTTGATGAGAACTATGTCACCCACTTAAATTTCATCTCATTTCTATGGTGGTCATCCTGTTGCTTCATTCTTTGCTGGGCTTTTAACAAGTAAGTTCTGACTTGTCATAGAATATCTTCTCTAGTACTTTAGTCATTATCAATAGCTTCAATAGTGGATGAACCTCTGCAGTATGTTGGAATGGTTGGTGGAGTTCTCCTAAAGGCTACCTGAAAATGAGTCATGCCAAGAGAAGAGTGAAAACAAATGTTGTAATGGTATTCTTCACAAGCCAACTAAGTAGACCACTGCTGGGGTTGATATGCCACGAAGGATCTTAAAAGTTGTTCCAAGCATCAGTTGACAATTTCTGTTTGTCTATTTGTTTGAAGGTGATAAGAAGTGCTCATCCTTAGCTGAGTGCCTTGTAACTCGAACAGTTTTCTTCCAAAATTGGTTGGTAAAGAGAGGATCCCTATTACTAATAACAATGGACTTTGGAATACCATGTAGCTTATAGATGGTGTGCATATAGATAGCTACCACTTTGCTTGCTGTGAAATTATAAATCAGAGGTGGAAAATGTGCTAATTTGTTGAACCTATCTACTACCACAAAGATATCAGTGAAACTATGAGGGGGTGGTAAGTATATTATAAATCATGGAGATATCCTCCCATATCTGTTCGAAACCTAAAAGGGGTTGTAGTAAGCCATATGGCTTGACATTGAGAGCTTTTACTTGCTGGAAATTGAGACACTTTGACAAAAATTGAGCGATATCCTTTCTCATATCCTTCCAATGAAAGCTAGCTGCTAACTTGATGTAAGTTCTCAAAATGCTAGCATGACAACCTGATGGAGTGGCAGGGCACTTAGTGATGAACAAGTGCTTCAAGGTGGAACTTTTTCCTAGAAAAAATTTTCCTTTAAAATAAAAAGTTCCATCCTTTACGGACCACACTTTATGCTGTTGAGGCTCTTTAGTGCAAGCCAATTATAAGGATACAATTTCACTGTCTTCTTGGAGTTCTTTTTTGAGGTCATCCGGAAAGGTAAAGATAGGCATTGAAAAGGCTAAGCAGGTTTCCAACTAGGCAGTCCTGAGAGAGCATCAGCAGGTTATATAGGATTTTATAGGAGAATCCTATGAGCTTGATCAAATAATGTTACTGTTCACGAGTCTGGATTGGCTATTCCATCGGGTTTTTATTTCTATACATAAGAACAAAAATTTATAAGAAAAAATATTTATATCTATATTATTTATGTAATATAAAATAATAAAATATTATAGATACTCTTGAAACACTTTCAATTTATCAAAATTTGAAAGATGATACTTTTATTATTTCACTTCCAATCTCACTCCACAAACTAATGACATAGCATGATAGGCTCCACAAACAATCTCTCTTTGATTTTATTAACTCGCATCCACTCAAGGGTTAACCACTATTTAATCCTGATGTAGCGTGACTGATCAACTAGTTCAAATCAATATGGTTGCACCCAATACAATCATTATTTTGAGGGGCAACTTTACTGCTAGATAAATAATGGTTTCTTTAGCATCCATTTTTTAATTTTATTTTAGAGTTTGTTACCTCTAATAACTCGTCTAAGAGTATGTGAGCGTGGCAGGCATGTTAGAAGTTGAAAGCTTTGAAATAATTTGTGGTAGTGCACTAAGTCTGACAGTTAGAGAGAAAAAAAAAGATATCAGTTGATACTTGCGTAAGACGTCGGATCTGTAGATTGTTGTGTCTTAAATTGCTAATGCTTCTTCTTTATATAGCCGTTTGATGACAGTTGCACATTTTGTTCCTTGATTTTCTAAATCTCCTCCCATTATTTTGAGCTAATGAGGCTTTGGACCGTTTGTTCCTGCCTAGTCCTGGCCGATGAGACTAGGGCAAGCCATAATTTTGCTTTAGTTCAAACTGACGAACCTGAATCTTAGCAATCGTGCTAATGGTTTTATACCTTCCTTTTTAGGACATTAGTTGCCCACTTAACCAATCATGTTTCATGGATGGAAAAGATCTATTAAACCACTTCTTCCTCAATAACAGAGTTATGATCTTTTCCACTAAATACTCCCTCAATAGTTTGAGAAAATTAAGAGTAGTTAGTTAAGACCAAGTCAACCATCATCCCTTCTTCTCCTTAGTCCACGCCGGATAGAAAATAAATCCAGGTCGTCATTACCTCCAGTCCAGTCGACATTCCAGATTGACGAAAACCAGAATCTGTTTGCTTGCTCACTGATTTTCGGTGTGAAAAGTATTTGCTAAAATTAGAGGTTCATAGAGTTCCATAAATTTACTCATGTATCGTTAAGGATATAATTGTTAGAAGGGAGAAGGAAAAGATAAAAGAGGTAGATGAATGAAATAAAAGTAAGAGGATTGGATTTTCACACCTTTTAGTGCACCAAGCCTGACAGTTAGAGAGAGATAACAGTTGATGCTTGCATAAAACGTCAGATCTGTAAGTTGTTTTCTGTGTCTTAAATTGTTGATGCTTGCATAAAACCATAATATGTCTGCTTGCTCACTGATTGTAAAGTAGGACTACAGTTTAGTGTCCCATAACTTTACCAATCGCAAGCTGAAAGTTTTGAGAACGACCCAGTAGGCATTTAGTTATCCATAGAACTTTTCTTAGCATTCATTCAAATGAGCCCATGCAACAAGGGAGACAGTTCTAGGCCTAGCAGTTTCCAGCCCGACGTCGTTCTCCCTACTCAATTATCTTTTGGCTGGGTTAGACATGGCGCTAAAATAAAGCATGTGGATATTCAAGCCCATAACAATAACCTGACAGTCGAAATTCGAGAAGAGGGGGAAATAAAAAAGAAAAAAAGTAATATATATATATATATATATATATATATATATATATATATATATATATATATATTACCCACCATTCATCTAAGCAGAAAATGGTAATTAACAAATATTTGTGTTCTTGTTTAAGTCATTAGAATGCAATTGCAAAAGAAAAAATATACTAAATATTTTTATTTTCAGAAATGGAATGATAAAAACAAATCAGGTCTGATCTCAAATGAAAGTGACAAGACACTATTATTAGAAACTAGATTCCCATTTCCCAGTACATCATCCACCGCCAAGGAATCAAAATTAAAGCTTGTGTTTGCAAGAAATTGACTACCATTTTTTCTCACTTGAAAGTACTTCCAATTGAAGTGACACTCCTCCACTATTTCTGGTTCTACTGATTTTAGTAATTATTTCTTGAATTCATCCTTATCGATATGTCTTTGGTGTTTAGACCGAAAGAAGCTTTCTTAAGAGTACACTGATTAAGACCTCCCCATTATCTACGTTAGCTGCAAAATTTCAATCCAAGTTGGTTAGTTGTGCGCATCTTCATGCCTCTGTATGCAGGTCCACCGGTTAAAAATGTGACAATTATGGGTAGTGGTAGATTTCAGTTGAATTTTTATCGAGTTTAAGCAAAGTTCAGTTCGATTGAGATTGAATCTAAAATTTATGCTCAATTTTTTATCGAGTTGAAATCGAATACCTTAACATTCGATTCGAAGGTTTATTAAATAATTCGATAGAGTATTATCGAGCTCGAACCAATATTTATATTAGATTCAAATTCGAGCTCGAATAAATTTGTTTGTTATCAAGTTTCAACCCAACTGAACTCGAATTATCAAAAAATTGATCGAGTTTGAGTTCGATTCAAACTTGAAATCAAATTTGTTCATTTTAAATTGAATCGAACTCGAATATCTTAATATTCAGGTTCAGGTCGAATCCAATCTTAATTATGAGAGAAATTTTACGTAAGCTCGAGTGTTGTAGACCTAGGCCAACATAAACCGTACAATGATATGGGACTCATTATATCTTCCTGTTGGTTCCGGTTCACAAGACCTGATCCAAGTATTTCTTTAATCTATAACCTTTATCTTAATTCGGATTTATAAGAGTTTATCAGGTGAGAAATGAATTAAGTATTATTTAATAATTGACTCGTATTTGATGAAAATCAATTTTTTTAAATCATATAAATGATTTTCTTTATTGTTTTTTCAACAAGTGGTTTGACGAAATGGCTGGTTTCTAATATGAAGTCAATGAATCTACCTTTAGCTGGTGGGTTCACCCAGTGGAAATTGGCATACGATATTCATACTTCTTCTTTTTTCCTTAAAACAAAACATATTGGCGCAATGGCTATTTTTTAACTTTGGAGAAAGAGTTTAACCCACTGGTTTTGTGGAATATTGACCCATTTGAAATTTGAAATTGAATCTACCTTTTGGTTTGTTAGCTAATTACACAGCCTATTTTAACATTTCACTTTTATCATTGTCTGCTCAAAATCGTGACCTTTAAAGAATCCTTTTGTTTAAATCCAGATTTAAGAACTAAACCTCATCATAGTATTATTGGGTTTTCAAAGAAAAAAATAATATTTTGCACGCATTGTGGGTCTAAATATGTGAAAATGGAATAATGATAGTACCATGCACGCATTGTGGGTCTAAATATTGGTGCACCCAAATAAAATCAATACTCATGGTTTAGTCAAATGTCCATCATTGGCTGGCTATGATTGGCTGATGAGTATAACTTCCATTTTTTGGGTGGCCTCAACTAATACTATTGAAGTTTGCCTACCTACAGAATTATGATTTATGAATGTCCACCGAATCAAAGTTGTGTTAATCTTAATTTTACACCCCCACTCCCAAAAGTGTTAGTCAGTAAAAATGAGTGCCAGTCAGTCAGGGCGGAATCAGAATCAGAATTTTCATCTTAAGCCGAAAGCTTATCTGCAATGTTTTGTGGCCTGCTTGGTAGCACCAAATTATTTCTGATAGACATTGTTGTCAAACCATAGTTGCAGCAAAACAAGACTTTGTTCCAAAGTAGTTGTATGCCCAAAATGTACTTTGTTTCAAACTAATTACCAGCAAGATGACGCTTTGATGACTCAAAAGGTGAGAGTACTAAGAAACCTGGCTTTAACAGACCACACTTTAACGTACCGCCGGCCTTTTCCCTTTCCTTTTATTCTTTTAAATCTAAAAAAGATCCGTCAATAAAAATTAATGTTTTCTTTTTGTGCATTTTGGTATAAGGAAGTTAAGGTACTCAACGTCTGCTCTATCCATGATTCTTGATTTGAGCGGGGGTTCTTGATCCGATACGAACTGAGGTTAAACTTTTTAGTCCGTATTCATTAAAACATGAAAAATAAAATCAATTAAAAAGCAAATATTTTTAACCAGTATTAATTGATTCGTTACGCGTAAAACTCAATTCAGATAATTTTTTTTATACAAATTAATTTTTTTTTATTAATATTCGTTATCCGTTCGTTAAAACATGAATATATACATAAAAAATAAAATCAATTAAAAAATATATACTTTTATCAGGTATCGTTGACTCGCTACTCTTAAAACTTAATCCAAACCCGAGACCTAACCCACCCTTTTCCCAGCTCAATGTGCGATCCGCAAATAAGAAACTAGAAATCTAGTAGGGTGGCTCAAAAAAAAGAAAACATCAGTAGAAGAATTTGTGTAACCTTTTGTACCATAGTAACTTTAACAGCAAAAGTAGACAGACAATACTCGTCGGCCAGTTTACCTTTCCTAATCTTCCCAATATCATCAAGTAAAATATACCAGGACTTTTTTTGGAGGGAGGGACAGAAACACTTGCTCTCAGCCAAGATGAAACAGAGCAAATGGGAGTGAGACTTGCTTTCACGTGGGTTGGTGCCATTATACAACGGCTACCATGATTGCAGGACTTATTATACATATAAAAAAAAATACTATAATAAAGAAAAATACTCTTCCACTCCATAAAAAAAAAAAGATTAATAGTAGTATTAGCTAAAATTAGCTGTTAAGAGGAGTACTATCGTCAATAATGATGATATTCCTATAAAATTTTTCATTAATAAAAATCAATAAATCACAGAATTTACATATGGGTGATCAATTAGCAATCACTCGGACTAGAACCCCGGACGACTCGGTGGATGACTCACCCACCTATTTTGCCATCTCCTTGCATTCTCCAGAGGATTCGGCAGAATAGTAAATCACAACCCGACCCATTATCCAATTACAGTATATCACAACATCGTAAAGGAAAAAAAATACTTAAAAAAAGCTAAAAACACTGCAACTTACTTTTATATGGAAAGTAAAAACGCCAATGAATTAGTACACCCAACTCGGACAACTCGCCTGAGTCAATCATGATTCAAATAGTACTTGAACTCCGTAATTTTGTTTTAACTGTGTTCACTTGGTGGGCTTCTCTCGAGGCGAGTTAACTCGGACGGAGTCAAAACCCGGGTCACAATCAAAGTGTTTATGTCTTTGTCTCTCTCTCCTTATTTGCCAAACACCAAAAAGAAAGAAAAAACCCAGCTGGTGTTTTCCGTTCCCAGACTGTCTTGTCAGCGAACCCATGAAGCAACGGTCGAGATTCCGTCCAGAAATCACGCTTACTTCTGACGCCCACGTGGCAGTATCTCTGGAAATCCTCCAGATTTCCGAATCGGGTCGAATTACCCGACTCGGATAGGGAAATGAACCTGATCACTTCTTCGAACACTGACTCATCACATGGAATCGCTAAGGGCCCTTGGTTGGTGAACCCGTACTCCTCCTCGGCTTGGATTAAGAGGTTTTTAAAGACTGGGTGGTTCAGGTACGTCGCGTGCACAACAAATCTCCTGTAGCTGCTGCCCACGCAGATCGCCACGTATCCTGCCGGAACATCGGATGGTGTGCGGTTGGCTGACACGCGGGCCTTGTTGCGCCACCGCCGCAGCATTTGTCGGAGCCTCACAATGTGGCGGATTTTGCTGCATTTTCCTAGTCTGGCAGACATTTTCCAGGAAAACGAAGGGGGAGAAGGAAAATTGAGTCTTGTTTGGTTTTGCGCTTGTTTCCTTGCGAGAAAGTGTGAGAAAATATTGTGGGGGGGATTTTGGTGTTGCGGAGGGAGGATGGTTTTATAAAAATTGGGGTAGAAATATGCCCTTGCATTTGAAGATAATTACGAAGTTGTGTGCTGTTGTTGCTGGAACAATTAAAAGGCCCAGCCTGGCAGATTATGGGATTTAAATTTTACTACATTGGACAATTATTGTAGCAAAATAGTGAAACAATAAGATAATGGACAAAATTATGAAGTGTTTTTGCTTCAAATTGCTTCTTAAATTTATCAATAATTAATAAACTCCATCTTCCCATAATTAAAAGCATTTACTTCATCTTCTTTTGTATTATTAAGGTAATGTTTGAAACTTATTAAAACATATTTAAATTAATAAATTTAAAGTGGTTTAAAGTAAAAATTATTAAAAATTATTGATTTAAGCATATTTAAATCAATTCTCAAACATCGCTTAATGATAATAAACTGTGGTGAAAGAGTTCAAGACATTTTTATTGAAAAAAGATGTTTTGATTAATTGTCACTCTTATCTAATGAAGTTTGTTATCCTACACTTCATTCTGGTTGGGTTACTAGTGAATCAACTTGGTTTCACACCAATGTGGAGAAACTTCCTACTTTCTAGTGATGTTATAATTTCAGGTTAGATAACGTATTAAAAAATCATGTGCATATCACATAATAAAATATTTGATTTATTTATTAAATATTTCATTAAAAAATCACATGACTTGAACATAGTTTTTTAATATATGATTCAATATAAAATTATCATATCACTGAGTATGAAGAGGTTTGTTCATTGATTATACAACTTTGTTTTCCAAACCTTTGTATTTTTTGTCTTTCTAATAATACTATTTTCTAAAAGATAAAATAATAAAAAAAGTATCCTCAAATCAATCACTTGTGTTAAATCTAGTTTACCTTTAAAAAACATAAAAAAAAGGATATGTTAAGCTTATTTCAAATAATTAAGAGATTAACGTATCAATAGATAAATACAACAATATCCGTAGTATTAAGAAAACTTGTATGGTGTTTATATCGATCATTTAATTACCGGAGAGAATTCGAGCTTAACTAGCTAGCTAGGACTTAGAAATAGTATCTTAAGCAGAGTTTGAAGATTATAAACACATGCCTAAAAAATTTTCAGAAAACAAATCTGCAGTCCATTGCTTCGGCTCATACATCCATTTTCTTCATATATATATATATATATATATATATATATATATATATATATATATATATATTGGTTAAGATCTATAAAACTTATTAGGTCATGAGTTTAAACATTTAATTTGCATATATCTTTTTAATTTTTAAAAAAATTTCACGGGATGTACATCGGGATGCCTGTGACATATTTTTTACGACCCAAGAGAAAAACGCTTAACTTATAACGCCCCAAAGTATTTTTACCTCGCTCCGGACGAACCCCAAGAACACACGTGAAAACATTGTTAGTAAATGAATTTATGTTATAAAGAATAAATAAAAACAAACATTAACGGAAGGAAGAAGAAGCAAAAAATCCACATCACGCAAGAAGAGAAATGGAGTTTTTGAAGGTATTTATATTTTTAATTATTTATAATAAATGAGTTGATATTACAAAGATTAAAAAACTCAAACATTAATAGAAAAGAAGTAAAAGCAAAACAGTAAAAGGTGAAGAATCTGGACAACCAAAATTTTCATTTAATTACATTACCATATCTAACAAACAAACTTAAATCATCAACTCACTTTAAGTAAATTTGATTAAATCATCATTTAAGGAGTCTCCAAACACTGTCTTAGTAAACCATGGATGCATATTTGAATCTAGGGAAAATTTACTGATACCCCATAGTTTGAAAAATTGCAATTGAGAATGATGTAATTTTTTTTTATGCAAATAGAGATTTTCCGTCGTAATTTCACATTTTCCCGCTCAAAACACACTGAAATGCCAAAATTACCCTCATCACATTGCTCAAATGGGGTTTGACCTGAGTTCGAGTTTGAACTGACCTCATTTCTCTCTCTCTTTGTTTCTTCAACTTTACTTCTCTCTCATTCCTCGAAGTACACCCGCACCCTATCTGATACTTCTCACACAGTCTCAATGTCTGACCAGATCTCATTCCCATCTCCACCTCACCTACTTCTACTTCGATCTCTGCCCCAATCTCTGCTCTGATTTCGCCCCACTCTCGCCTAACTTACCATTTTAACCTTACCCAACCACAACACCCACCTCATCTGATTCAAAACAGTTGCTTTCCTGGTTTCCAAACAAGACATGCAACCATGTCTGTCGTTCTGCAATTCGAGCCGCCCATGTGCTAGCGAAAGAGGCAAACAGTTATGATTCTTTGAGATTTTGTAAATCAACCATGCTATAAGATTTTGCAAATCATCCATGCACATGTCTATTGCCTATTGTTTTAGGTGATGCAATTTGTTGCTTTGATTAATGTTATATTACGTGGGTAAAATATACCGTCAAGTAAAATGGTGACATGTAATTAAGTCATTTTATTTTCTAAAAAAAAAGCATTTTGTCCAAAGGTTGGGATCTAGAAATTGAGAGCAAAATAGTAACTTTACTTGAAGACCCGCTGGTACTTTTTTTATTAGGGTAAAATCTTTGGTCTATATAAATGACTCATAATTTCTGATGCAATATTTATTACATAATCCTTAAAATTCTTTTATTTTTTCTCCTCTTTTTTAGGTCATTTTTTAACTTAATCGTGAGAGAGTTTTTTCCGAGGCATAACATTTCAGGTGGTTTTTTTTCTTCTAATATTTTGGATTCAATTAACGTGGATTTGACGTCAAAGTAAACATGAATTGATCAACTAATTCAAACTTAACCCGTTTTAGATATAAACAATCGATATCATCTGTGAAAAGAACAAATCTTATGGAAGATGTTGCCTAGAAAGCCAACATCTCCTCTACCGATCAAAAGAATACTCATCTTGCTTCTAAGTTCAATGCTTGAGCTCGGATGAGATCTGTCTGGCTTCTAATGGTAATTTGGTGGATGATATCAGAATACGTAAGGTGAGTTTTCAATTTTGCAAGATATGTTACACGAATGGAGCAGGGAATCAGGTGGCATGCCACTTAGCAAGGCTTGGTCTTACTAGAGATACTTTAAGGAAGCTTTTGTAATGCAAGATACTTTGCCTTTGTGCTAATTCATAAATTCAAAGTTTCTTTTAAAAAATGAACTTTATATATATATATACTTTACCAAATACAGCACACAAAAAAAAAATGATTATTTGTTTAATATTATCAAAAATATGTATTTAAAGAAAAGCATTGCTATACATACCACCTCAATTGTTGTATACATGCAATTAGAGTATGAATAGGGATGTCAAAATAAATATCTTTGACTTAATTTCAAAATTCTTTCACTAATCGGGGATTGGTATGAAGGAGTTTTTATCTCCTTAGAAATGGTGATGAAGATTTGTAAAAACATTCGGTTTGAAGGGAGATAGAGACGAAAAGAGCAATCTTCGTTCCGCAAAATCTTCGCCTCAGCCCGCCCTTTATTACATTAAGTTTTTATATTTTATATAAATATAGTAGAGAATATCTGATTTTTTTAATAAATTAATATAAAAACATATTTTCAAAAGTTTAAGCATTTTACTTTTTGGGGAATTGTGAAGGAAAAAGAAGGAAGAAGAAAAAAAGAAAAAAGAGTGTGAGTCATCTATCGTAAAAACTGTGATGTAAAACTTGTAATATATTATTTTTGTACATGAATTTTAACTTGAAATTTAATAAGAACTATTTTATAATCAAAATTGATGTGTATTACAATATTTACTTTGTAATTTTTACCGCAGATGAGTCACATTAAAAAGAAAAATTGCTTTAGAGCGATGCTAAATCCACAAAAGATAAGTTTACTTTCATAATAAATTTAACATCGAAACAAAATATCTTATATTAAAAATTTATTTATAAAATAATTTACTATCAAGAGTTCAAGATAGCACCTGTTTCATTAGCACACGCAGTCAGAAATTGTTGGACCAAAGACCCACCACATGCAAAGTTGGGAAAAGAAAAATGTTGTCTCTCTAGAAGTGGTTGAGGTTATTGAAGATGCTTTTGTTTCGTCTAATTTTTTTCTTCAAAAAACAAATTCAGCTCTCCTAAAGCTAACGATTTTGACCATCCCCCATGTGCAAGGATGCCCTATCTTTCCCTTTGTTTAAAACACCAGACAAACTGCCAAAATTCTCTCCTAATTACTATATTGCCCATAATTTGAGCATCTTACCCAATAAAAATCAAGCTTTTCTATTTCTAATAAATTATAATTATAATCTCTAAAAGTACACACCATCAAGATCAATCAATTTCATTATACTTCCTACACGTTAACTAGGGTGGTCCATCGGGTTACTTAGTCGTTAGTACCCCACTTTTTAGAATTTAAGAATCATATCATTTAATTTCTTTGCTAAAATACTTTTTACTTAATGCAATATCTTCAAATAAATTGAAAAATTGATGGAATGGAGAAATAAAGATAATTTATCGTTTTTTTCTATTTTCATTGACAGTTTATATTTTCTTGAGTTTTGACATATGAAATTTTCTTATACTACAAACAATAAAGTCTTTATTTATTTCTTTTACATATTTGCAGGGACAAAATCATGTACAATTTTATTGAATCCGTCGACCCCCACAGTTTGAAAACTTTGTTATATAAGGCGTGCGCATATAATAGTGACTTTTGGAATCTTAATAGGGACATTGGTGTACAATTTTGTGGAGTTTGAAAACTTTGTTATATAAGGCGTGTGCGTATAATAGTGACTTTTGGAATCTTAATAGGGACATTTGTGTACAATTTTGTGGAGTCCGTCTACTCCCATGGTTTGAAAACTTTGTTATATACGGTACACATTTGACCATTTCCAATACATTAATTATCAAAGATGTCCCCTATCATTTTTCCAATAATAATTATAAAATACTTGAATAGTCAATTGTTTTTTCTATTTTTTTGTTCAACCAAACTACTACGATGTTCGAATAATAATTATAAAATACTTGAATGCATGGTAACGGATAAATCAAGCAAAAGAAATAAGTTTTTTATCAAACACCGTGAGACAATAATTATTAAGATTTATTTATCTATTATAAATGAATAATCAATTATTTTATTTAAATTTTTTTCAACAAAACTATTATAATATTTGAATAATAATTATAAAAAACTTAAATGCATGGTAACGGATAAATCAAGCAAAATAAAAAAAATATATTCAATTTTTCCATATTAATGCTTGATAGTACAAGTTCAACATATAAAAACGAGGGATTTGGGTCCTATATACAGGCTGTATTGACGTGCAGCAGTTAATTGAGCCAATTTCATGCAGTAGGAATACAGTTATCCCACGTCAGTGTCAAAAAGGAATTTTTGGTTTCACCGGGATTTACACTCTTAAAATCTTGACTGTCAGTAATTTATATAGGTTAAAAATTTGATTGAAAATTTTTAAATTTTTTATTAATATTATTTAATATAAAATTATTATTATTAATAAATTATTAGTCAAGTTTTCATCAATGTAAATCTTTATTAAATACTTGATTGATAAAGTTTTGCATCTATTAAAAATTTGATTGATAATTTTTAAAATTTTATCAATAATATTTAATATACATTATTTTTATTATTAAATTTTTTTAAAATTTTTCAACCAAATTTTCACCCACACAAATATTTTGAAATCCCTCTATTAGCACCTATCTAACCAAGAATTTTTCATCAACTTGGCCAATAAAAGTTATATTTTATGTGTGAACGGAGAAGCAGTTGAGGACTTAGTGGTACTTTGACGAAAGAAGTGTGTCCAGGTTCGTAGAAGCCTAGTTGTACTGAATTGTGTCACGGGCCTCAGAGACCCACGGCTCGTTCGTCTCCTTCTTGTACGGGCTCTTGTAAATTTTTTTTTTTTTTTTTATCAAAAGTGAATGGTAAACTCTTGGGTGTAATATACTCACACACAGCTCTAGTTACAAACTCGGTAAAACTTCATTCTTTACTCCGTACTTTGTTCGATGATAATCAGAGGATGATGTTAAACCCGCCGAAGATAAGTCTGTTTTCAAAGTAAATTTAACATTAAAAAAATATATTTGGTATCGATTTGTTTTTTTAAAGATAATTTACTTTGAAAGCAAACTTATTTCTCGTGAATTTAACATCACCTTAATTCGAATTGAAACCAACATTAAAATGCAGTCGTTGTGAAAGAATAGAAATATGGTTGAAAATTAGTTTTTTGTATTCATGATAGTGCCATATATATAGGCAAAGAAATATACAGTTCGATATACAAGGAAATAATAACAGTAAATGATAAATACAAGAGCTGATATATTGGTAGTAAAGGATAAATACAAGAGCTGATATATTGGAATATATAAACTAAATCCTATAATCATGCTATCTGTTAGCGAGAAGGGAGAGACTCCGCAAGACTCGTTCAACACCACTGTCAAGTTGAAGCCGGGAGAGAAATATCGAGCACGCCCAACTTGCTAAGTAGTTGTTGAAAAGTGTCAACACCGAGTAGTTTGGTAAAGATATCAGTGAGCTGGTCACATGAGCGGAGATAGGAAGGAGAGACAAGTCTAGAGAGAATCTTTTCCCGAACAAAGTGGCATTCTATTTCAATGTGCTTAGTACGTTCATGGAAGACAGGATTGTCAGCAATGTGAAGGACAACCTAGTTATCGCAATGTATCGGTATTGGTGCGGATAGTGGGAAACCAAGTTCAGATAAGAGGGAATGAAGCCATTGTATTTCAGAGGTAAGCGCAGTAAGAGAACGATATTCGGCCTCAGCAGAGGATCGAGAAACAGTAGGTAGTTTCTTCGATTTCCAAGAGATTGGACTAGAACCAAGCATTGTAAAATAACCAGTAGTAGAGCGGCGAGTGACGGGACAACCAGCTCAGTTAGAGTCAGCAAAGCCAACGAGAGAAAGAGAACTAGAGGCAGAGAGAAAAAGACCGTTACCAACAGAGCCTTTAAGATAACGAAGGACTTGGTGTGCAGCATCGAGATGAGAAGAACGAGAATTTTGTAAAAATTGATTGAGATTGTTGACAGCATACTGAATATCAGGACGAGTGACAGTAAGGTATAAGAGGCGACCGATGAGGCGTTGATAAAGTGACGGATCAGGCAAGGGGTTTCTGTCGTCTGGAAGGAGGTGAAGGTGTTGTTCCATGGGAAATGGGGATGGATGAGATCCGAGCATACCCGAATCACTCAAAATGTCAAGAGTATACTTGCGTTGACATAAAAATAAGCCCTTCTTAGAACGAGAGACTTCTATCCCAAGAAAATAACGTAGAGGCCCGAGATCCTTAATGAAAAGGGATTTGGCAAGAAATTGTTTTGTACTTGAAATAAAAGCATCATTGTTACCCGTGATAATAATGTCATCCACATAAACAAGAACAAATACAGAGATTTCATTACGAATATACGTAAAAAGACTGTAATCAGAAATGGATTGATGAAAACCACGGCAGATTAGAGTGGAAGAGAATTTAGAGAACCACTGACGAGAAGCTTGTTTAAGGCCATAAAGAGATTTATGCAACTTGCAAACACAATTATCATTGTGGTGAGAAAGACCTTGGGGAAGTTTCATGAAAACTTCTTCATAAAGATCACCTTGTAGAAATACATTATTGACATCTAGTTGGTGAAGAGACCAATTTTTAATGGTAGCAATAGAAAGAAGAAGACGAACAGTAACTAATTTGGCTACTCGAGCAAAAGTGTCATGGTAATCAACTCCTTCGATTTGTGTGTAACCCTTAGCGACTAAGCGCGCTTTGTGTCGTTCTGTAGATCTGTCAGAATAATATTTGATCTTATAGACCCATCTACAACCAATGGGTGTCTTACCTGGTGGTAAGGAACAAATAGAGCACGTGTTGTTAGATTCGAGAGCACGAAGCTCGACGGGCATAGCGTCACACCAAACGGAAGAGTGAACAGCCTGAGAATAAGTCCGAGGCTCATTATGATCAACAACATTAGACAGAAATGAGCGACGAGAAGAACTCAAGTTGTGCCAAGAGAAATAATTGGCTAAAGGAAATGAAGTAGATGAAGGAGCAACTGTGCATATATAATCACTCAGATAAGATCGTGGTCACTGAATTCTCTTAGAGCGATCAGAATCTATGATTGCTGCGGCAATTGGACAAGAAGAAGACTCGTTCGGTAAACAAAAATTATCATCAGTGGGAATAGTGGAAGGAATATCAATTGGTTCTGATGAATTATGCTGAGATAAGACAGAAGAAGGTGGTGATGGAGATATAAGGCATTCATCATCCAGAGGTGTAATGGAAAGTTCACGAGGACGAGAGTCCAAAATATCCCGATACGGAAAGACGGATTCATGGAAAATAACATCACGCGAGACTGTTATGTGATGAGTAGAAGGGTCGTAAATGTGATACCCTTTCTGGCCATAAGGATAACCAACAAAGATGTGAGGTTTGCCCCGAGCATCGAATTTATGTTTAACATGCATGTTTTTGGCAAAACATAAACAACCAAAGACGCGTAAAGAAGAATAGGAAGGAGGTTTTCCAAATAATATTTCATGTGGAGATTTGAAATTGAGGATGGGCGCTGGTAGTTTATTTATGAGAAACGCAGCAGCGAGAATACATTCTCCCCAAAATGAGAGGGGAAGGTTAGCTTGGAACTGTAATGAGCGAGCAACATCGAGTAAGTGACGGTGCTTAAGTTCCACAATCCCATTTTGTTGTGGAGTGGAGATACAACTTCGTTGATGGATTATTCCATGACAGTGAAACCAATTTTGAAAGGTTGATGAAAGAAACTCGGCACCGTTGTCGGATCTAAGGACTTGAAGTTGTGGAATAAAAATACCACCATTGCTGGAATGTATAGCAGAGATTGATAATTTGAATTGCCGATTAATTTGATTACAAAAATGTGTGATCATATGAAAAGTTTGAGACTTGTTATTCATTGGATAAATCCAAGTGCATCTTGAATAATCATCCACAATAGTTAAGAAGAAACGTGAGCCATTCTTGGAGGGAACAGAAAATGGTCCCCAAATATCAACATGAATTAATTCAAAACACATAGAAGAACGAGATACACTTTGCGGAAAAGAATCACGAGATTGCTTAGCTTGTGGACAAACATCACACATAAAATTTTTATTAGCGAAAATATTCGGAAAATTCTTAACAAGAAATTGAAAACTAGAATTACAAGGGTGACCAAGGCGTGAATGCTAGAGGTCAATTTTATTTGGAAGCTGAAATGAAAAAACAGAATTTAAATGAGGAACATCGTCCAAGTAGAAGAGGCCATGTTGAAGACTACCCCGACCAATCATCTTCTTCGTTACACGGTCCTGAAAAAGACATCGAGATGCAGAGAAAATTACTTCACAATTAAGTTGCTTTGTTAATTGTGAGATAGATAATAAGTTGAATTTGAAGGATGGAATATAAAAGACATCCTCAAAAATAAGTGGATGAGAGTATTTAACAACTCCAATGTGAGTCACCGATGCATATGAGCCATCGGGTAGTTGAACAGAGACATGTTTTTGTAACAAAGTATAAGAAGAAAAAAATGACAGCGACGTACATATGTGGTTAGATGCACTAGAGTCAATGATCCAACAAGAAGAAATACAAGAAAGAACTGTACCTGCTAAGTTGGTCGAAGGTCCACCAGTCTCGTCTTTTGCTATAAGAGCAAGCAACTTGTTGTACTGATCGGACGTCAGTTGAGTGGTCGGTGCAGCGAGATAAGATGACCGTGGTTCAGTCTGTTTGCCTTGCTTGTCTGGAAAGCCATGCAGTTGATAACACTTCTCCATTAAGAGGATCTGACTCCGTACTGCAGAGAAGCTATCATGGAGCCCTTGAAGGAACTCCATGGCACGATCCTGATTTTGCTGCTCAATACATGGAATGATCGAAATAATGCTGTTTAATTCATCCCAGAGGGACTTGAGCTGAGTGAAATACAAGGAAACAATCATACCTTCCTGTTTCAGAGCAGAAATGGAGTGTTTCAGCTGATATATCATGGGCGCATTGGACTGAGAGAAGCACTCTTTGAGATCTGTCCATATTTGAGCAGCTGTGTCGGCATAGAGAATGCTTGGCCTGATTTCTGGGGAGGCAGAATTGAGTATCCAGCTGCCGACGAGATCGTTGCAGCGTTCCCAATTGGCGATGTCACTTTCTTCATTCGACATCGGTAACGACCCGTCGACGAAGCCATATTTACTCTTAGCCCGTAATGCCATTGTAATGGCACGATTCCAGGAGCCATAATTATCACTCGTTAGAAAAGGCGTAACGAGGACAGTGGAGGGGCTATCAGAGTGATGGATAGCGTAAGGATCAGATCTGACCGGAGCGACAGCGAGATTATTTTCGTCGGGCATGATGAGAGATAAAGAGAAAGATGAAGCAGTGAAAGGATCGAGATATTTTCACCGCTCTGATACCATGAAAGAATAGAAATACGGTTGAAACTTAGTTTTTTGTATTCATGATAGTGCCATATATATATAGGCAAAGAAATATACAGTTCGATATACAAGGAAATAATAACAGTAAAGGATAAATACAAGAGCTGATATATTGGTAGTAAATGATAAATACAATAGCTGATATATTAGAATATATAAACTAAATCCTATAATCATGCTATCTGTTAGCGAGAAGGGAAAGACTCCGTAAGACTCGTTCAACACGTTGACCTAAATCTGTTATCACAATTTAAATAATTAAAATTAACATTATCACAATTTTAGCATACTCATATTAAATCATGACAACATTAATTTTGTCATTATTTGAATTTATATTTAAACAAATTTGTAAAATAGAAGCGAAGGAAGAATTGATTGGTGATGGAGACCTTTCTTTTCTTTTTGTGGGTGGTCTTGTGAACACTAGATTTTTAGAATGGAGGAAAAATGTATTAATTACTTTTATAACTAAAGGTTAAGAAAACATGAAAGTTGGTTAATTAATTACTTTTAGAAGTGGAAGAGGACGTGTGTTGTATGTAGTTTAGTAGCAACAAGAAACTTTTGTTGGTGGTTTGCTTCTAATGCCTGTTTTGGGAATCTCTTTTATGCTTTTTTTCAACCACTGAACTTTAGGGTAATTAAGCTGAATTAAGGCCGACAAAACTTGTTTATAGATAATTATTTAGTATTATCACCAAGTTGGTACATGTCATACTACTTTGAAGACATATTTGTTAAGGGTCCGGTGACCTAAACAATAAATGGTCCCATTGCATAGATTCTGTCAAAAACGGTAGTAACAAAACTTACAACTACTTTTCCTCTCTTTGAAGTTACCCTCAATGAAAGGTTATTCGATCTCGAACATGATGTTATTTGAATTTAACTCGAATTTAAATAAAAGTGTTTGAATTTGAAAATTGGATTCGAGTTTAAGTTTGATCAATTTTATGAAGACTCGAGTTTGATAACAATTGAACCTATTCGAGTTCGAGCCCGAACTATAATTTTAATAAATAAAATTATTAAATAAATATTGGTTCGATCTTGAGCTTGATAATACTTTATCGAACTGTTCGAAAACCTTTCGAACCGAATTTTAAAGTATTCGAACTCGACTCGATAAGTTATTCAAACCTAATTTTCAAACTCGAATTCGAACAGTTTGATAAAAACCTGGCTCAATTTCAACTCTACCCTTAACTCTTGTTTTTTTTTATCCTTTTTCTTTTTCCTTCTTTAAGGTTTCTCTTTTATTTGTTTAATTCTAATATGTATTTTCAGCTTTTGTCTATCATCTCTACTGCAACAGACGACATATTTAACAGTAGTTCATAATATTTGCACGAATTTTTTAGACTGACGACGGTACGTACAAAAATATTATCAATAAATTATTATGACAACATGTCGATCCAAAAAATATCAATATGAAAAGTTTACAGTATACGTAGCACTAATTATTTGAATTTATTTTCTGCTTAAATTATATTTCTTTCTTAGGGTTTCTCTCCTTCTTCATGAAAATTAAAATAATGAATCATGTAAAATGGTGTAAATGCACAAAAAAAAATAAAATGAGATTAAATTTTTCATCCAAAAAAAGAGAATAAATTTTAAGACTGAATTTAAAATACTTTAATTTAGTCTTAAAAAGAAAATAACTTCATGCATTTATGATAGGGTTGAAAAATTGTGTTTTTGTCAAAGCATAGTGGGTACTTTTTAGGCTTTTATTGCATTTGTTAATTAATCCTGACTTATTAATCAGGCTTATGTTTAGGATCATGTTACATCCACTTTCGGCGTACGCAGGACAAGCTTAATTAGATTTTGTCATGTCGTTATTAACACAAATTGTTAGGTTAAAATTTTAAATTATGTTTGTGATTTGTCATATTCTTCTTGGGTTTAGTTAACAATTAAGATAATGCAAACGTGAGGGTGTCTTGCAGTTCAGAGAAGCTAATTAAAATCAAATCTGTAAGTATTACGTCATAATTATATTGTCATGTTAAATATGGTTTAAATTTTAATGAGTTTTGATTCGGTCCATTTGCTTGGAGTAAAAGCAGGTCATTTCTTATTTTAATTGTCACATCGTCATGCAAAAGTACAAATTGTAGTAAGAAAAACAATAATTAAAAATAGTGACTCTTTTGGTACTAATATGACAAGAAATACAAAATTAAATAGAAGAATGATTCTCATTGATCTTGTCTATATATATATATATGTATGTGTGTGTGTGAGTATATGTGCCTATTTCTCTTATTTCAACAACAGAGAGAAAGCTATAACAGACAAATCTGCACAACAAACAAATCCCTTTGAATGGTTGAAACTTATTTTCTTCTAGACTATTGTATTTTCCAAATTATATTTGTTTTAGCCTAGATTTGAGTGTATTTGGGGTTGAACTTACAGAGTTTTATCTCTCTTGATTTGTATTTTAATTTTTATTATAGTAGAATCTCTCACCATCGCCCGTGGACATAGAAGTTTTGCTATGAACCACGTAAATTTGTGTCTATTTATTTTTTCACTGCTTTATTCCTAACAAACTGGTATCAGAGCTATTATTAAAATCGATCTGGGTACGATGTCTTCTACCACTTCGTACAAGATGCAAAAGTTTGATGGAACTGACAACTTTAATCTTTGGCAAGTAAAGATGCAAGCTGTATTAACCCAAAAAAAAAGGTTGAAAAAAGCGCTACTAAGGAATGAGAAGAGGCCTAGTATGATGACAAATGAACAGAAGGTAGAGATGGATGAGAAGACTTTGACTACAATTCAGTTGTGTCTATCAGATAGAGTTTTATGTGAAGTTCTTACAGAGAAAACTGCTGCTGGCTTATAGAGTAAGTTAAAGTCTATGAACATGATGAAATCCCTCATCAACAAACTATTCTTGAAGCAACAATTGTATTTGTTGTGTATGGTAGAAGATACATCAGTGAAATCTCATATTGATGAATTTAATTCCATTATTACTTACTTGAATCCAATGAAAGTTAAATTAGATGATAAGGATCAAGCCCTGCTATTGTTGTGCTCTCTACCACCATTGTTTACACACTACAGGGAACCTTTTCTGTTTGGTAGAGATACAATTTATTTAAAAGATGTTAAAACTTTACTATTTTTTAAAAAATTGTTTGAGCGACATATATCTGAGAATAATTATGAGAAACAAAGTCATGGTGATGCTCTAGTAACTAGATGTTCTAGAAGCAGATCTAGAGAAAAAGGTTCATATAATAATAACAAAAAATTTCAATCAAAGTCCAAAAATAAGAATTTGATACGTCATTATTGTAAGAAAAAAAAGATATTACAAGTCTGAGTGTTGGAATTTGAAAAATAAAATTCAAGAAGAAAACAATCAGAATCAATGTCAAAATCGATGTTAGAATCAGAATCGGGATAGGGATTGAAAATCGAAACAACTTGAAGCTAATATTATTGAAAAATACTCTGATGAGTACATAATTCACTTCTTATTTTAAGTCCACACTGTAATATGATGTGGTTGTAGTCTACAACGGTATAATCTTATTTTGGTTTAATTGAAAATTTTATTACATTAAAATTGTCAGTTTTTATTTCCTAAGTTGCTTGGCAATTCATAAAATAGGTATAAAAACAACTTTTCTTATTGGGATTTGTCCAATGATTAAACAAGTGAGAAGTTCAGCATCAGGCTTGGAGGTGTGCACCACGGCCAGCAGCAAGTCCAAGTGGTCAGCTCTCCAGGCCGTGCCGCGGCCCAGCCTCCCCAAGTTGTGGCGTCCAAAAAGGATGAAGAATGGAGGAGTTATGCCCCTGCGTGCGCCACAGCCTGCCCTGTTCTAGGCTGCGGTGCCAGGCACACCTGGAGCATGTTATTCAGCCTTTTTCGAGATGGTGCATGGAGCATGGTTAAAACACACATGTTCACTTAAACTCTTAGAGAACCTCGAGTCTTTGGTTCTTGAGATCTAAGGGTTAAGATTGATCTCAAAGATTGGATGAGGAAGTCATTGCCCTACATAAAGAGTCTTCTATTCGCAAGTGAAAAAACATCATCTAAAACACAAGAACAATATACAAGATCATTATACAAGAGAATTCAAGTGCAAGTGTGAGAGTGCAAAGACACAAAACACAAGAGAGACACTAGAATAGATCTCATAAAGAGAGGTTGATTGTTTAGAGAGAGAGTAGACTAGATTGAGGATTCAAAGGCTTTGTAATCGAAATTTTCTTAGGGAAAATTCCAGGGAAACACTAGTCCTTATCACTTTCTTTTTTCTCTTCTTTTGTTCTTCAAGAACAAGAGGATTCTTGAAGAGGTGTTGCTGTAATTATAAGAACTCATTGATTTAGTGCAGAGAGCTCGGAGAAGCTCACGGGGACATAGGCGCATTTGCTGAACCTTGATAACAATCGCTTGTGTTCTTTCTTTGATTAATTTGTTTCTGTTCATTACAAGTCATTCTGGACTTGGGTGTTTGGTAGATCACCACCTGGGCATCTTGAGGAGGTGATTTCCAACAGTGGTATTAGAGTTTTGGTGAGCGGGTATCGGAGTTGGAACAGAAGTTATCGGAGCAAGACTCCAAGAATCAAAGGTCAACTTCTTGGGTGATTCAAGAATGGTGCTGGGATCAAGATCTGATCGGGTTCTTGAGGGTGATTCAATAACGGTGTGAGATCAAGATTTGATCGAGTTCTTGAGATTTAGAAGTTAGAAAGCAATTGTGGGTGCTACATAAATCTAGGATTTTCTCCGCAAGATGGGTTCAAATTTCATCATTGAGAAGTTTGATGGAAAGAGAGACTTTGCCCTTTGGAAGCAAAAAATCAAGGCGGTTCTTATGCAATAAAAGGTGGACTTGGCTATTGGAGAAGATGACGATTTTCCAGCAAGTATCACGGAGGTCTATTGGATTGAGATGAAGAAGATGGCGTATAGCACCATCTTTTTGCACATGTTGGATATTGTCACAAGGGAGTGCGGAGACTCAGAAGATCCAGCTATCATATGGAAGAAATTAGATGAGTTGTTTCTTACTAAAACTCTCCCTAATAAGATTTATCTTCTTAAAAGAATCTTTGCTTTTAAAATGGATCCTAATAAAGAGTTGTAAGATAATCTTGATGTGTTTAATAAACTAGTTCAAATTTGCCTAGTTGTAGTATAACATTCCTGGATGAACAATTGACTGTTATGTTATTGAATTCTCTTCCTGATTATTTTGAAAGTTTGATTAATGCTATTTAATATGGAAAAGATACACTAACCAAGGAAATTGTGATCAATGCTATAAGGGCTAATGATTTCAAAGCCAAGATGAGGGAAACATCAAGTGGAGAGGGGTTGTTCGTTAGAGGAAGGCTAGCAACTCGGAATGACAGTAGCATCCTGTAACGATCCATCTCGGGTTGACCACCCCCGAGATGGTGTCATCACATTTTGAAAATCTCAGCATGACACATATACGCAACAAAGAAAATAAACAACATTAAAAGAAATTTTTACATCAATCTGATCTTTAAACATTCTATACAACGTAAAATGCATGAATATTTACAAATAAAATTTTTATTTTATTTTTTCATTAGTCTGAGGATGTTGACACGTACGTGACTTACAGAAAATGATTTCTTCTAAACCTCAACTCACCAAACTATTTGCCAAGCTTGCTACCTGAAAATCATTGTACAATGAGGAGTGAGTTTCACAAGCTCAGTGAATTTAATTTGCTAAAAGTATTCCAATTTTATAAATAATCTTTTGATATTTAATCATTTATTTCTCCTATAACGGGATAATAGTATAATGCCTAACATTTAAATAATTCTCATATCATCATATTTCAATGTCTTTTTCTATTTTCTCAATGTAACTGTCTTTCTCTGAATAAATTCAAAATCACACACCACCCATCAGTATTTCAATAATACAAGCAATAATTAAATCAGATGTCATGCATGAATGATTATGATGGGAACATCTTCCCACCTGTCGATAGATTGTTATTATCTTAGACCAGCTGCCTTTTCGGTTCTTTCATTCTCATTAGACCGGCTACTTTTCCGGTTCTTTCAATTTCATTAGACCGGTTGCCTTCCTGGTTCTTTCATTTTCATTAGACCGGCTATCTTCTCGGTTCTTTCATCTTCATTTGACCAGCTGTCTTCCGGGTTATTTTCTTTTATTTAATGCATATGCACATGAATAATGACGTCAAATATATATATATATATATATATATATATATATATATATATGAACAGTAATATAAAAACAATATAAATTCAAAACAATTAAATTGGCTATCATGATTATTATCAAATTTATATAAAAATTTCCACTAAAAACTCTCTCATCCCAAATCACATCAAATTATCCATTAAAAATTGTCAAGATCCACTAAACTTCATCTTAAATCACATCAAATCATCCATTGAAGTTTGTCAAGATCCATTAAAATTTAGCTCCTCAAAATTTGTATCAGAACTTCAACCATAGCTCATCAAGAATTTCACTTATTGCTTATATGATTAAATCAACTCATTATTCTAATGATATTTCTTCTCACATAATAATTTTTTACTTATCCAATACATATACCATACCTATCAATCAAATATTTATCTACCACCCAATCATACACTAATAATTAAATTAAATATTATCACTAGATATTTGATTTTTATTTAGACTACTTAAAGTAAATCCAACTCACCACATAGTACTTAAAGCTACCCGTGGATCACCTCCTTGCCTTTCTTGTTCTTCTCCAAAGTTTCCCTCAGTTGCTGACCACCAACACCTGACATAAAATTTGTATAAATTTTCTAATTATTTCTTCATTTTCTTATAAACGACACCCTTTGAAAATTCTCATTTTGAATTCGGGGAAATTTCATAAATTCTAAAAAATCAAAATAAACACTATGTTATTACCTTCTGCTTTTCTAATAGCTATTTGTAACCCTATATAAAATTCTGTAGTAAAACCCTTTAAAATTTTGTTCTTTTAACTTTTCTTTTGGTTCCCAAGTGTTTAAAGAAAATAGAGAAATTTGAAAGAAAACTAGCGAATTCGGTAAGTGCAATTTCGTTCACATATCAGCGTGTGTATATATATATATCCTACTAGTCTCAACCGCCCCCTCCCAACTAATGTCATTAATTTGCAACTTGCAGCTCCAAAATTGTTTTTCAACTTAACATACACCCCCCTCTCAATTCATTGCCATGACACTAAAATGTGTCAAGAAACCATTTTCTTTTATTTTGCTTGGCAGCACGTGCTACCACTTGCTGCCACCCATTGTTGACTTTTTTTTTTAATGACGTCCACGTCTCTTTTTTTCCAAAAGAATTATTTTATTCAATACTAAATCCTTTGCGTAAATATATTATTTAAATTTCATGACATATTTATTAAATTACTTTTTTATCCTTATTTTATAAATACGGGTATTACACATTTATGGCAACTACTGGGAGAGATCAAAGGGTAGAGGGTAGAGCCATGGGAGATCGCATTCCAAACTGAAGTTTGGAGGGAAGCAATGCTACTACTGCAATAAGGAGGGTCATTTCAAGAAAGATTGCAAGAAGAAGTTGTGGGATGAGATAGTAAGAAGCCATACCAACAATGGAGAGACTTCAATAGTCAAAGGAGAACAGCAAGATGATGTTCTTGTTATGTGCTAAAATGTGAGTAGGAGGCAAAGCAACGAGAAATGGATCATAGATTCCGGAAGCACTTATCACGTGTGCCCTCACAGGGATTCGTTTAAGAATTTCAAAAAAACCAATGATGGAAAGGTTTTCTTGGGGAATGATACTTTTTGCCAAGTGAGAGGGATATGAGACATCCAATTGAGGATGTTTAATGGAGTCACAAGGTTGCTGCGGAATGTGAGGTACCTTCCGAATTTGAGAAGAAATTTGATTTCATTGGGGCAGCTAGATTCCATGGGGTACACATACAAAGCAGAGGGAGGAAAGATCAAGGTAACCAAGGGGTCTTTGATAGTGATTAAAACAACAATAAAGGATAGTCTCTATGAGATGATCGGAGAGACAGAAATAAAGGATCAAGCAACAAGCTTAATGGCTGAGATGGATAAGACAGTACTTTGGCACAATCACTTGGGACATAGGAACGAAAAGGGGCTACAAGTTCTCAGCAAGAATGGTCTACTTGATGGTGACAAGGTAGAGAAACTTGATTTCTGCGAGAGTTGCATTCTTGGGAAGCAACATTGGGTCAGCTTTAACACTGGAGTGCACAAGTCTAAGGGAATTCTTGACTACATTCATGTGGATCTTTGGGTGCCAGCAAGAACACCAATGCAGGGAGGTAATCGTTACTTTTTTTCTTTAATTAATGATTATTCTTAAAAGGTTTGGGTTTATTTGCTTAAAAATAAATCAGATGCTTTGAATCAATATGTGGTGTGGAAAAAGTTGTTGGAGACTCAAACGGGCAAGGTAGTTAAGGTTTTACGAACCGATAATGGCTTAGAATTTTTTAATAAGGATTTTGATAAATTTTGTGAGTTAAATGGGATTCTAAGACATACAACAGTTGTGAAAACCCCTCAGCAAAACAAAGTTACTGAGAGGATGAATAGTTACCTTATGGAAAAAGTTAGGTGCATGTTAATTGGATCTGGTTTACCAAAATGTTTTTTGGGGGATGCTGTGTCTACTGCTGCATATTTGGTTAATAGATCAGCCTCTAGAGCTTTAGACCTTAAGACTCCTGGGGAGATGTGGAGTGGGAAACCCCCTGAGTTGAACAACCCCTTGAGTTGAACAACCTTAGAACTTTTGGATATGCTGGGTTTGCACATTAAAAGGATGATAAACTTAGCCCACTGTTTAGAAAATGTGTGTTTCTAAGGTATAGTGATAGGGCTAAGGGGTATAGGTTGTGATCCTTAGAGCCAAAAGGAACAAAACTCAAAATAAGTAGGGATGTTATTTTTAATGAATTATTATTTCCCTATTTGGAGAAGACGAACCCTGTAAGGGATAGTGAGCAAACTAGTTCGGTATTTATAGAGCACAGCATCAAGAAAAATTCTATTCGGGTAGAGAAAATAAGGCAAGAGGGTTCAGACTAGGTAGAGCCCATTGATGAAGGCCAAGATAAGGACACTCATGAAGAGGCTGAACTAGAAGGGGATGATGCAGCAAGTCAGAATGACTATTAGCTCACAAGGGACCGGGAAAAAAGGGTGGTCAGACCATCTTTGAGATATGGTTTTGTGGATGCTAATGTAGCAGCTCCTTATTCAGAATAAGGGGTTGAACCAGAAACTTACATGGATGCCATGAAATGTAAGAATTCATAAAAATGGCAGCTAGCTATGGAGGAAGAAATGGATTCTTTAAGGAAGAACAACTCTTGGGAATTGGAGCCCAAACCAGAAAAACAGAGAGTTATGGATTGTAAATGGATTTACAAGATCAAATAAGGGAACTTTCCAGGGGATAAAGTCCGGTATAAGGCTAGGCTGGCGTCGAAGGGGTTCACACAAAGAGAAGGTATAGATTTTTCCGGTATAGATGTGAAGACAACGTTCTTATATGGAGAGCTTGATGAGACCATCTACATGAGGCAACCCAAAGACTATAAGAAAGGAAGGAAGGGAGATTTGGTGTGCCAATTGAAGAAATCTCTCTATGGCTTGAAGTGATCACCTCGACAATGGAATAAAATGTTCGATTCCTTTGTAACTAGCTTGGGTTTCATGAAGAGCTACTTTGATTCATGCTTGTACTACAAGGGGCACAAGGTGGAGGAAATGGTGATTATCCTCATCTATATCAATGATATGCTATTGGTTGGGAACAATAAGGAGAGGATAGAAGAATTGAAGTTTCAACTCAGTTTGGAGTTTGAGATAAAGGATCTTGGCCATGCACAGAAGATTTTTGGGATGAGTATAATCCGAGAAAGAGAGAGAAACAGATTGAAAATTTTTCAGACTTCCTACATAGAAAAGATGATATCTAAGTTTTCTATGGAAGATAGCAAACCAGTGAAAGTTTCCCTTGCTAGTCATTTATAGTTTTCCAGCGACCAATGTTCGAGATCAGATGAGGAAAAAAATGAAATGGAAAAGGTCCCTTACTCTAGTGTGGTAGGATCAGTCATGTTCATGATGGTAAGCACTAGACCCGACATTGCTCATGCAATAAGTGTTTTCAGCAGATTTATGAGTAATTCCGAAAAGGAGTATTGACTTGGGATGAAGTGGTTACTGAGGTACTTGAAGGGAAGCCTAGATGTGGGGCGGGTTTATGAGAAGAGGGGTTAGTCCATCTATCTTGAAGATTATCCGGATTCAGACTATAGAGCATACCGGGATAAAAGAAGATCGATTACCTCTTACTTCTTCAACTTAAACGAATGCTGTATAAGTTGGAAGGCTCAGTTGCAGTCGGTGGTAGCACTCTCAACAACTGAGGCTGAGTACATAGCGGCAACAAAAGCCATCAAGGAGGCTATGTGGTGTAAAGGGTTGTTGCAAGAGTTGAAGGTCCTGAAAGAGCAGGTGGTGGTGTATTCGGATAGTCAAAGTGCGTTGTATTTGTGTAAGAATCCAGTGTTCCATGAGACGACAAAGTATATAGATGTTTGGTATCATTTCATTCGGAAAAATATTACGGAATGATGCATTCATATGGACAAGGTAGCCACAGAAGAAAATCCTGCAGATTTCGGTACTTAAGTTTTACCTCTAAGTAAGTTCAATCATTACCTTAGACTTCTTAGGATTGGAGTCGGTTGATATGGTGACTCAAGTTGAGTTTGGATACTAAGTTCTTTGCACAATGGGTTCAGGTTTAATCGCTTAGACAAAGGTAGAGATTGTTGGGATTTGTCCAAGGATTAAACAAGTGAGAAGTTTAGCATCAGGCTTGGAGGTGTGCACTGCAGCCAGCAGCAAGTCCAAGTGGTCAGCTCTCCAGGCCGCACCGCGGCCCAGCCTCCCCAATCCACACCTCCCAGAAAGGATGAAGAATGGAAGAGTTCTACCCCTGTGTGCACCGCGACCTGCCCTGTTCTGGGCCACGGCGCCAGGCACACCTGGAGCATGGTATTCAGCATTTTTTTTAGATGGTGCGTGGAGTATGGTTAAAAACCACAGGTTCACTTAAACTCTTAGAGAACCTTGAGTCTTTGGTTCTTGAGATCTAAGGGTTGAGATTGATATCAAAGATTAGATGAGGAAGTTATTGCCCTATATAAAGGGTCTTCAATTCACAAATGAAAAAACATCATCTAAAACACAAAAACAATTTGCAAGATCATCATACAAGAGAATTCAAGTGCAAGTGTGAGAGTGCAAAGATACAAAACATAAGAGAGGCACTAGAATAGATCTTATAAAGAGAGGCTGGTTGTTTAGAGAGAGAGTAGACAAGATTGGAGATTCAAGGGCTTTGTAATTGGAATTTTCTTAGGGAACTTTTTCCCTTTTTTTTTCGTTCTTCAAGAACAAGAGGATTCTTGAAGAGGTGTTGCTGTAATTGTAAGTACTCATTGATTTAATGCAGAGAGCTCGTAGGAGCTCACGGGGACGTAGGCGTATTTGCCGAACCTCGATAACAATTGCTTGTGTTCTTTCTTTGATTAGTTTGTTTCTGTTCATTACAAGTCATTCTAGACTTGAGTGTTTGGAAGATCACCACTTGGGCATCTTTAGGAGGTGATTTCCAACATTTCTAAATGGTGACTTACAAGAGAAAATTTATATTGATCAATCCGAAGGGTTTATGGTTCCTGATAATGAGCATCAAATGTGTAAGCTAGTGAAATTTTTGTCTAGATTAAAGCAAGCTCTTATGAAATTGCATGAAAAAATTGATAATGTTTTGATTGATAATGGTTATTTAATAAATGATTCAGAAATATGCATGTATAACAAATTTGTAGACTGCATTGATGCGATAATTTGCTTGTATATAGACAATATACTCATTATGGGTACTGGTCTACATGTTGTGAATGAGACTAAGAAATTTTTATCTTCAAATTTTGATATGAAAGATATGAGTGAAACTGATGTAGTTTGGGGCATTAAAATTTGTAAAACTCCTAATGACATCATATTATCATAAGAACACCATGTTGAGAAAATGTTTAAAAGATTTGAACATTTTAATAGCAAATCAGTCTTTACACCGTATGATGCTAGTTTACCTTTGAGAAAGAATGTATGAAATAGTGTTACTCAACATGAATATGCTCAAATTATTGATAGTTTCATATACTTAATGAATAACATGTGTCCTTATATAGCTTATACAGTGGGCAGATTGAGTAGATATACTCATAATCCTAACTAGGATCATTGGACTGCCATACACATAGTACTTCGATATTTAAGAGGGACCATGAATGGTCTACCATACTGAGGGTTTCCTGTTGTATTACATTGATACAATGATGCTAAATTGATTTCAAATTCAGATGAGATGAAATCCACTAGTGGTTACATCTTTGTACTTGGTGGAGATGCAGTTTCATGAAAATCTTAAAAGCAAACTTATACTGCTCGATCTACAATAAAGTCTTAATTCATTGCCTTAGAAAATGCAGGAGAAAAGGTTGAGTGACTTAAAAACCTTTTAGCAAATATCTCATTATGGATAAAACAATTACTTTTTTATGACTATGCACTGTGACTCCCCGGTGGAAATTGCCAATGCTAAAAATTATAATGAAGAATAGACGTATAAGGCCAAGACACAACATTGTGAGACGATTGTTAGATAATAGGGTGATATCTCTTAACTTGGTGAGGTCAAAGTTTAATTTGGTCGATCCTTTGACAAAACGACTAACCAGGAATTAGTGAGTAAAACATCGAGGGGAGTGAGACTTATGCCTATAACAAGATCAACGGGTTGGCGGAAACCCAACTTATGTGAATGGAAATCCTAAAAAATAGGTTCATATGGGAACAACAAGTCACTAAGTCAACCATGTGTGCATTATCATATATTTATTTTTTAGAGTCCTTTTCTATGGTGTGATAATGCTTATTGTGGTTGTAAGGACGAGTAATAACTCTTAATGGATATCATAATCCTTTTTGGATTGTGTGTTAAATGCAATACACACTTGATGGATCCATTTATATGGGTGTGGTATTGGAACCATTTCCTATTAGAATTAGGCAATTCTCTGGAGCACTCATGAATATCCATCTATGACGCACGCCCTATTTGTGCCACCTAGATTTTGAATTGACTCAAACCTTAAGGATATAATGCAACTTATAAGTCGACTGGTCTATGATAAGTATTCTTGGTTCATAGAAATTTTATATTTCATAGTCTCCTATAGATCACTACTCATATATCCTAGGTATGGTTCATAGCCCCAAAGACACCACTATCAATGCATTGCATTCTCGTGTGCTTTCAAAAATTCTTAAGAAAATCTATCTTTGAGTTTTAAAATAGTTGGGGATTGTTGAAAATATAGTGGTATATTCAAAACTCAAAGACTGCTTTCGTACAATAAATTATGCCTACATCTTTTACATGCCTACAATTATACCATAAGCTTATAATTGTAACCTATCGCAGTAGTCTATAATAATATTTATTACATCAAATTGGTCTGTTATGCTTTCTTAATTATTGAATATTTATTTAGTTGTTACTAGCCATTGCATTTCTACATTAATATAATAAATGCTTTGTTCCCTCAATTCTCTTATAAATAGGTCACCTCTCGTTACTTCTTAACTTACAGAAATTCAAAAATATTCTCACTATTCTGATTATCTTTCCCACAACAAACAACTCCTGTTTTCATTCTTCCGAAAGAGCGGGTTTGAGTTTTCACTTGAGCCTTTGTATTTTTTTAGTGCACAATTGTAGAGGACGCAGTAATTAAATCATGGAGATTAGACCGCCACTAACCTGTTGCATCGGGTCGTAGACCCCAAGGGGCACTAACTATTTTTAAGGACAATGAATTCACATGCTTCTCAACCAAGAAAAGTATCTATTTTCTCTATCTTATTTTTCAAATTTACAACAAGGGGTGGTGTCCTCCTCATCATGGTTACCTTAAACTTAATGTGGACAGAGCAGTTTTTGATGACAAGGGTCTGATGGAAGTGGACACAGTGGTGGCATCCATGTCTGCCACTTTCCGTTGCTTGAGGAGATTGAGATGGTGGGGGCTAAGGTTGTCGTTGAGGGGTGCGGTTCTCTTGGGAGATTGGGTTTCACTGGGTAATGGGGGAGAGTGATGCTTTGATCATAACTAAGGTGTTGCAACAATCTTTCGATTCTTTAGCGAGTTTTGGGGTGCTGATTGATGAAGCTACTTTGTTGATGAGGAATTTCAACAGCTGCTCTTGGAGTCATGCGCGACGTGGTGCGAATCCAATGGCTCATGAGCTAGCTCAACTGGCTATTCAGTTCGATGAAGCCCGTTATTGGATAGAGGAAGTTCCATATACTATCTTGTCATTTGTGTATGCATATATTTCTGCCTTAAACTTGGATTAATGTTGCTCGGGTTTGTTTTTTATAATTAAAAAAATTTCAAAGACCAACAACGTACAGATAAATTAGTAAAGTTTTTTCCCTTTCTCTCTTATTTTAGTTCACCCTTTATTTAAGACTTCCCTGTTTAAAATCTTCGCTTCATTTAAAGATTTTATCATTTGAAAAATTAATGACAATTAATTGGATGTAGATATATGTTTTTTTTTTTGGTTATGATTGTGTCGTTTTTATATTTAAATATTTTCTAAATGAATATATTTATTTATATTATTGATATTAAAAAAATCAAATACTTTTTAAAAATAATTTTTATATTTTTTTTCAAATTATAAATATTTTTTATTCGATAGTTTTACACACTAATCAAAATTTGTAAACATGTCTGTGATTGTGTATGTATACATGAGAATTATTTCACTTGGTCAAAATAACTTGAGTTCGGTCAAAATCTCAATAACCAAATATGAACATTTTTTTAAAACGCGGTTCAAGCTCTATTGACTGTCGGTTAAAGTCATGATGAACAAACTGAAACTTGACTAGTTTATAACCGTAGACTCGTTTGCTTTATTTTACTCGTTATCCAAAATTTTCATCCGGAAGATAATTTATACTACAATGAAAAAGGGATGATAACACTCAAAATGGGGCGGCAGTGGGTGATAGACAAAGGCACAAAGACGAGAGAGGTACATGCATACTGCACAGACCCCATCATTAGCACACGAGTTGTAAGCTGTAAGCCACCACGCAAACGCACATTTCAACTTTTATCATCAGCGACCAAAAGGAGAAGACGGTACAGCTACAAGGGCACTACCACGTACTACAAAACATATGAAGTACTACAACTATTTAACATATCGATTAAAAAACCACCCAGCACTTCACAATTTTATTTAAAAAGCTTATATTATGTCAAGCCATATATGTAGTGATTCTCTTCTTGTTCCAGCTTTTCAGACTAGAAATTGGACGGTGAATACAGATTCTAAAGCTACGTGACATAAGAGATGAACAAAATACAAAAAAAGGCTTCACTTCTGAATTATTGGCATATCTCACATGGTACTACCAACCTAGAGATAATTGCCCTGCCGTGCAAATACACCCAATCGCGCATACACTTACTCATGGCAATGAACGCTCATTTCCCTTTCTTTAAAAACGTAAAAGTATTATTTTGGCTTTAAATATTTTTTTTTTGGACGAGTGATCATTCCCAGGAACGCCCATGCCTACAGCTCCAACGTTCCATAGGCTGCTGTACCTTCGTGTTCAATCATCAGCACACTTCTCTACTTTCTTTTTTTTTCTTTCTTATTAATAAAAGCAATCAAATAAATTTATTAACTGCAAGCCGTCCAAAACTTTATTGGAGCCTTGTAAGTAGTCTCATTTCAATACATAGAAAAGCTACAGAAACATATTCTGCTAGCTGCCCAAACACTTTTAACTGTCTCTTTCTTGCTAGCTAGCTTGTTCAAAATAATGATGGTACTAGTACAGTATAAAATATGATGTAATAAACTTAATTATCTAACCACCTCATTTTCATGGTTGATGGAATGCGATTAAATTAGTGATGGACAATTCTTGGTGGGTTGGGGTCAAATTTCTCAACTTAGCTTGCTAATAATTTCATATTAGTCTTACGTTAATAATAATTAATCGCATCAAATGATTGACATACTATACTCCATTTAGCATGTTATACATATGGATTAATTAAGAAAACAATAAGATCAATGGATCTTTTTGTTATGAGGACAAGTAGTGGTATACATTTGCATTAACTTTGACGAGTAAAAATACACCTATCAACGAAAATTTGATACATGATAAGTTTTCAAAGATATAATGGTACATTTTTAAACTCAAAAAATAAAAAAATAATTTTGCAAGTGAGATCCGCACTCAATTTTTATAGGTGGGAATCATCCGGCTTATATAAAGGGAGTGGATCAATACCCCATAAATGTTAGCTTTTGACATTTTTTTTTTCATCTCTTTCACTTCAGCACTTCACTTCATCTTGGTATACTTACTAGCTTAACTATCAAAAAGTTCTCTCTAAAAAAACAAAACTCTGGTAACTTTCCTTTGCAGCAATTGGTGTTCTAAAACTATCGTGGAACCAAAACTGAGACGGATATCAATGATCTATCTCATCCATTTCATACTTTATTGAAACTTCCTTGATTTCTTTTCCACGTCAACAAACTTAACTTTATTTTATTGCAATAAAAAAAACTCTAAATGTTTATCTTATTTATATTTCACTAAACAAAACAAAAATAATGCCAATGAATACTCGGTGGTATATAAATTGCATATATAATATATGCCATAAAATTTAAGACATTTTTTTTCAACAAAATTATGATTACTATCTTTTGGAATTGGGTTTTGTTGTTCAAGTTGCTCATTTGGTGGCCCAAACAATAATATATTCTTTTATCATGCATATGATAAACTAGTGAGAGAGAGATATAGCATTTTGGAATAATATCTTGTTGCCCTTAATTAAAAGCACAAATCACTCTCGAAACACTATCCATATATTTCCCCTTCAATTTTTTAAGTTTATAACTTGTCAAAATGGGCTGCCTACATTAATTTTTTATGATATCATTTCGCATCTAACAAATAAAAAGATGATTGAAATCCATCCATAATATGCAGCTCAGAAAGAGATGTAATTAGATGTCAGATAATAATAATATACAAGTCAAAAATAAATTAAATGTAAAACAAACAAAGATTCTAACTTAACTATTGTCAGGATTTGGTTTGTCTTTTATCGTTTCTCTATTTTGCAACGAATCATGCACTGTAGTAAAAAGGTAGACTTCATTACTCATTTCCCTTTTCTTAAAAAAATAAAAATAAAATATTTTTTGCTTGGCTTTAAATATTTTTTTGGAAGTAAGATCATTCCCAAGAGATCCGTACAGGCACAGAGAGCCCATGCAACGCCCATGCCTACAGCTCCAACCTTCCATAGATTGCTGTACCTTCGTGTTCAATCATCAGCACACTTTTCTACTTTTTTTTCTTTCTTATTAATTAAAGCAATCAAATAAATTTATAAACTGAAAGCCGTCTGTCCAAAACTTTATTGGAGCCTTGTAGGTAATCGCATTTCAATAGGCTAAATATATAGTTTGGTTTCTCAGGATCAAAAAGTCAGGGACATGAAAGTTTATTTTCCCTACACATTGAAGTCCTTTACCCATTTTCATAATATAAAAAAAAATCCTAATTTTCACCTGGACATTGAGCTGACCATTTTTGCTGAGGTGGAGACTGTCACTGCTTCAAGCACAAGAGTAAAAGAGGTGCATTTTCAGGGATAATAATAATTAAAAAAACATATACCTAATCTCTCGCTTTCTTGTTTTGTTGAGATTTTGGCATCATTTCTTACCAGTAAAATATTTATTATTAGATATTGTTTGTCTTAGTAAAAGTTATTTTCTTTGTTATTGTTCTTTTTTTTAAAAATATTAAGAAAATATTTTCTATATAAAGCGGGTCTAGAAAAAGTTTGAGATACTCATAATTTTTATATACATTGTAAATTAGAGAAAATTTACTACTAGAGCAAATATAGGAACTTTGGATGTATTGTGGTTTTAGATTGTCAAGTAGATAGAGCATTTACAATTAAAGATAGGTTAAAAGCTTTTGTTATATTAAAATTTTGGATGGTAGCTTGACAATTTTATTATTTTTAAAATTGTAATTGAAGATTAATAAATCAATTAATTTGTTGATGGATATTGACAAAAAAAATTATTGAATCACATTAATTTTTTATCTTATTTATCTATTTAATTATTATGCTTGATTTTTATTTATCTCAGAGCCACCTAACACCGTACGCAGCCCCCCTCTTTTTATCTTCTTCATCAGTCGCCACTACCGCAACGCCCCACGCCAACACCGCCTTCCTCGTCAGCCACTATGTAGTCGCCACTCAGTTCCTCTCTGCTCTACTCCTCTCGACAGCTACCGATCACCACCCAAGCCTCAACTCCAAAGAACATCATCTTCTTCAACGCCATGTAATCACCAAACACAATAACCCCATCATTCTCTTTCTTTCCTCACGACAGACCCGTCCATCATCTCTGAAAAACTTGAAGAAAAACATTGCCCCCTCCGAAGCAGTTGTAAAACCACCGTCACGTAGCTTTATGATCGCCGTAAACCACCCAGTCAAAGGTTCTCGTCGTTGAGCTACACAGTTCAACTTGCGTTACTCTCCTTTGTTATCATTGCGTACCTATTTCCCTTTTTCCCTCTGGTGCTCGTTGTAATAACAATGGAGATTGCTGCAAACAAACGCAACCTTAACTATTGGGGGGGATTGAACCTTTTCAGTCCTTCACACGAGTAGGGGTATTGGGGAGAACTTTACCCAAAACATTGTCCACCTCAGCAAAAAATGGCTAGCTCAGCGTCCAGGTGGAAATCAGTGTCGATTTTTTTTTACAGAAATGGGCTAAAAAGGACTTAAGTGTGAATGAAAATAAATTTCACTGACCCATTATAGACTTTTCGATCCTCAGAGTCCAAAATAGAAAAAAGCTAAAATATATATTTAAGCCATTTCAATGTACAAAAAAGCTACCTCTTCATTTTAGAAACATATTCTGCCAGCTAGCTGTCCAAACTTTTAACTGTCTCACTCTTTCCAGCTTGCTCACTCAAAAGTAGAGGAGGCAATCGCGTCAGGTTGAGTCATTCGGATTGATCGAGTTGGAATGGATTGAGTTCGACTCATTTTCGATCCAAGGTATTTTTGGTAGTTGATCCTGTCTCTGGTCGAGTTTAAGTTATTTTTAATATCAGGTTATATTAAGTTTCTAAAGTTACATCAGATCAGATAAGTCAACAAAATTAATATTTATATTTAATTAAAATATATATTATTTGTATATAATACGACTAAATAAGTTACATGTCCAAATATGTAAAAATTAATTAATATTGTAATAAATCAACGTTGGATTTTTTTAAAATATATATTTAATTTGTTAATGCAATATTATGACTTTTAGTCCCAAAATTCAATCTTAATTGATCTCAAGCAGGTGGTCCATGGAATTATTCTCACTGGTAACGTCTTATATCAAAATTTGAAAATTAAATTTCATATAATCACTTCATTCCATTCTATTTTTTTTACGACAATTAAAGATAAAATTTTATTGTGATGTGAAGAAAAGTGTAAAATTTACTAGTCTACTCAATTTTTATTTGAAGCTAATGAAATTACTCGTATTAATAGATAGTTGAACTATGTATTTCAACATATATAAATTAATAATTAATTAATTATGATATAATTTATTTTATTTGATAATTAGTCAATTAATTAATACCTCTTTTTTAGAAAAAAACAAATAATATTTTTAATTTTTTATAAGAAAGTACAATTTTAAGTCGCGTCGAGTTTCAGATCTTTTTAGTCGAGTCAAGTTTGAGTAATTTCGAATTCGAGTAAATTTAGGTTTCGAATCACTCGAGATAAAATCGGGTCAGATTCGGATCATATTATTTTAATGTATTTTCAAATCAAATTCGAATCGAATTGAGTCGGATCAGATTTTATCACCTCTACTAATAAATTGTGATGTAATGAACTGAATTATCTAACTAATTAACGATAATCCAAGATTTAATTAGTGACTCGTTGACTTTATTAAGGAGCACAATGATATTCATAAACGACCTCATTTTCATGGCTGATGGAATGAGATTAAATTAGTGATGGACAATTCTTGGTGGGTTGGGGTCAAACTTCTCTACCTAGCTTGCTAATGATTCCATGATAGTCTTACGTTAATTAATTAGTCTTCCATAGTTGATTGAAAATGATTGACATGCCATATTTAATTAGCATGTTATATATATGGATTAATTAAGAAAATAATAAGATGAATGTATCTTTTTATTATGGGGATAAGTAGTAGCATATATTTAAATTAACTTCCATATGGGTAAAAATATACTAATCAATGAAAATTTGTCATGTGGCAAACCTTCAAAGAAACAATGATAAGTTTTCAGACCCAAAAGGTAAAAAGATATGGTATGTTTGGATAGAGTTTTCGAAAACTGTTTTTCGTTTTCGAAAATTGAAAATAGTTTTCGAAAACTCTTTTCTATGTTTGATAGATAGTTTTCAAAAGTAATTTTTTAAACTAGTTTTCGAAAAACTAGTTTTCAAAAACTATTTTCTGAAAACTCCAAATTAGTATTTTCTGACATAATTTTCGAAAAATAATCCTAAAATCAGTGTTCACTTCTCTGTTTCATTCTTTTTCCATGGCATATAAAAAATATTAAAATTTTGAAAATAAAATAATATTAATTATTTTTAAGTATTTAGTAAATATGATAAATAAAATTAATATAAATTTTAAATTTAAACTCAAAACTAAAAATAATTACAACGTGTATCAAAACAATTTTCAAAATAAAATTATCCAAACAACATTTCATTGTTTTCTGGTTTGAAAACAATTTTCGAGTTACAGTTATCCAAACATGTTTTCTTCAGAAAACATCAAAAAACTGTTCAGTTTTCATTTTTTAAAACGGTTTTCGAAAACTAAAAACAGAAAACTGTTACCCAAACATACCCATAATTTTGCAAGTGAGACTCTCACCCTGTTTTTCAGGATAGAAATCCACGTGCCTATATAAAAAGGGATTATAAATGCAAACTTTAGACATTTTTTTCATGAATTATCTTTTTCACTTAAGTTCATCCATTTATTTTATCTTGATATATTTATTGATTTAGCATTGGAAAGTTCTCCTCAAAAAACAAAACTCATGATAATTTTCTTTTATAAGAGTTAATGTACCAGACTGACATGGAATCAAAATCGAGATTGACATCAACGATCCATTTCAGACTTGACTTCATAGAAACAGTTTTGATATCTTTTCTAATTATAAGATAATCCTTTGATATCTTTTCAGCATCAACAAACTTAACTTTATTTTATTATAGTATAAAGGAAGCTCTAAATGTTTATCTTATGTAAAGTTCACTAAACAAAATAAAAATAATGCTCATGAATACTCCGTTTATAAATTGCATATATAATTATATGCCATAAAATTTAACACATCTTTTTTTTTTTCTGCAAAATTATCATTACTGTCTTTTGGATATGGGTTTTGTCATTCAAGTTGCTCATTTGGTGACCAAACAGTAATATATTCTTTACCATGCACATGATAAACTATAGTGAGAGATATAGCATTTTGGAATAATATCTTGTTGCCCTTAATTAAAAGCACAAGTCGCTCTCAAAACACTAACCAGATATTTCCCCTTCAATTTTTTAAGTTTATAACTTGTTAAAAAAGGCTGTCTACATGAAATTTTTTATGATATCATTTCGCATCTAGCAAAAAGAAATGATTGAAATCCAACCATAATATGGAGATCGGATAGAGATACAACTAGATGTCAGATGGTACAAGTCAAAAATAAATTAAATGTAAACCAAACAAAGATTCTTAGTTAACTATTGTTAGAATTTGGTTTCAGTTTTTTATCGTTTTCATTTTTTTTTAAATGAATGATGTAATGTAATAAAAAGGTTTCACGTATCATGTGAAACTCACATTGTCTTAGAAAATGTCTTATTAATAACATATGAAAAGTTAAGGTTGTAATTAGTTATGAAAAATATTTTTTATTTATAGATTTTACTTTCTTCAATAATTTACGTATTTTTAACATAATTTAAAAAATAATTCTCTTTCTAACATAATTTTAAAAAAATTGAAAAATCACATTTTTTTTGTTTCTCAATTTTTTAATATTATGTTAAAAAAAATTATTTTTCAAATTATGTTAAAAATGTGTGAATCATTAAAAATAAATAAAAAAATATTTTTCACTACTAAAAACACTCTAAAATAGCATCGTTTTATTAAGTGGCAGTAAACAAAATTTTCTCATAGAGAGTAAATATTACATTAGCTTTCATTGATGGAGAAGAGAGCATACCATATGGAGCATGGTAGAAAGCCGGATTATAAGGAGAAAGTTTGTCATCACCTTGTGCTGTATTGTTGTGGTTATAATAATCAGACAATCACATGGGGGGATTGGATGGAAGTGAGAATCATCTACCAACCTGAAAACCCCATCTTCTCATACTCCATCTCTCATTTTTTTCCTCTCTCACTCATTTACTTACTTCCTTTAATATTGAGTGTTTAATTTTCTAAGTTCTCATCATTTGTTTTCTAATGGTTCTTTGGTGTCATGAGTAGGGGACCCCCATATAGAATGTATATGTGGTGTTTTTGAAAGAAACCCCATACCTGATAATAAAGTTTGAAAATTTAAAATTGATCAATCATATTCCATTACTCCACCTGCATAGATCTCTGTCTTTCTTCCTGTATTTATTTATTTTTGCTAGTAATTTAAAAGTATATGGCAATCATAAGTACATGGAGCAAATGGAATGTACTTGCAAACCCCCAAATCACCCATAAAAAAGGATTGATGAACCAACGCCTACATGTCCTCCATTTTTTTTTCAACATTTTAGTAGCATGATAAATAAAACAAAATGTGATCAATCTAGCTGTTGCCTGCACAACTGTTACGTCAGATTTTTAACATATGAAGAATCCTTATCCCACAGAAGCAGTACTGTTCAGTGCTAGATAATATGAAATGAAAACATTAAGGTACGACAGAACATGACATCCCTTCCAATGATAAATATGTATACATATATTGATAATGCAAATTAAGCAGAACTCTTCTAAGGATTGTAAATTAAGCAAAACTCTTCTAAGGATACCCTGCTCGTAGTATTTTTTAATGCAAACCATAGGCTGATAGGCAAACAACAGCCTAGAAAAGACCAAGAAATTTCTTACAAGCATGACTCACCTTGGTTGCAAGATTCTCTATCATCTTTCAATGCAATCGAATTGGAACCATAATGCACCTTCCCCATGCGTTTCCTTCTGCCCACCATTTGTTTGAACATTTCTTAAAATAGAGACCAATAAATTTGTGCTAAAAGCAAATATATGCCACATTAAACATACTCAAATAGATACAACCAAAAGAAACAATGTATCTAAACCAACCTATGGTTTTGTGTGTTAAAGATTATAGAACGGTTTCTTTTTCTAAGAAACAAATATTTGGCCAATCGCCCCTTAAAAAGGGTTTCTGAAAAAACGCTACTAAAAAACTGAATTTGTGTCGGATAAACTGTTATCACAACAGTAGCTAAGTAATAATACTAAGCAACAATTAACATATACTGCAGCTACATGTTCCATTTTGACTTCATAGTGTGTAAAATTATGTGCATATAATACGTGACTAAGCCTAAAACTAACACAAACCAGCAGCCTTTGGCTTGATGGTTATTGCCTGAAATTACTTGGGTGCATTGAGGTATTGAGTTCAATTATTTAGGCCAAAACTTCCGTACAGAGAAGGGGGGTTGTTGTATGGGTGGGTAGGGATTAGGGGTAGTAGGTTAGATCATTGCTGTAAATAAAAATAAAAAAGGCCTAAATTACCAGGCTTTGGAGGGGGCATCTAATATCGCACAAATAAATAAAACAGTTTTGACATAATAGGACAAGAAAAAATATGTAGAAATAAAAATAGTATGCTCATATTCCAGTTGGTACTTGGTAGAACATTTTTCCTTTCTAAATTTTGTGTGTTCAGAATTTATGTTTTTTATCACAAGGAAATTTCTCATTCTCCTTCAAGCAGATTGATATATAAACACTAGTAACTCCTGTATAACAAGGGAAAACTAAGCTGCTCATGAACAGAGGGCTTTAGGACGCAACTATCAGCTCCCTGGATAGTCCAATGGGCAATCTATATAGTAAATAAAAAGGCCAGGAACCATCATATAGAAATCAAGAATGTTGAACTGAAAATCCACCAAGTTAATTCGAGTATGGACTGACAAAAGGATGGGAAAAAGAGTATGGCTATGAAGTAGAGCTTAATCACATGCAAATATATGTAATAAAAGCTTCCAGACCAATAACACCATTATGGCAGGATAAGAAGTTCAACGAAGAGAGAAATTCAAGACTACGAAACAACAAATTCTCAGCATTAAAAATTTCCACTGATACACATACAGGTTGTAAAATTACCTGAGAACAAGTTAGTATCAGATGATTAGGATTAGACAGTAGTCTTCAATGATTTTCTGAAATTCTATGTTTCTTTGACTTCCTAATTTGATAGCCATTGCTTAAGGAGGAAGCTCCCACAGTGATGTTCTCATGCTCCTGCATTTCTATTTCTCCCTCACTATCTCTTCTCTTCTTAGTTTTCCTACAGAATTGCACAGCTACAGTCATGCATCAGGGCACTTGGGTTTAAATTTTGCAATTTGAAAAACATTTTCTCCATGTTCTAGGACATGAAGTTAAATCAAATACCTATCACTCGGTGAAACATCTTCCATGTTCTTAGCCAACCAACGAATACATCCTGTGTGAGCTGGAACTAAGGATCCATAAATATGCAGCATTTCCTCATCCAAACTGCAAGAATGAATCAATGTTAAAAATCATCTAATCAATATATTCCAGGAGGAGAGGAATGAACTACAATCAACTTATAAATTTTAATTAAGTAAACAGTTTACTCGATATCAGTTTCCTAAATTATATAATTACACGCAGGGAACCTCCAATGACTGGGAAGCATTGAGGTCAACACATTCAAGCACTAAAAGAAGCTATCATACAATTTCATCAATGAGGTGCATTTTGATATTTTGAAAGTTTAAAGTACTTAATAGCAGCATTTAGGCACTAAATGACTTGTGAAATATGGCTTAAAAGTTTTTTTTTTAATAAATAAAAATTTATTAGAAAGCACCAAAAGAGTGCAACTCAAAGCCCAAGGCTAATTACAATAAAGAACGTCTATCAAATCTAGAAAATCATCATTATTTAAAAAGAAATTCTCTCTAAACCAAAAATTGAGAGTATTGAACCAACTATCTCTTATAATTCCAATAGGCATCTCCACTCCATCAAAAGCCCTTCGATTCTTTTCTCTCCATACTATCCAACAAATAGAGTGAGGAATCAAAGACAAAGCCTTCTCGACCTCCTTACAAGCCATCAGACCACTCCAAGCTCAAATTTCATCTATCACGGAGCCCGCAACCACCCAAGACACTTCCACAATTTTATAAGCCATCTTCCACAAACTTTTCGCTAAAGAGCACTTCATCAAGAGATGAAACACGAACTCAACACAATCCTTACAAACATAGTGCACCTATTAACAATCGTTTTCCCCCTTCTTTGAGGATTGTCAAGGGTAAGAATTTTCTCCCAAGAGGCCTCTCACAAAAAGAAATTAACTTTCTTGGGAGCACGAGAGCACCAAATTACTATCCAAAGGAAATTGGAATGACCATTCGAAAGGGCTCTATCAAGGACGATTTTATAAAAATCTTTACTTTAAAACATTTTTCCAGGCAAGGTCCTCATTTCATCGCATCCTCTCTACCTATCTCAATCCTAGAGTAATATGAAGTTTCCAAAAACATCACAATCTCTTCTACTTCCTAATCTTGAACATTACGGATAAATGGCACAACCCAAGAGACCCTTTTATTAGACAATGAGTAACAAGAGCTAACACGTGCTTCTTTATCTCTCACAATATTGAAAAAACATCGAAAATTTGTCTTTAAAAGAGAGTTCCTACGCCAAATATTGTACCAAAAATGAGTTCTAACTCTATTACCCACCAAAATCTCAACAAAGGGTCAGAAGTCCTCCCACCCTTTCTGACCATTTCCAAACCCCGACACCATAACCCCCCCCCCCCCCGAGTCTCCTTCAAAATCCAAGAAGTGCCTTATTTAGTAAGGAGATAGATTTAATACCAAGACCTTCTCTTTCCAAAGGTTGTTTAACAACACCCCAATTAACCAAATGGTACATAAACTGTTCCGAAGTGTTATCCCAAAAGAATCTTATTTGAATGCTTCCAATCTATTAGCCACCAAACCAGGGATAGAGAAAAGAGACATATAATAGATGGGAAGGCGGAAGAGAGTGCTCTTTATAAGAGAGAGTCTACCCCCCTTTTGAAAGGTAATGATTTTTCCACACAAACAATCATTTCTCAAACTTCTTCACAATCGGGTTACAAATACTTTATCTTTGAATTTAGCCCCTAGAGGAAGACCAAGATAGGAAACATGGAGAGTTCCCATCTTACACCCCAATAAGCTAGCAAAGACCGACCATTACCAACTTCTCCAAGAGAGATTAAGTAACTTTTACCAAGATTGACCTTAAGACCCGACACCATCTCAAAGCAAAGAAAGATACATCTAAGGTGTAAAATCTGAGTGGCATCGACTCTACAAAAACAATCATATCATCAGCAAAAAGAAGATGAGAAACATTCATGCCATCGCCATTATTTCCAACTTTGAAGTCGCTTAACAATCCCCTCTCAACCGCTTTCGTCAGCATCTTGCTAAATGCCTCCATAACCAAGGTAAACAAGAAAGGAGACAAGGGATCACCTCTAGAGGCTCTAAAAAAACTAAAGGGACAACCATTAACCAGAATGGAAAAGGAAGTAGATGAAATACATTTAAGAATCCACTTGCACCATTTATCTCCAAACCCCATTCTTTTCAATAAATAAATAACAAATCCCTAACTAACATGATCATACGCCTTTTTCATGTCAAGTTTACAAATCATCCCCCAACCATTCTTGAGATGAGTATCCACAACTTCTTTGACTATCAAGACGGCATCCAAAATTTTTCATAACCTTCTATATAGGGGTGTGCACTATTCGATTAAAAAAATGACCAAACCGAAAATTTCGGTTAATTTAAATCAGGTTTATTTGGTTTAGTTGATCGGTTTGGAAACTTTATTGGAATAATTCGTTTTCACCTTCGTTTACAGTTTTGTAGGACCATAACCGAACCAACTAAATTAAGCGAATTAAAATATATAAAATAAATATATATCGCGTATTATTTTGCTATGTAAAATGCTTATATAAAATTTAAATATAAATAAATACATATTACATATTTGGTACATTTATATATATTTTTATAGTTCGGTCAATTTGGTTTAAAAATATATATAACTGAGAATTCAGCTTACTCTGTTATCAGCTATGCAACAAATTTGATCGGTAAAGGAAAAAATGCAACAAATTTTTTTTGTTTATTTTGAAAATGGAACCAAACTGACCGAATGCACGCCCCTACTTATATGTGTGTGTGTGTGTGTGTTAAATCCATTCTTTGTCATATGCAGTTATGCATACAGCCTGAAGTCATGGCCTCAGGGCATGAATAGAACCATCTTGCAAATCCTTTTCTTTCTTGTAATTCAAAACAGTAGCCAACACAGAGATCATATACTATGGATTTCTTGATCACTTATGTTTTCCATTCTCTGGATTGCAAAGAAAAAGCCTAGATCATTAAGGGAATAACTAACAAGATCAAAGCCATATATCCAAAATCTGCAATATTAGGTATCAGATCCTTACTTAGCCAGTCATGTGTGTAAAAGTGAGGGAGAGAAAGAGAGGCAAGAAGATAAGAAAAAGCATTTTTAAGAACAATTCCGTTCTTAAATGGAAAAAGATAAATAAAAACAGTGTGTCACCTCTTGACCAAAAAACGTATCATGGTTCCAACCTTTATCACATGACGCTTATGAGATCTGCTAGCATATTGTGCTTCACCGTGTTTCTATGACAAAATAAGCAAATTAAGTGAACCAATCAATGACTTGTAGAATTCATATTATCAAATATTAAACAAAAAGAATAGGAAAATAATATGAACTTCAAAGCGTAATGGTCAAGTGGTGCTCACAATTTTATACTTGAACTCTTGACGGATGTCATCATTGGTAATAATGGCAGACGAAAAACCAAGAACAATGACATGAATGGATTCTTGTGTAAGTTTCACTATTTTCGCTTCTGAAGTTGAAAGATTATTAGAAAATAATTCCTTTGGAGACATTAAAAAGTTTATAATAAATAAGAACCTTCAACAAAAGCATACAACCAACAATCCTCTGCATAAGTAATCAGCCACCATAAACAGCATGCAAACACACATCCCTCCCTTTCCTTTTGTAAACAAAATATGATACACTATCCCATTTGTAATGTTATTGAAACTTAATCAAGAAATGTAATAACATAGAGAATATCTCACTAGTGAGCATAAATTTCTCCATGCAAGAAACTATAATCTATAAAATACAAAAATGAATGAATAAGAATAATGAATAATATGATGGCAAAACTACCTATGAGCATATTCGGCATTGGAGAAAAAAGTAAGAGTTTTGCTTTCAATCTCACACCAAAGTAAGGATGAATCCCAGGAAGAATTTTCGCAAATTTATCTGGAATGTTAACGTCATAAGCCAATAGAACGCCATCAAAAATTTCACTGAACCTGTAAGGGAAACCATGGGAATAAAATTATAACAAGATTGGGGACAATAAATACCCATCCATGACAATCTTTTTTATCACCATAGCACCTATAATTCACAAAATGAACACTACTTCCAATTATTATGGGGGAAAGAAAAAAGTCTACTAACAGAAAACAAACTACGGAAACAAAAGTTAATTAACATGTCCAAAATCTTGATAATATCATGCAATGTGTAAATTGAATCACAATGTAACCATCTTTTCAAAAAATTCAATAAGCAAAATGCTATGGGCATGTTTGGGTAACAACTTTCTGTTTTCAGTTTTCGAAAACTGTTTTCGAAAATGAAAAGCGAAAACAATTTTATGATGTTTTCTGAAGAAAACATGTTTGGATAACTGTAACTCGAAAACTGTTTCCAACACAGAAAACAGTAAAATGTTGTTTGGATAATCTTATTTTGAAACTGATTTGATACACCTTGTAACTATTTTTAGTTTTGAGTTTAAATTTAAAATTTATATTAATTTTATTTCTCAGATTTATTAAATACTTTAAAATAATTAATAATATTTTATTTTCAAAATTTTAATATTTTTTATATACCGAGGAAAAATGAAACAGAAAAGTGAACACTGATTTTAGGGCTATTTTTCGAAAATTATATCAGAAAACACCAATTTGGATTTTTCAGAAAACAATTTTTGAAAAGTGGTTTTTTGAAAACTGTTTTAGAAATTACTTTGGAAAATTGTTTGTCAAACCTGGAAAGAAAATTTTGAAAACTGATTTTAGTTTTTGAAAACTGAAAATAGTTTTCAAAAAAACTTTCCAAACATGCCCTATAATTTTGCAACACCTAACATTCATTCTTTGGTATGACCGCAACAACAGGAACAACTTGAAAGATACAGTGCTATCACTTTGCATTCTACCCTCTTTCATCTTAATTTGTTAACACTACTGAATCATGCATCAAGAGTGCATACATACTGTAAAATACATGTCTTAGGATCTTTCAATATCTTCCACTATTTTCTTTCTCACTCGTCGCTATAGCTCAAAATAACTAATTCTCTTTGGAAAAGAGTATTTTTACAAAGTGAAATAAGAAAAAAAGTAGTGCAACTATCTAAAGCTACACATACTTTGTACATGGGTTGCACCGCAAGCGCTTATCTTTTAATACATTTTATGTACTTAAAAAAAAAGTTATACATACTTGTATATAGTAGAAAATGATCTTTTCAATAGCCAAACAGCATAAACTAAGTCATACAGAAATCGTGAATCGCAATATAGAAAGAAAAATCCGCTCAAAACAGAAGCTAACGATGTGATTTATCTTGAGACCAATAAAACAAAAAATGCGAATCTTATATTAGTCCTAATGATATATAAAAGAAAGCTTGTCCATAAATATGAGAACACTGCCAAAAATAAGCTGTCTAAACAAATTAAAAATGCAAATTATTAGCACAAATCACAGGCAATCTTCACCTCACAGGAATTAATACTGGAATGTGGTACTGTAAATATATTCAACAACTAATTAACCAGCGAGAAAAAATAAATATTAGCCCTAATGATACAAACAACATAAATGGTATAAAATCGATATCTATCTGGCCGTAACAGAAGATAACGAAAACAAAAATTTGGATAAAATAAGGAAGCGCAACGAACTTGAAGAGAAAAGCACTAAGCTCGCGGAGAATCGCTTGAGTAACCCTTTTAGTCTTCGATGGGTGCAGATATACTACCAAATTGGCATCTGATACCTTCAATCCCTCCATTGATAACTGAATGATACTCAAAAACCGAAGTTTTGAGGATCTTTAAGATTTGGGAATCTAGGGGTCTTTGTAACAATGGCAAAACCCTTATAAACCCCTAGCAAGAAGGTTTTGCGGAATGCGGATTGCTTCAATGGGCCTGTAATCCCCCGATCTATTGGCTGATATATTGGGCCTTACAATAGCTTGGCGGGTCTAGTGTTGCCTATCGTATGATGTTGGCCCCAAAAATATTGGCCAAGAAAAAGCAAGGCCAATTAATGCAACGTATATGCAAAAGTTTAAAGACCTTAGGGGTGGCACGGCCCAAAATAAATTTGGCACTGCCCAGCAAGACCCACACTTCCACGGGCCGTGATGTGCTTGGCACGATACTATTCTTCGTGTCGTGTTGGGCCTAGTTTTTAAGGCCCATGACACTGCACGACAAGACATGAGACTCAACATGGTCCTGCACGAAGCATGACTCGGCCCAGCACGAGGAATGACCCGGCCCGACACGAGGCACGACCCTAACATCTAATAAATTCAAAATTATATACAATTTTATGCCACTAAAATAATGAGTCAAGTAGAATTAAATGATGAATTTGATATTTTAATATGGTAGAAAAAATGAAAATTATTACCCCATTCTTAACATAATGACCCGTGATCTACTAATTTATAAATTAATCAAATTCGCCTAAAATTACACATCAATATAAATTAAATCAAACCTAAAAAAATATTTAAACACAAAAAGTGTCATTTGTAAATTTTTGATTTAAATATTGAAGTTATAATTAATTGATTTTAACAAAATAACATTTGATACAATCAACTAAAACACTAAGAGAAAATCATATAATATTTTTCTTTTTAATCAATCGAATAAAACTTAGCTGCATAACTTGATTAGGCAACTCGTCATTTAATTTTTAAAGTCGTTTGTCAAGAAATTAGATAAGTTTGTTTTTTTTTAATTTTATTTAAAGGTCAAAAAGGTTATAAAATTTACCTTTTAAATTATTAATAATATTTTATGTCTTTTCTAATTTTTAAAATTTCTAAGTTATTTTTATATTTCATCAATTTATATAATTAATAATATTAATTATATATTGTTTTTTTAAGTTATTTATTTTGAAGTTATTTGTTTATATTCAATTTCTAAATTATTTGTAATATTTAACTTCATCAATAAAATGATTGTTTTCTATACAATTATAAGCATTCAATTCAATATTTATATTTTTCAATAAAAAATTAATATATACTTATGAGGCCCATGGACCGACATGATACGACACAACCCAGTAGCCATGTGGGCTTTGGGTCATGCCGGGCCGAGATTTTTAAAAGTACGGCACGACATGAAAGAGCACGACACGAATGCACGGTAAGCCACCTTGTGTGGGCTGTGAGCCGGCACAACACTACCCACTACCACCCCTAAGAGACCTTGTGAATAACTAACAGTACTTGGTTTCAATCCCCATATTTGCGAATGGTCATACCACAAGAAATTTTTTTTTGCAAATTCTCTAAATCTGGCATGCATTACCTATTTTTGACCCGTCCAGAAAAGTAGACCTAAACATTATGTGCAAACTAATCTGTGATATTATTTTATTATTAAAAAAATTAATTAGTTTCAAGTTGGACCTATAAACTAAATGGTAATTAAGACCAAAAAATGGTAACTATTCATGAATGGAGTATTTATTTTGTTCTTCTAATCTATTTGCTTTTTTAACGGTTCTAAACTTTTTACCATCACATATACGTGAGCTCAATTACCTCACTTCAGTTACAAGATACAATTATGCTCAAATTAATGTGGACAAAAAATACTCCAAATACTCAATTTTACGTAAAACAATTAGAAAACCTTGGGCCTAAAGCTCAGTCTCAGTCCAAAAAACAATTAGAAATGCAATTGGGTCATTTAATACTTTATTTTTTTTAATTTTCAAAAACCTTTTTACGATTTCTAACCAACAAATGATTTGAAAGTTCATCGACAATACCACTGAATCAGTGTCCAATGATTTACATTTCGATATCAATTTCACCACCTCCGTTTATCAAATCAACTTCATGCACCACCCACATGGTTGGAGGGATGCCCCTTAGACCTGCACTCCTCCGACAAACTGTTGAAAAAGGCATGATTTGGTGGCTTGAAAATTTTGGTCGATCGCACTGCTAGAAACGGTTTCACGCATTACGCATGGGGTTAGTTCACATGAACAATATTCATTGATTTAGGAGAGAATTTTTTTTTAATTTATACTTTAATGAGTTTTTAAAAAATATTCAAAAGTATTCGATCTAAATTAATTTGGAAACAATGCTAACTTGTATCTTACAGATATTGAATTTCATTCCATCTTGTAAAAAGAATTTGTTCTCGCTCCCAAGCTCCTCGATTCCATTCCTTTTGGTATTTTTCATTCAGTCTCAAACATACCCATTTCAATTCATTGGTTATTTTGTTAGTTAACAACTAGTTTCGTTTATTATTGCTTATTAGACAAACACCCATTTGGTTACAGAGGAAACCAAGGGCATAGAGAGGAATTTTTTTGGTTTCCTATTTTGTAAGTTTTTTTTTTTTTTTTTTTCATGGGGATAATTTTGTGTTTTCATTGTGATTCTGTCCAAATCAACAGATTATTTGGATGGAGGGAGCAATTAGAGAACACCTTACAATTAAAAGGAAAAATTGATCGGTTTTAAAAACGATGAGACTAACTACCAACACTTAAAAGAGAGAATGGTGATATTAACCTCAATGTTAAATATATAAGCAGGATGAAGAATTGAGATCAAAATTCTCTCATTAATATTAAAGCAACAAGTCAATTTTATACTTAAGTCTAATAAAAGATTTGAGGGTGGTCTGACTTGGGTGTGTTTGGACAAGGCATATGGCGATCCCAGTTGGTTTAACATGCATCCGGATCAAGCTCTCTATGCTCTCCTTGTTCTCACATTAGATAATTGTGCTCTGGCTTTTTATAACAATTCTCATTTGGCTCATAAAAGAAGGGAATTGTTTCGTTTTGAATCAATCTAAATGAAATATAAGGCTTGCAATGATATTATCAGAGACACTTAGAATATGTTGTGCATGGATCTCCTACATTTTGTTTAATGACAAAGATCAAGAGATTAAGAGGACCTTTGCTGAGATGAAGTGCTTACAAGTTTCATCGAATGGAGGACAGAACCAAAATGCTTCAAGATCAGTTAAGTTCTATCAAGGCGCAGGTTTGCGTCAGGCTAAGATGTGGCTCAGAAACAAAAGATTAGACAAGCTTCTTGAAATCCTTGAAACCCAACACTGCTACTGGGCTCAAAGAGCAAGATCACGTTGGATCCTATATGGAGATAAAAACACCATTTTTTTCCTACAATTGCCTCATGAAGAAAGAATAGAAATACAATTAATGGCCTCAAATCTGACAATGGGGGAGTGGCAATTTGATGAAGTACAAATTACAGGCACTCGTCTAGAATTTTTCTCTGATATTTTTTGTCAACCTGAGGACTCTGGAGAAATGGAAATCTGTGATCATTTACACAACCTCTCTTGTCCCTCCCTTTCAGAGGCATAAAAAGAATAGTTCGACAAGCCCTTCTAAAGAGAAGAAGTGATGGAGGCGGTTTTCCAAATGGATGGTCAAAAAGCTCCGGGCAAAGATGGCCTTTCTAGGGCATTTTTTCAACAGTATAGGCATATCTTGGGTGGTTAATAGGACCATTTCCTTCTTAAACTCTGGCCACCTACTGAAAGAATTAAATTAAACTCTCATAATTTTGATCCCAAAATGTGGATCACCGAAAACGCTTTCAGACTTTCATCCAATTAGCCTTTGCAATGCGATTTATAAGATCATTGCGAAAGTTATGGTGAACTGGCTGAAACCATTGATGTACTCATCTCTCATCTCCCCTGACAATTTGCCCTCATCAAAGGAAGACTCATCTCTGATAATGTGCTCCTTGCTAATGAGTTATAGGAGACTATTTGCAAGAAGAAAAATGGGAAGATGGGCATTGGGGCAATGAAAGTGGATTTGAGTAAAGCATATGATCGCTTATCATGGCAATTCCTAAGGCTGGTTCTCATGAAATATGGGTTCAGTGATAGGTGGATCCAATGCATTATGGGGTGTCTCCACACTACCATATCAAATTCTAGTGAATGGGGAACCTACCCCCTTTGAGGCCCAAAAGGGGCCTCCGCCAGGGAGATACCCTCTCTTCGTTTATGTTTATTCTATGCAGCAATATTCTCTCATCTCTTTGTGTAGGCATAAGATCAAAAAATTATTTAAGGAATTAAAATCGCTCGCCAAGCTCTGCCTATTTCACATCTACAATATGCAGATTATTCAAATGACCCAATCAAACTGTGAGGTTCTCAAATTATTGACGAGTATTGTTCCTGGTTTGGACAGAAGGTGAACTATCAAAAATCTGAACTCTATGTGAGCCCCAACACCTATGAGGAGGGTTCCCATAGAGGCGGCCAAATTCTGGATGTTAAACTCTGTGAGAAAGCAGGAAAATATCTCGGGTATGAAACGAATTTCACTACGCAGAAGGAACAAGTTTTCCAGCATTTGCTTGATAAAATTTCCTCCAAGTTGGCTTGATGGAAGGCTTAACTCTTATCCCCTGGTGGTCGCCTGCCTTTGATCAAATCAACAATAGCTGAGTTCCACATTTTATAACATGAGTTGTATTAAACTACCAGCTTGTGTGAGTGATAAGAAGAGTTTAAATTCTAACAAATAAATCAATCAAGGTAAGATTGAAGATTAATGTTGGGCTTCTTTGGTATTGCGACAAAATTATGACAATTGTCAAATTAAAAAAAAATGGTTAAAATATTAAAAATACGAAAATTTACTTGGATAATTATATGTATACACAACTAAATATATTTAATATTATATATATAATATTAAAATAATATTTACTTAAAAGAGAATAAGAAAATATGTCCCTCTCATGTATTAAAAAATCAAAAGGTAAAAATTTGAAAATCATAAAGTTTCAAATTCGATTTTCATCGATGTATGGATTGTTTATTTTTAATTTATAAATTGATTATTTTTCTCATTTTAGTTTAGTAATACAATAATATTGTAAACTGAAATATATAATATTTTTGTGAATTTATATTATGATTAAATTAATCATGATGTTAACGTAAAAACGTAAGCTCACATAATCGTTATTCATTTGAGTTTCAATTAAACCAACTGATTGATGTAACCTTTTCGATAACATAACGTCGCCGTATGCACCATTAGACATGATTACTACCAATGAGTTTATCATTGTGTGGACTATGTGGTGCTCTATGTTAGCTTTGTACCAGTACTTCAGTGTAAATGGGACCTGATATGCACCAAGGATATCCTCGTTGTGAGCACATAGCACCACACAATTCACACGACAGCAAACTCACGGGTAACAACCATGTTCTATGATGCGTAAGATGACACATAGCATGCAAGTATTTGTTCTTGTTACAATAACAATGGAGGAGAGGAGAAGAGAGTTTGAAAACAACAAATTAGAAAATGCCAAAAGGAAAAAAGCGAAAAACACTTCTCAGTTTGCAAAGCCCATAAAGCAGCTTTTAAGTCTCGGCCCACAAATCAGAAAAATCCAAAGGAGAAGATGACTTGACATGAATAAAATACAAAGTGCCTAAGTGGAGACTGTTACAAGACAAATTGGAGTTCCCTCTCATCAGAAGAGAAGATTCAGAGGCAATTAAGTGTTCCCTTACATCCCTACAACTTATGCTGCCACCATGTTCCCCTCACACCACGCCCCTTCAATTATCATATGTGGGGACCCTCTCCTCATCTCCAGCGTTCTCAAATTCTCATTCCATAAATTAATCCAAAGAAAATTCCATGCTTCTCTTGATCTGTACTTAATTAGTAAATAGTAATATATTTATGCTTTTGTTTTTACCTTAATAAAAAGATGTGATCTCCATTATAATAATCTCAATCATTTGTTTGTTCTGTAAAGCTTGTACATTCACCTCACTACCATCATGCATGATCCATTTTGAAGATCAAGTAATCCCATTGGATGGATATTCATGATTGTTTTAATTTACTTTGAAAAAAAAATAAATGTATTTTCATGGTTTCATCATAGACATCTATTTGATTTTAAGTTTTTAATAAAATATTATTTTATCTCTAAACGTTCGGTTTCGACCCAATTGAAACTTTTGATCAGATCTGTTCATAATTTTTTTCTTCAAGAATGATGTTTATTACCATATGGATAGGGATAAAACTGAATCAAGTAACTCAATTCGCTCGAGAAGCTCGATTCCTTCCAAAAGTTCTACTCGAAAAACTCGGTTCGAAACTCAATTAAATCAAGCTCGAGTTCGAGTTGTGATTTTGGCTCAATTAGTTTATTGAGTCGAGCTTGAGCTCGAACAATGTCCAAAGCAGCTCATTAGGCTCGCGAGCCAACTCAATTTAATTAATAAATTAAATAAATATTTTATATACTATATTTATTTAACAAATATTATAAAAAATATATATATATTTATTTTATTTCAAAAAATTTGATTCAAATTTAATTTTTTTAACTCGACTCAACTCGAAACTTGATTCCAATAAAAAAATTTACCTATTAACTAAACTAAAATTCTTTTCGACTCAACCTACTCTATGTATGTGCTTTTTCTCCACCTTTCATTTTAACATTGTCATGATAGAAAGAAAGGGCATGACATGATTATCATGATTACTCACACTCTTTATTTTGCATTGCACATCATTGCGCATTGTCCAAAACTAATAATGAGTTGGAATTGGAAACTAAACTACTACTATATAAATAGCTTGAGATATAATTATATAATATAATGTTTTGCGCATTTGTACCCATTTCCTCTTTCTGGAACCTATTGCACTTTGTGACCATTTTATCGCAATTGCCATCTTTCAAAGTGCTTTGTAGCTTTCACCAGTCAATGGACCACACTTACATGATTTGCTTGGAGAAGTAACCACATTTTACAGGGGGAGGCCCCAAATCAATTACACTTTAGAATATATTCTCATTTTGAACATTTCCATTCTATAAATTCTGCATTTTGGTTTTGACAAAGGCTTTTATCTTCACCTTATAAGTCACATTGCTTGCTTAAAGTAAGTGGTTAGGACCCATATAAATTATTGATATTGGATTTGATTGACGTTAACACCACATAAAAAAATCTATTGAAAAATTATTTACGAGTGACGAGATTATGATTTTTCTTTTGTGAATTTTCTAAATTAAATGTGAAGTCAGATATATTTGTCAATGGGATAATTGAATAAATAATGAAAATACTTTTAATAAAAATATATAATTAGAATATTATTTTTAAACTATGAAGCATACGTATAGTTTTTTTGGGTGAACTGTTTTGGGAAATTAATTAATATTTCACACTTTATTTTTTCAAAAAGAAAGTCTCATTACATATGAATAATTTAGGAAAAATAGTTAGTATCTTGGATGATAAATACATATCATATCAATTGATGTGCATCGCAAGAACGAAAATAACATGTAAAAGATTCTAAAAGAGAAAATAGTTATATAAAGGTCTAAAACGACACAAAGCTTATCATCAAAATTATATTCTATTATGTTACGATCTATATAATACCACATAAAGGGAGGAAATGTGTACTATTTTTGTATCAAGCACAATTGCATGGATACTTAGACAACCACAAAAAATAAGGCTTTAAATTAGAAATGCATAAATATCTCCGTTTCTCTTTTAAAAATAATTTTTTATTTAATTCAAATTTTATTATGATAAAATAAATTATTTTTTAATTAGTACTTTTTTCTCACATTTTGTTTTCATGAACAAAATATTCCTGTGCATTTGCACTTATTCAAACCTAATTTCAAAATAAAAATGTCAATCATGAGTACTTAACTTTGGTAGGAAAAAAATCTTTAAAAAAAAAACATATATAACATATTTTGATTGGACAGATTTAAAAACGATATGTTAAGCAAAAATACTTGGTTAGACCGAGTTTAAAACATTAATTTTAGACAAACCTCAAAACTTTACTGATAATTTTAAGAAATTTTATTAGTGACATCAATCTAAGTGTGAAACCCAAAAAATAGTGTTACCAGTAAAATTCTTCAAAATTATTAATAAAATTTTAAATTAATATTTTAGACCCACTCTAATCAAGAAATCGTCTACATTAAGTTCATTTTATTAAAAAATTCATGATGGATCCACATAAGTATTGATGCATGTTTGACAGGTGTATCAAGATCAACGGTTTATGAATGCACAAACATGATTGAGGGGATCATTGCTAGCAATAAATAAAACTAAGAATCATGGTTGATAAGCTGAGAATACGGTGAGTTTTATTAAGTTCCAAAGCCTCGAACAATGTGAACCGAGAGCCAACCGTACTTGACATTTTCCCACTCCGCATGCCGCTCGATATTAGCATCATAACCTGAACCGTTCGATGATATTCGTCATCATCATCCACATAAATGCATGCGCGACACACATGGTTTTCAATAAAATCACGTGCCTCCTAGGGATTTGGGCAATGAAATCAGCCACGTATAAATGTTAAAGACGAAAACGTATTGAATCAAATTGCTCGTTTTTTAATTGATTTTATAATTTTTTTTTGGTTTAAACTCATATTTAAATGGGTGGATAATAAATAAAAAATGAGTATTGAAGAAATTTTTTTTGTTTAAATAAAAAAGTAACGATTTTAGTCGGGTCTTATAAGTGATGGGTCAATGATTACAGATTAAAAATACTTGTTTTTATACTAATCTTATTTTTCATGTCTATATTCATATTTTAGTGATGAGATAATAATAAAAAATAGATACGAATTAAAAATCTCTCAACAAAGTATATTTTACCATAGTCTCATGATTATGATCACAACCGATCTGATGAGATCAATTTTTTCAATCTAATCCCTGGTCAAATTTTGTAGTTATTATCACAAAATTGGAATTAATTATCCTTGTCAAATTCTTCATATTAGGTGATTTTTTTAAGGAAAAAGCAGGTAGAGTTTAAAACTATGTTTGGAAACAGTTTTCAAAAACTCTTTTCTATGTTTAGCAAACAGTTTTTAAAAGTAATTTTTTAAAACAGTTTTAAAAAAATTAGTTTTCAAAAACTATTTTCTGAAAACTCAAAATTTGTGTTTTCTGACATAATTTTCGAAAAATGGTCCTAAAATCAATATTCACTTTTCTTTTTCATTCTTTCTCATGGTATATAAAAAATATTAAAATTTTAAAAATAAAATAATATTAATTATTTTTAAATATTTAGTAAATATAAGAAATAAAATTAATAGAGATTTTAAATTTAAACTCAAAATTAAAAATAATTACAGAATGTATCAAAACAGTTTTCAAATTAAGATTAGTCAAACAACATTTCATTGTTTTCTGTTTTGAAATCAGTTTTCGAGTTACAATTATCCAAACATATTTTTTTTCACAAAATATCAAAAAATTATTTTTTGTTTTTTATTTTTTAAAAAAATTTAAAACTAAAAATAAAAAATTATTATCTAAATATACCCTAAAATACTGTAGATTTTTGTTTTGTCTTTGTCAAGCTCGTGAGCTTCCATGAAAAATAAAATTCTTCTGAAGATTGTCACTTTTTCTTGCTTTAAATAACGGTTATGACCAACCACATAGGGTCCACACTTGAATATTTATTAGTATTATATATCTATATAGGATTAGTACATTTATATGGAGCATTATTATTTAAAAATGTGAATAATAAATAAGGATGCGTGACGCCTTTTGGGCATGCGTATTCGACCAAGCAACAGTGGCATAGTAGACATCATTTCTCAGTAATATACTTCCATTACTATTTTATTTATCATCATGAACATGGCATGAGCCATCTATTATGCAAAGGGTCACTGTTCTCCTTTCTTAGTGATTCTCTTTGGCGTTTTCAACCAACCAAGAAATCTTTGCCATTTTAGCCGTTTACGTTGACTTATAGGCAAAGATTTTTTGTGTGTTTTACTTTTACGTACAATCATGCTAACATTATTGCAGAGATTTGGTCGCTAGCTACCATTAATTAGTTCAGGATTTGGCTTTCCATTTAAGCGAGTACGTAGAGCTGAGAATGTTAGCCCATGCCTTTGACTAGTTACCTATCTGTTAACATATGGACATAGACATAAAAATATAAGTTTGTTAAAAATAAATATTTTTAATTTATATCTTTTGATTTGTTATTTGTAAGATCAAATCTGTATTTGACTTACTCAGTTTGTTTTCTATTTTTACTTAATTAGTTATTTGTTAACCTAAAATATTGAATTTAAGATGCATTATATTATAGATTAGGATGTGAATTTAGATATATATTTAATATTTTAGTAAGTTATATGTATAATACAATAAATTAATATTTTTCCTCCTTTTGATTTGTTATTTAAAGAATAAAATATTTTTTTAAAGAAAATATCATGGGTTACTCATAGGTTCACTCGTTATTAATAGGTCGAACATGAGCATAGAAAAATGGATATGTTGATAAACGAGCATTTTTAACCTGTATCAATTGATTAACTATTCATAAGACTCGACCTGTACCCAGCCTATACCAAACCCGATCCACCCATTTCTCATCTCTATGATCGAGTATGTGCCATTTTAAATTTTTTTTTTGATAAATGGAGCTTTATAATAAGAAAACATTATTGCAAACATAATGAACAGTTCTAGGGTATGCAATCCCCCTTAGATCAACATCATACAAGGCCCAAACATAATATGGGGGTTTATCATACAACCTAAAACCAAACACATTGCAAGCTCCTTATTTTGCCAAAGCATCAACAACAAAATTCGCCTAATGTAGCCTGTGTTGAACTTTAGCCTCCACCAGATTGGAGAGAAATAACTTGTAGCCATTAAGCAGGGTACTATGAGGGTGATAGATGGAAACATCTCTAGAAATTAAGTCAATAACCATTTTCGCATCAAGTTCAATCACAACTTTAGAAATTTGCAAATCAAGGAAAAGTTGCATCCCTTTCTTGATAGCTTATAATTATGCTTGAGAACTTTTGGCATTACCCACATGCACAGAAAAACCCTTGATCCAAAACCCACAATGGTTTTTATTTACTCCACCAGCCCCAATCATATCAGAATTACATAAGGAAGATCCATCTATGTTCAATTTCACCCAACCAGGCGCAGGGGATCCCGTTGAACATGCACAAGTAATGATTTAGGGGAAGCAATCTTGATAGGGACAAGGTAAAAGAATTCAAGATCTATGTTTTTGGTTGCAACAAGAGTTTCAGAGGTTGTAGTGCAAGAGCCTTCAAAAAGTCTCTTATTTCTGGTTGTCCACAAGGACCAACAGATTTGTAAGAAAAAGCAGTTCCAAGGAATATTCCAAACATAATTAGAGTCATTCTTAGAATCACTTTTAATCCAATTAAAAGAGGAGGAAGGGTTCCAATTAGAATGATCAAAATTGGTTGGAAAACCAAGTAGATTTCAAGTATCCATATCCACTTGGCAATCTCTGAGAATATACAAGGCAGCTTCCTCTATAACAAGTCATAGGTCACAAACTAGAGAATCAATCATTTTTCTATGATGGAGAATATATTTGGTAAGGATTCTGTTGTGATAAACAAGTCAAAAGAAAAATCTAGTTTTGTAATGAGTAGGGATTTTCCAAATCAAACTCCAATCAAGTTGAGATGATGAGGTCTCACCAATCTCAAGTAAACAGGCAGAACTCAAGGTAAATTCACCATTGTGGGTGCTGCGCCTGGCATCACCCTTTTTCAATTAGTAAGAGAGCTCCCTAAGGATAATGTTTCTAGATCGGTGCACTTCCAATATTTTGGACTAATATTATCCAAGCATGGAGTAAGGATGACGAGTGAAGAGCCACAATTTGACCTTGAAGGGGGCCAAATCCTTTTTCATTGGTTTATGCGCAAGATATTAAGCAAGGAGATTCGAATGTGGAAGAAAGAGAAATCAGAGATCTCACTCTCAGCTAGACCAAAGCCTAACCCTTTATGTTCTAGGACAAACGTTTAACTTTTAAGTGAAATTATAAGTACCACACAATAGCATACAAAGCATACACATACAATTATATCACCCAAAAATATTAATTTAAACACATCATCATAATTGAGAGAGAAGCATGTATACTTGGGAGATTACATTGTCCTCTCAAGGACAATAGGCTTAACTCACTTAATCGCTTGTCAACCAATAATTATAACATAAAAATTGATCAATAAACTAAAATAAAATAAGAAATAAAATAAATAGATTTCTTTGAAAGAAAAGACATTCTAAAATATAAGAATAACAATATTTAAACAAATACATAAAAAGATAAACAAAAAAATAAAAAAATAGAAGAAAAGTTTATGCCTAAACAAAGTATGAGTCGATCAGTTAGAGGAGACCGATTGATTCACATGTTAGGCAGATCGGTTCCTACACCTCAATTGCGGATTTTATACAGAAAATTCAAACAAAAAAAAAACAAAACAATTATTTATTCATTCAAATTTATATCTACCATTTGTTGAGAGGCAAAGATTATATCGTTAACATAAATATATGAATCTAAAACTACATGGCATATAAATGTACTTGTCAAAGTTGGATATTAAAATAACTAGCGCGCAAAAATTTTACTCATCTTTTTATCATGCAAATTCATGGTGGTTCATACACCAAGACATACATATTGATTCGATACTAGAAATAAAGCGGTATACTATAAAAATAAAAGTAAATGAATTTTACAAACCCTTTGAGAGCAATTTTGTGATACTATGTGTGGATTTGTGGTGCTTCCCTCAAATATCCAAAACTCTTATGGATTAGATGAAACTTGAGAACTCAATTTTGTTCTTGTAAAGAGACAAATTAAAAGTAAGAAAGAAGTAATTTGGCTAGTTTATGGAATGTGAAAGATATGGTATTTGTGAAGGACCTAACCTATTACAAATCATTACCCAAAAGTGACTTAAAGCAAGATTTCTATGATGGTATTTTGCTAGAGTTTCAGCTAGGGAGATGAAAAAAGTGTGTAGAAAATTTGTTATAACTTAGCTATGGGGTAGAGAGTGTGTGTATGTGTTGAAGGTGAAAATGGAAGGGGTATTTATAGGGTTATTTGGAGACAATGATAATAAGATTAAAGGGTGTTAAATGGGTTGTTGAAAAAACATCAAAAATCAATTTGGTAACTGCTATGCTGGTTGGTAGAGACAAAATCACGAAGGGAAGCTGTAGAGTAACTTGTTGTCTGTGTAACGGCTACGAGCCAATTAGTTTGGTCAATAGATCAATTGTTTAGTTGATTGAACCGATCCGCGTAAGCCCTGAACCAATTGGTTCGATGAATTTAGACAGTTTTTGGACTTTAATGCGAGTTTTAGGCTTAATTGGGTTAGTTTTTGGTTCAATTAGGCCTATTGGGATTGATGTTGGGTTTGTAATTGGTTCTTCCTCAAAGACAAAGTCTCAATCATCATTTTTCCAAATCTAAATATTTTCGGACCAAATTCTTATCATCGGGCTCAACACGTGGCATATTCTAATAATTGGAACAAAATTGAGTATCTACAGTTCGTCTCCCTTTGAATGAGAATTTCCATAAGTGAAAGTCAAAGGCGTTGAGTAAACATTATTTATTTTCAATTGTTTGAATGGTGAAGTATAGTGTACGCAATGCACAAATTGGAAACATGTTGCTGGGCAAAAAAGTGTGTTATGGGAACACCCATGATAGTGGTGCGTACGTGACTAATTGTCACTTGGTTGAGCGATGCCTGCTTCCAGGGCTTAAATACTACTAGGGATTTGGAATTTTATCCAACCTCTTCAGGGGATGCGATTCAGACTAGAAAATTGGACTTAGTGTCTAACCTCTATTCTCTAATGGAGAATACTTGTTTAACTTCCTCGGGGGATGCGGTTCTTTGATTGAAAATTAGTTTGAGTGTCTAACTTTCACTCAGAAATATCAACACTTAGACTCTAATGGGGAGTACTGGTTCAATCTCCACTCAGGGATTATTATTCTTGAACCGAGAGCTAAAAGGGTAAGTTCGACCTCTATTCAAAGATACTAATACTCGAACTTATTTTGAGATTTCTACCCTATTCTTAGTCTAACCTCTACTGGGGATATTGATTCTTAAACTAATATTAAGGAATTCAATCTGACTTCCACTTAGAGATATCGATATTTGAATTGGATTAGTTCAACCTCCATAGGGGATACCGATACTTGAACGAAAATTTGAAAATTTTTGCTCAATGTCCACTCAAGGATACCGATAATTGGACAAAATGGGAAAGACAAGGTCCAACTTCCACTCGGGGATACCGATACTCAAACTAGAGTTCAACCTCTATAAGGGATATCAATATTTGAACCAAAACTGGAAAATTTTGTCCAACCTCCACTCGAGGATACTGATACTGGGACAAAATAGAATTTTAGCCTTCAATCGGGATACTGATACTTGGATTGAATTGGTTCAACCTCTAAAGAGGATACCGATACTTGAACCAAAACTGAAAAAAATTTTCAATCTCCATTTAGAGATACCGATACTTAGACAAAAATAAGGAAGTTACAGCTCGACCTCCACTCAGGATATATATATACTTGGACTAGATTGGTTCAACCCCCATAGGGAATACCGATATTTGAACCAAGATTGGAATGTTTTTTCCAACATCCACATCTGGGATATTGATACTTGGACAAAAAAAGGGAAAACACGGTCTGACCCCCATTCCGGGATTCCAATTGGACTAGATTGGTTTAACCTCCACATGAGATACTGATACTTGAACTAAGATTAAGATGTTTTGTCCAACCTTCTCATCAGGGGTATCGATACTCGGACTAGATTGGTTCAACCTCCATAGGGAATACCAATACTTAAACCAAGATTGAGATGTTTTTTCTAACTTCCACTCAAGAATATCGATATTTGGATAAAATGGAAAACTAGAGTCTGATGTTCACTCAGGGATACTGATACTCAGACTGGATTAGTTCAACCTCCACAAAGGATACCAATACTTGAACAAAGATTAAAAACTTGGTGTCTTATTCAATCTCTACTCAGGGATACCAACACTTGGATAAAATGAAAAACTACAGTCAAACCTCCACTCAGGGATATTAATACTCGAACTAGACTAGTTCAACCTCCACTCAGGATACCAATACTTGAACCAGAAACTTAAAATTCTTGTTGTTTTCCACTTAGTGGGATGTCCCAAATCTTGCCTTTACTTTCAAAGTAGCGAAGAATATACTACTTATATGAAATCCCATATGTTTATATCTACTTATGTTTATTTGGTTGTGGGTTTGGCTTTACATTGCAAGCTTTGATTATCAAGGAAAATGGGACATTCGTTTGATTCATTCACTTGTGAAAAGAAATTCAAGACAAGCAAAGAACAAGGAGAAGTTAAGCTATGGGCATGAAAACCTTAGTTTTATTTCATTTTCTCTCTTTGTTATGCGCATGTTATGTGTATGCACTGAATGCGATGAAGAATGAAGACTATATTAATTATTTTTGAAGCATATGTATAATCATTGACATGCAAGCAAGGGTGGTGTGTGCAGATTTTTAAAGGAGTATATAAATTACAAGTGAAGATGATGCATGCAAACTTTCAAATAGAATTTGACTGGTAAAGGCTTTCCTTGAATGAAATGTAAATGAAGATGACGCAAAAAAAAATCCAAAAGAATTTGTTTTCTTTTTTAATGATGAAATTAGCAAAAGATAGGGAGATTCTGGTCGAACAAAGTAAAGTTGATAAATGGTCCTCAAGAGCATATTGAGATGTTCCCTTAACTATCAAATCTTTCTGTTCATTCTTAATTATAACCATAGCTTCTCTTTTTATCCCATTATTTTCGAGTTACCACTGTGGAGGCACCAAGGTTCAAGTATGAAAAGTATCCCTTTTTAGGGTGAATATAAGCATGACCATGTATGCGTAAGTTAAAATAAACAAATGCAAGGGTTGCAATGAAAAAAGGCAAGAAAATCATGAAGAAAGTACCACTTGACTCAATTCATTCTTATTTCATTTACAATGAGAAAGATCTATTGAGGATTTCATCCATTAGATCAATCCTATCGCATAAATTTCATTAACTTATTTTCAAAATCGTTTCTTTCACATGATTATAGAAAAGTATTTATAAGATTGCAAAGAGAAATAAAAGCCAAAATATGTAAAGGAATGTAGTTACACTAATGTGTTTACCTATGTACTCCAAAAGAAGATCAAGTCACTTATAGTTCAAATAAAAACACACATACACTTGTTGCCTAAACCACTCTTACAGATTTTTGCCTTAGCAATCTTGCCATAACTTTTGCCTAAGTCATCTTTTCAGGTTTTTGATTTAGCGAGCACAACCAATCTTATTCCCATATTAATTTTTTTTATTGATTTCGAATGATGATTATTTTTTAGGTACTCCTTATAAATGGTGTAAGGGTCATTTTTAGGAATGGCTTTAAAATTTTGGTACTTTTACAAGTTGCGCAAAAATGTGAGATGGTTTTGCGAATGGGTGAAAGGGTGATTATTGCTTTTAAGTAGCATTTGTGATAGAGATAAGGGATTCAAGCAAATGATATGAAAGGGCATGACAAAGAGTAATGCGATCTATTTGGGGGAACCCATTCCAAGTGAAGCAAAGGTGGTTTGCATTTGGTTGAAATGACTTTGAATTGGACGAAGTCTTTTTAAATGGGTAAAAAACTTTATTGTAAGTTGTGCTAGGGTAGGAGATATCTTTCTTGAGAGTGGGTTAGTGAATCCTATTAGAGAAATTAAATTCTAACTTTACCCAAAAGAATGGTTTGTGAGGCTAAAAAAATTTCATTGATCAAAGAAATCTTTCAAGGGTTGTAATGTGGGCCAAGATTTACTAAGTTAACCAAGGGATTGATGATTAAGGGCTCAAAAAGTGTTTTTGATGGTTCCTAAAAACCAAGGACAATCTTTTATCATCATCTCAAATTTCTCTACATCTATTTCTGTTCAGAAGCTTATATCCTGCTTGTATCTTTCTTTCTTTTCTGAGATTTTCCTTTCTTTATCTCCCAATCTTTCCTCATTTCCTTTTTGAACTTTTCCCCCTCTTGCAACGATTGAACATTACGTGTCATTAAGCACAATAATAGTCCTTGGTAAGGTTTTCATGAAGGAGTTTCATTAACGCTCAAAGGGGTTTTGACAATGGAAAATTTGAAGTGATATGATAATGAAAATGACGACATCTTTTCATCTCAAGTTAAAATGATTAGCCTTTCCAAAACACATTTGTTAGGTTCAAGATTTTTTCACATTTTCCTCACAAGTTTTTTTCAATATATGAACAAAGAAGTTAGAATTCTTTAATGTGTGAACGAGACCGGTGATTTTATGTTTTGCTTTTTGTTTTTTGTTTTTTGTTCTTTTTGTTTTGTTTTTTTTTTCTTTTTTTTTATAAAAAAATTATGGTTCACTTGTTTTCATTGAGGCCAATGAAATAGCCATCCTAGGTAAGGTCTTTTAAATTGGATCTTGCTTTTTTGCTTGACCTATACGAATATAGACCTACTTCTTTGACGGGGATTTGATCAACTAGCCTAAATTAATTTTGGCTTTTCTTCTGAGTGGCCTGAGTGGACTTGGGATTTCTCTTAAAATAGAGCTTATCTTCTTGCTTTCTTCTTACTTATGATAGCTTAGACAATTTGTTGTTGACAAGTGAACTATGTGAAATTTCAAAAGAAGATTGACACGTTTTGCAAATCATGTAATTAGATCTCTATAATTAAATAAAAGTGCAATTTCTAAATAGATTGAAATCATGTTAGTTTGGGGATTTGCTCATTCAATAATAGCTTTCTAAAAGTGAACAAAAAATGTATGGAAATCAAAAGATTAATTTATAACAAAAAAAGAAACTCATGAAAAGAAAAGGGAACGAATCAAAAGCACTCCTAAGAAATTACGTGTTACAATGAGACTTGACTCTTGGTCCTATCGCATATTTCTCAATCATCCACCTCAAGCAACTTTCTCTTGAACTCCCCCAAAATTACTATCATTATGCGTGTCATTGACCATGCAATAAGACAACGTAGCTTATTTCCCTAATAATTCCTTAACGATATGTTTAGGGTAATTTTTGGTATAAGTTATGGGAAAGCTTTGATTGGAATAGGTTTTTTGTAACAACCCATCCCGGGTCGGCTACCCTCGAGACGGTGTCATCACGTTTTGAAATCCCACCACAATACATATATGCAACAATATAAAAACATACATTGACTGAAAATATATATATGCTAAGCCTCAACCCTCAACCTTCAACAGAGAAGTTACATTATCAATACCCTATCTGAAACAATATATATAACATATTAAAGATGCATGAATATCTACAAAAAAAAACAATTCTTTCATTAGTATAAGGATGTGGACCGTGAGACTTACATATAATAACTCAGTCTGAATCTTAGCTCACAAATTTATCTGGCATGCTCGCTACCTGAAATTATTTAACAATGAGGAGTGAGCTTCACAAGTTCAGTGAATTAAATTTACTAGAAGTACTCGATTTGTATACTTTTAGTTATATTCAATCATTATTAAATCAGCATAATTAATCATTTATCTCTTCTCACATACTAATTCAATCATTTATCAATTTTTTTATAAATAAATTATTAGGCTATCCTCTTTCAACACATGTATCTCATATACCAATCATATCCGTTTTCTTCCCATATATTTTATCAATTTAATATCATTATTTACCCCATTATAAGGTTCACATCATACAAACAATCGATCATATAATTCTTTATTATATCATCCATTCAATTTCTTTATCATCAAAGTTGTTTCACTATGAGACTCATCCGTCTATCAATTATTTCATAATCAGGACTGATTCTTTAGCATCTTAGCCAACAATAATAAATATCATCTTTCAGTACATATATCTCATATACCAATCATATCCGTTTTCTTCTCATATATTTTATCAATTTAATATCATTATTTACCCCATCATAAGATTCACATCATACAAACAATCGATCATATAATTCTTTATTATATCATCCTTTCAATTTATTTATCATCAAAGTTGTCTCATTATGAGACTTATCCGTCTATCAATCATTTCATAATTAAGGCTTATTTTTTAGTATCTCAGCCAACAATAATAAATATTTAAAAGGATAAATGCATGAATGTAAATTATCATTCTTTTGTTCTCATAAGTTCATTTCATACTATCATCTGGGAATGTCTTTCCATAAGTCAACATGTTTCATTCAGACCAGTTGCCTTCCTGATCTTCCCTTTTATGCACATGAGCAATAACATGCAAGCAAGCATACATCAAAACATTCAATTCAACAATCTCTTTCTCAAAATCATTATTTTTATCATATATATTAAATTGTCTCCTTATATATCATATCAATTTTTCAATCATGTTTTTTAAGAATTTCATATATCTTTTCAGCAAATTTTTCATTAATTTGTCATTTTTTAAAATATAAATTTCCATATGATTAATTTTCAACATATTGTTTAATTCCTAATCAATCGATAATCATATATAAAATAAAATACATTATCCAATCATTATAATTCAACAATTTATTCAAATATTATCAATTCATATTTTTATTGGTCTTGATTACTAAAAGTAAATTTAACTCACAGTGTAGCACTTAAAACTACCCGTGGATCACCTCATTGCCTTTCTTGCTTCTTTCAGCAGTTTCTTAGGATTGCTGATGTAATACCCATGTTCTTAAAGTAAGGGTAAAGAAGTAATTTGATAGATATGACATGGAATTAAAGAAAGGCTTAAAGAGTAAAATTTTAAAGAGGTTTATGGGAGAATTTTAAAGAGAGTCGAGGAAAGCTCTAAGAAAAACAAAAGGTAATAATATGAATTTTATTTTTAAAATTTAGCATATATAAAATTACCCGAAATTTAATGTGGAAATTTTTAAAGGGTATGCATTCTAGAAATATTGAAGAATAAATTGCTGAAAAGAGCAGGAGAGACAATGAGGGATCCACAGGTAGCTCTAAGTGCTATGTGGTGAGTTAGATTTACTTTTAGTAATTGAGATAAATATGAAATATAAAGTGATGATATTTGAATTAATTATTAACCTATGATTGGATGATAGATGAAAGTTGGTTGATGGGCATGATAGGAATAATTGATATGTTAAAGATTTATTATATAAGAAGTAATATTTATTGAAATAATGAGTTGATTAAATACATAATGAAGGTATAAATGAAATTCTTGACAAGCTATGGTTGATAAATTGATATGATATATGAAGCGATAATTTAATGAATATGAAAAAAATAATAATTTTGAGAAAGAGCTGGATAGTTAAATTGAATGTCTGAATGTATGCTTGTTTTTATATTGTTGTTCATATGCATATTTCATATCATTGTTCATACGCATATGCATGAAATAAAAAAACCAGGAAGGCAGTTGGTCTAAATGAAATAAAAGAATCGTGACAGCCAGTATATGCTGGAAATAAAATAACTGTGATAGCCAGTATTTATTGGAAATAAAAGAACTGAGAAGGCAGCCGGTCTAAATGAAATAAAAGAATCGTGACAGCCAATATATGCTAGAAATAAAAGAATCGGGAAGGCAGACGGTCTAAATGAAACTGTGACAGCTGGTATATGCTGGAAATAAAATAACTGGGAAGACAGCCGGTCTAAGATGAAACATGTCGACGTGTGGGAAGACGTTCCCAAATAACAATATAATTTAAATTCATGCATTGCATTTGTTTTAAATATTGATTATTATTGCTTGAGATGCTAAAGTGTTATTCTTGATTTTAAATTTATTGATTGATGAATGAGTCTTACAGAGAGATAGATATGATGGGAAAGAAATATGATAGTATGATATGATAAGAATTATCTGAGTGATTGATTATATGCTGTGAACCTCATAACGAGGTAATTATGAGATAGAATTGATAATTTCAAGATGATTAAATATATGAGAAGAAGAGATTGATAAATGATGAAGATTATGATGTGAGTAGTGAAAATAGAATACTATTATCGAGTTATATGAGATATAGATGAATCAATATTGGAAGACTATTTGAACAATTGAATTATAAGATGTGACTGGAGTTATACAAATTGAATACTTCTAGTAAATTTAATTTACTGATCTTGTGAAGTTCACTCATCGTTGTTAAATAATTTCATGTAACAGGCATGACAGATAAATCGGTGAGCTGATATTCAGACAGAGTCATTATTTGTAAGCCATATGGTCCACATCCTCAGACTAATGGGAAAAAAAAATATTTGTAATATTCATGCATAATATGTTGTATATAATGTTTCAGTTGAGATCTTAATGATGTAAATTCCCTGTTGAGGGTTGAAGATTTATGTATGTAGATAATTTCAATTGGTATTTTTATATTGTTGCATATATGTGTCGTGCTCAGATTTTAAAATATGACAACACTGTCTCGGGGGTGGCTAACTCGGGATAAGTCATTACAATTTTGGTATCAAAGCATTAGGTTTTATAATTCTGTAGACTGCTTAAAAAGAAAGAAAGTTGAAGATTAAAATAAATTATATTTTAATAAATAGTATGAGGATAACACGTTGATGTGCTAAAGCTAGAGTTGGAATTGTTGACTTGAAAGGGTGTGGTAGGCCCCTAATATTTAGACAAGTCGAGATTGAGAGGGAGATTGAGTCTAAGTCTGTAGTTCATAGAAGAGAACATGTTGATAGTATGATTGATATTAGTAGAAGTGTGAGAGAATCTGGAGTTGAAAGAGATGAGCTAAGAAAAGATCTTCCTCATGCTCTTGAGAAAATGAATGTAACAGATGATAGAGTTGATAGTCTATAGCATAGACTTGATGAACAAACTAGAGCAGTGCATGAGGTTGTTGTAAATCCAATAATAGTAGACGTTAAAAAGGAGAAATGTGAGTTTATGCATAAGATTCAAGGAGATTGTTAGATATATTAAGTTGAATGCTTTATTGTTTAAAGAATCTATGAATCTTTTTGAGCCTGAGCTATAGGTTAAACATGTAGAGAGATTATTTGGTATTTTACCAGTGACTGACTAGCAGAGGGTCGCCTTTGCTTCGTTTAAGTTAGAATGAGAAGCTTTAAAATGGTGGGAGGATACTCTTCCTAGGGTAAGTGTATATGTTGATAGACCCTTAACTTGGAGTAGGTTTAAGAAGGCATTTTCTTTTATAAATATTGCTTATATACTGGTAAATCCCAACAGAAGAGAGATTTCATTTATTTGAAGTAAAATATGTTAATTGTGGCTCAGTATGATAGCAGATTTGTGGCATCGTCAAGGTTTGTATCGAAAATGGTAGCCTAGGAGAAGAAGTGTAAGAGGTTCCTAGAAGAATTATATTTTGAAATTTAATCAAAACTATCTTATATGAGACACATGAATTATGTCAGGTTGGTGGATATAACATTTCAAATTGATAAAGATGTGATAAAGTTTAAGGGAGAGAGAAAGAGTGGTTGAAGAGGCTTAGACATGAAGGTTCTAGAGGTAGTGGTAGTATGAGTGTACAAGGTGGGAGACTACCTTAGAAAGGGTGTTCCTTGTTACAGGGAACTGTAATACAGAGCTAGAGGCAAGCATGATTTGTTACTTCTATAGCTCAAAGTAATGTTGGTGGGACCCCTAGATTTGGGAGACAGTCTGTGGGAACTGTAAGTTATGGTAGATGTGAGAGTGTTATACCTAGAGGATGTGGTAATATGAAAGAAAGAATAGAACATGTTATAGATGTAATCATATGAGATATTTATCCTAGAATTGTTCTAATTTGAGGTGCTTTATATGTAGAAAAGTTGGATATATTAATGTTGGTTGATTCTGATACAACTCATTCTTTTACATCCAATGTGTTCATGAAGTCTATTTATGTTTATATTAGCCCTTTGATGCATAATCTTATTGTTGAAATTCCTACTGAAGATAGAATTGTGATTAAAACTATTTATTGGGATTGTGTAATCCGTATGGATGATAAAGAGTTTGAAGTTGATTTATTTTCTTTGAATATGGTTGATTTTGATTTGATTTTGAAGATGAATTGGTTATCGGTGTATCATGTCTAGGTTGATTGTTTTAAGGGAAATATACTGCTCAGGATATCTGGACATGAGGAGTTTAACTTTCAAGAAAAAACATAAGATACTTGCAAATCGTCTTATTTCTGCCCTGACTACTAGTAGATGGTTGAAGAAGGGTTGTGAGAAGTATTTGGCATACATAATGGATTCTAAAAAAGAAAAAAAGAAAATAGAAGAAATCTTAGTAGTGAAAGATTTTCCTAATGTGTTTTGTGAAGAGTTGTCTAGATTGCCTCACAGTAAAGAGATTTAGTTTTCTATAGATGTGATTTTGGGTTCAATGCACATATCTATAGAACCTTATAGAATGACACCAGCTGAGTTGAGAGAGTTGAATGTATCATTTTAAAAATTGTTAGATAAACAACTTATCAGACCTAGTGTGTTTGGGGAGCCTCTGTATTGTTTGCGAAGAAGAAAGATAAAACAATGAGATTGTATATAGACTATAGACAGCTGAATAAGATTATTATTAAGAAAAAATATCATTTGTCCAGGATAGATGATTTGTTTGAACTGTTGTAAAGAGTGAGGGTATTTTCAAAGATAAACTTGAGATCAAGTTATCACTAGTTAAGGATAAATGAGGGAGACGTGCCTAAGACTACTTTTAAGACGCGTTATCGTCATAAGTTTCTTGTGATGCCATTTGGGTTGACTAATGCTCCAGCTACATTCATGGACTTGATGAATAAAATGTTTAAACCATTTCTTGATAATTTTGTGGTTGTGTTCATTGATGACATCTTGGTGTATTCTAAGACTAAAGAAGAACAGGTAAAACATTTAGAAATTGTGTTGGAGATATTAATAAGAGAGATTGTATGATATAATTTCTTAAATGTGAATTTTGGCTGAATAAAATAAATGTCTTGGGGCATGTTGTGTTAAGAGATGATATAACAGTTGACCCACAAAAAGTAGAGACAGTGTTGAATTGGGAAATACCCACTAGTGTAACTGAAATTAGAAGCTTTTTGGGGTTGACTGATTATTATAGGAGGTTTATTCAAAAATTTTCTATTATTGTAGTATTATTGATTAGATTGACCATGAAAGAGGTGAGATTTTTATGGTCTGGGAAGTGTGAGAAAAGTTTCCAATTACTAAAGGAGAAATTGACTATAGCTCCAGTATTGGTGCTTCTTTCTGGTGAAAAAGGATTTGTAGTGTATAGTGATGCATCCCGTCAAGAGTTGGGATGTGTGTTGATGCAACATGGGAAGTTAATGATATATGCTTCTAGGCAATTGAGGAATCATGAGAGAAATTACCCTACCCATGACTTAGAGTTAGTTGCCGTAGTATTTGCTTTGAAGGTTTGAAGACACCATCTGTATGGAACCACATGTGAGATACTTACTGATCACAAGAGTTTAGCATACTTACCTACCTAGAGAGAGTTGAATTTGAGACAGAAGCGGTGGATAGAGTTGATTAGTGACTATGATTATATAATTCATTATCATCGAGGAAAGATGAATGTGGTAACAAATGTATTGAGTAGAAAATCTACAAGAAGATTAACTGCTATTGAGAGTCATGATGTGAAATTGATGATAGATTTAAGAGAGATAAGAATGAAGTTGAATATCAGTGATAGAGGATTATTGTTAGCAAATATAGTTGTACAGTCATCCATAGTAAAATGCTTGTTAGAAATGCAAGGTAGAGATGGGGAAATAGAGAAGATTAAACAGAAAGTGCTTAATAGAAAGCAATATGAGCTCAAAATTAGAAATGATGATATTTTGGTATTAGAACATAGGATTTGTGTTCCTAATGATGCGGATTTGAGAAAGGAGATATTAAGATAAGCACATGATGATGTATATTTGATGTAACCGAGTAACAATAAGATGTACAGAGGATTGAGACAGAATTACTGGTGGTTAAAATTGATGAGAGATGTAGCTTAATATATTTCTAGATGTTTGGTTTGTCAGCAAGTGACGTCGGAGAATAAAAATCTGAAAGGCTTACTACAGCTTCTTCTTGTGCTTGAATGACCATAGAAAAATGTGAGTATGGATTTTGTTTCTAGATTTTCCCATACCCAGAGAGGTCACAATACAGTAGGAGTGATAGTGGATAGACTTTCTAAGTTATCTCAATTTCTTCCAACAAAAACTAATTGGAGTCCTAAAAAGTTGGCTGAACTGTATGTAGCTGAGATAGTAAGATTGCATGGGGTACTTTTGAGCATAGTATCAGATAGAAATTCTAGATTTATATCCAGATTCTGATAGGCTTTCAGAAAGTCATGTGTACACAGTTGCAGTTTAGTACAACTTTTCATGCTTAAACGGATGAGTAGATAGAAAAGATTATTAAGAGTACTAAAGGATATGTTGAAGGAAAATGTATTAAGTTTTTTAGTGAGCTGGGATGCTTATTTACCTTTGATCGAGTTTGCATACAATAATCAGTATCAAGCTAGTATTGGGATGGCATCATTTGAGGCTTTATATGGTAGAAGGTGTAGAACTCCAGTATGTTGGGAAGAAGTTGGAGAAAAAAAGATATTTGGTCCAGTAACAACTGAGATGATCAAACTGGTTAGAGAGAACCTTAAAGCAGCATATAGTAGACCGAATAGCTATACTGAAAATAGAAGATCTCTTGAGTTTCAAGTAAGTGATTGTGTGTATTACACAAGACTTGTTTTTTTCTAATAAAGTAATTCCATTAGTTCAAGTTCTGTGGCGGAATAAAATGTTGAAGAGATTACATGAGAGCGTGAGGCAACTATGAAGAAATATTATTCACAATTGTTTCTTGAGTTAGGTAAATTTTTATAAGGTGGGTAGAATTGTAATACACTTGTTCTTAAAGTAAGGGTAAAGAAGTAATTTGGTAGATATGACATGCAATTAAAATAATATATATATATATATATATATATATATATATATATATATATATGAAGAAATATTATTCACAATTGTTTCTTGAGTTAGGTAAGGAAATTTCAGGGACGAAATTTTTATAAGGTGGGTAGAATTGTAATACACTTGTTCTTAAAGTAAGGGTAAAGAAATAATTTGATAGATATGACATGAAATTAAAATAATATATATATATACAGGAAAGATTTATTATTAAATGAAATAAGTTTTTTGAAAAAAAAATTAGACGCGTGGTGGTGTAAAGAAAAAGATAAAAAGAAAGGAAAAAGGGGCCAACACTTGGACGACCAAGTGTTGGCCGCACAACATGAAACATTGTATGTTGGCCAACAAAGAAGGAAAACGGTGGAGAATTGGTGCAGGCTGTTTTATATATATATATAGTTTTTGTTTTATTTTAATTATTCTTACTTTTCTTCTTTCTTCAATTCAAATTACTCTATTTCTTTAAACACTTAGAGATTGAAAGAAAGGTTGAAAGAGTAAAATTTTGAAGAGGTTTATGGGGGAATTTTAAAGAGAGTCGAGGAAAGCTCTAAGAAAAACAAAAGATAATAATGTGAATTTTATTTTTGAAATTTAGCATACATGAAATTACCTGGAATTCAATGTGAAAATTTTTAAAGGGTATGAATTCTAGAAGAATTGAAGAATAAATTAGAAATTTTAATACAAATATTATGTCAGGTATTGATGATCAACAATCGGGTGAAATTACTGAAAAGAGCAGGAGAGGCAAGGAGGTGATCCACGAGTAGCTCTAAGTGCTACGTGGTGAGTTAGATTTACTTTTAGTAATTGAGATAAATATGAAATATAAAGTGATGATATTTAAATTAATTATTAACCTATGATTAGATGATAGATGAAAGTTGTTTGATGGGCATGATAAGAAATTGATATGTTAAAGATTTATTATATGAGAAGTAATATTTATTGAAATAATGAGTTGATTAAATATATAATGAAGGGATAAATGAAATTCTTGACAAACTATGATTGATAAGTTGATATGATATATGAGGAGAAAAATTAATGAATATGATAAAAATAATAATTTTTGAGAAAGAACTGAATAGCTAAATTGAATGTCTGAATGTATACTTGTTTTTATATTATTGTTCATATGCATATTTCATATGATTGTTCATATGCATATGTAGGAAATAAAATAACCGGGAAGGCAGCCGGTCTAAATGAAATAAAAGAATCTTGACAATCGGTATATGCTAGAAATAAAAGAACTAGGAAAGCAGCCAATCTAAATAAAACCATGACAGCTAGTATATGCTAGAAATAAAAGAACTGGGAAGACAGTCGGTCTAAGATAAAACATGTCGACATGTGGGAAGACGTTCCCAAATAATAGTATAATTTAAATTCATGCATTGCATTTGTTTTAAATATTGATTATTATTACTTGAGATGTTAAAGTGTTATTCTTGATTTTAAATTTATTCATTAATGAATGAGTCTTACAGAGAGACATATATGATAGGAAAAAAATATGAAAGTATGGTATGATAAAAATTATCTGAATGATTGGTTATATTCTGTGAACCTCATAACGATGTAATTATGAGGTATAATTGATAGTCTCAAGATGATTAAATATATGAGAAGAAGAGATTGATAAATGATGAGGATTATGATATAAATAGTGAAAATAAAATACTATTATCGAGTTATTTTAGATATAGAGGAATGAATATTGGAAGACTATTTGAACAATTGAATTATAATATGTGACTGGAGTTATACAAATTGAATACTTCTTGTAAATTTAATTCACTAAGCTTGTAAAACTCACTCTTCATTGTTAAATAATTTCAGGTAACAGGCATGACAGATAGATTGGTGAGCTGATATTCAGACTGAGTCATTATTTGTAAGCCACGTGGTCCACATCCTCAGACTAATAGAAAGAAAAAAAAATGTTTGTAAATATTATGCATAATATGTTGTATATAATGTTTCGGTTGAGATCTTAATGATGTAACTCTCCTATTGAGGGTTAATGATTTATGTATGTAGATAATTTTAGTTGGTATTTTTATATTGTTGCATATATGTGTCGTGCTGGGATTTCAAAATGTGACGACACCGTCTCAGGGGTGGCCAACCCGGGATGGGTTGTTACAGCTGATCACCAATACCTAATCATAAACTTTCATAAATCTTACTATTTCATAACTTAATTCAAACAATATAGTTATTTAATTATGATTCTTATTAAAAATTTACCTCAAATGTGATGAAATCTTGTTATTGTAATTGGATGACTGTAATTATCTCTAATATTGGAGAAAGTTTTTTTATAACTTTTTGCTAAGAATTTGAATTGAAGAAAGAAGGAAAACCAAATAGGGATTTGACAAAAAATGGAGTCTCTGAGATTCAGAGACATATAAAGCTTTGCTCAATTTTTTTTATTATATAATTTTTTTTTTATTTTCTTTCTTCAAAGCATTTCACGTGAACATCATAAGATGTTCACCGTTTGCCTCTTCACGTTTTTTTAACTTACCTTCATGTGAACATTATTGATGTTCACCGTCTACCTTTTTTTACAATTTACATATTTGCCATCGATTATTTACAATTCTGCAATCATTTAAAGTTTACCGTTTTGCCATTACATAATTACAGTTTTGCCCTTTTTCATTTTTAAAAAAATCAATTTTTCGTCTTTTCTTCATTTAAATTTTTTTTATAAATATTATAGAAAAATATAAAAATTTATATTTTATATATACATTTTTTTTAATTTCGAAATTTTCAGTACTTTCTTCTTAAAAAATTTCTAACTATTTTCAACAAAATTTTCAATATTATCTTTCAAATATTATTTCAAATCAATATTAAATATTTCATCTATGGATTATTTAATTCAATATAATATATGTAAAATTACTTTTTTACCCTTATTTTATGAACACGAATATTACAATTCTACCCACCTAATAAAAATTTTGTCATCGAAATTTCCTTACCTAACTCATTAAAAAGCTGAGGGTACTCTTTCATCATTCTTATCTCATGCTCCCAATTAATTTCTTCAACATCTTTGTTCTGCCATAGCACTTGAATCAAAGGAATAACTTTATTAAGCAAGACTTGTTCCTTTCTGTCTAGAATTATGACTGGTACTTGCATAAATGTCAAATCTTTCTAAAATTCTACAGCTTGATTCAGAATACTATGGGATTCATCCCCTCATAGGCAAATCCAATTTATATGCTACTGGTCCAGCTCTTTCAATCACCTCATAGGGCCCCACAAATCTCAGACTCAACTCTCATTTAATTTTAATTCTTAATACACTTTTCTATGGAGATATCTTCAAATACACCCAGTCACTAACCTGAAACTCAAGAGGTCGTCTTCTATTATCAGCGTATCATTTCTGTCTGTTCTGTGTTGCTCTAAGGTTATCTCAAACCAGTTTGATCCTCTTAATAGTCAAATTTATCATTTTACGACCAAGTATTTTTCTCTCTTCAACTTCTTTCTAACATACTAGAGTTCTGCACCTTCTACCATATAAAGCTTCAAATAGTGTCATCCCAATACTAGCTTGATACTGATTATTGTATGCAAACTCAATCAAAGGTAAATAAGCATATCGGCTCACTGAAAAACTCATTACATTTGCCCTCAACATATCCTATAGTATTCTAATGATCCTCTTTGTCAAAGGTAAATAAGCATCTCGGCTCACTGAAAAACTCAATACATTTGCCCTCAGCATATCATCTAGTATCCTAATGATCCTCTCTGTCTGCCCATCAATTTGAGGATGAAAAGTTGTACTAAACTGCAACTGTGTACCCATAGCTTTATGAAAACCTCTCCAAAATCTAGAATCTCTATATGATACAATGCTCAAAGGTACTCCATATAATCTTACAATCTTCGCTACATACCACTCAACCAACTTTTCAGGACTCTAGGTAGTTTTAATAGGAAGAAAATGCAAAGATTTAGAAAGTCTATCCACTATAACCCATACAGCATCATGACCTCTCTCGGTACTAGGAAAACCATAAACGAAATCCATACTAATATTCTCCCATGGCTATTCAGGTACTAGAAGAGGCTATAATAAACCTACCGAATGTCTATTCTTAGACTTCACCTGTTGACAAATCAAACAATTAGAAATATACTCAGCTACATCATTCTTCATCCCTGATCACCAATAATTTTGTCTTAACCTCTTATACATTTTATTACTACCTGGGTGGATAGAATATATAGAATCATGAGTCTCTCTTAGTATCTCCTTTCTCATCTCAACATCATTGGGAACATAAACTCTATATCCCAGTACCACCGTACAATCTTCTCTAATTCTGAACTCAGTCTGCTTCCCACTCAATATTTCCTATATGATATTCTTTATCCCTTTATCTCTACTTTGCATCTTTAACAAATGATTAATAATAGAAAATTGTACCACCATATTTTCCATCAATACTCCTCTATCACTGATACTCAACTGCATTCTCATTTTTCTCAATTCTACCATTAAGCTAATATCATGACTCCCAATAGCAGCTAATCTCCCTGCAGACTTTCTACTCAATGCATTAGCTACTACATTAGCCTTCCCCAGATGATAGTGAATTTTACAGTCACAGTCACTAATTAACTCCATCCACCCCCTTTTTTTCAAATTCAATTATCTCTGGGTAGGTAAATGCATCAAATTTTTACGATCAGTAACAATTTCACAAGTGACTCCATATAGATGATGTCTCCAAATCTTTAAAGCAAAAACTATGGCAGTCAATTCTAAATCACGGGTCGGATAATTTCTCATATGGTTCTTAAATTGCCTAGAAGCATAGGTTATAACTCTCCCATGTTGCATAAACACACATCCCAACACCTGATGCTGTATACCACAAATCATTCATCACCAGAAGGAAACACTAATAGCGAAGAAGTAGTCAATTTCTCTTTCAACAGCTGAAAACTATTCTCACATTCTTCTGACCACTTAAACTTCACTTCTTTTTGGGTCAATCTCGTCAATGGTACAACAATAATAGAAAAATTATGGATAAAACTTTTATAATAACCAGCCAACCCCAAAAAACTTCTAATTTCAGTCATACTAGTTGGTATTTCTCAATTCAACACTGCCTCCATTTTTTGTGGGTCAATTGCTATACCATCTCATAATACAACATGCTCCTAGAAAGATATTTCATTCAACCAAAACTCACACTTAGAGAACTTTGCATACAATTTCTTTCTCATCAGAATCTCCAACACTATCTCTAAATGTCTCATATGCTCCTCTTCATTCTTGAAATATACTAGGATATCATCAATAAATATAATCACAAATCTATCTAAGAATGGTTTAAACACCCGATTCATTATATCCATATATGAATGTTAAAATCAAATCTCCAAGAGATAAAAAGAATATCGACATGAGTAATTCTTAATCACACATCATATGTTCTCAAAATGAAATATGGAGTATGCAATTTTGTTGTTTATGAGCTTATAGAATCAAGATAACGTCTATTTCTAATTTTTTCTTGCATGCACATCCCATATATTTTTTTAATAAAATTGTGGCAATGTAAAGAAATTAATTAAAAAAAATAATATAAATTAAAATCTTAAGAATTAAAAAATTTAACAAATCTCATTATGTGCTATAATGCTACATCAAAATTGTATGACATAAAATCGCTGTCAAGTATAATATAAATAAATAAATATCTTGTTAAATTAAAAAAACCGTAGTAACATTTATTTGGTATCTTTATATTCTTATTTCTAGGAATGATAAATCTATAAATTTTAATCAATTAAATTCAATTATTTAAGACAGTGTTTAAACCACTTGATAAAAAATAAAGTAATTTGTTTTAAATATACATTTTGTAATAAAACACATTTTTGATGATATATTTATACTCTCAGTGATAAAAACAAAAACATTGATGATATAAATAAAAAAAATTATGACAAATATGTATTTTTAAATTAAAAATGTATTTTTTATAAATTATTAAAAATATAAATTACTTAATTTTTTTTTTATCACGGTACTATAGTAATCATCATCATTTAATTAACCTTTCCGTTAAGGAAACTCTCGGGCTCACTATTTATGCACGACACTGTAAACTGTTAAGATGTGATGTAACAAAAACTAACTTTCAGAGAAGTAAAATGAACAGAGACATGGGCTAAATTGAAATTACCGCTTGTAATTCAAAGATTCTTACATCGATGTATTAATAAAAATTTAATTGATAAATTTTAAAATTTTTATTAATAATAATAATTAATATTATTAATAAAATTTTTAATTAAATTTTCAATCAGTCTCTTGATTTGTATCCGTCCAATCAAAAATTTCTCAAATCGGAAGGAGAAAATAATGAACGTTTAGAAGATATGAACAGTGTGATGATGAAGAAATTTCAGCCGTATCTTGGAGGATGGAAGTGATGTCCCAAAGAGAATATAGTGATACCCGCACCGGAGAGCATAAAATACAGTAAGAAGTTGCAACTGTTACGTGAAACGTAGAAACGGCGCAATGGCAGACCAGACAGCATTCCGAAACGTGTCAGAATGTGTTAACGTGCGCCTCCTCATTGATTTGTCGTGAACCGCATGCGTGACGATCGGTCAAATATCAGACGCAAAAGCACGGAAAGAAGCTTTTCCCTTTTGTATTTTTCTTCTTTTTTTTTTTTCTATAATATATCTACTTTTAAATCATCAAAAAGGAAAAATATTTATAAAGCTATGAAATTTTGTTTTTTAGCCATAATGGAGCATGTGAAAATTAAAGCCAAGCAAAAGCAAGATCGAGAGAGCAATCCTCGTACCCCCTGCTAAAATGCGCCACCTTGACATTCCTCCTTTTCCTACGCACCCCTCTCTCATCTCCCTCCTTTTTTTTTAAAGAAAATCTCTTTCTCTATCTCTACGCTTTTTTTTCTCTCTCTTGATTTGTGTACAGCTTTCGTGTTCTCTTGGTCTTGCTGATACTTCTTTAATAATTCTTTTTACATTTTTTTATTTAAATTTTCTACAGAGTCTAAAGCTGCAACGGAATCGCCGTATACAGAAAGTGTGTGCGCAGGATAAGAGCATGCACACTCTTCCCCATTTTCAAGCAAAATATATATACTACTATACGTATAGAGAGATAAAAGTTTAGTTTTTTAGAGATAATGAGAGAGAGAAAGTGAGCCTTTCTTGTTTTTGTTGATTGAGAGAGGCAAGGCAAAAGAAGGAATCATTGTGATGATGAGGGACTGGGTTCATTGAAAGGTCGGTTTCTTTTGGAGATAAAAATAATACACACTCGATAGTTCTCCGGTTCGCGTGTTTTTGATGCTGCAAACTGATGGGTATTTGGATATAACCAAAGCCCCACAACAAAAGATTTCCCAGTACCCTTTTATTTTTGCAGGTTTTGTTCCTTGATTTTGGACCGAGGCTCCACTTTTGTGCCCAGTTAGATTGGTTTTTTCCAGTGAAAATTAGATTCCATGACATGGGTCGACGTTAATTTCTCTGTTTCTTTTGGGAGGTAGATACGATTTGCTTATGTGGGTTGGAGTTATGTTGCCTTTATGAATAAAAAATGGGATTTTCTTTCTTTGGTAATTCGAAGATGTGAATGAAGGTGAGGTGTCTATGTTGAGTTCTTCTGGTTGGAGTAGAGGAGAGATAGAGAAGAGCATATGATGGGTTCTGTTGAAGAGAAGATCAGAACCGGTGGCTTGGTCAGTGGGGCAGCACAAACTACTCTATTTGAGGAAATGAAGTTATTGAAAGAAATGCAAGATCAGTCTGGTTTGTTCCTTTCATCTGCATTTGTTTTTAGCATTAAAACCTTTTGGTTTTTGCTTTTGAGTTGAAATGAACCAGTGAAATGTTCCATTTTTCACCATTTTAGGCTCAACTTGGTGCCACCTCAAATATGGCCTTAGTAGCCCTGTAAAATTTTCTCCCAGTGTTTATTTTAAGGAGTTTTTCAAGATTGCACATGTTAATTAGAATTGTTATGGTTTAATTTCAGGGACCCGAAAGGCTATGAATTCCGAGTTATGGCATGCATGTGCAGGCCCGCTTGTTTCCTTGCCTCAAGTGGGGAGTCTCGTGTACTATTTCCCTCAAGGGCATAGCGAACAGGTCTGCATTTATTTATTTTATTTGATTATTGGTTTCCTTCTGGGAATTGCCTACTCTTTAGCATTTGTTTTCTTCTTTTTTTTTTCTTTTCTGAAAAAAATATTTGCTTTGTGATGATATTGAGTATTCTAATAAGACGCCATTGAAGACTGGAAGCATGATTTGTCGCATGAAAGTAGGAGCAACAGATCAAATGAATATCATAAAGATGAAGAAAGCTTGTGTCTAATTAACTCGTCATTTAGTTAATGTTGAAGTTCTGGTCTTTAAGTGCTAAATTAATCCTAAACATGAATATAATTTACAGTAATAAACTCCTTTTTTTCGCCAATTTGTAAATTCTTTTGATCTCGTCTCTGTTTTTCCCAGTTGGCTTGCTAATGTATTTGTACTGGGATTGTTCTGACAGATACTTGTTACATTCATCCATTTGTCCAGAAGCAAATTAGTGGTCAAAATACATAGTTGAATGCGATTTCTGGGCAAATATCTGCATGTTGATATCTATATTGATGTTTCTATGAGAAGTCATTTGTTCTCCCTTACTGTGTTTAACGTGCCAAATATGATAAATTGTGAAATTAGACCTCTGTTTTGAGAATACCATGGAAACCAACCACATAGTACTGTCTTATATGCTATATATGTAACTTTCTCACTTGATTTTGCAATTAAATTGCTTATGCTTTGATGGAAATTGAAACTTGGAAAACAAAAGTATCTGTGCCATTGGATGAGTTGGATATTACCTATTCCCCCTCCTTCATTTGGACATACAAGGTTGCATAATTTCGATAATGTAGTCATGTTAGGATTCAAGTACTGCATCAGATGAAAAACTGAAGGAGTTTGATCTATCTTGTGAGTGGTATCTGAAAATGATATATATGGAGGCTATAATTTAGCGGAGTGGAGTTATTTGAAGATGTATGGCAGCCTTGTAGTTGACTGCTTGCTGTCCATTCCATCATATCTACAAAACTAATGAATGTTTCAATTTTTTGTTTAGGTGGCGGTTTCCACTAAAAGAACAGCTACGTCCCAAATTCCAAACTACCCAAATCTTCCGTCACAGTTGATGTGCCAAGTTCACACTGTTACGCAACATGTATGTCTCTTTTGGCTGAATATTTTATTAGTTTATATATTTTACCATAACATCAATGATTTTTCCTTTGTTTTATATTTTCTTGATAGGCAGACAAAGATACAGACGAAATTTATGCTCAAATGAGTCTTCAACCAGTGATCTCTGTAAGCTTGCTACTGTAAAATGATTCTGGAAGTTTTCACATTCATTCATATTGTTACAATAGAAAGAAAGATTTGAGGGGAGGACCTTCTATCTCCTTCAGTCCTCCCCTTCTCTTCTTTTCACCCACTTGGATAAGGTAGACCAAAGGAGTTTTGTTTATTTGACAACTTATCTTAATTATGAATTCACTGTTGAATTAGGAAAAAGATGTCTTCCCTATACCAGACTTTGGACTTAGGCCCAGCAAGCATCCAAGTGAGTATTTCTGCAAAATACTTACAGCAAGTGATACAAGTACACACGGCGGTTTCTCTGTGCCACGCAGGGCAGCAGAAAAGCTCTTTCCTCTGTTGGTGAGGTTTTGTTAATCTCATTAGTTGAATGATCTCCACAAACATGGTTGTGGAATGAAGGCTGTTGTATTTACTCTCTCATTTTATCTATTTCAGGATTACACAATGCAACCCCCAAGCCAAGAGCTTGTTGTCCGAGATTTGCATGATAATACTTGGACATTTCGCCATATATATCGCGGTGAGGATGCTTTTGAATTTATTCTTTAACTCGACTGCAACCTGATAATAATGACTTGTTATGGAATATGAATCCTTGGTTGTAATAAATGTTTTCTAGCTGTCCTAGTAATTTCTTGTAACTCGATGCTTGCATATCTGAGTTTATATCTTTGATTTCTCAACAAAGTGCTAAATGAAGTGTCTTTATCTGCCTTTTGCTGTTTTATGCAGGGCAGCCAAAGCGGCACCTTCTCACAACCGGGTGGAGTTTGTTTGTTGGCTCAAAAAGGCTCAGGGCAGGTGACTCTGTTGTGTTTATCAGGTAATCTATAGTTACAATTCTTTTGGTGCAAGATATTTTGAATGCTTAGGAAAGTATGAGAGGCACCGATACATTGGATTGAAGTTGTCTCTGTTGATTATTGGCTATGCAAACTTGGAACATTATGTTTGCTATACGATATCAGCCAATAATTCTATGCCACTCTAGAATTGTGACACGACACTTTATATATTGGTTGTTGCATCATGCATAAGCATAATTGTCTGATTGTATTTGATTCCTAATTGTTAACAGGGATGAGAAGTCACAGTTATTGGTGGGTGTGAGGCGTGCGAATCGTCAACAAACGGCACTACCATCGTCAGTTCTATCTGCTGATAGCATGCACATAGGTGTCCTTGCTGCTGCAGCTCATGCTGCTTCCAGTCGAAGCCCATTCACAATTTTCTACAATCCGAGGTTTGTTCATGTGCATCGTTTCAACTGATATTCATTTGTTACCCTTAATTTTTGGTTCATATATATATATATATATATATATATATATATATATATATATATATCTTCATCCTACTAACCTTTCTACTTGTTTGCAGAGCATGCCCTTCAGACTTTGTCATTCCTTTGGCCAAATACCGGAAATCTGTATATGGGACTCAACTCTCAGTTGGTATGAGGTTTGGAATGATGTTTGAAACAGAGGAGTCAAGTAAACGTAGGTAATTTTCTGGATCATTGAATCCTCTCACAACTGTATTATAGCCTAAGGGTATTTTAGATAATTTTTGGCACAAACAGGAATCATGTAGTCCAGCCAATGTTTCTGATACATTTGTCTTTAAATGCACACTGGTGCTACTATTAACATCGGCTTTGTATCGTTTCTGCTCAATAAAGGCAGCTGTCCAGTAGTTAAATACCAGTGTTCTAGTTTCATGTGCATGCTTAAGATGGAGAGTAGAATTCATTTATCTAAACCAGCAGGCTTGGTTATTATTTCTCATCTTCTTTGCAGATATATGGGTACAATTATTGGTATTAGTGACTTAGATTCACTGAGGTGGCCTGGTTCCAAGTGGCGTAATATTCAGGTGAAGTAGGCTACTTCTGAGTCGCACCAAATCCTATTCTCTGACTGTTTTTGACATTCCTATTAGCCTTATTTGCTTTACTGTCTCACGATAGAACTATTTGTATCTATTTTACCAATAGGTCGAGTGGGATGAGCCTGGATGCAATGATAAACAGACCAGGGTTAGTGCATGGGAAATTGAGACCCCTGAAAGTCTCTTCATTTTTCCTTCTCTGACTTCAGGTCTCAAGCGGCCATTACATTCTGGATTTTTGGGTAAGTTCATTTCTATATTGTTTTCTAGAATGCAAGTTTGTTAATACTTAATTTTTATGTCTATTTTTAATGCTTCCAGCAGCAGAATCTGAATGGGGAAACTTGATAAAAAGGTCTCTCGTCCGGGTTCCTGACATTGGCAATGGGGACCTACCATATTCCTCAGTTTCTAACTTATGTTCCGAACAACTGATCAATATGATGCTGAAACCTCAGCTTGTTAACCATCCTGCAGTCTTTGCATCCACCCTACAACAAATCTCTGTTGCTTCTAGAGCTTCACTAGAAGAGGCAAAGACCACGCAGGCTACAGTCCACCAGAAACCTCAGCTTATCCAGTCAGAAAGTAAATTGCTAGAAAACCAAAACAATTGCCACTTCTGCCCGAGCCAACCTGGTGCTGTTAACACAAATTCGCCAAAAGTAAGTGTACCTGTGAATCCTCCAAACAAATTGGAAAACCCATCAGCAGCTGGAAATAATTCTGAAAAATTTAAATTAGAACCTGAGCATTCAACAGATCAGGTAAGCCAATTGACTACCGAGTGCAATGAGGAAAAGTTTACTGGAAGTTCTATGAATCGACCAAATGACATGAACCAGCTAGCATTTCATAACCAGAATAAGGGTCTGATGCCGTTGCAAACTAATACATGGCCCACACAGCCACAGTTGGATCATCCCGAACAAATATATGTGCCTCAACCTGATTTTACTGCTCTAAACGGGTTACCTCCTTTCCTAGAAACGGATGAATGGGCACATCTTTCTTCTTGCCAGTCTTTTGGTGGGACATATAGATCACCTGGGCCTTTATCAATGTTCAGCTCACCAGATTCCTCTGCAATGTTATCAGAAGCAGTCGATCCAATGGGTCAGGATATTTGGGATCATCAGCTGAATAATCTAAGGTTTCTATCCCAGCCTGACCAGTTTACTCCGATTGTGCATCCAGACCCATGTAGCCTTAATTTTTCTGGATTGAGAGATTTGTCCGACGAGAGCAATAATCAAAGTGGAATTTACAGCTGTCTTAACATTGATGTTAGTAATGGTGGAAGTACTGTTATTGATCCCTCTGTTTCAAGCACCATTCTAGATGACCTTTGTACACTGACGGAGTCTGATTTCCAGAATCCTTCTGATTGTTTAGTAGGAAATCTTAGTTTTAGTCAAGATGTTCAGTCTCAGATTACCTCTGCAAGCCTTGCAGATTCCCAGGCTTTCTCTCGACAAGACTTCCCAGACAACTCAGCTGGTACATCTTCAAGCAATGTTGATTTTGATGAGAGCAGTCTACTGCAGAATAGCTCATGGAAGCAAGTAGCACCACGTGTGCGAACTTATACGAAGGTACACTATTATTTATTTAGCATGTTAAAATGAAAATCTTAGTGGCTTAGTTGAAGAATTAAATGGAACCATTAGCAGGTTGCATAAACTACAGACTCGGTCATTCACATGCCTAGTGCAAACTTTAGTACCTTATATATGGTGAGCCTAACAGTCCAACTGATGACACTAGACTAATACAGAGATTCATTTTTGTTTATGGGGCTTAAAATATGTCAAGACAGATCATTGGGTTGGCCGGACCAAATCTACTGCCTGAACTGTATGGAACTGACAAGCAATTGTATCTCATTTAGGGTTACCATGGTTCCTGATAAATTTGTTTATTTATTCTGTAAAGGGTATTTGAAATCATCAAATTTGTTATTTATCCTTTTTCTTTTTGTTTCAATTATTCAATTAGGGAGTTCTGTATGCAGTTTATTTCATCACCTAACTTGAGTTCTTTTGTGGATTCAAAGCCCTTTGCATCAATCCTTTTCGTTTATCATGGGAATCAGGAATATCTCTTATGATTATCATACATATGGTCTAACTCGCCTTAGGCTGATAGATATCTTTTTATTGACAGGTTCAAAAAGCTGGATTGGTTGGGAGGTCAATTGATATCACAAGTTTTAAAAACTATGATGAACTGTGCTCTGAAATTGAATGCATGTTTGGACTTGAGGGGCTGCTCAACGACCCAAGAGATTCAGGATGGAAATTGGTGTATGTGGATTACGAGAATGAGGTTCTACTTGTTGGGGATGATCCCTGGGAGTAAGTTCCATTATCCCCATCATAAATTCTTGTTGGGATTTTACTAATAAAATCCACCTACTCAAATTTTAAGCAAAAAACACAACTACAACAATTAAATAGGCAAAACATACAAAAGCAAGAACACAACAATTTAATGTGGTATGACAACCTCTTTGCTTACGGCCACCAACAAATCCATAACTTTATTAATCTTTAATTACAATTTTAGAAAGTACGAAGTTGCTAAACTCTCATTACCTCACAAAAGTCCTAATACACTCAAAGTTCTCAATTTAACTTTAGTTGTAAGTGCTCTCTCTACTTGACAACCCAAAACTCCAATACACTCAAAGCTCTCAACCTAGCTCTAATAGTAAACTGTTCTAATTTACAATGTATATTGGAATTATGAGTGTACTTCAAATCTTTTTTCGGACCCTTTTATATAGAGGTGATTTTCCTAATACTATTAGGAAAAGAACAACATAAGAAACTACTGTTACTCTTACTAGAACAAGCAACTAAAAAATAAGAAACCATTTTTCTCAAACCAATTAGTTCTCTTTGTGGGGATTTGAGCCCAAAACCTAACAATTTTGCATGCAAATATGGTTTTATTAGTACACTATGTTTAGATTGAGAGGAACGGAGGAAAAGGAAAGGAAATGAAGGGGTACATGTACCCCTTCATTTTCTTTCCCTCCAATCCAAACATAGGGTAAATTCCTTAATTCCTAACATTATATCCATCTGATGATGGGTTGTGCTTGGTATATGGTGGGAGTGTTTCTTTGGTCAAACTGTATTTGAGGGCTGCAGATTCTTTGCCCTTTTTGATTGGGAAATATTCTTGTGCAGTTTGGTTTTCTTGATTGCTGTGATTCTTTTATTGCTTAGATGTTCGTTGCTTTGAATCTGTTGTAAAGCAAGCGCAAATAGCTTACAGATATCTAAGTTCGGCATAGGTGATTTTTAGCATCCATTTTCTGATGGTCCCAACCCATGTTTTCCGTGCAGGGATTTTGTTAGATGTGTCCGTTGTATCAGAATTCTGTCACCCACGGAGGTTCAGCAGATGACCGAAGAAGGAATGAAGCTTTTGAACAGTGCTGCGATGCAAGGCATGGAAGGTTCTGTGACAGAGGGTGGTCAGTCTTGAGATAGTACCAATATGATTTTAATGCCACTATCAAATTACAGAATACTGCTCTCTTGTTTACATGGCGGAGACAGAAGAAGGAAAAAGAAAGCCAGCCTGTCTGAAATAATCTTGGTGACTACTATCTTACAATCTACAGGTTCCACAAATGATTCAGGTACATTTTCTTAGATTTGTGGAAGAGGAATGTGATGTGCTATTATCAGTACGTTTGTTCAGTGTATGTGAAAGTAGATGAGGAATACTTCTAAGCCTATTAGAACTTATGAATGGTAATGGAAGATTGTCATGTCATGAATGATATTTCTGGTAGATTCATTACATCCTTGGATACTAGTAGTATTGACAAATAGTTCTGTTACAAGTAGAACCTTGTAATTCAATGTGCAAGTCTCAGGCATTCAATTTCAACGGTATATGTGTACATAGTTTGTTAGTCCCAATGAAGATGTTTCGTGATAGAGGAATCGGAAAAAAGTTGAGGAAACATGAACCAGTAACCAAATGCTAATGTAATGCTGACAGTAGTTATATAGAACTTTTTTTGGGTGCAATGGAGAAAACAAACCAAAGACCTATTTAGTGGAGGAAAATATTTTTTATTTTTATTTCTTATCATTTTTTCAATAATATGAACTAAAAAACATTATTATTTTTTGTTTATTATCTTTTTCAAAATTAAGTTGGAAAGATAAAAATACAAAAACTCTCGTTTTACAATTTTTATTATAAAAAATGTAAATTATTGAGAAAAATATTAAAAAATAAAAATATATTTTTCACAACTAAACGGGATTTAAACTACCCTCCTCTCGGTATGAAAGAGCAGGCAGCTCATCAGGTGGCGAGGCAAACTCCTCATGGTTGTTGAATTCTCTGCCAATCTTGGCTAACATATCAGCGCACTAATTGCAACTTTTCTGGGAGCGTATCTGAATATATACCCTGCCACAATTCTTGTACTAAAATTTCGAACGTACTAGAGATAGATCCCTCGCATCATTAACAATTTGAAGGCCTCCATACTGTAAGACTCTGACTAGCAGCTTATATAGAACTGTTAATACTGAAGAACTGAGGCTATATATAAGTCTAGTTTTCAGTTCATCTGAAAGAAGTTTCATGAGTTTATCTTGTGTTCTTGTATGCTTTGAACCAGAGCTCATGATATTCAGTGTAACAAACAAGGGGTTGACAAAAAGAAGGGAAAGAGAGTATACATGCCCAGAAAACTTTTTCCGGGAATATTTCTGACTTACTGATCAAATCGATTCGCTTGAAAGAGGTCTACGTAAAATCTATTAGGTGGACCCACGTGAATGTGAAAAGGAGTGGAGTATTGAATAGTTTGTCCACCTCCAAGGCCCTACAATCTTGTTAAAAGCATATATAATGCTGGCTTTAACAATCAGCCAGACTAGTTACATACATATAGCCCCACATGATTAAATACATAATTCTAAATCTCCACATCACATATGATGGACTAATATCAGTCTCATAAATAGAATTCTGTAAATCAATGCCAAAATGAAGATAGGAGAAGCAAAAAGAGGTGGGTAAAAGCTAAGCAGTCCCACAGATGCATACTTTTACTTTCCAAGCCAACAAGGACCACTGAGTAGAACAAGAAATTAACACTTCATACAAGTTCCACCCACAACAAAGACCTAGAGTTCATAGGCTAAAAAATAAAAGTTCTCATCTCTTAAAATTCTGTTCGAGGTCTTTTGGGATGCTAAAGTTACAAGGTCGAAGCCCTAAAGGGCCATGTTTTCTGGAAAGTCACCCTGTTTTCTTGAATCACATTCATATGAATTGTTTAATGTAATGCCAGCAGACAAAACGTTTTAGTCAAACATTTAAAGTCTTTTTAATCACAAATACATCAAGACTTCTCCATCTGAAATCTTATGTATAACCACATTTCTTGTCACATATATACTTTTCTTACAACTCAATTATTTATGATTTCATAATCAATCATATTTTCATACTTTTAATTCTATTACATTCATCACAAGGAATTATATTAACATATTGTACGACTATATATATATATATATATATATATATATATATATATATATGAATATTTAAACATCTTATACTTACCACGTATTTTACATAATTTTCCATGGTATAATCTTATAATTATTATTACTTTTCTACTTATAAGTATTTAACTTTTTTATCTTTGTTATTTGTCCCCACGTTTACTAGAAGTAAAGTGGAACTCACATTGCTACCCGATTTCGCAAACTAGTCCCAACTACTACCTTCGTCTTGAGGGCTCTCCCACTTGCACCTAGGACCTAGGAGTGAACAACACTAAATCCATGACTTTAAATCATTTAAAAGAATACCTAGCAACCCAAGGTATTTTGCATTATATCTATAGCAGGTAGAGAATACAAAAATAGAAGACACTGCAATATTAGAATGTGCCTTCTTTGGGCACAAGAATGCAGAATTACAATATGACTACAGAAACAGAAAAACATGTAGACCTCTGACCATGGCAATCCATATGACAAAAATTATTGGCCTAGGTTTTCTAATGCTTGCCAGGTTGTAGATAATGAAGAACCAGATTTCTTCTACTCTACTGAAGACCTCTCTTCTAAACCGAAAGAACAAGCTATTTAAATCAATTTCACATGAGAAATTCAGAAGGAAATGATGCAACTATGATTCTAACCGACCCTTGCTCTCCCAACCCCAATCCATGACAGCAACTCTCGAGTTGCTGGCATGGGGACTCCAACACATGACCTAAAGGCTCCTAAGTACTTTTGACTTAGGGCAGTAACCAATGAGCCAATACCATAATCTCTGGTCTGGAAGGCCATGGTAATTACATGTATACAGTCATTAAATCAGTAGAGTACTGAAGTAAAATAAACAAAATGGGAAGGGGCTTTAATTTGAGCATCATGACTATGAACAGACCAGACAAAAAATTCACTGGTCAAATGTGGAACTCATAGCAGTCCAAAAAGTATACAACATACTCGGTACTACACTAGCATTTTATGTCTGTTGGAAGAAAGTTACCATAACACTAGTTCTAGCAGCTGAAACAAGCTCACTGCAAAGACACGGCTAACAATTCTTCTCGATTGCAAGAAAAAGTTGGAACCATTCTACTTGGAATCAGAAGGATATTTAAATGCTAAGAAAAATAATATCCATTTAAAGGCAAGTCTAATTGCAAAAAACATCAGATACTAATCACTTCAAAAGATTAAAAATATAATAATAATAATAAAACACTAGGAATTTTCGTTTCCTAAATTGTTCATTGATTAAATAACCGAGATAATTCACATTCCCTAAAGTACAGAATAAGAGAAAAAAAGAAAGACCTCAAAATACAGAATAGATTTTATCCTCCACTGCCCGTTCGCAGCAGGCAAAGAAACAATTGATGCACTTATTCCACATTGAAATAAATTTCATGGAGATGCTTATGGCAATTAACTCACACAAATCCGTGTGAATGAAGCTACAAACTATAACAATATTTTTAACTCCTGCAGTTTCCTCTCAAAGATCCCCCTCATCACACTCTTACTGGTTTCTGTAGAACAGCAGACAGATAAACTTCAGATTTGCTAGAACCAGTTGCATCTACTTTCTCCCCAATAACCCATTTCAGCTTCTTATACCCAAACTTCTCAATCAAACGAGTCAAAGCCCTCTTCTTCTCATCATTAGCGCAGTAAAAATTATCCAACCAAAACAATCCACCAGGCCTCAGAATTCGATCAATATCAAACATCAAGAACTCCAACTTTTCTGGTTTGCCCCCAACATCCAATCCACTTGACCCGTGAACCAGATCAAACACATTATCATAGAAAGGGAACCTATGATCTAAACTTAAATACAAAGGGAAAAGCCCTCTTGCAGCTATGAATTCACTAAATGGAGCATCAATATTCAAGGTGTTAGTGATCACAGTCACATTCTTTTCTGCCATTCTAGCAGCAAAAGTCCCAGACCCACCACCAACATCAAACCCAATTCTAATTCTTCCACCACCCAAACCTAACACATCATCAATAATAAAATCATTCTTGCCTTTAGCCTTAACGAACCTCTGATTCTCATTCCCATTAACCAAATCAAAGCAACCAACACAATCCCTATTCAATTTCTTGCTATTCAAACATTCAAAAGACTTGCAACCAAGACCACTCCAAGTAACAATCTTATCACTAATAGGCTTCCAAAGCGAAAGAGGAAAAGAGCTAAGACCCACCTTACGAACAGTCTTGGCAAAGCACCTCCTTCTAGGCAAAGGCTCACATCCACGCAGAATCAGCTTCTGGGCAAGGCTCCAATCATCAGGACAAGGCCCAAAGACCTTGTAGTTCATGTACTGAGACAACAAATCGGCAGATTTCTCGCAAGAATGCCCCACAGATGCCACCATTTCAGTGATTCCAGTCCTTGAATCTTTACCCAGAGGAAGCTTGTGGTGTTGCAGAAACAATTTGAGCTCGCTTGCAATGTTGGGTCTTGATAGATCGATGGTTTCGTATCCCAAGAGCTCTTTCTCCATCTGGGCAAGCTTTCGCTGAGAAGAATCGATTTCTTTGAGGATCAAAGAGACATGCTCTGAGATCAGAGAGATGTTCTTGTGGGAGTGGGGAAATGGGTGGTTTTGGTAATCCTTTGGGGAGGAAGTGAAGGCGTACAAGGCAAAGAGATTGGTGGTGAGAACAGAGAAGAGCATGAGAATGTTCACTGCTGATGAGCAGACTGTTGCTCTCTTGAATCTGGCTGTTCCATCTCCTATTTTCAACGAAACTGAGCCCATCTTTGCTCTGCTCTCTGCCTCTACTATAGAGAGATCAGATACGGAGAAGGGAGAAAGGTAGACAAGTGAAGTGAGATTTGAGAAGGGAACAAGCGGATATTAATTGTTTAATGAAGACTTAAGGAGTGATTAAAGAGTAGGAAATTGAGGCAGTAAGGACTGTAGACTTTGGAGAACTCGTTGTCGGTTGCCTTTATGTTAGAGACTAGTGAGTGAGGTGCTTTCGACTAGATGCGGTTCTATTTGTGCAATTGTTGATGGTAGTTTTTTTAATCAATTTTTGTTAAAAGTACAATGAATTTTTTTTTTTTCATTCACAATTAACATGGAAGATGTTGTAATAAAAAAATAGAAAATTAAATTATAACTAATTTGATCATAAATATTAATAAATTTTAAGTTTTTTCGACAATTATATTCCACTGCTTTGAAAAATTATCTAAAATCGTAAAAGATAAAATTATCCATCGGTTAATTCATTAAAAATCTCACATACGAGTTATTTCTTGAATCAAATCATAAAAAAAAAATCTAAATCCCTCATACTCTGTTTAGTTAGTATACCAAATATATATCACTTTTTTTCTCAAACAAAACACTTGAAAACTTAGATTTTGTTGGATTTTTTCTCTCGCAACCAGTTTGTCGTTCTAACACTTTACGAAAGGTTATATAAAGGTATGGATTCTCTCTATTTCAATGACTACGGAAGCAACAACTACTTTCTTTAATCTACTATTTAGCCTTTGTTGAAATAAAACAAAAATATAAATGTGACATGCAACTGATTTAATTATTATATTTTCATTCATATAATGTCATGTTATTATTTAATATTATGTGATGCATTTATAATTTTTAATTATTTTTTGAAAATATATTTTATAATTTTGAGATATAAATGTTGTTTGGTGTGAGATTTAAACAAATTTATTTTGATCAGATTTAAATAAATTTTAAACTTATTTAAATCTAATACCTAACGATGTAATAGTTATACTATGGCCAACATATATAGTTGTCATATAAAAAAATTGTAAAAAGTAATGAAAATTTTCATTATTGGACATTTAAAACACTTTGGACATGTTTGGATAACAGTTTTCTGTTTTCATTTACAGTTTTTTTATGTTTTCAGAAGAAAATTTGTTTGGATAACTGTAATTCGAAAACTGTTTCCAAAGCAGAAAATAATGAAATGTTGTTTGGATAATCTTATTTTGAAAACTGTTTTGATACAGCTTATAATTATTTTTAGTTTTGAGTTTAAATTTAAAATTTATATTAATTTTATTTATCATATTTACTAAATATTTAAAAATAATTAATATTATTTTATTTTTAAAATTTTAATTTTTTTTATATACCATAGAGAAAGAATGAAATAGAAAAGTGAACACTGATTTTAAAGTTATTTTTCGAAAATTATATTAGAAAACATTCATTTAGAGTTTTCAGAAAATAATTTTTTAAAACTGAATTTTTAAAAAATTAATTTTAAAACAATTTACTAAATATAGAAAAAAATTTAAAAATTATATTTCAATTTTTAAAAATTAAAAATAATTTTTATAAACTGTTTCCAAATATATTCTTGTTTTAGGCAAAAGATGAAGAAAGGTATATTTGGCATTTAAACACAAAAAGTTGATCTAATTACTATTAAAGAGACTTTTTTTTTTTAGTGGATCGTACATTAAAAAAGATAAGAGTAAAGTGGCCCCCGTTGAGGTCAATCAAACTCCACAGAAAACCACAAGTCCTCCCTCGGAAAGGGCTCGTAATGATCATCTACTTTTTTGGTCAAGAATCCACTTACCCCATCCAAAATGAATTTTGATTTACTGTTATTGAAGTAAAATTCTCTAGTTTTAATTATATGGTAATTTTCATAAAATTATATATGAATCGTTTAAAAATTCAAAACCAACAAATGGTCTGAACAGGATAAGGATATTGATGAAACACTATGCTCTTGGCAATTGGTAAAGGGATTTTGAGAGAAATAACAAAACGTGATAACTATAAATAGATATAAAAAATTTACATAATTTAAAGTTAAATTCTTACATTTTAGAACGATAATAAAATATTTTATTATAATTAAATTTGAATATAAATAAAAAAATAAAATATTTTAAATCCAAATTTCAAATAAAACTTAACCTAAACTATTATAAAATTTAATTAAAAAATATAATATCTTAAAAATTAAAAATTTTGAACCACTCTATCTTTTGCTATACTCTCTTTCTATATACGGCTGTCAAGAAAAGTTCCTTTCCACCTAGAATTTCGTGCTATATTAGAATTATGCTAACCGCCACTTTGGTTATTTCAACACCTACTCGCTAATGCAAATATAATGGACATAAAACTCTTGCCTTAATCTACCTTTGTAAAAGTGCATTATACATTCATAATGGACACAAAACTCTTGCTTTTATTTTCCTCTTAACACTCAGTTAAAGCCATACCTACTGATAATTACAGATGACGTGACACTAAAGCTAAAATATATGGGCTGTCACTTTGTTTTTTCTGTTTGGTCAATTTTTATTACTTTTAAAAATTACAATCACAAACTAACAAATCCTCGTATTTATTTGAATTTTTATAAATAATTAAATACTCTCAATTTTTTTCATAAGCACCTTCATTGGATATAATTCAAATGTTGTAAGTAATATAAATCAAGTACAAATAATGCTTGAACTTGAACAATGAAAATGGTTTAGTCAACACGTTTGTCGAATTATCAACTGTTATAACTTTTTTTACAATAATCTCATCGCTATCAACTATGTCTCGAACAAAATAATAACGAACATGAATATATTTCATTCCCTCATGGAACGTCTGATCATTAGTCAAGTGAATGACACTTTGACTATCATAATGAATAACAATAGTATCATGAACCCAACATAATTCACTAAACAACCTTCTCAATCAAACAACTTCCTTAATAGCTTATGTTATAGCTATATATTATGCCTTTATAGTTGACAGAGAAACAATAAGTTGTAGAATAGCCTTCCAACTAATAGTGCATCCATTGAAAGCAAATACATAATATGTAGTAGATCTTCTTTTGTCAAGATCACCTGCAAAATCTGAATCAAAATAACTAACATCAATATAACATTGCTCTTGTGGCTTCCAAACTTCAAACATACATTTGAAGTATTTCTAAGATACCAAAGTATCCACTTAACATCTTTCCAACGCTGATTCTTGGGATTATCCATATACCTGCTCGCTATGCAAAAACACGGTTTTAACATCAAGTTATTTTAATTCCAAATTCTATATAGCAACCAATATATAAAAACACGAATGAAACTATGCTTCACAACTAGAGAGAAAACGTCATTAAAATCTCTTCCTATAACCTGACTATATCCCATAGCAACCAAACGTGTTTTATGCCTTGCATTCTTAATCCCAGTGATACCTTTATTCTTCTTAAACAACCATTTACAACCAACTATTCTTTTACCCATTGGTGGTTTTACGAATATCCAAGTTTGATTCTTCTCAAAAGACTTCATCTTTTCATGCATGGCTACTAGCCATTTTGAAGAATCTGCATAAACAATGGCTTCTATATATGTGAAAAGTTCATTTGCGTCACTGGTTTCTTGCGCAGCTGTCAAAGCATAAGCAATTGCATCAATATTACTAGACAAAACAATATTATTGTACCTCAACGGTGGTCTAGTCTCTCTTCTCGGTCTATGTTTGGCAATGTTGTAAAGTTCATTGAGTCTGTTTAATCTGCTATTCACCCAAATTCTCACTCTGTTAAAAAATAAGTTGTGTAAAAATGCTATGCATAGGATCTGAATCAGAACTTTTCAACTCCACCTGTTGTGTGCTACTCTTAACCTGATCAAAATCACAAGCAACAAACTCTTCTTTCTTCGGGTTAAGCATAACAGATTCATTAAAAGTAACATTTCGACTAATGAAAAATTTAGGTGACTTAGGATCAAGACTCCACAATCTATATCCTTTCACATCATCAATATAACCAAGAAAAATGCACTTTTTAGCCCTAAGTTCTAATTTTCCATCATTACCATGTGCATATGCAGGACATCCAAATTTTTTTTACCATAGAATAATCAGTAGGGTTACCATACCATACCTCATGTGGGGTTTTGAACTTTATAGTTGAAGCAGGAGACCGATTCACCAAATAACAGGTAGTAGACACTGTTTCTGCCCAAAACTCTTTAGTGAAATCAGCATTTGAGAGCATACAATGAGCTCTCTCTAAAAGAATTATGTTCATTCGCTCAACAACTTCATTCTGTTGTAGTGTACCTCTTATTGTCCAGTGGCTAATAGTACCCTCATCTTTATAGTAGTAATCAAACTCATTGGAGCAAAATTTCAAACCATTATCTGACCTCGGCATTTTAATTTGTTTCTCTATTTGCTTCTCAATCATGGTTCTCCATTATTTAAAATGCTTGAATGAATCATCCTTGATCTTCAACATAAACACTTAATTTTTTTCTTGAGTAATCATCAATGAAGGTAAGCATATACCATGCACCACCCTTAGATGGAACACGTGAGGGTGTCCAAAGATTAGAGTGAATATAAAACATAGTACCTATGGTTATGTGAATCGTTGTACTGAAACTAACTCTCTTTTGTTTGCCAAAAACACAATTCTCACAGAATTCTATTTTACCCGTATTTTGTCCACATAACAAACTTCTTTTTCTCAACAAAGTTAGTCTTTTTTTCACTCATGCGACCCAATCTCATATGCCATAATTTTGTAACCTCAAAATCTAATATAGTAGAAGCAGTCGCTGAACCAGTAATAGTAGTACCCTAAATAATATACAAATTTGGTGACGATATCTTCGCTTTTATAATAACTAGAGCACCTCTACTGACTTTCATAACTCCACCTTCGAATGAATACTTATACCATTTGACATCAATAGTACTTAGGAAAATCAAATTTTTCTTGAAGTCAAGAATATATCTAACTTCTGTCAAAGTCTGTATCACACCATCATGCATTATGGTTTGGATAGTTCTTATACCAGCAATTTTTCGAGTTGCATCATCACACAACAAGACAACTCCGTCATAAGGCTCATATTATGAAAATTAATTCTTATTTTGGTAAATATGGTAGGAACAAACCGAATCCATAATCCAATCAAATATAAATAACCAATTACCACTAGCTACAAGAACACAATCATAGCCATCAGAGTCTTCTTCATTAACATTAACTTCAATCTGTTTTTCTTTCCAATCCCGATTTTGATTCTAACCTTGATTCTGATTTTTTTTTCATTTTTTTTTTCAAATTTCAACACTCAGATTTATAATATCCCTTTTTCTTACAGTAATGACATGTTATAATATTAGTTTTAGATTTAGATCGAAATTTATGGCTACTGTTATGTAAACCTCTTTCCCCAGATCCCCCTCCAAAACCTTTTATTACTAAAGCATCACCTTGACTCTATTTCTCATAATTATTCTCAATCCTATGTCCCTCAAGAAATTCTTTAGAAAATAGTGAAGTTTTAATATCTTCTAAAGAATTTGTATCTCTACCAAACATAAAAGTTTCTCTAAAATGTTTAAACGATAGTGGTAGGGAATACGAAAATAGTAGAGCTTGATTCTCATCATCTAATTTAACTTCCATTGAATTTAAATAAGTAATAATGAAATTAAATTCATCAGCATGGGATTCCGTTGACTTATTTTCTATCATATGTAACAAATACATTTGTTGCTTCAAGAACAGTGTGTTGGTGATGGATTTCATCATGTATAGAGACTCTAACTTATGCTATAAGCCATCAATGGCTTTCTCTGTAAGAACTTAACGTAAGACCCCATCTGATAAACACAACTGAATCGTAGTCAAGGCCTTCCCATACATCTCTAGCTCCTGTTCATCTTACTGGGCATTTTCTCCTTCCCCAGCAACATCTTTTTCAAACCTTATGGATTGCATCTTTACTTGCTAAAAATTGAAATTTTCAGTTTCATCAAACCTTTGTATCTCGTACAAAGTTGTAGAAGATATCGCACAAATACCGATCTTAACAATAGCTTTGATACCAGTTCATTAGGAATAAAGCACCAAAAAATAATCAGATAAAGAATTTACATGACTTGGAGCCAAAACTCTTATGTCCACGGGAGATGGTGAGAGATTCCATTATAATCAAATTGGAGTACAAATCAAGAGAGATAAAACTCCTTAAGCCCAAATCTCAAATACACTCATATCTAGGTTACCATAAATTTAATTGGAAAAATACAATAACCTAAAAATAAAGAAATTCCAATTACTCTGTCTCTTGCTATAGGGCTTTGTCTGTTGCTCTGGTCATTGCAGCTTAAAAAAGACCTGTAATCTCTCTATATATATATGACTACTAAGAAGAGTTCTTTTCCACCTAAAATTTCATGCCCTATGAGAATTATATTAACCGCCACTTTGGTTATTTCAACACCTACTGCAATTATAATGGACACAAAACTCTTGTTTTTATTTTCCTTTTCCCTTTTACACTCAACCAAAACCAAATTTACTGATAATCACTGATGGTGTGGCACTAAAGCCAAAATATATAGGTTATCACTTTTTTTTCTTCTCTTTTTTTGGGCCAATTTTTATTACTCCATAAAATTATAAGCCACAAATTAACAATTGAGATAACAAATGAGGCAGTTTGATGGAAATGGCAATACATTCCTTGGTAATGTAGTGGATCTTCCATGGCCTAAACGAAGATGGAAAACATTCAATAAGAAAAATCCCAAAGTGAGAAGTGCAAGAACTTCTCCTTTCATGTTTTGAAGTATGTCACATTTTCATTAGTCATGATTGGAAGGATTTGTTATAAAAATAAAGGATATCTGATGAAAGTAGCCATAGATACATTAGGTAAAGTAACTGACAAAGAGAGAGGAGAGTCACACCATTATCAAGACTTACCATTGCCATTCAATAAAGGAATTGTAAGGTATTTTATGGGAATATATTGATGTTGAAATCTAGCCTAAGGTTGAAACAAGTTGCTTCTTACCTTTAGAAACTTTGTTGGACATCACAAAGCACACTTTCTGAACATTCATGAGTTACCACCGGTGTTTTTAAAAACAGGCCTGGCGAAATCGGGCCAAAAAGCCCAAGAGCGTATTTGTTGGGGCGGAACCAAAACAACGTCGTTTTAATAATAAACTCTTTAAATCTTCTTCCCTGAGGCTCAAACCCATGACCTAAAGTGTCTTAAATCTTAACCACTGAGCTACCACTCTTGTTGTGACATTTTTACACTTCATAAATATATAATACATATTATCTGTCTTAATAATAATTACAAACTATTTAATTAATCACTTACAAATTACAACAATATAGAAATATAAGTTATACTTCATATAATTTATATATAAATATATATTAATATTTATAAAATTATAATTATCACACTATAGAGAGTTAGTAAAGTATAAAACTTTGATAAAAATTAATTAAAATTATTTTATTATTCTAATTAATTAATTAATATTATTTTATTAAAATTTCAAAACGCCCTAAAATATTCAAAAGACTTACCCGAATTTTCAGTTTTTTCAGGTCAGAATTTTAAATTTTCAACATTTTGATTGGATGTCATTACAAATGGAACCATTATGTTGGAAGACCATAGTGTAAATTGATAGATATATACGTAACAAACGATAGTGTACGTCTAATATCATATGTGATTAAAATTTTCATCAAATTGTTTGATATTTGTGTAAAAATATTTTGATAAATATTCATTCATAGGTCTTAAGTTAGTAAATTTTATTGATAATTAATTTCTTTATATTATTTCAATTTTTTAGTATTTTTATAATTTAATTAATATTATTTTATTCAAAATGCCTCAATATTTCAAAAAACTTACAACCCAACACCTCGGGGCTTACGCCTCGCTTCATTGAGGCAAAACGCCTCGTCTAACGCCCTCGCCTCTGAAAACACTGGTTGCCACAATCAACTTCATAAGAATTAATTAAATCCATAAGATTTTGAAGGGATCACTTACTACCACTAGTGAAAATTTGCATATTATCTGCAAAGAGAAAATAATAGATGGAGGAAATTGTACTAGCACAACGAGAAAACTTTATTTCTCATCCAAAATCGCTTTGCTAAGATTTTAATAAGGCACATCCTCTGCAATGATAAATTGAGAGGGAGAGGGGGTTTCCTTGCCAACCATACCTTTGGCTATTAAAAAAGAGATAGTACTAACAATTGGCTAATGTATGTAAATCAGATAACACCAAATTTTAGAAAAGTTAAATTTCCTCAATAGTTGTAAGAAAAAGCTACACTCCATTCAGTCATAATCTTTTACCATATCAATTTTCAGAACCAAATTACTGCCAAAAGTCTTCTTGTCAATGTCTACTACGAGTTCAGAATTAAAAACTATATTTTCATGAATGCTTCTACCACGGATGAAACTAGATTACTCTTCTAAAATAATCTTGGGCGAAAATTGAGCAAGTTTATCGTTTACACTTCTAGCGACAATCTTGTAACAAAAGTTATATAAACTAATTGAAGATCAAATAATGCAATGAGATTAGAGATCTTAGGCAAGAGAATAAGATTTGTTGAGGTGGTGTGGCCTTGGAAAGGTGGCCGCCTTGAAAAGTATCATTATAAAAATAGGTAAATTATAACTACAGTTTGACCATAAATACGTTTACATCTTAAATTTTCTAATTGTTCGGGTTAGGTAAGTAGATTAGGTGATCAAACCATATGAGCTTTTCTATGATTATTTTGCTCGAGTACATTTAACATTTAATCTAAGTAACATCAATGGTATATTAATCTTATAATAATATTGTTTGATACAGAGAAATGAGTACTATGAAATTTCATTTTTATTTTCATTCACAATTGATATGGGAAAAGTATTATTGTAAAAATAGGTAAATTATAACTACAACTTGACCATAAATACATTTACATCTTAAATTTTCTAATTACCACAATCACATTCCACCGTTTAGGAAAGTTAGCTAAAATCGTAGAAAGATAAAATTATTCTTCCTTTAACATGTAACCTCACATGTAAGTAATTTCTTGAATCAAACAAAAAACTCTTCTTCTATGTAGGATACCCATACTATCACTTTTTCTCCTTCAAAACCTAGACCATGTTGGTTCTTTTCTCATGCAACCAACTAGTTTATTTCCAAGGAACAACCAACAATTAATTTCTTTGACAATTTACGTAAGCTTAAATAGGCATGTTATAGACACCCAATTTCGTTCAAAATATTAGAACGAACCAAGTGTGGGGCTCGATTATAAAACTTTGGTCCAGAGAAATTAAAAATGGATGAATGTATGTTGAACAATTAATTTTGGACAAGAATCAAACAAAGAAACTGGAACCAAATCAATCTAGATTAAAACGAAACGGACTAAAAAAAAAAAAATTAGGCCAGCAAACCAGACCCAATCGATCAGTCGGGCCTCATGGTCAGTCGGTCGGGTCCGAGACCTGACCCAATACCCTTAGATTTAATCCCAAATCAATCTTAGTTTCGCTTCTGCTTGATGGAACCTTTTGGAATTCAATTTTTTTTTTTTTTTGTTCTAGAAACCTTAAAAGTGGTGTGAAACCTAGTTTTCCATCTTTTCAAGAAACCTTGACCATCGTTAGATTAAATCTAATACATCTTGGCCGTTAGTAAAGACTCGAGTTGAGCCGAGCTCGAATACTAGTATCTTTCCCTAAGCTTTAATTCCTTATTTTCTCGCACCCCAATCTCTTGCCCTAAATCTCTTGTAAATGAATGATATGAATTTTGGCCCTCTTTAAAGTCAAATAGCGACTCAGATTTACCCATCATCCTTACTTTGTGCTTGGATGATACATCACTAGGAATGTTTCCCTTGGTAAGGCTTAATGCCATAAATAGTGATGAAGTTGCTAGTCTAACACTTAAAAATGCACCTATCATGGGGCCCTCTTTACTATTCATAAGGGGTTGTGTTAGAAGTCATAAGCACTAGTTTTTCCATTCTGCCAACCCACTTCGATTCGCACTCTCACTTATTCAAATGGCCTTGGTTATTAAGCTCGAAGTCGTGGGAATAACAAGAAAAGTGCAGTACCTATAATATATTTTTTCTATTACAATGGTTGCTGAAGTAACAACAATTTTCTTCAATCTAGCAGTGTTTTTATCTCTTCAACCTTTTTTTGAAATAAAGAAAAGTGCAAATATGACATACAAAATGTATTTTCAATATCAATGATGTCATGTTATTGGGGGCAGATTTTTTGTTCCGTAACGTGGCTGAATGGGGATGCGAGGTGACAAATCAAGTGTTTCTAGTGATAGTGTGATGCTTGTGGTCGTAGCGGATATGACTTCTACAACAGGAAAATGAGATCATCGTTTGGTGCTGTAAGGGTTTGCAGTTGTAGAAACAAGATTGCAGTCCATGACAGCAAATTCTACCTCATAGAATACACCTCACTCCAGGTTCTTTGGAAATCACGTCCAGAGTCATCACCAAGAAAATTTTACTGCCAAGATGGACCCTCTATTGCTATTTGTATCAACCTACAGAAAGCATCTTAGAAAACAATCAATAGGAGAATACTGACAAGAGAGATAAATAGCAATATGACGATAAGTAAAGATTATGGTACGTAAAGAGTATGATAAGTAGAGATTACGGTAAGTAAAGAGTGCGATGAATAGAGAATGCGATAAGTAAAGGGTGAGATAGATAAAAGAGCATGATAAGTAAATATAGCAGTAAGTAAAGAGTGTTGTAGATAAAGAGTGTGGTTAGTAAATACAATGGTAAGTAAAATACATTGGCAATTATATATCATTATAGATAAATATGACAGTAAATACTAAGAAAAAGATGAAGATGCAATATGAAACTCAATAATGAAGAGGCCCATGTATGAGAGTAAGGTGATGAGAATGAGAGTGATACAATGCTGGGGAATGCACAAAGGACAATAAGATTAGCTTCCAACAATAATAGTGAGAGATGGTATAATTAAAATAGTATTGATAGCCTTAATGAATGTGGAGAATATGTTCACAATAGTGGTGAAACACTATTTACCGCTAGTCAAGGATCATAGAGAGAAGCACGATGAACTAGTGTAGTGTTGATAGTGCTTTAAGATGTGGTGGTGTAAACAATATAGTGACAAAGAAGCACTTTTGGGGAGCTTTAACTGAGGTAGCTGGTGGCCTTCAGTGTTTGGACGAACATGGTGTTTGTCGGTAGAAAGGAAACAAGAACTGAAGTATGCTTTGTTTCTCTTTTAGTAAAACAAGGTAACTTCTATAGCTTAGTGTAAACTATATACTCTTGTAATCTGATTCTTGTGTCTGATTTTTTTTTTTGTTATCTACCTTAAAGAATATGAAGAAGAGGTTTATATAAAAAGGAATAAGCTTAATTATGTAGTGGAAAGACTTAACACTGAAACTCATGGAGAATATTTAGAAAATCCATGATTTAGGGGATTTTTTGGTTATGGCAGAGTGGTGTAGCTACCTTTGCAGAGAGGCCTTATCATGCACTATTTTACTGTTGCGGTGAGGTAAAAAGTCATGAATAGTGGCCAGAATGGTGCCCTAAGTGTGTAAGGAAGTCAATGGTTACTGTTTTAGTGCTGTCTGAGTGCTAGATCTTCTCAACAATAGCAAATATTATGTGAACAGTGATCACACAGTGTTTTTGCATGAGGGCATTGTGGGCATCGAACCCTACACCATCTTTTATCAATTAGTAAGGGGGTTTCCATAAGGAGAGCTCTTTTAGGTCAAGATTCATTTCTCATATTAACTTTATATCACTTAAGCATAAAGCATGGGTGACAGATATGGAGCCTCCATTTGGCCTTGAAGATGGCCAAATCCCTTGCAATTGGTCTTATGTACGAGATTCTGGCGGGAGAGAGATTTGGGGACGAGGGAATGAGGAATTAAAGCTCCATCTATCACCTAGACTGAAGTCTAGCCCTTTGTGTGTTATAGACAATGTTTAGCCTAACATAATTGATTTGACAACATTATCCTCCTAAGGACTACGGACTCGTTCAATTCATATGCTTAACAAACAACGATTATATGAAAAAAAATAAAATTGAATTCAAATATACAAATAAAGTTCATCTTAAACACGGAAGAAACAAATTAATCAAGTTTAACTGCACGCGGAAGAAGAAACATATCAGCATAGCATTTATAAATCAAAACATTGAAATCGGAAACAACTTTTTCATTTATGCCTGTAGACACCCAATTTCGTTCCAAATTTTTTTAACGGACCATGCGCAGGTTCCTACAATGAATCTTTGATCTAAGTGTGCTCGGACTTAGTAAATAAGGAAGTATGAATTTAATTAGGGAACATGAGCAATTGCAAGACCCTTTTGTTCAATCCATTTAATTCACTTTGGGTTTAAATCAATTAGACTTTATTTGATTCAACTAATCTAAGACCAAAGTCTTCATTTAAATTTTGACCCAATCCAAAACCCACTAAAGACCATTGATATTTCCTAAGCCCAAACACTTTTGGCCCAAATTTCAAGCCCAAAAAGACTTTCAAATTTTAAGTGTGAACTTCCAATTTCACCTTCCACTTGGCACTCCTTGATTGGTTCACTTTTCTCAAAGTAAAAGTTACTTTTTTATAACAAGAAAATGTCTATCTCTTCTCCCTATGTGGCTAGCCATAATAAGGAATTTTCACTCTTTCTTTTTGCTTTTTGAACTCACATCTCCCCCCCAGATTCCTTCATCTTCTTTTTTTTAACCAAATACTACTTTTTTCCTACACAAAATAAGACCATTTTCATCTAAAAAGCAACAACAATGCACTTATAAAGTAGTTGATTTTTCTCCCCTTTTGAACAACCATGTGTACCAAAAAGAAGGAGTTTTTATTCTTGTCCTTTTTATTAGTTAATTGGACATTACCTTATTAATCTTCTACCCTTTCCTAAATATTAAATAACACATTTTTCTACCCAAAAAATCACATTTTATACCCCAAAAATAGCACCTAAAAAATAATAGTTTTTTTTTTTTAGAATGTGAAGCATTTTTCTCATTTCTTTTACTTTGTAATTGCACTATTTTTTTCCCTAAGCATTTCCATTTTATTATATATCAAAAACCAAATAAAATTGTGTTTTTTCCACCTCTTTTGGTCATCCAAAGCAAGAAGAGTTTCTCCTCACCTTTTTTACTTTTGCTTTATTGAAAACACTCCAAAATGTCATTTCTTGTTCACCTTTTTGCTTACCTTTTTCTTCACTTTTTTTCACCTTAAAGAAATCTCTCCCTATTCCCCATGTCCATCCACCTAAAAGTCTTTTCTCTCTCACTTTTCACTTGGTAAACACTTCACTTCTTTAGCCTCACCTTTACACCCCAAAAGTGAAACACATTTTTCATCTCAAAAGTTGAAACTACTTTTCCCCTTCCCTATATGACTAGCCATGTACCTTTTTTCCACCTATTATTTTGCCTTTTTTTTTAATATCTTGGCCAGCCCTTACTCTTCCTATAAATACCCCAATTTTTCTAAAACAAAAAAACCAACACAACACTAAGGCAAAGTAATGCAAAAAAGAGAGAAAGTTTAGAGAGAAAGAAAGAAATGAGAAAAGAGATAAAAAAGAGAGAAGACTAGGAAGATCAAATAGAGGAATATAACAAAAGAGAAGAGAGTGTTCAAGAAAGGTGAGAAAAGAGCAAATAATGAAACACAAAAGAAGAGCTAGTGAGAGTTTTTCATCATTTTCGACAACCTTTTATTTTTTTGGTCTTCTAATCTTCATTGGAATTATTCTTCCAACTTCACTAAGTCCACAAGAGCACAAGAATCTCCGAGGATAATTCCCGCGCATGAAAATTTTCTTTAGCCAAAGAAGGTCGATTAAGCTTCTACCTTTTGCAAAATAAATTGTTAGCATTATTCATGTGTGTTAAACCACTTTGAAAATAGACTAGATTAATTTGGCTCACTTTAAAAGTTATCTCAAGTTACTTACTAGTTTCTTAGCATTTTATTTTTCACTAGTTATATATCTTTCTTTAGTTAGCTACTAGTCATAATGTAGTCTCTCCATTAAATGCAATATTAAATTAACAGTAGTTTTAAAGTTTTTTTCTTTAGTTTAGTACCTTAAGATTTTTTATGTTCTCTAAGTTAGATGTTTTATTTTAAGTTGTCATTAATTACATGTGAACTTTAATTCTTTAAGAAGAATTTTGGGCCCCTTTGGTCCTTGTTAATTTTGGGCCCCCTTTGGCCCATTAAAAATGTTACTAGTTACTAGTTATTTTGAATCTCATCTTTATGGTAGTTTAGTTTAAATCTATTTAGTTTAATTCCTATTTTTTTAACTCGTCTAGTTTAAAGTAGCTTTGTTTAATTCATTCAATTTAGTCTTCAAGTTTAATTCATCTAGTTTAACTTACATAATTAATCCACCTAGCTTAAACGTATGCACTTTAATTTACTTCTCATCTATACTTTACAAGTAATTTTAATATTTTTTTCATAGTCAAAGCAATTTATTTTCTTTATATACTTACTTTTACTGCATTACTTTAAAGTTAATATTTGGTGTTGCTTTGTTTGAATAAAAATTGTAAAATGTGTGCTTGGTTTTATTAGCAGTGTATGATAATAATACTTGAATTAAAATTTTGATTAATTCCCTTGAAACACAAAGGGTTAGACTTCGGTTTAGGTAAAAGAGAACTTTAAATCCTCACTCTTTTGCAACCAAATCTCCCGAGCCTTGGAATTTCTCACGTAGACCAATGACAAGGGATTTGACCCCCTTCAAGGTCAAATGGCGGCTCCTTACCCGTCATCCTTGCTTTGTGCTTGGATGACAAAATGACCCATTGTCTAATACATTAAAAGCACACCCATCATGGGAGCCTCCTTACTACTTATAAAGGGTTTGTATTAGACTTGGTAGGTTTCACTCATTTTCATATGCCTACTCATCGTAATCCGCACTTTCGCCATATCCACCTTCTATAAGGGCAGTGGCCTTGGGTATTGAGCTGGATGCATGGGTCTTAGGTAGAAAAGAGTGGTACCTACAATTCCAGACAATTACCAATTATGATCAAAGGGCTCACGATCAGTAGGAAAGACCTCTTGATCGGTACCAACAAGGTATCGATTGGTTCTTTCAAGCCAGTAATTTTTTTTAACAAGAGACATTATAGTAATATAACTATATGTATGATTTTATTGCAAGCTTAAAACATGAAACTCAGGATTTGTGATTTCTTATGGAGGTCTAAAATACTAAACATGCTATGCTCACATTTTTAAAGAAAGAGCATATGAGTATAGCATGCTCAATATTTGAATAATGTAAAAACTAACCTTTTGCAATGGAAAACCTCTTCATATGTGGTTATTACCCTAAAAAATTTATTGGCTCTTGAGGTATTGGTGAACTTGAGGTAACTTGTTTGTCTCTTGGAAATGATAGTCAATTACAAGGGAATTATGGGTGTTTGGCTAGTGAATTTGATGATGGGAAGTTACTTGTATAACCCAACTTATTACAAACTTTATTAACATAGAACCTAAAGATTTTTGTGAGGGAATATGTATAGTTTTTGCTAGCTTCTTGCAAGAGGTTGTTGGTGTAGTAGGATAGGGGTATTTATAGGTGTCTAGAGGGGAAAAAGGTGTTATAGAGGACAATGGAGTAATGGTGGGTTAATGGCTTGCTGGAAGAGGTCAAAAGGGAAGATTTGCAACGGTTTTGTCTACCATTAAAGGTAGAATCACACTGATGGAGTTGAGCTTTAAATAACTAGATTTTGTAATGTAAGTACTGATCAGTGATCAATCGATAGGTACTTTTGACCAACCGATCGGTACTTTCGTTCCAAGCAGGCTATTTGGTTTAGAGTTTGGCTTAAAATAGGCTTAAGTGATATTTTCAAAGCCCATTGCGGGTAGCAAATGGATTTTAGGAATCTTGGGCTTATTTTTTAGGTTTGGTTGGGCTAATTGGGTCTATTTGAAATATGGGTTTAGTTTTACAATTGATTTTCTCCAAAATTAGGCCTTGACTCTCATGTTCACCAAATTAGAGCATTTCGGGAATACATTCTCATCATTGGGCCTCACACGTGATACATTCCAATATTTGGAACAAACTTGGATGCCTACAAGAGTGCGTCTCCATCATTGTAATGATGATTAACTAAGATTTTTGTTAATTGAGAGGTAATTTGAGATATTATTATAGGATTAGAGAGAATGGGAGCCTCTTCATGCGTTCTTATCAGTTTCTTTGCAAATAAATGGTCAAATGGCTAAATAATAGAGATGAGCTTAGATCTACTGTTATAAGTGTAAGCAGATGGAAAGAATGGAAGCTAATCAATGTGTACCGAGTGTGCATGATGAATCTTTAGCTAGACATGTGGATTTCAAGTGGCTGAAAAGACTTGCAAGAGGTGCCCAAGTTCACCTCAAACAAACGTGAGCTCACTTGGTTCCCATAAGGTTTTGATCGTGTTCTCTTTTGCCAACCAAACCACAATCTCAACGTGAAATCGTCATGGGGTGTTTTAGGATCGACATGATGCTTGATGTGTGTGTATGCATAATAATAAGAGCTTTAGAAAGTGGAGTGTGTTTGGGATTATATCCTTTTACCCCTTGTTGACATTGTAGCTCTTTTATGGGGTTTTTGGATTCATTTTGTTGGGATTTTCTATTTGGGCCAGTTGTATTGGCCTTGTAATGATCTGGCTTAGAGCTTGTTGTTAAACTAGTTACAGTCGTGGCTTGCATTACAACAACTTTATGCTTAACTTTCAATTTCATGCAGCAAACCTCTTGTTGATGTAGGCTCTTGGAATGCTTTTGAGGAAATGATAATGTTGGTCAAGGCCCATATAGTAGTTGTAAGAGCTTTGTTGTTTGGGCTAGCTGCGTTGGCCTTATAGTGATCTCTATCTATCTTGGAGCTTGTTGTTGGACCAGTTACAACAATGGCTCATGTTATAGCGGTAGCTTGTGAATGATTTGTACCCATTTAGGTCCTTGTTTTACTAAGGCCATGTAATAATCGGATATCATGATCATGCAAGCCTTGTTTTACAAATGTACTTTTTTTTGTTTTGTAGTAGTTGGTTATTATTTAGGTCCTTATTTTACTAAGGCCATGTTATGGTTGAAGATTATGACCATGCAAGCCTTGTTTTACAAATGAACCTTTTTAGTCATTTAATAGTAGCTGGTAACTATTTAAGCTCTTGTTTTATGAAAGTCATGTTATGGTCGAAGATCATTACCATGCAAGCTTTGTTTTACGAATGCAACCTTTTTAGTTGTATAATAGTAGCTGACAACCTTTATTTTATGAGAGTCATGTTATGGCCGAAGATCATGACTATGCAAGCTTTGTTTTACGAAGGTGCTTCTTTGGCTGTATGGTAATGAGAGGTTGGCAGTTGCTTATGTCCTTAAAACTCATGATTGCGTGGCCAAGTTTATGAGAGAGAGGTTATAAAAAGCCATTTTGAGTGTGCTTGGGCTTTTTCGTAAGGGACTAGAACTTTATGAGTGAGCCGTACAAGGCTTTTGAAGTAAATGGGTCTTTTAATGTATTTGGCCGAGATATGTGTTGCTAGAGCCCTTTTCCAAGAGAGGTAGTAGGATAAGGGGGAGTCTTTGAGTGTTTTAGGTGTATATTTATCCGTTGTGATGATCAATGTGGTGTTGTTACGTGGTTGCAAAAAAATGGGTATCAACACATGTTATTATCTAACTTGATTTTATTAGATTTTTTAACATTTGTTAACATTATAGGATGCATCTGTAATTTACATATGAAAATTGCAATGGAATAATATTTTTTGAAAATTTAAAATGTAGTTGTATCTATAACAATTGTGAGTAATTATAATTTACTAAAAGAATGAAAAAAGTATTGAAATTTTATTATTGAACATTTAAACAAAAAAATGTATATACTATTATTAAAGAGACCCTTTTAGTGGATCGTACACATGGAATAAGGATAGAATGGACCCACATTGTTCATCAAACCCGACAGAAAACCACAGGGTATCCCTCGATAAGGAACCATTAAGATCACCCGATTTTGCTAAAAAATCCATCTTTCCCATTCAAAATTCCAAGCCCAAAACTAGCAGATGGGCCGAGCGGAATAGGGATACAGATGAAACGTCGTAGTTTTACGGTACCCCTCATAGTAATTGCAAGGTGATTTTAAGATAGTAACAAAACGTGTAACTATAGAAAGCACCTGAGATTTGTCGATCATAAATGAAACAATTGAGGTTTTTTTATTATCTAATTACATATTTACTCCTTTAAATAACCAAATTACACATTTACTCCTTTAAATAACCGAGCCTTGATTTCCTTATAAGTTAAACAAGTCCAATTTGAACAAAATTTTTGAAATTCGATTAGAGATCAATCAAAATCTTAGCCAAAAACACTTTAGTAGAACACTACTTGTTATTTGACCCGATTTAACTCGTTTACACATTTAATAGAAATTGAGACAAAATATAAAATGTAAAGATATAATTAGATAAGATCTCAAATATTTTAAATTATAAACTACAAGGTTAGCTCAACAGATTGTATCTTTTGTAAGACAAAAGTAGTCTTTTGATTTCACTTCAGATTATCGCTTCAATAAAAAATAGTCTCATATAATTATAATCACAATCACGTGCAAAAATAATATGGGTTGGGTGGATCATGGAGTCGCAAGATCAAGGGTAGATCGTGAACACAAGCTTTTAATTATTTTTTATTTTTATTTTTGCTGAAGTGAATCAAAAAGGTTTAGCTAGCATTTTTTTTTCATTTTAAAGATTTTGTCTTGGTCCATGAGATTTTCTTGCATAAAAAATATTTTTCACCATCACATTGAGAAATAAAGAGAATTTCTCTGGCCACTCTCTTCATTTGATGATGAAGAGTATCTTTGATCTAAAAAATTTGAAGCATCAAACTAGATAAGAATTTTTCCATTTTTTTTTATGTGTATTAACCTACTTATTGTGTTTAGATTTGCCCAGGTGAATGTGACACATTATGGATTGTTAGTTTATATCACTAAAGTCTTGTTTGGCCTAGCACTAAAAATAGTTTATAATTTTTGGTTTTTGAAACGGTTTATGATAAAATAACAATTAAGTTATAAATTATTTAGTATTTGGTAAAATAGAAGTGAAAACTGTTTTTTTTTATATAAATTCAAAATTTTAAAAACATAAACCTTATTTTATTTTTACAAATACTACCTTATAGAAACTATTTCGTAAACCATTTTTTATATTATGTTTGGGAATTCAAAAGGAAACGAAGGAAGGTTTTTTTTAAAAGAAAATGAAGGTTAAGAAAATGAGGGATTAATGGATTTGTTTGGGTGAGCTTAAAACTAGCTTTAAATCGGTGCTTATTTTTAAATTTGAATAGCGATATTGACATTCCACAAATGGTTATTGACACTCCACTTATTTTTTTCGTTTTTGAAATTTACAATAATACCTTTAATTAAAGTTAGATACTCAATTTGATTTTTGAAATACAATTATTACCATATATTCTCTTTACAAATTTCCAAGATGCAAAATTTTCTAATAATTACACTATTTCTTCATCTCTCTAACTCTTTACTCTTTTCACTTTTACAGCAAAATGTTTATTCATCCACTATCTTTCTTCCTTTCTTTCTTCTTTTCTCTCATGTTTTCTCCATTTTCCTTCACTTTTTGTTAAGAACATGAAGTTATCTTTTGCGTGACAAAAATTGATTCTGCCACACATAAATGATCTAATTTCTGAAAATCTTTTTAAAATTTACTGTTTTCAGCTAATAATTCTAAATAAATTGATTAAAAAGAGTTATTAACTCTATAACCTTGAAAATTATTAATGTTCAAGATGAAACATATATTACATAAATTGATTATTCATTACTATGAAAAAGTGAAGAAAGAATTAAATTTTAAAAAATAGTTGTAAAAATGAATAAGTAAAGAGTTAGGGATAAAGAATGAGTAATTAATAAAAAAAAATTGTATTCTGACCTTAATTCCCATAACTAATATCCGGCCGAGTGTTTAGGTAATAAGGAGAACACAAAAGGTTTGAGGTAGGTACACTTATCTTTTACTGTATTGGAAATTATTAAAACTCTCCTTTAATCGTTTTTTTACCGAACAAAATCTTTTAATCTCTGAAGGAAAGATGAAAAAAAGTCGTATTCCATCGTACATAAATATTAAATGGGATGGACGAAGTCTTTTACAATTAATTTTCTCTTTTTCTTTCTTTTTTCTTTCTTCTTTCAATTTAGATCAAAATTGATTACAAATGTCTTTAATTCATTTCATTTGACGTTTGTATATAATGACATATAAATATTACAATTAGAATTTCAACTAGTCATTTTGTTATTAGTGGAAGCTTCGGATGTCTATTACGTCCAGCATGGAACGGCAATGTATGAATATCACCATTTTTCTTATTAATATAGATGCTTTTTTTATAATGATAAATAGATGCTTTTTTTTTAAAAAACAAAACTTGCAAAGTATCAAAGTATTACTAGTGGAGTTTTCTACAAATTACCAATCTAGCTTCAAATGATCTAAAATGATGGTCAAAAACTGTGGTTGGTATAGCAGTGCTAGGTGCTTTTTAAGTTTTAAGTCATCAAAATTTTAGAAAGTTGAAGCAATAACCAAGGAATTGATCAAAAGTAAAACAACTAGCAAACAAGCAATTAATTCATGACAATAATATCCCCACAAGATCACTAAACTAGGGTGTCAAGAATCATGCCACAAAAGTGTACAGCTAGGATCATGCCACAAAAGATTCATCCTCTGAAACAACAATGGAGTCCCTAGAAACCCAGAAAAGAATCATGCCACTAAAGATTCATCCCCTGAAACAACAATGGAGTCCCTAGAAAACCCAGAAAAGAATCATGCCACAAAAGTGTACAGCTAGGATTATGTGTAAATAGTTAAAACAAAAAACAAACCACATTAAAAACTTAACAATCTTAAACATTGATGGAAAACCAGTAAACCATCGAGCATGCACCCCTTTTATTGAATAGATATATATACTAGTTAGTACATGATAATTAGGATAATCCAGGCTTAGGTCTTCTTGTTGGAAATAAAACACTCACACAAATAACTCTTATTCAAACTCAAAGAGATATTACAAGAGCACTCTCACTCAAAAGAAAGAAGATACTAGAACTCACTCTTAGAAGACTTTGCTTCTTCACTCACTTAGAAGCTCTTGCTTCTTCTTGATGATTAAACCAAAATGGAGAGGGGTATTTATACTACTTAAGAACAATCCTACACCACACAAATAAACTAATCCAAAATTACAACAACCATACACCTCATTTTTCTTGGTGGTTCTAATAATATTTTAGGTTACCAAATGATTCACATGCTCAACTACCACACCAAAAAAATTCTAGGTAGAATGCTTGTAGTTTTGGACCTTGATTATGGACTTGGACTCCAATTTGATTGAGTTTGGTTTTGGACTCCCATAATGGATCAAGTTTATGATCCAACACCCCCCCTTAAACTTGATCTTGTGACCCCTAGTAAGTTTCTTAATCTTATGAAGTTTTCGCTTGTCAGTGGCTTAGTAAAAATATCAGCAACTTGATCTTGTGACCTCACATATTCAACTTGCACATCCTTTCTTGCAACACACTCCCTTATATAGTGGTAGCGAATATCGATGTGCTTGCTTCGATCATGGAATACTGGATTCTTTGCTAAGGCAATGGCTGACATGTTGTCGACATAAACCTTGGTCGGCTCTTCTTGTATCAAGCCTATCTCCTTCAATAGATTTCTAAGCCAAATTGCATGACAAACGCATGAGGTAGCAGCAACATATTCTGCTTCACAAGTGGACAATGTGACAATCGGTTGTTTCTTTGACATCCATGTGAAAGCAGTATCTCCCATGAAAAATACGAATCCAGTAGTGCTCCTTCGATTATCTATGTCTCCACCCCAATCACTATCGCTATATCCAGCAAGCTTGTAATCATTAGAAACTGAATAGAACAAGCCAAAGTCAATTGTACCTTTTAGATAGCGAAGAATTCTCTTTGCGGCTTTAAAATGGGTGGTTGTTGGAGATTCCATGTAGCGACTAACCAATCCAACTGCGTGAAGAATATCGGATCTCGTGCAAGTTAGGTAGCGTAGACTTCCCACCAAACTTTTGAAAAATGTTGGATCTACACTTTCGCCTTCTTCATGTTTGGACATCTTGACTCCGCATTCCATCGGTGTGCTTATCGGCTTACAGTTCTCCATCTTGAACTTCTTCAGGATCTCCTTTGCATAGCTTTCCTGTGAAATGAAAATTCCATCATTTTGTTGCCTAACTTCAATGCCAAGGTAGTACGCCATGAGCCCCATGTCTGTCATCTCGAATTCCTTCGTCATCACTTCCTTGAATTCGTTGAACATGCTTGGGTTGCTTCCGGTGAAGATCAAATCGTCCACATAGAGGCACACGATTAAAATATCTCCATCTTTGATCTTGATATATAGAGCATGCTCATAGGGACATTTGTTGAAGCCATTCTCTTGGAAGTACTTGTCGATTCGGCTATTCCATGCCCTTGGTGCTTGTTTCAACCCGTAAAGAGCTTTCTTCAACTTCAACACCTTGTCTTCGTGGCCTTTGACTTCGTAGCCTGATGGTTGCTGAATGTAGACTTCCTCTTCAAGAACTCTATTTAGGAAGGCAGACTTTACATCCATTTGTTGTATCTTCCACTTGTTTTGAGCTGCCAAGGAAATAATTAGTCTAACAGTCTCCAACCGAGCAACAGGGGCGAATACCTCATCGTAGTCAATTCCAGCTTTTTGACTGTAGCCTTTTGCAACAAGCCTCGCCTTGTGTCTTTCAATCTCTCCCTTAGCATTTCGCTTTGTTTTGTAGACCCATTTGACACCTATCGCCTTGTGTCCTTTGGGAAGTGAAATAAGTTCCCATGTGTCGTTCTTCTCGATAGCCTTGATTTCTTCATTCATCGCATCTCTCCACTCCATTTCTTTTGCAGCTTCTTGATAGCTCATTGGTTCACAATCAGCAAATAAACAAAATAATGTAAGATTATCTTGTCGTTCAGTCACTTCATAGAGATCTCGAAGGCTTCTTGTTCGTTGCACATCTCTTTCACTTTGACTCCCACTTGAAGATGATGAAAGTGACTCGTCTCCGTGGGTAGTTGATGTTGGTGAAGTAGGTGGAGTTGTTGGCTCTTGTTGGGCTTCTCCAGGCTGTTCTATTTGTGTCAGCTCATCTTCAAACGGGGGAGAGAAATTGAAGTCATCTATATGAGATCCAAAATCCCATAGTCCTTCTTCGTCAAACACCACATCTCGGCTGATCACAACCTTCTTATTGTTTGGATTGTACAGCTTGTAGCCTTTTGAATTTGCATCATAGCCAATGAAGATGAAACTCTCGCTTTTATCATCAAGCTTTGTTCTTTTCTCATCTGGAACATGAACATGGGCTATGCTTCCAAAAACTCTTAGGTGGGAGATGCCGGGCTTTCTTCCACTCCATGCTTCTTGCGGTGTCTTTCCCCAAACACTTCTTGTTGGAGATCTGTTGGATAAGTAGACCGCACACGCCACTACTTCAGCCCAAAACTCCTTGGATAGTTTCTTGCTTTTGAGCATACTCCGAGCTATGTTGAGGATAGTTTGGTTCTTTCTTTCCGCTACGCCGTTTTGTTGAGGGGATCTAGGAACTGTCATTGGTCGACGAATTTCATTTGCTTCACAGAACTCTTGAAACTCCTTAGAAGTAAATTCTCCTCCTCGGTCGGATCTCATAGCTTTGATCTTTCTACCACTTTCTCTCTCTACTGCAGCTTTGAACTTCTTGAAGACTTCGAAAACTTCTGACTTCTGTTTCAAGAAATATACCCACGTTTTTCTTGAAAAATCGTCAATGAAGAGAAGAAAATAGTTATTGTTACCGAGAGAGCTTGGTTTGATAGGACCGCACACATCGGTATGGATGAGCTCGAGTGGCTTCTTGGCTCTTGAGTTTGACTCCTTTGGAAAGCTTTTTCTGAATTGCTTCCCGACTAGACACTCTTCACAAAGCTGGTCAGGATGGTTGATGCAAGGTAGTCCCTTCACCATCTCCTTCTTGGATAGCAGCTTTAGACCTCCAAAATTTAGATGCCCAAAACGAAGATGCCATAGCCATGATGCATCTCTGTAGCAAGCTTTCAAGCACTTTGCAACATCGTTTTGTATGTTGATCAGGAACATTCTATTCTTTGACATCGGTACTTTAGCAATGAAGTTATTCTTATCATCTTTTATAGAAAGATTATGATCCTTCATATGAATATCATAACCTTTCTCTAACAGTTGTCCTAAACTCAAGATGTTACTTTTCATATTGGGCACAAAGTAGACATTGGAAATAAACTGATGTCTCCTATCTTTCAAACGGATAAGAATGTTACCTCTCCCTTTTACCGCTATTGTGGAATCATCGCCAAATGAGACATTTCCACTTACTGACTCGTCCAGCTCCACAAACATGTCTTTCCTTCCACACATGTGATTGCTTGCACCACTGTCAAGATACCAGGATTTTGCTTGGACACCATCAGTCTCTTTTCGTGCTAGAAGAAGAGTTTCTTTATCATCGGTCTTCTCCTCCACATAGTTGGCCTTCTCCTCAATTCTGTTGTTAGGAGCTCTACATTCTGAAGCATAATGCCCAAACTTTTGACAATTATAGCATCGAACTTGAAATTTGTCATTCCTCGAGTTTAGATTGCCTCTTCCACGGCCTCGTGTTGAGCTTTCTCCTTTCTCGTAGTTATTGTTGGAATTGTTGTTGTTGTAATTCCAACCTCATCCACGACCGCGATTTCCTCCTCGTCCACGGCCTCTACCTCTGCCTCGGCCACGTTGGTTTCTATCATCTCCTTGGCTTTCATGCATATCCTTGAATTGCAGCTTGAGGAGTTGATCAGTAAACCCTTGCTTCTTCTTATGCTTCTCTTCGTATGCTTGTAATGATCCTTGGAGTTGCTCGATCGTCATTTCTTCCAAGTCTTTAGTTTCTTCAATCGTCACGACGATGTGCTCAAATTCGGAATCTAATGAACGGAGTATCTTCTCTATTATCCTCACATTCTCTAACTTTTCACCATTTCTTTTTAATTGATTAGAAACAGCTACTACTCTTGAGAAATAATCTGAAATAGACTCAGATACTTTCATGTGTAAGGATTCGAATTCACCTCTTAATGTTTGGAGACGGACCTTCTTCACTTGCTCGGATCCTTTGTAAGAGGTTTGCAGCTTTTCCCACGCTTCCTTAGCAAAGCTTGCACTCGAAATCTTCTCAAAAACATCATCATCTAATGCTTGATAGATGAGGTAGAGAGCTTTCTTGTCTCTCTTTCTCGCATCTTTCAAACTATCCTTTTGAGCTGTGGTCAGCGCAGCTTCGTTATCTGGCTCACTAAAACCTTTTTCTACGATATCCCAAACATCATGTGCGCCAAGAAGAGCCTTCATCTTGATACTCCAGTTGTCGTAATTGTTATTGATGAGCGTCGGGACTTGGAAGGATGCCACACCATTTGCCATATCACTCAATATGTTGAGAATTTGGAAATTCTGATTGCGTAGATAGATCCGGAATGTTGAAAAACTTTGGGAAGGACCAGGTCAAAATTTTCAACTTTCGGTCAACGGTCAAAGTCAACACTAACCTGGTCAACAGTTGACTTTGAATGCTCGGTCAACTCGGCTCAAGCGGTTCGGTCAAGCGGCTCGGTCAACAGGCTTATGGCTCGGTCAACTCGGCTCCAACTCGGCTGACCCAGCTTAACTCGGTGAGTCAATTCAGTTTTCTGGCAGCAATCTTCCGGCGGCTCGTGGAGGCGCGTCTGAACTCCGATCGGGGAGATTCTGGCGGCGTCGGATTTCTCTCGTCGAGACCTTCGATTTGATATGCAATGGTGTATACTTTCCAACTCAAGCTCTGATACCACTTTGTTGGAAATAAAACACTCACACAAACAACTCTTATTCAAACTCAAAGAGATATTACAAGAGCACTCTCACTCAAAAGAAAGAAGATACTAGAACTCACTCTTAGAAGACTTTGCTTCTTCACTCACTTAGAAGCTCTTGCTTCTTCTTGATGATTAAACCAAAATGGAGAGGGGTATTTATACTACTTAAGAACAATCCTACACCACACAAATAAACTAATCCAAAATTACAACAACTATACACCTCATTTTTCTTGGTGGTTCTAATAATATTTTAGGTTACCAAATGATTCACATGCTCAACTACCACACCAAAAAAATTCTAGGTAGAATGCTTGTAGTTTTGGACCTTGATTATGGACTTGGACTCCAATTTGATTGAGTTTGGTTTTGGACTCCCATAATGGATCAAGTTTATGATCCAACACTTCTCTAGCAATTAAAACGCTTACACTGCCTCACAGTTAGAATTTAACAAGAGCCTGCATTGCCTGATATGATCAGAACAATCGCCGGAGAGGACCTAAATCCCATAATTTCTACAAGAATAAATTGGCTCTACGATCCTTCCCCAATTGCAGTCTTTCTCATGCAATTGAGTTTCAAATATTTTCACTGCATTGGCAGCAGCTCTATTTTGCGCTACGTCCTTTCTACGACGATATACGCCACTTGCAACAAATTGACCCTCTACAAATACATGAACGGTTTTGTTTTCTTGCCATGAATTTGCGTTGTAGTCGAACTTCCAACCCTTCTTCTGGCACATGTCTTGAAGCTTTGATACAGGGTGTGGTCGATGCATTTCCAGTCTGATAAAGGGCTCTAAAAAACTCTTGAACATCTATATATAAAAATTTCCATTTGAATTGTAATGAAAAGTACAACAGAATTAATGCGTTCATGAATAAAAATTAAGAAGATTATTATCATACCTTCCACACTGTATCAAGTGAAAAATTACTGTCAACGTATACAGCCCCTATCAAAGATTGAACCACATCCGCAAGCATCTTGGGCGGAAGAATGCAGCCTTTGGAATGCAAGGGATACTCTGCCATTTCCTTCGTAAATTCTTGAATCTGTACATATTTATAAACTCTATTTGAGTTCTTAATTCTCAAGAAAATATTATTTATAGAATTCCATGAATTAGTATTTTAAATTAATTTCAATTCCATGTAATCAAACGTGCTGTTGTAACAAATCTAAAACTTACTCGTTCCTCAGGTATACAATTCTTAGAGCGTATAAATCGATGCAGCCCATTTTTAATAGCCACACGTGCCAACTTCTCATTATCAGTGTTATCTGAACGAAGATGAGTAAGCATCCCAGGTTGGAGATCTGGGTACAAACAATACACTTCTTTCGTGATCATCAAGTTGAGTACAGAATCACCAACAAGCTTGAGCCGCGCATAATTAAACTGATTTTCTGTTCCATAAACAGAAACTTGAGTAAAAGCTTCTTCTAATAAAAATTTATTTTTAAACTCATACCCTAAAATCAGCTCTACTTCTCGGAGACTTGATTCTGACTTCCCACAAGAACCATTTCCTCCAAATTCATGCTTCTCTAATAATAAGCTTTTTTCTTCTAATTTATTGCACGGTTCTTCCATCATGTTCACGAAAGAGTACAAACAATAGGTGAAGAGTTGAGTAGAATTCTATTACAAGTGTTTGCTTATATTGCATGTGCAATGATAAGATATGCAAATCCAACAAACATGCAAATTCCATATTAATTACAATAAATAAGATTTCATGCTTAATTAACATCAACTTTGCATGCTCTACTTATTATAACGATTTTAATGATTAATAATTAATATCATTTGTGTGATCGCGCATCGTATATTTTTTCCTTATAAAATCCTTTTCTCTTCCATTTAGCTACACGCACCGTTCAAATATAATTAGGATAATCAATCTCTATGATTATCAGTGGCCACTATGCTAATTGATGCATGTCCAAATAGGATAGTTGCAGTTGCAAACAACTTCACTGATCTTAAAGATTTTGGAAATATGAAAATATGAAGAAAGATCATAATTTTACTGTTATCTCATTATCTTCTTCCAGTTTCTTTTTGTCAAATTCCCGGTGAGAAATAAACAAGATAATTATACTTGAGCAGAATATGAAGAAGAATATTGAATGATTCAAGACTAATATAAATCAAGTAGATGAACGTTTGACTTGGTTTATTGGAGTTTTCAATTGTTATGGTAACATAGCAACAAAAAGAATATTGAATGATTCAAGACTAATATTTCTTCATTTTTTTATACATTTTCTTGTTTTACCAAACACCAAAGCGTACAAAAACTCCATCATCAAGTCCAATAACTATGAAGCGCATGTAAAACTCATAAAACCGAAACCACCCCATGAGTCCACGCCACGAACATTAATCTTCCATTTGTTTCCGGAGAAAACAGAACAGAACGCACCTAAGAGAACGCAGAAATGGACAAAAGAACACAAAATTTTATGATCCACAATTTTAAGTAAACAGAAAAATCTAATTAAGAAAATCTCATAAAAATTGAGAATCGACGATTTCCTTTAAATCGAATAACAGATAGAAACTGAGCTTGTGAAGGAGAACTCGAGCTCGTGAGATCAATTCAGCTCAGGTATCAAGAAAATGAAAGTCACCTAAATCTAAAATGACTATGATGTAGTCTGACCATTCCCTCAGCGTAGATTGACTCATAGATTTTGCCACTTCCCTTTCAAATTTCATAGGAAGCATGAGTTTTGTGCAATTTCAGGGTTTTACCACTCAGACGACTTGGGTTAGATCTGTGGCACAATATGTTTTCAATTCTGAAACCATGGATTTTGGGCCTTTGCAGCCAAGTATTAACACACTAGTGTCAAATGTCTAATATTTTAACACAGACAGCACACTCAAAAAATGCTGTCACACGAGCATCTGATTCCAGTTTTGTATTTACTGTTAGGAAAATGCTGCTAAAACCCATATATGTTGTAGTGATCATACTCAGGAGACAGGTCACCGATAGCAGCACTACTATTTGCCAATGAAGTGAAATGTGAACCGGTACAATAAGAACTACCCCTGAACATCATGCAGTGAACTTCCAAATTTATCACAAGTTTTTAAAAAAAATGAGTTACACCAGGATCAACCAATATTGATATGTCTACTTTTTCTACATACAAAGCACCTCAAATTAGGACAATTCTAGGATGAACATCTTATCTAATTACATCTATAACATGTTCTAGCTTTTCTATCACATTACCACATCCCTAGGTAGTATACTTCCACCTCTACCATAACTTTCAGTTCCCACAAACTGCCTTCTAGATCTAGGGGTCCCACCAAAATTACTCTGAGCTACAGAAGCAACAATTATTGCTTCCCTCTGGCTATGTATTACAGTTCCCTCTAACAAAGAACGCCCTTTTCTGGGATGGTCTCCCACCCTGCACACTCATACTACCACTTCTGGATTCCTCAAATCTAAACCTCTTCAACCAATTCCTCCTACCTCTAAATTTCATCACATCATTCTCAATTTGTAGTACTATATCCACCAACCTAGCATAATTCATATGCCTCATGTAAGATAGTTTCGATTTAATCTCAAATTTTAGTATATCTATGAACCTCTTACACTTCTTCTCGTCTAGGTGTGCCATTTCCGGTACAAACCTTGTCAATGCCACAAATCTACCATCATGCTGAGCCATGATCAACATATTTTACCTCAAATAAATGAAATCTCTCTTTTGTTGGGCTCTGAAAGTATATGAACAATATTTATAAAAGAAAAAGCATCCTTAAATCTACCCCAAGTTAAGGGTCTATAAACATATGCACTTACCTTGGGAAGAGTATCCTCCCACCATTCTAAAGCTTCTCCTTCTAACTTAAACGAAGTAAAGGCGGCCCTCTTCCTGTCAGTCACTGGTAAAGTACCAAATAATCTCTCTACATTTTTCACCCATAGCTCAGCCTCAAAAGGATTCATAGATTCTTTAAACAATAAAGCATTCATCTTAATATACCTAACAAAACAATCTCCCAGCATCTCGTGCATAAACTCACCTTTCCCCTTTTGAACGTCTACCATTATTGGATTTACAACAACCTCAAGAACTACTATAGCCTATTCATCAAGTCTATGTTGTAGACTATTAATTTTATCATCTTTTATATTCATTTTCTCAAGAGTATGAGCAAGAGCTTTTCTTAGCTCATTTTTTTTCAACTCCAGATTCTCTAACATTCCTACTAATATCAGTTATATTGTTAACACATTCCTACTAATATCAATTATATTGTTAACACATTCCCTTACATACTTAGACTCAACCTCCATCTCAACCTCAACTTGTCTAAATATTGAGGGCCTACCACGCCCTCTCAAGTCAACAACTCTAACTCTAGCTCTAGTATGTCCACGTGTCATCCTCAGATTATTCATTAAAATATAATTTATTTCAATCTTCCACTTTTTTCTTTTTATACAGTCTACAAAATCATAAAACATAATGCTCTGATACCAAAATTATAACGACTCATCCCGGGTTGGTCACCCCTGAGACGATGTCATCACGTTTTGAAATCCCTACACGATATATATATATATATATATATATATATATATATATATATATATATATATATATATATATGCAACAATATAAAAAATATACATCAACTAAATGTATATATATCTATACATCAATCCTCAACCCTCAATAAGGGAGCATATTATAAAAATTTCAACTTAAATAATATATACAACATATGATGCATGAATATTTACAAATATTTTTTTTCCATTAGTCTGATGATATGGACCACGTGGCTTATAGAAAATGATTCAGTCTATTCAGTTCACCAATCTATTTGTCCTACCTACTTCCTGAAATTATTTAACAATGAGGAGTGAGCTTCACAAGCTCAATGAATTAAATTTACTAGAAGTACTAGATTATATACTTCCAGTCACATCTTATAATTTAATTGCTTCTAATAATCTTCCAATATTCATTCATCTATTTTCTCATATAATTCAATAACAATATTCTGTTATCACTACTCATTTCATAATTCCAACCATTATACAATCCCTTCTTAAGTTAATCATCAAGCATATCAATCTTTCAATCATATATTTAATCATCTCTAGATTTTCAATTCAACATTATCATTTACCTCGTTATGAGGTTCACAGCATATAATCAAATAAGCAAATCAATTTTTATCATATCATACTATGATGTTTCTTTCTCATAAGATCTGTCTCTCAGTGAGACTCATTTTTCTATCAATCATATCACAATCAAGAATGATGCTTTAGCATCTCAATCAATAATAATCAATATTTAAAACAAATGCAATGTGTGAATTTAAATTATCAGATCATTTGAGAACGTCTTCCCATATGTCGACATGTTTTAATTTAGACCAACCTCCTCCTGGTTCTTTTATTTCCAACATATACTGTCTATCACGGTTTTCATTTATTTCCAGCATATACCGACTGTCACGGTTTCATTTAGACCAACCCTCTCCCGGTTCTTTTATTTCCAGCATATAATGACTGCCACAGTTTTCATTTATTTCCAGTATCTACCGGCTGTCACGGTTTTCATTTATTTTCAGCATCTATCAGCTGTCACAGTTTTCATTTAGACCGGCCTTTCCTAGTTCTTTTTTTTCCAGCAACTACCGGCTGTCAAGATTTTCATTTAGATCTGCCCTCCAGTTCTTTTATTTCATGCATATGCATATGAACAATAATATAAAAATAAACATACATTCAGGCACTCAGTTCAACTGCCTAGCTCTTTCTCAAATTTATTATTTTTTTATCAATTCATTAAATTGTCTCTTCATATTTCCTATCAAATTATCAATCGTTATTTCAATAATATTTCTACTTATATAATAGACATTTAACATATCGATTTTTCTTATCATATCCATCAATCAACTTTCATATATCATCCAGTCATAGTTTAGTAATTAATTCAAATATCATCACTGTATATTTCGTATTTATCTCGGTTACTAAAAGTAAATCTAACTCACCATATGGCACTTAAAGCTACTCGTGGATCACCTCATTGCCTTTCCTGCCCTTTTCAACTATTTTCACCTGAATGCTAATCGTCAACACCTTTTATTTTTCTTAGAGCTTTCCTCGACTCTCTTAAAAATTCTCCCGTAAACTTCTTCAAAAATTTTACTCTTTCAACCTTTCTTTCAGCCCCCAAGTGTTTTAAGAAAGAGAGTAATTTGAATTGAAGAAAGAAGAAACCAAACGGGATTTGATAAAGAATAAATAAAATAAAACTAAAAACTATATATATACATATATATATATATATATATATATATATATATATATATCTCACCGTTTACTACCGTTTACTGCACTGCACCTTTCCCACCTTGTTGGTTTGTTGTCTAACATGCTTGAATGTTAAACAGCCAACACCTGGGTCCAGGTGTTGGTGCCACTTTTCTTTTTCTTTTTTTTCTTTTTTATTTGTAACTACACCCCTACGCGTCCAGTTTTTTTTTCTTTTTCTTTTTCTTTGTAACTACACCCCACCATGCATCCAGTTTTTTTTTTCAGAAATATTTTATTTAATAATAAATCTTTCATGTATATATTATTTTATTTCTATGTAATATCTATCAAATTACTTCTTTACCCTTACTTTAAGAACACGGGTATTACAAAGCCACTGTCTTGATCCGAGTCGAGCCACTGTTCTGAGCTGCACACATGTTATAGCCAAATTTTGCAAAGTAAGGTATGCTTTTTTTCTCCATTTTGAAAGCTTTACTGATATTTTATTCGGGTAAATTGAGTAAATTGTGTTTGGTACATTATTTTGTCCAAAAAAACAATTTTTTTTCTTTAGATACCAATTTATTGCCTTCCTAAGCCCTTTGAATTTGTTTAACCCTCATTTTAGTTAAGTTTCACTAAAACACCATTGCATTCACACCCATAAAATTGGTAACTGCCTAAATTAAATTGGAAGTTTTGCTTGTGTGCATCTTGGTAATTTCCCATTCTAGTTGGTGCAATTAGTGTTATCTCAGTATTTCCTTTAATTTCTCTTATAATGATTAATAACAGCACCCTAAAAAATTAATCAGACATTCACGCTATGAACAATAATTTGAACAATACTAAAACTGAGCTTAAGTCTCTTAAAGATGCCCCTAGTTCCATACAACTTTAGGAGGGCATGACTAGACTACTGAGAGATAATGGTAAACAACCTATAGGAGAATTGTCTGAGTCATCCGTTAAACATCCATATCATTCGCCTTATTTCGTAGGGTCTGCACTAGGCCTTCTTCCCACCCCAAGCCTCCTAGGAGCTTCACATAGAGCGAGTCATATTCACCTCCTAACCAATCAACCTCTTTCTCTAAGAGACACCAACCCTTATGAGTCATTCCTTGAAGATAATCAACCAAACCTTAGGTACATGCCTCAACAAGAACCTAGGAAAGTTATGTATGATCAATATGAACGAGAAGATCCTAGGCAAGTAGTTCACCATGGTAGAGTTCACAATCAAAACACTAGGCGTTCGCTTCCTCTCCATAAACAAGGTTATGATTATGGGGATTTTATTGATAACATTAAACGGATTAAGGTTGATGCTCTTACGTATGATGAGAAGTTAGATCCTGCCATATTTTTAGATTGGATAGTTGGTATAGAGGATTATTTTGAGTGGTATAGCATATCTAATATAAAACGAGTCCGTTTTGCCAAGATAAAACTAATAGGCCCCGCTATGACATGTTGGCAAGTTATCCAACATAACCTATAGAGCTTAAATGAGCCACCAATCACTCAATAGATGGTTATGAAATAGAGTTTGAAGGAGAAGTATTTTCCTACCTATTATCAACATTAATTGGTTGATCAGCTTCTCAATTATAAAAAAACTTCTGTTGTCACCGACTAGATGACTAGGTTTGATGAACTTATGCTTAGTTGTAGACTGGAAGAAGAGTCTTTCATTACTATTAGTAGATTCTTGAATGGCCTGGGGATCGATATTAAAAGAAAGGTTGTTTCGTATTATGTCGGTTGAGGATGCCTATTACAAAGGCCTAGAAATAGAAAATACCTCAAGTTGTTGACTTTTCGTCATATACCTTTTCAGGGTAACGAGTCTTAATCAGCCTTTAGGGATAATAGTAAGCAAAGTAGTGAGTCTAGTTCCTCTCTTTACTACACTCCTCGTCCTAGTACGTCCTTAGGTGCGTCTCATTCTAGTATGTCCTCCATTCAGTGTCATCGTTGTCATGAAAAGGGACACATTGTCGCTAGATGTCCTCAACATGCTTTAGTTTTAGATTCTGAACCTCATGACCCCACTAAGTGCGAAGTCATTGTTATCGATCCCATAGAATACTCTAGGGATAAAGAGGACTAAAATGAAGAGGGTAGGACTCATTGTGTCAACATTGTGGAGTGTCTTTTACCAACTAGTCAACCTGAGTATTTAAGACCTACCGAGACACTCTTAGACTCAACTCCTTGTGGTATTGTTCAAGACCTGTTGGGTCCTCTGCCTATAGACTTTATTTTGCCTCTTGATCCTATTACTCCTTCTCCATTACCCCCTTTGCATTTGCATGTCGAGCCTCCACATGAAATTGTATTACCTAATATGAATAGAAAATTTGCCATGGAGGTATCTCATACAGTTACAACTTATAATAAAAGTGATTTTGTCATGATCTTTATTCCTTCTGCATATTGTTTTGACCCAGCTCTAAGAGAACCACCTGATAAAATTAGTGGACTTTTTCTCATTATCTGTGAAATTGGACCTTATACTTATTTACTTGATTTACCTGAATATTTAAATATCAGTCTTGTTTTCACTGTTTAACAGCTTACCAAGGTACATTGGAGCCTCTTGTTGTGCCTTCTCATGTTTATACAGGTTCGACTCATGTGCTTGGAACCATATGGAATGTTGAAGCCTTTCTTTCATCCCGTGGGACCATCCATCGCTACCTTGTCCAGTGGAAGGGTCACCCAAAAACAGATAGTACTTGGCTTTTTGAAGAAGTATTTTGTGAACTTGATCCTGAGTTCATAGATTGGTGTCTTCATTCTAGCTCGCCTATGTCAAGTTCTTTTCAATCGAAGGAGAATGATGGAGAACCATAGTTGAGATCTTATTTATGTTAGTTAGGAAACTATTTATTTTATTTTAGAAACTTTTATGTTATTTTGGGATTTTATTTACTTTCTATTATGTGGGGATTTGTTTCCTAATGTGTGTAGGGTTAGTGCCTATATAAGCACCTACTTAAGTTTATTTTAGACAGACAGGAATTATGAATTATGAATTGATTATCTCTGTTGGTTATTTCCCATTTTCCCTAATTTCTTTTCTACCTAGTTTATTTCTGTTTGCTATCTCTACTGCTTCTCTATTGTTTCTCCCCTTTCTCTATTATGTTTCTGCTTCTATCTATCTATCCGGTATCAAGATGCATCTCACTAGTCTTAGGCATTGGGTCTTCCAAGGACGATTAAGATCCTTGGGAATTGAATTGAGCATGGTTCTCTGCTGTTCTTGCACTTCTATCTGTCTCATTTATAAGTGCAGTTGCACGACTCAATGACCCTTCCAAATTTTTTAACAGAGTACCTGGTCTGCCCATTCAAAAATGCAAGCTCGCCTTCATTCAACTCAGTCTCAAGCTATTCCTTAACATCCTCTTCTTGATAAGTCAACCCATATTCTTCCTCATCATACATAGGATACTCATCCACTCTCATAACACCCGAAGTAATCAATGGTTTTGCCTCCCATCTCTATGGCGAGCTCTTTTTCTTCAATAGCCTACACGATCGAACAACATCATCCTCCTTCATGATCATAACCCCTGAAAGCCCAGTCCTAGTGACTAGCCCCTCCTTCAACAGCAAAGGATTAGTTTAGAACACATCATCATCTGAACTCTTCTTCAAAGGAAGCAAATCGTTGCCAGTCTTGATCAACATCCCTCATGGAAAGATAACTTCTGACCAGAAACCAAAATCACCTTCACATAAACCTCCTAATCCATCTTCACAACATCTTTGGCATTACCAATCCTTCTAGTAGCAATCTGTGAAACATGAACTAAACCCACATTCCCCCTAAAATCATTCAATTGCACGAAACAGACCATCTATTACTTTCGACACTGTCCCCTCTTTATACACAATGTATAATTCAAGCTCACTTAATTGATACCGCACATTGTTTCGTCAATCCCCATCTTCACCATCCTCCCTGATATTATTTATATTCTCCTCATACCCATCTTTCCTATGCCTTTCTCTTATTATCATCATCCACATCATAGTCCATGTCTTTGTGCCTCTCCCTTGTAACATACCTATCCATGTGCCTCATGTCTTTGTCTCTTTCTCAGCCCCTATCTCTGTATCTTTTTCAGTCCTTAACTCTATCTCTATCTCTACGACTATCATCCTCTTCTCTCACCTTCTCTTTGCGCTGCTCTCGAACTTCTAATTCGAGTTCCTTCTCAAGCTGCTTCGCTCTCTCCTTACTATCTGTAATCCCGAGAGCTTTGTACTTGACTCAGTGATGAATTCGGCTAAAACCTTGTACCCAAAACCTAGGTGAGTCTCCAGTTGGGTGCACACTTTGGAGACTCCAGTTTCTTGAGGCCATGGTCTTGGGTCGGTGCAGCCATGGAAGATTCAAGAAAGAGGAAAATTGTTGTTTAAAGGTTAGGTTTTCTTTCCTTTTGCATGTGGTGTTACTAGTTGAGCCATTGTGTGTGTCTGCCTTTGCAAATCCAACTCTGTCAAAAACTCAAAAGAAATTTCAAGCTTCTTACACTAATGCTAGGATTGGTAAAATTGTTTTTTTTAAACATTTTGAAAAAGACCGTAATTTCATCTGAATTTCAATTCAAAGTTCTTTTCCTCTTTATACAATCTCTTTCTCTTTCTCTTGGTGAGATTATGTGATACAATAAAATTGCTACAACATTTCTTTAAACAGGAAAGTCCCGCTAGTTTAAAATGCATTACTCTTCTGTGTTTGTTTATACATAACAAGGTAACTCATATTTATGCTAAGGAAATTATCATGATTTGTATTCAATTATTAGGAAGCCAATCTAACATCGATTTTGTGTGTTTCTTTGGCACCACATCGTACTCTTTGTAATGAGATGGGTGATGGCTTGCTAAATTTGGAGTCTATCATACTGAAAATCCTGTAAACGAATTTCAAACTTAATATATGCTTCACTTTTTGTTCATGTTCATGTTCACTAATGGATATATTCTTTGCGTGGTCAATCCCTGGAGTTTTTTTAGAAACAAATTACTTTAAAATCTTATTTCTCACAATATGATAGTTTTAAACTTATTTCCCAAAATATGATGTTTTTGCCACATAAGATGCCATTTCATAAATTTTTTTATTTAATTCCATACAAATCCACTCGAAGTACAGAGAGGAGATTGCCGGCGTTTCTGAAGGTTGTCGCCAGCGGGGTTCCCACCGGAAAAGATCGCAACTTTGGTTCTCTCTCCAAACCCAAAAATTCATTTCTCTTTTTTCTCTTTTGACCCAAATGATCAAGAACCATGAAACTAGAATTAAATCCATCACAACTTGTATTACAACAAAAACCCAAAAAACTATATATCAAATTCTTGGAACCTTTAAATAGATATTTAAAAAATTTATACATATATAAAAATTTGATTAATAAGGGAAAAAATTACCAAATTTGAATTTGTGAGTAGATTATGTGCTAACGGTGATCGGAAAGTTGCTGGAATCCGTCGAATAATTTGAAATGTCTAGAATTCTAAAGAGAGAAAACATGACTACAGAGAGAAAATGCTTTAATTGTGAGAAATTGGAAGAAATATGGGAAGAGAAATGAGAAAAATACTTACCACCACCTATCCAAAGTATGGGTTGCCAGAAAACATTCTTTGTGGTCGGAATTTATGATGCTTGGAGGAGAGAAAAAGTATATCACAAACTTGAAAAATCAAGATTTTAGGAGAGAGAAACCACGAAAAAGGAGAGGGAGGAGGGAATCGATGGAGAGGAAAAAGAAGGGAGAAAAAGAAAACAGAGAAATAAAAAGAAAATTCTCGTGAGAGAGATCCAAGGTGTGGTGGCCAGAGAGGGAAGATGCTAGAGAGAAGAAGGTAAAAAGGGGTAGTATGACGTGGAATTACTTAAAAACTAAAAAATTTACAAATTTTTTGAAATTAATAAAAAAATTATGACTTGCATCTTATATGTGAAAGTATTTTGTTTTGATAAAAAAATAAGATTTTAAAATACACCTGTTTTGGAAAAAAAACTCAGTTTCTGTCATTGTTACCTCTAATTGATTTTCCGTGATATTTGCTATCTGCCTGCTCTAACATCACCAACTTACCCAAAACAACAACAGCTTACACAATGATTGGCTGATTAGGTTAGATGTTATCCTTTCTTTCTTCATATAAAATATCTTCAAAAAATAATGTCTATAAAAATGCATGAATACATCTCTATATCCTCAAGAAAAATTTGTCCTTGAGCCCTAAAATGGAAAAAGGAGCAGGACTGAGTAAATACTGCACGAAAATCTCTTAAGTACCTTTCGACTTATCCTCAAACTCATTATGTTGTTCGGAAACAGCCCCCAGGGAGAAGAAACCTAAAATTGTCTGCATTCTGTATCAAATATGCGGGGAGATGAACAGCTGAAGCTGAACGAGGTATGGAACCCATTTTCTTAATCAATTCCTGGAAGGTGTACTCTTCAGGGAGCATGTCAAAAAGATCATCTCCTCTACAAATCAGTTTCTGTATTCTAGAATAATTTAGAAATTCCTTCCTTATAACTCTGTCTGCATGGCTATAAGCAGTCATCTTAAATACAAATTCCTCAAGTCTCCTATAGCAAAAGCTACAATGCCATCCAGCATCAGAAAATATAACATCAGATTGGCGTGAATGACGATACCGGGACTGAGGGCCATAAATATGGATTGTGGCCCTCCAGCTGCTGTAATCAACAGGGAACTCAAACGAGTACATGTAATCCCTCAACTCAAGGTGCAGTACAGGTGGCACCCCATCACACCATTGTAGGAGTTTCACAGTGTGTGGGCTCGGAATCTCATCAGTATCTGACATTATGAGTAGGTCGCCGTATGATATCCCTGCATGACGGAGCAACCCATTCATTGCGGAACGCTGCTGTGCTTCAAGTAAAAATGGGTCTTCATATGACCCATGGGATACTGTTCGTCCAGGAAATACACCGTGAACAATCTTTTCTTTGGCAAAGGCAAACCGTTCCCAGTTTGAAGCAAAGAAGAGAGGCTTGGGAATGCCTGTGAAAGTAGTATTGGACTCGAGGACTATGAATTTTGAGACAAAGGGACTAAGCTCACGCCATCTGATCTCAAGCAGATCTAACTCATTGCTAAACATTATGCTGTCAAAGACAAGTCGGGGTTCTGAACGTATCGACCAACCATGGAGGTTGCAAAGATGCTCCATTGAGACATTCTCTGCATAATAATGAGGAAGGCGTTTAAAGGGGCGTGGGGGATTGTCCCAAAGTGGGCGAAAAAAATACGATATTTTACGGAAATGACTGAAGATTCCAATCACACAAAGTGGCACAAGTGTCAGGAGTATGATAAAAAGAATTTTAGGTAGTGATCTCCTACAGCAGAGGAGGAGAGGTCGGATGGCCATGCGTCAAAGTATGATGATGAAGAGTGGGGGCTATCAACATGTTTGTCCCAATCCAATAACCACAAAAATCATGGCTCTGGTTATCTTGATCACCTGCATAAAATTCACCAATGAATTAAAGAGAACAATAATGGATAACAGATTTCAACAAAGCTTACAAGAACATAAAAATGTAAGAGTAGCAGACACTGTTAAAAGGCCAGTAGCGGAGAAATCATGACAGGGAATGAAGGGAAAAAACTGTGTGATCTTAATTTAGTTGATCATAAACCAGGAAAGCATAACAATTTTCTCTTCCTGTGAGAATAGATCATTAGCACCCGAGTATTCCATGTGAAACTAACTAATTAGATTCTAGCATTAAGTTTCTAAGCTTTTGTAGTTCACTAAATCTACAGTCCACTGTATTAAGAAAGATTTTGAATTTTTATTTGGAGGATTATCCTAGAGACAATTCTGCTGAAGGTTCACTTATGATGCATTGCGTCTGCTACTGGCCTAAAGTAAGTCACTCACCCAAACAGTCAACAGAAGCACAACACCAAGCATAAAACACCCGACTCCCAATTAAAATCTTGCATGAATTGGCTTTGCCAAGAAGGATTGGTATGTTGCATAAAGATCACATGAAGGGCACTCATCCAAATACGCAAATTTTTGGTTGACAACAACATCTCCCTCAAAAAACTCCACGGGAAATACAATATATATGTATATATTTTAGCATTCAACTTCTCTAATTAAAAAAATATTCAACTTTTTACAAAATATACTATAGGTTCATTGCAATTTGCTAGGTTTCAGAGAACATTAAATGAGCCAAAGACTCCAGAAGGAACTTAAATAATTTATACAAGGATTGTAAACAAACTAAAACAAGAATCTCTACATATATTCTGAAAGTTCATAAATATGAAGAAATATTACCATTGGAGCGATATGTTAATATTCAAGCAGTTTATCAGTAAGTGAACCCAATACGTTCTTGTTATTGGTGCTAAACCAACCATAAGGCACAAATCTATAGGACACCACCAACCGCTGTTACAGAGAAAAGACGGAGAATAATATCAGGTCTAGAAGGAATCATGGCAAGAAAACAAGAGAAACAATCTATGCATGACAATGAACAGAGTCAGCTAAGCAGATTATGTCCTTGCTAAGTAATAGCTCACAAGTTTCTACTCACCAAAACAGCCCATTTTCTAGAGTAAACCTATAGAACAGAAACAAAATCTATTAACAAATTAGTATTAAATGTTAAGCTCAACCAAACTGACTGTATATGATTGAGTCATGGCAATTAAGCTTTTCTATCTCCTTGCCACAACCAGGGAACAAAATCTACAGGAAATGAAACTTAATCTCCCTGAATGTGCAAGACAATCTTATTAGATTAAACAAATAACTTATAAAGACTACAACAAATTACAATTTTATATATGGGTTAAACTGGGATACAAAAAACGAAGAGTGCTATCTAGAATATTATTTCCGTGAATGAATATAAACATATATTCGTATTATTGATTCTGATTTTTCTTTTATTTAAAAAAAATTCCCAAATGATAAGATCGGATCAAAGACAGCTTCACTAAAATTCCTGCTACAAGGTGCGTAGCATCAAAACAATTTTTTTTCTTTTTTAAATTGGACTACACAATGGGAGGTAGCCATTTACCATCCTTTATCCGCCTATCCTTGATGTAGATGGGGTTTGATCCCTAGTCTTTTGTGTGATGACAAGTGATTCAACCAACTAAGCTAGCACCAACAAAACAAAATAAGATGCAGATGAAAGGCAATACAGAGATACATGCCAACAACCATAATTAAGATTATTGAATCCTGCACAATGACACATATTAACAAGAACTAAAGAGTATTATAACATGATTAGAGAATTAAACCATTGATATAGATAGATAATATACAGTCATCAAGAGACGGAATTCAGTTTCTGCACATTGTTATCAAAGACATGAAAACAAGTAAAATGCCTTTGGAAGCAAGGAAAGTCCAAAATAACCTACAATACAATATAATCTAATTCACCGTCAAAACTCAAAATTTGCAACAAAGACTAAGAGAAGTGAAAAGTTTCTTCCCCCCCCCCCCCCCCCCTCTTTTTCATTATGTGCTAGTTTGATCACACAGTCTCCTCTATTGGCGAAAAACTCTTCATGCGACCCATCCGTAAGCATTAACTATATTTTTCTAAAGAAAAAACATGCAACCTGAGCCGCTCGAAATTTACCTGAAATATTAACCATAATTCCCCATAAGATCTACCGGCAACAAAATCCCAACGAAATAAAACCTGCAAAACTTAATTAAAAAGAAGAAAAAAAAATCATGTGACTGACGACAAGTGCTCCATTGATATTATTCAATTTCAATTGGATTCATGTTAGCTCTCATTATGCTGAAAATGAAGCAAACGATTAAGCCTCCATAATTGCTTATTAAGCCTCACAAAACTCAATTCCACAAAATGGTCATTTAATATCATAATCAACGAAGACTCTAAAACCAATTCATTAAAAGAAAATCGAACTTTAAAGGAAATAAAGAAAATCGAAAAATAAAAACAAAGAAATTACCATAAACGTACCTTATTGGAAGTCGCAGAGTATTGAGAAAAATTTACCCAGAACGCGTTCCCGCCAGTTTATGCAGAATTACGATTCAACCCAAACAGAGAAATAGAAAGATAGAGAGAAGATTAAACGGAAAGCAACCCCAAAAAGAAAAAGAAAAAAAAGAAATTTTGAAGAGGGAGGGACAGACCACAGGCCCACAGGAGTAGGAGAAGGAGGGATTATATATCCTCTAAGTTCAAGGTCAATTTTTTATCCAGAGGTAGCTTATACATATCGAACACGTGTAAAAGGTTGATGACATATGACTGCTCGTTTCATGCTAGCAAGGACATTTAAAAGTTATCGACTGACGTGGCATTCTCATACTAGATTTTAAGATTTATTTTATACGAAGATTTTTTTGGTTAAATCTATTTAGTTTGGGATCAATTCAAAATTTTATTAATGATTTTAAAAAATTTATTAACAATATTTTTTTTATTTCATATTTATATTGATATTATTAATAAAAAAATTTAAAATTATTAATGAAATTTTTAACAAATTCAAAATGAAATATTTAAATTTGATCTACCAAGTATTTTTTATAGTATTCATAAAATAATTGTAATTAAATACAGAGAATGTTTGCATGAAAAATATTTTTGATTTGACATCTCAGTACGAATCAATGAACACTAGCAAAATCAAAAAATGAGAAAAAAGAGAGGAAGAAACTTAGTAAACTTTTTTTCTTAGCAGAAACCACTGCCTATTTGTAGCAATGAACAGATGTCCAAGCACATGCCCAAGAACGAGTTAATGGAAATTGATTACAGAAATGGGTCTATTTACTTATTTCTAAATGACATGTTAAACACAAAACTCAACCAAATATGTTTTATTTCACATGGCAGAAAAGAAAGAATGAAGTTCCTGTGTAATGTTAAAATGAAAAAAAAATATATTGAAGAAGAATTTTTTATATTATTGATCTATTGTGAAAACGGAATATATGTTTATATATAGAGGTTACGAGTATAAAATTTAATAAGAAAAAAAAGAAATTTAAGATTATAATAAATCAAGAAACTAAACTAATTAAGAAACTAATACATATGATGCTAAGAAACTAATATTGCAATAAGAATAGCAAATATCATATGCGTTAATAGTCCTCCTCAAACTTAAAGTGTTAAAGTGAATGTCAACTTGAGTTATATATACTGCATCAAAAAAGCACCGAGAAGAACAAACTTCGATGAAGAACTTTGCAGGTTAATACCAAACTTTGATGAAGAACTCTGCAGAAGTAATTCCTTCTTACATGCAAGCTCACCTCCTTGTATGTGCCCTCATTGAAAACAAGAATAAGAACTAAACATAGGTCGAGATTGAATGAAGATTATCGAGAGATATGGAAATTAGATGATTACTTTGATTCAAGAAAGAACTTGAAGGCAGACGTGACAAAACACATGACAGTTAAGTTGTCGGCTGACGTGACGAAATGTATGACTAACAGAGATCTGGAGTGAAATCACAGGAGGTTAAGCTTTAAAGAACTCGGAACGTAATCGCGGGTCACAGAGCTTGACAGAACCCAGAATGTAATCACGGATTGAGGAGCAGATATAGCAGAACAGAAACAGGTTGTCGGCTGATATGGTCAGTGTTTCCGGTGTAAATTTATTTGTAGTAGTGGAAAAAAAGAAAGAGAAAAAAGGAAGAGAGAAAAATAATAATAAATAAATCTGAAAGAATATAATAGTCTAGAACAATAAAAAAAAGGAACTATGCCGAACGAGCGACATTAATTAGGTCGATCTGCGAAATTGTGGAAGCTCAAAAAACGACTTTTAAAACATGATCAATAACTTTTATACCATGTTAAAATAAGATGGATTGAAAAAAATATATATAAGTATAATGTCTAATTCTCCAAATACTAATATTAAATAGCAAAAAAAACAATACTGCAATAAAAATTAGAAACCGATATGAAAAAGGTGGTCACGGAGAATCATATCTGCACGTAATGTTTTAATGCAATCCTAAGCATAGTGTCTGTGAGAAGAACCCTCCTAAGTGCTTTTAGGTGCACTTCTTTAAGGATATGATTGACTTCAACCATCTTAATTGCTCCAAAAATAGGTTTGTTGTGATGCACGTGGGTTACCCTATCAAGGGCTGCCCATGAATCTCCAAATAGCAAGTGAAGTTGTAACTCGAACTCAAATATCGATTTAGAGGCGGTTCTAGGTGGTGTTCAGGTGCCTAAACGACCTTTTGTGTGGGTAAAGCCTAAATATGTTGGAAGTATAAGAAGTGCTGGGATTTTCTAAGTGTAGCAACACTTGCAAGAGTGCAAGGATCCCTACGCTAGAATCTCTCAAAAACTTGTAATTAATCTCTCTCAAAAACACTCAAGTGTTTAGCTTCAAAATTGACCAAAAAAAAATCTCTAAAAGTGAAAAATCGTCACCTTGTTATAACGTTTTGAAATGAGAATGGATGGCTAGGATTAATCTTGCGTTTGAACATTGGAGGATCAAGATTGAAGCAGAGAATTGGTTGCAAAATTTGATAGGAGGCAAAAAGAGAAAAAATTTCTTTTTCATCAATGTTCAAGAAAACTTCTTGATATTTTCGGTTGGCCCAATCTAGGTGAAGGGTTTGCCGTTTTGTTTTTTTATATATTTTTTTTTAGTATTTTGAGTTTCAATTGTGATTCTAAATCAATTCTTTAAGTTTGTATCACGTTTCTTTCGGTACTTTTGAGAATTCTAACATTAGGGGTTATCATCAAGCCCATGCACAATTTACTTAATATAAAAGACAAAATTTAATGTCTATAGTTGACCTTTCTTCAACTAAAACTTGTCTTCAATTAAAAGTCAAAGACTAAAAGGTATGGATTTTGTTTGAATAGTTAAATAAACTAAGTACGAACGCAATACGTGTATATGCATGATGGTTGAGGAATCATATAGACGAGATCCAAAGGTGGATCTTCTGTGATCTCAAGTGCAAAGACAATGATGATGATAGAGAAAAATCCTCAGAGAGAGAGCACCATCGCGCGAGACTAGGTTTGATTTAGAGAAACTGAATAGGGTTTAGGTGAAGTGATTAAGGTTAGAAGCAAGTGAGAGAGAGGGTGATCAAGGAGATGATGATAAGGCTAAGGCTTCATAGGAGAGAGGTAGGGAGACGCTAAGGGGTACAAATGAGTTTAGGGTTAGTAATAGGAGAATAGGAAGGTTGGCAAGGAATGAGGTGTTTAAAACTTTAAATACCCCTCTTAAACACACCGTTTAGATGCGGTTCAAACAATGGATTACGGGATTGGGACATCATATCCAGGAGTTTGATTTTAGTTTTATAGTGGGCCAAAGGGCTAGATCAGCCCAGCTTTGATTAAAAGTTTTTTTTTTCAAAAAAGAAAAACAAAAGGCTTTACTCTTCTTGTTTTTTAATATCATGTAATATGTTTCTGTTAGTAAAAAATATCATGTGATATGTTTTTTTTAGTCAATTACAAGTTATTTTTTGCTACAAAAAAATTCTCAATGTATTTTTTGAAAATAGAATCAACCACAAAGTATTTTTTACCACACAAAAAAACCTCAAAGTTATTTTTTAAATTATAATCAATCACGGAGAATTTTTTGTAATTAAACCTAAAATTTTTACAGCTTATGAACCAAAGAGAAAATGGTTCCCAGTGAAATTATGATTATCAATTTTTTTTATATAAATTTAAGGAGAAAATTGTGGGTCTAAGAATTTTTTTTTTTTTAATTATTGTGATGGCTTCAATACAAATTATCACAAAACATTGGGCCTAAAAATATCAATAATTAGTGATATTTTAACTTTATTTCTCACAATGGGATTTAAATTGGGCCCAACCCAAATGAAAGACAAAAGCATAAGCCCACGAATTTAATTTAATTAGTCTAACACAGTTTGGAGGGAAATAATTAAATTTAAAATTTAAATGAAAACAAAAATGATCTTCATTATCAAATAAGGAAAGAAAATCCCACTAATTAACCATATAAATAGGAGAAAAATAATTAAGGAGACAAAATCCAACTAATTAAAAGCCTCACCTATAAATAGGGGTCTCATTTGTGTAAAAGCAAGGAAATCAAATTCTCAGCAAACAAAAGAATAAAATAGGCCCCACAACCTTTGTATAGTACACATTGTTCGTTTACTGTTGACGTCGAGTTTGTCTGTTAGAATGCCATTTGTGCTTATTGTTGCTTTATTCTGTTTTAGAAAGAAAAAAAAAATTTGTGTCATTTGGTGGAGTTAGTTTGGTTTTAAGAAGTGTTTATTATAGCACATATCTTTAAATTATAAACCTATAAAATTTAATTTTTTGAATTATTAATTTGACGCATGAGGTCTTTGAACTATAAATCAGTAGTAATCAATTTTTTAAATATATTTTTTTAACGAAAAGCCTAACAAAAATACAATAAGTGAAGGTTCCTCAATTTGATTATTACAACATGGTGAATGTTTACTCCAAAAATTGAGCCTAGGCAAATCATTGAACTCGTGGAATTCTCCCTTGAGTTTCTCACTTGGTTAAGTTTTTCGCGGAAAAATAGATTTAAAGAATTGATTACTACTAATTCATAGTTTAAGAACTAATTGTACCAAATTAATAGTTCAGAGAGTTAAATGCAACAATTCTATAGTTTAAGGATTTGTGATGCAATAAATTTCTTTTAAGAATTTAATGATATATTGTCTTAGAAGAGTTTCATGCACTTCTAACCTATTCTCAAATAACACAAATTCAACCCAAAAATTCTCCATCCAACGTTACAACATTACCCTATAGTAAACTATTTGAATGTCAATATATGGTTGGATCATATAATAAACTCATTCAAATTACAAACTTATTCGAATCCCCAAAAAATACTTAAGCCATTATTAGTATTGCTAACAATATTTTTCCTGCATGTTTTCATTTTTTGCTAGAAGAAATCTAAAAAACTCAAAAGTTTTATGAGCCGAAACTCGTAGATACTAAATCCATAAAAATCAAACATGCATTAGACCAAAAGAACCCTTCCAAAATAGCCTTCTCAAAATGTAAATTCCTAAAAGTCCTAGCTCCTTTAGACTAGGCTAATCCATATGAAAAAAAGCAATTTTATGTTCCTTTTGTTCCTCAATCATACACATACTATGATTATAGAATGACTTGGTATAATATATTTTGTATTAATCCATTTGAACACTCATGGTTTATTCATTTTGATAGAAAATGTGTCAAATATTTTCCACTATGATTTCTTGAATAGCGGATTTATTTAGGTCATTCTAAAAAAAAATATATCCCATACCATTTGTAAATATGCATTTTCTTTTTTCAAAACTCAATCCAAGTTATTATATGTTGCAACTTTCTCAATCCCTTGGCTACTTTGTTGGGATTATGAAATACTCCATATGTTTCACGATGGTTATCTATGGGTACTAATGCAAGATTAATTGGTGGCATAATTTTCAATCACAACAAGCATGTTCTCAAACAATTAACGCTTAGTTTTTTCAAAATTCTCAAAATTTCAGGAATAGTGAAGTCGAATCCTCATCCCCATTTCAAGAAATTCTTTCAAAGAAATATAGAAAAAAAAAATTATTTGAAGAATTATCTCAAATTTTTTATGAGGATAATGATGAAATCACATCAACTCTCCACCCAGACGATATATTTGGTGGGCAATGTTCACAAAAATCATTTTGAGCTGTAGAAATATTTGATCCTACAATTCTCAAAACTCTTACACTTTATATTTAAACACTAAACATAAGTTTTGAGGCATAATTTAGTTATTACTCTTATTTATAGAATATATCTATATCACTTATGCATAGATACTCCAAGAATGCTAATGCTAAGAGATGCAAGGCATAATTTTTTTTCTTTCAAATTCTTTACTTTTGGTTATTCAATATAATTTGGCTACTGGCTTTGTTTATTTTAACTGTTATCCAAACTTTCTAGCAGACCTATTTGATCCTACAATTCTTAAAACTATTACACTTAATATTCAAACACAAAACATAAGTTTTGAGGCGTAATTTAGCTATTACTCTTATTTATAGAATATATTATAAAGTAATAACAACTAAGATAAGTCTTAAAGCTCTCAGAACATTTTAAACTAGGAGAAACTCTACTATTATAGGCTAATACTCAACATGCTAATACTATCATATCTAAACTACTCAAATGGAATTAGATTACTTATCCAAATTTTTGGCAAATTGAAGATCTAAATCTTCCTCAAAATGTTTTCAAATTTGATGTTTCTCAAATAATAGAATCTCTAGATGGGAGTGTTCTCATCAGATTTAATTCACGGGACACTCAGCAATTAATATTAAAGATGTTGTTGAACCGTCTAGACATTCAACTACCTATTCAATTAGTTATAGAAAGTTATTCCTCAACATAACTACTCCAACCCAAACGAGAGGTGTTAATTTTCAATCAATTATTCCTAGACCTATATATCAACATGAAAATCGTAGGCAACAAATAGAATGTTCTCAATTTCCTCCAACTCTTTCTATGTCACCTACTCAATCTCAAATATAAGAAGTAAATCAATATGATTATATTAATGATAATTATAATAATTATAATAATAAAAATTCTAATAATAATAATTATGAAAATAGTTAAATTTTAGAGTTCGTGAAGAAATTGGAGATTTTCTTTTAGAATAACCAAAAAATCTTCATTAATAAGAGTAGATGTGGCAAATGGGTCCGGTCGGATCAATCGGGTTCGGGTCATGTTAAGTCTCAGGTCACTTCGGGTCGGGTCAACAAAATAGATATTTATGCTTAATTAAAAAATATATTTTATTTGCATATAATAGGACTAAAAGTGTTACATTGTCAAATACTTGAAAATTAATTAATAATGAATAAATACTTAATTTTTTTAATAATATATTTAATTTTTTAAATACAATATGTAGTGTTATGATTCTTTGTTTCAAAATTAAGTCTTAAATGATATCAGACAACTTGTCTACAAAGTTATTCTTACTAGTAACGTCTTATACCAAATTTTGGAGATTAAATTTCATATAATCACTTCATTCCATTATATTTTTTTTAGGACAATTAAAAATAAAATTTTATTGTGACTTGAAGAACAATGAAAAATTTACTATTCTTCTCGATTTTTTATTTGAAATTAATGAGATTACTCATATTAATATAATGTTAAACCATGTAAATCAATAATTAATTAATTGTTATATAATTTATTTTATTTAAAAATAGTAAATTAACTATTATCCCAGTTTTAGAAAGCAACAGTATCAGAGTATTTTAGTATTTAAACTTTCTACTCTATTTTAGTCCAAATCCAATAATCTCATGAACCAAACATAAGATTAGTAATACATTTTTAATTTCGTTTTTATCCTATTTCATGTTAATCGTAATCTTATTTCATTATAATCTTGTCTGTGAACCAAACGAGTCATTCACTATCATGACCAAGCTACCAAATTTTCTGTTCATGCCAAGCCAAACACAATTAGAATTTCAACCAAAATTGACCAGCTAGCCTGCTCATTTGTTTCAAGAACGGTGAAGCAAAAAATAAAAAATAAAATAAGATTATGGCAACGTTAAGCAAACAAACTTAACATACATGAAAATGAGCTCATTGTCAAAATTTATCTTCGCTTAGTTTACCAAATGCCCCTTGTGCATAGTATTTTCAGTTGGAATTATTTGAGAATGTATGCTTTAATTATTGTCACTAAATAATTAATTTGTACTAACAATTAAAAGATTAGGAAAGATAGGAACAAAAAAACTTAACTATAAAGACATATAAAACTAATACATTTAAAGATGTATTTCGTGTTTATAAAGTTTTTGACTTTACGTATATGGCTTCAACATGTCTATCTTCCAAGATTCAATTAAAACACTTATTTGTAAGAATATGCATACACTACAAAGGCACAAGGAAATTGCTACGAATATTTCTTAATACTTGAAACTCACAAGACTATCACAAAGAGGAGAGAATAAGAGAAGAGATTTTTTTTTTTTTTTTGTGTGTTACAAATGGGAGAGGAGAGAAGTTTATATACAGTGGATTACAACTAGTTCAGCAGATAACAACTAATTGAATCATAATGGCTAGTTAGACCAACAATGATTAATTAGGAAAATAATAATTATTATGACCACAACAGTTAGTTTGATTTTAATGATTAAATTGATCCCAATCAATGTTTTCAGAGACGAGGGTGTTTTGACTCAATGAGCCGAGGCGTAAGCCTCGAGGCATTACGCCTCGGCTCATTGGGGCGTAAACCTTTTGAAATGTTAAGGCGTTTTGAATAAAATAATATTAATTAAATTATAAAAATACTAAAAAATTGAAATAATAAAAATTAATTAATTATAAATAAACTTTACTAACTTTAGACTTATGAATAAATATTTATCAAAATATTTCAGAAACACAATGTCAAGTGGTTGTTATTTACACACTTACAATAATATAACAAATTCGCATACATCTCATCTTTTATCAATAAATCATAAATCACACTCCAAAAACTAAATTCTAATTTTCAGATTGACAAATCTATTCATCACAAGACACAAACACGTTCCAAATTCCAACAAATATAAAAATAACACAATGTTAAGTGTCAAATGTTTACTGATTAGTGTTTACACACTTACATTGATATAATAAATTCACATATATAAATCTATTAAAAACAACAAATTAGATACCATATATAATACAATCCTAATAATGTTATAAAATGATATTAATAAAATGCAGAGTATATAATATAGAGCATATTTAATGAATTTGTTCGGCGAAAACAAAATAGGGAAAAAAAACAGTGGAAAAAAAAAAGAAAAAAAAAAAGAAGACTTCACGCAAAAACAACAGTGGAAAAGGAGGGAAAAAAATGCAAAACTTAAGACTTCAACGGCATGCAGCTGCGGGGACGCGAACCCAGGTCTGATACATGGCAACATATGATTCTACCAGTAGACCACTGGTGCTTGAAAATTGATATATTACTAACAAACATATATATATATATATATATATATATATATATATATAGAGAGAGAGAGAATGTCTCATTTTTTGTTGTATTAGGCGAACAGACGCTCGGGACATAAAAAGCGTACGCCCCGACCCAAAAAACGCACGTCCAGCGACATTTTCGCCCCAACTTTTACGCCTTAAGGTTTTTTAGTCCCGTTTTACCCCTGGGCGTGCTCGAGATTACACAAGATTAAGTGTTTTGAAACACTTAAACAAAATAAAACTAACATTTCATTTTCCCTGTACCTGCTCCCATATCTACTGGGTATACATACTCTTTATCCATCCGCATCCCATCCCCATCCCCATCCCCATTATGGATATGGATATCCATTTTATTTAACACAAAAATAAAAAATTATTTAGACAAAATAAGAAAAATTTGTTAATATATTCCACTTATCCAACAAACAACATCCCAAAATCATAATATAAATAAGTTAAGACAAATAAAAAGATACTTCTCTAATTAGATAAAAGAATATATATATATATATATATATATATATATATATATAGACAAAAGATTAATTGAAATTAATTATCAATATATAAAAATATATATTATAATATACAAGAATCCATCGAGCCAAATACTATTATTTCCACACTCATCCTCGTGCTCGATGGGTATTTTAATTTTTCACCAATATCCAATTTATCAGTAAAAAATAGGTATTTTAATTATCCACCAATATCCGACTTATCGTTAAGAAATGACCTTCGAACTCTCCCATTAAAATCAAAATTTGCAAGTATCTGACAGCACAAATAAAATTACTATCCCTAAACAAAATGTTCTTGTGTCACTTCATTTTCTATCGTTTCTTTTCCAATTTTTTGGTAAGTGCATCATTTCTTTTCCTCGTCTATTTTTTTTTCTTTCTTTTCGAATTTTCAAACATAAGATAAAAGTAAACTGTTTCATTTGGAATTATAGGACAACCTTTCTTAAGAAACAAGAGTCCAGTGTCAACTGTTCTTCAATCGAAATAGATACTAGCTGATGTAGTCACACTCCCAACACGATTATTCGTCTTTATTTTTAGAGGTTCAAAATTCATATCTAAATTTTTCAACACATGTCCAACACGGTGCACTAGAGAAAATGATGAGGCAGAGCAACATGTATTTAAATTTTAATTTTTATCCAACCAACAGGTCCGTGAAAGTTATCACAAAATTAAAAAAATTTATTGATAATTACAAGAACTATAGTAATAACTAAATAAAAAATAAAATTTTTAAATATTCAGTCACTACTATAGTTTCCGTGATTACCAAGAAAGTTTTTCGATTATGTGGTACTACCAGAGAACCTGATCCAAAATTTAATCATCAAAACAACAGTTCTTAAAATGATTTTAGATTCTATAAAAGTGAAGTACAAAGCCACTTCTCTCATAATTGGCATATTTATAACTTCCACTCCAATGGTTCAAATGAATAGAGAACTTAAAAAAGTAAAAAATATATGCTACGCTTTCTATTAAGCAGCATTTTCCTAAAAAATCTAATAATCCAAAAGAAGCACTATAACCTAACAAGAGACAGCACAAAGATTCGTTGCTGCTTATTTTGCGTTGAGAGCATCCCTTCAATGCTGAGCCTTAGCGTCAGCCTTCTTCTGTGACTTTGCCTTCATCTGGTAAAACACTGATAATGTTCAATGAAAAAGCTAACAAATAAACTAAACCTTCAAATAAATACAAGATCAAGCACAAGACTCAGTAACAAGGCCTATTGACAATGAAATTCTGAAGTCAGGACAGTAAATGGATCCACTCAATGCAAGTGATAGATCACAAAATCATAAATCTCCAAAAAAATTCCCAATTGGCATTTACTGGCTTTGTTGTTAAAAAATAAACAACCTAAATCGTCAGATGTGCATGAGGAACTGCCTAAGGATGCAAAATGCTCGCATAAAATATGCATCCAAGGTTACAACCACTAGGTACAGATTTCATGGTACAACAAGAAGAATTCCATATAATCCTTTCCATTGGATATAAGTAAAGGCTTACCATATTTCATCAACTTCTGAATTGCTTTCATTGCTCTAAAGTTAGTTTTCTTCAAGTCAGTGCCAGTAACATATATGCATCTTACTAGCTCTAGACTTCAAATTAAATTAACGCACAAATCCCCTAACTATTACAAGTAGTTCTAATTATCCGCATTGCTCTGATCACTCTAAAGTTGTCTTCTTCTTCTTTTTGGATAAAATACTCAAAAGTTGGTTATCTTTCATTCAGTTCCAATAAAATCTAAGCATCTCGATAAACTGGAATAAACTAGGCTTCAAATTAAATTAACGCACAAAAAGTTCTAATTATCTGCATTGCTCTGATCACTCTAAAGTTGTCTTCTTCTTTTTTGGATAAAAACTCTAAAGTTGGTTATCTTTCATTCAGTTCCAATAAAATCTAAGCATCTCGATAAACAGGAATAAACTAGGCTTTAAACTGCCTCCTGCTCTTAAGGCCATACAAATTTGACTAGCTTGGATTTGCACTGAAAAACCACAACGTACAGACAGTGCAGTTCAAACTGAAAGAGGATTCACCTATGGTGGTGCTACATATGATCCTCTTCCTCTCATTGCTGAAATGGTGATCTCTTTTATACTTGCAACAAGTCATAATAAAAGAAAGGAGAGAATAAACCCTATATTCTTAACTATTAGTCCGCACTATCCTCGTCATCGATCAGTTTCAAAAGTTAATGAAAATAAAGTCAGGTACCAAAGAAGGAAAAACTACAACTTTCACTATCCGAAAACATGCTCATAGCAAGCTAACAGTTTCTATCACACTAGTTAATGAAAATAAAGTCAGGTACCAGAGAAGGAAAAACTACAACTTTCACTATCCGAAGACATGCTCATAGCATGCTAACAGTTTCTATCACACTGCTTCTAAAGAAAGAAATAAGATCATAGCTATGATCCCACCCTCAATTTGGTGGATGGTTCGGTTTGAAAAGAATAGAAGAGCTTCAATGGTGTAGAAAGGTGGACTGAGTCTCTTTAGCAGTGGCGTCTCAATGCCCCTAATTTTTTAGTTGGATTTTTTTGTAAATGAGCTTTAACTTAGAGATTTCATAGAAACACTATCACTCCATATGGAACCAAATGAAAATGGAATTCATTTTATTTATAAATGAATTGAAAAAGGAATTCGTTTGCAAATATTCATGTTTGGCTTTCTTATATAATATTGTAGAATTCAATTCAATTCTCATGTTTAGAATGCTTGAAATAAATGAGATTGAATCTAATGTTTAGATTCTAAACCTTTTCATTGTAGAACTGTCACTTTTGTTCAACTATATGAGAGAGTTTTGGTCAACATAATTTTTACTATTCATTTTGTAAGGTTCATTTGCAAGTTCAATCAATTTTGATAAGATTTGCAACAAATAGATAACAGTATATCTCAAAAACTCAATCTAAACCATCCAAAAGGAAACTAACATTATGATCAATATACAGTTTAAACTAACGATTGAGCCAATAACAGAATTAGATCTGGCTAACAACTGACAAGGAATCACGTATCAGAAATCAAAAATCAAAACCGCTTAAAACGGATAACGACCAAGAATTACCTTCAAAATCTTGAGCTTCACACTTCCGTAAACCACACCAAAACTGAATGCCGATGCACGAGCCACCTAACCAAAACCAATAGGAGAGAAATAATCTTGAAGAAAAATATCGAAGTGAATAATCCTAAAAATTCAAAATTTCTAGAGTTCAGTAGCTATATTCCTAATACAGGAATATTGCTAAGTTCAGCTGGATTTTTCAATATTTTCACAGATTAAAGCATCGATTCCGATTTCACAGCGACGACAAAGTACGGATTTGAAGAACAGAGTAGTGAAGTTACCAGAGCAAGAGAGCTGGTGCCGGAGTAAGGGCCTGGAGGTGGCGTCATTTGATTGGCTGATGATCTGCAACTCCTCTAAAGTGCCTGTAATTAAACCCTATATAACAACTCACAACCCCTTTATTTCTGTTTTTCCATGGCCTGCGTATATATCATTCACGACCAGTCAAACCTAAACCTAGCCCAAGCCCAATTCTACAACATATGGAACGGTGCGTTTTTAACTGAGATTGCGCATACGGTGGTATTCTTTTCGGTGCATATTCTCGAGAACCAGACAGAAACGAGAGTTGCATAAAACAAAAGCAGAAAGGAGAGAGAAACTACCAAATTTTCTCTTGGAAAACTCGATTTTCTTGTTCGCAGAGAAATACAGCAACAATGGGAGCATCTTCTTCGACAGAGCAGCGAGAGGTGGAAACCCTAGCAGCTTGCACAGGAGCTCTTCCTATGCTTCAAAAGTCATTTTCAAAGCTTGTCGATCCTCAAACAAATGCAGTTTCTCTCCAATCTATAAAGGTAGTTAAGTTCCTAGCAATTCTTGGTTCTAGTGATATCCTTGATAAACATCAATCCGTTAGTATTAGCTTCACCAGTTTGACTGATTTGACCTGTATTTGCATTGTTTATTTTCAATTATTTCTCCTTAGGAGTTAAAAAAATGATTTAGTTGAAACAGAAAAGATGTAGCAAAGTTTCCTTTTTATGATTTTTGTTTCTGTTTATAACATTTTCTCAGCTACTACACAGAGCAGCGAAATTTCATTGGCAGTGTCTAAAAAACTGGCCTTGCATTCTCCATTTTGCTGTTGAGTTTATATTGGAAGTTCTTTTTCTGTTCAAAATCAAAATTATGACTTTCCGAGGTTTTGTTTTGTTCGGTTCTAACATCTAATCTAATTGTTTTAGCAATGCTTCAGTTTAAGTTATACCCCGATTTGTGAAGCACCCGCAATGCCCGATTTCTTTCCTGGATTGTTGGATCATCTGGGTTCATCTATAGTAGACTTATTTTTCGTGCCCTAGAAAGGAGGAATAAGTTGGGTCAAGTTTGTGAGAGGTTATGTTAATTATTGTGGGATGTCGGCATCAATGTCATTTAACACATTGTTGAGAGTATTTTCCGTAACAGTAGGAAAAGCGGGACTTCCTTTGAAGCTGGAGTTTGATTCTGATGAAGCTGATTGTAAGATAAACGTGTCTCTTCTACCCATTGATGTGCTTATACTTCTTTGGACGTGTTGGACAATGTCTTGGAATTCCAGAACAAAATTTTCCAAGGGACAAGAGAATCAATGTCATCCAGATATTAGTCATTTGATACTATCCGCTGTTGAATCCTGCGCTGAAGTTGGCAATGACTTGAATTTATGGGAATGCAATGTCTCAGGCTTAGAAGTTGAACTTCCTGTAGCGAAGTTTCTTACACGGGCCTTCACAACAGTGCCAACCCTCACGGATTGCTTTACACAGTTTGTCCATGCAAGACTACAAAACTCTTCTACTGTGGAGGTAGCTGTTCAAATTCTGTGCCTTACAAAAATCTTTGGCTTTTTGTTTTGACTTTTGAGGTCACCCAAATTTCATAATCATTTTAGCTTGCATAAGTTTACTGTGGTAGCAAAAATAATTCATGGATTAGAGATTTTTCATGACTTCAGAAGCTAATTGAAAATTAGGTTGTCCTTGTTAAGTTTTCTCCCCATATTATGCTTCCTCTCAACTTCAAGGTTATTAAGGTTCTTCACAAGGTCATATCTACTTATTGTGGAGCATATAAAAGCTCCACAAGCTGATGGGATTTTGTTACTTCATTCCGGAAATAAAATATATATCCAATATGGCAGTTTGGAATTTTTTTTATAAAGTAAATTGGCAGTTTGGAAATATCTGTTAGTATTTAAACTTCCATGCTGCTCACATTGTTTTTGATCACTGCGTACACATGCTTGTCTTTTTACTTGAGAATTGAGATGTATATACAATCAATCTGTTTACAACAATTTCCATTCTCTTGCTCCCAAGTCAGATTACATTTTATGTGTCGTTTGATTATTTTTGATAAAATGAGTTTTATGATTATTAAGCAAAAACTACTATATTGGTGGATTGTTATAGATCATCAGGCGCTTGCTATTTGCTTTAACAATGGCAAGATAAATCAGAACCTTCAAATTTATCATGAGGAGAAAATTCTTCAACGAAGGCATGTGATAATTCTCTTCTAAGCCGTGGAAGGGCATGGGCGATTTCCCTTGCATTCAGAAGTACAATAAATGATGAGATTCTGAAGTCATGCTTTCCTAGTGAGAGTGATGAAACAGATGAAAATCTTCTTTATCGGTTTGTTGCTTTCCCTTTCCATTCATGTCATTATCTATTTTACTATTTACTAGCACCTTATGTTGGTCAATTCTGTTGATGTATAAAATGTTCTAAAATTGGGTAAATCTTTGGTATAATTAAAAAAAAATCTTGTAATACTTCAGTTGTAGGAAAAATTCTTTATTGGAAGAAATTAGTGATCTTGATGGCAAGGAGGTGGAGAGTGGGATTTGTAGGGAGGAGCATGAGAAAAGAATGAAGCTTAAGAAGGAAATTGCAAGAAAATTTCCATGGAGGAGATCTTTTGGAAGCAAAAGTCTAGGGTCCTTTGGATTAAAGAGGTGGGGCACAACTTTATGTGCAAAGTTGAGGTTGGGGGAGTGTTTCATGAAGAAATGGGCAAAATGAAGAAAGCTATATTTGACTTTTACAAGAGTCCTTATAAGGAACCTTATAGTTATCGGCCCTCACTTGAGGAGGAAGTGTTGTATGCTCTCAGAATTGATACAGGGATAAAGTGTCGGGTTTGGATGATATTTTTACGGCTTAAAACTAATTGGGAGGTTTTTCGAGGTGATATTATGAGGCTTTTGTGAGTATATTCATAAAACCATGGAGTATGTGGATAGTTTGAATTCTACCTTTATACTGCTCATCCCAAAAGTAGCGGAGCTATTAGAATTAGAGATTTTCAGCCTATTAGCTTTGTGGGAAGCATTCAATAGTTAATCTCTAAGGTGTTAACTTCGAGATTGAAGAAAGTGGTGGGGGAGGTAGTGGGACAGAACCAAATGCCTTCATTGGGTGGGGTCACCAGCCATTCTTATTGGTAATGAAGTTGTAGACTCTTATCTTAAAGAAGGGAGAGTGGGGTTATCAGCAAGCTTGACTTGGACAAGTTCTACGTTCATGTAAGTTGGGACTTTCTTTTTTATAGTTTGGAGAAGATGGGATTCAATGTTGTTTGGCATGGGTGGATAAAAAAACGTGTCTCATCTACTTCTTTCTCCATAAGGCCCTTATGGTTTTTCCTAGGTATCTAGAGGACTTTGGCAAGGAAACCCACTTTCTCCTTTTTGTGTTCATTTTGGTGATGGAGATCTTTAACAAAACGTTGTTCAAGGTGGTGGAAGTGGGTCTTTTGAGAGGCTTCAAAGTATGGAGTGCAATGGAGGTTAATGGAGGTTTCACTTCTTCTCTTTGCCAATGATACTGTATTCTTTTGTGGAGCAGAGACCGAACAATTGCTTAACCTTAGATGTATCTTAAATTGTTTTTTGGCAGTGTCCAAACTTCATGTTAATTTGGGAAAAAGTGTGTTGATCCCACTTGGTGAGGAAGTGGATGCAAACTTTCTAGCAAGCATATTTGGGTGCAATGTGGGGGCCTTTCCTATGAATTATCCCTTAGGGGCTAAGTTCAAAGATCAAAGAAATTGGAATCCTCTTGTTGAGAAGTTTGAGAAAAAATAATCGGGGTGGAAGAAGCATTATCTTTCATAAAGGAGGGGATTGACTCTTATAAAAAGCACTCTATCTAGCCTTCCTATTTACTTTATGTCTTGTTTCCCGTTCTTGTATGGTAGCAAAGAGTGTGGAAGATGTCCCAGAAAAATCCTTTGGGGAGTATGGGGGAGGAGTATAAGTATCACTTCGTGAAATGTGGGGTGGTCAAGCAACCAATGGAGAGAAGGGTGTGAGTCTTAAAACTCTCTGATGTAAGATAGATAATTTAGAGAGAAGAAACAGATTGAGAAATGAGAGAAACAGTAGAGAAGCAGTAGAAATAAGGGAGATTTGACCGAAAATAAGCAAAGAGAGAGCGGAGAAGGGAAAACAAAACAAGGAGAGAAACAAAGAGATAGGTTAAGTCTCAAAATTCCATAATCAATGTTTGAATTAAAACCCTAATATGAGTGCTCTTATATAGGTACTAATCCTAAACATAATAGGAAACCATAATAATAAATACTAAAGTCCTACTATATTGCTACTTGCCCATAATAAAAGCATATTTACAAAACAATCCCACGAATAACCTAATATCCCACAAATATTAAAATAACACATATTTTTGCCCATTTTGCATCACTCTCACTTTGGGAAACGGTTATGGAGGTTAAAGGTAAAAAAAAAGCATTTGTGGAGAAAGGTGATTGAAGCTAAATTTGGTGTGGAACATAATGGTTGGGTTTCTAAGGAGAGTAGGGGGTCATACGATGTGGAAGGTTGGAAGGGGATTAGGAAAGGGTGAGATGAGTTTTATCCTAATGTGAGGTTCAAGATTCATAACGGGGTTAATATACTCTTTTTGCATGATGTGTGGTGTGGTGAGTCTCCTTTTAAGGAAAGATTTTAGGATATCTATACTTCCGCAATGGATAAAGATGCCTTGGTTAACTTTTGAGTGTCATCGATACTAATGTGGGATGGCCTTTCATGTGAAATACTGAGCTCAAAAGATTTGGTGCTTTTTTAGGAAAGGTTTATGATTCGAGGGTGGTCTTGAATGAGGAAGATAAAGTGAAGTGGAAGCTAAAGAAGGGAGGAAGTTTTGATGTGAGGTCCTACTATAAGGCCCTTGAGGAGTCTCACCTTGTGATGGGAAGAAAGTGATATGAGAGACTTGGGCCCCTAAAAAAGTTGCTTTCTTTGCAAGGGAAGATACTTGGGAAGGACATTGACAGTTGATGATCTTCAAAGGAAATGAAAAATTATCATGCAGTGGTTTTGTCTATGCAAGGAGGACGCCTACTCCATTAATCATCTCTCATTGAGTGTTATGGAATTTGGACTAGGGAATTGTGGGAGATGGTCTTGGCATTAATCGGGTGGTGGCCAGATCTATTGAGGAAATTTGGGCTTGGGAGAGGTTGTGGTGGGTCAGAAGAGTTGAGAAAAGCTATAGCATTAATTCCTCTCTCTATCTTTTGGATGGTGTGTAACGAGAGGAATATGAGGGCTTTCGATCGAGAGGAAAAACCTCTTGCACTGTCAAAGATAGACACATACATACTCTAAACTTTTGGTTTAATGGACAAATTTTGTAAATGAAGAAGAGTTTATAGAGTTCATTGAATTTTGTATTACATTATTCTTATATATGGGTTGGCAGTTCTCACCCCCTTGGTGCCCTATGAATATACTTATCCCAAAAAAAAATGTTTCAGTTGATTGTTGCATAAGTTGTTACTTGTACCATCTTGCTCATCCTGCTCATGCTTTTGATGTCAAAAAATAAATCCCCCCTAATTGAGATTGTAATGATATGTATTTTATTTGTGTGCCGCATATGTATGTATCTGTTGCTTTTATGATATCAAATGTCAAAATCAGTTGTGGATGTGCTTACTGGGACTTCAAGGTCTAATTAGCATATGCTTTTTCTGCTACTTTGTAGATCATCTCTTCACGGCAGGGGCTTGAACAGATTCTGGTCTAACATTGAAGGTTATCATGTCCCATTGCTAATTTTAGTTTCTGCCTGTTGTGAAGATTTCTATGAGAGTAGTAGCAGTGAGAGGAAATGGTCATAGGTGCACTAATGCAGCAGGGTTTTGAAAATAAGGATATATTCTATGGAAGCACTGGGAACCCGAATGCTATAGTCCAGTCTTTCATGCATTCTCACCTTCTGGTATGTGCCTTGCAGATTGAGGGGGCTGAGCCAATTTGAAATTTTTGTTGAGCATTTTGATCTTCTTAATAATAAAATTGTTGCCAGGGAAGGAGAAAAATTGTGTACAGCCATTTGCATCCTAGTGGCAGAGTTTATGAGCCGCACCCAAAGCCTGTGGGAATAGCATTTGGGGGAACAATTGGCAATGAGAGAATATTTATTGATCAAGATTTTGCTAGAATTATTGTTCACCCATGCGGTTGACAAAACTTACCACCCTGGTTCCCTTATCCCATACCAGGTATTCATGTTTATTGCAAAGGCACTTACTTTAACCCTCGTTTGCAGTTGCTATAATTTGAAATCTCACTTTTTGTAACTTATCAAAAAAAATCTCATTTTTTGTAGTCGAGATCTATGAATCATAACATGCTTAACCAATTTAAGATGAAACCTTGCCTTGACTTCATTTCTAGGTTATTGTTGGGTCATTTGTTATATGGTGCACTTTGTGGGTGCTATTTTTACCTCCTCCCCAGCTTCTAGCTAATTTCTTTTTATCTCTCCATGGTGCATGCATTGGATGGTATCGCTGTTGATAGTTTCATATTTAGTTTGTCTGTCATTTTTTCCCTACAGTTTGAATTGTATATTTGCTTAGCGTAAGTTGTTATGCATGCAATTGAACTTTGTTCATTGGTGAAGGCAATTTTGTTTTTGCATTTCTATTGGGTACAATATATAGGTTCAATACACTGTCGGATAAATTTAGATTCTGCACATTTATAGGAATGCTAGAAGGAAGTTTGACAAGTTGACTTATAAAATGTAAATCGATAAACCACAGGGGTTTCTTCCGGTTGAGGCTTTGATTTCAGAAGTGGAAGTTCAGGGAATAGGTGGGAGGACAACAAAGGAGGTCCAAACGTTGTATAAGAAGAGAGAAGAACTTTTCACTGAGCAGAGACGGAAGGTAACCTACCAAGACCATATTAAGAAAGCTTGAATGCTCTTGAAAATTTGCATCCAGTATTTGCATAAGGCTTAAAACATGTTTGTTTTCTCCTTTGGTAGGTTGACTTGAGTAAATTTGCAAGTTGGGATGATTCCAATTTGCAAGGCTGTTTGTTTGCTCCCAATTAGTATTTGCATAAGACTTAAAACATATTTTTTATTGTTTATTTTATTTTGGATAAATAATTTTTTTATTGTTTATTACTTCATATTTGCAGGAAATTGCTTGGAGCTGTTTTACTGACTTGCGTTATGCCTTCCATTTTCAGTAATGTCAATCGCGAATGCTGTCTGCGATAGGTTGCGTGAGTTGTGTATGTGTCTTGCATTGACAGATAGTTGTTAGGTTATGAAGACAATCAGATCTTTAGAGTGTGTATGCAAAAAAGTGAAATGATAGAACATTAAAATTAAACAGGTCAGGAATCCATGTTTGATTTAGAAATATTAAAGAAGACTTAGCTCCTAGTTAGATGCTACGATGTCAATAAAAAATTATTACATACGGTATTTCCTTGATTACATGGACCTCACCTCATAAAAAAAAAAAAAAAAAAAGTAGCATGAATTTGTCTTATAATGTCAATCATTGTTCTAAAAAACCTCAAATTCAACACTTCCATTTGATCTGTAGATGTTCACATAACATTAATATCGATCAATCTAAAGTGGTAACGCAAGTAAAATAACATCCAGAGAGTATCATGCCATGTACTACGATCCTCAAATCATACGGAATTGAATAGCAGGCAGTCATAAACCTTTCATCATAATTAAGCAGTTCATCAAACCAAAACAACATGATATTTGTAGTCCATACAGTACGGTCAGAAAGTTACTGGAAAAAGATGAAAATCATGGAGAGGTCCTGTGACTGACGCACAGACCACACAGTACCCAGAATTGAGTGTCAAATTTTAGCCAATTTCAGTCGAATCAGAACAGTTTTTCACAAAGGCTTTTGTACAGAACGTATTTCCAGCATCTTAACATGCAAGAAATTGTATTTAAAACATCAAATCTGGCATCAATCAAGTTCATGCAATTTATAGAGAGAGAAAGTGTAAATCAAGAGCTACCCATATCCTTTGGAGTGATGCTAAAGTAAAGTAGAATCACTTTCCAATCCTGCACGCAACCTAGAACCAGATTTGGATGCTCTTGAAAGTTGGTTCCTCTCTATTCTCTCAAGAAGACGATGATGAATGCTTGAAGTCGATCATAAGCAACGATTAGTATAGTTTCCTTTCGTGATTATGATTCAGAATACAAATATGACTCGTCTACTAAGCCTCTGGAGTATATCGATTACTCAAAAGAGCTTAGATTTTGGATTGAAGCTCAAAAACGCAACTCATTCAAGTGTTTCCCTTAATCTTCAATAAACCCGAATTAAACTCAGTCTCTAGTGTTTAATCTTCACAATAGTAACTTATTTTAGTTCCTAATCACAATAGTCACGATAATCAAATATTGTGTCAACTCATCAAAACTTATTGAAAACTCAAATTTACTCATAATGATTTTAAAATCTAATCAAACCTTTTATCTAAATAGCACACGGCCTTAACTGGATTTTGAAATTATTAAGTATAAAATCGTGTTTCCAATAAGTTTTAATGAGTTGGTATAAAGCTTGATTGGATTCTAAACAATTAACTAATAAAAAGATATCGATAGGTTAACGACACATAAGAAAATGTATATTTTAAAAATTAGATGAGGCAAGTGTAACTATAAATTGACCTCGAGTATGTTAATAGAATTTATCCTAATATCTTTTGACATCTAAATTTATATATTACTAATCAGTTTTATTTTAATGATTTATGAGGTAATTAGTTTTATTTTTTTACACTTTTTAACAAATAACTATAAGGAAAATTATGTATATCTGTTTTATTATTATTAATATAATATAATATAGAAACATTCATCTTATCAAATTTTGAAAGATGACTCTTTCATGCTCTCGCTCCACTACTTAATCACCTAAGTCTACAGCTCCATTCTGTTTACCACGTATGCATTCTGTTAGTTTAGTCAACAAAATATGGATGTTAAGATTTAATTGAACCGTTAACATAAACTCAGTTTACACAATTAAAACAATCAAGATGAAATTGAAAATAACTGTATAGGTTCAGGATGAAAATGAATATTTTCTTATTTTTTTTAGTTTTTCTTCTTTTAATTTTATCTTTTATATAATATTTCCACCATAGATCCTGATTCTGTTTAGTAAGTTGACAGAGAGATAAATATTTTCTTCAAATCAACTGTATATATCATTCAAAAGCAAAATAAACAGTGGATAAATTGAAATGATCCAAACTTTTCGTTTTAAGATTAATTGTCACAATTTTAAGCTCAATACCTTTGGTGTCGCCACCAAAAATGACATAAAGTTCTGTCCAATAAATGAAGGAATAGGATACAATAGAAATTAAAAAAGAAAATAATGATGAAATATTCAAATATATGGAGCAATGTTAAACCATGATTTAAGGGGTTTCAATCCTTAAAATAAATATTTGTATCGTTTTTTTGTACGTTGATGATATGACTTAGTGTTTTAAAAAGTGAGAGCGTTGGTGAAATGTTTTGTCCCAATGAAGCAAAGTGTAAGTGTCAAAGCGTTGGAACATTAGAACGTTTCGAAATTTTAATAAAATAATAAGTAATTAATTAAAATAATATAAAAATAAAATTAATAATAATTTTAATTAATTTTCAACAAACTTTAATACTTTTATTAACTTTCTAGAAAATATAAATTATAATTATAATTTTATAAATATTAATATATATTTATATATAATTTTATATTTTTATATTGTTCTAATGTGTAAGTGATTAATTAAATAGTTTATAATTATTATTAAACCAGATAACATGTAATAAATATTTATAAAACGCAATAATATCACAACAAAAACAACTAGTTAAGTGGTTAATATTCGTATTTGGGTATGAGTTTAAGCCTTTAACTTATAATTTTTTCTAATATTTTTTTAAAAAGAATGAGAGGCATATACCTCCATCATTAGGGCGTAAAAACGTGCGCCCTGAACGTGGGTGTACGTTTCTGAGAAAAATGTGTATGCTTAGTGAAAGTACACCTAAAAATTTACGCTCAGTGTGTTTTTAACCCGGCCCAGCCCAAAAAAGCCCATGAAAGCACTTGTATGGCGATAGCATACTCGAAATTGAACTATTCATATGCTTGTTTTTTTTTCACATATTCATATGTTTAGTGGTTTACTTGAATTTTATTGACCCTCTTTCTTTTTATGACAAGTGCTATTGGCACACGAGAATAGATCATCAAAATAAACCACTGAAAAGATTCACTAGTAAAATGGAAATTTTTGTTCATTGTCAAATTGTAATTTTATCAATTTAATAAGATTTTCTAATTCCATGGAAAGAGACTCTTTTAACTAATATAAAGGTCGCTTTGCCCTTGACACGATATCAATAAATATTTGGCCGTGTAAATTGACATGACATGTTGTTGGAGTGATTTTTAGTGCAATTTAAATCATAACTTAAATTTTAGAGTTAAATATTGTTAAATACGTTTCATTTCAGTTTAATTGTTTTTATTTTTATATTAAATCGAAACGAAACAGTTTTGTATTTTATTTTGTTTTTTTTTATCTCATTTTGATCTGTTTTGACCGTTTCAATTCGTTTCAATCAAAAATCATATTTTAATTAAAATATTACAATACTAATTTTTTTTAAAAAAAAATTAATGGGATAATTTTAAAATTTTCACTTTTTGAACTATAATTGTTTTATTATGATATATATATATATATATATATATATATATATATATACACATACATATATAAATAAAAGGAATATAATTTGATAGGAGAACAAAATCTCAATTTTGATTTATTCATAATTTATTCTAAAGCAAAAATTTGAGTTAATTTATATATTTAAATGGTAATTGTTTTTTATTATATATATATATATGTGTGTGTGTGTGTGTGTAATTTGACACATATATATTTAAAAATATTGTCAAATTAGAAATGATGTACCGAAACAAATCGGAACCGAAACGTTTTATTTAAATAACTAAACAGAAACACTGTACAACGCGAAATTTACAACATAGGTTAAAGCTCTAAAAACTTTAAGTTTTGGTGATTTAAGTAGGGCTAAGCATAGGTTAGTTTGGGTCAGGTTAACCGAAAAAATCAATCCAACCCAATTATACCGAATTGAAAAATTCTCAACTCAACCAACCCATTCAAATCGGTTTAGGTCAGTTTGAGTTACTGGTTTAGTTTTTTTTCACTTAAAAATTAATACAAACATATTACGTAAAAATATATTTTACTACAATTATTTATAATTTATTAGATCCAAAATCAAATCCATACAAAAATTTATTAAATCTTACAAACCATCATTTACAAATTAAGTACCTTAAATCACTTCACACAAAATTTAAACAATCTTAATTTAATACAAACCATACAAAAGTAAATAAAAACTATATTTTAAAAGCATTTGATCGATCAAATTCTTCAAAACTCCAACACTAATATAGATTTGGTTATGAAATCTCCATAATCAAGTTCCATCATATAGTACCAAAAACATAAAAGTGAACGAACATAAGATAAGCAAACCAATTTAACAAGCTTTTGAAAAGCATATTAAAAGATCAAAAGAAATACTTTCACGAGAGCAAACGGTTTTCTTCAACTAAAAAGTATTAAAAAGAAATATACTATATACATTTAAATTTTAATTAACCTTTTTGATGAAAAGCAACATTTTTTGTTGGAGTTATTCTAAGAAGAAAAAAAAAGAGAAAATATATATCCACACATGCAAACTATATATTGCAATCAAAACTAACTTATCAAACTATGAATGTAATTCATCAAATATACACACAAAATATATATTACAATCTAAACTAACTTACCAAAATATGAATATAGTTCATCAATCCTTAAAATAAGTATGTTTTAAATATATATAATGATCGAGTTATCGGTTTGAGTCAGACTGAAATTTTTTAACCCGTAACTAAACCCAACCCAACAGGTTAAAAAAAATTTCAACTCATACCCAACCCAACCCTTTATACCGATTTAGATCGAATCCGTAGGTTTTCATTCACACCCCTACATTTAAACAACTCCCAAACCGGTTAGGATCGAATCCGTGGGCTTTCATGCACAGTTCTACATTTAAGCAACTCCCAAACAAACTGTCGGATCAAACTTGATTAAACCCGCCGATGCAAGAATTTCTTCCCCAATAAGCAGACTGGATTTGTAATAACATAGATTCTAAGAATCCAACATTTTCATAAATCAAACCACCTCTTAAAATAATCTCCTACGAACATGTATCCATGCAGAATGACAAATATAGAACCAAAATTATGCCTCACAAAATGAAATCTCGAAATTGGCTGTTAACATATCAAGGCTGCTCTCGCCCATAATTTAGATCTGAATACTCCACAATAAAAATAAATACTGGAAAACTTAACTATTGGCAGCAAAACAAACCAGAAAAGTTAAAAGGTTGAGCTGCAATAAAAGCTTTTCCAAGTGAAAAGCATACATGCATTATAGCAAACACTAACTGCTAATTTCTCTATCCAATTTCATTCTCTTTGCACATTGGACCTCTGACATGTTATTACTTCGTTGCTGGGCCGATGCATCATGTTGGTATGCACAGTTAGCTCCATGCCGGCATCCCCTTGAACTGTTAAAATAAATACAAGGCTTCATTATCTTGGGCTTTGAATCTCTTGATTTGGGATTATTTACTATCTCTTGGTTTGCTCCTAGCTGGTGATTGTATCGGCCGATGAATAGCTGCGAGGGTTCTTGTCTCTCTCCCCCATGCTGCTGGATCAAGTTCTTATAATAGTTAACGTCCTTCGCCTGAGGAACTCCAACAGGAGGAGGAGATGAAACCGGAACAGGCCCCATTCTTGCATTAGGAAAAGGTCCTACTCCAACCCCATTTGGCTGAGGGTAAAATGATCCACTCGAAGTAGCAACGACTGAAGGTGCACTGGTTTCTGTCCTATGGATGTGGACAGCAGATGGATCTGATAAAGTTACAGGAGGTGGTGTGTCGGATAACGGTATGAAAGGTGAAGTTGGCTTGGGTATGTTGTGCGAAGTGGAAGATGTTCCGTTATCTGCAACCAATTTTTCGATCAACTTGGGGTTGCTAAGAATTTTAATGAGGAGTTCATGGTCAATCAAGTTTCCTTGCTCAGTGCTTTTTCCAATTGCAGTGAAGGCGGCCGATGCAGCAGCCACTATATCTGGCTCAACGTTAAGGACTGTCGCAGCTGCGGGTTTCTCATTGGCAAGAGTGTTTGGAAGGCTAGGCATGCAGCACTGAAGAGGTGGAATTCCATGAGCTACTAACAAGGGCTGTGGACTCACGGAGACGCTAAATGGTGCTGCGAAATCAGATGACGGCTCGGTTGCTGCATCTTCATCTTCAATTGGAGTAATCGGTATCAGAGGAATTTGCTGATCATTGTGAGGTGAGTTCTCTATGTCAAATGAAACAGAGGAGCTGTATATAGAACCAAAAAAAAGTCAGTCCAAGGAAGAGTCGGAATCAAAAAGAGAAGCACTGAAAAAATCAAGAAGGATATCAAACTTGGGAGGAATAGCAGATGCGCATGGATAAAAAGCTTCAAGCACCCTCATCTCTCTCTGATTTTGAACCTCCACCTCTTTGCTTTCCTCCCCAGCAACCACTTGCCAACCAAAGTTCAACTCAAACTGTGACAATACTAAATTTCAGATTTCATATGAATATTCAGAGCCACAATTGAAAATAATAACAAGAGAGAAATGGTGAAAACTAAAGACAGTAAACTGTATCTCACCCTGGGAGGACATCTCCACTTGATTACAGGGATTTCAGACAACTTAATATGTGATTGATTTGCAGGATGAGCTCCTTCAAAGCCAGGAGGAAGAGCATCATCAGAAGCCGTTCCAGTCGAATGTGACAACCACGATGACTTTGCTTGGAGGTGATCTTGAGCACCCAACCCAACTTGTGAAGGAGATTCCTCTGATAGGAATAGCCTTACCTGTTAAAGAAGAAGCATGAGATCATTAACCATTTATGTTTTATCATCTTAAATGGAAAAGAATTATCAAAAGTTTGATCACCATTATACATCAAAAATCCCTCAAGCAACTGAACTGAAGACAGCCTGTGTACACAGCAATGATGCTCTACATATACTTCAATATAGAAAATTAAAATGTCCTTTTCCTAACATTCTTGTTATATAGAATTAAGATCCAAAATGAATTTGTATATGGCAAACAGACATGCACCAAATGAAATAAAAGAGTCAAATTTTATAAGTCAAAAAAACCTTTTCAACTCCTTTACATGGAACCCAGCCTGTCATCTGCTAATTACCTACTGAAGACATATTTCACAGCTTTATCCAAGTATAGTTCACTCCAAACCAAGTTACATTCGATAAATTCGTCACAAAAAGTTAATAACGAATATAGGGTATTTTTTTTTATAAGAACGAACATAGGGTATTCAACAAGAACAATCTTCAACAAAAGATTAGCTTGTTTGAATAAAGCTGATACGGAGTTCAACCCCACAGGTAGCCTATGAACTTGACAGCAAGGGTCTAGGGAGACAACAACAGACTACTCAATACTACGCAAATGGGTCCAAATGGAAGCTGCAACTAACATGGCCATGTATAAGATGATAGTTTGCATGTAGTTTGAAACTGCCCTATGACTAAACATTTCTGGAATCGGCTATAGGCGTCACAGCGGTGGGTAAAGCTCCTAAGAAATATTTTACTACTCCCTCCATCCCAAATTGATTGTCAATTTGCACTATTCACCCAATTAAATGAATAATATTTTTTTCTAATGTTAAATAAATTATTAAAAAATTATTAAATATACCTTCATAGAGTTCACAAGTTTTCGAAAATTATTTTTCTATAATTTTGAGTAAATAAAATATCTAAGAAATTTAAGAGTCAAAATTGTTTTGAAAAGTCAAACTGCGACATTCAATTTGGGACGGAGGGAATATCAATCTTCTTTGACTGAATATCTGGTCAATCTTTCTTTTCTAGGACAATGGATTCCACAGCACCTGCGCTTCTTCAACAGAATTTGGCCCTTCTTGAAACCAGGAACACAGGATATAAATTTCTAGCCCCCTTCCTTTTACTTTAGGATTATCATGGCCAAGCTAGGACTCAGATAACCATCAAAATGCTCATCACCTCCATGGGAAGTTTATATTTTTGTCCCTTCATCAGATGGTCAGATCATCCTAAACATTGATGTATATATTAATTTGTCCAGGCAAACCCGTGGAAGGATATTCATTTAAAGGCTCTACTGGGCAGTAGGTTTGAGATTTTTGGGCAACACTGACACCACCACCACAATGGTCACAAAACTTTGGGTAGTAGAAAGGTCTCATCCTCAATCAGCAGTCAGTAATCAGTCAAACTTACTGACCCTGATGCTGAGCTGGATTTACATAGCTTCCGATCTGACCAAGCGCCTTAGTATCCAAAACCAGACTCAACTAAGGACTGTAGATAACTCATATCAATTCGAGATTGGAGATGCCTCATATGCCATGCACTCTAGGGAGGCAATATCCATGCTAAACAGCTAGCCAACATGGACTTCAGTCACCCTTTGGTCTGATTCTCTTGCATGCCTGACCAGAGGGTCTGTGGAACTTATCAATCAGGATATTAGGGGTTGGCCTTCCCACGTTGGAAGTGGCAGTACTCTTTGACTTAGTCCCCTTTTCAGAGAAAGAAAAATGATTTTAGAATATAAGAACAGAAAGCATGCTACGTTTGCACCACTTCATACTAACATGTTAGCATGGACTCCAACAACAGTAGCAAAACAACTGAAGAAATAACAAACCCTAAAAATCTTTACACGCAACACACACCATTCTAATTGACGTATGAAGTAAAATGTTTTGAGCATTGCGTATAAATAAAAATTGAAAGCACATAACTAATGTGAAACAAAGAACTCACTAGAAGCACTTTATTAAATATATTTCATCTCAAGGGAACTATCAGACCAAAAATTCATGAATAACTATCCAGCATAGTCTAATGCACCAAAGGAGAAATAACCCCACCATTTGATGCAAGTATGGAGAGAGAGAGCCAAAGAAGTAGGATACTGAACAAAATCTCACTTTATTTTTCCCAATGCTGATGAAAAAATATGATAAGGAGAAATATAAAACATCGTCCACAAACCAACCATGGCTGAATCAGATTTATTCACTTTCAATACCACACTGCTAAGACAAACAGCTACAACTAAGAGATGAATGAGAAGAATTTGCCACATAAGCACTTAAGACTTGGCTCTTTTCTAATTGTTCATGGAGTCAGGTGAAAGGCCAAATGTTAAGCACCAACAACAGAATCAGAAGCTGCATAGTGACTAATTTTGATATACTGAAAGGTAGGAGAATGCTATTTAGACCCATGCAACCGCCTCAAAAAAACACCTTAGCTGATTATAGTTAGTTTTTTTTTTCTAAAGATAGCTCCTACAAAGCACATACATGCCCAAAGTTCAATGTAGGTACAAAAGAAAGTTTCAAGCAGTGATACAAGAAGTTGATAAACTAAAACTAAAATATACGTTTCTAGAAGGGGCAATGTCACAAAACAACCTAGCATCTTAAGGAAAACAAAACAGCCTAGCATCTTAAGGAAAGACTATAGATACACAAACCTTCAGATCACAAGAAAAGATTTACATCATTCACAAAGCAATGGCTCCTTTCTAAAAAACACCTTGGTACCTATAGATCCTCTTGTTATGAGTCAATTCCGTTTCCACATCAACACCGTTCTAAAGACAATTCAATAATATCTCAAATGATTTAAAATAAAAAAAGGAGCAAGTGTATAAACAATCAAGATGACTTTGCAGAAACTCCATAAACAATATTATAAAGTTTAAAGAAATATACATATTCAAACCTTATGACTGAATTAATAATCACATGGATTATTAACTTCGGTACTGTTCCTCATGACCTACAATTCCATAATTCACATTCAAACCTTATGAATTCAAATGAAAACCAAAATGTTTTTGCATTTCACAATTTTCCTGATGATATAATCATTTAACTTTGCCAGAAATATATAACACATTTGGTAAATTTATCAATGAACATTTCAGAAACAAGGCCTCTTATTCCGACAAATTCGAGCCGGCTTCAGAGTCCATTTCTTTTCCATTCAGCTCTACTAAAATCAGCTAATGATTTCCCATTACATGTTCTCTCACTATTTCAACCTCCTTCAGTATTGTCTTTCTCTTATTCTTGTAGTATCTTCAACTTGAACCAAAAAAAACCCTTCCAATCGTCATAACAAGCAACACTCAGTTACTCCCCAACTGATATTTACCCCAAGCTCCTCAAATATTTTCCGTTCCTATTGTATGTTCATCCATCTCAATGTCCTTTTTCAGTTTAGATCATTTAAGAATATAGTTTGACGATTAATTTCTAGTAGTACTTATATTCTGTGTTCATTTACACATAAATTGTAATCATCTTCTTTTCATATGTTCTTGTTTCTGTGAACCTAAAATGCAAAATAAGTAGCCATATAAAAGAACGTCTCCTCCATTCATTTTACTGCTGAATTAAATATGTTGCGAAGCCTTCTGCTTATACGATACTGATTTTGGCCATAACCACAGCATTTTCATTTTAGGAGCTCTCATTCCCTTAAATTTATCAAGAGTTCAAATTAAGATTGAAACCTGGTAATGGGTTCAAGGTACAATTATGCATTTTCTCTACAAATGTTTCAGTGTCGTTTCTTAAGTGATTCAAACAGCTTTTGACTTAAAATTGATTAAATACTACATATATATATAGCTTCAATTTAGGACATACATTTAAGGGCTTCAACCAAAACCCATATTGGTTTGGCACTCTCATCATGCATATATTTCTAACTATCAAGGATAAACACACCTATCTACAAACTTGTTAGGAACTTCAGGTGCTACACCAGAAGTGAAACTCAAAATTATTGTTTGCAAATAAATCCGATAAGTATAATTTTTTTAGTTTCAATTTGACAGTGCTTATCAAAAAAAGCTAGTCTTCTTTGTATATATCGCACACAACTTCGTCTATATTGTCTACATTGTTTTTAATGTGTTACATGGTGAGTGACTAGATGACAAACTTAAGAACTCTAATGCAATGCAAACTCACATATAATCATTTCATTCCCAAATACTAACCCTACAGGCAAAACATATAGAGAACAATTAACCTTTGTTAATAAGCAACCTCTTCAAAGTTTTAAAAATGTAATGCAACTTATAAAAGAATCCAATTAATGTAAAGACTACACACTTACCCAATAATGGAAAAACCAGACCCTCTAAAAATGCCATCACAGTACATATCAAAATGATAAATCCAACAATAGACAGATAACAACTGACATTCAAAAGAAAATATGTCTCACAAGAAAATGGGTAATGGTCCAAAGATATAAAATGATAGAGACAAACCTCTAGTAAGATTAATATAATACATTCCATACAGTATAACAAAGAACACCCATAAACAGTATCACAATCAGGGTTCATACATCAGTGCTTTCTATGTTCATTAATTACACTCCGTTGTACTTAAATCGAACATATATTAATCAATTTTGTGAACGCACAAAGGAATTCTTCAATATAATCGACAGAACTTCGATTAAAATTGCAATTTTTACCTGACAAAGGTTAACATCTGGTGCCCAAGATATCCTTTTCGATTTGTGCAATCCTCGCATATTTACAGATATCAGAATAAAAAATGTTTTTCAAAAATACTTCTTTTTTCCAGCTTCGATTCTCAGTACATGTTCTACTACCAGTTTCAATTCACCAAATTCTTTTGGGGGTTCGATCACAGTAAAACCCCTAAACTCTCTCTCTCTCTCTGTCTCTGTCTCTGATTTGAATCCCTAGCTAGACCAGTAACTGTGACCTTTAAAAACCGTTACAACCATCTTTGAGAACCCTAGTTGTATGAATGTTACACGATCAAACCGGAGCTATAACAGTGTAATATAATCTATAGATATATTTTCATCTATATATCTATATATCGTGATACCGAGAGAGAGATCCCAGGGAACCCTAGATCCTCTGGTTTAGCTTTGCCGTTTCCATTGTGTTATTTTTCCTTTTTGTCAGTCTTCTACATTTTTCTCTCTTTCTATCCCTCTTTCTACTGTCAAGTTTGTGAAATGAGCATTCCACACGCTCTTTTATGACGCGTGAATATTTAGAGGTGCTGGTATCGTGGCGTTTTTAATTCACGCGCTTCAAATGAGAACGGATTTGATTTTACTTTCATTTCGAGTGTTAAGAAGATTCTGACCATAGTCTTTTTTGTTTTTGAGTTGAACGATGAAAGGATAGTCGCTAATAGATGATGGACTTGGGTCCAGTCCAAACCTACACGCTTATGTCTCTCAGCTTCTGCCACGTCTAATAATAGACTGACTAATGGACCTTTTTGCTCGGGTCTAATATGGATCAAGGTCCACTTTAGTGGGTCGTACTTTTCCATTGTAAATTGGGCTTTTGACAAACTTTTTTTCTTAATCTCGTCGAAGGTGATGGATTACTAAAATGTCGTAGCAAAATAGAGGTTGAAAATGAGCGGATCGAATCGAGTACGGATTGAATTTTATAAGTAATTGATCAATTAGTATGAGTTAAAAATATTTTTTTTAATAAGTTTTATTTTTTGTTTATATTCATATTTTAACGGATAGGTAATAGGTAAAAAACAGAGTATTAATAAAAAAAAATCTATTTAAATAAGAAGACTTGGAGCAAATAACGGATCAACGAGGACGGATTAAAAATATCCATTTCTTAATAGATCATATTTTTTTATGTTCATACTTGTATTTTAAAAATGAATAACGAGTCAAAAACAAGTACTGACTAAAAATTCTAGAAAAATCATATCTAAACTATAAAATCTCAAATGAAAGAAATATGACACTAAAAAAATTTTAAACTGAGAGCAGCAACCCAGTAACACTAACCGAAAGGGGGGAGGGCATCACTTTTGAATACAAGGAATTTTATCCCTAACATCAGCAACAGTCTTATCTAAAAGACTGAATACACTATGCCTAGGCTACTTGATTACTCCCATTCTATATGTTTATATTTAGTTTTCTTTGGAGAGTTTAAGTATTATTTAATTATTTAAACACAGTTAAAATTGATAAAGGGAACCGGCAGTAGGGAAGACAATTTTACCCATGCCTGTTAAGTACTCAAAATCCAACCCTAATTGGGAGATGTTGGAGGTTACTTTTTTCTGATTAGTTGGGTGTGAGTAAATTAAAATATTTGTCATGTACGAAGATATATACGAGAAGAATAGCATCTCACTCGATAGATATTTTTATATTTTGTATATTTATAAATTATAATTAATTTTTTACCATTGAATATATATCACTTATCTAATTAGAATAAAATATTATCTTATTTATTTTAACTTAACTATTTTGTTATTTTTGAGATGTTAGATTATTGGATGTCTAATAAAATTTTTTTATTTTATCTAAATATTTTTTTGCATTTAATAAAACGGTTAATACCGGTTTCGTCAAGTACAAATTCGATGGGTACCCATGCTCATAATAAGGGTGGGGCTAAAAGAATCACCAGGAAAGAATAAACGGTCAAAACCCGTTTTATTATTATCCTAACCAACAGTTTTTTACTCAATAATTATTGCATGGGTAAGAATCATTAATAAGTTAGATCATTACTATAAATAAAAAATAACTTTGATATAAGCATTTACAGCAAATTTAGTTCAACAATTGCATTTTTCTAATCGATAAAATCCAAAGACACATCTCAAGTCCACTAAATGGAGTAAAAAGTATCCTTACTAACGCTTCAAATGCACCGTTTTATGTGAATAATATTTCATTAACTTTATAAATTATTTGGAAGTCCTATAATAATTTTTGTGTCACATGTTATTTTTGTTTTTCAAATTTTTTACAATACAATAATAAACAAAAACATCTTGAGTACTCTACAAATTATATATATATATATTCAAATCAAATCAAGAGTCATGGATATGATAATTTGGAAAGTAATTTCTTAGAATCCTTTAAGCGTCTCCTATCCAAATCAAGATTCACGTGGGTGTGTGTTCCGTAAGACACTAGTTGAATTGGGTATATGATAATTGGGGCTGCCTGCAGTCTTTTGGATGACATCAAAAATATTCCATGGACGTGGTAGATTCTTACATATATAGTTCATGTATGAAACGAAACTTACAACAAATCCGGGGAGTGTTGCCCAAGCGAACAATTAAAGAATAACCAATTTATTACAGAAACATGTGATAGAAGCCTTAAATATCACAAACTCCAGATAAGTATCCCAAACATCTTGTAACAAGCTTGAATTATAATATCACACAGAAAACTGATGAACAAACACACAAGCACATCTCCCAGGCAGAAAGTTCGATCAAATAATAAAAATTGCATTGGCACTAGCAATATACATCAAATTACTCACTTCCCTATACGAATCTCTTTCCTGCCATCTGCTATGCCATATGAATATCAATTGAAGCGCCATTCAAGTGGAAAAAAATAGCGGTACAAAACTAGGCAGCGCAGGCCAATCATCTCTTTACTTCTCATCTGAAATTGGCTGAAGAATACCATGATTGCCTTTGTGGATATATGATCACTTTAATATCTCTTCACCTCTGCCACTTTCTCTCTGAAACATGCAGGATTCAGTCTGTTATTACTCAAGTGCTCAACATGGCCATTGTTTTCAGCAATAAGATTTAAATCCTGGAGATCATAATGCCTTAACCATTGCATATCGGTGGCATAGGCAAATGGCATGATGCTCAACTGGTTCTACACATTTGAATAACCATACACGGGGACTCCATAACTTGAAAGATAATTTCATGCTTCTTTGCTGTGAGATATTGCACATCAAAGACAGACCACACAGATAACTATACGGCTTATGTGTGATGGCATAATCTACTATGGGGATACTAAGAAGGAGAAAGTACAAAAACCCCCTCGTGGTTCGGACGCTATAAAATCAACCCCGTGATTTGAAACGTTAATATCACGTGGTTCCTCCATTAGACACTTGAGGCTAACATCATTAACTTGTTAAAAAGTTCAATGGAAAAAGTATATTTAGCCAATTTATGTAAAAAAAAAATACTCACTTTCTCCGTAACTCTCAGCCGCATGCAACCCCTGGATCTGCCCAGTTGGTGCAGCAGCGGGACCTCACCAATGCGCAGAGGCAAAGATTAAATGAAAAATACGAGTAATAATTTAAAAATAATTATTATTCTTAGTTAGGTCATGGATTTGTAAATAAATAGACAAAATCTTTCTTAATTTTTTTATAAGTAAAGATTTTTTTTTCCTTAATATCTTAATTAAGTTTGGATTTGGAAACAAAAATTAAATCAATAAGTGCAGGCAAAAATGAAAAAACACTATTTTTTAAGTGTATTCCCCCCCCCCCCCCCCCCCCCCTTCTCCTCTTAATGTATGATGGAAGAACCACATGATACGCAAATGTAAATCTTTAAGCCACGGGGTGTGATTTGATAGTACCCATAACACCAGGGGTATTTGTACTTTCCCCTACTAAGAAATAAGCATATTTCTTCACAAATTACAGGGAAGATCCTTCAATGACAAACAATGTTGGTCGTTGAGGACAGCATCCAGATAATTATCCATGTAAAAACATAAGACAAAAAAACCAAAGAATATGGTACCTTGCAAAGTTAATTTTTTCGGTCCTAGAAAGAAGAAAGGGTCAGTGGAAAGGGAGAGGGAATCTATCTCCAGATACTCAAAGGTTTGATTAAATCACTGCTATGAATTGAAAGGTTGGTATAATAATAGCTACTTATGAACATCATACAGTGAGCTTCCAAATTCATCACAAGTTTCTTAGAAGAAGCAAAGAATATCCTGAATGCATGCATATGGTTGTCGAGTGAGAATGAATTTTTTTATGCAAATATATAAGCGATCCTAACAATTGGAAAGAACACGAAGAAGTCCAGAAAATACCATGAAGAGGAGGAGGGGTACCATTTCCCTTCGCACCCTGCTGTGCTTGAGACATTGACCGCTGGATCCGTGGAGAACCCTGCCTTCCATTTGCACCAGGTAAGGAATGTCTCTTCTTGATGTAAATATCTCTGTCTTGCACATCTGGACTTGATCTTGGCGAGTTATTAGCATTCAGCTTGGCTCTTGCAGATTCCGTGGCTTGCATGAAATGTGGAAGAGAATTACTGCTGCTACTATCTCTTGGTTCTTGATCAATGTGCTCGGGCTTTGGTGAACCAAAAGAATTGCGCCTCTTCCCATTTTTCTGATCTCTAGGCAATTGTTCCGTACTACTTCTTGCACCAGAATCATGATTTGGATTTGATGGAGATCTCTTAGCTGCTGAGAGGGACTTGCGCTTTTGGTTACCACTCTTGCCAGTTTTGTTCTTTTTGGTTTTCACTGATACCTGACTGGAAGGTGTTCCTTGGGATTCAGGAACAGCCATATGACTTCTGGGAGAAGCTTCTGACGATGACCTGTATGCTTGATGACCCATCTCTGAATCCAGTTCTCTCTGAAGATCAGATGAGCTTCTCTCTGGCTTCTGCTCTATCTGTGAGGAGTCTCCGACCACAACTGAATCGTCAGATTCACCTTTAGTATGATCAAGTTTCTCAGGCTGATCGTTGATAGAGTCAGACAAATTGGTCACAGGGATAACAGATGCTTCTTTAACTTCAACATCTAGTTTCTCTGTGCTGATAGAATTAGATGTTTCTTGATCTAGAACTTTGGCTTCATGCTCGTATTCTGTGGCTCCAACTTCAGATCTATCAGGTGAATCAAGAGTTGAAGTTATAGAGAGTTCAGTGCCACATTCAGATCCATCATACTGAACCCTCGTACTATAGGGGGTATTTTCTGCAATGCTAAGCTGTTTTATCCTTTTTACAGTATCTGCCTCGGAGGATGCTGTATCCATTTTTGATTCAACTGTAACATCTTGATGAGATGAACTGATTGATCTACTTGAATTAGCTGTTGAAGTCAGTTCCTCAAACTTTGACTGGGCAGCAATGAATGCTGTATTACTTGTCTTTCTTGATCCAAAAACAAACTTCTTTCCTTCGGTATCCAGTTGTTCAGAGGCAAACCTTTTCATAGACCGTTTGGGTTGTTCGGCCTCTAATTCAGGCTTCTTAGGAATAAAACTGAACTCCGTTTGAGAATTTGAATCTGACTGCATGGATTGATTCAGATCAGAAATTATCTCAGTCGAGGTCTCTTTCACGATGGATTCACTCGTGATCTCTTTCACATTGGATTCACTTGTGTTCTCAGACAAAGGTTGCTCCAAATTCTCTCTCGCTGAAAAATAAGTTGTCAGGCATGCATGGAATTTAAACTCATCCGCATCATGAGTGATCAGATTCTCTTCGCTTTCCAATGGTGCAACAGTTTCCTTTACTGACTTTGAATCAGCTGACTGACAAAAAACATCACTTGAAATTTCCACTGGAGATGCAATACTCTCATTTTTCTCTCCCTCTAATTGCTCTGTAACTGGCTCCAGTTTTGCTGTCTGTTCTGCTGATGAAACGGACATCCACCTCTCCAACCAGTTCCAAACAGAATTTGGTTTTGAAGGATCACACTTAACGTGGATATGTTTTGTCTTCGGTGTTGACTTCATTAGCTTCATTAGCAAAAAAAATATCAGTATAGTCAGGATAAATGTATGATCCACATTCCACAACATAATTGTAAAACAACAGACAGAGAGTCATCAATTTATCGTACCTGACTAGCAAACCTATTGCTAAGCAGCTTCTCGATGGAAGTGGACATTGCCTTTGGTTTGGTTGCTGAGTTTTCCTTCTCCTGAAATAAGAATGACCAATAAGATTGTCTGGGAATGAAATGACTATCGTTGTCCAAAAAGCACACGCAAAGACTTTTTTCCTTTTTTCTTAAATCCAAAAGCATTTTAGGTCACTGTTTACTACTTCAATGATAGGAATCTAACATATATCATACTCTGCAAGTCAAAAACGTTGAGAGAAGGAGAGAGGAAAACATCCTAAATAAACTCTTAAAGAAATTTCTCATAGCAGTGACCTATAATCAAACATCTTCAAAACGAATTGATTTAACATAGCATTAAATCTTAAATATAACAGTTTGAAATTTTTAAATGTGTTCTTTCAACTTATCTTCCACATTTACGAACAAACATAGCAAGACAAAGGGCCGTGGATATTAGCCTACAATACAACCTATCATCAAACCTGCATGAACTAGAATAACAAAGGAAAGACCACATTTTTTTGTATCTGGCCTGATTTACCTCTGAATATAATAATGTCAGTTAAGTAGCATTACCAAGATCACTGAACCATGGCTGTCTTTCTCATGATTCTCATCTGACTTCTTTTCTATACATGATCCTTCCATAGACAAACGAGCACGGCGAGCACGAACAAGAGTTTGCATTTTGACAATGGCTTGAACACAACGCAAAGTTCCCACAGCATGCCTCCGAACCAGGTGCCCACGTACAGCAGCTTGCAACATAATTACTTTCTTAAGCTTCAGAAGTTCCCTTTGAGCCTGCAGATAGTTTTGATAAAATAAGTAAGATGAGCTGCTAAGCAGTAGGTTCCAAAGTCGATACATATCAGGAAATGAAAGTACCAAAAACCCTCTGATAGCAGCCTGGATGATAATAACAACGAACTCATCCAGCTTGTCATCAACTTCACATTCGTTTGTTGTGGTAGCAACAATCTCAGACAGTTCTGATTCCACTGGACCAGGCAACTGTGTTTTCTCCTCAGTGCATTGCACCACGGAGACTTTCTCAGGAACATTGGAGTTATCCAGCTGTTGGAAGTTGAGGGCATCAGAATCTGGGCTTTCCTTGTTTGTAGAAGGAGGGGTTTCTGAGATTACGGTGTTGCTTAGTACCCGATGACCTGTAGATCTTTTCCGGAAACTCCACCCACGTTTGTCAGCTGAACTCTTGCTCTGAAGTGAAATTCAAATACCATCATTCAAGACATACAAACACACACACTAACTTCAAACCCCAGTTATTTCTGACGAATGAGTTCGCAATAAGACATCTCGTGTGAGAAGTCTCACCAGAGGAGGTAAAAGATGCACTAGCATATCTTATTTTTCTAACTATGAATCAAAGCACATAAAACTGGTTTTACCGACTTCTTGAATCAAATGAAGTATGGAATTCATCTAATTTGCAAACTCTATTAATTTCGATAGGATTTGTTACAAGCTTACTGAATTCCACATGAACTCATTTACAAATGAATTCTATAGTTTATTAGCTTTTCAAACATGATCAACTACGGAATTGCAAATGAATGGAATTCATTTATTCCAACTGCTCAATGAATCCCATTCCAATCTCATATCCATTGCCAAATATTTCAATTCAATTTGCATTTTCATGAATCTCGAATTGTACTGTTAGTACAGTAGTGCTGACTGTGAAATACCTACTGCTAGAATTAGATCAATAAAGAAAACTACCTTGAAACCTTAATGATTAACAACCTATTGCCTACAATTCATGATTTATTTCTAGCTAACAGCCATAGACGCACTAATTTGACTTTTAAGGACATCATCATCACGAAATATAACGGCGATCTCAAATTTTGCAATGATATTAGTGCCCAGCCGAAATTTCTCAGATCTTAAGATAGAAACTTCGAAACCTCTATAATTTCCTTCTTCCAACATTTTTCTCGGTATCCAAAAACAAAATCCAGAAACTCAACAACATAGCTCAAACAACTCGCCCTACAGTCACTAAATCAAATTCAAATTTCCAAACAGATTCAAGACAAAATAAAAACGATAGAATCAAAAACAGAATACAAAGTCAAAGGAAAATAAGTGAAGAAAAACAAAGACTCACGAAGTGATCAGATACCTCGAGATCATCATTGTCAGCAGAGTCGCTGCCGCATGTGATGATTTTCAGACAAGAAGTGGATCTTCCCATTTTTCGTTCCCTCTCTCTCTCTCCTGTTATCTGTTTATGTGACCTCTCTCTTCACCTCTCGCACTCTCACTCTCTTCACTCAACTCTCTTCTCTGTTTATCAGACAAGACACTATAATGGGTTGGCGTGTTGGAAATGGTAACAAAAGGAACACGGACCTCAAACTTGTTCCTTAAATCTAGTTGAGTCTTTGTGTTGGAGTCCGCCACCAATCAGGTTCCGTTGCTTTCTCATTCCTGCCCGTTAAGAGAAGCCTTAAAAAAAATAAAAGCTGTCATATCTCTAATCTTTCTTTCTTTAATTTTTTTTTAAAAAAAATTGAACTTTTTTTTAGGAAACGATTAAGTGAGTTTTTATTGAACTCGATTTTACAATTATTTAATAAAAAATTGTTTTAAATTATTTTAAATCATATGAATTTAAGAAAACTCGAACTCACTTAATAAATATTTTTTTCTTCGCAATTAAATAGTAACAACTCCGTAATTAAATATTTAAAAAAAATTTAAGTATCTTTTTTATCTTATCCAACCGTTTGGTCAAGAGACTTGCGAAAAGTTCAAATTATCCTCGTCTGTATAGTGTCGTTAAGTTGCTGTTTCATCAAACCACATTAATTTTTGCATTGAGTAGGATTTTGCTTTGCCTAATCCGGCTGAGGAAAAATTGAACCGGTTTCTCTCAATAATCGGTTCGGTTCAATTTCATTTTAAAGATTTGTTAATTGATATGGTTCTGGTTAAAGCTTTTAGAGAACCATTGAAAGTCAAATCCAACCATTTATACGTATCAATAATTACTGAAATTTAATTTTATATGCACATTTTTTTTTTCTCTTTGGTGATTCATCAATCCAAGGTGTACAGTTTGTATTTTTGATGTTTTTATTTTTTTTAATTCTTTATTGTTGTGGTGATTATTGTCATGTTTGGAAATAGATTTAATTCAGTTTTTTAAATCTCTTCGAGGTAATTTCAAAAAAATAAAATAAAAAGTTGGATTATGGTATTGTTTGGAAAAGCATAATTCATTCCAATTTGGTATTGTCCATTGATTATAAATAATCTCATAAATCATTATATTTTCTTTATTCAATGAAGAAAAAGCATAGTTCAAATTTACTGGAGGAAAATTATTGTTTAAAATATTCATGTGAGTAAGATGATATATGAAATAGCAATTTCACATTGAAAAGAATGACCTATATACATTGCTTACCTCAAAACTCTATGAGAAAAATAATTATCAATCTAGGTGCTCTTATTAATTATGGACCATATTTTAAAAAATAGTTTATTGTATGGTAAATTTTTGAACTATGAATTCATAGTATTTAACTTCCTAAACTATTAATGTGACGTAAGGAGTCCTCAAACTATGAATTAGTAGCAATCAATTCCTTAAATCTATTTTTCGACGAAAAATTTAACCAAAGAATTTAAAGAGATTTCTACTGATTCAACGATTTTTCTAGGTCCAACATTTTGAGCAAACATTCACCGTGTAATAATAATCAAAATGAAAAATTCTTACTTGTATTTTTGTTAAGTTTTTCATAGAAAAATGGATTTAATGAGTTAATTACTACTAATTCATAATTCAATAACCTCGTGCATTAAATTAATAGTTTAGGGAGTTAAATGTTATGTGTTCATAGTTCAAAGATTTGTGTTACAATAAACCCTAAAAAATGCTTATTGTGACTAAAAGTGACAATCGATCTGATTGGATTATGTTGGAATTGTCCCTTGACGAGTAGTACGTTGGAATCATCCCTTGACAAATACCTTTCAACTCGGATCATTTGTGTTTACAATAAACCCTAAAAGTGTTTTTAAATTTTGAAAATACTAATAAAGGTATATGAGGAATGTTTGACGATTATATATTTTTCTTTCATCAAATTGACTTTAGTCTACTGAAAATTAAATTTAATTAAAAATAAAAATTTAATCAAAATTGATATGCTGTTCAAAAACTACAAAAATCACTTTTTTAATTTTAGACCTAAATCAGTTTTAAAACTAATTTTAGCTTCTGATTTATCCAAAAAAACATCTTAAAAAATAAATATTTAATCTAATTTCTGTTTTTTAACAACAAAAATTATTTAAAAAAATAAAGTCAAACAAACACAAATCATTTTAAAACATTTTTGGATTTAAGTGAATCAAAACTGATAGAATTGAATCAGATTTTGCAACCTCTAAATATTACAATATGCATAAACTCTCCGCACATTAGTAAGCACAAATGTACAACCAGGCAGCAGAATCTCTCCGGCAAATAATGAAAGTTAAATAAATAAATAAATAAAAGGCATACTGCAAATTTACAAGAAAATTTGAAAATACTACTCGATAATATATATATATATATATTACGATAAAGAGACGGTGGGCTGTGGGGAACAACCGATCCTTATCATGTGAGGATTAGGAATAGAGAAAAACAGGGATGTCCTGTAAGAGGCAACGGAGGTTGTCTTGTGTTCCTGTAGCAGGTATCATATGATGCTGATCCACAATGGTATCTAATCTAACCAGTAACCAACTCCATTGACAACTCTTTTGTCCTTACTTGCCACGTGGATGCAATAATCTAATGACACGTATGAGCACATGGTCTCTTACAGCCTGAATCTATCTAGTATATTTGATGATCTATCTGTCTGTTACAAGGCATTTCATGTGTAGCTACTTCAAGTGGGAATGTGGGATGTCATCAATCTGTTAAAGTGGGACCCCATATGATATTATTGCTCCTTTTCTTTATACTATCGACAAATTTTGACCCAATCCGTATAATCCGCGTACCCAACTCGAAAATATTTAAAATTGATTTAATTTGAGTGATTAAAAATCTAAAATAATAATAATTTCAATTAATTCAAACTCGATTTGATATAAAATTTGAAACCATCCGAATTAACTTGAATTCTCATTTTTTAAAAAATTAGATGATATTATCACATTATCATAATTTATAAATGAAATAAAAGAAAAATAAATAGTGAAATTTACCTGAACATCGTATTGTTTCATAAATTATTAACTATGCATTATGAAAAAATAATTAATTTTGATAATAATTTGATAAGTTAGTAAAGATAAGAAATTGCATTGTTTGTATTTAAATTTAAATTTTCTCAGCAATAATGAGTACTTCACAAATCTAAAGTTATTAAACTAACTTAGTAGGTTAACTTAAATATATATGAGATAAAATGAAATCACTAGAATTGGAAAAGAATATAATAGATAACAAAAATTAAGTCGGACTTGATGGATCAACTTGAAATGATCCAAGACCAAAATGACCTAAAAGCACAAAATGACCCAAGCTCGGTTCAACTCAGGTGATGAACGTACTAGAATGATTTGCACTTGACTCGATTCAAAACCCAAACTCGGATCAACCCAAAAACGCCTATATTAATATGATCCAACTCAACTCAACCCGACCCGAACATGAACACAACCCAACCTACCGGATTATCACTTCTTTTTAAATTGAACTTTGCGTGATAATTAACCAAAGGCTAGTAAATTAGTAATTTCAATAAGTCATCATTTAAGTTTAGTTTGTAGTTTATTCTTTTTACGTTCTTAAGATTTGATTTATCTCAATTGAGTACTAGAGGTTCATAAATATTTCAATTTACTTCTTTAGTTTCGAATTTTCCCACTCAATTCATATGTATAAAATCAAATCTGATTTGACATGATTAATTTGGGTGAGAAAATTAACGTAACCTCCAATCCATTTATAAGCTCCCAACCTCTCAGTTCATCCTTAAAAGATCTAAAGTCTCCCTAGACAAATTGAGCCCTTTCATTCTCCAAATTTAGACAGAAAATCAACCTTTGAGAATCAAATTACTAATAGTAATGTGAGGGACACACGATATTATAGGTCATTTTTTTTTTATTTCGTCACGTCAGATGTCACGTAAAAATTGAACGAAAGATTTTAAAATTAAAGAAATAAATTAAAATATTTATCAACTTTAAGTACTTAATTGAGATAAATCAAACTTTAATGACAAAAGTTAAAATTAGCTCTATAACAAACAAGGATTATGAATTTTGAAGGCCCTTTCTTTTTTATTATGGCACATTTTACATTTTTGCCCTTTTGTCATATCCAACAAAAGTTCACCACCTTATCATGACCAATAAATCATTGATTGAGACAGAAAAATATCCCATATATTGAACTATAATGTTTTATACAGATCAAGGCACTAATTTATTACCATTTGTATACAAATCAAGGCACTAATTTAAGATTAATATCATGAATGATTCAATATTTTTGTCTTTTATTTAAAGTTGGGCGGTCTACCATCCATCTTAATCTCATTATCCACAACCCAGCCATGAAGATACTAATCGCACCTACCTCTTTAACAACCATTAATTTAATAGGACAATCATTAAAGATTTGAAACTCATTCAAAGCAAAGCGGTCACAAACTCAAAATCAAAAGGGGCAGAGGCATGGTTTTCAGTTGTTGGTGAGAGAATTATTTAATTTCACCCTACCAAAGCCACATTTTTTTATTTTAGGTACAACGGCTTATGACTCTCTACCATTCGGCCTTTCTTACTAGAGGCAGTGCGGTGGAGCCCATGTCTCACATGGGAAAGATCCCAGTCACAATAATGTGATAAAACGTTCCTTTTACAACTTTTTCCTAATTAGAATTGACTCTTTCTGTCCATAGGGGGGAAAATTAATCATTTTTGGTAATTACCAAAGTCTTCACTCACTTGTCTCAAATAGGAAAAAAAAATATATCGGTAGGTTGCAGTCTCCTTTCACAATTTACTTTGATCTCAACATTTTAATTTTTTTTAAATATATAAGATTATGCCACATTATTAAAATAAATTTAATTCAAAAATTTATTAGTAATTATAGATAAACTGAATAATAATTTTGATATTTAATTTTTTTATCAATTACTATTTAATTTCTATATGATTATTAATAAATTTTTTTAATTCCATAATAACTTTCATGAAATACATAATGTCAAGTCACGACACCTTTCAGTGCTATCCCGCCCTTGGTCTTACAGAATGCCAAGTCCAAGAATTACTACATCGAAGTTAAGGTCACGTAATGATCCATCTCACCTGTTGACCACTTCCCCGAACCAGGCCATTCGATGAAAGGTGTTCAATGCCGTATTGGACAGCATTTCGTCTTTACAATTGAAATGAAATTTTTGGCATATTTCAAAATATAAATAAAGATAATTATTTTTGGGGAGGAGTAAGTAATTAATTTTAAAAAGCCCATTAATGTCATTAGATACACAAAGTTAATATAAATCTATTTTGAAATTTTAATTTTCAAATATATCATTACTTAATATATGTGTAAATTAAGGTTTGATTAACATATGCTTTAAAAACATAGATATTCTCAGTGTAGACCAGGTCTACATAGACCAAGTCAATGAATATGTGCCACATTCGTAAATTAAGCAATCAAATACCTATGTGGCGCATTTCCATTGATGTGATATATATATATATATATAAAAGCATGGTTTACTCATAAATTTCTCTTAAAAACATTTGTTAAGAAATATTAAATTCAAAATACAAATATATTTTTATACATAAACTCATAAACGAAAAGGTATATTTAGAAAACTTTTAAACTTATATATAATTTTTTTAAGTTTTGATTACATTAATTTACCCCTTATATTTTACTCGTCTCAAATTGGTTCTTGTAATTTCAATTATATTAATTTACCCTTTGTTTTAAGGGTCAATTTGAGACAAAAGTAAAATGCAGAGAGTAAATTAATGCAATTTAAAGTGTAATGATCCATTTAAAACAAGGAATAAAATAAGATAAAAATATTTTTTGGATTTTTTAAATCTTTATATTTTTGTTTGGGCATTAAGAGAATAAGTGGTAAACAGAAAAATAAGTGATTATATACTACTTAAAAAATGTTAATTCAAGGGTATTAACGGATGCCTCAAGTGTACTTATTAAAAAATAATAAATATATAGACAAATGGAATAATATTGTATTCAAGTTTAAAAGTTTTCCAAATACATCATTTATTTCGTGAGTGTGTATTTAAATTTATATTAATTATAACATAATTATCTTATTTAATTAATATTTTTAGCAAATGGCACTTGGTCCCAATCATCATAACTTGCCAAATCGAACCATATATACAAATAGTAGTTGAAGCCCCTTTTTGGTGGGTATCAAAAACGGATCTGAGAACTTTTCCCTTTAGATCAAACCATTCATGTCATTAATCTTGATTGAGAGAACAAAGAGAAGGATCTAATCAAATAGAAAATTTTATTTTAAATTAAGCACATGATATCCATTTTTCGCCAGAAATAAAGAGAACCAAAATCTAGCAACTCACATCGAGAGCCACCCACTTTGAAAGCAAACATTAGTTGGAATGGTTGAGCATTGTCCCTACTCTAACTTTCTTAATTTAGACATCTTAATTGGAAAAATTCCATGCAGTTCCAAATTGCTTCTAGTTGGGACAGATTCATCAAATGAAATCTATTGGCTTATTCAGACTCAAAAGAAGAAATCTCTCAAGTTTTACAATACAAGCTGCTTTTAGAAAAGAAAAAAAAATGAAATCTAACTAAGACTGGAATCGAACCGAACTTTTATTGAACTCGAATTCGGTCAAAACTTAATTAATTGAGCTCAAACTCAAACTCAAGTCTAAAAATTAAGCTCGAATACGTTAACATTCAATTCGAAAGCCTCCCAAACAATTCGATAAAATATTATCGAACTCGAACCAATATTTATTATTTTTATTTATTAAAATTATAACTTAAGCTCAAGCTCAAGCTTGAATGAACAATTTAAAACTCAAGTTCGAGTTCGAATAAACTCGTTTGATGTCGAATTCAAACCGAACCGAACCAAGTTCGACCCTTTATAAAATTTATCAAACTCAAATCTGTTCATTTAAGCTCGAACCGAACTCAAATACCTTAATATTCGGACTCGATTCGGCTCAAGTCCATCCTTAAGTGTACCATACCTATCAACATTGTGTAAGCATCCTCACTCATAAACCAAACACAAATACTAATTCATCTCAAATCCCGTAACAAAACTTACCCCACTATAATAAAGACTCAAACCCAAAAACTCAGTACAATACAGGTGAGTTTCAACCACCTCGCTTCAGTGGTAATAAAAGCTACTACTAATAATCCTACAAAATAGTTGCATTACACGTATTTTAAATTAATAGAAAGAATGACAAAAAGTCCGAAAGGAATTTGTCAGGGAAGAAAAAAATCACAATTGGTGGTTACATTTGACAACTAAATGACAAGGAATTAGAAATATTTCTTCAAATCAAGAATTTGATACAAGCTTTGATCAATTTTCACACTTATCGCCAAGGCAAAAAATGAAGTGCTAGTCCGCGACAGTTTTCGCTAAGCACAATTGAAAATTGAAAAATATAAAAACAGATTTTCAGAATGAAATACAGTCGTCAATGTAAAAAGAAGTACCCCTCTTACGCATAGAGAACAAAATTTCCAATTTGCATACAGGATATACATGTTATAACTTACGTCTTACGGGGTCGTCCTCTTCTACCACCCTTCGCCTGAGTAGTCTGTGGACTTTTATTTGCAGGAGAGCGGCCCCGTCCACGCCCGGTACCTTTTCCCTCTGCTGTGGATTTTTTGGCACCTTTACCTCGACCACTACCAGAAACCTTACGGCCTCGCTGCCTCTTCTGTGCTTTCTGACCATTGACATGCTCTTCACTGTTCTCACTGTCAACATCACTATTCTCTTTTTCTTCTTGTTCCGAGTCAGATGAAAGTTTTGACTTCTTCCTCTTATTTGAGTTATCAGATTTGGCAGAACCCTTTTTTGCAGTTTGCTGCGAAACTGGAATTTTGTTTCCAGGTTCTCCAATCCCTGCAGGAAAAATTAGTCAGTTACTGGGCTAAAATCACACATCTTCAAAACTATGCTGGAACCATTTCGAATGGAAAATCTTAGGTCTTTCAATCACCGAGTTGAACAAAAAATTTTGAGGCCTGTGTTCTACCCAAAAGCCCTGTGGATCATGTCATCCAATTAGTTCAACACTGTTTCAGATCCAAAACAAGGTCCACCAACAGGGGTGCCTTGTCTCAAAACATATTAAGCATGTGCACAGCATTCCACCGCCAAGAATTCTCCCTACAATAAAATAGACCAATGATTTACACTAAAACCTATGACACCACATACCTTCACCGGAAGCTTTGCCGTCGTAAATATCAAGCTGTCAAAACGTAAAGTATTAGAGACCATCTTTGACATGTTGGAATTAAATATAAGTAACAAGCAGCAGCTAATAACATCGAACTTGAACTATACCATTCGTGAATAACAAAAAGTGCCTTTGTGCATTAAACTATACCACTTTCCATAAATATCATTTACCTACTCTGGTAAAAAGAGTTACCTGATCAAGTCGGTCACCAACATTAGTTCTATCAACTATGACCATTGAATGGCCAAAACCACATGCAACACTACAGAGAGAAATACCGATTGTCACATCACATGGTACATGCAAAGCATATAGCATTTTAAGTGTATAAATTTATCATAAAAAGTAATAATAGATACCCACCCAATTACATTCATGCTCTCAAGTATATCAACCTTTTTGGGCACTGCTGAAGACCTGAAAAGAGGAATGAACACAAAAACAAAGATTAGAACGAGAAGAGGGAGAATCCCTAAAGAACATCCGTAACACTAGTGACAAGACATACTTCTGTCCATTAGGGCCATATCCCAGCTCTCCGTACTGAGCATGTCCCCAACTTATGCAGGAGTTATCAGCACCAACAAAATGGTGCATGCTGCCCGAATCCATGCAACGCATATTCCAACCACTGCAGGAAAATAAAAAAAAGAAAAAATTATTAACTTACTAACAAAATTATGCTTTACTGATCAAAATAAGTGATGCTAAGTTTGATGAAGAATGTGAAAGCAAGTACTTAATATATTAGGATTTTTGGAGTTTTGGGTTATTTTTGGGATTATCTTGTAATTATACTACTAATAAGAATCAAGTAGTAATATCCTAAGACTTCAGTTTATGAAATTAGGGATTTTATTTAAGGTATATGCTTTCCTTATTTAGTTAGTAGTGGTGCCTATATATGAGCAAACCTATTAGGGTTTTAATTAGACATTGATTATCAAGTAGAAATATCCTGGGACATCAGTTTATGAAATCAGGGATCTTATTTAAGGTTTGATTTACTTTCCTTATTTAGTTAGTAGTGGTGCCTATATATGAGCACACCTATTAGGGTTTTTTTTTTTATCTATAAGTCACTTTTTTTATAAGTCACACCTATTAGGGTTTTAACTAGGCATTGATTATTGAAAAAAGTATTGAGTTTGGAATCTCTTTATCTATCTCTCTCTCTCGCCCTAATTCTTCTATCTTTTTCCCCTATATCCTCTAATCTTCTCCTTCTCTCTGATTTCTTCTAATTATCTCCCCTTTCTTCCCTTCTCTCTTTATTCCTATATTTCTTGTTCAATTGTTATCTGTTCAACATCAACTGGTATTAGAGCATCTTTCTTCTAAGTTTACTGATTAAAATAAGTGCTACTAAGTTTAATCTAGTGAAAGGTTGGCTGATGAACGCTCTAATTATTGGAACCTGCTCAAACAAAACATTATGACAGAACTGAATGTGAAGCCCACATCAAAGTAGCAAACTCAGGCATAAAAGACTCAAATAAATGAATAACAATCTAAAGAAAGAGGAAGCACAGCATGATTGACAAAAGAAGCTAGTATACAATTTAGTTGATGGGTTATAACTAAAATACTAGGGCATAAATTGCAAGAAAAATCTATGGAACTCAGAGCAGACTCAACCATACAAGTCAAAGGAAACAGGATAAGCATCACTAGGCCCAAGTTAACTAAACCATGGCAAAGAACAGAACCTTAAATCCATGAGAGGTTTGGGATACATCCAGTCGTCACCGGTATTCTTTATTTTCCCCCACATATACAACTGCCCACCACCTGGAAACCGAAGAAAATTCAACAGTCAAAACTAAATTATCTGGCATTAGCAATGGGTGTGCATAACACTCATGCAGCGAGAAGGTTAGTAGTTACCAGAATTATATTTTAAAACAAAAAAAAAACATTGATTTCACAAATAAGCATAGATATAAACGCATTCACAGTTTTCAACATGAACTGACGTGTCATCTCCATTAGAAATGTGATTTGAAGAAAATGTTTAGGAGTCATCACTACTGGAAAAGTGAGGGCGAGAGAAGTATTTGTCATCACTATTACAAATACTATATATGGTGATCCGTGATTTGGTGTCACCACTATTACAAATGTGGGGGCAAAAGATGCAACCAAAATATATGATCCTTAGAACAAAAAATCAAATACATTCTGAAATGCGGAAATATTTGTCAGCATTTAGGTCTTAGAGAGGGATAATGTAATAACTTTAAATAAACAAATTAATCAACCATCACTTCTAGATATATGAGGACAAGCTCAACAGAAAATTCATGGAAAACAAAATTATGGTCAGTTACTTTACGTGCTCTAATACTTTAAAATAGAAAAAAGAGTAATGCATTCCAAAATTTTAAGTACGCTGCAGAAATTATTAGCCTCAAGAACAAGAAAGAAAATAATGAGACATTTTTTCTGGTAAAAAACCAAGTTAAACAGATGCATGACACCTGTAAGCCAAGCCTAAAGAATGAATCCCAAGGTAGTGAGGCATGAAGAATGTGATGCATGCATACCTCGCTTAATGATACATGGACCACTGTAGAGTACCTACTGAGATGGGCGACTTTTAGAGTGAACACCCCATGCACCGGTTATAGTAGACTGGTTTTTGGAAGATGATTATACTTGAGTGCCAACTGATGAGATGACCATTTTAGTTTCAAAAGTAGTACCATGGGTGTTCCAGTAACGAGTAGTGCGGAGTAATAATATATGTTTTAAGTTCCTTGGTGTTTTCGTTCTGATACCTACTTTAGCCTCTACATTGAGTTTTACAATTATCACATATGTCATTACCATGAAGCGAGTAACAAATTAATAGTTGGCAGCTGAAAGAACGATGTCATTTGTACAAAAAATTGACAACAGTTTAGTATGACAGCTTCGTAATACCATGCAAATGGATAAGATACATACCAGCAGTACATGCAGAGTTCACAGAACCAGCTGAAACAACTGCATCAGGAGGCAGAACATTATGCCTCTGGAAGACATCAACACGACGAGGGGACCACTCATCTTTCTGCTCTCTATGTCCAAGCCTGTAAATCAACAATCACAGAATCATGAGGATGATAAGATGAAAAGGAGAAATACGACTATGCAAAAACATTAAATTTTATGCAGTCTTTTAAATATTTGGAAGGCTTTGTAGCTCACAAGAGCCTGAAACAAAGACGTCAATGTGAGATAGCAAGTACCAACCTTCCATAACCACCAAAGCCCCACCTGAAGTATTTCCATCACAAAAGATTATCAATCGTCATAAATAAGATATATATGAAGAAAGTGCAAAGCAAAACCATACCAGATTAGATTAATAAGCGAGTTACTTACGTGTAAACAAATCCATTTTTATCCACAGCCACTGCATCCCAAAAAAAATACAAGCAACTAAAACATGTTGAGAAGGAAAGGAAGAGGAGGGGTAAGAGAAAGAGGATGGGCGGAGAGCGAGAGAACGCGATTTATTTAGAACCTGTATGGTTTGTTCCACATGCAACTTTGATTATAGTCTCCCCGGCAAGGGAAGCTATAGCTCTAGGGCGCGGTTGGGCTTCATATGCAAGCCTCACTGAGCTATCCTTTGTATTATACTGCAAGCACAAATACCATGACATCAAGCTTGATAACCAAAAGCAAGTCACATTACGACACTTTTACCTAGGGTTGTAGCTTAAGCCATTCCAAGCTGAAGAAGGGTCTTGACATAACCAAACCTGCCTTCGAATGGGACAAATTATTTGGATTACAATATCCACTTCTCACAGATTCTGTTCTCTACCACCAAAAGCAAGTCTCATTATGACACTTTTACCTAGGGTTGTATCTTAAGCAATTCCAAGCCAAAGCCTAAGAGTTAAAAGGGATATTGACACAACCAAACCTGCCTTCGAATAGGACATTATTTGGAATACAAAATTACAATATCCACTTCACACAGATTCTGATCTCCACCGCCCTTAAAATCCTAAGGCGTGGTTTGGCTCACCTTTTTTTAAAATGAAATTATAATCAGGTGCTTTTAGCTGATTTTAGTGTTATTTGATTTAGTGTGTTGGATAAATCAGTGCTTAAAATGCTGCTTTTTGTTAAAAAAAAATGTTAAGCCAAACCAAGCCTATTAGCTGCATCAAAGAGGGTGTGAGGCTTAAAGCAGGCCAGCCACAAAGAGCCCCAAGATATGCATCAAAATCTTAGGAAATTTCAATCATAAAAAGGCATCCAGAGATTCTGTTGCAAATCATGGAATTTGCTGGGACTATCCACCCAAAATTAGCATTGGACTTGGCGGAACATACTGCAATACTATTATTAATGTGTTTTCCTTTTGAACTTTAAACTCAAATAGTGAAAACAAATACAAAGAACCATGTCAGGATGACTAGAAAATTTAGGGTTATTATCAGTTTGGCATTATTACTTCATAAGATGATGGCACTCTTTACATGATAGTGGGGTAAATATAAAATATGCAGACAGAAAACAATAATCTTCATTGCAGATACCTCATTGTCTGTTCTGTGCCCAAGCTGACCATATTGTGGGAGGCCCGCAGTTCTAGAAACAAACAAGTAATTTGCAAATCAGTGGGCCATCTGAGTGAATTGGAAACCCCCAACGCCACAAAAGTAAAACAAGCCAACACAACTAAAACAAATTCACAAACCATACAGTATAGAAGCTCCTTCAACAGAAGATAACCACACAGTGAACTCAGCCCCACAAGCAGTACTTTTTACTTCAGACACATGACACCGAACAGGAGATGACTCGATTTCTACACACAAGAAAAAATAATTAGGCAAAACTTAATGTAGAAACTTGATATTTAGATAAGAATGTATTCATGGAAACTTCCACTTGAGTACTGAGCAGAATAGTTGATATGAACCTCGTTACTAAAATCAGGTGTCATTATAAAAGGAGCATTAAAAGACGAGAAGAAAAAAAAAAGAAGCTTTCTTAGAAGAAAGAAAAAAGAAGATGCTAATGTTAGTGGCTTCAATTGCACCTACTTTCCAAATATGTGTGCCATGAATAAAACGCAAGCAAACCTGAAGCGCCATACTACGGAGTGTACTCAGAATATATATATTGATAAGAACTCACCTTAACTCAACTAAGCCTCAATCCCAAACTAGTTGGCTCAGCTAGATGGATCCCTTTTTCTCTGATTTTCCTTTCGAAACCCATATATTGGTTAGAAGTTAGAAATGATGGTAAAAAATTAATCAACATACAAAATCAAAAAGTTATGGCCATCTCTCTCAAATAATAAGCTGTAAATGGCCAGCTGGGTTTTCTTCTTGAAACAAACTAGACCAGCTCAAATCTGAGTTCAAACCATCCACTTCCAGCAACATCTCTCTCTAAAATTCGAAAGAAAAAGAAATCAGTAGAGTTAATAATAACAAAATAATCCACCAAATAACTCTCATGACATTAACAACCCAAAATTCACTTCCGCTAGTGCCACTGACAATCAACCATGGTTCTTGCAAAACTCTCACCAGTTTCCAACAAGAAGAAGGAACGTGAAAATTCCCCCCACTCTTCTTCTTCCTTTCTTTCTTCTTCCCCTTCTATATGATTAGAACCTCTGTTGAATTATTTAACAAATAAAATCACCTTGCTCCCCACCCTCATCCCAATGTAGCCATCTCCATTACCACCAGGATCATGACCTATGTTCTTCAAACCACTAAAACAAAGTTGTCTCACTAAATCCTATTTCAAGCATAGTTGTCAAATCGAGATTCAAATCATGAATCAAAATCTCGATTTTGTGATTCGAGAATCGGATCGTAAGTTTCAGAACAAATTGTTAAAATTAATTTAAATTGACACGTGTACATGTAAAACAAACAAAATTCTTTAAACTTGACTAAATGAGTATCATAGTATAATACTAAGTTGTTGCTAACAACTAACAAATACTCCCTCTGTCCATAAAGATTGTCATCCTAAAATGATTGTCCACATTGTAAAAGTGGAACATAAAATACCTTTTTATAAATAAAATTGTATTAAAAAACACCAAAAGAGTGCCACCCGAGCATCACATCAAAGACATCTAAAGGGCCCATGAACACCCGTACAAGAGTCATATAAAAGTATCTTTAATTACTTTGTTGGCCCATGAACATCACATTAAAGACATCTACAAGGTACATAAAGAAAAGCAAAAGTTGCCTTAATATTTGTGCATAATGGAAAGTGACAATCTTTATGGGACGGAGGGAGCAGCAACTAAGATAGCACAATAATACAATATAATAAAATTAATAAATAATAGTATGATATGGTAACGCTACACTTGGTACTCAACTAAAGTAACTTTGCAAGTGTATTGTGTCTTTATCATTGCTGTGCACTGTGCAGCCATAAACACAACAATAATACTACAATATATGATATTCGTATAATATAATATACCAAAGTTACATGGAACGCGGTATGCTATGGTACACGGTACGAGGAAGTAGGATTAGTTGGATCGCTATTTGGGGTCGCGGTACGTTGAGGTACATTAATTCGGGTCGATATATATAGAAAATATATATTAAAAGTAAATTTTTTAAAAAATAGAAGAAAAAAAAAACAAATCAAAACACAAATCTCGTAAGTCACAATATAATTTAAGATAAATAGTCAAAAACTTCAAATATTTAAGACAAACCAGTCCCAAAGAAACCATAAAACGAAAATAAAAAACGTTTGAATATTCCAATAAGTAAATAAGCTAAAATTCATTAATCCACCTTTTTTCCTTTCCCTTTTGCAGGTGCAAAGCTAGAAATTTGAGTTTGATGAAGTCCAAAGCCACAAACTTGTTGTGAGCTTCCAAAACTAGGGGGAATAGATTTTGAAGGGCAAATTGAGCATGAGTTTTTTTTTTTATATAAGTCAAATCGGGCATAGAAGTTGATGGCCTTTCCTCATCTTCCTTTGCAAAGTTTATTGAGTTGTAAGTATATTCACCTTCAAGTGATTTCCAGCTCATGTCTTCTAATTTCACAATAGAATCATCTGAATAAGTCTCTTATGGAGCAATGTTCCATTTATTGTTAGGTTCATTCTTGTAACTTTCAGTAAATCGAGTTAAAATACGAATATTAGAATGAATAAAAACCAATTTATCAGCCGTGGTAGCATTCAATCTATTTCTCTTAACACTGTGAATGTAAGAATGTTCTCCAATTTCACTCCGCTGATGAACTTGTAATTAGTTGAGACAACACCTTTCTGGCAACCTCGGCTAATTGTGGAGTTTCTGATCCATATGTAGCCCACCAATATATGGCATCCATAGTCACTGCATCAGTTTGAGCTACAGCCATAGCATAACGACCTCTACGAGAGTGAAAAACAGCAAATTGCTCACGTAACATTTTAGCTTAAGCTTCACTTTCAACTATCTTCTCAAATGCTTCCATAACCCCCACAATTACTTCTCTATCTTCATTTAGAGTCCCATAACCCCCACAATTACTTCTCTATCTTCATTTAGAGTCTTTCTAGTTGTCTCTCTCGATCCCAACGAAGCAAGATATCTAGGATCATAGAACCAGGGAGTGAGTGCAAAGCCTAGATAATGCAAGGGAATGGACATTTTATCCCACATTCCAAGCACTAACTCTTCAGCTAAAATATAATCAATATAAGAGAGTTCAATTGTAAGGTTTTGAAAGTTCAATTGTAAATATAAGAGATAGTTGGTTCAATACTCTTAACTTTTGGGTTAGAGAAAATTAATTTGTAAATAATGATGATCTTCTAAATTTTGTAGATTTCCTTCAATGTATTTAGCCTTTGGCTTTGCGGTGCACCTTGGTACTTTTAAATAATTTTTTTATTAGAAAAAACTCAAATATAATCAATAGCATAGTTACTTTTGGTCATTACATCCTTTATTTCACCAAGCATGTTATCCATCTTTTCATAACTCACCCATTTTAGAGCCATCACTATCACAAAATTTAATCAACATATATATTGGTTTTGTGATTGTGATTATGTTCTCAACTTCATCCAAAAATTCTCCACTAGTTACAATTTTTGCAATTAAAGCACACATTATCATTGCACGTTCATCTCCATGTTTCACCCATTCTTTCCATTTATTGATAACAGCAGTAGTTACTAAAGCTCTCTACAATCAACAAGCTGCTTCAAAAAGATATAATGCGAGGCAAACCACTTTCAAAAGCTCTAATCTTGATTGAGTTCTAAAAATAGTTAAAGCACATGCATGATTCAAAAAATTTTCACAATATTTTTCCGTCTTTTATATGTATTTCTCAACCAATCAAATTCTTTCGTTAAATCTTTAAAAATAAAATTTAAGGTATGAACAACACAAGGAGACCAAAAAATTATGTATGTGTACCTTTTCTATCTCCCTCCCAACAAGTTTGCAACTTGCGACATTGTCCATCACAACCTGAAGAACATTATGAGACCTCACCTCTTCAATTACCTTCAACAAATATTCTACAATAGCCAAACCCATCTTTTCATTTTCCTGAAAAATCCTGAAGTATATACAAACATCATTCCACGACTATTAGTTGCATGTACATTGATTAATGGTTGACTTTTGCAATTCGACCATCCATCTGACACAAAACACCCCTTGAGAATATCATGTATCTTTTACTAGAATTAGATCGTTCTCTATGCTCCTTTTGCACTCATCCAATAAAATAGTTCTAGCCTTTTCAAACAAAGGAGCTTTGTAGCCTTTAGAAGACCTATTAATAACTGCTATCAACTCATGAAATTGGGGATTTCTCAACACATTAAACGGAATCCCATTTGCATACAAACCCCTCATCACTTTCAGATAAACCATATCCCTCTCCATCATGTTGAATGAGTCTTCAATTTTTTGAGATACGGATCTGTGTTGTTTTGTAACCGTAGAATTTTTAAATGATGAAGAAACTCAAGATCTTTCAACATCTTGAACCCTTTTTTCTCACTTTTTCATAAGTGGCCCGATCATTCATCAATGTTGTACGCCGCTAAATTTTTGCTTTCTTACCCGGTGGAGCACCAAAAAGTGATAATGAATTCTAATGTAGAAACTAGTAAATTGTTTCTTATCCTGTTTGCAGGACCAAGCTTTTGAGCCTCCTGGATTTTTTCCTTGTGTTATACCAAGAAGAGTGACTTCCTCCATCAAAGGTTTAGACTTCGAATCCACTTGAATATGTTGTGCTTTGTCAAACTTATTTGGTTTGATGATTGATCATTGCCTACAACTTCTTCATCAATCTCTTCAACGTTGCTTGAATCATCATCTACATCATGAACTTGAGTTGCATCTTGTTCATGTAAAAAAGTTCTTGCTCTTCTATGTTTCTCTTCCCAAAAACCATTGTAATTTGTGATAGACGGATGGCTAGAACAAAATTATTTGGTTGTGCAGTGAGTTGTGTAGTATGATGAAGGTTCATGGTTGAATCATCATCTATCTCTTCAACGTTGCTTGAATCATCATTTACATCATGAACTTGAGTTGCATTTTGTTCACATAAAAAAGTTCTTGCTCTTCTATGTTTCTTTTCCCAAAAACCATTGTAATTTGTGATAGACGGATGGCTGAAAGAAATTATTTGGTTGTGTAGTGAGTTATGTAGTATGCTGAAGGTTCATGGTTCTAATACTAGTAGGAGTAGGACTTCTAATACTAGTAGCAGTAGCACTAAGGCTAAGCCGCCTAAAAGAAAAGAGGAAATTGTAATTACCAAAACAGGAGTTACCGTACTCCTTTAGTTTGTGTTTGATTCAAATTACAGTACTCCTTGCATCTTGTTTTATTTAGGACCCATTAGTTTGTTAACTAATAAATAATGTAGCAAAAAAAATTACTCCTGAGTTGTTTTTATGGAATACTATTGGTAAACATTCAAACTATTTATAATATATAAAAAATCTTAATAAATTACAAAACCCTAAACGAATCAAAATCCCGGAGACTTTTCTGTCTCTCTCCCCGATGTCAACATTGAACTTTAGAGAAAGCTTTCTCTCCCGTTGCGCTGCCGCTTCCTCCCTCCTATACACTGACGATGCTTGCACCCTTCTCCATTCCAAGTCTCCGATGGCGCTTCCTACCTCCTCCACCGCAACGACTCCTTTCTGCCTCCCTCCACCACGACGTCTTTTGATTCCACTCTCATCCTCTGCGACGGCGATGGCTTGCTCATATCAAGACTGTGGCTGCGACAGATTTCTTGACTGAGGCAACTACTTTCTTGTTCCATGAATATGGCGGCTTCCTATTCCTCCTATTGTGACGACAACCAAGTTTCTCTTTTATCTATAAGGTTCCTGAACTTTCTCTCTATAAGCATATCAATTTATTCAATATTTCAATTATGTAATTTGTATGTGTATTGTTGGAATTTGGGATCGTTGAATATCACGATCTGGATCACGAACACATCGCAATTTGGGTCGCATGACCGGGATCTTAATTCGTAAGTAACTCTGTAATATACTCTAATGCCCATAAGCCACAAGCCCATGACATTTGTTTGATTTGTTTAAAGACAAGTGAGACAAAGAGAGAGATAGAGCAAAAAAAGAAAACTCTCTCCTCTTGATCCATCTCTCCTGTCTATCTTTCCAATTTCAAATTTCTATTTGGACAAACCCACCCATTTTGTGGTCTCTTTGGGCTTGTGTCTAAAACATCTCTTCAAGTTTGGCCGAATCAAGGATTTCCTCTTATTCTCTCACCTCGTTGCTGTCTCTACTCTACAATCAGATACTATTCACTGTTTTTTTCCTTGAGAAGACAATTTAAATTTCAAACTCTTGACAAAGAAAAGTAAAAAGACAATTGGTATGTCAAATTTCAACACAAAGGATGCCGAAAAGGTATGTAGTCTTTTAATACAAAAAAAGTTTTCTAAAGGATTTAATCAAATAGCGAATCGTATTAATCGAACGATTCATATCGATTCGTCCGATTCAGCTCCGATTACGTCGATCCTGTCACTTTGATTCACCTACCCGGTTCGCATCATTCGGTGATTTCAACTTAATCCAGATACACTGACATATATTTTTCCAGTCAAAATTTAAGCACCTTTAAAACAAATGATGAAATGAGGTTGAAACAGGGTTTAGACTTTCACGGCAAGAGATACAATTCGATTGGTTTCTGTTTTCTTTTACATTAGCTTTAATTACATTTGCCTTTTTTGTAGATTTACTAATCTGTTTCTATCTTACTTTCAATATAGTTTCTAGTACTTAGAGAACACATGAACACCTACTAATCTGTTTCTATCTTACTTTCAATATAGTTTCTAGTACTAAGAGAACACATGAACACCCGGGCAGAGGTTGGTCCATGACAATCAATCCAACTGTTCAACCACACCTCTTAATCGAAACTGTACATCCAGGAACCTACTTAACATGAAGATTACAGCAATATGACATGGATCGAATTAAGAAGCATACAATAAACCTGCAAACATTGGTACAATCGGCCCCCATGAAGCAAACCAAAAGTTTCAGAAATAAAACCAGAAATTTTTCTACTCTTTCCAATCCATCTTAACACATAAAACTATTTGAATTTAAGATGTCTATGTGCAGCACTAATCATGAAGATGATATTAATTTGTCCTTTATGGTGATAATGAAAACTCAATGTGAATTCATTATTGAAAATTAAAAATGTATATGATAAATTGCATCTCTAAGTAACTGAACCTACCGTTTCTTGTTGAACCTGAACCCAGCTGCCCATGTTTATTCCAGCCAAAGGCCAGGGACTGACCATCATCAGTAACCACCACTGTATGGCTCCTCCCTGCCCCAGCTCTAACAATTTTATACCTTCAAAAGAAAAAAAAATCAATAATGTTTAGCTGTCAACCATAAAACATCTAATAAATACTCACTGACCTAAAATTTCTAAGGGAAAATTTTTACTCATACTTCGCAAAAGGTCCAGAAATACGATCATTTTGCAAGAGAAGTTAACTTTCTTCCTTCAACCCTTTCTTACTACCATCATCCTAGTTGCAAATGATCCAACCTTATGTGACCTTGATCCATAAGTCATAAAGATCAATTTATACAAAAATAATGGGGTCAAAACTTACACAGCCATAATTTGGAGTTCTGAAATCTCAATTGAGGAGCTTAAATATTTTGTCTTTGACATCCAACTCCAAGTATATTTAATTATGTTAACTTTTTTTTGTCAGAAATACATTTTATATGACATAAAGCAAACCCACAACGGAAACAAAATCATTGGCAAGAATGGCAGATGTTCATGTCCTCCCAATATTTTCTATAAGCAGGCGCCACATTCAAAGATATGAAAGCTCTCACTAATCAGTATTGCTCCATTTGAAACACTTCCATACTCGTTTAATACAGGTATCCAACTCCACTTTAAGGCACTCTAAGGATCACCATTCTAACCTGAATGTAATGGAAACTCTCTTTGGCTCTAAGTAAATCATACAAACAAGACAACTAGCTCAGCCCATAAAGTCTGTTCACCCAATATGCGTTCCTAGATTTTTTTGACTTTTGAAGGTCTACTACAGGCTACACAACCAGATCCAGATGACGCTAAAAAGAACCCAGACAACTTGTAGATACCAATAACCTATGATAATTATAGGGAAAGGATTAAGGTAGGAGCTATGTCAACATTCAAACAGAAAAGATATAAACAGAAACTGATTCAAGCAACAAAAGAATAACTTACTTAGAAAGTTCAGAAACAACTGTCGGCCTATCACGCTGAATTTTATCTCCATGGCCCAACTGCCCCCTCTGGAGAAACAAGCTAAGTTACATGAGTTCATACAAACAAAGTAAAACAAGCCAAACAAAATACAGCCGAGTCTAAGCATGCCTCATTGCGTCCCCATGTATAACACCGCCCTTCAACATCCAATGCCACGCAATGACACGATGCTACAATTAACATTACACAGAAAATAATCAAACCCCACTTCAATATAATGCTTGAAACAAACAATGCCAACTCTAAGATCCCAACAAACGATAACAACAAAAGCAAACAGTCAGGTAAGACCATAAACCAAATAGTCATAGCTAGTAACAGGCATTTCTATTGCAAAGTCCAAATGAATTTGACATTAACATTAACTTTGCCAAAACAGAAGAATGATGAAGCCACGGGAAAAAACCGCGCCTTTAAGAATATATAAATGTGTAAATATACCAGAATAGGAACTGAAACTTACCGCAGCCGGCGGCAACGAACCGTATTTCGACTCCGACAAGGGGACGGAGTCGAGTAGGGGAGATCAAGTTACCTTCAGTAGCGCCTTTGCGGCGACCAACAATATCCCAACACGTGGAGCCACAAAACAAGATCTCTCCTCCTTTCTCTACACTCTTCTCATCCTCCACCTTTGACTCCGCTTCCACCATAGACATTTCCGTTCAACTCCGGCAGATCAACAGTCAAAATTTGAAAAGATTGACCCAAGTGTTTCTAAATGGAGCGGATCGAAGGGCTTGTATTTGAAATGTGACTAATAAACGGCTAAGATGGTGCTGAAATTGGCGGGAAACGGTAGCTAACGGCTAGTTGGTGAGATCAGGCGATTAGGGTTTAAGCTCTAGGTGAAAGCAGAGAAGAACGAAACCCTAACTCAAAATGGAAGTGGTCTAAAAGAAAAGGGATCGTTTTGTGTTTCCCAAGAATAGTGAGTTAAATTAATAAAGGAAATAAATTGTGGAGATAGTTTTTGCTGCTCTTTCTTTTGTATACGTTTTAGTTCTCTCTTTTCCTTTTGCCTAATCCGTTGTACTTTTCCTTGCTTTTCTTTTTCATTGTGATTTCCTTTTCTTTTTCTCTCTTTTCTAGAATTTTAGTCATGTCATTGTCTTTAGATTTTCCCCTTTTCTTGATTTGTAAGCATCCGTTTTTAAGTCTTTTTGCCCCATGGATTTATGAAAGTTAGTATTCGAGGATTGCGGTAAAGCAAATTATTCTTATGGAAGCCCAAAAATCCAATTTAAAATGCAACATTTTCTTTCTTACAGTTTAATTTGAGATCTCATTAAAGAAAATTGATATCCTTTTTAACTTTTTAAATATTTTTATCTTTTTTACTTTACTTAAATAATTAAATCACATTCACCAACAAGCTTATACTGAGATCAAATACACGAGATATACGCATTCTATTATATTTTTTAATTTTAAAAACGGTTAAAAAATTAAGTATATCATATCTATATTAGTAATGCAACATTCATTAAATAAATAAGAGCTTTAAAATGAATATAATTATTAAAGCTCAAATGGATAATTCTAATCGATAAATTGAGCAAACATAATCCTCAAATAAAAAAATCTTATAAAATCTCATAATTTAATTAAGATAAACAATCAGATTCATTCTCGTTTGTCAACAAACTACGTCACTTAAAAGTGTCATGTAATAGATGACGAAAATAAGATAATATTAATATTTTATGGAAAAAAAAAACACTACACAAAAATTTATGAAAATCTTTAAGTATCTAAATTATCAACAATCTAATATATAATCCAAATTAGTATCTTAATTTTTGAACGTTTGTTTGAATTGGTCCATGTCTAAAAAGTTATATACCCGTGTTATGCACAATTTTGTTAAGAATTAAGAATGGTATAGTTGATTTATTTTGTTGGAAATATTATTTCAATGATTAATATTGTTAAATATTGTAATGAAAACTAAAACAAATTACATTGAAAATTGTATCAAGAACAGAGTTTATAATATATGAAATCTAGAATCAAAGACGGTGAAGAATATAACAATGATGTAGTAACAATCCAAATAAGCTTCAACATTTAGTACATAAATTTTTTTTCTTCATCACAACTTTTGTTTATATATTTGAATAGATATTTAATTGTTATAGATTTGTTGCACCATTGGACCATCATAACTCTATTGTGAGGAAAATTATATCTATTATCACGTCTAATGCTTCTCTTTTCCAACAAATCTATTTCATTCTTCATTCATCTTTGTTATATTTTCCCATATTGATTATACAATTTAAAACATCATATTTAAAAATAGATTAATATTACCTCATAAATAATCACCAAAAATTTACAATTGGCAATCCCTTTCAATATAATTTTACTATGCAATAACGAAAACAATTAAAGTACATATATTAGGTATCAAAATCAACACAAACTTCAAAAAAAGATATATAAACATGACTATAAAAAATTAAAAGACAATAACCAATAAACCTTTATTACACATAGTTGCTTTGCAAAGAAATGCAAACAAGAAAACAATAGAAGAAAAAGTCAAAACTTAAATGGAATGAAAGATATATTAACTATTGGGATAAGAATATTTCGTTTTAAATAATTATCAATATAGCAAACTTATTTTTTGCAAGTATTATAAGATGGGACTAAGTTTCTTTTAGATAAGAATATAACCAATTTTATATTGATCTAAGTATTGATTACTTAATGAGATAAGAATAACAATTGTATGTATTGAAAGGAACCGCATGCATAGAAACAAAGACAAAATTATCTCTTTTTTATACTTAGATCATGTAAACTGGGTGCATATTTTTTAATTAAGAAAATTGAATTAAATGTTATTTTGGTTTGAAAATTGAAACTTTCGATTTATTTGGAGTAAACTTTACTATTGTCTATTATTTCTACCCCGCTTATTATTGTTGTAGTTGAACACAAAAATTGTTTTCGTAGAGTTTTTTTAGATAAGTTATTGGGACCAACTTGATTATATATCCATTCTACTCAATAATAGTATGGTTATTATTGAAAAAATAAATAATTTTCTTAGTTAAAGATATATATGTAAAAACAATTTTAAAAAGTAATTTGATAAGTAAATGTTGTGTTTGTGCCAATGTCCACATCATTGCTTACGTGGCACTGTTGATGTATTAAAGAGTTAATAAAATTTTAAATTAAAGAGTTGAATTTGAAAATAGACAGATTTCTTTTTCAAAAAATTATTGAAAGATTAAAGAATTTTGTTAGTTAAAAATAACATATAAATATTTTGAATGTTAGTTAAAACTAACACATAAATATTTTGATTAACATTGAAAGTATGTTAAGTATAACAATTAACACAAACTTAAAAAACACATAAGCTTTTATGTAGAACAAAAAAATGCGAGATAAAAAATGAGAGAAAAATGGTTATTGGGTTTAAAGAAACATACAAAATTGAGTCACAATAATATTTATCTTTTTTTGATGATCTTTGCTATGTAGTAATGGAAACCATGCAAGTATATTAGATATAAAAATAAACAAGAACTTAAAAAAAAAATTGTAAACATTACTATAAAAATATAAAATACAATAATTAGTAAACATTTCTTTGAGCTAGTTGCTCTGCAGAGAAATAAAAACAATGAAAGAAAATATCAAACTTAAATGAAACTAAACAATGATTAACTAATGATATAAGAATATTTTATTATAAATAATTATCAATATAACAAATTTATTATCTATAAGTAAGATGAGATGATGGTTAATTTCATTTAAATAAGAATAAGTTTAAATGGATTAAATTTTGATTTATTATAATTGGATAATAATAACAATTGTATTTATTGAAAGGTACCCGTAAGCATAGTTATTTGCTTTATCATAAATTTACTTTTTAAAATTTCAATTTCAAATAATATATTTTATCTTAACCAAATTCTTAAGTATAAAAAATAATCTCTATTAATAAATATAATTTCAAAATAAAAATTTAAATAGTAATAACTACGCAACATGTTGTATCTTAAGCAAAATTATGGTATAATCCGTAATCATATTAATTTATATATATATATATATATATTAAATAGCTTATAAAAAAATTCCTACTGTATGCTTTATCAAACATGTTAATATTAAATATGTTAGGATATTCTTTTTTTATTTTAGCATGAACTGCATCAATTACTTACTTAAGAAAAACAGTATAGATAGAGAGGATTTTGTTTACAAATCAAGTAACAATATAGAACTGTTGATGCCAAAAAACGGTCGATGTTAACGTGGCCTGGGTGCTGATGTGGGCTGGGCCCTGCACAGGTAACAGGGATGAGCTAAAGGCCTTCGGAAGGAAGGAAGGGGGAGACCTCCAAAGCTTAAGTTAGCTTGAGGGTTTAGGGGAGATGCCGAGGGCTTAAGCAAATAAAGTGTAAACGAGTAAGTCTCAATGAATATAAATTCCATACGTCAGCTTATTTATAGCCATCCGCCTGTGGGAAGGCATTGATTACATGCTCTGGGAATGGTGTGTTGCAGGGTGGCTGCAAGGCGGCGCGTAGTAGGGTGGCTGCAGGGCGGCGTGCTGTAGGGTGGTTGTAGGGTTGCAGGTGTGGGCGGCTGTAGGGCAGCATGTTGTAGGGTGGCGTAGAGTGGCTGCAGGGCTTCGTGGGTAGAGGGGGCCCAGGTATGGGTTTGTCGGGCCGTTCTTCATTAGGTCGGAGTGTTTGTTGGGTCGAAGAGTCTACTGGGCCGGAGCATTTACTGAGCTGGAGTGTTTTGGGCCACATCAAGAACCAATATTGTAGACAGATGGAAGGTAGAAGAAAATATAATTTCATAATAAAAATTTAAATGGTAATAACTACGTAATATGTTTTATCTTAAGCAAAATTATGGTATAATACGTAATCATGGCAATCTTTTGTGTGTATATATATATATATTAAATGGCTTATAAAAAAATTCCTATTGTATGCTTTATCAAACATGTTAATATTAAATATGTTAGGATATTCTTTTTTTTATTTTTATTTTAGCATAAACTGTATCAATTATTAACTTAAGAAAAATTGTATAGATAGGATTTTGTTTACAAATCGAGTAACAATATAGGACCAAGATTGTGGACAGATGGAAAGTAGAAGAAAGCTTCATGCTAAGATATTCGTGAATATCATCTCTATATTTTTCAAATCCAATGTTGCATTTTCATATGTCGACAACAATTTGAAATCAAGTAAGGTCCAACACCTACTAAAATCAATAATGTGTAAAATTCCAAATGGTTTGGATAGCATCATGAACATTCCTTAATTAGTTTAGATTGGTATCATAAAAATGGGATAAAACTGAAAATCTTTTTTTTTCCTTTTTATGAACAATTTGAATGTACAGTTTTCGATTTCTATCTTTAAACAATTTATTGTATATTTTAATAAAATAAAAAATTATAAATATATGAATATGAGCATTAGTGTAGTTATTTTCTACTTTGATAAATAATTATGTTAGTTAAAAATAACAAATAATTATTTTGAATTTGAAAATAGAGATAATTTTTTCTAAAAAATTATTTGATAAATAAATGGTATGTCCATGTTATCGTCCAAATCATTGCTTATGTGACACTCTTGATTTATTCTACTTATATATATGCTAGCTTTGAACCCATGCAAATGCACAGGAATATTTTATTTATGAAAACCAAAATAATTAATAAATAAATAATTTATTTTATCATAAGAAATAAAAATACTTGATACGATATTCATTAAATAAATAAAAATTCAAAGTAAATGTAATTATTAAAGCACAAACATATAATTCTAGTCAATAAATTGAACAAACATAAATCCTCAAATAAAAAAATTTATTGTAGAATCACATAATTCAATAAAGGCAAACAATCTAAGTTATTCTTGTTTGTCATTGATTTTTTGAATTATTTTTATATTTTAAATAAAATTTTCATTGTGTAATTATTTGGTAAGTAGTATGGTATTTATGTTTTTTTTTTTGGTTATGTTCTTAAGTAGTTTCTTCTTATGTTTATATTTATTTTTGTTATAACACTATGTTTGATTTTTCTCGCGTTTTTTTCTTCTTATTTCTGTTGTATAAATTTAATAGAATGTAAATTAGATTTTTTGAATGATTTATTTATCAAGGTACCTTCAAGAATGAGTTTTTTTTATTATTCAATATCATGATAAGAGTCTGTCAAGCTCTCACCATCTTACATGGCTTTTGAAAAGAAAAAATATCTTGTTCTCATGCTTGTTCATTTTTTTTGGTAACATCCTAATTGTGATTGATGTTTAAATATTATCCAAAATGATAATATTATTTAAATTTAAATCATAACAATGAATCTGGTGTGTATTATTTGAATAACATTTTTATTTTATTTTTAAATTTTAAGGTATCTTTTGAATTATTTTTATATTTTAAACAAAATTTTCATTGTGTAGTAAGTAGTATGGTGCTTTTTTTTGGTTATGTTCTTAAGTAGTTTCTTCTTATGTTTATATTTATTTTTGTTATAAAACTGTGTAGATGTTTCTTGCTTTTTGCTTCTTATTTTGATTGTACAAATTTAATAGGATGTAAATTAGTTTTTTGAATGATTTAGATAAAAAGCCATGTGTTATATTATTGCAGTGTAAATAAAAATTAATCACAATAAAAATTAATTATACGAAAAATAACATAACGTAACATGTGAAATTAACCAAGTAACAATGATAAATATTCATAACATAAAAATTGAACAAATGTCCAAACACAAGATTACATTCTCTTTAAAAAACATAAGACTAAATTCAATTAGCATCAACAAACCTTTTTCCAACATTGTAGTTTATGCACCATCATCTATGATAATCTTGATCAATCCTTTCATCATTTTAAATTTCTCTTGTAATCGCTTGTGCACCTTCAATAATTTATTCAACCTTTTGTCTTTTAAATTTAGTGTTTAATAATCACATTGCTACCTTTTGTTCTTTAGCAACACACCCTCATAAGCTGAATCCATTTCATTGTACAACCATTTGTAATACTCCATATATTCAAAATTAACATCTAAAATCATGAGATTGAAAATATCTTTTAAATGTTGTATTAGTTGTCGAGCAGCTTCTTGTTCTGACTCAACTTTGTTATTACTTAATTTTCCCCAAGATTTTAAGCATTCTTTGGTTTGATTACTCTTATTCAGTACAAATACTTGGACAACTCCATTTTCAGCTTGTTCAAATCCATAATTTGGCTCATCTAGACTCAATTTTTGTGTTAGGTCGATTAAAAGTGTCTTGTAACATTTACGTCAACAACCTTCATATCTATAATAATGATAATTAGAAATGTTATTAGCAAAATTAAATTAATTTTTTTTATAAAATGTTATTTAGACATCATATGCATTGGTGATTGAAATATTTAAAAATAAACCTTAAATATTATATTATTATTAGTAATACTTTGCTTCACAAAGTTTATGCTATTGAACTCATTTTTTTTAGAACTAATTATGTTGCTATTTAAATTTGCTATAATTTTTTTTGACATTATATATAATTTAGCAGTTGATAACACACAAAATTAAGTTAAATGAAATGTAAATAATTAAAGAGTTGATAAAAATTTAAAATAGATTAACATACCTCAGAGAAATGTGAATAATTGAACGGTGAACAAGGAAGAAAATTGATGACATGAAAGTCTGTAATTGATCAAACCTAGTTCAACTGTCAAAAAATGAAAGAAAATGAAATGAATAATCAGAATTCTCTACATTTTTTTTCCTTCAAATAACCCTTCTTACCAAACAAATTTATACATCTGACTCAAACCAAAAGGTCCAGGAAAATTTCAAATAAAGTAAGGAAGTTATTTTGTAGAAATAATGTATAAAATCTAGAATCTAGGGTATATCACATTTATTTCCAAATACATAAGACATGAAAGTAAACATGTATATGTTCTACAGAAGTAACATAGAATCACCCTAAAGTGCAAGGAGTAAAATAAAAATTTAACCATATATATGAGATAGTTAGGGTTAGGGATTCAAATTGAGAGCCCGGATGTGTAGTTACCATTTAAGTTATATCGATAAATAGATATTTGATGGATGTGTGATTTTGATTGCAAATTAGTTTCAATGCATGATTTAGTTCTTTTTATTTTGGTTCCTAGATGTCTCTTGAGAATACAAAAACAATAGTAAATGTTGTGGATATTTTATTAGAATATTACAGAAAAGAGGTTAAGCTTAGTTATTAAATAAAGTAAGCTTAATGTTTGGGCTTGTATTCTAAGAGCCGGTCATATAAAATGTAAAATTCTAAGATAATAAAATAGACAATAACTTGGTGTTGTTGAAAAGAGTTGAAATTAACCTTTCTCTATAAATTTTAGGACTTCATTAAAAAGAAACTACAACTAACAAAACAACAATTGCGCGCGCGCGCGCGCACACACACATATATATATAGACACACATACACCAGTGGATACTGACAATACAAATAGATAAGACCCCATACAAACAGAGAAAAGTAGATGAAAATGGCATTCTTTACATATTCAAGGCATATGAATTGACAAAATATGGAGTTAACAGAAATGGTGATTTGGTGGTTTGCTTCTAAGGGGATTTTCTAAGGTTTGTGCAGTTCATTGCTATTTTGTTTCTGGGAAGTTTTAGATCTATGAAAGATTGATTTAGTAGGCACTCTATGTCCTGTGGATGTCGCGTTTGTTTTTGAAGAAACATGTGAGGTGCCTTTATAGCTCTTATTGGCTTCAGAGTTTTTTAAGGTTATATGTGGCCAGTAGACTTTATTTCTCCATTCCGGTACTGTTTTTTTTGTTGATGAAGGGGAGAGTTGTGGGTAGAATATACATGGTGTATTAGTAGAACTTGATTTGTGGGCGAGTAAAAAGCTATATAAGGCTGCAAGAGAATTCTTGTGTAGTGCTTGGTGACAACTGCATCATTGCTCTATGTACTGTTCAGTATTTATTAAATAAAAAATTATCTTTTTGTTGTTAAAAAAACTCATTTCAAAGAATTTCATAGACCTAAAATACCTTAATAGACTAAGCAATACAAGTAATTTCAGCAGTTAAAATGGTCGTTTGACATTAAATACAATACAAATCATTGTGGATCAATAAATATTTATTTAAGTTTTAAATACTCAAGTTGCTACTCAAAAAATATTCAAACAACAATCTCCCAGTAGCATATATTAGTAAAATAGAAAACGAAACAAAATCAAGAACATTTACCCAGAGAAAATAAAAGCATGATCCCAACCTTAGTCGTGTTCTTATTTATTCATATTCACGTCAAAAACCACTTAAATCTGCATATTAACCCAAACCCATTATTAATAAACAAATAAATCAAAATTTAAAAAAAAAACACCAAAAAAATTAAAATATTTTTCATTCATATTTCGGTCACCAAAGAATATCTTATCACCCAAAAAAAAAAAGCTCAAAAAACAAAAGCTAATAGTGTTTTCACTTACACTAATCCACAAAACAGAGAGAATATGAGGGAGAAAAGAAAATTTACTTCCTTGTTCCAGTGGCTAGAATGGTCGGAGAAGTCATAGTGGTTGTTTCTATTAGATTTGATCAATTTTTGTTTCACTTATATCTATAAATAAGATAATTATAAATAATATAAAAGCCTTTTATCTATCGGTAACATGAGAGATGATGGTAAATTTCATTTAGATAATTATCATCTCAACAAAATTTAGATAAGATTAATCAATTATTGATAGATTGGTAATCAAGTGGAATCCAAATAAACCATCTTAAAAAACTCTACCGAATTTTAATCTTATATGTTCGCTTAGGTTGTTAAAAATGCATTGAAGTGATTTTCTAAATTATTGTTATTTTTAATTGTTCAAATTTCTCATAATTCAATAATATTAAATTATTTTTTATATTTATTTTAATATTAAATATAAAATTAAATGAAATCAAATTATATAACAAATGATGAGCCACAACAGTACGGATACAGATTAAATTAAACTTTGAACTCATTGTTGAAATTTATCTTAACAACAAAATGAGAACCTCTTTCATCGACAATTATTGCAGCCTGCCTATCTTTAGCTAAGAATGACAGAGCTAATAAAGTCTGTCCAAAAGACCTCCGGTTTAATATTAAACTCTCAAGCCTAACACGTTTCTTCACTTTTAAGATATCAAACATTGTTTTCATAAGTATTTCATTATTGTTTAAAGAATATTGATGCGATACTTATCAAATGAAAATTAATTTTGTGCTTGGGTATTTGATCATTGTGTCAAATGTGATTTGATCATAAAAATGTGTTAAAGTGATTTTCTAAATTATTGTTATTTTTATTGTTTAACTTTTCCATAATAAAATAAGATAAAATTATTTTTATATTTATTTTTGTATTAAATATAAAATTGAATGAAATCAAATTATTAATTTTTAGACCGAGAAATTGACCTCCGATTCTTGGAGTCTTGCTCCGACACCCGGCTGTACTAGCTCTGATACCATTTTTATGGTATCTCCTCTAGCTCTGATACCACTGTTGGAGATTGGGAAACCACCTCAAGAAGCCCAGGTGATGGTCTTCCAAACACCCAAGTCTAGAATGACTTGTAAAGAAAAGAAATAGTACACGAAGCAAGAAAGAAAGACAACAATTGTTATCGAGGTTCGGCAATAGCCTACGTCCCCGTGAGTTCCTCTGAACTCTCTGCACTATCTTATCAATGGGTTCTTACAATCAGCAACATTTCTTTAAGAATCCACAAGTTCTTGAAGGAACAACGAAAAGAACAAGAAAGTGATAAGGTCTTGAGGTACCTTGGAACTTTCCCCCTTGGGAATTCCACTTACAAGTCCCTTGAATCCCCTTTCTATACTAATCTCTCTCTTTACAACCAGTCATTCTAATGAGTCCCTCTTCTATGTCTGTGCCTCTGCACTCTCACGCAATTCTCTCATTCACATGTTCTGTCACACACACACACTTATGTTTCTATCATATTACATTGTTGAGATTGAAGCTAGGTGACCCTTTATATAGTGCACCAACTTCTTGTCCAATCTTGAGGGTTAATATTCATCCTTAGATCTAGATGAACAATCAACCATAGCCTTTGATCATTCCTTAGTCAAGTTGTGTGTTTAGGACATGTCTCACGAAACATGGAAGAGGTTTACACATGTGTGCATCAGTGTACCTGGCGCCACGGCCCAGGGCAGAGCACACACTCCTCAGCTTCTGGGCGCCGCGGCCTGACCTAATGCACACACCTTTTTTCCAGCTTTGTGCTGAGGAACACTATTAGTGTGCTGAGGCTTCAAGGACTTCATACTTGACCTCTTCCAACCTTGTTCAAACCTTAGACAAATACCAACACTTTGAAATATAGATCCTATTCATTTAACTGAACACGTCTCACACATAAAACTTCTCCTAATAGAAGTGCCATAAAATTGTCGATACATTGAACAGGCTCTGTGCCATGTATCTTATTTCAAGAGCGCTTAAATTCAAGTTCTTAATCTCAATGGTAACGGTCACACTTTACACTCACTAGGTAAACTTATTAAGTATATATCATAATTTTAACATACCAAAAAAAAAAAATCTTTTATAAGCCCATTATGAGTTCAAAGCTCAACCTCCATTTTATCAATGTGATTTCCAAGCACCATTCCCTTGGGATGGAATTTATGTTTTCGGTCCTACAATCACAAAGTGATAATGTTCTATGTCTCATTGAACTCGAGACTTAGGTTTAGTAAGCGTTGAGCCGAAGTTTCATCGCTGTTGATCTTATCGTTTGGGCTTGAGATCGATCTCTTATGATATCTTAATCATTTGCTAACTAGTTCCTTGGTTAATAAATCTGCCAGATTTCTTGCGAACCTTGCAAATTATATTGTAATTACTCCATTATTAGTTGATTGCCTCACTATCACATCGTATGGAATAATGATTGTTTTGATCCATCACCATGAATCTATATGCTTTCTATGAAGTGCATAACCAGATAAGATACATTTTATTCATCTTTCACCCAAATTCTTTCTCTTTGGTTTAGCAACTCTTCAAATGGTTGTACAACCTCACACCGCCTTGATTTCCTTCCATAACTCATAAGGTCTAATTTTGTTCCTTCCTATTGGAACTCTATTTTTAAAATTATGAAATGTTTTTTTATAAGGCTTCAACTCAAAAATCATGTCCTAGACCGAAACTGAAAAGCATGTCATTCACTATCTCTTTTAATATTCTATTTTGCTTTATGCCACACCATTTTGTTGTAGTGTATAAAGACAATATTTTCACGAGTTATCATTTAATTCAAAGTGAGATAAATCATAATATATTCAACTGCACTGTATGTCCGTAGGCAATTAATCTTAGCATTATATTGAAGTTCTACTTCATTCTTATAAACAGAAAAATCATGCATAGCATCATATTTAGCATGTAATAGATAAAAATAAAAATATCTTATACAATCATCAATAGAAATCACAAAGTACTTTTTTTCATTCTAAAGATGATTTAGAATGCATATCACACAAATAACTATAAATTAATTCAAGCACATTTGAATTTCTTTGAACATTTAGAAAAGGCTTTCCAATGATTTTAATAAGCATACAAGTTTTGTCATATCATGCATTCTTAAGTATTTACATGTCATAATATGCAAAAGTCAAGATGAAGAATCAACATTAGGAATAAAAATAATGCCTTTATTATTAATATTGAAGTTCACAAAATTATTGTTGCTATTGTTACCTCTTGTACTTTAAAGTTAGTAGTTTTTTTTCTTCTCTTTAACCTATTTAATTAACCATAAAATATTTTTAATTTGTGAAACTTACTAAGTATTGTATTAGTTAACTCCCAATTTAATAAGTCAATTTTGAAAATCTTAGAGCGAATCTGACCCCTCGCCACTATTTCCCTCCACCCTTGGTTGGATCTCTTCAGATCTTAGATCTCATAAAATCTCGGTCAGATCTGAAGAGATCCAATCATCCCGATTGTAAGACAAGAGAAAAAAAATGGAGGAAGAGCTTCAAGAATTTCCTTAAGAACAAAAGGAAGAAATCTGAATAAGAATAAGAAAAAGAAGAATAGGCTTTTTATGGAGGAGAGAGAAAAATCGAGATTTCGGGTGAGTCAAATGAAAAAGATGGAGGAATGAGAGGAAAAATAACAATTAAAAACTTATTATATTTTGCTGCCAAAACATGTGAGGGAGATAGGACATAGGAGATAGGAGAGAGTTGAGAGGAGAGAATAGGGAAGAGGAAAGTAGGAAATATGATGGCTTTTGTCATTAAAAGAGTGTGTTTAAAAAGTTGTCATGTATGAACATGAATTAAAAGATTCCCACACTCTATTGCCAATATTAATTGAAAGTCATACTTCGTGATAATATTATTTTTTTAAACCATAGAGACATATACCTAAGTTCTATTAAGCACTTATATAATGCAAAGAAAATAAGAGATTTTTTTTTAGAGAACCATGACCAAGTAGAACCCTTAATTGTACAGAAATCAAAATGACTATATAGTTTACTTTATAAAATGGAATATAAATTTGTGATCTAACACTGATCCTCCAAGTCTGGATAAGATTCATAAGACCATAACCACACCACAACATTAAAAACATGGGATAGAATTAAGATATGGAACAATATTAAAGAAACAAGCTGATTTTTTTTTTTATTTTTAAAAAAAGTAAGTTTACACAAACAAAAAGAAATATTGAACTTGTAAAAAAGTGAGAAAGTGCTTTATCAAAGCTTAGTTGCAAAGAGAGAAAATGAGAGACAAAATAGATAGTGTGATATTGTGATAGGGTTTCGCTTTTCAAGTGAGCCAATTATATATCACTCCTTGGTAAATTTTGTTTCTCAAAATTTCAAATATAGTTTTGTCAAATTATATCAGGTTATAACCTGCTATATATTTTATATGCTAGTCAGGGCACTGAGCAAAAGATCATAGGCATTTTATAATTATATTTTTTTTATAAGATAGCCATTTTATAATTATATATACTAAAATTGTTTATACACTACTTTATATTTAGTAAATATAAAATATATAAAAATATATTGATTGGATTAAAAATTTTAAACTCATAACTCAACTTAACCTATTAAATTAAATTTCTTTTCAATTCAATTCAACTTAACTTTTAAAAAAACATAAACCAATCCAACCTATCATATTTTACCGGTTTGAATCGGATAGTCGAACCAACGGCTTCATGCGCACCCTAAACACAACAGAGTTAGTAAAGTGCTAAAATATCGGACTCACTTTTGATGACTTGCTTGATTATGTTAAGAGTCTTATGGCGACTCTATCCCCGGTGCTTATATTTTTCTCATAATCTCAGCCGTCAGATCAAATGAAAACCCCCAATTTCCAAAACCCTAGACCCGCTCCCTATATAAGGAGACATTTGGGAGCAACTTCTTATAACCCTAGTTCGATATAGCCGTCTTCTTCTTATCCTGTGATACGAATGCCTATCTTCGTTCTGATGAAATCTGATCCCTTTAGCTTATTGGTTCTTAAATTATTATCGTCTTCTTTTCCATTACGATTCTGTTTCCCAAAATAGTTGATTTTTCTTCTTTCATTTTGACATCGTTTTCGGTCTTTTGATACAGTCCCTGAAAGAAGCCAGATGATGAATACTTCAAGTTGTTGAATGCTCAGACTCTTGATTTGGGTATTTTGATTCGTTACTTGAATAGGAAGATCTGATGCTTCTCCATGTTTAACGTTCGATTTATCTTTTTTCTTTAGTTTTAGAAATTCATTAGATAAATTGTGATCGGTTTCAATTTTTCTCTGCATTTTTTTTTGTGGATGAAGAGAGAACATGAAACATACAGTTATCCCTGTCTGATTTCTATGTGCTGATGTTTCAAATCTGCTGACACTTTTTTTTCATCTTATTTCTAGTGATTCTTTTTTTTATTTCAATGGATTTATTTAAGAAGCCAATGATGACAAGTTTTTATTTCGGCCTGAAATGCAGATTTGGTTGATTTGCATTTAGTGTTGAAACTCATGAACTAGGACGGTCTGAGGCTTAATCTTATGTATTATTCTGTGTATTTGCCTTTTTCTGATTTTTAAAAAGCACATTTTGTGATCTTCAAGTTCATATTTTTTTCTATCTCTTTACAGTGTATGTGGATGATGAGAACAATAATTCTACAGTTATCCCTGGCTGATTGCTTGTGCTGATCAATTAGTATCTGACACAAACATTGTAGGGATCAATTATATCTCAAAATGGATTTGAAAAATTATTTTTAAGAGTTTTAACTTTTGGTGTTATTAGTTTGAATTTTTTTCGTATTGGTCCCTGTCTGATTATACTATTTGATTGCCAAATTTGCTAGAAAAGCAAATGCTTTCTAGCAAATGCACCCTTTTTCTACTCTCCTCTGTATTTTGTACTTTGGATTTGAAGAGAACTGCTACATCATTTTCATTGCGATATGCTTCCCGATCTTAAAAAAATCAAATGGATTACCATTCTGGTTTGTCATTTAAATCAATTTAAAATAAGATAGTTTAAATGGTTTTAAAACATTATTTTGTTCTATATGCTTAAGTATTTTTATTTTGAATGAATTTAAATGGTTTTAATTTAAACAAATGTCATTAAAAAGTAATTAAATGATCAATTATTTTAAAAGTTAAGTTGATGAAAATTATTTTAATTATTTACTTTGGTAGGTTTAATTTGAAAGAGGTTAAATGGTATTGATTTATTAGAACATACCTAAACGCAATGATGTGAAATGGGTTGTAACAAATTACACCCATGAAACGACAAACTTAACGGCCACTTAAGGTCATGTTGAGTTTAATAATACTACCACATAAACTAGGTATTATTCATTTAAAATTCAAAAATAATTTATCTCTTAAATCAATTGGTTTAGTGAAGATAAATTAGGATTAGTTTTTTGCTCATACTTGTTAAATTGGATGATTTGGTGCCAAATTATTATTGGTCAGTTGAAATAACTTTTATTACTTAATAATTATAGTTCAATCGGATGATTAGGTGGTAAAATCTGTTGGCCAAACCATTTAAATGAAAGAAATAATAGTATTATTGGCTACTTTAGTGCAGCCATAGACCTAGAAATTTTCGTTCATAGAGAAGGGGTTAATTATGATCAAAATCGTGGGACACATTTCGTGACCTGTGAGTTCGAGAAGAGGGATTGTACCCTAAGAAAAGGAAAGGAAATAAAATATCTCGCATATAATTATAGAGCCATGAAACTCGCAAAAGTGAAGAAATGACATTTGGAGGTCTTGTCTTAAAGACTTGATTTATTTAAACGGTTCGAATTAATCAATTTTAATTGATTAATAAACTCACATGTATGCTTTATTGCTTTATTTTTTACCATTTCTAAAAACTTTCACTACTTGGTGAATAAGTCTGAAAAAATAACATTCAGTCAAAAATACTTGGAATTTAACAAATAAGTTTAAGAAGATGATATTCAGTCAAAATTACCGTTGAAAAGTTGACTAAATTCACATGATGTCATGTTGTCACTTGTTGATGTCTGAATATCAAAATTTAGTTTTATTCGATGAATTTTAACGGTTTCGAAATTGAAATTTTTGACGTTTGATCATCGTGAAACTTTGAAGATATGTAGATCTAAGGACAAATATGTGAGTTAATATGAATTTTGATGGTCTGATTTTTAATAGAGGATTTTTCGACGTCCGATCGTCGTGAAACTTTGAAGATGTGTAGGTTTAAGGATGGAGAATCTATTCATGTGGGTTGATCTGAATTTTGATGGTTAGATTTTTACAGATCTGATGGTCAAAACTATGTTTTCCCAACAAACTTTAACACGTTTTGATGGAGGACTTTCTAACGACTGATCGTGAAACTTTCAAGACAAATAGCTGTACTTCGATTGGATCATTATCGGTTGAATTTTTACAGATCAGACTGTAAAGATCTTGTGTTCGATGATATTTCAGTGGCACACAGATTTTTTTTAGATTTAATGAGATCTTATGTTATGACAAAATGCAAAGATATTTCGTGATAATAACCCTAAATCAAATAGAATCAGGGCTCAGATTTGTTTGCAATTATGCTAATTGTTTTGTTTATATATTCAATGGAATCAAACTTCTGATTTATTGCTACTTGTTTTTATTTACCCTATCTTTATTTTCCTTCCATTAAAAGATCCGTGATATGATGTTATCATAATCTTCGAACTGATTTTCCTTTTCATTGTCTTTAATTTATGTTTCCTTAAAAACAAATTTTAAATTTCAAAGAATGTTTGATTTATTGTCTATGTAGTATTTCAGCCTTTGGTTGATTCCTTAATTAGCATTCTTTTTGTCAAGAGATAGATTCAAATCCACAACGCTTATGTTTTTTTTCCAATCATAAGAGTTCCTTTGAGTCTATGGATTACATCAATGGCGGAACTTAGTAAAGATGAGTAGGGCCTGAAGCTTTTGATTCCTTTTTTAGTTTTTAGGTTACAAAAAATAAAAAATATATTTGACCAATCATTTTCAAGCGGTCTCAATTCTTAAACTTAAACTTTTTTTTTCTCTCGCTTTTCACTCTCACTCCGTCAACTCGCAGCTTCGGCCAATTTTTCCAGTAAGTTTACATTTTTTTCTTTTTCATCTTCCACATACTCATTTATTTGGTTTATTATAAAACTCAATTTATATACTTATAGTAAATTATAATTATTTGTTTTTTGCTTTCGGTTTTTGGGTAATATATTATCTATGGATATGGAATTGCTTGGTATAATGGTATGTAAACATGTAGTTTAACTAGTGAGAGCTTGAGAGTGATGCTCAAGTTGGTAACTTCATTGAAAATTTGAAAATTTAGATTATATATAACTTTACCCAAATACCCAATAGAATCATGATTATAACTCTTGGTACAATATTTTAGTTTTTGAGAATCATTGTTTCGCCTTGGTGGGTAGACATGAAATTTTGTGATAATTGTCAATTGGTTTTTCAGTTTAATTTAGAAACAAAAATTATATATAAAGATACATTAATGGTTTTAAATGGTCATTATACACAGAAAAATTTATTTTTTTTTGGAAGTTGGGCCGATTCAACGACAATTAAACTTGGAGATTTAATTTTCATGATATTAATTTTTTTCTTTTGTGATAAACTTATTTATATTTAGTTTTATAATTTGAAACGAAACTAGTAGGTATGTTCTTTGTTTCTTTTTTTCACTTGTATTATGATTTAGGATGTAATTATTTTTATTCAAATAGTATTCATTTCTTTAGTTTAGAGTTCATGAGGTAGTTTTAGTCTGACTTAGTTTTATAATTCATAATTCATAATTCTGTTTGTCTCCTTTAATAATATCATTGATCATAATCTAAACTCACTCAATAATATGACAAATCGAGAATCACCATCTTTTGCTTATTGCTTTTCGTCGGTTACCGTTGAAGTCATCATTTCTAAGGCTCTATCGAGCTTCGCATCTCAATGCTTAAATAAGTATATTTACATCTCATGTCTCTTTATTTTAATTTAAATTAGCTTTTATTTTTTTCAATCTATGTAGTTTTGGTATATGTTAGATTTATGTATCTTTACATTTCATATCTTTATGATAAATTTTTTAAAACAAATTTGTTTGAGCTGCGAATTTTTCTCATCTTTATTGAAAATTGATTTTTTGTATGTATGTTCTTATTTTTATAGCTTAAACACATAGAACATATTATGGTTAAGAATAAGACATTGATGCACTTTTCATAGGAAAATTCACATTTGACACATAAGAAAATTCACATTCGACACATAATTTAGATTCTTGAAGGGTATCCTTCAAAGTCTCTAAAGATTGAACCCGAGAAACATTCTTCTAAATCTCCAAAGATCATATATAAAAAAAATTGCCATTAATTCTTTATAACATGACCCGATGTTATGTCCTCAAATATAAAAATATCCAGTTAACCAAAAAGATGAAATACGAAGAGCTATTTGAAAGCGAGACTTTATCAAATACATCTCTCAACATATACTCTTTTTGGACGAGAAGATTATCCTAATCAATTTCAATCTTCTTGGGTAAAATATTCCCCCTAAAAATATGTTGCATATTGCTTACTATATTATCTATTTAGCAAACTATGTGAATGTCTTGGCTCAAATGTATTTTTTGCTCTCTTTTCTATAACATAACAAATCTTGTGGTTTTAATTTGTTACAAGATAACTCTTTTAAACATTATTCATAAATGAAATGCTCTTAAAAACTCAACGATATAAAGAATTTGATCATTTGATCATGATATTTTGTACACATACAAAGATAAACGTGATTTACTATGAAAAAAATATTTAAAAAATTTGACAAATAAAAATAATTTTTTACTATCCATAAAAAAAATAAAAAATTCGTAAAAATTATTGGATGGTCTCTAAATAGTTTATAGAATTTATTGAACATCAAAATAAGTTAATCTCGCGTCCAAATGAATATAAATAACTAGTGGAGTCAACGAAAGCTCAGCCTATACGCTAATAATGCCAATCCTCTCAAATTTCTATATCCCCACTTCTCTCATGCTAAACAAAAAACCACTTCTCTTTTCTCCCATTCTCTCCTATTAAACATAACACCACCCTTTTCTCTCCAACTAACATAACCTTGAAGAGTGTTACCACATTATGAAACAAAAGACGCATTTGAAATGTCCCTCTTAGGGAAAATCTCACTATTTGTTGGTGAAAATAGAATAGTGTAATCATAATTATACACTTGTTGATGCGGTGGTCCAAGTCTAACACGAGACATGTTAATAGTTAGTAAAAACAATCACCATATGTTGTTTTAAGAACCAGTGTAACAAAGCAAATCTTTTAGTAAGAAAATGGCAGCATTTACAATTTTGGTCAAAACGAACCCAACTTTTGATAAGCAAAAATAAATCCTCAGTGGCAGAACTATTAAGAGAAACGATTACTGATTTCTATCATAAATTAAGACTTCTTTTCCTACAAGTACAACAAGTAGTTGAATACAATCCTTTACAATTACCTAAAATTACAGGAATACATGACTTCAACTTCACATAATTAAATGTTCAACCAATGCGGATTAGATAGTCCTCCATATATATTCCACTCAACAATGACCCAGCTTGGATATTATGGCAAAGGAAAGAAATTGAAGAAAATGCAGTACCCTTCATCATTTTCTTCAATCATAACTTACCATAGCGTGCACATGGACAAGAAAGAAGGACAAGATGAGAATACAGAGAAGTAGCAAAGAAAACGTGGAAGAGAACTCTCTCTTTAACCTATAATGGAAAACCGTTATTATTTTTTATTTTCCCCCACAGCTCATAAAGGAAAATTTGTGATGCATACCTGAACAATGCGTGCAAGTCCCCTATCTCTCTATCACCTACCCAATTCAAGACTTTTTAAGAGTCTATTTGATCGTGATGTAGCGATTTGTCCCATGCTTGGCCCAGTTGTCCTTAAGATCAACTGGATTTGAAAGATCATGGCCTTCAGCTGCAAGCCGACTAAGCAGTTTGTTGAAAGCACTTCCACTCATTTTCCGTCCACCGATTCGTGCATGTCGCTTGTTGGGCACTGCCGGTAGTGGATACACTGACATGGTGGTCGTGCAACATGAAGACTGCCATCCCCCATTTCCCCATTTATAGCACTGCCTTAGGACTCCAGTGCAGGAGCATACAGGTGCCGGCATGGTAGTCTCATCAAATAGAACTTGGTTAAGCCCCAGATCCTGACCCTTCCAATCAGACGTTGATGCCACTAACTGTTTGTTTAGATCATCACTCCCAACACCCATGTCCTGCCCACCCTTCCACTCATGTGACTTACCAAACATCATCTTACTCAAGTCCTCACTCTCCCTCTTAACCTTCCTTGGAGCCTTTGAAGCCTTCTTGTTAGGTGACATCACCTTTGGCTCCTTTGTTTTTTTACCCCGCCGTGACTTTGCAACCTCAGAAGCACCTGGTGATACTGGGAGAGCATCGTTAGAATGCATTTCCCTTGTACTATAAGGACCTTCACTCATGTGCGTCATGTGATGTACCTGTTGCTGTGGGTGGTGCATGTGCTTCACTCCACGTGATATTTGGCATCCTGGTGGACAAGAGGACATATTACCACTAGCCAAGGAGTTCTCACGGTACTGAAGAGTTGCAATGGCATTGTCTCTCTCCATTATGGCATTGTTTCGCTCAGCAATTGCTGTATCTCGTTGCAGGAAAGCCATGTCTCGCTCTGCAATAGCTGTCTTCTTCTCAGAAATAGCCAAATTTCTTTCTTGAATTGCTGCATCCCTTTCTGTGATGATGGCCATTACCTGTTTCATTGATGGCTGATGTTGCATCAACCACTGAAAGACAACAGAAATAAGAATATATTCATCAGACCCACGTACTTTGAGGGGAGGGGATGTTGTTACACAACCCACTCCAAAATAAGAATAAATTACTTATGTATATTTACAATTTTGAGTATTTATTATTTACAAGAAATTTCTTGGAGGTACCTGACCCTGAGCTGCTTTATATTGATCTGCTTTATGTCTTCCATTTTCACGATGCCCACCATCATCCATCTTAGATCCACGACTGGTTCAAATTTCAGTTAACAGTTTGAAACTCCACCGTAGTGCACTTTCCAGTCAATTAAGCATCACACCAATTCAAGCCTATGAATCCTGAATCTCAAAATTACGAAAACAAAATCAGAAACCCCCTCGCCGTCCCCCGACCAGTAAAAATAAATAAAAGAAAGGCTTTTAGATTATTGTTTTGAGGGCATATCTTGAACAATTTTCTTATCTTCTTTTCCTTTTTTCAGAGGAAAAAAATCACCTGTCAACCATTAGACAATAACTGAAATTTAATAGACAAGAAAGAAGATGGCACAACATTACCATAGGCAGGTAGACAACAGGACCAGAAACCAATCCTCGTGTAGATCTTACCTGCACAAAAAGAAACTATTTTGTAAATATAGATCATTAAAAGCAAGGAGCCCACCATAAAAGGGCAAGAAGCTTAAAGCTTGTGTTATGATTGTATCAAAAAGATTAAAAGACAATAGTCATAAGGTACAAGCCAACAGAGAGACATCACACTTTGCACTCACGGCTACAACTGATAAATCCTGATGCATTGCATTCATCAGGAAAACCTAAGTACTTTTTTTTTAAATAGGTTAGGCTCGGAGTTTTTGAAGAGTCTTGGAGAGTTCATATATCAGAACGTGTGAACTAATTACAATACTGCTCCAGAAGAAACATTGTTGAGAGTCCTCACTCTCAACAAAAAAGCAAGACGAAAAAAAAAGTCAGTTTGTTGATTTGGTGTTCTTGAATCTTGTCTCGTTAGGTGGCACCGACGTGGTGACCTAAAAGTTGTGGGTGCGGAGCCCTGACTTGTTCTCATGAGCTATTGTAATTTATGGGTTTAGGTTTATTTGTTTCAGATTGGATGAGGTTTGTTATTGGTATGGTTTTTTTTTTAACAAGTTGGTGCATGTGTATGTTTCAACTTGAGGGGGAGTGCTGAGAGTCCTAATTATATAAACCTAATTAGGACTCTCAACAAACATGTCCATTGCATTCATTAAGAATACCTAAGCACTTTTATTTTAAATAGGTTAGGCTCGGAGTTTTAGAAGAGCCTGGGAGAGTTCATATATCAGAATGTGCCAACTAATTACAGTGCTGCTCCAGAAGAAACATGTAATAGGATATGGGCATTGTAACTCTGGACATAGCAAGATAGCGTGCTGCCATCATGTTGAAGTCAAGTGAATCGTTATAACTCATACATAGATCTTAGTACACGTGCAATAATCAATAAATTGCATTGCATGTGGGCTAGGCCTAGGCGTAAGGCAACTGTACAATGAACGACAAGCTCTGAGTTCTGTTTTCATTCCAAAACTGGACATTTTGTTTGAAATCCTCACTGTGTACAGATGCAGCTAGAATAACCTAACATATAAAATTATACATGAAGTAGACGCAAACTGTAGAAATTGAAACAAACTTTGAAATAAAAGCGATCAGCAGTTATGATGAAGTCCAGCTGAAAAGAATCACAAAGCAGACAGACAACTTTATGAACTATGAGCCGGTATTATGAGGTTAGGACATCATGAGAGCCATAGGCCAACTAAACTTGACGGTTTCTCAAATTGCCATAACAAAAATTTAACACAATACATACAAGAGAGAATATGAAAAAAACTGGGAAAGTTAAGGATGCATGCAAACATTTACAATTATGACCTCTCCAGTTTGAGGTCAATACAAGCCTTCACAAGTGCCATGTATTAGTAGTACTACCCCCTATAATACTGAGGTGATGACCAACAGTAATACTGAAGTAATGATAATTCTACTCTAGAGTTCCATTTTGTGCATTGAACACCAACCCAGCGCCTCTTACACAAATCTTCATTCGTCTTCAAATTTGAAGTGACTATTACAAGACAGATTATTTTCTACCTAGTACCTTCAACAGGATCACGCCGTCTGATTGTCATGCTCTCCATTCCAATAGCACAGTTCTACCACCTTCGAATTCAATATAAAATATGCCATGACTTTGACTAATGAAGTCAGAATTAAAGTTTCTTGGCTTAGATTCTGATGGTTTGCACATGTAGATCAAGATCTCTTTATAGTCCACGCAAATCACCAAATCATCTCGATTGCTTTCATCTTATAAATATAAAACAACGACAGTATAACATATTTAATGACGCTTAATCGCCCAGAACAACATCCAATCTTATTCATTACCATTACATGTCAATTCTTCCACTTTCCAGATTTGTTTGTGATACCAAGATAACGTGTGAAAACAAAAATATTCTGGTTTTAGTAAACAATGCAATGACTCTCCTGCCAATCACAATTTAGTTGGCTTGGCTAAAAGGCATTTTATCCAATCACATTGGTTATATTCCTAGCTGGCTAGCACAAACAAAAGGTTTATAGTTCAGCTTTTAACCAAAGCCTGACCTCCCCATTCTATCCTAAGCGATCAGTCTGTATAGCTCAGGAATCAGTAAGTTTCTTTTTTTCTTTTTTTGCATAACAGTCAACATGTTCCATATTAAAACTTAAGCCTTGATCGCTGCCAATCAAAAAGCCGATTACACTCCCCATTCCAAACTTCGTTCCTTCCTTTTCTGAAATCAATAATCTTAAGACCTCACCCACATTTTCCCTACTTCCATCATCAAATGCCCTCTTAGGACTTTCAAAACAAGTCTCATAATTTATCCTTTTTTTGTGGAAATGAAATGATTTAACCATAACTTCCAGGAAATACAAAGCAAAGCCCTATTCATGACGCAATGAAAGCTCAAGTCTCCATACAGGGCTATAGCCTTACAAAAGACGAAACTTCTAAGCACAAATCAGATGCCCCGTTATCAACATGAAATCAAAATCAACAAAAGATCTATTTCTTCTGCTAGTGAAACACTCAAATTGATTCTAGTTAAACACCCACCCCCCACCCAAAAAAAAAAAAAAAACCCACACACAAACTCAAAAACATCCGATCCTTATCCTAAAGCCAAAATCAATAGCTCAGAGTTCATCTCCCTAGCAGTCTTAAGAAACCGCAACATATAATAACAGCACTAAAACCCTAGAAATCAAAAGCCCCGAGATCATCGAAGCAAGCTCCACTTGAAAACAAAACACCAACCACAGCCAAAATTAAACAAAAGGAAACACCAAAACAAGCTAAAATTGCCTTAAAATGTACTGACAACACACTTCAAGTAATAATTAACAAGAACGTTATACTCGATTATGGTAAGTATAAAGAGACAACCATGGTCAAATAAAGTAAAAAATAACAGAGAAAAAAACAGCCGAAAAAGAGAAAGAAAGAAAGTGAAGTTTACCAGCGAGGGCGAGAGAAGAATCAGAGTAGTCAGAGACAGACTGAAGCCCTAATTGTGGGATGAAAAATCTGCTTGGAAGGAAATGTAGTGGAAGAGAAAGAGGCAAAAGAAGATTTTTTCTGTACCTTTTTCTATTCGGGCTTTTTACTTGTCTATGTCTACGTTTTTTCTACTGCTCTTTCTCTCTCGTTTTACACGTGTTTCTGGGCAAAAACTAATGGTACGTTTGGTTATTAATTTTTTGTTTTTAATTTTTAAAAACTGTCTTTGAAAATAAAAAATAAAAACAATTTTATGATATTTTTTAAAAAAATATATATTTAAATAACTATTAATTGATAACTGTTTTTAAAATAAAAAATAATAAAATATTATTTGAATAATTTTATTTTGAAAACTATTTTGATACACTTTGTGATTATTTTTAGTTTTGAGTTTAATTTTAAATTTTATATTAATTTTATTTCTCATATTTATGAAATACTTAAAAATTAATATTATTTTATTTTTAAAATTTTAATATTTTTTATATACTATGAAAGAAGAATGAAACATAAAAATGAACACTAATTTTAGGGTTATTTTTTAAAAATTATGTCAGAAAATACAAATTTAAAGTTTTCTCAAATTAATTTTTAAAAATTGATTCTTTAAAAATTATTTTAAAAAATTATTTTTAAAAACTGTGTACCAAACATAAAAAATAATTTTCAAAAACCGAAAAACTCGTCTTCAACTTTTGTAGATCTAGGAGCGCGAATATGGAGAGACCGACTGTAGTGAGAGGCAATGAACTCCCACTTCGTTGGTCGTTCATATTGACAGCTGTTTCGAAGTTATGTCTGATGAAATTTTTTAAGGGCTCTAGGTTTTTTAACTTATTTTCAGTAATTTACCTTTTTTTTGTTTTTTTCTCATGTTGAGTGTTTATGTAAAACCTGGGTATTTTAATCGTCTCTCATACGTTATCATTTCGTATATCTTTTAATTTTAATGATTTACGATTTGATACTAACTTTAGCAATGAAAGGATAAAATGGGAGATGATAGAGTGGCGTCCAACCTGCACCACATATCTAGTAAGTTGGCGTTTTAACCATTGAGTTGGTTAATTCCTGTTACAATTTGATCCAACTATATTGTCTTAAAATGTCAAATCTCATAAATATAGATATAAAAAACAGAACCCATCCATGGACGATTCTCCCATCTTTCTTACTTTCTATCATTTTCCTCTTTTCTTTCCTTTATCAATTTTTATGTAACGATTTATTTCTAGTTGATTACCTCTGAGATAATATTATCACGTTTTGTTATCCCAATATGATATATTCATGTAATAATTAAAAATAAATATATCAATTGAAATAACTATTACAATCAAATTCTCAACTCATTTTAGAGGAGATACATCATCTTTCTCCTATAAAAAATAAATATAAACAGTAATATAAAATGCATGAAAATTACAATTTTTTCAAAAAAAATCTTTTATCTTTTTTTCAGTAGTCTGAAGATGTTAATCACAAGACTTACATAAAGTAATTTACTCACTTTAGGTATCAACTCTAAACTCTATCGATCATGCCTGCTATTTGAAATATTTCAACAATGAGGAGTGAGCTTCACAAACTCAGTGAATTAAATTTATTAGAAATACTCGATTTGTATACTTCTAGTTATGTTCAAATGATTCCAAAAAGTCATGTTTTTCAGTTAGAAAGACATGGTTTTTTCAGATTTAATGGGAGTCTTACAATCATATCTGATAGTTTTTAATGGACCAAATCGTGTCTGTTTAAAAAACATTTAAAAAATATGACACATTTCTGTTTAGATCACAACCTATAAATTTAAATCATACCCTTTAGATTTAAATCACACATTATAAATCACAACCTTTAGATTTAAACTAATACATTTTGGGTTTTCAAACAATCATTTAATATCATTTTAAATTTTCTAACAATCCCCCACTTGTTTAAAAAATCAATTTTGAAAAATACTACCACAATATCTCTGAGTTTTGTGCGTGTAGACTGAGGTTTCAACCCAAGAGGGAGTGAATTGGGTTTTAAAAACTTTTGCGGATTAAACACAAGTTTATAAAACAGATAACACAACAAGCTTATAAATAAATAAGATGTGCTGTAAATAAAGAGTTTAAGGAATAAATGATGCAAATTCAGTTTATAGTGGTTCAGCAATATCGGAATCGTTCCGATCCTACGTCCATTCACTTCAATGAACCTCCTTGAAATAATCCACTAAGAAACTTAGTCGTGCAACTTCACGGGTGTTGCACAAACCTTACAATCCATTCCTCTTAGAAGCAACCCCTTCTTTTTGGAAGCAAATCCCTTCCTTTCGAAAGCAAAATCTCTTTACAATAAATACTGTAAAGAAAACACTAGAGAGACAACAATGAAAGCTTGTACAACTGAATAATCTCTCTTTTTCTAGGTAAAGCTTGAAGAATGGCTCAACAATCAATTTTTCAAAGCTTTTTGTGTATCAATGAATAAAAACGTGTTTGAATGTGTAATCCCCCCTCTTAAAATGCTTAATAGAGCGAGTTTATATAGCCTTGATGTAATATGCCCGTTTGTAACTAATTTGGTACGTTTTGGTACAATTTGTGCTGAATTCTCGCGTCTCTACGGTCATATTTTTTAAACTACCAGTCGATTGAGTCTTAGTACCAGTCAACTGGGCCCTCTTTAAAAATCACATCTTTAAGGCTATTGAAGGTACCAGTCGACTGGGTTGTTCTTACCAGTCGACTGGGAACTTTCTGTCCAAAACACCAATCGACTGGTATTAAGCATCCAGTCGACTGTGGACACACTGTCCAAAACACCAGTCTTCTGGTGTAAGTACCCAGACGACTGGGTTGCCTTTCAAACCAGTTTTTCATTTTTTTAACAGGTTATGATTTTAAAACATTAGTTTTTACAATGTTTTTTCAAAGTGAGCCATTGGACAAGCTAATTACCAGAACAAATGAGATTTACAACTTGTTTAAATACCTTATCCTTATACTAGAACTTCTATCTTGATTTGATGATTGATTCGGGTCGAGTTCTTGCATCTTGATCCTTAGTTGAATACTCTTATTGCTTAATACACTTAGATAGCATTGTTAGTATAATAAGAGTTGTGTTTTGTCATCATTAAAATATAGGTGAGGGTCAACAGTGTGCATATTTTTCGATTTAAAATCTTCTATTAATGTAAATAACTCAAAGTCATATCGAAATGAATGGTGTTTTTTAAATTAAACCAACATTCCTATGTGATACAACCGGAGTCACCATTTCTCTTATTTCGGTGAGAATTCATTTTCACTTAGCATTATTATGGCCATGTGTTACATCCTGATTTCATGAACTTCAAGAGAGCAAACCATAACTCTCTATAAGAAGCGGCACCACTCCTTCGTTCATATAGGTGAAGTTCTTATTGCGTTTCCATTACTATAACACATTTTATAACTTCATTAAGAGTTTAACTCATCCTCTAAAATGTAACGAACGATATCGTCTTTCTCAATTATGGGCCAACTTTGTGACAATATCAACAGTCAATCACAATAACTTGTTATTACCCATTAAAACCTAAGACTAGTGGTCTACTAACATTAGGTTGGGTTGCCATTACTGTTGGCTTTTAAATGGTTTAAACCCCATCTCTCTAGATGTATTATTTACTAGGTCTTTTGCGAGTACCTTAGTAAGTGGATCAGCCAAGTTCTTACTTGACTTTACGTAGACAATTGTAATGATACCATCTTGTATCAATTGTCTCACATACTCATGTCTAAGACTGATATGTCTAGACTTACTATTTAAGGTACCTTTTACAAAACTTCATGACCACAAAATTTATTTCTAACAATAAATTTCTAATTAATCCATTCAATATTTTTTATTTAACTTTGTTTATTTAAATTCCATCGAAGTGCATTAATAAGGCAGACAATTTTCATCCAACAATTGTGGTTTATTTCTCACCCGAAGAGAATATTTATCTTGTTGTTGTCAGCCTTGATTGAGACCTTATCATTGGTATTAGAGCTAGGTTAACAATGGCATCTAACAAAGAAAGGATCGAGAGTTTAGAAGCAGGGCTTGGCGGACTTCAAGATGGCATGAGTCGAATGGAACTTGGTGTTGTTGACAAGTTACACAAACTAGAAAAAACTATCAATAGGTTGTCCGAAGCTTTATTCACAAACAAAGAAGGATCCAACAACAACAATAATAGCCGAAATTGTTACTCTCGTGCCAATAGGGAGGAAAATAGAGAGGATACAGAGGGGAATCGACAAGTTTTTTCGTCTAAAATGGCTAAGCTCGAGTTTCCAAAGTATTCCGATGACGATCTAACAGAGTGGTTCAACCGCGTTGATCAATTCTTTTAGTTTCAAGGCACTACTGAAACAAAAAAAAAAGTATCTCTGGCATCATTCAATCTTGAGGGTGAAGCCAATCAGTGGTGGCAGTGGCTACGATAAGCTTACAAAGAGGAAGGTAGAATTGTGACATGGTCAATTTTTGAGGAAGAACTGTGGGCTCGATTCGGACCTAAGGAATGCGAAGATTTCGACGAGGCATTATCACGGGTTAAATAGATGGGCTCCCTGTGAGATTACCATAAAGAGTTTGAAAGATTAGGCAATCGAGTACATGGTTTGACGTAGAAGGCGTTGATGGGGACCTTTATGGGAGGTATCAAGCCTAAGATTGTAGAAGGCATTAGGATGTTCAAACCAAATTCACTTAAAGAAGCCATTAGTCTTGTACGCATAAGAGAAAACCAACTTTTTCGCCAACGAAATTTCACCAGACCACCTTAATTCAACCGACCGCAGCTGGACTCTCCTATCCCAACTAGATCCAACGTAGCACCTACGGTGAAACGTCTATCTTGGGAAAAAATGCAGAAAAGACGTGCTTAAGGTTTGTGTTTAAATTACAATGATAAATTCACTGCGGGCCGTAAATGCTGAGGACCACAACTCTTACTGCTCAAAGGATGTTCTGGCGAAAACGGTATTACACTAGAGGACATTATAGGCGACACAACAGAGGATACCGTACCAGACTTCCAATTCGAACCAGAAATATCATTACATGATCTGACTGGGTGGTCGACCTCTAGAACTATGTGAGTCACGGCCAAGATAGGACACCATGAAGTTGTTGTACTCATTGACAGTGGGTCTACCCATAATTTCATAAGTGAAAAAGTGGCTAATTTGCTGCATTTACTAGTAATTCCCACCGAATCACTTACTGTCCGAGTGGCTAATGGAAATCGACTACCGTGCCAAGGAAGATATGAACAAGTACATGTTCTTCTTCAAGGCATTCTCGTTTCCCTTACTCTATATTCCTTACCATTAACCGGTTTAGACTTGGTATTGGGTATACAATTGCTGGAGTAATTGGGGTCAGTTGTCTGCAATTGGAAACAAATGACAATAGAGTTCCAATGGGAGAATTAAGCTCGAAAATTACAAGGCACTGATACGCAAACCATTCAATCTGCATCTTTGAAGGCGGTTATTAAAGAAGTGAGACAAGGAAGTTCAGCTTTTGCAATTTTCTTACAGTCATTGGTGGAAGTGTCACAGCTACATGTTCACACAGACATGCAACATATATTGGAGGCCTATGCTAATATTTTCCCAGAACCGACACAGCTACCTCCGATAAGAGAAGTTAACCACTGTATTACCCTTAAAGAAGGCACCAAACTAGTCAATGTACGACCCTACAGGTATGCTTATTTCCAAAAAGCTGAAATTGAAAAACAAGTTCTTAACATGTTAAAATTGGGGCTTATCAAACCTAGCACCAGTCCATTTTCATCTCCTGTTTTACTGGTTAAAAAGAAAGATGGTACCTGGCCTTTTTGCACTGATTGTAGAGCTTTTAATGTCGTTACTATTAAAAATCGATTTCCCATTCCCACGGTCGATGACATGCTAGATGAACTTCATTGGGCAACTTACTTCACAAAATTGGATCTAAGGGTCGGCTACCATCAGGTTCGAGTACATTCCCCAAATATTCCTAAAATTGCTTTTCATACTCATAATGGTCATTATGAATATTTAGTTATGCCCTTTGGCCTTTGCAATGCACCATCTACTTTTCAGGCTATTATGAATTCCGTATTTCGCCCTTAACTCCATAAATTTATCTTAGTCTTTTTTTTTATGACATTTTAATTTATAACCCCAATTGGATCATACATCTTGAACATGTTCAACAAACTTTGGAAATTCTAAGGCATAACAAATTTTTCATTAAAGTTAGCAAATGTGCATTTGGCCAACAAGAATTAGAGTATTTGGGCCATATTGTTACTTATCAAGGAGTAAAGGTAGATCAAGCCAAAATTAAGACAATGCTCAATTGGCCTAGACCTACTAATATTTCGGAATTACGTGGTTTCTTAGGTCTTACAGGTTATTATAGGAAATTTGTCCGCCATTGTAGCATCTTGGCTCAACCCTTCACCAACTTCTTAAAGAAATAAAATTTTGGATGGATAGATGAGGCAGATGTTGCCTTCCATTCCCTAAAAAATGCCATGACATCCACTCCTACTCTTACTATGCCTAACTTTAATGAACCCTTTGTTATTGAATCTGATGCATCAAGTGACGGGATTGGCGCAGTTCTAACTCAACAACAAAAACCAATTGCCTTTATGAGTTGGGCCTTGAGAATTTCATAACGATCATGGTCTATATATGCTAGAGAGATGTTAGCCATTATTGAATCAATACGAGTTTGGCGACCATACTTGTTAGGCAGGAGGTTCTACATGCAAACAGACCAACGTAGCCTCAAATATTTGTTAAAGCAACGTAGAGGTGCACCAAAACAGTAAAAATGGGTGGCCAAGCTTTTTGGATATGACTATGAAATACACTACAAACCAGGCTGAGAAAATTCAGCAACATATACCCTCTCCCAGGTTCCTAGAAGCCCAATTTTTAATGTCTTGTCTATTCTGCAGGTCCACTTGTTGGATGAAATTAAAGCTGTAGTTGTTGGACATTCCTATATGGAGAAAGTTGGCAAATTAGCTGCCGAAAAACCAGGAGCTCCTTATGCATGGCGAAATGGATTGGTTTTCTACAAAAATCAGGTGGTGGTGCGTCTCAACTCCCCTATAGTTGACCAACTATTGAAAGAATTCCATGATTCGCCACTTGAAGGCCACTCCGGTGTACTGTGAACATTCAAGCGACTTTTCTAACAATTTTATTGACCTTCTATGTATCGGGTGGTACATAACTACATTTCATTATGCAATGTTTGTCAACAAGCCAAGGCTTCAACATTAGCGCCGGCGGGTCTCCTCCAACCACTACCTATTCCATGCCAAGTATGGGACGATATAACTATGGATTTCATCGAAAGACTTCCCTCATCCAACGGCAAAAATACCATCTTAGTTGTTGTGGATCAACTTAGCAAGTCTGCACATTTTCTGGCTTTGGCTCATCCATTTATAGCAAAAACAAAGGCTGAAAAGTTTGTCGACGGTGTGGTTAAGTTTCACGGAATGCCTAGATTAATTATCAGTGACCATGATCCAGTTTTCATAAGCCACTTTTGGAGAGAATTCTTCAAGTTATCTGGAACTTAATTGAAGATGAGTTCAGCCTATCACCCTAAAAAAGATGGACAGTCAAAAGTTATCAATAGGTGTGTGGAACAGTATCTACGTTGCCTGGTCCATCAACAACTGCGAAAATGGAGTTCTTTTCTTCCGTGGGCAGAATTTTGGTATAACACAGCTTATCACGCCTCCACAGGGATGACAACTTTTCAAGCATTGTATGGTCGGCTACCTCCAACTATTCCTCACTAACAAGTTGGCCACTCTCTAGTCCATGAGGTAGATCAATAGCTATTGTCACGAGATGTTTTGCGGCGCCAATTAAAGAACAATTTGCATACCACTAGTAATCGAATGAAGCAAGTGGCTGACTCTAAACGGTGCGACATCAAGTTCCAAGAAAGGGATTTAGTTTTCTTAAAACTACATCCTTACTGGCAACAAACAGTTTTTAAACGCTCATCTAAGAAATTAGCAAGCCGATTCTATGGGCCGCATCTAATTGAGAAACATATTGACAAAGTGGCTTATCAACTCAAGCTACCAGAAGGGTCCCGTATCCATCTTGTTTTCCATGTCTTTTTACTTAAGAAGAAATTAGGTGAGTCATGTACGACAAGTACCAATTTACCACCTATTACTGATGAAGGGCAGGTTGTTATGACTCTAGAAGCTATTTTGAAAACTTGTTGGATTAAAAACGGCTCTCAATTTGTTGAAGAGAGTCTAGTTAAGTGGCATGGATTTCCTGTAAAAGACACTACATGGGAAAACACTGTTGAGCTGCGGGAGAGGTTCCATAACATGGACCTTGAGGACAAGGATCTAGTGAAAGAGGTGGTTTTGATAAGCAGCCACGTCGTTCCTACCGTCTTCCTAACCCAAACGAAAAGTACGTGGCATAAGAGTGGAGCTGATCCAAATTCTGTTACTAGTCTATTGCGGCTATGTGGGAGAACTGGTTTAGTTCCAACGTTCATATGCTTAGGAATAGGACAAAGTTTGTTGCATTTGTCTATTATTTTGCATTTGTTGTTGAAGTCTTTTATTCGCAGTTATGGTCGTAAATTTAGGAGAAGTTGTTGAACTTTGTTTATTTAAATTCCATCGAAGTGCATTAATAAGGCAGATAATTTTCATCCAACAATTGTGGTTTGTTTCTCACCCGAAGAGAATATTTATCTTGCTATTAGCAGCCTTGATTGGGACCCTATCAGATAAGTTTGTCAAACATTTGAAATCAAAGTATTTGGAAACTAAATACTTGTCTTTTTCCCCCCGCTTTGTAATTGTATTTAAGAGCATTTCAAATATCACGAGTCAATTTGATGTTTGTGAACAGATCGTATAAGCAGTTTGATAATGTATTCAGCATATGCCCACAGGCAACAAACTTAAAAGATCAAATATGGACGTTTTAACTTTCAGAGACCCAATAAGAACATAAAGCAAACTAAAATGATTAAAAATGGAATTTACTCTAAATACAATTATATATCAAGTTTTTAAAACATGTCATTCTCTTCCAAACTTTCAAATAAAATTACAAATGCATTACATAGTGCACACAAACATTAATAAATTTACGAAATTAAGTTAAATGATGACGTAACATCATATTTTTGTGGTTTAATTCAAAAAGTAACTCATACGTAAGGTTTCATCGTGTTGAAAGAAGGACAATTCCCATGATTTTCAGTAACTATTTTAAACGGTGAGATGCAAAGAAACCAAATAAAAAAGGATGTAGTAATTCAATTCAAGCTAATGGAAAAATAAATTACAGCACGTATACGAAAACTATGTTCGTTACAATTTTTCCGGTTGCAAACTTCATTGATAACTCATCGTAACTTTTTTGATAATTTTAATTTTTTTTATTAATAATAAAAATTTAAAAAGTTTTCTCATTTCAAATCACATTGTGATTTATTTGATGGATGAGAGGATATCAAATAATCTAAAAGTTATCATCTCTCATCAAATCTCTCCCTTAAAATATTTACAATCTTCCACATTTATTTATTTTGGTAATTCAACTTAGAAATTGAAAATCCTAAAAAGGAAAAAAGAGAAATTAAAAGGTGCAACCAATTCAAGCAATGAGATTTGAACTAGTCATTGTTGAAAATCACCGTAGAGATTGTCAATTTAGTACAACGCGGTTCTTCTTTAGCTGAGTCAAGTGAGTTAACTTCGATCTGTTCACTCACAAAAGAAACACAACTCGGCCACGCTGGCGATCCGTGCCTATCAAAAAAACATCCAATCAGAGACAATCACGCCCTTTCAAAATGCTAAGTTCTCTCCACGACACACACAATGCCGTTGAAGAGTCTTCTAAAACCGACCTAACCTCCTTTTTCTCCTATATAAACCCCTTTTATATGGGACAATAATTCACGTTGACATCTCGATTTTCGCTTCTACATTCCAAGATCCAAACCCTAATTTCTTTAACCTCCTTAGTTGGTCATTCTTCAAAGGTAAGAGGAATCTATCTACGTTAATTTTTCTCTTGGGTTTTCTTCTGATTTGATTAGAGGCTTTTTTCGTTTCAGACATCTGATTTGAGTTGAGTTGTCTGGTTTACGATTTTGCAGTATCGTTGGTTTTTCTTTTTGTGTTGATCTGAGAAAAGATGGCTCGTACGAAGCAAACCGCTCGAAAATCAACTGGTGGAAAAGCTCCAAGGAAGCAGCTCGCCACAAAGGTATGTTGTTCCGTTGGGATTTTGATTACCTGTTTGGTTCCTCGGAAAGGTGTGTATCGAAAACACCACGGGTAGTGATTTCATTATTTGAATTTTGTTAAACGCCTTTGAAAGGGAATTTTTTTAAATAAAATTTGCTGATGTATTTTCCTTCGAAGCAAAACATATTCTAGGGTTTCCAAGATATTAGAAATAGACTTATGAATATGAGAAATCAGTTCTGATTGATAGCAATAAATGTAGGCTGCAAGGAAATCTGCTCCAACCACTGGCGGAGTCAAGAAGCCTCATCGCTATCGCCCTGGAACTGTTGCTCTTCGGTAATTTTTTTATTGTTCTTAACGCAATGACATGACCATATGTTTGTGTCCTAATTTTATGATTTAGTCTCAAAGCCTAACGTGAACTGGGTTCATTGTGGAACAGTGAAATCCGAAAGTACCAGAAGAGCACTGAGCTTTTGATCAGGAAATTGCCGTTCCAGCGGCTTGTTCGTGAAATTGCTCAAGATTTCAAGGTATAATTTAACATCAATTCCCGTCTCCTGTGAATGTTATCGAAAATAAAGTGTCAAATATTGTTTTTTTTACAGTTCTCACGCCTTAACGTGGAATTGTGTTCTGCTAGTAAGAAATTTTATTTTGGGTTTGTTATTTTTACCAGACGGATTTGAGGTTCCAGAGCCACGCCGTTCTTGCTCTTCAGGAGGCTGCAGAGGCTTACCTTGTGGGTCTGTTTGAGGACACCAATCTGTGCGCTATCCACGCCAAGAGGGTCACCATTATGCCCAAGGATATCCAATTGGCCAGGAGGATCCGTGGAGAGCGTGCTTAATTGGTTTAATTTGTAATAGTAATTTGAGTCTTTTTGGGGAAAGACTAATATAGTGACCAGGTCGTCTTTTAAGTAGTTATCTTCCTGTAAAGGAGAATGGATAATCAGAATAGTTAAGCCTTTTTTTGTTGAAGCATTTGGTAGATTGGGAATTGATGAAACTGTGGATGACCCTTTCGTTTCAGTAAATTCATAGTTTTATTCTTCGTAGTGTTGATCTGTGGATTGGTTCGTTTTTCATGGTTAAGCTTTTATGTTTGGTAGATTGGAAATTGATGAAACAAGACCCTTTCTCGTTTTAGTAAATTAGTATTTTGATTCTTTAGTTTTGATATGCGGATTGGTTTTAATGCATTTTTCTTCCATTCCAATCTGTTTTCAAGTCTTTCCTTGTCATGTTGAATGAATTGGAGTGTTCGTGATCTTAAATTTGATTTGTTTGAATATTCTGTTCTTGCGGGTTGGATTCGTCAATGCTTAATGCCCCCTGTGCATGTCAAACTAAAGAATGGCTTTGGTTAATTTTTTTGGGTTGCTTTCAAGTTGGAGTCTATTTTTGTAGCTAACTTTATTTTTTGGAAGTTATTAAAAAATAATTAACTAATTGATATTTTATTGTTATTTAATGATAAGATTTAATTAAATTTTTGATAAATTAAAAAAAAGTAACCAAAAGTTACTTTTCACATGTTCGAGGTATGAATATAGTTTACGTGGAGCATTTACAGCCAGCGTTTTTTTAGAGGCGGAGGTGGAAGTTGGGAAATCTGTACTTGTGATCCATCTACACCGACAGTTAAATATCCGACTGATTTCTTTCTTTCTTACTTCTTTTTTCTTTTTTATCTACCGCTAAAATTTTTCAAACCCCATTTTGGTTGATAGGGTTTATTTTTTTTTATCGTTAAATTTGACTTAAGTTATATAAGTACCAAACAATGTTACTATTGCATGCAATTTGATTACAAAATATTAGAGAAGATATGAAATTATAACTTTTTTATTCCCAATTAGTAAGTATTTAGTTAAAATTGTTAATTTTTTATAAGCGATTATTTTTTATGATTGGTTAAAATTTACCCATTGTTGTAGCAGAAAAGAGAGTTTATTTTTTTATTTTGCCGTGAAAAAAAAATAGAGAGATGGCTTGACAATTGTAAAGGTTATTTTAGGTATTGTTGCAAAAAGTTGAACCTCATTCGATTAATGGGTTCTAAAATTGAGATGGAGATTGGTTTGACAAATGTTTATATGATGTAAGGTTATTTTAGGTATTGCAAAAATTTGAATCTCATCCAGGTTCTAAATTGAGATAAGAAGAGGGGTTTTGTTAGGTCTATTAATAGCACTCTTCAGGGGACAGGTTAGAAAACCTTTCTTATTTTTAGACTTGTGGGTAGTCACCGTTATTTACTTTTATAAAAGTAACAAATAATATAATAAATAAGCAGTGATATCATGAAATCGAGCTTATGATCGAAAAAATTTAATAATAATTATGAAAAAATTTAATAATAATTATTTTGATATAATTATTATTTAATTTTTTTTATAATTATCAGTAATTTTTTTTTAATTTTATAAATGAAACCGATTCAATGGTATCAAGACTTCGTAATAAATTATAAATTTCTTTTCAAAGATAGTTTTATGGTGTATTTAATGGTTAATATTTAAAGATATTTCATATAAAAATAGTTACTACAGTCATAGATATCTATTCCCACACTTTCAATAACATTTTAATTTAGCTTCATTTGCACTAACCTGCCAAAATTGTCTGGAAACCATTTTTTTTTCCACACATTTTTAGATTTGGAGCAGAGCTTTTTGAAGCAACCCTTTAGGAAGCCTACTGGGTTTTCTTGTAAGCGAACTTGGCCCATAATAACCCTTTGTTAAATCTACTACTTCTTGACTTTTAGTTGATCCCATGAAGACCATGAGCAAATTGTTGGACCATTAAGAGAAGATCTAAAATATTAACCAGAGTCCATGGAGATTTCTCATCCGTGGCAAATAGCCTGCTTCAAGGCTTCCACTTCTAGTTCTATAAATGTACATCTCATATTAGCTTCTAATGAACCATGGCTACAGTGAAGTGAACTAGGCCTACTAATAAGAAGCAACTCTAGCCCACATGTCCTCTAAGATATCAATCCTAATGAAATCAGCAAGGCCCACATGCACTGGGCCAAATACTTTTGCACTTCCATCTCTTGTTTTGTTTTGCATTTGAGAGGGGGTGAGGATTGTTTGCTGCACAACTAATAATTTAATGGAATGAATGATGCAAGGTGATAATATTTTGGGAAAGAGAGAATACTAATGTCAAAATAATTTTTATTAATAATCAATATATAAATAATTTTTAGTAACCAATAATATGACGACATGTAACACCTTCCAAGGGAAAAAAAGGTAATTTTATGAACATAATAGAGTAACCTATCAGATAATTACACGTGACAAAGGGTAAAACGAGGACATTCCAACCTACGAAAACCGTCCTATCAAAACACTTCAGCCTATGACAACCTTAATTCTACTATGATACTAACACTCTGTTTGGTATGAACTGAAATATAGAATTCAGTTCATTTTCAAATGAATCAAAACTAAAATTCATTTACGAATAAAATGACATTTAATTTTCAAATGAACTGAAACTAGAATTCATTTTGCAAACGAACTTAAATGAATTTTCATGTTTGGTATAATTTTACTAAACACTAGAATTGAATTGAATTTTTGGTTTGGAATCAATTAATAATTGAATTCATTTGATAAGTTTTACTTAAAAACCCTTAACATTTGTAAATGATTTTGTGATATTTAATAGTTTTTTTTCTCTTTCATGACATTTTTTACTTGTGTTTTTTACACTAGAAAGACAAAAAAATTTACTACTCAATATTGACCATAATATAGCAAAACAAACAAAAATATTAATTCACACAGTACAAATATATTATAATATAGCAGCTATACAATTTCAGTTATAAGAAATTGATTTACACAGTACAAAAGTCCCTTTCCATTTTCAATATAAAATGAAAATAAGGACAATTTCAATTTATCTTGTAAAATACGAAAAGCCCAACAAGTAATCTGACGAAAAGATAGATTTTGATGACATTTTACTATAGAGAGATAAGAGAGATGGAGATGAGAGAGACCCGTAAATAAATATAAGACTTCATAAAAAGGATAAGTTTGTTATTTTAATTTAAACAAGCTCAAGACTAGAGTTCATTTGCAAATTCTATCAATTTTGGTCCAAGGTTTACTCAATTATACTAGAATTCATTTGGAAATGAATTCTGCACTTTTGTTGCTAAACTAAATATGTGACCAATTCATTTGTAAATGAATTTTACAATTTATTAATAAACCAAACACAATTGCGTGTAAAATTTAAATGAATTCCATAAAAACTATGGAATTCATATAAACCAATCGGAGTGTAAGTATTGATTACTTTCCTAATTGGACTATGCTTCAAAACTATATCAAAGAAGCTCTCATTATTATAGTTACTCACAATTCTCACATTTTACAGCTGTTTAGCTTTCTTGCTCTCTATTCTCTAGCCTTCAAATCACTAACTTAAACATTAAAGAGTTTTTCGCGATTCTTTAAGGTTTCTTCTGTCTTTGTGTACGAAACATCCGTTCGTTCGCTTGATAGACTTTCGATATCAACATATACATAAATGACAGTCATACTCGAGAACCTCAATTTTACTCCCTTTATCATTGAACTAAAGTTTCATTGATTTTCTTTATTTTTTAATCCGTAATCAATAATCAATATAAAAATTAGATAAACAATTCATGTTATTCATAGAGGAAGATAGAAAAGTCCAACCAACTTAAAGCGGAAAAGTCTTATCAGTTGGCTGTAGGAAAGCCGAATATTCACTAGCATGTATCGCAACGCGGTGTTTTTGACCGGATATTTAGTAACATGCACTATTTTGTTTTAGTAGTGAGTTGTGGATTGAATGAAATCCTTACGGAAACAGACCCGTGAACTTAGAAATTTTTAAGTTGTCGATTAGCCCGTGACACTAGCAGCCATTGCATACAGCATGCAATTTGCAAAAACTGTTTACCCGAATCTGTCATTTATAGAAAAGCTTCCGTTCTCTTTCACATGAACGCCGTATTAAAGGCATTCCCCACTATAACATAATCTCAATTCAAATATAGATGGTGTAAATTATTAAGATAAATCGAATAAATAATCTACATACGGATAAAAAACGAATCTAAGATTTTACAGTTTTAATGTCTCAACTTTAATATTTTTATTAATGAACCAAGATTTTATCGACTTGGCCATTATGCCATCATCATCTTTTATTATTTGTACTTGTTTATTGCATCTATTTTACGTCGCAAGAGTAGTTAGTGTAGGTCACATTTAACGTAACTGAAGCATCTCAATCCTGTGTCTTTCATCCGTATGACATTAGTAGTTATGATGCTTCAATCACAACGGACACTGACAAAACTTTTCATGAATTTTAATTAATTTAGACTCATTTTTCTTAATAATTGTATTCCTCCAAACAAAAAATTTTGTAGTTTTTTTTCCGTCGTATTCTCTTTATTTTTTCTGAAAAAAAAGAGATCGATTAAATTTATAAATTACACAATGAAAATTGATTCTCCCATATAATTTCTCTCTTTCATTCTTAAAGTAAACTCAATTGAGTGCGATGTTGATTATTTTTCGTTGTCAATAATCTTCGAAAGAAATGATCTCTTTGGCATAATGAAAATTTTCTTGTTGCTTGACGTATAGGGCTGCGTTTGGAGTTTGAATAGCCTTACATTTGCCAACTATTTGGCAGCAACTATACAAATTGCCTCGTCTTTAATCAATTCTGATTGTGATTTTTGTGATAATGCAATACTTCAATTTTGGACACATATATAGTACAAATATGTGAAGGAAGAATAGCCGAATAAGTAGACTTAAAAATGAATCATTATGAGATTCAATTCAATCATTCTAGCTAATCTACAACATGCATCAATCAACAAGAAAACTAAAGAAAGCCCAATCCTCAAGAAGACATAAAAAAATTCAGGTTGAGGGAACACTTGATCATATTCGTTAATTAACAAACATATCATGGTTAGTTTTTGGAAAGTTATGTTACCTAAACTTGGGTATAAATATTAGACACGGACACGTGTCTTAGTATTAGACTAGTCTGTTGGGATCCGACATTAGTATAATAAGATAAAATAAAGAGTTAATGTAACATAATTCTAAAGAAATATCAATTATTTGCAAACTATATATGAACATTGATAAATAGTTACTTTGTAGTCCCGATCTCACAGTCTAGTTCTTGTGGTAATAACCACGAGTTTGACATATTTACATAACTATTTTTGTTAATATATTTTTTAAAATATTCTATGACGTGCTTTAGTACCGTTAAAAAATATTCACGTGTGAATAAAATTAGACGTGAAGAAACCTCAAATTGAAAAAAAATAGATAATAAAATAATTCACGAGCTTACGTTTTTGGGGCAAATAGATACTCATTTATGTATATCAAGCTCACATATAAGGTTTTTTTGGTGGAGACTTACACGTGAGGGAGAAATTGTTGGAAATATCTTTAGAACTACCCATTATTCTAATTTACATCTTTCACTTATAATTTGTCTCAATTGAATCACTAATGCTATAAATCAATTTTAAAATATGAAAAAAAAATTCCTTAACATCGTGAGGTTTAGTTTATTTATCACAAATCTTTAAACAAGACTTAACTAATCTATTCAAATATCAAAATTTTATTTTAATCCTAACAAATTACACTCGAATTTTTTCTTTTAAATCGTCATTGCAGTACTTTTTCTTATCAATTATAATATATTAGCTCGAAACATACCAACAAAAACTTTACAAAAAGTTTAAACAAATAATTCGTGTGATAGCTCAGTACGTGATTGAATGATCAAAAATTGTTAATTGATATTCCTCTTATTTTTAATAATACACTTGATTTGGAAAATCTTACGTCCACGTCTTTTACACTGGCAATTGTCCGAGTGGTTCATAACAGATTCAAATGAAATCACGATGGGATGAGATAGCTCAGTATGTGATTCCAAGGACCAACGCAAAGCATTATCAGAGTTCTTTTACATATATTTAATTTTCAAATTCTTATGGAAAAAAAAACAAATAATTCGTGAAAATGAGAACCACAAATGCTTGTCTTTTAAGTCTTTTGGTCGATTTTTGTTCTACTTAACATACTAATAAGTTTTTCCAGATAAAGTATAGAACCAAAGAGAGAAGACCCTAATCTGTATACTTAATTTTTGATTTTTTTTTAATATTATGTATATTTTTAAAATTTCCCCCACAAGTACTAAAATTTATCTAAATTTAATGTAAATTTTTTTTGAGGTTATGCGTAAATTATATGGCATAATATATATAAAATGCTCACAAGTTGACTCATGTTTACAACTTTTTATCTTATTAAAAAAATAAAATTTTTTGTCAAATAATTTAGTATTTACGTGTAAATCTGTACTTTTTTGGTGAGCGAGCGTTATTAAAAACAACAACCACCACTAAGTCAAAAATAACCAGATCTACTGAACTATTAAACCATGGTGACGTAATTCTGTCACAATCAACTGCATGTATCCCTCGCGTTGTCATTTGTGCATGCAGTTGATTCTCAGTAACCCATTTTATGGGTAAAGAACAGAAAAAGAATTTAAAAAACTCCCAAAAATCTCTACTTTAAGGACGTGTCATTGTGGAAAAAAAGGTTAAGATATAAGGCTAACTTATACTCTAAGTGGACAAATTAGTATTTTTTTAAAAAACATATATTTATAATTTACTATGTATACATATGTCCTCCTCATTGATAGTTTATATACATTAGCCAATATGAAAAGTCTCCTCGATCCTTAAGCAACACAGATCACCATCGTTTCAGGAAAATAAAAAATAACTTAGAAAATGAGTCATGATCTGTGATTCTATTTTATTTGAACTCCTTGATAGCTTAGTGACTGATTAATTTGCGATTTGTTCATGCATATCCCATGAAAGCCTATTTCAACAGCATATATAATTAATCATCAACAAAGTCAAAATTAACTCTTCTTTTTCATCTTGGCTTTCGCTGGCTTGAAAGTGGAAGCTTGAATATTTTATCCATATATATGTAAAACAATTTAAGTTGTGGATACAAATGTGTTGATTAGTTGATCAGAATGGAATATTAATTAAAACCAGAACACAAAAAGATTAGCAAAGTTCTAAAGTCTAAGAAAAAGGAGAAAGGCAGTGATTAAAGTCAGCATGAGGAAATAAGGTGGTTCATGTGTAGTAATCTTATCTCATATAGTGCTGCTAATTAAGGCTAACTTGTTGCTTTAACACAATAGCAGGATGTGATTGATCATATCCAACTGCATGCAATATAATATATATATGTATGCATGGGTATTATAATTAAACGCTTAGATAGTTAATGAATCATATTATGCAAATTAGTGGAGTATAAAATTTAAGAGCCTTTATTAATTTTTGCACCCGGTACGGGAAAGAATATCTCTCGGTAAATACTTAATTAACGTTATTAATAAAGTTTCAAAAAATTATCAGTCAAGTTTTCATTTCGATACGTGCAAAAATGAGTTTTGCATCCGATGCAGATAAAAATCTCTTATGACAGATAAATCCCATGTATATAAATGTTCAAGCATGCATAGGCTTTGTTTGAAAGTTATTAAATGCAACTTAAATCATTAAAACTTAAAGTTTTAGAATTTTAAACAATGGTGAAACCAATAATTTTTTCAAGACTGAGCCAAAGTATATAATCGATCCTCCGATCACTTTATTAGGATTTTAAATAAAAAATCTGCTTTGGTGAATCATCAAACTGATTCATCTTTTAATCACACATTCTCTAGTACCCAAAAAAATCAATAATTGATGTTCAATCTAGAGAGAAAACACATGAATAAAACTTAAAAAGTACCCACAAATATTCTCTAGTACAATCATCTTCTCCAATAATATAGATGAGAAGAGAGAGGGAGAAACCTAGAACTCATCCTCCACACGCGTGAGGACGGTGGACTTGACTAAAGATAACACAAATGGTTCTCATTTGGTAGCTCTTGTCGAGAGCTTTGCAACGATACATATGGTGTGTTTTTTTTACTTTTGACTGTCACGATATCGTCAAAAAACTCCGAAAATAAAAATATTAAATAAATAATTTTATTCATTTACCAACTGTTTATGTAAATCACAACTGTTGATTTTTCAAATGTTGATAAGAGTTAAATAATGGAAACTAAACCCTGAGTTGAAACTCCTTCCCTATCAATGTACTTAAATAAAGCCTAATATAATTAAGGGTCATGTTATTGGAATTTTCAAATTTATTATAATATTTCCGTTTTGTTTTAGCACTTAAATTTTCTAATAACGTCCCTAATTAAATTATATTCTAAAAAATATTTAACTTCAATTAAAATTATTATTAAAAGTTAATACGTCCCTAATTAAATTATATTCTAAAAAATATTTAACTTCAATTAAAATTATTATTAAAAGTTAATCAAACAGAGAAAAAAAAATATCAATAACAACTTTTGGGTGACAATAACACCACTATATGATTAATCTCAAATTCTTACTTTCGTTTTAATAAATCTCTATCAACACCATTTAGTTTGCATGCTTTCTTTTGGTATATTAAGAACCTGAAAATGACCCGTAAGCATATACAATGCAATATGTATATTTAGGTGAGGAAATTAATTTCCACCTAACTTGTAAATTTACGATCAGGCCATTCTATAAACTTAGTTATTGAAGTATTATCTGTCCCTTTAAAAAAAAGTTCTTTTTCCTTTCGGATTTTTCTTTTCCTTAAGATATACATATTTCTTCAAACATGCCTGTAATTAAATATAATAAAAAAGAGAAAAAAATAAAGAAAAAGGAAACAAAAAGGGATCAATGCATGCTTCGCAACTTTATTCAGATTTGTACATATAATTATGTGTGGTGGCAGTTGTTACAAGTTCTTGTTTTATCGTTTTCACAATTAATTTTTTAAAATTCCTTTATAAAATTGAAAAGTTTTTTTTAATATTAAAAAATATCGTGAAAATAAACTTTTTCACCGCAGAAATAAACTGCCTTCCCGTAGCAATAACAGTATCATATGCTAAGTACCCTTTTTTTATGTTTTTATTTTGACTGTTCAAAAAATAAAAATCATTTTAGGTTGACCCAAATGCCCTCACTGGGTGTATCCTGATGAACCACAAACAGAAGATAATATCCGGGCGGAGCAAGATTAGCCGACACCGGTACTGTAACTTCTACTTGGTACGTAGATTTCCCCAAGCTAGTCAATTTCTCGTTTCCTAGCACCAACAACCTTTGATTCATAGAGAAAGAATGTGTCGCAAAAGATGGGGCCACCATTGTTACAGTCACTGTACTTTTATCTAATGTACCCGTCACCGTAAACCGAACTTGCAGTTTCTGCTTGTATTTAAGCGTCGATTGAGAAATCGGTGAAACAATTTTCGGCCGTAAATTTGAAGATTGTGAGTCCAAATACGAAGGGTAAAACGCCTCCAAGCTTAACTCAGTAGGGAACAGTACTCCCGTGAACTTATAGTAAACGTGAGGATTGCTTCCACCAACAAGTACCCTTCCATCACGAAGCAAAACGGCAGTAGAGTGGTACATTCGTGGTATCGTAGTCGGGTTTTGCGTTTCGAATCTTGACCCGGATGGATTATCGGGATGGTACAAAACGGGATTGAGAACCGGGTTCCGGCCGAACTCCCACCCGGCAGTTCCAGCAGCTCCGCCGTTGATGATCAAAACGTTGCCGTTTGGAAGCAATGTCATGTCACCCATGACTCTAGCTTGAGGCATGGTTTCCATGACCCACTGAGGATTCGGGTCGGTTATTTTGATCCGACCGCAAGTTTCCAAGGCTTCCACGAAGACTCTGTTAACGGCTCGGATGTAGGACCCTTTTGGTGCACCTCCACACACAAGAACCTCAGCTTCAATGGAAGGAGCTTGTAAGTTCTTCAATGGGAGCAACACTGAAGAACCGGTGCTTGGATAACTCCGTGGATCGCCACCTGGCATTGTCGGGTACGTTTTGACAACTTTGTTATTCGAATAATCAAACAATATAGCTCGATTATTAGCAAAAATGAATAAATTCCCATCAACGTTAAGATAAACGAAAGGGTACAAGTTGTTCTCTATTTTTCCATCGCTGGTTTGCAGGAGGAATGGTAAACTGTACGCTTTGGAGGCAGAACTAGTCTTAGGATAAAACTCGTAATTGAATTGCCTACGACCACCGATTATAATCTGTCTGCCATCTGGCAAGATATGATTGGTGGCGTACCATCTCCTGACTGCTAATCCGTCTTCGACTTCTTCCCAATCACAATTACTGCATGGGTTGAAAATCCTGACTCTACGATCTCCATCGTTGAACCCACCTGTTTGGATCAGACGGCCATCTGGCATTACAGCTCCAGAAGAACACCAAACATCCGTTTGTACCATGAGAGGTCTAAAAGTGTTGGAAACGACATCGTATTCGATGGAGTGCGCGGTGCAGTCATGCTTCAAAGCGGTGTCGTTTGGGTCGTTGCGGCATTTTCCATCTGGTAACGACAGGTTGGAAAGGCCGAAATCGGTTCGATCGAACATCACAACGCGGTCGTTTTTGAGGAGTTGCATGTGCATTGCAGATATACCAACGTTACTTTGGAGGAGCTGCCACCGGCCACCGGCAGCCAAGGCAAAAAACCGGTGGCATGGTTGGGTTGCGAAGAGGAGGAAGAGAAAGGAGAGAATTGACGTTGGATTACGCATTTTAAGTGTTTTTTTTTGTTTCTTTTTTGGTGTTAGAATTATGGTTTTTTGCTGCAGTGTCTGTCTAGATTGTCTGTGTGCTGCTTTTTAAATATACTCGTGAGGTAAGAGAGACAGAGAGTTAGGATCCCACACGCATGTAAGACGCGTGGGGCAAGATTTGTGGTTTGTGAAAAACTGAATAATGAAGAAATTAGACAAATTAGCTGTATAAGAGATTAAGATTATGATATTTTTGTAAGATTATGAGTTAATTGATTTGGGGGCACATGCAAGTGGGTAACGGGTGCCTTGTCTTTTTAAAAAAAAAAAAAAAAACTGTCACATTTGTTATTTTAAACGTAATAATTTATTGTTAAATATGATTATTTAAGTAACAAATACAAAAGTGTTCATTAAATGGTTAAAATCGATTTTTTGGACCGTTTCGATTAATTGTTTGGTTAATTGATTAAATCAGTTATCCCAATAATATATATCGATTAGTCGATCGATTGACAGTTAAATTTTTCTAACCGTTAACGGATTAAGAAATTAATTAATATTAATAATATGTTAAATATCAATACAATATATATAAAATATAATAAACTAAAAAAATATGAAGTATAAATTAAATATATAATATATAATAAATTAAAAAAAAAACTTAATTATATAAACAGTATCGGTTAACAGATAATATTAATCGAAATCAATTCAATCGGTTAATAGAGAATGTTTAATTACTGTGTAATTAAAAAAAAAATGGACAAAGATGAGTCGATAATTTGTCTAACTAATTACTAGTCCCTCCCCTTTAGATGACCTCATTTTCATTTTGAGATATTTCATTATTAAAAACAATTGTCTTTAATAAAAAGTCAAAACTTTTTATTACCAATCTTGCGATAATACTTTTCATTATTACTCAAATTACAAGTAATTTACATATAATTAATGTATTTTTGTATGATAAAATTGATATTTTAATACCTATATTTAATAATTTACATATAATTAATATATTTTATTAATATTTGAGTTTTTTCAAAGTGAAAATCTAAGATGGTAGTGAGCTTTTGTCATAATGGTGCTCTATTAATTAAAGAGTTTTTAAATTTTTTTATTGAAAAGGTGACAACATGACCTCGTAAAAAAAAAGTAATCTATGAACTAAACTCTTGATCCTTTTTTATATATATAGTATATAATTTTAAAAAATATAATTAACTTAATCTTGTTAATACTTAATAGATAAGAAAAATGAAAAAAAAGATGTTATTTTTAATTGAACAGACCTTAAAATAACTTGTTAGCCAAGTCTTGATTGTATTACCTGATAATTTCCACATTAAAAGTCCGTGGGATTAAAAACCATGAGTTGATGATAGAGATGTTATGACCAATTCCCAACCTCATCCTAATTTCCCAATAAGATTTGATTAATTAGTGAAACCCACATAACAAATCATTGTGTCAAAAGTTCTTATAATTTGGTAACACGTGCACGAAGTAGGTTTGAGAAGGAGCAGCCATTCCCGAATCATATCTACATTTACTTTTCAAATTTCGCTCTCTCTTTCTCTGTCATTATTCTTCATAGCTGTGTAGTAGTCCGTGAGGGCAATTTGTTCTCTTTTCTTTTTCTTTTTCCCTTATCAATGACATAACTTTCTTGAACTTTAAGAGTTCTGTTCATGTACGAAGATGTTGTTTGAATGCGATTTAAATATAATTTAAATTATTAAAATTTTATGTTTTGATTTTTATTTTTTTCATATTCTAATTCAATTATTTATTAATTTCTCTTAATAAATAAATTATCAAGCTATCATCTGTTGATACATATATCTCATATATTTTCTCAATTTAATATTTCCAATTTAATATCATCACAAAGTTCATATCATACCAACTATCAATAATATAATTCTTTATTATGCCATTCATTTTATTTATCTATCATCACAATTGTCTCATTATGAGACTCATTTATATATCAATCATTTAACAATCAAAACTGATTCTTGAGCATCTCAGACATTAATAATAAATATTTAAAACAATTATAATGCATGAATTTAAATTATCTTTCTTACTTTTTCATCAGATTTTTTTATATTATCATCTGAGGACGTCTTCCCATATGTCAACATGTTTCAGACAGACCAGCTACATTCCTAGTTTTTTTAGCTAGACCAGCTGCCTCATGGTCTTCCTTTTTATGCATATGAGCAATAACATGCAAGCACACATACATCAAAACATTCAATTCAACTAGCTCGTTTTTTCTCAAAATTATTATTTTTATTATATTTATTAAATTGTCTCTTCATATATCATATCAATTTTTTAATCATATTTTTAGAAATTTCATATAACTTCTAAGCATATTTTTTGTTAATCCATCCTTTTTTAAAAATATAATATCTTATATAATTAATATTCAACATACTATTAGATCCTTAATCAATAAATCAATCAATTATCATACATAACAGAAAAATACATCATTAAATCATTATAATTAAACAATTTATTCAAATATCATATAACACTTAAAGTTACCCGTGGATGACCTCCTTGCTTTTCCTGTTCCTTTCAACAATTTCACCCGATTGCTGATCGTCAACACCTGACATAATATTTATGTTATAATTTCTAATTTATTCTTCAATTCTTCCGTAATTCATATATTTAAATTTCTACATCAAATTCCAGGTAATTTCATGTATGCATAATTTCAAAAAATAAAATTCACATTATTACATTTTTATTAAAGCTTATCTGAAATTTCTTTAAAATTCTCTCATAAACTTATTCAATATTTCAACATTTCTTTCAATTCCCATGTGTTTAAAGAAAGAAGACAATTTGAGAGAGAGAGTAAAATTTTAGAGTAAAAAAGAAATTTGTTGTAAACTAAGTTTTAACAAAACTAAACAAAAGCTTAATTTTTTTTATACCAAATCCGGCCTACACTTGCAACCATTCTCCATGTTTTGTTTTCTTAGGTGTCTTGCATGCATACTTGAGTTTCGCATAGACTACACCTGGACACTTAGCGTCCAAGTGTTTGTCTTTTTTTTTTTTGACGACAAAAGACTGCACTTGGCGTCCACGTACCTGTCTTCTTTTCTTTTTTTCTTCCAAAAGAATTATTTCATTCAATAATAAATTTTCATGTATATATTATTTAATTCTATATAATATCTATCAAATTGCTTTCAATAGTAAATCTTTCGTGTATATATTATTTAATTCCATATAATATCTATCAAATAACTTCTTTGCCCTTACTTTAAGAACACATGTATTACATTGAAGAATGAGGAGAGCTGGAGAATTTAGAGAGAATTGTCAATCTCCAAAATTGAGCATATTTGTAGATACGCCCCTTATATAGGGTTTTGGAGCAATATCCAATTAAGAGAGTGATTGAGTATTGTGATAGGATCGAGATACTCATAGACTATGATATTATGATAAGATTAGATTATTCGTAAGCCGGTGTGTTGTAGTAAGATTAAGGTTCTTGTGTGAAATTACTATTATGCCTTTTGCCACATGTACTCATTTGATTAATTGTTCTGTCTTGTTTGTGCAATTATCTTCGAAGGGTTTCACATGTCATTGCGTCATTGGATGGAGAATTTTTCCCTATATCATATGCCTCCCACCTCCTTGAGTGCAGTTATGCAGTTGAGGAAGTAGGTTATTAGAGATATGAGCGGTATAGCTCTTTTCTGTGTTGTGTAACTTAGATCGGGTCTAAGATTGTTTAAGGTACCTGAGTAATAAGAAGGTAGACAACAATAGCTTAAATTTTTGCAAGTAAGCTGAGGGATAGCTCGAGGCTTTCTCTTAAGTGATATGAGTCCGAGAAGGAAAAGAGCTCGGAGCATCCTCCTCAGAGAGAGAACTTATGAGGCTGAGAAGGTAGATAGCTAGGCGCATCCTCATCGAAGAGAAAAAAGATGTATATGGTCCGAGGAGGATAATAGCTCGGCGCTATCTCCTCGGAGCGCGTATGTAAGGTTCAAGAAGGATGAATAGCTTGACGCTATCTGTTCGAAGCAAACATATAAGTTCCGAGGAGGATGAATAGTTTGTCGTTACCTCATCGGTAAGAGTATATAAGGTCCAAGGAAGATGAATAGCTCGGCGTTACCTCATCGAAAAGTGTATGTAAGGTCCGAGGAGGATGAATAACTCAGTGCTACCTCCTCGAAAAGAGTAGGCTATTGAGTTCAAACCTCGTAGAAATGTCTTTGTGTGTTTTGGGAGTAAAATAGCTTAGAGATTTCCCTTGGGAGAATGAGAGTATTGTGGAGTTCGAGGAGAATTGCTGAAGTCCGAGTGTTTTGGAGTTTGAATGTTTTGTGAAGTGTCGAGGGAGATGAGAGCTTGGAGCAATCTCATCAGAGCTAAGAAAGTAAATTAGTGCAAGGATATTGATCTTGAAGCAAACTCTATGGAGTTAGGAGATGGGTCTGAGGAGGACAATTTTGAAGCAAACTCCTCGGAGTTAGGAGATGAGTCCAAAAAGGACAATCTTGAAGCAAACTCCTCGAAGTTAGGAGATGCGTTTGAAGAGGACAATCTTGAAAAAAAACTCCTCGGAGTTAGGAGATGCGTCCAAAGAGGAGAATCTTGAAGCAAACTCTTTTACCACACACTTTCATATGTGTCTTGTACAAGGTGCAACACATCTTTCCTCTGGCAACCACTGATGATTCATTGGTCAATTTCCACTTCCATTACTGAAGTAGTGCTCATACCCTTCTTCATTTTGGAAATGAGTAGAAATCAGATTGAGATGCAATTCAGGAATATGTCGCGCATTCTTCAAATTCATAGTGCACCCTACATTTGTCTGTATGTGCACATCACCAATCCCCACAATCGGAGCAAAACTCGAGTTACTCATTTTCACCGTACCAAAGTCTCATGCTCTGTACGTTGTAAAGAAATTCTGATTTAGATTACAATGGTAAGAAGCTGCTGAGTCAACCACTGAGTCAACACCAGAATATGCAACATGATTGCACTTCTCAAACTCACAAGCAAGGAGCACAACCTTTTCTTCATCTGAAACAATTGTTGTTGTGTTCTTGTCATCGATCTTCTTCTGATTCTTCCCATCCTGGTGTTCTTTTTTTAGACCCAACAATTTCTCTTCATATGGCCCATTTATTGTAGTGATAAAATTTCACCTTCTCTTTGGACTTTGACATAACTTTCAATTTATCACAACTTTTAGAACCTCTAGTCTTACTTCTTCCCCAGTTCTCTGTGACAAGAGTTTGACCATTATCTATGCCCGAATCTTTTCTATCGTTGAAGATACTGTCTTTTACCATAGATAAACTGAACACACCATTCGGAACAGAGTTACAAAGTGACACCACTAAAGTCTCTCAGCTATCTGGCAAAGTACCCAAAAGAAACGGTGTTTGTAACTCATCATCTAACATTATTTTAATTGTAGAAACAGTGTTTGTAACTCATCATCTAACATTATTTTCATTGCAGATAACTAGTTCACAAGATTCTAAAAATCATTCAAGCGTTCAGCAATGGAACGTTTGTCCCTGTATTTCAAATTTACTAGTTTTCTCATCACAAAAGTTTTGTTATAAGGTGTCTTTTTTTCATAAAATGTCTCTAATTTATCCCAAAGAGATTTGACATTTGTCTCTTTGATCACATGATAAAACACACTGAGATCTACCCACTGTCTAATGACACAAACTGTCTTTCTGTTTGCGTTAAGCTCTTGATCATTTTATGTATAATTAATTGCATTGTTTTTTTATAGCTACAATAGAAACATTTTTTTTAATATAACGGGTCTAATAAGCCAATTTTAAGTTTGTTCAATAGAGAAAAAGCACATTAGCTATGTGGAGACTTTTGGTTAATATTATTAGTCGTAAGTTAACTTGATCACTATTATTAAAAAAAAACAGTAACTCAATCGTACTAATACTTAATAGATAAGAAAATCTAAAAAAAAAAAAGGATTATTTTTTAATTGAACGGGTTAACCAATTCCCTACTTCATCCTAGGGAATTTCCACATTAAAAGTCTTTGCGGGATTAAAAACCATGAGTTGATGATAGAGATGTTACGACCAATTCCCTACTTCATCCTAATTTCCCAATTATAAGATTTGATTAATCAGTGAAATCCATACAACAAATCGTTGTGTCAAAAGTTCTTATAATTTGGTAACACGTGCACGAAAGTAGGTTTGAGCAGAATCAGCCATTCTCGAATCGTATCTACATTTCCTTTTCAAATTTCACTCCCTCTTTCTCTGTCATTATTCTTCATAGCCGTGTTGTAGTCGGTGAAGGCAATTTGTTCTTTCTTTTTCTTTTTTCCCTGTCAATGACATAACTTTCTTGAACTTTACGAGTTCTGTTGATATACGAAGTTGTTGTTGGACGCAACTTAAATCATTAAAATTTTGTCATCTTTAAATCATCAAAGTTTTTTTGCTGTCTATTCTGTCCAAACCTAAGTATGTCTTGTTGTCCCACGCAGTTGCATTACTCTCCTTTGCATGATTTTCTTTTTCAATAAACGTGAAAAAGAAAAGCTTTGTCATCTTTAAACCAAAATTAGAAATTTAAAGATGACAAAAAAAGAAGAAGAAGAAGAGAGAAGCAATTTCAGTCATTTCGATCAGTGTTTTGTCCAAAAATCATATGCAATTTTACCTTCTGTGAACAACAAAAACCATAGTTGCTGCTTGCTTAGCTGTTTTCATGGTGGTGGGCCTGTGGTTAGATTCTTAGGCCCAATTATGAATTGTTGGCCGAACATAGTCCTGATTCGGGGTATCCACGAATTTTTTCTTAATTAAGTCAACATCAAACATATAGTTAAAAAGTCAAAGTTAGTTTTTTTATTAATTAAATCAGCAACTGCTTCAATCAAAACCAAGATATTATTTTCACGAAATGACGTAATCATTGAATTAAACTAACTGGCAAAGAGGAAACTTAGCATGACCAAGGCTAATGAGCCTTACAAAGACTCGATGAAGCCCCACCCAGAAAACTAGAAGCCTAGTCAAGGCAAAAAAAAAAAAAAAAAAAAAAAGGCCACCAGTGATGTTTCAATTTCTAACAATCAAACACCTAAAAGAAACATGAGAGTTCAAGAAAATTGCAGCTATGTAGATAAATATTGTTGTGGAACGTGCGGTAATTATGATAAATAGTGCAGAAAAGTAAAGAGAGAGAAAGCAAAATAAAAACATACGGATTTAACGTGGTTTGACAGTATGCCTACATCCACAGGAGCGAGCGGCTGTTGAATTTTCACTATGTCAAAGTAGGGTTACATCATATATATTTATACTAACCCTAGTCGTACAGATGTATTAGAAAAAATTCCTCAAATACCCATGTACTGTACAGCGGGGGCACCCCAATCTATTAGTTGTTTCGCTCGATACACTATGCTCCCCTCCCTCCACTCCGCTTCACTTCCGACATTAGCTTGCTTTCTCTGTACATGTGTTTCACTCAATATGAGTCACATACTACAACAATCTCCACCTTGGCGAATATCCACCCCTTAGGAGAAAAAAACATAACACGGAACTCCATCTGGGACAATAGGTTGGGATGCCTACCATCTAGCACCTGGAGACGTTAATCAAGTCTAAGCAGTGCTTGAACTTATCTGTGGTAATAGGATTTGTTAACATGTTTGCTGCATTCTTAGAAGTGTGAACTTTCTCAAGCAATAGTTCACCAGAAGAAACCAATTCCCTGATCCTGTGAAACCTCACATCTATGTGCTTGGTCCCCTCATGATACACCTGGTTCTTTGCCAAATAAATGGCACTCTGATTATTACAATGCAACTGAACTCCACCTTGCTGAATACCCAGCTCCTTGTCCAACCCTGTAAGCCACAAAGCTTCCTTGGCAGCCTCAGCCACTGTCATATACTCTGACTCAGTAGTAGATAGTGCAACTAGAGACTGAACCATGGACCTCGAACAAATACGCCCCCCACAAGAGTAAATACATAACCTGTGGTAGACCTTCTGTCATCCAAATCCCCTGCATAGTATGCATCCACATATCCCATAACTGAAGGATCATTCTGTTGTCTGCCAAACATGATACCATAGTTTGTAATACCCCTAAAGTATATGAAACTCCACTTGACTGCATCCCAATGTTGTCGTCCCGGACTTGATAGAAACTTGCTCACCACACTGACAGCTTGTGCCAAATCTGGTCATATACAAACCATAGCATACATCAAGCAGCCCACTGCACTGGCATATAGAACCTTTGACACGTCTTGAACTTCATCATCCGTTTTTGAGCACTGAGCGGTAAACAATCTAAAATGATTTGCCAAAGGTGTACTCACTGGTTTTGCATTATCCATGCTGAACCTCTCCAACACCCTCTCAATATAGCTACACTGAGATAACCATAATCTCCTGGAAGATCTGTCCCTGCGAATCTCCATCCCAAGAATCTTCTTGGCCGCACCAAAATCCTTCATGTCAAATTCTTTGCTCAATAAAGTCTTCAACTTGTTGACCTCACTCATACTCTTCGTAGCAATAAACAATCATACTCACATCTCGTGTAGCCAATCCGAATCATGTAGGAGTCAAAACGCTTGTACCATTGCCTCGGAGACTGCTTCAGCCCATAAAGTGATTTCTTTAATTTACAGACCAAGCGTTCCTGTCTAGGTTGACTGAACCCTTCTGGCTGTACCATGTAAATCAGCTCCTCTAAATCACCTTGAAGAAAAGTTATCTTTACATTCATCTGCTCTAACTGCATATCAAAATGCATTACCAAACCCAACACTGCCCTGATGGAAGTGTGTCTGACCACATTGAAGAAGATCTCATCACAGTCAACCCTTTTCCTCTATGAGTAACCTTTTGCTACTAGACAAGCCTTGAAATTTTCTCCATCTTTTTCTGATATTGCTTTTTTCTTCTTATACACATTTGCATCCTATCACTCTCTTCTCCTCTGGAAGCTCCACCAACTCCCATGTGGTTCTTATGCAGAGACTCCATCTCCTCGACCATAACACCCACCCATCTACTATTCTCTTGGCTGTGTACCGCCTCCTGAAAAGTAGTAGGATCCCCGCTACTAGTAATAAGTGCATAAGAAACCAAATCTTTAAAACTATACCTGGTGGGTGGTCTGATAGTGCGTCTAGGCCTGTCTATAGCTATAATGTGATGCTACTGATGTCCTGAGCTAGAACTCCCTTCATTCTGAACATTGTCTTCTTTACCATGGGTCTCTAGCTCCACTTGCACCATATATTCATTTCTACCGCAATTTTTTGGCACCTGTTTCTCTTCTTCTTGAGTATGCTGCAACATGTCTTTCTCATCAAAACCACATCTTTACTGATCACCACCTTGTTTGCCTTTGGATCCCAGAGCTTGAAGTCTTTTACCCTTTTTTGATACCCTAGAAAGATGCATTGTCTAGACTTCGTATTAAGCTTCGATCTCTCCTCACTATAAACATGCACGTAAACTGGACATCCAAACACTCTTAAACCAGAGTAGTCTACCGCGTTGCTTGTCCACACCTCCTCTGCTACTTTCCCATCTAGTGTTGCCCTAGGTGACCTGTTAATTAAGAAACATGCCATATTCACTGCTTCTGCCCAGAAATTCTTTGTAAGCCTTGCATTCAACCTGAGACACCGAGCTTTTTCAGCTATTGTTCTGTTCATCCTTTTCGCTACACCATTCTATTGTGGTGTCTTGCGTACTGTGAACTGTCTTTTAATCCCATGTTGCTCACACAACTCTGTGAAATTTGAATCTGTGTGCTCAGTACCATTGTTGGACCTGAGGCATTTGATCTTCCTCCCTGTCTGGTTTTCTACTTCAACTTTCCAAAACTTGAACTTGGCAAACGTTTCTAACTTATGTCGCATGAAGTACACCCAAACCTTTCATGAGTAGTCATCAATAAAACTCATGAAACACATATGTCCTCCCTATGATGCTACCCTTATTGACCCCTAAACATCTATATGAACATAATCAAGAATTCCCTCTGTCTTGTGTGTGGTTGTCTTAAACTGCACCTTATTCTATTTCCCAAGAACACAATACCTGTAGAAATCAAGCTTCCATGTTTTGACACCCTTTAATAGATTTCTCTTATGAAGCTCCATTATCCCATGCTCACCCATATGACCTAAACACATATGCCATAAGACTGTACTATCTGACTCAGCCTCTGTAACTGCAACTCTACCTATAACTGTGGTACCTAGGAGTGTATAGATATTTCTTGCTAGTTTTTGTCCCTTCATTACTGTTAAAACACCTTTACTCACTTTCATTACTCCATTTGTAGACTTGTAACTAAACCCATTATAATCTAAAATGCCCAATGAAATCAGATTCTTCCTTATATCCGGTATATGTCTAACATCACACAACGTTCTAACAACACCATCAAGCATTTTAATTATGATATTCCTTATTCTAACAACTTTTTATGATGCATCGTTACCCATCATAACAGAACCAAAATTTACTAACCTATAGGTTTCAAACCAATCTTTATTAGGTGTCATGTGATAGAAGCATGCTGAATCCAGAATCCAAGAATCTGTGAGATGATCTGAACTGGATGAAATAGAAAGTATATCCCTGTCACCGCTCTTTGAGTCTTTTTCTTCCACTACATTCTCAGACTTTGATAGACCCTCTTTATTCTTTGTATTCCACTTCTTTTTCTCTGAAAAATCTCGTTTTATGTGCCCTTATTTTTTGCACTTAAAACACTATATGTCCTTCATTTTCCTAGATTTAGACCTAGATTTATTGTTACTCGATCCGCTCCGGGACTTGTTTCTCCCACGTTTCTGGTTACCCTTCACCATAAGCCCTTCACCTTGTTAATTCTTATCACTGGCTTTCTTCCTCTGATGAAAACCTAATAGAGCACTTTTAATCTCCTCCAATTCAAGAGTTTCTTTGCCCCACATCAGAGTTATAACCAAGCTTTGGTACGTAAGAGAAGTAGGTAAGGAATTCAGTAACTTCAAAGCCTTGTCTTCGTCTTCAAACTTCACATCAACTTACTTCAAATCACTGATAATCTGGTTGAACACGTTGATATGCTAGTTCAGATTTAAGCCCTCTGATATCTTAAGACCATACAGCTTCTGCTTAAGATAAAGCTTGTTCGTAAACGACTTGGATATATACTGACTTTCCAGTTTCAACCAAACTACCGTCGGTGATTCCTCATCCATGATGTGATGCATCACATCATCAGCCAGAAAAAACTTGATAGTTGCCACAGCCTTCGCTTAAGTTCTTTCTCATTGTCATTCCGTTCGGTATGCTACACTCCCCTCACTCCACTCTGCTTCACTTCCGGCATCAACCTGCTTTCTCTGTACACGTGTTCCACTCGATATGAGCCACATACTACAACAAACGCATCTCATGCCAGTTTAGAGATGAAAGTGTTGTGATTCTTTCTCGAGATTGGAGAATAGGGGTGAGCATAATTCAGTTAAAACCGAACACCGAACCATTCCGAACGGTTCAGTTTTTAATAATTTGGTGCATTAAATTCGGTTTTTCGATTTTTTCGTTAATTTTAGTTCTTCAGTGAACGGTTCAGTGCAATTTCTTTTCAACCATACCAAACCAAAAAATTGAATTTAATATGCCAATATATATTTGTTTTAAGCTGTTTATATCCTAAGTTCCCTAACCAAAAGCCAAATCTGAAATCCCTAAATCCTTACAGAGCACAACGACGCTCATTTTCTTCTCTCTCATCTTTAATCTCTCCACCAATCTCCACACAACATGCCTCACTTCACTAGTCATGATCGTCATGGTCTCCCATCTCTGGTCTATCATCTCCCTCACTTGTCTCTCTTTAGTCTCACTCTCCGGCTCTCTTTCCCTTGCTGTTACCGTCTATCTTTCCCTCTTCGTCTCTCTTTCCCTGGTCGTCTCTTTACATAGAAGCTACAACTAATTGGTAAGTTTTATTTTGTAATCTTTTTTCTTTTTTTCTTAAATTTTTGGAATAAATCATCTGGCTAAGTCCTTAATTTTTTTCTTGTACAGTTGCTTACAAGCCCCTAGTTGCAGTCCTCAGTCGTGTCTTGGACCCTTGGTATAGAACTCAGAAGGTAAGTTTATTAAACTTTATACTTGAAATCTTTCTACCACATTTCATACTCGTGCACTCCCATCTCTATTTTTCTTTTTGAAGAACCCTCTGAAAAAATATACATGCGAAAAATATTTTCTTTTGGATGGTCAAAAAAAATATTGGTTTTATTCTTTAGAAAATGAAATCTTGATATACATCTAGTATTTCGTATCACTATCCGGTTTGATTTTACTAGGCCAAGGGGCAAGAGGTCATGCTGGTGATGCTAGTTTACTGTAACCAAAACTAAACCTACCGCTATTACAGTCGATGTTTAACCTTTTTTGTTGCACGTTACTACTCACAATTTTCATTTTTCCTGCGTGTAAAATTGATTTTTGGCTTTTTTTCGATTTCTTTTTCTTTTTCTTAGGGTTTGTTCTGGCAAACTAATGCAAGTGTGACTGCGCATTTTATTAGGGACCTATTTTCTGTATTGTCTTCGCATCTTAATTCCATTTTTATTTTTATGGTTTTTTAATTATTGTCTTTCAAAAATTTATTTATTCTAAAAACAATATTCATATTTCTATTTTTCTTTCTTTTCTTCAAAAATAACAAGAATTGCAATATACATTTGAATGCCTTGAAACAAGTGGTGCTGATTTGAAAATGTTGGTAAGTCACTAAGTCTTAGTCTTCTACTCTTCTTGTACTGGTTACTGCTTTAAGACCGTTGTATTTTTTTTGATTAGTTAGCTGCTATTGACAGTTGACACTTATCCTTTATATTTTTTTTCTTGCATTGTGGATTGGTGGTTAGAGTCATGCTGTTGCTACTTGCTGACATACATTGAAGGAAGAAGACATTAAAGAGAACTTAAGGATTGATCTCATTGTTGTTAGCTTGTTGCTCCTTTATTTTTGTTGCATAATTGCATTGTTTTTGTAGACTTGTTGACAGACGACAACTCTTTTTTTGCCTATAATAGTGTAGTAATGTATTAATGTTTAAAGGCTAAGAGAATAGAACCTATTGCAGCTGCTAAGATTTAAACTTGAGATATTTTTAAATTTCTTAGATTTTTACTTTTTTTTCATTTGAATCAAGAATTATAACAATGTATTATGTTGATTTGGGGGCTCAAAACCCAATGTTTGGCATTTTGGATGATGTATGATGCATTAGGAAGGATGAAAAGTGAAAAATGCGTTTTAGAATGATTTTTTCACCCAAAATTAAGGCTAGTGTCCAAAAAAACAAAATTACAAAAAAGCAGATCGAAAACCAAAATTCAAAACCGAACTGAACTGACATATTATTTGGTTTGGTGTAAATTTTTTGAACCGAAAACCGATTTTTTTGCACCAAATCGAACCGAAAAACCGAATACTCACCCCTACCGGAGAAAGAGAGGCAACCCAAAAGAGAGTTGAATCCCATGCCTTCTATATTTGGACTTAGTGTTGTGTTCTTTAATTACTCCCTTTGTCTCATATATATTGGTAAGTATTTCATTTTGAGATGTCCCATATTGTTTGTCAATTTTGAAAATTCAAAATTGAATTTTAGCTAAGTTTATTAAATTATCTTTAAATTTAGATTTTCTAGACAATTCTACTATAAAACCTAGATATTAAATAAATATATTTCTATAAAATAAGTTATAACATTAATTATTATGCCTTTTTTTTATAAAAAAAGTTGATTTTTCAGACATACCAATATATATGGGACGATATCAATATATATGGAACGAAGGTAGTAAGAAAATCATGCACAAAGTAAATAAATGAAAAGTTATTAGTGACATAATAGAGCATAAAGGATTGTTTGAGAATAGGTGTTTTATTATTTTCAAAGCCTAACTTTTTTCTGCAAAACTAAGGATGGTGGGCAATAGAAGTTCTAACCATTATGCAAGTTTGAAGGAACATGGTAGTTAGTGGGCCATAATCGTGAGACAATTGTTAATCAGCTATTGGATTAGAGTTTTATCTATTCTATGTACTCCTATAAAATGAGAAGTTTTTGTTTGGCACAGTACTATGAGAGATACATGGTACAATGGTCAATCTCATCGTTAAATGGTATAAGAGGAGATAGAAAAAAAAGATATTTTATTTTCATTCAAGTATGAGATAGACCTTTGTGCCATGTATCTCTCATAACATTGTGCTAAATAAGAATTTTTTTATAAATAGAATAAAAAATAACTTTGTAGTGGCTTCGGCCAATCTTTATTTTCAATGCAAATTTATCTTTCCTTTTTATGAAATTTACCTCTTTTCTTTAAAATTTCAACACATTTTTTTTTCTTTTTTCTTTAGGAGTAGAATTAAACTAAATTTCCCTCAAACATCATTAAAAATTTCACTTCAAATTGGAAACTGATTGCACTTTGTGCAGAGCTTCAACGTAACCATAATCGCTCGAACGTTGAATTCAAAATTTCTTGATCATCCGTGATCTGACACATCCGCACAAATCTAAAAATTATTTAGTGCAAATCGAACCATTGACTTTGATACTGATAGCAGGGAGTGATAGGAGCTTTATATGTGACTAGATCTTACTATGTATGGATGAGCACCATCTTCGTCCTAAAGCTTAAATTATGTATTAATCCATTGATATAAATCTTCTTCTCTTTATTATTCTTCTTGATGTGAGATGCACTCGTGGAGTCATTCCCAATGATACTCTTATATATTATGTAATTTAAACCTAGATTTTTTTATTCTAATTTGAATAGAAACCAAGGAATTCATGTGCCAGGAGTATCTGCAACCATTGATAGAGATAGAGAATGCAATAAATTTTCTCTCTCCTCCCGATCAATTGTTGTAGATTCTCCTGAAACAAGAATTTCTCACATATCCGAAATGCGTAAGAATTTATTACAATGATAACTAATGTCTAGGTAACTAATTGAGTGTTTAGATATAGTTCTTAAATTTCATATGTAATTTCTTTCCTTCTCAACAAGAAAAGAAAATTTTTAGATAGACTCGGTCTACCACAAGGCAATAAACGAAGCTAATAAAAAGATGTCATATATATATATACACACATACTTGATTGGTCAACCAAACTAGATAAATCATGGTTATAATTTGTTAGTGTACATGTGACACTTTCTCATTAATTTAGTCAGCTGCACATGATAAACCGAGTATGCTGAAGAATTTTCTCATCATTAGAGTCATCACTCTTCACATGTCCCAACACTTTCAAATATCAAATGTCACATAAGCTGCATTGCATTGTTCACACTGTCGCACATTTGAGTATCTCCACATCACACTACAGTCAACTAAGTGCATTTGAAAAGCAATATGTTCTCTTAAGAGGCATCAAAGATTCACCCACCGCTTTCCAACACTTCCCATATTGTCTAAACCAAACCATTACATAATCTTTAAGCCCAAACCAAACCATCAACTCTAATGCTAATAGTCGGTGTATGTAGTATTTTTTTTATTGACTTAGTCTATTAACATGTGATTGTTAGAAAAAATCATTTAAAATGATATTAAAATATTGTTTAAAAATCCAAAAGGCATTAGTTTAAATCTAAAGGTTGTGATTTAAACATAAAGGTGTGATTTAAATCTAAAAGTTATAATTTAAATAGAAAGGTGTCAGATTTTTTAAATGTTTTTAAACAGACACGATCTGGTCCGTTAAAAACTAACAGAAATAATCGTAAGACTCTCATTAAATCTGAAAAAAAAAATCATGTATTTCCATATGAAAAAACATAACTTTTCAGAACCATTTGAAGATGTGCTTATGCACCTATAAATACCCATCACTTCCCACTTTCATAATAAAATTTATTTTTCATTACTTATCTCTTTTTCTCTTAATTTTTTTTCTTCAAATTTTACTGTCTTTAGATTTCAAGTTTGAGACTTGGTTGTATCCTGGAGGACTATTCGTCTATAACCCATAGCAAACTTGTTTATACAAGTGGGGACGAATAAACCCTTAAAGATAATGATTAATTCACGCCTCTAAGTCTTGATTCTCATATTCTGTTCTCGTTAAGAAAAAATTACAACAATTTTAAGGCTTTATTTCTGTCCAACAAAATGGAGACAAAATCATTCAAGGTGATGAATCAAGACTTTGTCAAGTTAGACATATTCAATGGAAATAATTTCAGCCGGTGGCAAAGACAAGATTATGTTCTTGCTTATTGCGTTGAAAATTTCTTATATAATGGATCCTAATCTACAGTCCATTCCTGATGATCCAATACCTAAGGAATGAGAGCAGCCTCAAACAGTTGTGATCAAACAACTACAGAAAGAAAATAAGAAAAGAGAAGAGATCCCTTGTATGATCTGTTCACTGACATCAAATATGTGAAATCAAGGTTTGATTAATTTCCTGCGAAACCAAAAGGTACGCTTGAATTTTTTTTTTCTGCGCACTTGTTTACACAAACATTAAAGTGAAGATGGTTTGTGATTTTAAAGGGACTAAATTTTAATTTTGCGTGCATATATAAAAGATGTAGTTTAACTAGGAATTTTTTTTTATTGCAATAGTAATTTTGAACCACTGCAAGTGAAGCAATTAGCAATAAAATTTCATTTGAAAGTATAACATATCCTTTAAGATCTTGTTTTATTTTTCATGGTTATTTTTATACCCTTTACATAAAGGGAAAGATAATTTGCTTTTGTATACAATAGAATGCAAATTTAGTTATTTTGAAAATGAAAGTGGATGTAGAATACTTTTGAGGATGGCAATAACATGTCAATTCGTTTGGTTTAATTTCTTATAGCTGTGAGGCCATTTAGCCTGTATGCATTTAAATTTATAATTTAATGTTATGTGGTTGATTAAATTATTTAGTGACACTATAAATTTACATGAGATATTAGATTGAGGTTTATTATAAATTTATAGTAAAAGTCACTATGAACATTTATTGCTATAACTTATTTGTGTGCATGAGTTGTTGTCAAATAAATTTTGACTTTAAAAGGCATAGTTATATATCTGTCTAGTGAGAATGATATAACATCTCTAGATTTATTCATAAAAAAATTAGTGTTCAAATAACAGTATCTTGCTTAAGATGTTGCTGTTACATTTAAAAAACACGAAGTTAATAAATTTTTGCGTTTGTGTGTATGTTTTTAAGACATAATATGAATATGAGTAACATTGTGTTGATATATATGTAAGAAGAATTAATTGTAGATACGCACATGAAAAATGACATTTCTATAAGTGGTGAGTGAGGACGCCATATAACCTAAACATTGTGATCACCATGAGTGTTATTGTATGTGTATCTTAATGAAAAAGACATGGTGATGTATATGGTAATATTGAACAAAGGTCCTAATGATAAATCAGAGAGTCTGACCACTTGTTTCAGACAAAGTAAGAGTCTTTGTACTGATAAATGTGTGGGTGTAGAGTTTTGATATTCAATATCAAAACTAGATTTCGTTTGTATGATTCAAATCCTCAAGAATATTTGTTTATGGCTACATTGAGTAGTAACTTGTGTATTTAGAAATAACACACGTAGTAGAAATGTGAGGGTTATTTCGTTGTTTAACAATGAAATAATTAATTTCTTATTATTATTAATGTAAAGAATTATATATATATATATATATTAAATGTGGATGTATTAATTATATTATAGAATACCATAAATATATGTGAAAATTCGTTGAAATCTTGAAACTTATATGGTTGATATAAGTGAAACCAAGAAATACATTTTATGGAAATTAAAGTGAGAAAGCTTAATGGAGTTATGCTTTGAGTACTTTATAGTACATTAAGAGAATATAAAAATTTAGTAGAATCTTTGGTTACCTAGAAGAAATCATAGATTTGATTTAAACAAGCTGTATCAAGAGGATACATTGATGCTATGGTAATCCGGTTGTATCAAGAGGATACCCTGATTCTAGTCGGATGATGAGAGTGAGAGATATAAAATACCTAAGAGGAGCTGATGTCTCTTGAAAGAGTAAGAAACAAACTTGTATGTCTCACATAATGAAATCTGAATTAATTGCCGCGACATCAATTGAGAAAAAATGTTGAATGGATTAATTATAAATTTATTGTTGGAAATAAATTTTGTGGCCACATCTTATGTATTTAAAATCCATTGTGATAATGAAGTTTTGTGAGAGGTACCTTAAATATTAAGTCTAAATGTATCAGTCTTAGACATGAGTATGTGAGACAATTGATACAATATAATATCATTACAACTGTCTATGTAAAGTCAAGTAAGAACTTGGCTGATCTACTTACTAAGGCACTCGCAAAAGACATAGTAAGTAATACATCTAGAGATATGAGTCTTAAACCATTTAAAAGTCAGCAATGATGGCAACCCATCTAATGCTAGTGGACCACTAGTCCTAGGTTTTAATGGGTAATAACAAGTTACTGTGATTGATTGTTAATATTGTTACAAAGTTGGCCCATAATTGAGAAAAACAATATCGTCTGTTACATTTTAGAAGATGAGTTAAACTTTTAATGAAGTTATAAATATGTTCTAGTAACGGAAACACAAGAGGAACTTCACCTATATGATCGAAGGAGTGGTTCCGCTTTTTATAGAGAGTTATGGTTTGTTTTCTTGATGTTCATGAAACCAGGATATAGCATGGCCATAATAGTGCTAAGTAAAAATAAATCTCACCGAAATAAGAGAATTGTATGTGTGTGGTGGCTCCGGTCGTATCACATAGGAATGTTGGTTTAATCTAAATGACACCATTCATTTCGATATGGCTTTGAGTTGTTTACATTAATAGAAGGTTTTAAATCGAAACATACCTACTTTATGCATACAAGACTCGAAGATATTGTGGCAGTATTTTTCAAAATTGGTTTTTCAAACAAGTGGAGGATTGTTAGAAAAAATCATTTAAAATGATATTAAAGGCTTGTTTGAAAACCCAAAAGACATTAGTTTAAATCTAAAGGTTGTGATTTAAACATAAAACGTGATTTAAATCTAAAGGGAGTGATTTAAATCTGAAGGTTGTAATTTAAACGGAAAGGTGCCAGATTTTTTTAATGTTTTTAAACAGACACAATCTGGTCCGTTAAAAACTAATAGACATGATCGTAAAGCTCTCATTAAATTTGAAAAAAAAATCATGTCTTTACAACTGGAAAAACATCGATTTTCCAGAATCATTTGAAGAGGTGTTTTTGCACCTATAAATGCCCATCACTTCCCCTTTTCATAATACAATTCATTTTTCGTTATTTCTTCTCTCTTTTTTTCTTAATTTTTTTTCTTCAGATTTTGCTGTCTACAGACTTCAAATTTGAGATTTGGTTGTATCATGTAGGACTATTCGTTTATAACTCATAGCAAACTTGTTTATACAAGTGGAAACGAATAAAGCTTTAAAGACAGTGATTAATTCATGCTTCTAAATTTTGATTCTCATATCTAATTTAGAAAAAAAAAAATTACTACAGTGATAAGCTTACCAAAAGAAGTTTTTGTCTTGAGATTTATTACTATTTTTTTTGGATAATTGAGAAATTGACTCGGACCTCAACCTCTCATCGTGTTCTAACACTTTTAAGTGTCAAGTGTCACACAAATTTAGTTGTCCATGAGATGACGTTCAAATTGAACCATTGACTTCGTGGAGGAGGTTATCCAAAAGGTTCAAGTCAAAGTGTACACGCAATACCATGTTGTGGATCAATCCATAAATTGATTTAAGTTTTCCTCACTTTATTTCTCTTCTTATTGTTGCATTCACACAAGTTCTTTCAAGAATTTTGTTATATAATATGCAATTTAATTAATCTGCCAATAATTTTTTCTTCCATTTTTAATTTGGAATAGAAACACATATTTTGAAAGTATTTTTTTCCAACAAAGATAACAGTATAATGATTTAAGCCAGCATAACTTGGTCAAATAACAATTAAATATATTTTCTTTTATTTGATTTAATCGATTTAATCACAATATAAACACAAAATACTAACATGTCTCATAATCATCTATGATACTATCACCTTATCCACATAAAGTGGAAAAAATTAACCATTACTTAAATGGACAAATAATCTACACATTAATGAGAACAAAACTTTAAGACATGTGATTTCAGAGCCTCGGCCTTTGTTTTTTACTAGTGAACCAAGACCCTATTGGCTATCAAATGTGGTCTTATTATCACGTTATGTAACATGAAATTACTATCAAATGCATCGGTCTAATATATTATATAAAAATTAATAATTTATCTTATTATGCAACAATTACTATCAAAAGTAGATTTACTAAGATTTTTTGAGAAATTAAATTTTCTAAGATATATGATTTCTCTGTCCCCTATTGTTTGTCCAAATACACTATTCATTCAATTAAATAATTAATTTTTTATTAATATAAAATTAATAAAATATTGATTTTTAAAAAATATTACTTTATAGTCTACAAGTTTCTAAAAATTAATTTTTTTGATAATTTCGAATTGACAAAATATAAAAAAAAAGATTAAAAGTTGCTAAAAAAATCAAAACATGATTAATAATATGGGGGGAGAGACTATCTTTCTGAAAAAAATATTATTAAGGCATATAAGAATAGTTGATTACCAAATATATAAAAAAAAGTTATGATGAATTGATTTTTGATTTAAGTCCCCATAGATTTACCCACCAAATGAAGGTAATAACTAGTGAGTGGGAGGTTGATTATTGAGTGTTTAGATAAGAGATCTAAAATTTCCACCGTGTGATTTCTTTCCTTTCTCACCAAGACATCAAAATTGGATTCCGATGCACAGGAGAATGAGTGCATTTAGCGGCCCAGAAACATCCATCAACGCAGCTGTGTACCAAAATACTAAATTGATAGGTTTAAATTCAATGTTTTAAATTTGTCCGAAACTTCATCAGTAATTTTAAGAGATTTTATTGGTAACATTATATTTTACGTCACACACTTAAATTAATGTTACAAATGAAATTTTTTTAAATTATTAATAAAATTTCGAATGAATATAAGACAAGGATGGAACCAAAAACTTTTGCCATTTTTATTAGGACCATCTTATTAAAGGAGCTGGACCTCCACCAAGTTACCCTAGAAGGTTGACAAGTATTGCTCAACAGTCTTAACCAAAACTTTCCAATAAAATGCAATGGGCAGGCCTTGTCTCATTCTCATCTATCCAGAAGTTGCACATGAAATTAATGGGAGCTTACTAGATTAGGGATTTCCCACTTTTTCAATACTTTTGTAGCATTACTTGTGCTTTAGGCAAATGTAAGTAGTACTTTTCTTTCTAAGTAGAGCTTAGTTACATCACCTGATTTCTGGTCCTTCCCTGACTACTTTTCGTGGTGATAAGGCCTTTTCGTTAGATGCATTATTGCCTCCTAAATGTAGCAAGACGGTGATGAGGGTCATCTTTCACTTGGCTAAAGTTCCAAGTTGTGACCTTCAAGCAATCATCTCTAATTTGAAACAATTTCCAGATGATTCTTCATACTCATCTTCGCGTCACGCTAAGACTTGAAAGTACCACATACTCAAATTACTTATTAGTGGCCAGAAATGGGATCCAGATCCTATGTGGTTATGTTCAATACAGTTGACAGTAAAATGATTAAAATAATTTTAACGATTCAAATGTACAAATAAAATTATATTTAAGTAATATAATTAAGTTTTTTATTTCAAATTTTTTTTGTGATATTAAATCCGATGATAAAAAAATTTATACTTAATATTGTTAGAATCAACTCAGATCTACCGTCTGACATTAAGTTCACCTCCATCTGCCAAGTTGATATCGGTTATTGTAAGCTTGTATCCTTTATAATTGGTACTGATGAGCGTGTTATATCGTTGAAAATCTAAAGCCTTGTTTATTTTTTATTATAGGCTTTAGTTGTGAAAAACTAAAGCCTATAATAATGGCAGCCCATTCTATATAGAAGCCTACTACATGAAAGTAGTTCTTCAACCATAACTAAGGCAGATCTAGAAGACGCAATCAAAGACGCTTTTCCTTAAATTATGTAGCCTCTACATTGCCATCTGTTTTTTAATCATTTATAAATGAGTCAGAAGAAAACATTGAAGTGAAGCAGCCAATAATATTATTATTCGATGCTCTAATAAAAAATATATTGAGAAAATATTTATGTGAAGTCTTTTCTTGATATGTTTGAAATATCCTGTGTAATAATCTTTTTTTTTCAACGAAAGGGATCCTATGCAATATTCAGATTACAAAATTGTCAAACATGGTAAAGAACCAAACCCTGACTGAGATATAATTATACCTACCCGTGTTAATTCCCTCCATCCTGGATAAAAGATAAATACAAAGAAGACATAAGTCCTTCCTACCAGTGTGCATCTGAAGGGAGATAAAATAGCACAAATAATGATATGACCCATGATGTTATCGCCAAGAAGTAAACTTCATATTAAACAATACCGTTTTATTTCAACTTTGAGGAGGATAGAGTTCCCACAGTGCGACTGTCGTGTCTTCTGATGCAGAAGCCATAAGCTTACAATCGGATGAATATGAAACGCCATTACACTGCAACAATAGCAAATGATTCACAAGTGATGATAACTGTTTATTATTGTAAAGCATCGGGACCAGAGAAACAAAGAGGGCTATCAAATGTCATGATAATAGTTCAGTATTAACAAACAACCGAATTTTCTAGTCAACCAACAGTGGCTGTATTTGATTGAAAAATATGTGAATTTATAGGAGCAAATTATCTAAGAAATAACAGAGGCTACTTCGAGGGTAGCTACCCCCTGAGAGAGAGAGAGTACAGTCTATTTCATATTCTGTCTTGACTCTTGTTGCCTAACCAACCCTATTTAACCAAAACCCATACCGATTCTGTTGTAAATTGTCCTAGAATCACGCGTAATCCTTTAGAGCTAACGCCCTCCTTGGAAGCCTTGCTCCCGTTCGTGGGTAATTCTCCTCTGGAAGCTTTGAAGGTTCTGCCACATCAGTTACCCTTGTGGCAGGGTCATTACCCTTGGCTTGAGTCATAACATTACCATTCCCATCCGAAAAAAAAACTTGTCCTCAAGGTTCAGTTGTGGGTATACTTGTTGCAGCACAGTCAAGTCTTCCCACAAAGCCTCCTCTAATGACAGTCCATCCCACTGAACCAAGGCTTGAGAAACCCAAACTCCCTAACGCTTTGTAAAACAGGTGCATTGTTGTTTGTGAGCAATGGTAATGGTGTTGTCTGACTCAGGAGACCTAACATTTCTTTAGAATAGAGATGTGAAAGACTGGGTGAATACGAACTACAGCATGTAATTCAAGACTGTAGGCCTTGACAACACAGCTCCTATACTCAGCCCTGAAGCATCTGTTTCCACGATGAAAGGAATGGAAAATTTTGGTAAAGCCAAGACTGGTGCAGATGTCATGGCCTGTTGCAACTCCTCAAAAGCCAATGCAGTCCAAAAAAAGGAGTCCTAAGGCAGGAGATCAGTTAATGAAGCAGCAATGTGAGCATAATTTCAAATGAACCTCCTACAGTACCCCATTAGGCCCAAAAAAACCTTGGAGGTCCTTGAGTATTCTTGGTAAAGACAGCAGGCCATCCCAACATGGCAGTAATTTTGGACTTGTCCATTTCGACTTCCTGAGCTGAAACAATATGACCCAAATACTTGACGGACTTCTGACCAAAAGAACATTTAGACTTCTTAGCAAACAACCCATGGGTCAGCAAGGTGTGCAAAACCTCTTTGAGGTGCAGCAAACCAGTAACCCAATTTTGGCCATACACCAGTATGTCATCAAAGAACACCAGAACAGATTTGTGCAGAAATGGGCAAAACATAGCATTCATCATTGCTTAGACGGTGCATTAGTTAACCCAAAGGACATGACAAGGAACTCAAAGCGACCGGTATGTCCGAAAAAGTCATTTTATTCACATCATCCTCAGGGTGAATTCAAATCTGGTGGTAGCTGGAGCGCAAATCCAGTTTAGAAAAAAATTGTGCTCCATGCAACTCATCTAAAAGCTCATCAACACTAGGAATGGGAAATCAATCTTTAATGGTCACGGCATTGAGAACCCGGTAATCAGTACAGAACCTCCATGTCCCATCCTTTATCTTGACCAAGAGAACTGGCGAACAGAATGGGCTCATCCTGACACGGACGATGCCCTCCTTAGGCATTTCTGTCACTAGTTTATCAATTTCATTTTCTGAAAAATGGGGATAACGATAGGGTTTTTACATTTACGAGTTATGCCCTGAGTTGCAAGTGGATAACATGGTCTTCAGGTCGCGAAGGTGGTAACCCATGAGGAATCTCAAACACAGAATCAAAATTACTGAGTGTATTCAGCTCGACATTATCGCAAACAGGTAGCATCTGTTCAGAACATAGAAGTTCGAGCTGAGACATGGCTGCAGCTAGACGACGGAAACTCTGATATTGCAATAGAGAGGGTGATCACAAACTCAATAGTCAATCTACTGTAATCAGTCACCACAAGACCTAAGGTAGCCAACCACTGTAACTCCTAAGACTATGTCTGACCCATGGAGAGGAAGAACAACATATTTACAGTGATGGACTGACCTTGCACCGTGACCTGCAAATTCTTGACACAGCCTTCAGTGGAGATCCTCTCACCATTTCCTAGCAAAACAGTGAAGTTTGGGGAAGCTTCCACGGCTAATCCCAAATGCTTGGCAACACGACTCTGAACAAAGTTGTGTACTAGCCCCATCCACCAAAATGTGTACCGGAGACCCCACAATTGAGCCTGTGAAACGGATTGTACTTGGAGAATGTTGACCAGGTAAAGCATCGTAAGAAATCTCAGAATGAGGGTTGAGATCATCTACTGACAGCAATGCTTCATTTTCGAGGTTTTAACTCTCGAGGGTATCACTTACAGCTTCCATCCAAGAGAAAGAGTTGTTGTGTCTTGCAGCGGTTACCTCGAGCGAATTTCTCGTCACAATTGTAACACAAACCACGCTCCCTTCTGCTTTGCATTTCTGTGGGGCTCAAACGCTTGAGTCGAAATCATTGGTGCGCTGAACTCACAATTGAGGTGGAACAGGTGGGTTAGGGAGTAATGGGCCATTGGGCCACGACGTACAGGGGTCCTTAAACGGAGCGACAATTCTCAAGGAACCTGGCCTCTTGTAGTTTGGCAAGGCCTACAACCTAGGCCATAATTGTGGGGTGAAAAGCCAAGACCTCACAGGGAATATCAGATCGAAGCCCAGATACAAAGCAACTGATAAGAAAAGAAGGTGTTAAGTTGATGGTGCAGTTGGCAGAGGCATCAAACTGAGATTGATAGTCAGATACAGAGAAGGTCTGGGTTAATTTGGCCAAAGCACCTTGATGATCTTCAAACTCGGATGGACCGAAACAGACTTCCAACGCCTTTGTGAGTGCTGGCCCTGTTCCAAATCGACCATTTCTATGGATCCACTGAAGCGACTGGAGGGCCTTATCATCCATGTGAAAAGAAGATATCATCAAAGGCTGGTCATCGGCTGTGTGATGATAGTCAAAAAAACGTTCAGCCTTGAAGATCCATCCCAAGGGATCATTCCCATCAAAACGAGGAAAATCCAATCTCATGATACGAGTGTGAATTGGATTTACCTGGTGATTTTCCTATGTTCTGGAAGAGAAAGAGCCACTGGAGTGACCAAAATGAAATTCAGGTGGCAGGGGGAGGGTACGGGTGGAGCGTTTGTTCCAGTTTGCCATCCGTGGCGGTGATACGCAAAACCAGCTCACACATGGCAGTTTGCTGCTCAGCGACAGTGACTTTAATAGAGTCTAGGCGCTGCCCTTGCACCGTGGATGATTCCTTGAGGAGCTTGACAGACTCATCGAGCAGCTTGAAACGAGTTCCCTCAGCCATGGCGGAAGGTCAACAAGAGAATTTTCTAGTCAACCAACAATGGCTATATTTAATTGAAAAAATGTGAAATTACCGAAGCAAATTATCTAAAAAATAACAGAGGCTACTTCGAGGTAGCTACCTCCAAAAAGAAAGATAGAGAGAGAGAGAGAGAGAGAGAGAGAGAGAGAGAGAGAGAGAGAGAATACAATCTTATTTCATATTCCCTCTTGTTGCCTAACCGCCCTTATTTAACCAAAACCCATAACCATTCTTTTAGAAATTCTCCTAGAATAATCCTTTAGAGCTAACGGCCTTCTTTGCAGCCTTGCTCCCTCTTTGTGGGTAGTTCTCCTCTGAAAGCTTTGAAGATTCTGCCACATCAGCTGCCCTTACGGCAGGGTCATTACCCTTTGCTTGAGTCATAGCATGTCACCAAAGTGCAAGCTAAAGCTAGAAGTAGCTGCAGGGGCAGAGCCATGAATTTCACTTTAGGGGAGTGAATTGTACTATAGATAAGCATGTCGTTTTTTTTTTCTTCGTTTAAACTCATATTTTAAGGCATAATTATAGCTCACCTCCGTATCTTTATTTGGGATTTATTTTTTTATGGAAATTGGAGGATTTGGAGAGGTACCTTTATCCATTCAAATCTATTAAAAAATTCAAAAAAAATGAAGAGGTATATTACACTTTTGTTTTGTGGGGGCTAACTTTGTAAATTTCTTTTTAGGATGCCAAGATATACGTACAAGGCTAAGAAACTTTTTAAGAATTTGGGGTGGTGATGGGACTCCTATTCTGTTACACGGCTCCGCCCCTGCGTAGCTGCAAACTTTTGTATTGGCATCAAAGTCATACAGATCACAGAAATTAACAAAAATGTGTCAAAACATTAAGTCATTCAGCAAGGTAGAATGGCCGTCTTCTGCTCATATGTGGATTGACTTTATGAACAAGAGATTGGTATACGTTCATCAATTGTTACTCAACTCAAGAAAAGTCTAGTGTCCTATCTTTACAGAGTAGGTTTCAATAAGGAGAAAGTATAGAAACAGGTTACCTAATATTTGTCATACAATATGTAGATCCTAGGCTTACTCCACCATAATTTTCTCAGAGAGAGAGAACTTTCAATTACATCAGTAATTCAGTATGGCTTGAAAAGAAAATTCAGTAATATTACCTCAAGTTTTCTATAACATCAAAATCACGTTCCAATATAAGAAGATACAAAAAATTAAGAAATATCCTTGTGCGAGCAAGCATTTGACAAGCAATCATATAAGTTAAAACAAGGAAAATATAGAACCATGACAGCTGAATAGTCCAGTATTTTTTAAGTCAAAATAGAGGACATGAATATAAAGAAATAACAATGACTAAAGGAAACTTTATTTTTAGGGTAGGCCATGAAATAATGACGTACCATAGCATGGTGGTATTTCAATATCGCCAGAGCATTTCCTTTGCGGTAATTGTATACTCTAACTCTGTGATTAAGGATTAAAAGCAAACAGAGAAAAGTGGGCAACTTAGAAAACAATGCTTTAACTGTGGGAACAGCGTGACATATGATTATATATTCAATGGAACTCATACTAGGTATCAATGAGTTTTTGGTTCTATCATAATAATTATAAAAAAAAAAGAATGTGCCCTTCCTGTTTTTAGCTTGATTATTTAGAGAGATGAGAATCTTCTCCTAAGAGATGTTAAAAATTTCAAAGGGAGAGTGGGAGCGAAGAGGGGGATGGGGAAAGAGTAACAAAGAGTCAAAGACTATACGGTTTCTTCTCTTTTCTGAAAATACTGAATCATGGGCTCTTATTCCATTGGGGATTGGCTGATTGTAGTGCATACATATATAAGGAACAAAATAAAGAATATTTACAAACAGAGAAAGAAGCAGGTAAGGCATACACATAATTCTAAAGTCAAAGTGTTCATGATAACCCACTCATGAGACATATTTAAACAGGACAGGACTATAACTGGGTAATGACCTAGAGATCATATTCTTCTCAGAGAACGCACAACTAGCTTTTTGATGCAGAATAAGAAAGAGAATATTTATTATTTTGGGATATTATTCTTGGACATGTATTTTAGGAAAATTAGATTTAGGCAATTAAATAGTTATTAGGATTTGATTTACTTTCTTATTTAAATAATATTTGGATGCCTATATATGAGCACTGGTATTAAGATTGTAAGGCATACTTTGATAATGGAATAAACTTGAGTTTTGGTATATCTCTTGTCCCCTTCTCCCCGTTCTTGTTTTGTTCTCCCTTTATTCTGTTTTCTTTTCTACCTAGTCTAGTTCTTCCTAATCTCCCTCTGCTTCCCTGTTGTTTCTCCCTCTCTCAATTTCTTTCTATTTCTACCTATCTGTCCGGCATCACTCTGTAGATCAAGTCAAAGATTAAATGGTAAAGCTACATCATGATAAATCCTTTGAGAGCCCAGTTGAGATCAAATTGAATTTAGAAATTCATCAAGGACTGATAATTCCATGCCATGCCTTGTAAATTCAAGGACAACCACATTTGATTAATTCCTTACGATGTTCCCCTCCAGCAGCCACCAAAAGGAATAAGGAGAAGATATTCAAAAATTCTGATACCAACCTGTGGTCCCAGCCAGCAGTTGCAGCAATTTTTCCATCTGGTCGAATTGAGATGCCTGATATGCCAGGTCTTTCCAAACTAATCTCCTTCTTCACCACACAAGAACCCTACGCAAAATAATACATAATAAAACAAGAAATTAGAAAAATAATATTTTGAATAGTAAGCAGGAAGCAGCAACACAGAAAATCATCAGATTCAAGAGATAATCAGGCAGGTTCCAGAAACACGAGGAAAATAAACTGGAGAAGATTTTTTACTTGTGTTTCTACGCAGCTGTCATTGTTTAGGTGATGATTACAAATTTCGCGTGGGCCAATAAACCAAACCAAAATAACCTAGTTGTCACTGAGTGACCAGTCCTTTTTTTTATTTCAATTACGTAGTAATAATCATTTTCAGTGACAGAAAAAAAATCATTTCTAGTCTAAATTAATATTTTGCATATCAAATAATCCATCATTTCCTTTCAAGCAGGACTTTTACTACTGTCCATATAAGTGATCCAAACTAATCTGTCAGTGCCAAACCATACGGCTTATGTAATTGCCCTGTGAAGCCTAGAACTTTTTAAAAAGTCTTGTAATTGTATGTATCATGAGAAGTGGGAAAAAAACAAAAGAAAGAAAAAAAAAGGACAAACATCAAGTGTAATGTAGTTCCTTGGTAATTTTAATTAGAAAAGCTGCTTCTTGCCTCTTCAAAAACAAAGGTACTCAAAGTTGGATAAAAGTTCTTGCAAACCATTAATGTATCAGCAGATCCAAAATGACCCACCTATTATATTTCTTTGACATAAATTATTTAAATGTAGCCGCACCAGCTCATCGGAGAGAGAGCAAAGGGGAGCACAACACCAAAACCAGCAACATGTTTTGCCAAGTAGAAGGGAGTTTAAGTAACATGCTTATGGTCAGTAACGTCTCTAATTGACTTAATATCCATAACATGGCATGACAATATGAATACGCATACTTCTTAAAGGAACACCAGTATTCAATGTTATGACACACTGATATTTCCACATCAAAATGGATGCATTGAACATCCATCCATCTTATGTTCAACCTCAACATACCATCGCCAACTTCAATGCTGTCCAGCAGGACATGTTATAGAATTTCTAAAATAAGTAGATGGACCAAGAGGCCAGAGCCAATTACCGTTGAATGATCCAAATTATACATCACAATTTTGTCATCTGCTGCACCTGAGATACCTCCGTCGCATGACCCATCAATACAGAGACTTAAAACTGCAGAGAGAAGACAATGAATCACACCTTGCTTTATAGGGAAAATAAGAAGAGGAAGATAAGCAGGAGACTAAGCAGAATACACTGGGAGTCTCCAAATTCTGGGTCCCATACCTGGCTCTGAATGAAACTTTACAGAAGTTATAGGAAGCCCTGGATTCCGCAGATCCCACCAAAGCATGGAACCATCCTCGTAGCTGAGTAGAGGGCAAATGAAACACAATTACTGTAGTGAGTTGAACTGATTTTCACAATCCATGGATTTAAAGTAAAGGATCAGCAAGCCAGTTTCAGGTCAAGCAACCAAATACATACTCCATTGTTGTCAAAACATTTTAACTACTGTTTGCAGTTTTAAAAACCCAATGCTTTGTGGTCCAGATTTAATGATCATAAAGAGTTGCATGTGCATTTTAACGTCAAGTTCAAAAGACATGGCTGGACAAAGGAGAATAAATTCAAATCCTACCGGAGACAAAATAAATGAATAAATTTCTTGAGTTTTTGTAACTTTTTTTAAGGAGCAATTCAATGTCCATAGCAGGTTTGATAAATATATTGACATTCAAAATCCTTGTACAACAGATTGAGACACCCCCTACATTCGTCCCTCACAACCCAAATCACACACAACATCAAATGCTCATGGGGTAATATAAACAATAGCACTTCACTTGGGCATCCACACTACAAATGGACCTCCACTTAACCTATGATCTTAACACGATTCCATATTTAGCAGAAACCCCAATATAAGGGTAATTTATTAGAAGCAGAAATTCAAGGTTTCTCTCTTCCTCCTCATTTCTGAGAAAAACGCCTGGGTAAAAAGCAAAAATTCCAGCAACAAAAACCACTGGGTCTTGAACGAAAACATACCATACAAAACCGATCTAAAATAATCATTGATTATCCACAATTTAGCATCTTCATGTTTAAAATTATGTCTTAAATAAAGATCAGCATTTAATATCTTTAAATGAAAAAATATATAAAGATGCTAAACCGCTTAGGTGTTCAGTGCATGTAAGAAAGACAGAGAAGCACATACCCGGCCAAGACATTCAGGAAGCCCTGCGATTCAGAGGGGCAAAATAATTGAACCGCCATGCACATTCCTGCCAATAAACCATTGGTTACATGTTTAAGGCTCTCAAATTTCCTTTCTGTTAAAGATCATTCGTTTTCTGGCTTTCATCCCTCCTGTATTTCCCTATCTTTCATTTTAGAAAATTTTTGAATGATTTTAAATTTGAAACGTAAAGCATTTTTTTCTTGGACTTTTCTCTAGTATACATCCCCTGAAGTTGGATCGCATTTACTGTTTTTGGCACTTGCATAGAAAATTTCATTTGAGGCCACATGGGGTTCTAATCTAGCGCTCAAGAAGTAATATGTATGCTATCAATGTAAATAAGGAGGTTCAGAACTTAAGGATCTTATATGATTATTAATGCGTTAACACGGACTCGGCTTTTACTGTTTTTGGCACTTATATAGAAAATTTCATCTAAGGCCACATGGGGTTCTAATCTAGCGCTCAAGAAGTAATATGTATGCTATCAATGTAAATAAGGAGGTTCAGAACTTAAGGATCTTATATGATTATTAATGCGTTAACACGGACTCGGATTTTAGCTAAAGAGCAATCCACCAAAAGATGAAAAACAGACTCGGCTTTCTCCTTGCAAATATAACACCTATTGACCAACACCCTCCCTCTCTTTTGAAGATTGTCAATAGTAAGAATTCTACTCCATTATGCCTCCCACACAAAAAAACTTGCTTTCTTGGGAACCGAGAACGCCAAATAGCTTTGCAGGGGAAATGAAGGTTATCATTTGAAAGGTCTTTATCAACAAGAATGTTATAATAATATTTCACCATAAAGCCTTCATCCGATCTAGGCCTCCATATCATAACATCCTCCCTCCCCACTTCAATCTTAGAAGAACATAAGGAATCCATAAACGTCGCGACCTCTTCAACTTCCCAATCATTCACATTACAGATAAACGGCACTACTCACGAGATCCCTTCAGTAGTCAAGGAGACACAAGAACTAACCATAGCTTCTTTATCTTTCGCCAAATTAAAGATACCCGAAAATTTATCCTTCAAAGGGGTATTCCAACACCAAATATCATACCAAAGCCGAGTCTTAACTCCATTACCCACCGAAATCTCAACATGAAAGACAAAACTCTTCCCATCCCTTTCTAATCCATTTCCACACTCCCACTCCATACACTCCCCGAGGATCTTTGGACATCCACCCATAAAGATCCATCCCAAACTTGACCGCCACCACTTTCCTCCACAAATGGTCTTTCTCAACAATAAACCTCCAAAGCCATTTACCAAGAAGGGCTTTGTTAAGCACCGCTAAAGATTTTATACCAAGACCCCCTCTTTCCAAGGTTGCTTAACCACATTCCATTTAACCAAGTGAAACTTAAAGTTCTTTGCCGTGTTACCCCAAAGGAAACTCCCTTGAATGCACTCCAATCTTTATGCCACCGAACTAGGGATAGGAAAAAGATACACATAATATATCGGAAGGCTAGAAATAGTGCTTTTAATGATAGTGAGACGACCGCCTTTTGAAAAATAGTGATTTTTCCACCCAACCAATGGATTCTCGAACTTTTCCACTATTGGATTCCAAATGCTTTTGTCTTTGAATTTAGCCCCAAGGAGAAGACCAAGATAAGAGATGGGGAGTGATCCCACCTTACAACCCACTAAGTTACCAAGGAGACTTCCATTAGCAGCTTCATCAAGAGGGATTAAAATGCTTTTAGCAAGATTAACCTTAAGACCCGACACCACCTCAAAACAAAGAAGGATACCCCGTAGGTGCAAAATTTGAATGGCGTCAGCCTCACAAAAAGCAACAGTATCGTCAGCAAAGAGAAGTTGGGAAATATTTGCACTCTCCATTTCCTCCCGCTTTGAAGTCGGTTAAAAAGCCCATTTCTACCCTTTCACCAACATCCTGCTTAGAGCCTCCTTAAATAAGAAAAACAAGAAAGGAGACAAAGGATCCCCTTGTTTTAGACCTTTTAGAAGCTCGAAAAAAACCGAAAGTACATCCATTAACCAAAATGGAAAAGGAAGTAGAAGACAAGCACTTCAAAATCCACTTGCACCATCTTTCCCCTAACCCCATCCGTTTCAATAAGTAGATAACAAAGTTCCAACAAACATGGTCATATGCCTTTTCCATGTCAAGTTTGCAAATAACCCCTCCCCCTCCCTCTCCATTCTTCAACCGAGCATCCACCACTTCATTTGCTATCAAAGCCACATCCAAAATTTGTCTTCCATCAATAAAAGCGTTTTGCATAGGACTCACCACTTCTCTCATTACACCCTTCAATCTAGAAGTTAACACATTCGATAAAAGTTTGTATATACAACCCACAAGACTAATAGGTCTGAAGTCTCTAATGTTTGACACCCCTTTCTTCTTAGGGACCAAAGTGACAAAAGTGGAATTTAGGCTACTCACAAACTCCTCAAAAAGACGAATGATGTCCCCCTTAATCACCTTCCAATTATGAGTTAGGAACGCCATCGTAAAACCATCAGGACCCGAAGCTGTATCTCTGTCATAATTTCGGATAGCTACAACAATTTCTTCCTCTGAAAAAGGTCTTTCAAGCCACTCTACATCAGCCTCACCAATTTTGGAGAAATTCATACCATCTAAATTCGGCCTACCCGCACAAATTTCTTTATAAAGGATCTCATAAAACTCACTAATGGCCACTTTAACATCCTTCTCCTCAAACACCGACTTACCCACCTCAATGGAGCTGATAAATTAAATCTCCTATGAGCATTGGCCATACTATAAAAATACTTGGTGCTTTTATCTCCCCCTCGAAGCCACAACTCTCTTGATTTTTGTCTCCAAGAAATTTCCTTCAAAGAAATGAGCTTAGACAACTCCTTAGCTTCCACCCTTTCTAAAATATTACTAATACAATGTCCCATTTTGAGAATAATTTTAATTTTTCTTAGAAAATAACACTTAAGTCTCCCTTGAAAAAAAGAAAAAAAAAAAGATGTGGCTACGGGCAGACCCACCATTTAGTTATTCCTCCGTCATCATTAACTATAGTAAAGTGTACTAGTTTTTAGCTCAATTACCTCATCCATTTCACTCTTTCACTCTCTATTTTCATTTAATCTTATCTGATAACTTCGAAATAACCACCCATTCTCATACAACTTAATACTAGCCAAACTCTTTATCTTTCTAAGTGAAAGTAAAAGAATATGAAGTTAAGAACACAAAGGAAATTGCAAAAAGAGAGACAATGAATGCAAAAGAGAAAAAGAAATTATTGAGTGATGCTTGTTGCCTGTTTGCTCCTTGGTTGAGATCTGCAAATTCACAAGATAGACACACTTCTCTCTCTATCTATCTACACTTTTATTTTGTTTTTCATATTACAATAGAGCTTTTGTTTCATGGTGAGAAAATCATTCTATCTGGTCTTAGTTGGTTGCAATTTGCGTGAATTGAAGGATATTTTGTTTTGATAAAATGCAAACCCAAATCAACAACCTTATTGTTACCTTTATGATGCATAAGTATAGTTATCGGGATCCTTATAGCCCCTTGGAACCGGGATCCTGATCATACGTTCCAATTCGTGGTGTATTCGCGCACCAGATCCTTAAAATTGACGATCCAAATTTTTATTAAGACTTTAGTTAAAAGAATTTTTTTTTTTAAAAAAAAAAAATTTCTAGACACAAGAAATAATTTAAGAGATGCACGTACTTTATTTTTAAATTATGTTTGTTGACTTTACTATTTTGTCAAAACTCTAATATCTTCTAAACTATTATTATGCACACAGTTCTATTTATATTGTACTCATAAATATATCTAATATCTTAATTTTATACATGACATAAATCATTTAAGTCTACCCTCAACGTACTACATACAGGGTGGATAACGTACCACGTTCCCGTAATCGTACCGCGAACCAGAGCATACCAAGTTCTTGGTAACTATGTACAGAACTTGGCAGTGAGTATAAGCACCCAGAAAGTGTACGCCTTGGCTTTGGAGGCGTGAAAAGCGTGTACTTTACATAAGGGTGTACACCCTACCTGTTAAGGTGCACGCCTTTTTGATGCAGGAGCATCTAAGAAGCTGGTTTAATTAGTCTTTAATATGTTTTATTATTTCTCCTGTTTTATTATAGTTTATGGACAATAGATATGTTTTCTGTAGTTTCATTAATAGTATTGTGGCTAGCATGTGACTTTTAATGAGCATGTATGGTTAGGATTAGCTTAAATAAAGGGTAGAGATTTAAAGGCCGTCATAACCCTAGTATAAATAGTCTTTTCAGACATTCTGTAAGCAGCATTGATTATGAAACACTCAAGAGAATTTAGTAGTTTCCAACCCTAACCCTAATTTTGTTCCAGCTTTGATCTACATCAGAGTTGTAGCCTTTAATCTGTTCTAAATTGCAGTTTTCACTTCCTAATCTAAACCACTTTCAGGTGTCCCGCTTAATATTTAACGCCCTGAGGCAAATTACAGTCGTCTCGACCAGAAGCCAAACACCTTTAAAAACACAGTTAACCATTAAATCAATAAAATTTTATATAATTGTCCAATGATGGCACCTCATACCAGTCACAAAAGTTGACAGCAATCACACAAACATTAATATTGATAATGTCACAGTAAGTCAGTAACAAATATAATCAGAAACAGACCTCTCTCCTTAGTAGAAATATTAAGGGAGCCACCAGAACTGTTTTGAGGTAATCGTGCAAACCTGTCTCCATTGTTGAGATCCCAAACCTCAACCTTGGTAAATCAATTACAAGGAAATAATGAGCAACTGAGCACCCCCAAAAAAAATTTAAAAAAACAATCTTCCATATTCACCTCAGAAGATTGCTCTCCTGCTACAGCGACATATTTGGCTCCTTCAGCACGCATTTCTCCTGTAATTGTGAAGACATTAGTCAATCCTTCGTGTAAACTTGCAGCATAAACACCAAATCTACAATAGAATCCACAAGTACTCAACATAGCAGATAAGTTGAAAAGAAAGTAGTAGCATCACAATTTTCATCACTAGTTAATACTTGTACAATAAAAATTTAAAACTACAGCAGACTCTGTGTATGCGTGTGTGTGTGTGTGTGTGCAAGCATTTGTGCATGTCCAAGTAGTACAGAACTAGAAGTCTTTTGTTTAAATGGCTTGACTACTCTCAACCATGTTTCTCTGAGGGGAACACCATAAAAATTGGCCCAAAAGAACTGGTTGACCATGATTAGGGCCCTATAAAATATAGAAAGACAACAATATTGTTAAATAAACCTAACAGACAAGTTGACGACAAAGTAGCATTACAATTTTCATCATTATTTAATCACTGACCTTATATAATAAAAAATTTAAAACGTGGGCAGAGTATTGTATCTCCCTCTCTCTCTTCCTCTCTTTGTGCGTGTGTGTGAGCATTCATGTGTGTGTTTGAGGTGAACACCATACAAATTGGTCCAAAAGAAGAACTGGCTGACCATGACCACAATATGGTAAATAGCACACTAATTCCAGCACCAATCCCAAACTTCCATTAAAAAAAATAATTAAGGGAAAGAAATTTTTCTTGTGCATAATTAGAGGAGTGAATTTAAGTCCAGAGACAACAATACTCCCAATCCAAATCTTTCCTGGTTTAAATTCCAAAAATAGTATTGCAATCTACACCAACCCTAATGTATTAGTTTAATATTTTTTGTAGAATGAGTATGAGTAATGACATCAATAAATTCAGATACCTGTTTCTATACTGTGAGTCCTTGAGTGTCCAATAAGAGCTTTTAGCCCTCTAGGAAATAGCATGCATATACTTAGTTAAACTTAAGTTTCAAAGCATTTCACATGAAAACTGAACAAGATTTTCCATGAAACTGAAGTTACACAAGAAAGACCAGGAACTCTCACAGTATCTGAAAAAGTGTACTTGAGTAATGATAGTCCATAGATCCATGCAAAGTAAATGCCAGAATCAGACAATTTGTTTTTGAAATGATAATTGAAGCAAACCTTGAAGTGTGCTGGAACACTCCACTGAACTTCCTATTACCTTTTCTTCACTACCATCCAGATGTTCAGCATCAAACGTTTCTCTAGCCTCCCACTCATGGTAATGCTTGACACCTTCAGCTTGCTTTACACTAGCAATAGGATATTTCACCAAGGAAAGCTTGCAAAAGTGGTAAATGTTTGTCTTGATTGTAAGTGAGGGGTTCCTATCAAGCATGCAGCTCATGTTTAACAGTGTGGGGCAAACCAATGAGGCAATATCAACGTTTCTTTAGAATGATAATATCATCTACATATGCATTTGAAAAGGCTGAGTTATTTTGAGGCCTATCAATTTTTGCTAAAGCTTTTTGATTGCTAAAGTGGGCAATACTATCTTGGTAGAAAATCATATCAAGAGATTCCTCCAAGCAGTAACAACTCATATGAAGCAGAGAAAAAACTGAATACCTGGACAGACCTCCATCTTCAATGTCCCAACACTTTACAGTTCCATCCCTACCCTGGCTACAAGATTAAAAAAAATGGCGATGTAACCATAAAGTTACAAAAACGAATTAAGATTTCCATCCAAATTTATGATAAATCATGATTCAAAAAATTGGCATGCATGTTCAAAACACAAGAATCGTGAAATGAACGGAAATTGCACCTGATAACCTTGTTGTTTCCTATTGAAGGGCTGCTTGCCACCGTTATAACCCCGTGTGCTGCACTATGAACCCTACAACCAACACAAAAATCATCAGTAACATAATCTAATACCATTAAAAAAATGGGAAGGGGAAGCTACATGTTTTAAAATCACAACCATGCAGAAGAAAGCATACGGTGCTGAACTGTATCCCAAATCCTTAACTCACCGTCTGTGGAACTGCAAACGAAACCTTCAATTCGCATCAGAAATCGAATAAAGGGGTAAATATATAAATAAGGAAATGGCAATAGAAACTGAATTATTTACCCTGTGAATAGTAAAGGTTTAGAAGGATGGAAACAAACGTCCATAACAGAAGCACGATGACCTCTTAGCACTGCCACGGGATCAGGAGGCGGTCCCTTGCTCATTTTTCGCTTAACTTCTATGAAATAGAAGAAAAAAAAATTGAATATTAAACTAAACCAAATGTATTAAAAAAAATTCTAAAACTTCTAATTATTCATGACCCAGAAATCAAACTTTAGAGATTGTTAACTTGAACATGCATCAATCAACAACAACAAAGTTAATTTCAATAATAAACTAATATATGAAAAATCTACAATAATATAACAAAAAATCTAGAAATAGGAAACTCTATGGGGAAAAACAAAAATCAGGTCCTACAAATTCCATTTAAACATTACATTGATTTTAAAACAGCAGTTGACAACATGGGTGAATCTACTTTACGGTGAGGATGCGCAATTGCACCCCTAAACTTTTCAAATTTACTTTTATTAAAATTTATATTATAATTACTCCCCTAAAATAAAAAATAAAAATATGGGAGTCAAAGAGAAACCCACTCCTCTTATTTTCTAAAACCCCATGTACCTTTGCCCAGAATAATACTTATTATATTTTCATTCAAAACTGCAATTCATTTTAAAATTTATTAAATATAAAATACACAATATAAGACTTCATCACGGGTTACAAGAAGTTAATCAAAGATATTTATGCCTTCATCACCCATAGAGATTGTGGCAAATGGATGACGAAGTCTCATTATTACTCAGATTCTCCACAATCTACTTCTTGAAAAATGAATCTATAGTTTTTGAGTTCATAATTTAACCAATATATTGCATGCCAAAAAAAAATTAAAAGTTGCCTACCATTAACACTTAGGCAATTTATCAACACGGAAAAACAAATTTACATATGAACAAATTTTATGCATGCCATTCAATTCCTAATGTTATTGATCATAATCCTTTTTTATTAGACCTGAACATAAAATCCTTGAAATAGGTCTTCTCAGTTCTCTGTAAGCCCGAACGTAAAGAACATTTAATCTCAATATTTGGTAATTACTTTGTTCAGTGAAACAGTTTCTTACTATTTAAAGAATCTATAATAGTGGTATAGAGAAAAGGATGAGCTTTGTTGAGGGTCCAGGAGAAAAGAGAAAGGAAAAGAGAAAAGAGAGAAGCCAATTATGACTTACCCCAAGTACAATCCGATGGAAGAGGGAAACAAAGAAAAGCAGCGATCGATGGAGGAGGGAGATGGCTGAGCTGAGGGTCTGGCGTGAGGCGTTGCAGTTCGAAATTGAAGAGAAGGAAACGGAGAAGACATACTAGCGTAGAGAATGTAGATCGCAGAACATACATAACGGATTGGAGGGTTGGGCTGGGCAGTTGGGCTTTTACTGGTTAAGCCTACTAATTAGTTTTCCTTTTATTCTCAAGTTTTAAGACGAAAAAAATAAATGAAATATCATTTTTAAATTTTACAAAAGTAACAAAATAAACAAAATAAAGTTAACTCGTTAGTTATTGAATTTCAATTATAAGGTTATTTTTTACCCTTAAATACCACCCTTAAAAAAAACAAGACAAATAAACTAAAAGTCAAAAGTCTATTGAACATCTAACAACTCAATCTATATCTCTTTCTCACACACAAACAAAATACTACGCATTTTTTTTTCTCAGTTGCACTACACATCACTTGGTCATAGACATGAGCGGATCTGTATTGTATTGAGTGTGGGCAATTACCCCCATTCATCTTCCTAAAAAAATTAAACTTCTTATTCTTTTAGAATATTTTAAATATATATTTAAAATTTTCTACACCAGAACAAAAAAAACGAGTCAATTTAAAATATAAAAAAAATACTTGATCCTTAAAAAATAGTAACTTGTGTATTTAAAAAAGAGGTTCGACCTCCAACCATACTTGTATTTTTTATTTTCTCTCATTTTTATTAGGTTACTTTCAATATTAGTTTTATACCACCAAAACTTTAATCTTGTGATAAAAGTAAAATTAAAGTTAAGTTTCAATCCAATCCATTTGTATCATTTACATTTGCTTTTCTTATACTTTGATGTAAAAGAATTGTTTAATATTTTATTTGCATTGTTCAAAACATAACTTTGTATATTTTATTCCATCGAACTTGGTAGGTCTTTGGAAGTTTAGAAACACATACATAACTTATGGTATATACACATGCTACATGATCAATAGAAATTTAAGAAGTATATATAATGATAAGGTTAATCAAGGAATAGACATTACCAAGCTCAAATGGACTGTTTGTTGTTGTGCTAGAGGTGGCCAAATGGTGGTTAGAAATCGTCGAATTTATAAAGGACCCGAAATTCTAGACAGAGAAAACAAAATAGGAGAGAAAGTTGATACATGCAAAGAAATAAGAAAAGAGAAAGGGAAAATGAAGGAGATGGAAACTGACTCTTCTTAGACTGCCATGCGAGCCACTAGAAAACATCTAAAAAGTAGTCGGCTCTTATAGTTTTTGTAGAGAGGGAAAGTAGATCAAATAATGGAAAATTAATATTTTAGAGAGAGAAGGGTATTATCCATGGATTAGAGGAGAAATGAAGGAGAAATAAGAGATTTTGGTCGCGAGGTGGAGCCTCTACGACCAACGGTGATTAGCGCGGCTTTGAGAGTCGAAGAGAGGGAAAAGGTGTGGGTAGAGAGAGAATAAGAAAGAAAGAAATGTTAAGAGAGAGTTGAGTGTTTTCCATTTTTTTTATAATGTTTTATGACTTAAATGTACTTTGAGTCCAGTTATAATAAGCATAAGATGACATAATGGTTAAGTCCTATTTTTCTCAAGTAGCCTTTCTCAAGTTCAAATTTTTATCACGAAATTTTCTTTCCAAAATTTTTTAAGGAAAAAGATAAATTTATCCTCAAGGTTTCACCAATGGATCAATTTAACCCTGATTTTTATGAGAGTTTCAATTTGCCCTTGAACGTTATGTTTCAAGTCAATTAGACCTTCCATCCAAATCGATTGTAAATCTACGTCATCTTTAACGAAAAAAGCACATGCAATGCACACCATGTGGGTAGTTTCGTCATTTCATTTCCATCAATTGATTATAATCAAATATTGTAATAAAAGGGACATTTTGAAAATAACAAAAAAAAAACCTAAACATATTCTCATACTTTCTCATCTCTAACCTCTCTCATAGTCGCACAAAAACTCCCTTGTCCAATAATGGCTACAAGCAGCTCAACTTTTTCTCCACCACCTTCATTACAAAAACAATGACCTCTCACCAAACTTCAACAAATATGTCTCTGTCTCCTTCAACTACGGCAAGAAGAAGAATCATATCTGATTGTAGATCTTCAAGAAGAAAAAGCCATATAAAGGTGAGGCCCCACTTGTTGGATCTGCCTCGGCAACAGATCCAACAGTAAGGCATAAGAGGATTTTTATTTTACATTTGAGTTTGTTTTTTCTAATTCTATAACTGGTTAGGGTTCTTTTACATTCCAAGTATTCCTTCAAATTCTTCCATAACCTTATGTTCTTCCAAGCATTTCCAATCAGATAATATCAAGATCTTGAGTGTTTTATCCGAAAAACCTGAATACAAAAGCCCTTGCTCTTCATCCAACGTCAAGTAAGAAACAAAACTCTTCAAGAAATCTTTGAGAGTAGGTAAACTATCTACTCACTTATGGTGACTTGGGTTTTTGCTTGGTACTTTCCATATCCGGATTTTACCATCTTGATGACCCGTAAAAATCTTGTTATTGATTTGAAACACGAGTATTCCTTCAAATTATTCCATACCCTTATGTTCTTATTGTTTAAGATTGATCGATTTTGATACGGTGTTTTGGTATTGGAGTGGGTGTAAAGATCAATTTGGATATGCTGTTTTTTCAGCTGTTGAAAATACAACTTGAATCAATTCAAATATCAAATAATGAGTGGAGATCGATTTGGATATGCACAAAAACTCCCTGGAGGTCTTAATTTCTTTTTCTTTTCTGAAAAATTTGTATTTTAGGAGAATAAAGTGAAAAAAAAATAGATTGAATTTATTCTCTAAGTTTTTGATTTTGGGTTTCAAATGGAAAATGATGAGATAATAAAAGAGATTTTTCTTTTTGTTGTTTCATCTTATTTTGTTTTCTTACTTTATCGAGATAATGAGAGATTTTTGTTTTTGATTTCGGGGTTTCAAAAGCTCTTTATTGAAATTATTCTCATTTATCGAGCCAAAGCGAACATTATCAAGATGAACCAAGAGAAAAATAATACGGATATCAAACAATCATTATTTTAACAATTTAATCTTCACATATCAAAACAAAAATTAGTGAACTCAGATATACATTAGTATTAGCTAAAACAAAAGGGAGCACGGTTTCTTAAACACATTTGCAACATCATCATTCAAAGCACAACCTTATATGCACCCTAGTGATCACCCTTGACTTCTTGGAGATTCTTCCTTTGCTCTTTGCAGAACTTGACCCAATCTTTAGTACTGCAACTATAAGATTTGTGGTACACACAAAATTTGGTGAGGTCAAAGAAAGGGTTAGGTGTTTGATTTTTAGGGAGTTTGGTTGGTTCTTGAGGCTCAGCCTCCTCAAAAAGTTAGGGGTGATTACTAGGGTATATGTAGGGCTGGTGTTTGGATAAGCTTTTGAGAGTGTGATGAAGATATTATGTGGGAAGAGTTGATCATATTCAGGATATTAGGTGGTGGAGTTGGATGGTAGTTAGGCATGGGATTTTAGGCCACATTTAGAATGGGAACATCATCATCGGTTTCTATGATATCTTGAATTTCATTCTTGAGGCAGAAACATTCAACAGTGTCATGGCCAAGTTGTTAGTAAAAAGCACAATATTTGGTAATATTGAAATGAACGGGGAGAGGGTTAGAGAAAGGATAAGTTGGTAAAGATTGCAACTTCCCTTTCTTGATCAGTTTGTTCATAAATTTGGAAATAATCATTTAAGAATAATGAAATCATTTAGGCCTCGACCCTTACTCTCCACCATGTTATTATTATCTTGGCTGTATTGGGGTTTCGAAGTGTACACATTGTGAATCCCCACAAAATTGTTTTCATTATTTTGTGCCACTACCTTTTGCGCCTAGGTTTTTTCTTGTGAATTTACCACTGCCTTTCTCAATCTTTCCTTCGAAGATAACATCTTCAATCCGTGTGCTAGAGTCCATTAACTGTTCAAAGTTTGAGATAAGGAACGTAAACATCTTTTCTTGATAGGCGGGTTGCAAATTCTTCATCGAAATTTGGATTTAATCCTTTTCCTCAGACCTAAAGGCCATCTTAGCTACCTTGGATCACCAATGAAAAACGAATTATGAGAAAGTCTCATTGGGCTTTTGTTTGGTTTTCTCTAGATCACGCATGATGATATCCGACTTGGCAATGTATGCATATTGGGTCACAAATGCTTGGGCCATACTTTCTCATTCTTTTACAGTAGTGGATTTCTGAGTATAATATCACTTAAGTGCGGCACCTGAGAGAGAATGGGGGAAATAAGTGTCCAGTTGGTCATGGTTCAAATCAGCAAGTTTCATAATCCCAACATGCTATTTTAGATGAGCCTTGGGATCACCAGTTCCATCAAATCGGTCCATATATGGTATCTTGAATTTCGAAGGTAGGCTCACTTTGGAATGAGGGAATAGATCATCAATGTCAAATAGATACTTATCAAAGTCTTAAGTTTTCCGCAGTGCCATTTGCATTTTTTTGAACTTGCCACTGACAATCTTCATTTCTTAGTTCACAACCTTCTTCTTTTTTTCTCATTGAGGTTGTCACCACCATATTCAACTATCTTTTTTTCCTTTTTCTTTTGTACACTCTATCTTCGAGATTGGTCATGTGATTAGCCATGATAACTGCCAAAGAAGTTATGAGATTCTTTAACTATTCAATCTAATCATTACTAATATTGCTGTTATTACCATTCTTTGCTACTGTCTTAGACTCACTGCTTAGAAATATTTCTTCTTTTAAACTTGACTTTGAAATGGTGATCTCTTGCTTACTCTATTTTTTACTAGATCTCAATGCCAAGCAAGGGACAAAGTTTGAGACTTTGAACCTATTTTGGACTTTGAGAACGAAGAGAAGTCCCATTTTAAGTTTTAATTTCAATGCCTTGTTTTCTTTACCATGGTTTCCTACCTTAGTATTACTTTGACCTTATTGTTGGTTATTGACTTGGAAAAGAATTTTTAAAGGCCCATCAAATGTGTCAAAGTCCACATGAAGTAGGTACACCTTAGCCCAAATGTTAGAAACAAATAATGCAATGTAAAAAAAATTATTTAGTTAAGCCCAAGTCAAACCCATCCAAGTCCAAACTTGTTATCTCGAGCCATCCTTGATTATGAATTTTCTCATAATTAAATAGTGTTAGAATGAGATCAGTATCTATTCCACAAAGGTTAAAGCCAAAATAATTAAAACTAAATCCATTAAGTCTAAATAAATAGGATTAAATATGGTAAAATATACCCCTTTTAAAATAAATCCTTTCCACTTGATCCTTAGGGGTTTTGACCATATTTAATCGAATTTACTTATGCAATGCCTTTTGGATTAAAGCTCAATTATCTTGGGCTCACTCTAGTATATATTATTTATTGATGTCCATTTAAAAATATTTATTTACAAGAAAAATCATATCAATTTGAGACTAAATATTAATTTAAATTTGTCTAAATTTAATTTGAGTTTAGTCAAATAAAATCTCGAAACAAAAAATTAACAACCAAACATATTATCACCTAAGTATGTTATCAAGCAACCAATTTATATTTTCAAATGTAAGGTGAGATCAAACATATTCATCAAACATGCAAAGTGATAGAGAGAGTCTTGTCCTAGAAGGATGGTTCTAGGGTTTGTCTATTTGATAGGTTCCATCTTATAACTTCAAATAACTCTGTATCCCATGGCTAGAAGGATGCCTTTACGCTTCCTAGTAGCCAAATTAAGTGGACCACAAGAGTACAAACGCGACGACGAACCTTCGTTACTTTGACTTGACTGAATGAATCATGTCATACACTAAGGGTTTTTTTTTTCAATTCAAAGAGTAGACTTCGCCAGGTTCGACTTACCTGATCATAGACTATGTGAAAAAATTCCTATGGGTCAACTATGTATGGCAATGCCGCCCTCGTCCGTCTACTAAGAAGAAAGTTGACTCTTTGTCAAAGAATTCAAGATCCGAGGCATCCATTTTGGGTTCAGATTTTCAAGAATAAAAGTAGATAAGGGTCACACCAAGATACTAAATGGCTAACGAGCCCCTAATTTACTTTGTTCGAGCAAAACAAGGATAAGTGCAAGTGTGCCAGTGAAGTGTAGCAAAAATAAATCCAAGTTAATTTTTAAATATTTTTTTTAAAGAACACATTGAGGTTTAATCTCCTCAGCAGGGTCACCAACTGTAGGTACCATACTTTTTCATCGATACCCCATGATTTTGAGATTAATATACAAGGCCATTTCCTTCAAGTAAGGATGAATAAATGAGGGTGCGGATTGAAGTTGGTTGGCATATGGAAATAGTAATGCCTACTAGGTCTAACATAACCCTTTTTGAGTAGTAAGAGGCCTCCATCATAGATGCAATTTTAAGCGTTAAACTAGCAATATTTCACTCTTTGTGACATTAGACCTTAACAAGGGACATTTTTCGAGGTATGTGTCTCCCAAGCACAAAGTAAGGACAACAGGTAAATTTGGAGTTGCCATTTGAACTTAAAAGAAGCCAAAATCCTTTATCATTGGTCTATGAGAGATTCTGGGCAAAAGATTGGGGTACAAAAGAAGAAAGAATTAAAGTTTTCTCTTTCACCTAGGTCAAGACCTAACACTCGTGTTATTGGGAAAATATTTAATAATTAACAAGGTTTATTTTAACTACACACTAGCATACATCACTTACAATAATGGTTTAATCATGTAATTTGACAAAGTAACATATATAAAAAAAAAATCATCACAATTAAAAGAAAACCCTGTACACTTTAGAGGTTACTAACCTAAAACCAAAATTGGGCAGCTTTATTCTTTCAAGAGCAAAGTGATGTCTTCGATTAATTGTTGTTCAATTAAGAAAGATAATAATTATGAATGTAGACAACTTAAAACAGAAAAGATAAATCATTAAACGACATAGAAAAATAGAATTTACCTAGTAACATAAGAAAGTATGTTAATGTAGAAGGGAAAATGACAAATAATTGAAATTAAGGTGAAAAATCATAAAGCGTGAAAAATCATGATTAGGTTAGCCTATCGAGTCTAGATAGGACCCAATCGATCATGAATTAAGGCTGGCCAAACCTAGTAGAAAGTCGATCGATCCTATTAATACTGGTTCTTGTGTTTTCGAGAAAAAAACTCTATTTTTGGATAATTTTAAAGGCAATTTTATTAATGAAAAAATCATACAAAATCTTAATCTAAGTGACATGTTAATATGCAAACAACCCTAAAATTTATTATTAAGTGACATGCAATTTTAATTAATTATTTAGATGCAAAGAACCCTAATCTATATGACATATGAAAATTGAATGCAAACCTAAAGTATGTTTCTATATGACGTGCATAAAAAAAGTAAATCATGGAGGTTCATAGAAAATAATTATCATATTTGTAAAACTAAATAACTAATAACAAAGTACTAACCATTTTTGACGATCTTGTTTCTCCACGTGTTGTGAAGGGATTAACATTGGGAGGTTAATCCAAAGTTGAAATTCCATGTGTGGTGTGGATTCCTTCAGATTTTTAATATTATACGTCAAATGGATGAACACATGTAGAAACTAGAATTTGATTCAAGGATTGATGTAGAGAAAATAGAATTTGAGTTTTTGGGGAGGCTATGGTTTATTAAAAAATTTATACTTGAGAAGTCTAGTGTTTATGGAAAATCTAGGGTTTGGACATTTGAAGTTTATGAAGAGAAATAAATTTTTGGGAAATTTTCTAGAATTTTCTACAGAGAGTTTGGTGTCTCCACAGTTTTCTCAGATGATTGACTTGCGTTTTTTTTTGGTGTCTATAGAGGGTGTTTATATAGGAAAACTTTGGGTTGGGTAGACAACGAAGATGCATCAAATTTGATCTAACTGTAGCCATGGTTTCTTTTAGAGGTAGAAAAACTAAGGTTTCACGTTGTTTTTAGGGTTTGGGAGTTAAAGTGACGGATTCTAGAAGCTCTGGAGACAAAAGGAAAAAAATTAAATAACGATGCGCCTGGTCTTCAAGGCCCAACCGGTCAACCTGATCCAAATTGATTTGGTTTAAATTTTCTTGATCAATTCTTGTCCCCAAATTCAACTTTCATTGTACATTCATCCATTTAAATTTCTTGGGGTCAAATTTTTATCATCGAGCTTTACACGTAATTTGTTCTAATATTTGGAACGAAATTGGGTGTCTACAACCGAGTATTTATAGTATAACCTTCAACTAGTCGTTTAAGACGCAAGAACATCATTTGGAACATTAAATACAACTGACTCGCATCTGATTTTGAAAAGAATAGTTGTTACAACGTCACTGTAATGGACTATGCCCTAGGTGTAGTCGACTACCTCCTTGAAATTTGAAGCAAAAACCTAATTTTCATGCATGTAGTCGACTATGCAAGGGTGTAATAGTCTAAAAAAATTTATGTCCAAAACTGAAGTTTTGGAAAAAAAAACCTCTATGGTCAACTAGAACAAGGTGTAGGCAACTATATCCTTTAAAAACTTGAAAATTTTACTAAAAATTCTTTTAGCAAGTTGAATTTTATGATTGGTGTATGTAAAACACTTATAAAAAATTGCTTTTGAGCTATAATCAAACTAAGAACTTAGAGAAGGAATACAAATACATTTAACTTAACTTAATCTTCAATTTCTCTCATTTTTCTTCTTCTTCTTCTAGAATGATCTCCAAGCTTAATGATTTTCTTGCACGTGCCTTGTAACTTATAACCTTGAATAATCTTGAGCAAAGTACGTAAGTGCAATAAAATGTTCCATTATCAAAATCAATATAAGGTCAACCATGAGAATGGATGGATGAATGCTATTTACTTTTATTTGCTCATACCTAGCTTGACTGATATTCATTGTGTGCATATGTGATCACCAAATTAAGAAAAATAATTAATAATAAAAAATAAATCCATTTGAAATGTAAAAGTAAGGGCTAAGCTTATCTAGGTCTAGGCGTGTATGAGGTCCTCACTTGTAAGTTGTGACCTTTCGACCACATACCCAATCTCTGGACCTACGAATCTTGACCTTTTAAGAACTAGTGGTTGTGTTTTCTTAATATCTAAAATCAAGTGGTGACTCTTTGTTAGTTACACGCCAATGGATTTGTGTCATTGGCATGCCCTCATGTAGTCCCTTCGGATGAGTTGGTTTGGATTGCCACATTCAGTTTGCCCCATCATGTTTTGAGTGGTTATATCGAAAACTATCTCGTATCTCACATAATACAAGTATTTTTTTTACATTCTTTATCTTATTTTACTAAATAGTTAAGCCTAAATTTTTTATACAATTATTGAATTATTTATCACTTCTTATTTAATTTCAATATTCTAGGTCCACATAATAATAAGAGTATATGATTCAACCAAATCTAATGTGTGTTTTGCCTTACTTAATATGATGTTCATGTAAAATCAATATTAGATGATTCACATGCTTTGTTACTAATCGGAAAATTTCTTTTAGCAACCGATTCTAATTTATATTTGAATCAATTAATATTTTTGAAAATCTAACTATACATATATTATTTGACACTTGTCCTATGTGGCACCCATGCTAGCATTGCACTGCATGAAATATTTTTTTTAAGAAAAATTATTTTTTTAATGGTTTTAATTGATGTTATTTTATACAATTGATTTTTATGGCCATAAATCAAATTTATATTTAGAAAGAGAAAAAGAAGAAGAAGAAGAAAGTATCATGCGATATTAAAGTTTTGGTTCAATAGTCAACTTGCCCCTATATTGTTTCCTTAAATAATATATGTATATTTTTTTCTCCAAATTTAACTTTCCTAATTTCCTTGCATATGTTTAACACAGTCATATCTACTTTCAATCACATGATTCCCTATCTAGTGATTTTCTACCAAATGAAAAAATCCTAAAAAATCCCTAAGCCTGCATCTTCCCCACGACCAAATGAACACCATCTTCTTCTTCTCTTCTAGTTCACCTCACAGTCTCACTTTATCTCTCACCGCTACAACGGAGCCTTATCTCTATCTCGTTCATTTCCAATCGTTTTCTCTTTCCACCATCATAAATCTTTCAACAACTCTTCCCTATAAAAAACTAAAAGATATACAAAAAGAAAATAAACTCAATCCATTGCTTCATTTTTCTTATTTGCGTAATAAAAAGTCGCAGAAGCTTAGGTTTTTTTAAATTTAAGTCGAAGTTGTACCCTCCAATTATCGTTGTTGTCATCGCACCTACGTCTTTGTCGTGAGCCCAACTCTACACCGCCACTAGTAAGCAATGAAGGCCTTCGTGTTGTGTTCGAAAAGAATGAAGCATTGCTTTTTAGTCCTCTCTCAGTTGCGATTCTTCCATTTCAGTAATCATTGTTCCTGGTTCCATCATGTGCTAAAATGTGCAATTACATTTTCGTTGTAACAAAAAATTTAAGTGAATCTCCAATTTAGGTAACACCTCTATTTCTTTCTTTTTCAACAATTGATTTTGATTCACGCTTAAATATATATATTTATCCTTGAAATTTTTTGTTTCCAAGTTTTATTTTATGGATTTAAGTATCTAATGAAAATATAGATTTAGTCTAAATTTTGAAAAGTTTTTATATGTTTACATGAGTATTGAATTCAGCTGTATGATTTTAAAGCTACTTGTTTTTTTATGATTGGTTATTGTGTTTGAGCCATTTCAGAAGATGCATGATCATCATCGATGGTTGATTTTAAGATTGGAGAATCGTTCTTTGAGATCAATTTAAATTTGATATGAAATCTGTTTAGGGTTGGGATTTGAGAGGCTTTTGTGATGTTTGTGCATTTTTTAGTGCATTCTTTGATTTCTACCTTAAAAGTCATTGGTTTCTTCCTAATGTTAAAGCCTGCCACATTTTTTTGATTGGTAATGTAGAGAGTACTCAATAGATATGAGTTCTTCTGAAGCTTTATTTTTCTCTCTATTTGGAAAAGAAAAGGAAAGCATTAGTGGAGGTTGACTATGATGTTAAGTGTTTTATTTTAATGATTTCGGTTTTCCTGTATGCTCTCATCATTGATTTTTATGTTGATGATTATAAAATATTCCCATGAAGGATAATTATTTCACACATTCAAGTGTACTCTAACAACTAAATTTGAACTCTTCCCTATGGAAATAAATTGTGTTGATAACACATTCTCTATAAACCTTCATTTTTAAGTGTTTTTTTTTCTTTTCATATGAGACAATAAAAAGGTAAATTAATTTAATTTTTCCCACACATAGTGCAAGACTCTACTAGTTAATTACTTTTATAATAAGCATGTGGTTTTATGAAAAAACATATTTTTGATTTAGATGATTTATGTAATTTTTGGAAATACGTTTCCTTACTATTTTGGGTAATAAAATATTTTGCCTTATAAGTATAATAGGTAAGTAATTTTATGCATAAAAAAAATAGAATCTTCATGATTTAGATGATTTATGTAATAATTGAAAATACATCACTCTTATTTAAACAACTCCAAAAACAAATTAACATAAAATCAGAAAAGCTAAAAAAAATTCATGTCATTTGTAGACATATCATTTTGAACCCATTATTCAACAAGGGTAATTTTTTTGGTTCTTGATGAAAACAACAGAGACTCATAAAATAAAATTTTTGGTGATGTATTGACACAAGTGTGTCCAACAAACCTTTAACCTAACAAATAAGGCCTCATGAAATGGGTATGTCCAACCTAACATGGGCCTGCCCAACAAAAAATAACAAAATCTCTTATCAACTAAGCAAGGTGCAAGGTCCAAGCCCAAAGTGGAAGAAGATTCGGATGTAACAGCCTATTAGATTTAGGCCCATCATAACAGGCCCAAACGATCTGGTTTTTGAGACTTTCTTAAGCCTAAATTGAAGTTCAAGATGTCATCTTTCCAACCCAACAAGTTTCAGCCCATTTGGAGATGTGTAGAAGAAGATATGGCCGTTTGAATTCTGCTAGTTGGGTCCTCCTGAAATTTCGGGATTGTATTCTTCTTTTGGCCTTTTCCTTGATTCCTTGCATGTTTTAGGGATTGTCTCCTTCCTTGTTTTAGGGATTGTTTCATTGCATGTTTTATGGATTATTTTCTTGCATGTTTTAGGGATTGTTTGCTTGCATGTTTTATGCCTTGTTTTCTTGCTTATCCTAAGCTTAGAGGGTTGTTCTAAGCTCTATAAATACTTGTGTTTGTAAGTTGAAAAATCAGACTTGAGTTTATAAATTGAAATCAGCCTTTGGCTTTTAGAAGTGAGTTTTCTCCTTCTTGTAATTCTGTATCTCTTTGGTATAATCCTTAGAGTGGTGAATTCCTATACCTGTATCCCTTGTGTTAATCCTTTGGGTGGTGATATTCTATATCCCTTTGGTGTTATCTCGTGGGTGGTGAACTCCTATCTTTCATTTCTTTGTTTGTTTGTTTAGTTTCCTTCAATTCTATTTAAATCCGGTATCAAATTGGTATCAGACACCTTGATTTCCATAGTTCTTGTTATTATGGCTAGTCGTGGTCAAGCTATTCCAGTAGCAGCTCCAGAAGCACCACCACAAGGAGATCCGTGAGATATTGAGATGGAAGCCTTGAGGAGACAAGTGCAGCAACTCGAACATCGCCTAGAGCGTTATGGAACTTCTGAACATGGTGCCCCTCATCATGGCTCAGACATTCAAGTTTCCAGCAATGATGAAGACGAAGTTAATCCTTTTCACCAAGCTCGTAGTCACGCCTCAAGTGACAGCACACCACCTCACCCCCGTGAGCTAAGAAATCATGTTTTCCGACGTGATTATGATGTCAAGGTAGACATTCCAGAATTTGAAGAAAGGATGCAACCAGATGATTTCATTGATTGGCTTACTACCGTTGAGCGAATCTTTGATTTCAAAGATGTTCCAGAAAATCGTAAAGTGAAAGTTGTTGCCATCAAGCTAAGGAAACATGCTTCAATCTGGTGGGAGCATTTGAAGAGGCAGCGAGAACGTGAAGGAAGAGTACGTATTACAACATGGGCAAAGATGAGGAGAGAGCTAAAAAGAAAGTATTTACCTGACCATTACAAACAAGATGTTTTTATGAAATTTCATAATTTCAAGCAAAGAGAGTTGTCCGTGAAGGAGTATACAGCAGAGTTTGATCATCTAATGATTTGTTGTGATGTTGTTAAGCAAGAGGAGCAGATGATAGCCAGCTATCTTGGTGGGTTACGTGTTGAAATTAGTGATGTGGTGCAACTGCAACCATATTGGACTTACAATGATGTTTGCAAACTAGCTATGAAGGTGGAGAAGCAACTGAAAGAAAAACATGGCAGTTGTTTTCGATCCTTTATTCAAGATGGAGTTTCTAACCGTGGGAGTGGTTCCACTTCTAAAACCACGACCATACCCAAGGCAGTCGCGGCCAAGCCAAGGAATGAAACTATATCAGGTTCAAATTGTCCAGTCATTTCTGATACAACTTGAAGGTGTTTCAAATGTCAAGATTTTGGACATATTGCTTCTGATTGTACAAATCACAAAATGGTGTCTCTTGTGGAAGAAGACATGGAAACGGAAGGTGAGCATGATTTTTCACCAAAAACTAATGAACATGTTGCTGTGGAAGAAGAAATTACTTATGCTGATCGAGGGGAGGCTCTTGTGGTTCAAAGAAGCCTCAACATAACCTATGTGGAAGATGAATGGTTGCAGAACAATATTTTTCATACCAGATACACTTCTCATGGAAAAGTCTGTAATGTCATCATTGATGGAGGAGGTTGTGAAAATGTTATGGCATCAACAATGGTGGAGAAACCGAAGTTAAAAACTGAAGATCATCCGGAACCTTACAAATTCCAGTGGCTTCGCAAAGGCAATGAAGTGAAGGTAAATAAAAGATGCTTTGTTGAATTTTCTATTGGCAAGAATTATAACGATGCTGTAGTTTGTGACATAGTGCCTATGGATGCATATCATTTGTTGCTTGGTAGACCTTGGCAGTATGATAGAAAGACTAAGCATGAAGGTTTCAAAAATACTTATTCTTTTGAGAAGGATGGAGTTAAGGTCCTTTTGGTTCCATTGAAAATGGTTCATGTTCCTAAACCTTCTTTTGGGGAGGGAACTAATTTGTCGACCAGATCTGGGGTTGAGAAAGTATTGATAGAGAATGGTGAAGACTTTGCAATTGTGGTAAGGGAAGAGAAAGAACCGACAGAAATTCCCCCTTCTTTGATTCCATTCCTCATGGAATTTAGTGATGTTGTTCTAGAGGAAATTCACCATGGCCTTCCACCTATGAGAGATATGCAGCATTGCATTGATCTTGTACCAGGATCTGTGTTGCCTAACAAACCAGCCTATCAATTGAACCTTAAGGAGCATGAAGTATTACAGAGACAAATTGAAGAGTTGATCGAAAAGGGGCTTGTTAGAGAGGGCATGAGCTACCTTGTGCTTATGGAGTTTCTACAACCTTTAATATCTCAGATCTTTCTCCTTACTTTGAGGATTAAGAAGACCAAACGGACTTGGGGGCAAGTCTTCATTAACCGGGGGAGTCTGACACGGGTGTGTCCAACAAACCTTTAACCTAACAAATAAGACTTCATGAAATGGGTATGTCCAACCTAACATGGGCCTGCCCAACAAAAAATAACAAAATCTCTTATCAACTAAGCAAGGTGCAAGGTCCAAGCCCAAAGTGGAAGAAGATTCGGATGCAACAGCCTATTAGATTTAGGCCCATCATAACAAGCCCAAACGATCTGGTTTTTGAGACTTTCTTAAGCCTAAATTGAAGTTCAAGATGTCATCTTTCCAACCCAACAAGTTTCAGCCCATTTGGAGATGTGTGGAAGAAGATATGGCCGTTTGAATTCTGCTAGTTGGGTCCTCCTGAAATTTCGGGATTGTATTCTTCTTTTGGCATTTTCCTTGATTCCTTGCATGTTTTAGGGATTGTCTCCTTCCTTGTTTTAGGGATTGTTTCATTACATGTTTTACGAATTGTTTTCTTGCATGTTTTAGGGATTGTTTGCTTGCATGTTTTATGCCTTGTTTTCTTACTTGTCCTAAGCTTAGAGGGTTGTTCTAAGCTCTATAAATACTTGTGTTTGTAAGTTGAAAAATCAGACTTGAGTTTATAAATTGAAATCAGCCTTTGGCTTTTAGAAGAGAGTTTTCTCCTTCTTGTAATTCTGTATCTCTTTGGTATAATCCTTAGAGTGGTGAATTCCTATACCTGTATCCCTTGTGTTAATCCTTTGGGTGGTGATATTCTATATTCCTTTGGTGTTATCTCGTGGGTGGTGAACTCCTATCTTTCATTTGTTTGTTTGTTTGTTTGTTTAGTTTCCTTCAATTATATTTAAATCCGGTATCACGTATGGGTTTACGGTGGCTGATTTTTTATGATTATGGTTGCAGATGCAAGTTGCAAGCTTGAGAATTCAAAATTTAAGGGGAAATGTGAACAAAAATAAGAATTAAAGGTTTGAAACTTGAACTTTGTCAAAATAATCAATTTAACCATTCCAAATACTTGATTTTCGAGCTTTATAACTTTCAAATTATTAAATTTATAACAAATGCATGGTTCAAAGATTGTTTAAATATGTTTAATTTGATATATTCTGGATCCAAAACAGAAAATGATCATAAGAGATATGGCCATTCTCCCAAACAAGTGTTGAAATTGATCTCTTCATAGTATTCTAGACCTGTCCTATAAAATGTTTGAAATTTTTTTATTAAACTAATTTCAAATGAAACTAACCTTTAATATCTTTCTTAAGAAGAAAAAAAACAAGAATCGCTCAATTTCGATTTCATTTGATGGAGTTATGGCCGTTTCAAATGAAAAAATGGTGCACCCCTGTATAGACAAAATTTTACTATTTTCTTGCGAGTTTGAGTCTTTTTCAACTCCTAACACCTCTAAGATAAGCTCTAGACCAGTTTACTTTTACCTAAACACGTAGACACATGTTTAAGATGGATTATTTCACATAGACACATATTTGAGATTGATTATAACACCTAAAACTCTATAAAAATAAACTCCTTTGATAATTGGATCAAGTGAGAAAATTGTCAGACTTAGAATTTCATATATTTTTCTCACTAGATTTTTAATTCTTTCAAAAATAAATTTAAATCAAATCAACAGTTTAAATGGGTTTTGGGAATCAAAATAAAGGGGAATCGATAATTAATTAAAAACACAAGATTGGGTAAAAATAAAGATTCAAAACGATATCAAAATTATTTTGATGATTTATGCACTAAAGAGGTATTATGGATGGATTAAATTACGTTTTAAACCATAATCTCAAGAAAAAAAACATTTAAATAATCACTGGAATCAAAGATCAGCTTGTCTTCTTGAGAGAGGTAAGAAGAACAACTTTTTCATAAAGAAGATGGGCACTCAAAATTTGAGTTTGCGGTTGTTTGTGGAGCTGGGTAGTGATTCAAAACTCTCATGGAATGTCTTAGATTCATTAGCATCAACACGAAGGTAGGAGTAACTGTCAATCTTTGAAAATCTCTACTTTCTCTCTATAAGTTTATACTCATATTTTGCTTGATTTTGTGTTTGATCGTTGTTTCTGTTGTCGATTCTTGATTCTAGTGATATTAAGAATGATATATATATATATATGTGTGTGTGTGTGTGTGTAAAAATCTGCATGTTTTCATGTTAAAAAACAAATCTGTATGATGGATTGTAGGTGCAAATTGCAAAAAAAAAAAATTAAAAAAAATCATGTAAGAAGTGTGCGTTGCTCTGAGTAACGCACCATGCAGACGTACATTTTTCAATGCATGAACCTTTTCATACATGGTTTTATGAAAGTATAATGAACACAAATAACATGTTATATCACTATAAAGTAGAGCATTAGGGGTTATGCCACTCTAGAGTTGTGCACCAAAGGTTTGCACTACTCTAAAGTGACACCCAAAGCTTGTCTTTTACAACGCAAGAATCCTTTAATATGTGATCTTTTGAAAGTATATTCAGAATATCTAAAACACTAGAAATAGAGTTGATTAACACAATGATTAAAGTTTATGCTTATTTACTTAATATGCATATCATCCTTTAATATGTGATCTTTTGGAAGTATATTCAATATATCTAACAACCTAGAAATACATGATCACATGTACATGGTTGATTAACACAATGATTAAAGTTTATGCTTATTTGCTTAATATGCATATATATTGTTTTCAGTTTTGTTTGGGTATGTTTTCACTTGGTTTTAGTTGTGTATAATGGATGAATAATCTTTGGGAGATCACTCTTATATAGGATGCATGCTAGGATTTTACTTTATTCACTTGTTTTTTATTTTATTTTTTTCATTAATTTGTATTTATTCTCAAGTTTAAATGATTGTTTTACCATAATTTTAATTCATTTTCTATATGTTTTCTTATATTGTTTGTGTGCATGATAATCTAAATAAAAGTAAAAAAAAATTAATTGATTATTTAGCATTGACTGATCCTTTAATGGAGTAATCCACGCCTAAATGCATATTGGGTGCTCATTCAAACTTTCCATCATGTATACGAAGTCTTGATCACTATCTCTGTAAATTAATCAGTGATAACTCTTATGTTACTTTGACTTTGTGTTATAGGATTGACCATTTTCAAAATTGACTCTATTCGGACTTGATCATCGGAAAAAGAGTGTACCCCCTATCATCAAATTTACCATGTAAGCAAACTATAAAATTGTTATATATTAGATGTACATATATGTATACGCATGTATTATATTATTATTATTGTTATTGTTTTTATTATAGATGAAAAAAATTAATATAAGTTTTTCGTGGCGACACAATCATGTTATTACACAGTTATAGTAGACTAATAACAAATGAGAAGTTCAATTTTGGATCACAAAATTGAAAAGTGGTGATTGAACTTTGAAGAAGAGTCGGTAATCACTATCATGTAAATGTATGATTATTTTGAACATGCAACACAATAGAAAATGTGATTTTTGGTAAAAATAATTAAATTAATTTGTAATTTTTATCATTGCATGAGTGACTTATGATCTTATTGTGAAGGATACATGCACTTATTTTATAAAGTTGTTTATAGCTCATGTTAAAAGAAAAAATACATTTAAGTTATAATTCATTTGTTTCATACTTTCTATACGATTGAAAAATCAAGTGTTCATTATAGGCCATATATGTTTGTTAAATGTTTTAATACCCATGATAATTTTTTAGCTTATCATTTATGTCAATGCCATATCAATTAAGTGTTATTTACTTAATGGAGAAAGTCACTTAAACTCAACAGTAATCTTAAAATTATAAGAAAAATAATTTAACAGATTAAAATCCGTAATAAATACCACGAGTTAAATGCTAGGAGTTTATATATAGTTTAAGAATATGTGATACAATAAACCTTTTAAATTAAAATGAAATTTTATAGAAGTAATACATTTTGATAGTTAAGATTTTCTGTTAAGAGAGAGATATTCTTAATTGTACTAGATGCAAAACAAGATTTTTGCACCGGATGAAAACTTGATTGGTAATTTTTGAGAACTTTAATAGTAATATTTGTACATACTAATATTACTAGTAAAATTTTTTAAAATTACCAATCAAATTTTCTATACAAAAATTTTGTTTTATATCCCATGCTAACAAAGAATTTTCGTTGAGAGAAGCATAAATTATAGAAATCTACAATAATGTTTATCTTTTAGCTTTCTTTTGGGATGCTTACAGGTTAAAATATAGGAACATCTCAAAGGACTATAGTTTTTAGGCCCATTAAAATCACCGACTCTGCCAAAAAAGGCCAAAAAGAAAAGAAAAAAGGAAAACTACTCATTAACATGGAAATTAACTGGAAGCAGACATCAAATGATTCCAAACGAATCATCCGTAATCCGTAATGATTGGCACCACAGACACGCAAGTCGTGTCGGGGCGAAATAAGCCCTCGTTGTTTACACACGTTCGATATTTCTTATTGTTGACATAATTTTTATAATGTTTATTAATTAATTAATTAAATAGATTTTTATCATTAAATTATTAACAAATTTATTTTTTCATATATAAATAAAGTTTAAAGCTTTTAAAAATATTTTTATATTTTAAAAATAATATATATAATAATTAAAATCAAATTTAAATAAAAAAATAGTAAGTGATAGTTACTTTTATATAATATTTCTTTTTTTTAATTCCATTTTCTCCCTTCCTCATCGCGGCGATTTATATAGCACGAGGACTTCTAATTCCAGAAGCAAGACGGTAACTTGCGCCTTTCTCACTCTCTCTCTCCTCGACAATTCCATTAACGTCATCATTTTGGAGCTCTAAACGCGCAGGTCTGATATCCAGAATCTCTCTATTTCACTCTTGCCTCTAGGGCTCAGTTACTCTGTTAAAAACCCCAGTTCCTTTTTTTTTCTTTTCCTTTGTGAAAGATATATTTATTCTCATTTAATTTTCTTAGGTGAAGTCGAGAGAGGCCATTGGCAATATTTGTAGAGAGCTTACTGATTCCGAGGAACTGTTTTTGATATTTAGCTCTTTTCCCCCATTGTATATTCGAGAATATTCAGGCAATTTTTTGACATTGTGATTTTAGGGTTAGCTTCGACTTTTTTTGGTTTATGGCTTCGGTTGGTTGAAGAAGGGGCTGTGCACGAAATATGAGCTTTAATATCTTGATGATAGAGATATGTAAGGTGATGGTTATTCTAATTGGGCATCGGTTCAAGAGTTGCAGTTTGATTCCGGCACTATTGCAAAGCTAGGTTTACAAGAGGGTTTATCTCAGAATTTGTTGAATCATAGGGATAAGAAGATGGATGGGGAAGTAAAGAAAGCTGGGTCTAAGAGAACATCAAAGACGATTGAGATTGGTATTGATTCGGATGATGATGAGCCCATTGGGTCTCTGTTCCAGTTAAAGAGACATAGAATTCCTAGGAAGGTTAAGGTGGGATTGGACGGAGGTGGTCATAAGGGCCAGAAGGTAGAAGTTAGGGAAGAGAAATTGGATGTTGTGGATGAGGATTTGGGGGGTATGGATGATACTTTGGCCAGTTTTAGGAAAAAGCTGAAGGGTCCTAAGAAAGATGCTGGATCTGGAACCCTAAGGGGAAGGAGTTCAATATTGAATGGGTCTGTTGAGGTTGATGAGGCTTTGGATGTGAAATCGATGTCAAAGACTATGGAGAAAGGCTGGGATATGGGTGGCGGAGGATCCGATGTCACCATGGATAAAGGGGTAGAAAACAGGTGTAAAGGAAAAGTGAAGAGGCCCAAGATTGATTCAAGAACAAAGTCAATCGTGGATCATGCTGGGTTTGATGATGATTCAGGGTGTTTGGGATCTCAGGCTGCTTTGTTGGAAGGTAGGAAGGAGGGATGTTTGTCATGTGGCGAGGATTCAAATCAGTCTTTCGATGAGAAATTAGAAGACTCATTATCAGCCCTTTTTCAGAAGGCACAACCGGGTCTCTCAAGGAAATCTCGCCCGACTCTGAGTTTTAAACAGAATACTGGGGCTCAGACCTTGGAGGATGGGTTTATTCATAACTCTGAAAGTGTTTCAAGGGACTTTAAGGTTGGTGCTTTAAGGAGACATCGATCAGCTCCTGCCTCAAAAGTGTCTAGCAAAAATCCGAAGTCCGATGATAGTTTGTATGCAGTTTCTGGATCAAGTACAGTAGGATCAGGTTCTGATCAATGTAAGATGATGGCAAATCAAAGCTTTGATGATGGCCGGTGTCAAGTATCTAAATGCGTGGAAGAGAATCATGATAGAAGTCTAGGGATTTGTTCAGTTTCAGCAATTGCTGATGAGAGTATGAAACCTAATGATATTGGTTGTGTTAGATCTTCCAATATTGTTAAAGAGGACCTTGTGGTTCACCTTCATGACTCACACACCCAAGAGGAACCTACAATGAATCCTTGTAGCTCAAAAGAAGCTTGTAATGGAGATAGCAAGCACTATACTTGCGTTAATCTTAAAGACAACCCTTCTACTGCCAGCAAAAGGGCTAGATCAGAAACTCAAGCTTCTAAGGATGGGATTAAGCTTTGTTCTATGGACAAGGAGAGCACTTTTGTGAATGATGCTGTAAAAATCTCTGATTCTATTTCTGCCTTAAAGCAGATTGAAGAGATCAATGTGTTTTATGAGGGTGAGTCCCACAAAGGTTCTAATGATGCATTTAACCGACAATCTGAGGCCATTTCAGTGATACTCATTTCAAGTACGGAACCTGAAATTCCTTCATCCGTTAAAGAAGAAATTTCAGTTCCTTGTTCTGATGATGAATTGTTGAACAAATTTTGTAAAAGAAGTTCTGAAGAGATTAAGTCCTGTCTGCAGAATAATGTGGAAGAAGCTGAGAGACCCGAATGCAGGTTTGTTCGTGATCAGTGCCTAAAAGTTCCCCAGCAAACTCAACCACATTTGCCTTACTCTGCCTCTCATTCACGAAAGATGGGAGAAACTGGCAGTGATTTTGATAATCCAAATACTTATACTGAAGAGCCGGATTTGGCATCAGCTTCTTCTCAAAAGGAAAATGCTCAAAAACGTGATCTTGAGTTTTTTCCAACTACCGAAACTTCTTGTGGAGTCCATAAATTGGGATTTGGTTTCCAGGTGAATCACCAAGAGAAATCCTTTGAACCCAATGAGGTTGCCTCTCAGAAGTGCGTTTCCACTTCACATCAAAGTCAACCTTCTGTAGATGCACCCAAAGGGACTTGTGTTCCAGGTCATGATTGTCTTCTCTCCAATGAAGAGGCTAATGGAGCCTCCTCTGCGTCCGTAACTCCAGATGAAAATGAAAGTTGCCCCGATGATGTGGTGTCTTTGCCTGATTCTGGAAAAAAAGATAATAAGTTATCAGATTTTCAGCGTTCTGTGCGCATTGCTAGAAAGCGTAAGCATGGAGACATGGCTTATGAAGGTGACGCTGATTGGGATATTTTGATAAATCAGCAAGGTTTTCTTGAAAGTCAAATTGACCGATCCTTTAAAATGAGAGAGAAGTTTGATTCCTCTGCAGATATTTTAAATGAGGCTGAAATTGGTGGGGCAGCAGCAGTATCAGCTGGGCTTAAAGCTCGATCGGCAAGTCCAATTGAGAAAATTAAATTTAAGGAGGTTTTGAAACGCAAAGGTGGACTTCAGGAATATTTGGAATGCAGGTTAGTTACTCTTTTTGAATCCACTCTGCATCTGCTTGCACTGTTGTGGTTGCAGGCCATATCAACTTGTATTTTTCTAGCCATTTTCTTCATTATTCTTAGTGATTTGACGAGTCATAAAAGTAAGTTACCTTTTTTTAGCTTGTGTTTCTAAAGTCCTGATTCAAGTATTTAATGCTTAATGTTTTGGGAAGCTTGTGTTGTAAATTCGTAAGTACTTTTTCTTTTGTTTATATTATGGTTGACATGGTACAGTTACTGGTGCGAATCAAAGTTAACTGGAAAGGATTTGTGCATGAACTAGAACCAATGTTCATGTCATTCAGGCATCATCTGAATCGGGAATATGCCTGTATCCACATAGTTAATACTTAATGTTTTTGGACACTTGTGTTTCAAGTTCGTAAGTCAGTGCTGTTCACTAGTATTTTCTCTTTGTATCATGATTGTCATGTATAGTTATCATGGTTGTCATGGCATAATTACATGTTACTGCTGTGGACCAGACTTAACCGGAAAGGATTTGCACGACGTAGAACCAATGTTCATATTACTAAGGCATCTACTACGAAGTGTTGAAAATTTTCACTGGGTTGTTCCAATAACTGAGTCAGGCAATATGCCTTTATCCACATAGTTACCATTTCCTTGTCTTATTAGTCATTTTTTAAATCCTCAAGTTGCATAGACACTAACTTTTGGGTCATAATAGCTTTTAAACTGGGTTTAAATCTTTCACCTGGTTCTGCTTGTTTCAGATAGCATATAGTCTCTTATGACAGCACGCTGTTAACTTGTTGCTTCATGGAAATTTTGATCGAAAGGAATTATGGTTTTCCATGCAAAATTTCTAAATGCTTCAGATATCATTTTGGCTAAGCAATGAAATCTAGAATGTGAATTCAAGAAATTTTACTTCTTTTAATCGGAATTTAATTTTTTGGTTCATTTCAGGAATCATATCTTAGGTCTCTGGAGTAAAGATATTAGCCGTATTTTGCCTCTCGCAGACAGTGGAGTCCCTGATACTCCTTCCAAGGATGAACCACCACGTGCTTCCCTAATTAGAGAGATCTATGCATTTCTTGATCAGAGAGTAAGTTTGTGATGTTCAAGGTGCTGTATATTTTTACTTATATTCCCTTATTCCTCACCAAAATAAATGTGCCAACTTGGTTCTTTCTTAAGCTGATTTGTTACAGTTTTGCAATATTTTATTACTCAGGGAATTGATAAATCATCTTTTGTAATTCGTTTGAATGGTGATGAACAAAATTTTGACAGGGTTATATAAATGTTGGAATTGCTTCTAAGAAGGAGAAAGAGGAACCTAGTTCTAAGCTCAATTATGAACTTTATAAAGAAACAAAGTTCGAGGCAAGTTCTGTGGCTTCAGTTACTGATTCAGAGGATGGAGTTGCCTTTATCCTTGGTCAGGTTAAGAGTTTTGAAATTTCTCCAGAGGGGAAGAATGGTATTATACTTGATGATGGGAACCAGACATTGGAAGCCGCAAAAAGCATGGGGCTGGTTCCTTCAATGACAGTGGAATTACCCATTTTAACAGAATGTGAAGTACGCTCAGATGATAATTGCAAGCAAAATGGTAGCATCAATGCGAAACTACCTAACTGGTTGGTGAATTTGGATGTTCCGAGTGTTGATCAATCTGTTGAAACACTTGATTGCAGACCAGTCCCTGTAATAACTCCAGAAGCAAAGAATGACTTGCAAAGTGTTCAATCTGCCTCATACGATCTTGTGGCTGGAAATGATCATTTGCAGTATGATTCAGAAGTTGGAAAGAATATCATCATAATCGGAGCTGGCCCTGCTGGATTAACTGCTGCACGGCACTTGCAACGTCAGGGTTTTTCTGTCACTGTTCTTGAGGCTAGGAATAGGATAGGTGGCCGCGTGTATACTGATTGCTCATCCCTTTCAGTGCCTGTGGATCTTGGGGCTAGCATTATTACAGGCATTGAGGCTGATGTGGCCTCTGAAAGAAGACCAGATCCTTCCACATTGGTTTGTACTCAGTTAGGCCTAGAGTTGACAGTGTTGCATGGTTTCTGCCCTCTCTATGATAGCGTAACTGGTCAAAAGGTTCCTCCTGATCTGGATGACTCTCTGCAAGCAGAGTTCAACAGCCTTATTGATGACGTTGATTTGCTTGTTGAACAAATTGGGAAGGAACGTGCAAATAGAATGTCTCTTGAAGATGGTTTAGAATATGGCCTTAGGAGGCATCGTATGCCACAGTTCAGAACAGATATCGAAAAAATTGAACTGCAAGAATCAGTGGATGCTTTCTCTGGTTGTAAAAGAAGCAGCATTGATGGCCGACTTACTCAGAAAGAAAGTTCAAAAGAGGAGATTTTGAGCCCTCTTGAGAGAAGGGTTATGAATTGGCATTTTGCTCACACAGAGTACGGCTGTGCTGCTTTTCTCAAGGAAGTATCTCTTCCCAACTGGAATCAAGATGAACATTATGGAGGATTTGGAGGAGGTCATGCTATGATTAAAGGGGGTTACAGCACTGTTGCCGAGTCTCTTGGAAAAGGACTTCGTATTCACTTGAGTCATGTAGTGACAGAGGTTTCATATAGCTCTGAGGATTCTGCAACTGATGATGGTCTGCATAGTAGAGTGAAAGTTTGCACATCAAATGGCAGTCAGTTTCTTGGAGATGCTGTTCTTATTACTGTACCTCTTGGGTGCTTGAAAGCAGAAACCATAAAATTTTTCCCACCGTTACCCGATTGGAAGCGTTCTTCCATCCACCGGCTTGGTTTTGGAGTTCTTAATAAAGTAGTTTTGGAATTTCCAGAAGTGTTTTGGGATGATACTCTGGATTACTTTGGAGCAACGGCTGAGGAAACAGACCAGAGGGGTCAATGCTTTATGTTTTGGAATGTCAGGAAAACTGTCGGGGCTCCTGTTCTTATAGCCTTAGTGGTTGGTAAGGCAGCTATTGATGCTAAAAAAATGAGCTCGTCTGATCATGTAAACCATGCAATGATGGTTCTTCGTAAACTTTTTGGGGAGGCTTCAGTACCTGATCCGGTTGCATCAGTAGTGACTGATTGGGGCAGTGATCCTTACAGCTATGGTGCTTACTCCTATGTTGCTATTGGTGCGTCCGGAGAAGATTATGATATACTGGGCAGGCCTGTTCAAAACTGCTTATTCTTCGCTGGGGAAGCTACATGCAAAGAGCATCCTGACACAGTTGGTGGTGCAATGATTACTGGGCTTCGGGAAGCAGTGCGTATAATCGACATATTTAGTACTGGAAATGATTATACAGCTGAAGTACAGGCAGTGGAGTTTGTACAGAGAAAGTCTGTTTCTGAAAGGGATGAAGTCAGGGACATAATAAAGAAACTTGAGGCGGTTGAGCTTTCTAATGTCTTGACCAGGCAAGCATTACTCCGGAACATGTTCTTTACTGCAAAAACCACTGTAGGACGATTGCATCTGGCCAAGGAGTTATTGGATCTTCCTGTTGAAGCCTTGAAGTCCTTTGCTGGGACAAAAGAAGGGCTTACCACGCTCAACTCTTGGATACTGGTATTATTGCATTTCATACTCTGTTATCCGTCACTTTGTCGAATTTAGCATATTTTTTTGTTGTGTTTGTACCCTGGCTGTTGATAAATTTCTTTTGTTATAAACTCTTTCTTTTCCAATTTTTATTAGGACTCGATGGGGACGAATGGGACTCAACTTTTGCGTCATTGTGTTCATCTTCTTGTTCGTGTTTCAACTGATCTACTTGCTGTCCGCTTGTCAGGTATTGGTTTCTTGCTTGCGTCATTGAATACATGTATCGACATATTTACATGTGAATGTATGTTGTGCATGTAGGTATTTTTTTGCATCTTTTTATGCAAGTCTGTTAAGCTTATTTCATCCAGAAGTAATATGATGTCAACAACGGTGATGGATGGCACACATTTTGGTTTGATACTTAATTATTTTCTTACTTACTGGTGTAGGCATAGGGAAAACTGTGAAAGAAAAAGTTTGTGTGCATACAAGCCGTGATATTCGTGCCATAGCAAGTCAGCTAGTGAGCGTGTGGCTTGAAATATTCCGCAAGGAAAAAGCTTGCAATGGTGGATTGAAGGCACTGAGGCAAACAAGTACTGTAGATTCCTCAAAGAGAAAATCTCTTAAAGATCCAGCTTCAGGAAAGCCTCCTTTACGCTTAGATCATGGTGCTTTGGAGAATAAGGGAAGGTTGCAGGCTCCTGCATCTAATGGAAGCCATTTACCTTCTAATGCAAACATCAAGAAAGAGAGTGGAAAATCAGTCAAACTGGAAACAGTGTCACACAGTTCAATCAGCAGACTGGGTATTGAGATGGAGGACAAAAACCTTGCTATGTCTGAAGAAGAACAGGCTGCCTTTGCTGCAGCAGAAGCAGCTCGGTCTGCGGCGGAAGCAGCTGCGAAGGTTTGTTACTCTTGGTATTTTCTGAAATTCTGTTGAAAATAATTTTTTGGGTACCTTAATGCAAAATGCATTATTCATGTTTATCTGTTGGAGTTACTTCACCCTTTTCCCCCTAGAAAAGTACAAAGTTTCTGGTATCTGATATGATTTTGGGGCTGCCTTTCTATATTAACTCAGATTTAAATTACGGTAAAAATGTAAATATAAAACTTGTCCTTGATCTCTTAAGACTGACATAATTGTTGGTTTAAGTATGAAAGAAAAAAAATACTGTGACATGATTGTTTCTTTTGAGTATGTTAATTTTATTAGTTATGGATTACCCAAGTGATGGTAATGTGCCATGGCACTGCATTTCTCACTTTTACCTTAATCCCTTATCTTTTCTCTGTTGTTGCTACGTTTATGAAGAAATTAATGCTTCATCGCAGGCATATGCATCCTCAGAAGCCAACACATCTCTGCAGCTTCCTAAGATACCCTCATTTCACAAGTTTGCTAGACGGGAGCAATATGCACAAATGGATGAATCTGATCTTAGAAAGAAATGGTCTGGTGGTGTTTTGGGACGACAAGATTGTATATCAGAAATAGACTCTAGGAACTGCAGAGTTAGGGACTGGTCTGTTGATTTCTCTGCTGCTTGCCTTAACCTTGACAGTTCAAGAATGTCAGTGGATAACCTCTCGCAGCGGAGCCATTCAAATGAGATTGCATGCCATTTGAAATTCAGAGAGCACTCTGGAGAAAGTTCAGCTGTGGATAGCAGTATCTTTACCAGAGCGTGGGTTGATACTGCTGGTAGTGAGGGGATAAAGGACTATCATGCCATTGAGAGATGGCAATCTCAAGCTGCTGCTGCTGATCCTGATTTCTTCCATCCAACTATGCATATAAAGGATGAGGAGGATTCAAACACAAGTTCAAGACCACCTAGAGCAAATGAGAGCTCCATATCACAAGTTACAATAAACAAGGAGCCACTTGGAAATCATCTTCGAGGTGCAGACCGTATAAAACAGGCTGTTGTGGATTATGTTGGATCATTGCTCATGCCCCTTTATAAGGCAAGAAAAATAGATAGGGATGGGTACAAGTCAATAATGAAGAAGACTGCAACAAAGGTTTGCTATTTTCCTTCTCTTTCTCCCTATCCTTTCCTATTGTATCTTGTTATGAATTTTATGCTTTTGGATGAGAGACTACAAGAAGAGGATGTTGCATCTGATACTTTGTTCTGATAGTCTTAACATTTTACTCTTATTATTATCAGGTCATGGAACAGGCGACGGATGCGGAGAAAGCCATGGCTGTTTCTGAATTTCTCGATTTCAAGCGCAAGAATAAGGTGTGTACTTTATTTATATGGTATTCATGTCATCCACCCAGCTTATCCAAAAAAGTAAAAGAGAATTTCAAATCTATTCACATTAAAAGTTTACAGATTGGATGTTCCACTGGCATAATTGGCTTGTGCAGAAACCTTCCTATAATTTTTTTTTTTTCTTTTGCAAGTAAAATATATTTTCACTGAAGAAGATCCAAGGGGGTGCCAGGTGCCAACAGCCAACCTATGTAGAAGATTGTCTACAAGACAAAACCTCTATGGTTCCTATAGCCTCTTCTTCATTTACTAAAAAAATGGCCATTAAACCAACTGTTGAGAGTGAAGCCCTCTTTTGATTCCCACCATCCAAAAATAGAGATTAGAATCAAGGCTAGGATGCTTCATATCTTTAGAACCCCGAATGCCACTCCAAGCCCCTATCTCTTTTTCCCAAAAAAAATTCTTATCGTTTCTCATATCGACTCTCATTTTATCACTCTTCATTGCCTAACAAATGACCTTGAAATTATTAGTTCTTAATTTTTGTTTCTGCATGAAGAGGAGGACATCCTTTGCTTTAATTGTTTTGGTTTGTTACAGTAGTTAACGGTGTTGCAATCCTTTCATCGTAGTGTTATTTCTTTGAGATAAATGGATCAAAATTTAGTATTTTCATTGAACTGTGGCTTTGCTTGGCTGCCCTGCGCTGCAGATTCGGTCCTTTGTGGACAAATTGATTGAGAGGCACATGGCAATGAAGCGAGTTCCAAAACCTTGATGGCCTTGAGGATTCACCTGTATTTGATTTCCGGTGTGCCAAGCACACAAGACTTGCAGAAGTCTGTCCTTGCATGAGTTCGGAGCCAGTGATGGTGGTAACGGCGCACAAAGAATTATTGGACAGCGTCCGTTGTAAATGCTTCTTTCAGACAAGCAATATGCTGTTCATGATCCAGAAGGTGCCATGAAAGAAAGTTGATGGTTTTATGTAGCCTGTTCTGCCACAAGTTGCAAGCCTTTATGCACATTGCTCGAAATTTATGCCTTCTTGCAGGTGTGATCGGATCAGGGCTAGTACTGGAGTATGGAAGTGGAGGCCATTTTTGGATGTGGCAATGGCCTTATGTTTTGTAAAGGAGATCGATGCAAGGGTTGTAGCTCATCTTATCCGGAGTATGGGCTTCAACACAATTTGAAAATAACACTCGGTATGCATCTAGCAATTAGTTCATATTCCATCAATGGTGTTCTTCGAAGGATGGAGAGTCAAGACCCTAATTTTTTTGTTCTGGGATCCCCACAGAGGAGACATTACTTGTTTATTGACTTTTTCTTATTCAATGTATACAGCTTAGGATTGTTTAGTGGTCACCAGCATACAGGACATTTGTGTTCCTTCTGGGAGTACTTCGTATTATCCCGATTTTTTATCCGAACATCAATTGCTAAATTTCGTTTCCAAAATTTGAGTAAAAGGATGGTGTTAGGTTCCTGGAAGCCTTGCCACAGATGAGCAAAAGAATGGTGTTAAATGTTTGGAATCCTTTTATATCCCCTCGGTGCTTCTTGATTTGTGTGTGCGTGTGCGCATGCGTGTGCACTTAGTTGCATGTAGACTTGCATGGATATGGTATCATTATAAAGGGGCCTTAATGTCTATAGTTAATATTCCATATGATGATTATTGAAGGCCCTTTACAATTTGATTTGTGAAATTTCAATCGAAAAGTAGTGTGAGGTGCTTTTTTTGGGTAACTGATTTGAATAGTTGGACTCTGTATGGAGTTTAACTTGTGAGGTCTGAATTTTCTTAATAGCATGTGAGAGGTTGCAATGCGAATGCAGAGCTTGCTTTGCATTTTATGTACTTTGTGACCAGAGGCAAAGGAATTTTCTTTCCTCCCTTTTAGCCATCATTTTGTTTTATTACTTAAAACATGCTGACATTTCTTTCTGCTGTTTCCAGGTGTGGAAAAGTATTGTGTTTGTCTTGGGGATCTGAGGTATGATATCCAATATCCATTGCTCAAATAATTTTTCCTGTGCCAATAATATTTGGTATTTATATGATCATGGATTCAAAAATAATATTGGAAGGAAGTCATAATCCAATTGATTATGTTTGTATTTAACCTATCTAAGGTTTTTAGAATATATACACTTTCCTACTTGTTTGCTTTTTGTTAACTTTTCGTTAGTCAATTGTTCAAAGTGTAGTCAAACTTTATGCTAACTCATCAAAACTTATTGAAAACCCGACTTTAGCCTTAATAATTTCAAAATCCAATCTTTGTTGGATACTACTTGGGTATGGATTTTGAAATTATTAAGGATAAAGTTAGATTTCCAACAAGTTTTGATGAGTTGGCATAAAGTTTGACTGGATTTTAAACAGTTGACTAGACTAACGGAATGCTAACAATAGGTAAGTAAATGTATAATTTAAAAACTAGATGAGGTAAGTGTTACAATGGATTAATATCTAGGAGAGCTTCGAACATTCAGGTTCAGTTAAATGTATTCCACTTATAATCAGCTTAAGCTTTTGGCTGCATTCCTGTCTTTTGACATTCCTAGATCATATCCAATTTTGAGTGTCATTCCTAGTAATACTTTTGATGGCTGAACATATTGCAGTTCCTTTGTGAACCCTGGACTGAGGCAATGTGCTTCTCCTCATTTGTGTTCATATGAGCCCTGTGTTGATGGGTAGAATAAACACTGGCAAAAAAAAGGCAAATGAAAGCTTTATAATTTTTTTTCTCTTTAGTTAATTATTATTTCACCAAATTTAGTATTGGGATTAGTCCAAACTAATGTCAAAATAGAAAAAAGAACATGAAAAAGGGGAGGATGATATTTTGGATGATGAAAGCAGGACGATGAAAAAGAAGGAATAAATTGTTCGCAAGGGATTTACAGATGTTTTGAGGCCCCAAGTAGATTTAATTTCAAGTTTATAATAATTTTAATTCTCAATTTTTTAAAATTATTTTATTTGTACTAAAATTGTAACGTTTTGGTTATTATTAAACGAGCAGACTCGTTAACCTGTGGGCTGACTAGGACTTTGGTGGGTCGGATCAGGCACGAGTTATTTTTTCACAGGTCTTAAAACTTATGCCTATACCCGCATTTTACAGATAAAAAAATTAACGGGTATGGATCAAGTATCTCACCAATAAATTAAAAATAGTTGCTACTATTAGGTCAAGTGAGATCTACTAATTGGTATGCAAAATAGGCTTAGCATCCTCATTCCGGATTGCAATTGAGTATAATGAAATGAAATGGATTCTCTTTATTTAAATGCAATAATTAAAAATAAAAAATTACATAAATACCATTATTAATAATAAAAAAATTAAATAAAAATAATATTGGTATTTCGTGTTAAGGGAATTAATGATCTTTAAAAACTTCCAAATTAAGGGAATCCAAAAATTAATTGAGGTTTTCAAGGAATCCTCCAATTCCGTTATTCTTTTTGAAAGTAAATCTCTCAATTTCGAAACAAGGGAGGTAAAATCTTCCATTACTTTTCATTTCATTAAAATCTAATTCCTTAAAGTGTTTGCAACCATGGGTTGGGTAACATAGAGAATGGAAGGGGGTTTGGAGGGGATTTGCCTCTTTTTTAACGACCCCCAATTTGGGGGTATAAGAGGGAAGGGGATTGAGTGTTATTGTTGTATAATATGTAATTTCAACTTTATTTTTTCAATAGTGATTTAAATTTTATAAATAAGGGTATACTTGTAATATGAAAATAATAACAAATCCATTCCCTTTTTCTCCCATTCCTAACCAAACAAGGGGAGGATAGTTTACTCTCCCTTACCCTCTCATTTTTTTAACATCAAAACAAGAGAAGGGTGACCATCTGACCTTCCTTCCCTCTCTCATCCTCTCCTTTTAAATGTCCCTCCTTCCCTTCCCCTCCTTCGGTTTCTGAATTTATTTGCTTAAGTGGATTCATGCTTGACCAAATATAGACGGTCAATTAACAGAAAAATTTATAGAGGGAGGTTTGTGTAAAAAAATCTCCAAACTTGAATAAGATAAAATAAGTTTTTGTCAATTCCCAAAAAATAGGTAGGGTGCCCAAACTTCAAGTAATTTTTTGTAATTTACCCTTTAATATTTATCATCTGTACTTAATTTGTGCGGTATTTGTAGGTTGTGTTATGTTGGTGTTGAAATTTTAAAGAATTTGTTTGATCAAACACTTTCAAATCCAGTATTTGTTTATTTTTGTATGGTTTTGTATTAAATTAATCTTGTTTGTACTTTGTGTTAAGTGACTCAAGATACTTTGTGCGTGATATATTTTTAAGAATTAATGAATCTATTTTATGGATTAAATTTTGGAACTAACGGGTGATGAATTGTTGTGTAGAATAATGGGTGATGAATTGTTGTCGTAGAATATCCTCTTTATAAATTATGTTTGAATTAAATTTTAAAGGAAAAAAATATATTAAACCGATGACCCAAACTAATCCAAATTGATTTAAATAGGTTCATGAATTGAGTTGGGTTAAGATTTTCTCAACCTAATATGACCGGATTTGTTTGAGTTTTTAAGACAATCTTACCCATCAAAACCCCTACTTAATTACATTATATTCTTCTTAAAAGATCCTTTTTTTTTTTTTGCTTGAAATTCTTAAAACATCCTATTATCACTATGCATTGTATTCCTTCCTATTACTGTCATCCAAACCAGGGATGGAAACGGGTAAGGTACCAATGAATTTTGCCCATGTTCGTGTAGTAAATCAGTACCAATGCCCTACCCATTACCAGTTCATTTTTTACTTTCATTACTCATATCCATTTCTACTAGACCTTTTACTATACATTATTAATATACCCGTCAAATTATACAGGTATGGGTACGAATCGAAGTAGGTACTCTACACATTCCAACCCAACAATTGTTTTTTTCTTATTCTAGAGAAAAATTCATAATGACAATACAATATAAATTTTAAATCATTAATAATAATTCATAATCAAGATGCCACATAAGTTCTATAATCAAACCATAACAACATAAAATAAATCCATAATCAATTCAACACTGTAAAAACCAAATTTACATATTTGAATATTTATTGCATTATGAAGCCACCAGCGGGCCAAGTGGTAAAATTAGCAAAACAGATTCTGAGTTTAATTAATGAGAAAATATTGTTGAGTAAAGATTCTAGGTAAGAAAGAAAGAATTTGTTTTTGAGTTGGAAATTGAACAATTTTGAAATGAGATGGCAAAGTGCTTTTACGCTTTAGCGCAAAAGTAAAAAACTGATATGTAAAAGCTTCGAAAATAGAATGAAGACAAGATGTTTACGTGGTTCAGTTTGTGATGTCTACTCCATGGGAGCGGTAAATAAATTTTTCACTATGAATAAGAGTTTATAAAATGTAGCTCATTCCCAAATATCGAATACATCCAATCTCACTTATAAGTGTTTAAAGAAATACAAGTGAGATACTTAGATGTTGTGTGGATGGATATTGTGTAGACGGATGTTGTGTGAATTTTTTAATGATTTGAAATGGAAGAATGAATGGGTATTTATAGTATAATTTGAAAAAAAAAAAGGTGAAATAGGAAAAATTAGGTGAAATAGAAAAAAAATGTGGAAAAATTAGGGATCTTGGTAAAGAAGAAGACAATATTTGGTAATTGTATATTTTTTATATCTACTTTGTAGCCCCCTGCACATGTTTGTGTGGTTTTGGTGCACAACATGTGCAAGACTATTTCCTGAATTTGATTTAGAATTTTCATATCTTGACTAGTAATCTTCATGTCTGCCATCATGCTTTATTTTGTTTTTGTAAACCGAGGTTCAAACCCAAGAGGGGAGGGGGTAAATTGGGTTTTTAAAAACTTTTGCTAATTACTTACAAGTTTATAAAAACTGTTAAATGTACAAAGCATACAAATAAGTAATGTGCTTTAAGTAAAAAAGTTTAAGGAAGAGAAAGTATAAACTCAGTTTATAGTAGTTCGGCAATATCGGATTCCTTCCGACCCTACGTCCACTCTCTTCAAGGAACGTCCTTGAAGTAATCCACTAAAACTTTTAGTCGTACAACTTTACGGGCGTTGTACAAACCTTACAACCAATCTCTTCCTCACTGAAGCTAATCTCTTCCTTTCGAAAGCTTACAAATAAGAGTTTAATCCTAAACACTCTAAGAGTTATTACAACTCTTTCCCCATTTACAATAAATGAGATTTGCTGTAAAGTAAATAGTAGAGAGATAGCAATGAATGCTTTTTACAAATGAACAATATCTCTCTTTCAAGAATAAGCTTGAAGAATGGCTCAACAATAATTTTTTTAAAGCTTTTGAGAATTAATGAACAAACTTGTGAATTGAATGTGTTCTCTTCTTATTTTAAATGCTCATTGAAGTGGGTTTATTGTTGTACGAAAATCCACCTAAATTATTAAGCAAATAATCGAATTTGTTTTATTTGCAAGTGCACAAGGTCTACAGTAGCATAGTGTGCAAATGCGAGATCATCTCCACAGGGATTGGTGAATTTCGTTTTAGAATTAGTTTCACAATAAAAATTGATAGAAATAAATGTTGAGTCTAGCTTGATAATGATAAGAACATAGGGCTTTGATATCCACCCTAATTATACTTTCCTAATAAGTAATGTACCAATGCTCTAGCCCTACCATGAATACCTAATGGTTGTCAACCTAAGGGCTTGGTCCGCTCCTTAAGCTATTGATTTCCCTAAGCAACGAGTTAGGCATGGTGTATACTGTAACTCTTTTCTCTCCTAAGGGATTCAACATGGTGTATACTGAGTTGTTCCTTAAAAGAGCATAAGGTCTGTGAAAATCGACAACTACATGAGACCTAAGGCATGTTGTATACTCTCGGTTTCCCATATTGATTAACCCAAGAATCTGGTGTGGATTTCTTTTGTTACTATTGTCAGACCCAGGACTCGGTCATCCAAATTGATCTAACTAACTAATCTATACCACATGCATATGTTGATCAGACACACACATATGAGGAATTCAATAAAACAGACATTAATCAATTAAAGCATCATAACATGGCTATTTGCAAAGGTAATCGATAATTATATATATGGAAAAAACATAATTAGAGCTTTAATCGAGCCCTATTAAGGAGTTAGTTACATATGTTGTCTATAATAAACATCATCATAACATAAACTAAATAGAAAAATAAAACTTGAAGAATACTATGGAGACGAGTCGTCAATTCCTCTCCAAAGCTTACAACTTCAAAGCCAAATCAAAAAGTATGTTTTCTGTGTTTTACAAGCCTATATATAGGGTTCTAAGGGTGCCTTGAAACCCTAATTTCCAAAATAAGATCTAGAGATTTCTTTCCAAAATTGGCTCTGTCGCCTCTTTGTGCGTGTATGCTCGATCGCGTGCTTCTGCGCTCGAGCGCATGGGTGCTTGTGCGCTTGATCACAAATGGCTTGCGCTCGATTGCACTTAGTAGGTTCCAGATCTTCAGTTTTCTTCCTTAGAACACCAAAATGTTATATTTTCTTCAAAAACCTATAAAAAAACACAGAAAATAAAAAAAATGAAGTCGAATATACTAAAATACATAAATAAAGAGCTTAAAAACTGTAAATTAAGGGGCTTAAATATGAATATTTAAGCACTTATCACACTCCCAAACTTACATATTGCTAGTCCCTTAGTAATACAAAACGAAAACTAATTGAAAAACAAACTCAAAGATAAATTCATCATTCATAATTTTCGAAATTTTGGGATGCACATAAAACTATGATGTTCGTTCATGAGTAGGCTTAAAATATAAACACATCTTTGTAATGACTAAGGGTTTAAAATTCTAATTACTTACATAAGGCTGGTTTAAGGCATCACAAGTTCGTTTTAGTATGTGAATTAGCACATAAAAGATGAAGCTTCCAAATAATTTTAATGTATAGTGTTTCGATGTCTTAACATTCATCAAATTTCCTATCAGAATGAACAATAATGACATAGTTTTATTTCATTTCTTTTTTTTTATCATGAGAATTTTTTGCCATGTTAAGTTCCATTAAGCTTTTTAATTAACCCGTGTAGCGAGTGTTTAGCCAATGATTCCTAAACCAGATGGTTTTAGGGCATTAGGTGTAAAGACACCCCTAAGGAATTACTAACTCGAGTAAAAAAAAGCTACAAAACTAACTGGTCTTAATACTACCAAGTGAAAATTCTCACCTTTTGACATGAACACTCACTGCTTATTAAGGCAAGAGGTCCAGTTACTCAGTGAAAACTTTATTTAATGATCATTATATGCATAATTCCCACCTTTTGACGTGAACACTCACTGCTTACTGAGGCAAGAGGTTCAGTTACTCAGTGGAAACTTTATTTAATGATCATTATGAGCATTTTATTTTCTCTTTTTGCATGATAAACATTTTTCTTTATTTTTCTATGCCAAAGTGTTCTTCTAATAAGTTATTCAATTACAGTTAGGTTATGGAAACATATACATAAAAATTATATGTCGTACCCCACATAATTGTGTGCTAATGTGCTCGTGTTAGGTTTAGATCAAACTTGTGAATTCTTAAGTGCCTTGAGGTAGGTAATGAAACTTTTAAAACTCTTATTACTAGACTATGTGTTATAGATTTTAAGCTTATTGATGAAGTTTTATCATAATATTTATTTTAAATCAACCAAAATTTTCAAAACAAAATGAACGTGCATTTATCTTTTTTTTTTATAAAAAAAACTGGGACATAGTGTGTGAATGTGTCTCCCCTACCCCCAAACTTAATATACACATTGTCCCCAATGTGTGAGTGATATGGAAAGATCTGACCTGGGAGATGGAGAACTAGATGGCTGGCATGGCTCGTAGCACGCCCCTAAACTTGAACTTGATGAACGCACTATGTTCCTGAAAAAGAAAAAAATAGATGTTGTGTAGGAAAACAAGAAATATTAATAATAAATAGTTAAATAAAAATAAATACTAATGATAAATAAAAGAAAATACTAGAATGAAAGGATATGCTGTGGGGTGCCTCCCATGAGCACTAAGTTTTACGTCTTCAGCCAGATGGGGTATCCTCTTACTGCTGGTCTCCAAGTGGTGCGGGCGATGAGGTACCAGGTGTGGGAGGTAGTAGATTAAGGATGGCCTAGAGCATCGCCTCCTGTCTCGCAAACTATGCCTCCAGACCATCTATCCGATGATGTATCAATAGGGTCACCCCCTATCCTCCCTACGGATGTCAGAGAGCTGGCATCGGAAAGAGGATAACTCATCCAGAAGATATAGATACTCGGTGGATGCCATGGCTGGCTGGTCCTACTCCCAAGCAGGGCTCTCTGTAGGGTGCTTTGTGTCCATGGGGTCATTCTCTATAGGCTCATTAGCAGGAACTAGCCCTCGGGGTCCACGTGGCATGTGGGACTGGCTCAAGCTCCATTGGCTCCTTCCAAAGAAAGGATGGTCAGTCACTGGTCTGTCTAGAGAGGAGCCCTTGATACCCTTCTTCTTGAAGATGTAGCTGAGTAGGAAAGGGAAGGGAAGCCCTCATGCATTAACCATGGTGGTCTGACGGTCGTGCACGTGGTCCCAAAACTTGTCTATCTGGCTCCATATGACTGATGGAATGGAGTACCAGTGTCCCCGATGAAATGCGTACAGAGCCTGTATGAATTGGTCCCTCCTTTGAGTCTTGTGCCCCAAGGGGCACACATTGCGCTGGAGGATGGAGTCCACTAGCCATAGTCGGGGAGGCAACTTCGATCAACTCCCTGTATTTTTGTGTCGGTCTATGTACTGGCCCACACACATATCCTCGATGATGTGAGGGAGGGGAAACGACTCTGGCTGCTCCTCTATATGGGTATCCTCTAGAGGGGACTCATCACAGTAGTGAAGAGCAGCAGCGATGTCAGCAGTGGTTAGCTCGATGAACTTGCCATTGATTAAGGATGATAGGATCTCTGGTCTGGTTCAGTCACAGGACAGGTTCTCATAGAAGCTGACTACAAATCTGGTGCAGGCCGTCGACCAAACAGGCTTGAATAGCCGCTTTAGTCCCTGGGCTTTGAATTCTTGAACCGCCCATCGAGTGGCATCCAAGTTCTTGAAGTCCGCAACGATATTGAATGTAGTCTCGAATAAGATTTCTCGCTGGTCGAAACTAGGCCAGGAGGATTGGGGACGGCTGTTGGATGCTCGGGAACTGGAAGCAACTTGTTTCGGCATTGTGGTGTAGTTGCTGTCAAATTTACGCTCGATCACAAGTTTAGGTACGCTCGATCGTACTCGGGAACTTGTGCTCAATCACAGGGGCCCTTGCACTCGAGTGCAGTGGTTTAGGCAATAGATCGAACAGGTTGTAGGTGACAGAAGCTTGAAGCGGTGAGAAGCGTATAAACGCGATCTTCACCCTCCTATAAACACAAAATACAACCACACACATGGTAAATATATATAATTAGTAAAGTGTATATCAAAAAGCTGTGTGTGATTGTGTGTAACTTAATTAGAAACAAAAATTGGTACGGGCATACCGTTGTACTTGTGAATGTGAGTGGGTGTGTGTTAAGGGAATAAGGAAGAGGGTAAGGGAATGAAATATGGAAGGGGGAAGGGTTTGGTTAATGTGGAATGTAATGGATGAAAAATGAGAGTGCCAGGCTTGTTGGAGATTGGTGTGCGCAATGGAGAGGGCAAGAGAGGCAGAGAATTGCGATTGAGCGTAGGGGAGGGAAAATGAGGGGAAAACCTTTAAAACCATCACGTGACCTCTCTGCCATGAGTGCACTCGAGTGCATTATGAAGTGCGCTCGATCGAACTTGTGCGCAAGTGTGTGGTGTGGTGCGCTCATGCACTATGGAGCGCAGGGCAAAAGTGCGCTTGAGCACACTGTGTAGTGCGCTCGAGCGCAAGGCAACAAGTATATAAAACAATAAACCTTACTAGGACTAAGCGGATAAAATAATGAGAATGAGTTTAGAAACAATACAACCATACCGTACTTCAGTGGCCTCAGTATCACTGACCTCAATAAAGGCACTTGAGCTACATGTTATCAAAGTCAGAACTGCTCAAGCGCTCTCTATAGCAGCTTTAACTTTAGTCTTTTGGTAGGGAGTACCTAAAGTCCCCCTCAGGTGGCTTAAGTACCCTTGGTGCTGCTGCATAGTTATCATGCCTTAATTCAATCAGCTCATGCACATGCAACTGCCTCTTGTCACCCGATCTGGAATGCATTAGAGAGGCCTCATAGAGGTGCATAGCTTTATTGATGTCATTCGTAGCATCTTCATATTCTGGCTCAATATCTAAACTTGTGACACTAAGGGTGAGGGTGATCTCTAACGGATCAATGTGATGGACCTGAAAAGCTTGCTTAACAACACCTTGCATCAAGCAAACATTAGAACATTCCATATCATTTTTAGGTGAATTCAATGTATCAAATATTTTGAATTCTATTTCCTCACCATTTACCTTCATCGTAACAATACTCTTTTTCACACAAATATTCGTATCGGCAGTTATCATAAAGGGTCTTCCTAAGATTATGGGCAGAGGTAATGGCATAGGACATTCTTCCATATCAAATAAAATAAAATCAGCAGGTAAAATAAATTTACCTACCTTCACCAAGACATCCTTGAGAATACCTCTTGGTCGTTTGATGCTTCTGTCTGCCAGTTGCAAAGTGATGGAAGTAGGTTGAAGCTCCCCCAAACCTAATGTCTTGAACACAATGTATGGCAGCAAATTTACACTCGCCCCTAGATCCAATAATGCATGCTCAAATAGCTGGTCACCTATCCTGCAAGGAATGGTAAAACTACCCAGATCTTTTAGTTTTGGTGGTAGTTTTCTTAAAAACACAACATTTACCTATTCAGCCAAAGCCACTGTCTCATGTTCCTGAAACTTCCTTTTGTTAGTGCAACAATCTTTCAGAAATTTAGCATAAGCAGGTATTTTTTGAATTGCATCTAATAAAGAATGTTTATTTCAACTTTCTGCAAAGTTTCAAAGATATCAAGCAGTTTATTTTCTTTCTTTTATTTTACTAACCTTTGCGGGAAGGGTGGTGCATTCCACTTCTCCATTTCACTTACCTTTGATGTCGACGCTTTATTTGGAGATGCTTGTGTAGACTCATCAGCACCTATGACCTTACCATTTCTGAGAGTTGTCATGGCATTCAGTTGTTGATGTCTTCTTGGATTTGGTAGTCTTTGAGCTGGAAGCTCACCCATTCTTTCACTCAGCTCCTTAGCCATTTACCCCATTTGTACCTCTAGTCTTTGAATGGCTTGTTCATGTTTTGCAGTGGTTTGTCTCAGCTCAGCCCGAAATTGTCTTGTTTCTATCATGAACTGTTCTTGTGATGTCATCAGACGTTGTTGCTGATTTACCAGTTGCATTACAAGACTTTCTAGGTTACTCTCATTTGTTTCTGAAACTAGTTTAGCTGCTGGTTGGGAGTTCCTTTACTGCCCATGAAGATTATGAGTATTTTGATTGTTGCTCCATGAGAGGTTGGGGTGGTTTCGCCATCCAGGATTGTAGGTATTCACATATGGTTTGTTCTTGGGAGGGTAGTTATTTGGTCCCACATAATTTGCTTGTGCTGAATCTGCAGATGAATATAAAGGACATGTCTTAGTATTATGATCAAATTGAGAACATATAGCACAGACCTTGAGTGGTGTAGCTTAGGACTTGGTGAGGCATTTTGAGCAGTTATGGCTTTTATAAGTAGATCCAGCTTCTTCTCCACAACAGCTATTTGGGTAGAGGATCCACTATTTAGAGTCACCTTATACATACCTTTGCTCTTGGATCCATGTCTATCTCTAGAGGAGAATTGCTGAGTGTGCTCACTTAATGTCTCAAATAGCTCCATTGCTTCTTCGCTGCTCTTCTCCATCAGTACTCCTCCACAACTTGAATCCATAATACTTTTATTAGTATCACTCAAACCTTCATAAAAAGCCTGTACCAGTTCATCCTAAGGTAGATTGTGATGTAGGCATTTGAGTAGCAGCTCGTTGAAATGTCCCCATGCCTCAAAGAATAGGTCTCCATCCTTCTATTGGAAAGACTGAATCTCCTTCCTCATTTATCTCGTCTTTTGGGCTGGGAAAAACTTTCTTAGGAGCTTGCTGGCCAACTCCTCCTAAGTATGGATAGAAACTGCAGGCAATGAATTATACCACAGTTTAGCATTATCTTTTAAGGAAAAAGAGAAAAGAATTAACCTGATTCCTTCTTGGTCTAGGCCCCGGATGTGCTGGAACTTATAGAGATCGAAAAATTCCCGAAGGTGCAAGTGTGGATCCTCATTAGGTGTACCCCTAAAGTGAGTCAATGCACTGAATATTTGCGGAGATATGTAGTAATTTCCTTTGGCCTCAGGTTGATACGCAATGCATGATGGCTAGTCAATGTTCCTTGGGATGAAGGATTGTTTCATCAGTCTTCGCTCAGGTGGTTGTTGGTTTTTTAGCTGTTCCGCCATTGATGCTTCGTCCTCGAATTCTTCTTCTACCTCTTCAGAGTTGTTTCTAAGCCTTCATCTAATAGTCCGCTCAAGCTCTGTATCGAGGGGAAAGAAAGTTGGATGCCTAGATCGAAACCCTTGCATGAATCAGTGAAAACCGCTTCAGTGCAGCAGCTTAGTACTGCTGCTCGGGTAGTCTCTGCCTCAAATGCGCTTGATCGCACGAGTGTTACGCTTAATCGCAAAAGATGTTGCGCTCAATCGTAAGTGTCATAGAGAGCTTCTACGTTAGTGCCTGAAACAAAAAGAAAAAAAGGAAATAGATTAGGTTTTTGATGAAAAAAAAATGAAAAACAGAAACTTAGAATTTTGAGATTTGTGATAAAAATAAGACAGAATAAAATGACGAAAATAATTCTAAAAATAAATTTAGTGCAAAGCCTGGCAATGACGCCAAAAAATTATTGTACGAAAATCTACCTAAATTATTAAGCAAATAATCAAACTTGTTTTACTTGCAAGTGCACAAGGTCTACAGTAGCATAGTATGCAAATGCGAGATCATCTCCACAGGGATTGGTGAATTTCGTTTTAGAATCAGTTTCACAATAAAAATTGATAGAAATAAATGTTGAGTCTAGCTTGATAATGATAAGAACATAGGGCTTTGATATCCACCACTAATTATACTTTCCCAATAAGTAATGTGCCAATGCTCTAACCCTACCACGAATACCTAATGGTTGTCAATCTAAGGGCTTAGTTCGCTCCTTAAGCTATTGATCTCCCTAAGCAACGAGTTAGGCATGGTGTACACTCTAAATTTTTTCTCTTTTAAGGGATTCAACATGGTGTATACTGAGTTGTTCCTTAAGAGAGCATAAGGTCTGTGGAAATCGACAACCACATGAGACTTAGGGCATATTGTATACTCCCAGTTTCCTATGTTGATTAACACAAGAATTCGACACGGATTTCTTTTGTTACTATTGTCAGACCCAGGACTCACTTATCCAAATTGATCTAACTAATTGATCCATACCACATGCATACGTTGATCAGACACACACATATGAGGAATTCAATAAAACAGGCATTAATCAATTAAAGCATCATAACATGGCTATTTGCAAAGGCAATCAATAATTATATATATGGAAAAAGCATAATTAGGGCTTCAATCAAGCCCTATTAAAGAGTTAGTTACACATGTTGTATATAATAAACATCATCATAACATAAACTAAATAGAAAAATAAAACCCGAAGAATACTATGGAGATGAGTCGTTAATTCCTCTTCAAAGCTTACAACTTCAAAGCCAAATAAAAAAGTATGTTTTTTTTGGGTGTTTTATAAGCCTATATATAGGGTTCTAAGGGTGCCTTGAAATCCTAATTTCCAAAATAAGATCTGGAGACTTCTTTCCAAAACTGGCTTTGCTGCCTCTTTGTGTGTGTGCGCTCGATCGCGTGCTTTTGCGCTCGAGTGCGTGGGTGCTTGTGCACTCGATCACAAATTCCTTGCACTCGATCGCCCTTAGTAGGTTTCAGATCTTCAGTTTTCTTCCTTAGAACACCAAAATGTTATCTTTTCTTCAAAAACCTATAAAAAGCATAGAAAACACAAAAATGAAGTAGAATATACTAAAATACATAAATGTTGAGCGAAAATATACTTAAATAAATAAGCAGATAATCGAACTCGTTTTACTTGCAAGTGCACAAGGCAACAGTGTAGTATAGTGTGCGAAAGTAAGATCATCTCCACAGGGAGTGATAAAGTTCGATTTTAGAATTAGTTTCTTTAAAGTAAAAAGAAATAAATAATTGTTGTGTGTGATTTGATAATAATAAAGACACAGGGCTTTGAAATCCACCACTAGTTATACTTTCCCAATTGTATAATGTATCAGTGCACTAGCCTTATCATGTATACCTAAAGGTCGCCAACCTAAGGGCATGGTATCTACTCCTTAAGCTATTGATTTCCCTAAGCAACGAGTTAGGCATGGTATCTACTCTAACTATTTTCTTCCTTAAGGGATTCAACATGGTATCTGCTTGAGTTGTTCCTTAAGAAAGCATAAGTACTATGGAAATCGACAACCACATGAGACCTAGGGCATGGTATCTACTCTCGGTTTCCTATGTTGATTAATCCAAGAATCCGGTGTGGATATCCTTCGTTACTAATGTTAGACCCAGGACTTGGTCATCCAAATTAATCTAACTAACCAATCCATACCACATGCATACGTTGGCCATACACATACATATGAGGAATTTAAATAAGCACAGGCATTAATCAAGTTAAGCAACATAATAAAGGCTATTGGTAAAGATTTATCAATGAATAAATATATGAGAAAGCATAACTAGGGCTTCAATCGAGCCCTATAAGAAAGTTAGTTACACATGCTGTCTAGGATAAACATCATATATAAACTAAACATAAAGAGAAGAATAAACCCGAGAGAAGAGGCGTCAATTCTCTCCCAAAGCTTACAACTCCAAGTAAAAGATAAGAGAAGTATTCTCTAAGTTGTGATCATTTGTGTGTGCTCATGTGTATTTATAGGGCTTTGAGAAGTCCTAGAAGGCTCATGAGTTACTAAACCTTCCTAAAATACAAAACTCTCTTATTTCCAAAGTAGGGTTATGCAGTTTACTGTTCACGTCCGTACATGTGTGCTCGATCGCATGCGTCTTGCGCTAAATCGTAGTGCTGTGCTCGATCCTTCATGTGTGCGAACGATCGCATGTGCGCTCGATCGCATGCAGTGTTGCAATCGATCGCATTTTGACCAGAAGCTGTTCCAGGATCTCCAGGCTATTTTCCCTTTAGTGCCAAAACTGCTTCTTTTTCTCCAAGACCTATAAAACACATGTGAAACACACAAATGAAGAAAAATGAACTAAATTAACATAACTAAGGACCTAACCAATGTAAATAAAGGGGCTTAAATATGAATATTTAAGCACCTATCAGACCCCCAAACTTGCATATTGCTAGTCCCTTAGCAATACAAGACTAAAAACTAAAATGAAGAAAAGTAAAGTCACATAGATAAAACCAATAATCATAATGTCCATAAAAATTTTAGGTTGTCACACAAAATAATGATGCGCATTCATGAGCAAGCTTAACACATATAAACATATCTTTGCAATGAATAAGAGTTTTGAACGTAAATCACTTTCATGAGGCAGTTTAAGACATCACAAGTTCGACTTTGGTGTGTGGTGAACTAGCACATAAAAGATTAGGTTTCCAAATAATTCTAATGTATAGTGTTTCAATGACTCAAAATTCACCAAATTTCCTATTAGAATCAACAAAGATGGCATAAATTCTCTTCTTTTCTTTTGTTTGTGATATTTTTGCCAAGTTAGTTTCCTAGAGCTTTCTATTTGACTTATGTAACGAGTGTTTAGCCAATGACTCCCAAACCAGATGGTTTTAGGGCATTAGGTGTAAAGACACCCCTAAGGACTTACTAACTCGAGTAAAAAAGGCTGTGAAACTAACTAGTCTCAATGCTACCAATCAGAATTTTCACCTTTTGACGTGACACTCACTGCTTACTGAGGCAAGAGGGCCAGTTACTCAGCGGAAAATTCTTTTTAATGATCTTTTGAGTTAACAAATTTTTTACCTTTTGACGTGACACTCACTACTTACTAGGGCAAGAGGGCTAGTTACTCAGTGAAAAGTTTGTTTTATTGATCATTAGGAGCATTTTTTCCTTTTTTGAGTACTAACAATTTGTTTCTATCTTCTTATGCCAAGATGTTAGTCTAATAGGTCATTTGGTTCACAGTCGAGCAAAAGAAACATACAAATCAAAATTACATGTCATACCCCACACAATTATGTGCTAATGTGCTTGTGATCATTTAGGTCAAACTCGTGAATCTTTAATTGCCTAAAAGGAGGTGATCTATGTTCAAAACTTAATTATTGGCCTATATGTTCAAGGTGTTAAGCTCACTTATGAAGTCAAATCATATTATTTGTTTAGATCACCAAATTTTTTTTTAGAACAGAATGAACATGCATTTATCTATGAGAATAACAACACAACAAAAATGGGACATAGTGAGTGTGTGAATGTGTCCCCATACCCCCAAACTTAAATTTCACATTGTCCCCAATGAGTGAATAGCATGAAAGGAGCTGACATGGGAGATGGAGAACTGATGGCTGGCATCGCTCGTAGCACGCCCCCAAACTTCAACTGGATGCCCTCAAGCTGTCCTTGAAAAAGAAAGAAAAAAAACAAACATAAAATAGAAAACAAGTAATAATAACAGCGACAGAAAAATAAACTAGGAAATACGAATAATAAAATAAACTAATAAAAATGATATGCTTTGGGGTGCCTCCCATGAGCGCTAAGTTTAACGTCTTCAGGCAGACGTGGTATCCTCTCACTGCGGATCATCAGGTGGTGCGGTCGAAGAGGTACCGGGTGTCGAAGGTAGGCAATCAAGAATGGCCTGTAGCATAGCCTCCTGTCGTGCTAATCGTGCCTCCAAACTATCCATGCGCTGATGTACGAAGGTGGTAGCGACAGAGACCTCACCTCGGAAGGAGGACAGCTCAGCTAGAAAGTGCTGGGACTCTGTGGGTCCCATATCTGCATGATCCTTCTCTCGTACTAGGCTAACTATAGAGGTCTCGGTCTCCATACGATCCTCCTTAACTCTTTCAACTACTGGAGTAGGTGCTGGGAGTCCTCGAGGCATGTGCGAGAGGCTATGTGTCCACTGAGCCTTCCCGAAGATGGGATGCTCTCGCACTGGTCTGTCGCTGGTGGTCCCTTTAATCCCTTTCTTCTCAAGTATATAGGAGAGTAGGAACGGGAAAGAAAAGCCCCATGTATTGGCCGTGGTTGTCTGTTGGCCATGGATGTGATCCCAAAATTTGTGCAACTGGCTCCATATAACAGCCAAAATAGAGTACCAGTGACCTCTGTGGAAGGCATATAGGGTCTATAGAAGCTGGTCTCTCCACTGTGTCTTTTGCCCCAATGGACACACATTGCGCTGAAGGATCGTGTCGACAAGCCAAAGTCATGGAGGCAACTTTGACCAGCTAGCTGCATTGTTGTGTCTGTCGGCGTACTGTCTAGCGCACATATCTGTAATAATCTCAGCCAGGGAAAAGGACTTCGACTGCTCCTCGATATTGGTGCCATCTGGAAGGGACTTGTTAGTACAATGAAGAGCAATAACTATATCGGCACTAGTCACCTCGACGGGTGTGCCCTGGACTGAAGAAGTCAGTACTCCCGGTCTGCTGCAGTCAAAGGATAGGCTCGTATAGAACTGGACTACGAGCTGGGAGTAGGCAGTCGAGCAAATCGGCTTGAAAAGCCTCTTCAACCCTTGATGTCTAAATGCTTGGACGACTCATTGAGTGGCGTCTATATGCTTGAATATATCATCGATGGTGAAGGCGGTCTCGAATAAGAGCTTTTGTTGCTCAATGCTGGGCCAGGATGATGAGGCACTGCTGCTGAATGCACCGGAGGTGGAAACAGATGGTTTAGACATGCTGCTATTTGCTTCTGCTTAATTTGTGATCGATTTCAAATAGGTGCGCTCGATCACACACTGAACTATGCGCTCGATCGCAACAGCCGTGCACTCGATCGCACACGATCACGCGTTTCCTCGAACAGGTGGTATGCAACGAAAGGCTAAGCGCTGGTATTGAGGATTGGAATTCGTTCCTAACCTCATGCAAGCAAAACAAGCTCCAATCATGCATAAGATATATATATAATGAATTTTGTAAATGAAACATTAAAATTCGTGTGTGTGTGCAGAAGGAGTACCATGTGGATGGATAAAATATGTAACAGGGGAAGGTATGTGGCGGGGCGGTGATGGTTGGTGACGGTGGTGATGGTGGATGATGGTGGTAATGGGGATGACGGTGGTGATGTGGAGTGGTGCTGGTGGTGATAGTGGAGAGTGTGGGAGTTGAGGAGAGAATGTGGGTGTTGCGCGTTTGTAACCAGAGAGTGCGAGAGAGTGAGTGAACAGTGAGAGGGTGAATGAGTGTGAATGAAAATGTTTAGACTTATAGGTGAATTGTCTGCCACGAGTGCGCTCGATCGCACGCGGGTGCGCTCGATCGCACTTGTGCGCTCAAACACATTGACTGGTGCGCTCGATCGCACTCTTGCGCTCGATCGCATGGAATGGTGCGATCGATCGCAAGCAGTGTGCATGTGCAAAAATAAAAACTTACCTTTAGCTGAAAAATGATAACTTTGGAGCAATACAACCTTACCATGTTTTAGTGGCCTCAGTACCACTAACCTCAGTAGAGACGCTTGAGTTACATGATCGGCAAATGTGAAATGTCTCAAGCGTTCTCTTGATACAGTATTACTCCCGTTGAAGGGGGCACTTAGAGCCCACATCAGGTGGTTCAAGTGCCCTTGATAATTGCTTCATCGCCACTTTTGATTCCTGGTCAATAAAGTAAGGAAAAGTAGTATTAGTATATGCAGGAGGGTCAATTTGAAGAACATACTTACTTGAAGGCTGTGGTGTGTTCTTGAGGAGGTGTGTAGCTATATTGACGTCTTTAATCACATTGTCATCCTCGGGCCTACTATCCACTCTTGTGTCCTCATGGTTGGGGATGGTCTCCAATGTAGTGGTGTGATGGACCTGAGAAGCTTTCTCAACAACCCTTTGCATGAAGCTCACATTAGAATATTCATTATCATTATTGGTTGATTTTAATGTATTGAATATTTTAAATTCTACCTCCTCATTATTTACCCTTGTTGTGACAATGCCACTTTTTACACTAATATTAGTGTCGGCAGTTATCATAAAGAGGTGTCCTAGGATGATGAGGAGAGGTAATGGCAGAGTATATTCTTCCATATCTAATACTATAAAATCAGCAGGTATAATGAATTTTCCTACTCTTGCCAACATGTCCTCAAGGATACCTTTCGGTCGTTTGATGCTTCTGTCAGCTAGTTGCAAAGTAATGGAGATTGGTTGAAGCTCCCCCAAACCTAGTGTCTCGTATACATTGTATGGCAGCAGGTTGACACTCGCTCCTAGATCCAATAGTGCATGCTCGAACAACTGGTCACCTAGCCTGCAAGGAATAGTAAAACTACCCGGATCTTTTAGTTTAGGTGGTAATTTTCTTAGAAGCACAGCACTTACCTCCTCGGTTAAAACAACCGTCTCATGTTCCTGAAACCTCCTTTTGTTAGTGCAATAATCTTTCAGAAATTTAGCATATGCAGGAATTTGTTTAATGGCATCTAATAAAAGAATATTAATCTCTACCTTTTTTCAAGGTTTCAAAAATGTCAACCAATTTGGTCTCTTTCTTAGGTTTCACCAACCTTTGAGGAAATGGTGGGGGTGTATTTACCTTTTCCATCTCACTTACCTTAGAGATGGATGCTTTGTCATGTTCGTTGGATCCTACCACCTTGCCATTTCTTAAGGTTGTCACAACATTTAGTTCTTGAAGCCCCCCAGGGTTGGGTAGTGTTTGAGCTGGGAGCTCTCCTTGCTTTCTGCTACTGAGCTCTTTAGCCAATTGTCCCATTTGTACCTCTAGTCTTTGAATTGCTTGCTCATGTTTTGCAGTGGTTTGTCTTTGCTGAATCATGAACTGTTCTTGTGATGTCATCAATTGCTGCTACTGAGTGGCCAGTTGTCTCACAAGACTTTAGAGGTCGCTCTTCTTTGGTTCGGGAGTAGCATGAGTAGTGGGCTGGGGGTTTCGTTGCTATCCTTGATTGTTTTGATTGTTATTCCATGAGAAATTTGGGTGATTCCACCATCCAGGGTTGTATGTATTTGCATAGGGGTTGTTCTTCGGCGGATAGTTATTAGGTCCCACATAATTTGCTTGTTATGTATCTGCAGGTGAATACAAAGGACAAGTATCAGTATTATGGTCGTATTGGGAATATATTGCACATACCTGGAGTGGGGTAGATGGTCGGCTGGATGAGGCATTTCCTTTCAGATTTACCTCATACACACCTTTACCTTTGGTTACATGTCTACCTCGAGAGGAGAACTGCTGAGTGTGTTCGCTGAGGGTTTTGAAGAGCTCCATTGCTTCTTCGCTGCTTTTCTCCATCAACACTCCTCCACAACCTGAATCAACAATACTTTTATTAGTGTCGTTCAAACTCTAATAAAAGGCTTGTACCAGTTCATCTTGAGGTAGGTTATAGTGTGGGAATTTGAGTAGCAATTCGTTGAAGTGTCCCCATGCTACGAATAGGAGGTCTCCATCTTTTTGTTGGAAGGACTGGATCTTCTTCCTCATTTGCCTCGTCTTTTGGGCTGGGAAAAACTTCCTCAGAAACTTGCTTGCCAACTCCTCCCAAGTGTGGATGGAAACTGCAGGCAAAGAATTATACCATAGTTTAGCATTATCTTTCAAGGAAAAAGGGAACAGAATTAACCTTATTCCTTCTTGGTCTAGGCCTTTTATGTGTTGGAACTTGCAAAGATCGAAAAATTCTCGGAGGTGCAAGTGTGGATCTTCATTAGGAGTACCCCTAAAGTGAGTCAAAGCATTCAATATTTGTGGAGATATATAATAGTTTCCCGACGCCTCAGTTTGATATGCAATGCATGATGGTTGATCAATGTTCCGTGGGATGAAAGAGTGCTTCATCGGTACTCGTGCAGGTGGTTGCTGGTTTTCGAGCTGTTCTGCCATTGATGTTTCGTTCTCGACTTCTTCTTCGTTCTCCTCGAAGTTGTCTCTAAGCCTTTGGTGGATGGTCTGTTCAAGCTCGGGATCAAGGGGAAAGAATGTTGGATGTCGGGATCGAAGTCCGTGCATAAATCAGGTCACAACAGCTTCAGTGCAGCAGTTTACTCTTCTTCTTGGGTAATTCTCTGCCCTAATTGCGCTCGATCGCACAGAAGGCTGCGATCGATCGCAAGTACCACAAAAAGTGTGATTTAGGGTTTGATGTGCCTGAAACAGAAAACAAATCGATTAGGTTTTGAAAAATAAATATGGTAAACAGAAAATAACGTAATAATAATAATGATTAAACGAAAGTATTTCTAAAAGGAATTTTAGTGCAATCCCCGGCAACGGCGCCAAAAACTTGTTGAGCGAAAATGTACTTAAATAAATAAGCAAACAATCGAACTCATTTTACTTGCAAGTGCACAAGGTCAACAGTGCAGTATAGTGTGCGAAAGCAAGATCATCTCCACAGGGATTGGTAAAGTTCGGTTTTAGAATTAGTTTCTTTAAAGTAAAAAGAAATAAATAACTGTTGTGTGTGATTTGATAATAATAAAGACACAGGGTTTTGATATCCACCACTAGTTATACTTTCCCAATTGTATAATGTATAAGTGCACTAGCCTTATCATATATACCTAATGGTCACTAACCTAAGGGCATGGTATCTACTCCTTAAGCTATTGATTTCCCTAAGCAATGAGTTAGGCATGATATCTACTCTAACTCTTTTCTTCCTTAAGGGATTCAGCATGATATCTGCTTGAGTTATTCCTTAAGAAAGCATAAGTACTATGGAAATCGACAACCACATGAGACCTAAGGCATGGTATCTACTCCTGGTTTTCCATGTTGATTAATCCAAGAATCCAGTGTGGATATCCTTTGTTACTAATGTTAGACCCAGGACTCGGTCATCCAAATTGATCTAACTAACCAATCCATACCACATGCATACGTTGGCCATACACATACATATGAGGAATTTAAATAAGCACATGCATTAATCAAGTTAAGCAACATAATAAAGGCTATTGGCAAAGATTTATTAATGAATAAATATATGAGAAAGCATAACTAGGGGTTCAATCGAGCCCTATAAGAAAGTTAGTTACACATGCTGTCTAGAATAAAAATCATATATAAACTAAACATAAAGAGAAGAATAAACCCGAGAGAAGATGTGTCAATTCTCTCCCAAAGCTTACAACTCCAAGTAAAAGATAAGAGAAGTGTTCTCTAAGTTGTGATCATTTGTGTGTGCTTTACAGGTGTATTTATAGGGCTTTGAGAAGTCCTAGAAGGCTCATGAGTTACTAAACCTTCTTAAAAGACAAAACTCTCTTATTTCCAAAATAGGGTTCTGCAGTTTACTGTTCACGCCCGTACATGTGCGCTCGATCGCATGCGTCTTGCGCTCAATCGCAGTGCTGCGCTCGATCCTTCATGTGTGCGAATGATCACATGTGCACTCGATCGCATGCAGTATTGCAATTGATCGCATTTTGACCAGAAGCTGCTCCAGGATCTCCAGGCTGTTTTCCCTTAAGTGCGAAAACTGCTTCTTTTTCTCCAAGACCTATAAAACACATGTGAAACACACAAATGAAGAAAAATGAACTAAATTAACATAACTAATGACCTAACGAATGTAAATAAGGGGGCTTAAATATGAATATTTAAGCACCTATCAATAAATAAAGAGCTTAACAACTGTAAATTAAAGGGCTTCAATATGAATATTTAAGAACTTATCATTTATATAGCCTTAAATCAATATGGTCGTTAGACATTGACTTGGTAGTTTTGGTGCATTAAATGCTCAAGTCCTGTATCTCAAACAGTCATATTTTCGAATTACCAGTCGACTGGGTCTTTGTACCAGTCGATTGGGTTAAGTGAGAAATCTCACTTTTAAGCTGTGGGAGAGTACCAGTCGATTGGGTCCTAAGCACCAGTCGACTGGAAACTCATTGTCCAGTCGACTGGGTGCATTACACCAGTCGACTGGAGACCTTCTGTCCCATACTCCAGTCGACTGGGTTGCCCTTGAACCTAGTTTTTCAAGTTTCAAAACTGTTTTTCACTTGGAAACATTTGTATTAGTAGTTTTGTCAAAATCCTTTTATAAAACGAGCTATAGGACAAGTTAAGTATTTGAACATGAGAGATTTATAGTTGTTTTTAATACCTTAATGCCTATTCTATATCTTTTGTCTTGTCTTAGCATCCTCATTTCAGATTGCAATTGAGCCCAATTTTCATAGTGATCTAACATTTCAAAATGTAATGTTGAGAGTTATAATGAAATGAAATGGATTCTCTTTATAGTAATTGGTTCAAGGAAAATTTAATTCAGGCTTTTATGATTGCTTCTCCTTCTGGTGATATGAGAATAATGCATGTTCCTCTATATTTCCTTAGACTTACTCCATCAAATAATGATATGTATTCTCCTTCACAAAGTTAGAAATCAACAATGCAAGCTACTCTCCTAACAACTCTTCATTGATTGGTTCATACTGTTCTGATGAAAATTGGGCCAACAAATATGTTATAGCTTGAATTTTTATGACAACTTGAATTTAGCATCAATATGAAACTCGTTGAGGAGAATCATTCATCTGGTTGTCTGAAAAAAAAAATCGCAATGGATTGGATCTAGTGTACAAATGAAACTTTATAGCATAGCTCATCATGTAGTGTTTGAACTTTTGCGTTGCATACACTAAAGCTAAACAATGATTTTCATACACCGAGTAGCATATTTTTTGTTATCTAATCATCATGCTTAATTAGTAGATGACCTTCTCAATACTATTAACTTCTTGGTCTAGCAAAGCACCTATAGACGTGTATGTTGAAGTCATAAACAACAATAAAGGCTTTCCAAGTGTAAGAGCTATCATTGAGATGGTTAATGGAAACACTTTATTGATCTACTCAAAGGCTTGCTGTAACCTCCATATGAAAGGAATACTTTTCTTCGAATTTAAAAAAATGATCCATGAGTGATTTGATCTGTTTAATCCTAACAAGATGACTCGTTTCTTTAGAGGCTTTGACTTTTTCTGGATCAAGATCAATGTTTTTTTTTATGCATGATAAATCCAAGAAATTTGTATGTTTCTATGCTAAAGGAACATTTAAGTGGATTGAGTTTCATTATGAAAAATTTGCACTTATTGAATATTTTCCGAATGTGCTCCAGAAGATTTTCATTTTTTTTGGACTTGGCAACAAGATCATTAACATAGAATTTTTTAGTCCAAGTGGAATAACTATGTAGCAACAGTTTCCAAATGGAGTTCTAAAAGTTTTATTCTCTACATCTCTAGGAGCCATTGCTATCTGATGATAGCCACTGAATGCATCCATGAAAGAAAACATTTCATATCCTGTTATTGCATCAATCAATGTGCCAATGGTGGGTAGTGGAAAATCATCATTTGGCGTAGCATCGTTGAGTGGACAAAAGTCTTAACAAATTCAAGTTTCCTCATTTCTATTTGATATTAAGATTGAATTCACCAACCATGTAGGGTACCGCACTTCCTTTATCTTCTTGTTTTTCAACAATATTTTATCTATGCTATGAGAATTAATTCTTGCGACTGAGTTCACTAGCCATGTAGGATACCACATCTCCTTTATCTTCTTGTTTTTTTAGCAATTTTTCTATCTCCGCCTTGAGAATTAATTCTTACTCATGGTACACTGGCCTTTGGGATTGTTTAACTGGTTTTCTTTTAGGATCTAGATTCAAGTGATGCACAACCAAAGTAGGATCAAGGTTGACATCGCTTCATGCTTCCAGGCAAAGACATCGACATATTCCTTTAAAAATGAAACCAAGCCTTCTATCTACATCGAATTGAGTGCTTTTAATCTAAAGGTTGGCCTTTCTTCTTTTTCTTCTTCAAACAAATCAATACGTTCTAGTTCCTCCATCACTTTCTTGTTTTCTAGCTGATTTTCTTTGTTTTCTTCCTCTTTGACCTCAGACATTTCTTCTCCTTTAGGCCCTGCTATATAGACTTTATGCCCAAGATTTGATTTGGATTCTTCTTATCCCTCGCCCCTTCATAGGTAGTAACGGATTCAACTATTGGGCAAGACAATCTTGCAGATATTTTAAGCTATTTTTCCAGCTTGTTTTTTGTTGGTTTTTTTCTTCTCATTCTTTGTATTCTTTTCTCTACTTAGGTCCTCTCATCTAAGAAACACTAGACTTCTTGGAGGCTTAAGAAGTGCAGCACCTTCCTCCAATATATCATTATAGAATCCAACTTCAGATTAAAGTACTTCTTGTACTTCAAAGGGAGCTTAGGAGGTGTGGATGGTCATTGCTTTGCCTCCACACCACACTTTCAATCACTGGTGATATGTGGAAGGAATAACCTGGTGATCGTGATACCATAACCTTCACAAGATGATTTGATAAGATGAAACTACGTCCACAATATGAAACATCACAATGCTATGCAGTGGACCTACAACGGTGTTTATCATTACGTAGCCAAGATTCAACATCTCTTAGCTAGAAAAAACTATTAATCAGAATAGGGCGATTGACAATCCAATCCTCTAGTATATTTACTACCATCATTGTGTACAATGAGATTTTGTTAATAGATGTGCATTAACCAATCCATACTTCACTTTCAATCCATTCAATACTGTCTCTACATACAATGGTTTGTTGTGACTTTTACCTAGTACTAACATGTCTTTTGGAGCAAAGATAATACTTCTTTCTCTAGACTTTTTCATTCTTCTTTCTCTGTTTGAGTTCATATAAGACTCCCCTTGTTGCCTTTAAGCAATACAAAATAATGCAAATGTAACCTCTCTTCTTATACAGTCTTCTCCTAAGATAATGTTATCAAAGAAAAGGGCAAAACATCACGTATTAGCTAGGGATTCGGCCAGTCTTTCATTTTCTCGTTCCTCTGCGACTTCCTCTATAATAGGGCCATCATAGTACATGTATCCATTCTGGAATTGATCAGTAACACTCACGACTTCATCAGCTTATGGATAATAAAGGTGTTGGTGTTCTTCTTCCTCTTCCAGATGCATAATCATTCTGTTTTGTGCTCTCTCTTTTGGCTCTGTGAGGATCAGATCTTCACTTCTCACTTTTTTTTGTTAAATATCCACCTAAGATTAAAGCACTCATATGTAAGATGTGTTGTAAATCTATGAAACAGATAGAACCTAAGACCATTGATTTCAGCCTGAGTAGGCTACATACACAGTGGTGGTAGCCTGATTTGATGGTTTTCGATCTAATCCTTCACGATGTCCACTATTTTACCAGAATTTCTTCATTGATCTTGTCTTAACACTCGAGTGTTTTTATCTTGAATTTTTCAATGTAGCTCTTAAGATTTTCTAAATTTCTTTAACGCTCTTGTGTTAGATCTATCACCGTATACTGATGTTGGATGGTGTAAAACTTCTGCAAAAATTGTGTCACTATCACGATCCAGCTTGTTATACTTTCAGGTTCTAGTCTCGTATACCAGCTATATGCCTTATTAGTAAGCCTCTTGGAGAATTCTCTCATTAACAGATCATGATTATCTCTCTAAAATCCCATGACATCTAAGAATCTTTTGATATGCTCCCTTGTGTCACTATCACAATCCAGCTTGTTATACTTTCAGGTTCTAGCCTCGCATACCAGCTATATGCCTTGTTAGTAAGCCTCTTGGAGAATTCTCTCATTAACAGATCATGATTATCTCTCTAAACTCCCATGACATCTAGGAATCTTTTGATATGCTCCCTTGTATCTCTATTCTTGTCATTGTACTTTTCAAAGTTTTGCGTCTCATAGCCTTAAGGATTTTTTTTCTTCATCACTGCTCTGGAATAAGGTGGTACAAAGCTAAAGTCATCTGCCATATAGATGGATTGCTTTGTAGAGCTTCATAGAATACGCTCTAGATCTTCTCAAGTAATAAAGGTTGATGTTGGAGTAAGAGAAGAACTAAGCCCTCCTCCATAACCAGCTGCAAGGACATAGACTCCTTATGTAACAACCTATCCCGAATGAGCCTGCCCAAGATGGAATCGTCACTTTTCAGGACTAAGCCCAAACATATATGCAACAATTCCATAACTAATAAAACATTTTACATCATATACATCTCGAGACATTCTCGAGGAAATACAAAATTTTTATTACATAACAGTAAACATGTCTATGTATGATTAAGTACACAACTTGATTACAAATAAACAAAATTGTTTCATAAGAATGATGACCTCATGGACCCACCTAAATAGCCACAAGTAGAACTCGTATCACAACACTTGTAACGACCCATCCCAGGTTGGCCACTCCCGAGATGGTGTCGTCACGTTTTGAAATCCCAGCACGACACATATATGCAACAATATAAAAGCGTACATCAACTGAACTTTTGTGTGTGTGTGTATACACACACACGTATCAATCCTCAACCCTCAACAGGGGAGTTACATTACTAAAATTTCAACGGAAATAATATATACAACATATGATGCATGGATATTTACAATTTTTTTTTCCTTTAGTCTGAGGATGTGGACCACGTGGCTTACAGAAAATGATTTAGTCTGAATCTCAGCTGACAATTCTAGCTATCCTGCCCGCTACCTAAAATTATTTAACAATAAGGAGTGAGCTTCACAAGCTCGGTGAACTAAATTTACTAGAAGTACTCGATTATATACTTCCAGTCACATCTTATAATTCAATTGTTTCTAATTCACTAATATTAATAATCTATTTCTTCACATATAACAATTTAATCTTTTAAATCATCTTCCAATATTCATTCATCTATTATCTCATATAATTCAACAATAACATTCTATTATCACTACTCATATCATAATTTCAACCATTTATCAATCTCTTCTAAAAATAATCATCAAACATACTAATTTTTCTTTTCATATATTTAATCATCTTGATATTATCAATTCAAAATTAGTATTTACCTCATTATGAGATAGACAACATAAAATTAATCAATCAAATCATTTTTATCATATCATACTTTCATATTTCTTTCTCATCATATCTGTTTCCCTATGAGACTCATTTTTTATCAATAATTTCACAATCAAAACTGACACTTTAGCATCTCAATCAATAATAATTAATATTTAAAACAAATGCAATGCATTAATTTAAATTATCATTCTTTCTTTCTTTCTCATCAGATCATTTTATATTATCATCCGGGAATGTCTTCCCACATGTTGACATGTTTTAGCCAGACCAACTGCCTTCCTGGTCAGTTAGACAAATGAGTCTCAATAATTTCACAATCAAAACTAATACTTTAGTATCTCAATCAATAATAATCAATATTTAAAACAAACGCAATGCATGAATTTAAATTATCTTTCTTTTTTTCTTTCTTTTTCATCAGATCATTTTATATTATCATCTGGGAATGTCTTCCCACATATCGACATGTTTCAACCAGACCAGCTGCCTTCTTGGTCTTTTCGGCTAGACTAGCTACCTTCCCGGTCTTTTTCAGCTAGACCAACTGTCTTTCTGTTTTTTTTTTCCAGCTAGACCGGTTACCTTCTCGGTATTCTATTTTATGCATATGAGCAATAATATGAAAACAAGCAGACCAACTGCCTTCCTTGTCTTTTATTTTATGCATATAAGTAATAATATGAAAACAAGCATACATCAAAATATTCAATTCAATTATCTAGCTCTTTCTCAAAATTATTATTTTTATCATATTTATTAAATTGTCTCCTCATATATCATATCAACTTTTCAATCATATTTTTCATAAATTTTATATAACTTTTCAACATATTTTTCATTTATTCATATAATTAATATTCAACATATTATTAAATCCATAATCAATAAACCAAATCAATTACCATACTTATCGAAAAGTACATCGTTAAATCACTATAATTCAACCATTTAATCAAATATCATAAATTCATATTTTTATTGGTTTTGATTACTAAAAGTAAATCTAACTCACCATGTAGCACTTAAAGCTACCCGTGGATCACCTCATTGCCTTTCTTGCTCCTTTCAGCAATTTCACCCGATTACTGATTACCAACACCTCAAATATGATGAAGTCTTGTTATTGTAATTGAATGACTGTTCTATATCTAATATTGGAGAAACTTTCTTTATAATATTTTGCTAAGAAATTTGAATTGAAGAAAGAAGAAAACTAAACGGGATTTGGTAAAAAAATCCAAAACAAAACAAAATTTACATTTTTATATACAACCCCCCTGCCACCGTTCTCCACATTTTCCCTCTTTGTTGTCTTGCATACAATATGCATGCATTATGTGGGAAACACCAGGGCGTCCAGGTGTTGTCCCCCCTCCCCTCCCCCCCCTCCCCTCCCCCCCTCCCCTCCATTTTCTTCTTCTTCGTAACCCCACTTGGACGCTTTCAGAATTTTTTTTCAAAAGAATTATTTTATTCAATATTAAATCTTTCATATATATATTATTTTAATTCCATGTAATATCTATCAAATTACTTATTTACCCTTACTTTAAGAATACGGGTATTACAGCATTCTATCAACCTCTTTGCTTTCAACATGAAATTTAATAAAGAGGGACGACGTCTGAGCTTTACACAGCTCAGTGAAGTCCAATTCATTCGAAGTACTCGATATGCATACTACAGTTTATTATTTTATTTACAACTGATGTAAAAATCATTATAATTTATTTAATTATCATATTTCATTTCATATCATAATTCAAGAATTTCATTCAAATGTAGATATCACTCATGATATCTAGTTTAAGATCATTCTTCTCATCAAATATGGACATCACTCATGATTTTTAGTTCAACATCATTAATTTCATTTCACATCACATGATTTCATAATCATATTGGTTTATCAACATCTAAATGTGAATATGAATGAATGCATATGCATAATCTCCTTTGCCTTTCTCATATCACATCTCATCACAAATCATCATTTTCATTTTCATCCATGTATGGACATCTATATCAGTCTCTGATACAGCTATTAGGGATGTCTCCCTATGTGCCGACACTCAACCACTCACAAGGACCAGTCATGGTTCTGGCCCTTCTCGGACCACTCACCTTTCTATGGCCTTACAATGCATGTACAATCACATACAAGCAAGCATAAGGATAACAACATTACAATCAATTAGCTACATCACAATATTTCCAACTTATTATAACAATCCAATATATATATATATATATATATATATATATATATATATATATAATTTACACATCCTTCTAAGAATATATATATATATATATATATATATATATATATATATATATATATAATTTACACATCCTTCTAAGAATATAATTCACATCAATTCATCATGTATATACATATACTCAATCATTTCATCAAATTAATACCACAGAGAATTATATTTCACTTTATTCATTAATTTCATACTTATATTTTTTATTCCTTCAAATTTAATATGTTTATAGTATATCCTTTATCTTTTCTCACTCATAGTTTAGTTTTAAGTTTTATCCATATTTCTTGCTTTTTCTCGCTTACTAGATGTAAAGTGAACTCACTTAAAAGCACTACGCACTATCTGTGAATCACTTTCTTACCCTTAGCACTTTTTCTTAAAGCAGTGTTACTTGGACCTGTTTTTCCCATTGTATCTTCACCTAACAATCGTATGCTTAACCAATATTACTATCTCATAACTTAATTTAAACCCTTATAATGGGTTAAATGCATGTAGATATGTATACATGTTCCAACCCAGTCTCAAATTCAAAGTTTTAGTTAAACTCTTTTCCGTTTATCTTGAATCAAATTCAAATTCATTTAAGAAAGCACATGAGTTTTTAAGTCTTAAAATCATGATTTCTGTATGAAAAAATATATGAAAAGAAAAGATTATATTCACAAAGATTTTGTCAAAAACTTCTTGAAATCAAATCTTGAATGATCAAATTCAATTAACGTTTATGAAAACCTCAAATCTCGTATAGTTCTTCAAGAGTTTTTAAAATAATTTTAGAGAGAGAGAGAGAGAGAGAAAAGAGAGTTTCAGATGAAGAAACAAGCTTTTGAACATAAAATGAAGTTTTTATGGTGCCAATTACATTACTAGTCAATTGGAGTGCCTTAGGCAACTATCAAGTCGACCGAGGCTCCCTAGTCGACTGCATAGTTGACTGGTGAAGCGCTTAGTTCACTTTCTAGTCCATTGAGGTCTTCTGACGCCTTCCATATTCCATTGTTATCACTTTTATGCATTCAAACCTCTTTTCTTCAGTATATTTTTGAATTCTTATTTCAATATTGTCTCAAATTTAAATTTAAATTTAAACCGATTTGTATATGTATGCATGATAATCATAAAATAAAATATTAGATTACTAAATTACCCCTACCCCAAGGGTAAGGATCTTACATTTCTACTTACTATATAAAAATTTCATCTTCGAAATTTTCTTACCTACATCAAAAAAAAAAAGTTGAAGATATTGTTTTTTCATGTTTTCTTCATGTTCCCACATTCGCCAAAGCACTTTCACTAACAAAATAACTTTATTCCGTAAAATGTGTTCTTTTGTATCTAAAATTTTGATTGGCAATTGCACAAAAGATAAGTCTTCTTGAATTTCTACATAATGACATGAAATCACATGTGACTCATCAAGTACATATTTAAGTAAAGTAAATACATGAAAAACATTATGCAATTGAGAAAGTTCTAGAGGTAATGCTAGTCTATAAGCCACCAATCAAATTCTCTCAATAATTTCATATGGCCCAATATGCCGAAGACTCAACTTCCCTTTCTGTCTAAAATGTAGTACTCCTTTATAAGGAGAAATTTTCAGATATACCTAATCACCTACTTGAAATTCAATAGGCCTTCGTTTATTATCCGCATAACTCTTCCGTCTACTTTGAGGTACTCTAAGATGTTCTCTAATTAATTTGACCCTCTTAGTTGTTAAATTTATTAAGTTTGGCCCAAAAATCTTCTTCTCTCCTACTTCATCCCAACATGTCGGAGTTCTGCATCGTCGACCATACAAAGCTTCAAATGGAGCGATCCTGATACTAGATTGAAAATGATTGTTATAGGCAAACTCTATAATGGGTAAAAAAGCATCCCAACTTCTATAAAAACTCATTATTCAATCCCTTAACATATCTTCTAATATATGAATGACTCTTTCAGTCTGACCATTTGTTTTGGAATGAAAAGCAGTACTAAATTGTAATTGAGTACCCATAGCTTATTAAAATCTACTTTTAAAACTGGGAGGTAAACCTAGCATCTTGATTCGAGACAACACTCAATGGAACTCCATATAGTTTCACTATTTCTACTATGTATAATTCGGCTAACTTCTTAGGAGTCGAAGTGGTTCGAATGGGAAGAGAATGAGAAGACTTTGATAACCGATCTACAATTACCTAGATAACATTATGACTTCTTTAAGTATGAGGAAATCCTGTAATAAAATCCATAGTCACATTTTCCCAAGGCCACTTAGGCACGGGAAGAGGTTGTAGTAAACTTGCTAGATGTTTATTCTCTAATTCCACCTATTAACAAACCAAACACCGAGAAATGTATTCTGCGACATCCTTCTTTAAACCAAACCACCAATAATTTTGTTTAAGTCCCTATACATTTTGTTATTCCTTGGGTGCATTGAGTAAATAGTATCATGGGACTCTTTTAAAGTATCCTTTCTCAACTCCACATCATTCGGAACACATATCCGATGTCCCAACACCACCATACCATCTTTTCGTATTCTAAAGTCTGATTGTTTTCCATTCAATACTTTTTCTTTATTGTTTCTAACACTATATCCTTAATATAAGCTTTTAAAAGACGATTTATTGCAGATGACTGTACAATCATATTTGCTATCAATCTTTCAATCTCACTTATTTTTAACTTCATTCTCATACTCCTCAACTCCACCATCAAATTTATATTATGACTCTCCAAAGTAGCTAATCTACCTATAGATTTTAAACTCAAAGCATCAGTTACTACATTGGCTTTCTCTATATGATAATAAATAGTACATCCATAATTACTAATTAACTCTATCCATTGCCTTTGTCTCAAATTCAACTCATTTTGAGTGGGTAAATAAGTAAGACTCTTATGGTTTGTATATATATATCATAAATGGCTCTATATAAGTGGTGTTTCTAAATTTTCAAGGCAAAAACTATAGCAACCAACTCTAAATCATGGGCAGGATAGTTTCTCTCATAGTTTTTCAACTGTCTAGAAGCATATGTCACTATCTTCCCATGTTGCATTAATACACAACTCAACCCCTGATGTGATGCATCACTATATATCATAAATTCTTCATCTCTTGGTGGAAGTACTAACGCTAGAGTAATAGTAAATTTTTCTTTCAACAATTAAAAACTTAGCTCACATTCCTTAGACCATTCAAATTTTACTTCCTTTTTGATCAGTCTAATCAAAGGTGTTGCAATAATTGAAAAGTTTTGAATAAACCTTCTATAGTATCCTGTTAACCTTAAGAAACTTCGAATTTCAGTCACATTAGTAGGTCTCTCCTAATTCAAAACTTCTTCAACCTTTTGTGCATCTACTGCCACTTCTTCACCCGACACTACATGCCCAAAAATAATATTTTATTCAACCAAAATTTACACTTAGTATACTTTGCATATAATTTCTCCATTCTAAGAGTTTCCAATATTATTTCTAAGTGTTTTGCATGCTCTTCCTCATTCATAGAATGCACCAAAATGTCATCAATAAATAACACCACAATTTTATCCAAGAAAAGTTTAAATGCCTTATTCATTAAGTCCATAAAAATGGTATGAGCATTTGTCAACCCAAATGGCATACCTAAAAATTCATAGTGACCATATCGAGTCCTAAATGCATTCTTAGGAACATCACATTCCTTAATCGTCAACTGATGATACCCTAACCTCAAATCTATTTTGATGAATACCGTAGCTCCTTGTAATTGTTCAAACAAATCATCAATTCGAGGTAAATAATGTTTATTTCTGTAATACCTGTATTCGTAAAGTAAGGGTAAAGAAGTAATTTAATAAATATAACATGGAATTAAAATAAAATATATGTGAAAAGTTTATTATTATTTGAATAAAGCAATTCTTAAAAATAAAAATAAAAATGGATGTCCAGAAACAAGAAGGAAGAAAAAAAAAGTTTTAAAAAAAACGTGGCAACAGGTGGCAACCACCTGTTGCCAAATTAAGGAAAAATGTGCGCATGCCTTCCATATAGCAAAAACGTGGAGGCTTTGTGGGGCTGCCAAAGACTTTTACAAAATCTTACTTTTATATATATATAAACATACTTACCAAATTTTGTTTAGTTTCTTTCAATTCCTTTATTTCTTTAAACACTTGAGGACCGAAAGAAAGAGCAAATTTTTTAAGGGGTTTATGAGGGAATTTTATAAAGAGTCACAAGAAGCTATCAGAAAAACAGAAGATAATAATGTAATGTTTATTTTTTTGAATTTTTAGCATATATGAAATTTCCTGGAATTCAAAGTGAGAATTTTTAAAGGATGTGATTTATGAAGAATTGAAGAATATATTAGAAATTTAATATAAATATTATGCCAGGTGTTGACGATCAGCAACCGAGAGAAAATTCTGAGAGGAACGGGAAAGACAATGAGGTGATCCACGGGTAGCATTAAGTGCTACGTGGTGAGTTAGATTTACTTTAAGTAATATAGATAAAAAGGAAATATCTAGTGATAATATTAAAATAAATTATTAGCTTAGGCTTTGGTGGTAGATGAAAAATTGATTGATAGGTAGGATAGGAATTTTGGACATGTAAAAAGTTATTATGTGAGAAATAATATTTTTGGAATAATAAGTTAATTTAATAATAAAATAGATAAGTGAAATTCTTAATGAGCTATGGTTAATGTTTGGATATGAATTATGAGGAGGTGAAATTTAGTGGATCTTGACAAGCTATAATGGATGATTTGATGTGATTTGTGAAGAGAGAATTTAGTGAAATTTTTTTAATAATAATTTGAGAGTAATCAGGATAGTTAATTTAAATATTTGAATTAGTGTTTGTTTTTATGTTATTGTTCATATGCATATTTTATATTATTGTTCATATGCATATACATTAAATAAAAGAAAAGAACCGGGAGTTGGCTGGTCTAATTGAAAAACCGTGACAGCCAGTATATATGCTGGAAATAAAGGAAAACCGTGACAGCCGGTATATACTGGAAATAAATGAAAACCGTGACAGCCGGTATATGCTAGAAATAAATACCGTGACAGTCGAGATATGCTAGAAATAAATAACCTGCAGGGGGCCGGTCAAAGATAAAAACATGTTGACATGTTGGAAGACGTTCCCTAATAATAATTCATGCATTGCATCTGTTTTACATATTGATTTCATTACTAAAATGTTGAAGTGTTGCTTGTTATTGTGAATTTTATTTATAAGTGAATGAGTCTCACAGAGAGATAGTTATGGTGAGAAAGAAACATAGAAGTATGATAAGATAAGAACCATCTAAATGGTAGACTTTATGCTGTGAACCTCATTACGAGGTAATTATAAGATAATTGATGGTCATAAGGTGAACCAATATATAAGAAGAAGAGATTGATAGAGAATGAGACTTATGATATGTGTAGTTATAGTAGAATGCTATTATCAAGTTATGTGAGATATAATTGATTAAATATTGAAATGCCATTTATACAAATTGAATACTTTAAGTAAATTTAATTCACTGAGCTTGTGAAGCTCACCCTTTATTGTACAATGATTTCAGGTAACAGGCAGGACAAATAATTTGATGACTTGAGGTTCAGACAAATTCGTTTTTTTTGTAAGCCACATACGTGTCAACATCCTTAGACAAATGAGAAAATGAAATTTTAAAAAATTTATTTGTAAATATTCATGCATTTTACGTTGTATATTATGTTTAAGTTAATATCATATTGATGTATTTCCCGTGTTGAGGATTGAGGGTTAAAGTAAAAATTTCTGTTAGTATTATTTTTATTGTTGCATATATGTGTCGTGCTGGGATTCTCAAAATGTGATGACACAGTCTCAGGGTGGCCAACCCAGGATGGGTCGTCACAATTTCGAACTGTTATTTTTATTTAATTGTATATAATTGATACTTAGCCTTAAAGTCCCATCTTTCTTCTTAACAAACAATACTAGGTCTCCCAGAGTGATACACTAGGACAGATAAACTACTTATCTAATAACTCTTGAAGTTGTACTTTAAGTTATTTCAATTCAGCTGGTGCCATTCTATAAAGGGATATAGAAATTGGAGTTGTACCGTGAACTAAATCAATGAAAATTTTATTCTCTCTACTAGGTGGCAGCCCAGATAATTCATCGGGAAACACATCTGGAAAATTTCTAACCCCTGATATTTCCTCTAACTTCATACCTTCCTTACTAGAATCAATCACATAAGCTAGATAACCTTCACAAGCTTTTCTCAACCATTTTCTAGCTATCATGCAGAAATAAGACAATAAGAGAGTATTTTACCCTCTCATTGAAAAATAAACTCTTCTTGTCCAGGTATCCGAAAAATCACATTCTTTCTAAATTAATCTACACATGTATGATGTGGAGACAACCAATCAATTCCTTATATCAAATTAAAATCCACAAGTATTTAAGGGGGTAACAAATTAACTTCAAATTCTTTATCTCCAATATTTATAATGCATCTCTAATAAACATTTTTTTATCACCACTCTATCTCCTGTGGAAATCTCAACAACTATATCATTATGCAATGATAATATGGGTGCATCTATATACATCATAAAAGGAATGGATACAAAATAATGAGTTGCTCCTGGATTAATTAATATCTTAGGAGTTTTATCAAATATAGAAACTGTACCTGTAACAACATCAGGCGTTTCCTGAGCATCCTACTAAGTAAGAGCATAAACTCGACCTCCCTTCTGCTGACTCTGACTAGAATGTCCCCTATCCATTATTGTTCTCTAATCTTGAGTTCCACCTGGAACACTTCCTGATCCACTACCTTGGCCTTATTGACCTCTCCTAGAACCCTCAGTAATAACAATATCAATTGGTCTAGATCTCAATGTGCAATCCAAGCTCCTATGTCCACCCTGACCACAAACAAAACAAACTAGAGTAAGGCAATCAAGAGACAAGTGTCTTACTTGATTACACTTATAACATTTCCTACTTTCCCTATCTGATACATTACTACTACTTCCTCTACCTGCTATGTTCTCTTCTCTACTAAAATCTCCCACTGCCACAGGTTATTTTTGGAACCTAGAAGTTCCTCCTGCTAAACTCTAAAAAGTAGATATCACTGACCCTAGGGTTGAAATCGAGCAGAGCTTTTATTTAACTATTCGAGCGAGAGCTCGAATACCTTAAGGTTCGGCTCGAAAGGCTTTCGAACAGTTTGATAAGGTATTATCGAGCTCAACCTCGAGCCAATATTTATTTACTAAAATTATATTTTAGGCTCAAGCTCAAGTTTGAATAAGTAATCCAAGGCTCAGACCCAAGCTTGAGTTCAGGCTCAAATAATCTCGTTTGTTATTGAGCTCGATCCATTATAAAATTTATCAAACTTGAGCTCGAGCTCAATTTTTGGGCTGGATTCAAACTCCAACCTATTCATTTAAGTTCGAGGCGAGCTCAAATATCTTAGTATTTGGGCTAGGTTCGGCTCGAGTCTAGCCTTAACTGACCCATTCTGCTAACTTTGAGCAACTGGTCCTTGAGAAAATAAAATGACTTCTTGCATCCTAAATCCAAAACTACCTCATTTAACACCCTCAGATTTACTTCTCTTCTGCCATTCTCGGCGTCCTCTAGACTCAAATATATCTTCTCTACAGGATATGCCATGTCTACCAGTGCAACATAATTAGAATGTTTTAAATAATAAAGTCAAGAATGAAACTCAAAGTTTAATCCATCCAGAAAATGTTTACACTTTGTTACTTTAGTATTTACCAATTCAGGAACAAACCTAGATAAAGCCACAAATCTTCCATCATATTGGGATACATTCATCACATTTTGTCTCAACTAAATGGAGTATCTTTCTTGCTGAGACTTATATGTATCTGAAAAATACTTAGCAAAGAACACCTCCTTAAACCTATTCCAGGTTAAAGGTTGATCTACATCTATACTAAGGTGGCGTTTGTTTTTTTTTTTTTTTTAATTGTTAAGTGTTGAATACTGAATGAATATCTGAATAGTATTGAGCCAATAAAAGGCAGTGTCTGAATGCCGAATAGTTAAATGTTTAGACTGTTTGATAACTGAACTGATTGAAACATTTAAATATTTGTATTTTCCTTTTTGGACCATCTTAACCGTTAAAAACATGATTGTTTGTTGCAAAGAAGAGTCAGCTGCTGATCTGAACAAAGTTTGTATGTTTCAACACAAAAAATACTCCCAATTACTTATCTTTTTAATGGATTGAACCATAATCCCAATTTATTCAAATAATCAATTTAAAATAAAAATAAATTGGGCTAACATTACTTAAATAGTCACTAATATTATATAAAAATTAAAAAAATCACCAAAAAATAATTTAAAGGCAAAAGAAGGGAAAAAAGAAACTCTAAAAGAAAAATCACCAAATTACTAAAATCTAAAAAAAAAATAAAGAATGATTAATGGCCCTTGGGAAAGAAAAATTAATAGGAGTAGCTTTGTTTTCCCTATTTTGGGGGTGATCAACAACCAACATCTTGATTTGGTTGTTGGTTCTCTCGATAACTAAACTGAGTACAAATCCATGGGACCATAATTGGATTGCCTACCTGGAAATTCAGAGTAATGATCCATCCCAGGTTGGTCACCCCCGAGATGGTGTCATCACATTTTGAAAATCCCAGCACGACACATATATGCAATAATAAAAATAATACTAATAAAATTTTTTATATCAATCCTCAACCCTTAACAGGAGGGATACATCATTCTAAATTTGACTTAACATTATATACAACATAAAACGTATTAATATTTACAAATAAATTTTTATTTTATTTTCTCATTAGTCTGAGGATGTTGACACGTACGTGGTTTATGAAAAAAAAAATGATTTCGTCTGAACCTCAATTCACCAAATTATCTATCATGCCTGCTACCTGAAATCATTGTACAATGAGAGGTGAGCTTCACAAGCTCAGTGAATTAAATTTATTAAAAGTATTCAATTTTTATAAATTGTCTTTCAATATTTAATCAATTATATCTCACATAACTTGATAATAGCATTCTACTATCACTACACATATCATAAGTCTCATTCTCTATCAATCTCTTCTTCTTATATATTGGTTCACCTTAAGACCATCAATTATTTCATAATTACCTCGTAATGAGGTTCACAGTATAAAGTCTACCATTTAAATGGTTCTTATTTATCATACTTCTATGTTTCTTTCTCACCATAACTGTTTCTCTGTGAGACTCATTCACCTACAAATAAAATTCACAATAACAAAAAACACTTCAACATTTCAGAAATGAAATCAACACGTAAAACAGATACAATGCATGAGTTATTATTAGGGAACATCTTCCCACATGTTGACATGTTTTTATCTTAGACCGACCCCCTCCCGATTCTTTATATCCAGCATATACCGGCTGTCACGGTTTTCATTTATTTCCAGCATATACCGACTGTCACAGTTTTCCTTTATTTCCATCATATACTGGCTGACACGGTTTTTCAATTAAACCGGCCCACTCCTGATTCTTTTATTTAATGTGTATGCATATGAACAATGATATGAAATATGCATATGAACAATAATATAAAAACAACATGAATTCAAATATTTAAATTGGCTATCCTGATTATTCTCAAATTATTATTGAAAGAAATTCCACTAAATTCCTTTTTTCATAAATCACATCAAATTATCCATCATAATTTGTCAAGATCCACTAAATTTCATCTCCTCATAATTCGTATCAAAACCTCAACCATAGCTCATCAAGAATTTCACTTATCACTTTTATTATTAAATCAACTTATTATTTCAAAAATATTATTTCTCACATAATAATTTTCTACATGTCCAAAAATTCCTATCATACCTATAAATCAATTTTTCATCTACCACCAAAGCCTAATCTAATAATTTATTTTAATATTATCACTAGAAATTTCATTTTTATCTAGATTACTTAAAGTAAATCTAACTCACCACGTAGCACTTAGAGCTACCCATGAATCACCTCATTGCTTTTCTTGCTCCTTTAAGAAATTTTCCCCGATTGTTGACCATCAACACTTGATATAATATTTATATTAAAATTTCTAATTTTTTTCTTCAATTCTTCCATAATTCACTCTATTTGAAAATTTCTACTTTGAATTCTAGGAAATTTCATGTATGCTAAAATTCAAAAAATAAACATATCATTATTACATTCTGTTTTTCTTAGAGCTCCCTGTAGTTCTTTATAAAATTCTCTCGTAGATCCCTTTAAAATTTTGCTCTTTTAACATTTCGTTCAGTCCCCCAAGTGTTTAGAGAAAATAAAGTAGTTTGAATTGTAAAAGGAATAAAGCAAACGAGATTTGGTAAAAAAAATCAATTTATAAACCTTTTTAAGCGGCAATTGCCGCACTTCTACTGTTCACAGAAGAACAGCTGCACAACATGCAGCAATATCAACTTAAGGTTGCAACACCTGGACTTCCAGGTGTTGAACGATTTTTTTTTTAAAATCAAAATGTTTTCTTTTTCTTTTTCTTTTTCCTTTTCCTTTATATTGTTCACAATTTTTTTTGTTTTCCATTTTCTTTGTAACTACACCTCCACGTGTCCAAATTTTTTTCAAGAATTGTTTTGTTCAAATAATAATAAACCTTTCACATATATTTTATTTTAATTCCATGTCATATTTATTAAATTACTTCTTTACCCTTACTTTACAAATACGGGTATTACAAATCTACCACCTTATAAAAATTTTGTCTTCGAAATTTCCTTACCTAACTTAAGAAACAATTGTGAATAATATTTCTTCATAATTGTCTCACACTTTCATGTAATCTCTTTAACATCCTTATTCCGCCACAGAACTTGAACTAATGAAATTATTTTATAATACAAGATTTGTTCTTTTTGTCTAAACATTTTCTTAAAAGTGAAACATGAAATACATTATATAAATGTTTTAATTCTGAAGGCAAATCCATGCTACTCACAACTAGCCTCACTTTCTCAACAATCTCATAGGGTTCCACTTATCTCAGACTCAACTTTTCTTTCTTTTTGATCCTCAGCACACCTTTTCAATGAGATATTTTTCAATACACCCAATCATCTACTTAAAACTCAAGAGGTCTTCTTTTAGTATCAGCATAGCTATTCGGTTTGCTTTGTACTGTTTTACGGTTCTCTCTAACCAATTTGATCCTCTCAGTTGTTAACTTAATAATGGATGGACCAGATATATTTCTTTCACACATTTCTTCTTAACATATATGAGTTCTAAACCTCCTACCATACAATGTCTCAATCGGTGCCATCCTAATCCTAGTTTGATACTGATTATTATAAGCAACTTCAATCAATGGCATGTAAGCATCCCAGCTTATTGAGAAACTCATCACATTTTCCCTTAACATATCTCTTAGTACTCTAATAATCCTTTCTGTTTGAGCATGAAAAATTATATTGAATTGCAACTATGTACCCGTGGCTTTCTGAAAGCTTCTCCAAAACCAAGATGTAAATCTAGCATCTCTATTTGACACTATGCTTAATGGTGCTCCATACAACCTCACAATCTCAGCTATATCCTTCTTTAATCCTGACCACCAGAAATTCTGTCTCCATCCATTATACCTCTTACTGTTACTTGGTTGCATCGAATCTATATCATCATGTGTCTCTCTCATTATCTCCTTTCTCAACTTCGCATTATTAGGAACACAATTTCCATGTTCCAATACCAAAATACCCTCATTTCAAATTTTTGAACTCATATTGCTTTCTAATAAGCACTCAATGCTTAATCTTTTCTATTTCTTCATCTCTACCTTGCATCTCTAAAACATTTACTATGGATGACTGTACAACCATATCTGTTAACCATGATCCTCTATCACTGATATTCAACTTCATTCTTATCTTTCTTAAATCTATCATCAATTTCACATCAGGACTCCCAATAATAGTTAACCTTCTTGTAGACTTTCTACTCAATGCATCAGCTATTACCTTCGCATTTTCTAGATGAAAGTGAATTGTACAATCATAGTTACTAATCAACTCCATCCACATCTTTGCCTGAAATTCAACTTTCTCTGGGCAGGTAAGTATGTCAAACTCTTATAACCCATGAATATCTCACAAGTGGCTCCATACAGACGATGTCTCCAATCATTAAAGTAAACACTATAGCAGCCAACTCTAAGTCATGATTAGGTAATTTCTATCATAAATCTTCAATTTCTTAGAAGTATGGGCCATAACTTTCCTATGTTACACATATCCCAATCATTGATGTGACGTATCACAATACACCACAAATCCTCCATCACTAGAAGGAAACACCAATATTGGAGCTGTAGTCAATTTCTCCTTTAGTAATTGGAATTTTTCTCACACTGCCCTCACTATACAAATCTCACCTCTTTCCTGATCAATCTATTTAATAGTATTACAATAATAGAAAAATTCTGAAAGAATCTTCTATAATAACCAGCTAACCCCAAGAAGATTCTAATCTCAGTCACATTAGTTGGTCTCTCCCAACTTAACATTGCCTCTACCTTTTGTGGATCAACGGTTATGCCATTTCCCGATATTACATGTTCCAAAAAAGTTATTTCATTCAGCTAACACTCACACTTAGAGAACTTTGCATATAATTTCTCTCTCATCAGAATCTCCAACACACTGTCTAATGTTTCACATGTTGTTCTTCCTTCTTAGATTATATCAGAAAGTCAAATACAACTATAAACTTGTTAAGATATAGTTTAAACACTATATTCGTCAAGTCTATGAATGTTTCTGGAATATTAGTCAATCCAAATGACATCACAAGAAGCTTATGACCATAACGTGTCTTAAAAGCATTCTTAGGCATGTCTCCCTTCTCTATCCTTAACTGGTGATAACCTGATCTCAGGTTTGTCTTAGAAAACACTCCCACTCCTTGCAACTACTCAAACAATTCATTTATCCTGGGTAATAGAGATTTATTCTTTTTCAACTATCTGTAGTCTATACACAATCTCATTGTTCCATCTTCCTCCTTCACCAATAACACAAGGGCTCCCCAAATACATTAGGTTCGATAAATTGTTTATCTAAAAATTCTTGAACTTTCAACTTTCTTAACTCAGTGGGTGTCACTTTGTAGAGTGCTATAGATATATGTGATAAACCTGGTATCACATCAATAGAGAATTTAATCCCTCTATTGGGAGACAAACCAGACAACTCCTCAGGGAATATGTCAGAAATATCATTTACTACCAAGATTTCTTCTAACTTCCAACTTTCCTTTTTAGAATCCATTATGTATGCCAAATACTCTTCAAAACCCTTCTTCAACCATCTCCTAGTGGTTAGAGCAAAATAAGATAGTTCAAGAGTATCTTATGTTCTCCCTGAAAGTTAAACTCTTCATGTCTATATCTTAAACACTACCTTCTTTCTGGAACAATCAACCCAAGTGTAATACGTCGACAACCAACTCGTTCTCAAAATTAAATGAAATTATATCATATTCAAAGATAATAAATCAACTTCAAATTCTCTATCACTGATACGAATCACACAACCCTTGTAAACAATTATGATTATTACTCTATCTTTAGTGGGAACTTCAACAAAAAAAATTTTGCATCAAAGGATAAATACATACTTCAATAGACTTCATATGAATATTGGATGCAAAAGAATGGGTTACACCAAGATCAACAAATATTGATATGTCCACCTTCTCTACACATAAATCATTTCAAATTTTGACAATTTTGGGATAAATATCTTATCTAAATATATCTATAACAAACTTCTGTCTCTCAATCATACATCAGATTACCACTTCCCCTTGGTGGCATACTTACTTCCTCTGCCATGACTCCCAGTTCCCATAACCTATCTCCCAAATCTAAAGGTCTGACCAATAGTAACCTGAGCTACAGAAGTAACAGATCTTGCTTGTCTCTGACTCTGTACTTCAGTTTTATGTGACAAAGAACGCCTCCTCTGGGTGGTCTCCCACCCTGCACATTTATACTGGTACCACTTTTGGGTTCATCAAATCTAGACTTCTTCCGTCAATTCCTTCTTCCTCCAAATTCTATCACATTCTTCTCAATCTAAAGTGTTATATCCACTAATCTGACATAATTCATATGCTTCATATAAGATAGTTTTGATCAAATCTTAAAACATAGTTCATATTTGAACCTCTTACACTTCTTCTCCTCTAGGTTTACCATTTTCGGTACAACCATTGACGAGACCATGAGTTTATACTGAACCACAGTCACCCATTTGCCTCAAATAAATAAAATCTCTATTTTATTGGGCTTTAAACGTCTAAGAAAAGTATTTATCAAAGAAAACCTCCTTAAACCTATTCCAAGTTAAGAGTCTATCAACATTTGCACTTACCTTGGGAAGAATATCCTCCCACAATTCTAGGGCCTCTCTCTTTAACTTAAACGTAGCAAAGACGACCCTCTGCCTGACAGTTATTGGTAAAATACCAAATAAATCTCTCTACATGTTTCTCCCAAGACTCAGGCTTAAAAGGATTCATAGATCTTTTAAAAAACAAGGCATTCAGTTTACTATATTTCCCTGCATCTCATGCATAAACTCACTTTTTCCCCTTTTTAAACGTCTATCATTATTGGATCAACAACCTCATGCACTGCTCTAGTATGTTCATCAAGTCTATGCTATAAGCTATCAATTCTATCATCTGTTACATTCATTTTCTCGAGAGCATATGTAAGGGCTTATTTTAGTTCATCTCTTTTAACTTCAGATTCTCTTATACCTTTACTAATATCAATTATACTGTCAAAACGTTCCTTTCTAAGAACCACAGAATCATATTCAACCTTGACTTGTCAAAATATTGGGGGCCTACCACGCCCTCTCAATTATACTGTCCAGTTTTTTTTTTTTAAGAATTTTTTTATTCAAATAATAATAAACCTTTCACATATATTTTATTTTAATTCTATGTCGTATTTATTAAATTACTTCTTTACCCTTACTTTACAAATACGGGTATTACATCCAAGAACTCCCATCATCGAATAAAAATCTAAATTATTAAAATTTGAACCTCCAGGTGTCTGGTTTCTCGATGAACTTAAACTGTAAATCTCTGCTCTAGTGAGATTCGACGGCATTGGTGTCAAAGATGGAAGGGAGCAAGGCCCCAACGATCGTCTCGACGCGTTTGATTTCCTCATAGTGACATGAAGCTTCCCGTCTTGGCCAATCTCAATGTTAGTCTTCAACAAATCACGACCTTCTAAGGAGACAACATCTGAATCAACTTTGAAGGAGACGATGGAGGCAGTGATATCAAGAACTATTCTATGATCAACATCTTGACCTCACGGTACTCGAAGAGGAAAATGAAGAGAGTGTACCAGATGATGCACTGGAATATGAAAGCTTGGAAAGAGAAGATGGCAGTGGTGGTGGTTGTGGGGTTCCATTAATGGTGGCGGTGGCGGTGGTGGCGGCGGCGATGGTGCGAATAGAGAGCTTGGAAGGAGAATATGAGTTTTTGTGATAGAGAGGGTATTTATATGATTTTGATCATTTGGTGGGGGCATTTTTATCCAAAATACATCTTAATGGTATTAAGACTTCTTTTTAGGTCTGATTCGGTCAGACTCATTAAGTTGCATTAAGAGGTGAAAAATAAACGAACTTAATTGCACCACATTTGATCGATTCAGATGTGGTGCCATTAAGGTGTCCATTAAGTACAAACAAACAGAACCTAAGTCTAGGAACAATTTCATCCCACCAATTTGAAGTCTCACCTTCCAATTGAAAAGAAGCAAAGACAACCTTTTGCCTAATGTTCTATTATTTTAATCCATAATTCAATCGTAGATGGATTTTCATAATTCATAAAGGATGGAGGATTCAAGTAAATAAATAAAGCAAAACTATCCCTCTGCATTTCTTGAATAAAATTACCCATCTCCTCTCTAGATATCCTATCCCTTTGAAATTCTAAAAGGATGTACTACTAGATTTAGACTCTGCCTAGTCTATTCATCCAACCTATGCTACAATTCTTCAACTCTATCTTCAGCCTGATTTAGTATATCAAGAGCCTAAGCAAGAGCTCATCTCAATTCATCATAATCTTTCACTATACCACTGGTAGCGCCAGGTACGCTATCTACATGTTCTCTATCAAGAACTACAAAGTCAACCTCAATCTATTCCTTTCTAAACAAATAAGGTTGTCCACACCCTCTAATAGGAACATCACCCTTACCCCGATTATGTCCTACTACCCTAGCTTTAGGTCTACCACATCCACACGATATCCTCATACCTACACCAAAAGAATTCATTTTAGAAACAACAACACTAAATTCAAGCAGTCTACATAACCTTAAACCTAAATCTCTGATACCAAAAATTATAACGACCCATCCCGAACGGGCCTACCCAAGATGGAATTGTCACTTTTCAACACTAAACAAAGACTTATACATAACTTTTGAAAACATGTTACATCATATACATCTTAAGATATTCTAGAGAAAACATAAAATTTTATTACATAACGGTAAACATGTCTATGTATGATTAAGTATACAACTCGATTACAAATAAAACAAAAGTGTTTCTTGATGATGCCAATCACATGGACCCACCTAAATAGCCATGAGTAGAACTCGTATCACATCACTCTATCAACCTCTCTGCCTTCAACTTGAAATTTAATAAAAATGGAGGGGTGTGAGCTTTACACAGCTTAGTGAAGTCCAATTTACTTGAAGTGCTCGATTTATATACTTCAGTTTATTGTTTTATTTACAACTGATTTACAAGTCATTATATGTTATTTAATTATCATATTTTATGGCATGTCATAACTCATGAATTTCATTCAAATGTAGATATCACTTATGATATCTAGTTCAACATCATTCTTCTCATCAAATATGGATATCACTCATTATATCTAGTTAAACATAATTATTCTCATCGAATATGGACACCACTCTATGATATCTAGTTCAAAAACATTCTTTTCATTTCACATCACAGGATTTCACAATCATATTGGTTTATCAACATCTCAATGAGAATATGAATGAATCCATATACATAATCTCTCTCACCTTTCTCATATCACATCTCATCACAAATCATCATTTTTATTTTCATCCATGTATAGGCATCTGTATCAATCTTTGATACAACTATTAGGGACGTCTCCTTATATGCCGGTACTCATCCACTCACAAGGACCAACCATGGTTTTGGCCTTTTTCGGACCACACCTCATTTCTGTGGCCCTACAATGCATGTACAATCACATACAAGCAAGCACAAAGATAACAACATTACAATAAAATAACTACATCACAATATTTCTAAGTTATCATAACAATCCAGTAAATGTATAATTTACACATTATTCCAAGAATATAATTCACATCAATTCATCATGTATATACATATACTCAATCATTTCATCAAATTAATATCATTGAGTTATATTTCACTTTATTAATTAATTTTATGCTTATATTCTTTATTCCTTCAAATTTAACATATTGATAGTATATTCTTTATTTTTTTCTCACTGATAATTCATTTTAAGTTTTATCCATATTTCTTACTTCTTATCGCTTACTAGAAGTAAAATAAACTCACCTAGAAGCACCACGCACTATCCGTGAATCACTTCCTTGTCCTTAGCATTTTTTTCTTAAAGCAGGGTTACTTGGACCTGCTTCTCCCATTGTATCTTTACCTAACAATAATATGCTTAACTAGTACTACAGTACTACTATCTCATAATTTAAATTAAACCCTTATAATGGGTTATATATATATATATATGTGTGTGTGTGTGTGTGTGTGAACCCAGTCTCAAATTCAAAGTTTTAGTTAAACTCTTTTCTTTTTATCTTGAATCAAATCCAAATTCATTTAAAAAGAACATGAGGTTTCAAGCTCTTAAAATCATGATTTATGTATGAAAAAGTACAAGAAAAAAAGATTACCTTCACATGGATTTTGTTAGAAACTTCTTGAAATCAAATCTTGAACAATCAAATTCAATCAATGTTTATGAAAACTTCAAATCTTGTATAGTTATTCAAGAGTTTTTAAGAGAATTTTAGAGAGATAAATGAAAGTTTCAGATGAATAAATGAGTTTTTGAATGTGAAATGAAGTTTTTATAATGCCAATTACCTTGCTAGTTGACTACCCAGTCGACTGGCTTGCCTTAGGCGACCGCCTAGTCAACTGCATAGTCGATTGGTGAAGTGCTTAATCGACTAGGGCTGACACCCTCCAAATTCCATTTTTCTTATCACTTTTAAACCTCGTTTAAGTATATTTTTTAATTCTTGTCTTAAATTTAAACCAATTTGTATATGTATGCATGATGATCATAAAATAAAATAGTAGATTACCAAATTATCCATATCTCAAGGGTAAAGATCTTACACCTTGAACTCCAAATATATCTTTATTTAGTCTTTTTTAGGCTCTATTATGGGCATTTTTGCAGGTAAAACTGTGTTTTCTTTAAGCATCTTCTCTATTTATTGCTTTTTTTTTTTTGCAGAGCTCTTTGCTTAGAACTATAACGTCCCGCTTCTAGATCTACTACTCGAGGTGTGGTTATGGGAGGCTGAGTACTTAGATCATAACCTTCATTCTCAACAATGATAACTTCTTTTTGTTTAAGACTTTGAGCATTTGCCACCAGTAGGTTCATCGCAGCATGCATATCAAGCAATAGTTGTTTAAACTTCACATTTTCCTCTTGTATAAAATTTTTTCATGTCACCAAATGTTAATGAGTGGGATCTTCATTTCTTCCATTGCGAGTGTTTGGTGCCAATGGATCAAGGTCGTCATGTGAGTGTGCCATTTGTTGTTTTTTTTCGAAGACGAATCATCTTTCCCAGTGGAGTTGCCAAAAAATATAAACATAAAATTTACTGATTTAAATATTTATTGTATTGTGGAGCTGCCAACGGAACAACTCACAATATTCGCAAAATAATTTTCGAGTTTAATCAATGAGAAAATATTGTTGAGTAGAGATTATGGGTAAGGACAAAAGAATTTGCTTTTGAGTTGGCAATTGAACAATTTTGAAATGAGATAGTAAAGTACTTTTACTCTTTGGCACAAAAATACAAAAAACTAATAAGCAAAAGATTCAAAAAATAGAATGATGACAAGATATTTACATGGTTAGGTTTGTAAAGCCTACTTCACGGAGCAGTAGATAAATTGTTCACTATGAATAAGTGTTTATAAGTAGTGACTCAAATGTGTAAATCCTCATCCCAAATTTCAAATACACCTAATCTCACTTATAAACTTTTAAGGAAATACAAGTGGGATACTTAAATGTTGTGTGGATAGATATTGTGTAGATGTATGTTGTGCGGATTTTTTGATGAACTGGAATGAAAGAATGAATGGGTATGTATAGAAGAAATAGAAGAAAAAAAATGATGTGAAATAGAAAAGAGTAGGCAAAATAAAAAAAAAAATATACGAAAAAATTAAAGATCTTGATAAAAAAGAAGACAAGATTTGGTAATTGTATATTTTTAAATCTACAAACACCATAACAATAACAACAAACAAAGCATAACTCCAACATATGTTTTTGTTTTAAGTTTCAAAATATGTTTCACATAAAAAAAATATTTAAAATAATTTAAATATGATATATAATCGAATTTAGTGGACATATAGAAAGTACTATTCATCCTACGTGCCGTTGCCTATCCCTAATCCAAACAAGCGGTAAGACGAACGAAAGGAATAAACAAAGAAAGTGGAAACCTAAAACTTTATACACCTCTAATTTACAGACCACCCTTATTTGGTAGTTTTCACCTCTCCTAGTATCGTAGCTATCTCTCTTCCGACAAAAAAAAAAAGAAAAAGAAAATAGAGAACAGACGTTCTTATTAGATCCGATACATTTTCTCTTAGAATAATCTTTTTTAAAAATCCTAAAGAAAGAAAAATGGTTTCAGGTTTCAGTGGCGATGAGACTGCTCCTTTCTTCGGCTTCCTCGGCGCTGCAGCCGCCCTCGTTTTCTCCTGTAATCAAATTTATACATTTATATATTATACACATGATCAAGTTGATTTCGCTTGTGTGTCCTCAATTGCTTGTAGATGTGGATCTAGGGTTTTGATTTGGTGTTATTTCAGGTATGGGAGCTGCGTATGGAACAGCAAAGAGCGGCGTTGGTGTGGCGTCGATGGGGGTGATGAGGCCAGAGCTGGTGATGAAGTCGATCGTGCCAGTTGTCATGGCTGGTGTGTTGGGTATTTACGGTCTGATCATTGCCGTGATCATCAGTACTGGTATAAACCCTAAGGCCAAATCTTACTACCTCTTCGATGGCTACGCGCATCTATCTTCGGGTCTCGCTTGTGGCCTCGCTGGTCTCTCCGCTGGTATGGCTATTGGGATCGTCGGTGATGCTGGTGTTAGGTAACATATATCTGCCTATTTCTTCTTCTTAGATATTTATTGCCTTTTTTTTTTCTTTTTGATCAAATGAAATTTGGCTTTTTAGATGGAATTTGGTTTATAATTGATTCTTTTAGGCTAGACTTCTGTTGTGTTTCTTATGCGTTTAATGTGCTTATGTGAATTTCGGAGATGGCTGGAGTTGCCGAAGCGCAGATTTCGAATTTACAATACTTTAATTTTCTGCACTTTTTGTATGTTCTGATTTTACTAAACAGTGGATGCTTGCGTTATTTTTCCAAGGACGGATAAAATAATGAGTGAATAGAATAACAAGTTTCTTTTTTTTATCCTGGAATATTGGTTTAAATATGGTATGGATTTAATTATGCTAGTTGGCCTTATATTCTCGATTCTTTATGCTGAATTCTGTAATTGTTATTTGTTATTGGGTTTTTATGGATATCTTTGGAGCATTTGAGGAGTTTAAGGAAGGACCTCCTTAGTTGCCCTGTATAAAGTTGGTTCATAGTGTGTTCAGCTTGTAGACTTCTTGGTTTCTTTTAGTACACTGAATCATTACTAAGTGGATCATTTCAATTTACATGTTTTCACTCCTTGTCTTTGCATCTTAGGGTTGCTAATGGAGGGGGTTTTTGGTTGTAGTGTGTCATTTTCTAAGATAATTTTGTGGTATTGCTTTTTATGTTTGATGGTTGAAGTTAATGTGTCGACGAGTTAGAAGCTAAATGCCCAAATCCGTCCTCTTTAAGGGGGTGGACCTTCTCTCACTGGAAATACACGAATAAGATTTTTTCAATCCGCAGATCAGCAATAATTTCACATGAAATGAATAAAAAAACGCAGCCTTGTGGCTACTCAAACCATTGGACAAGTAACCTTATCCAAGTATCATCAAGCCACTAAGCCAACTTGACATTTTTCGGTATATTTTAATTCTGTTTACCACTATAATTATTCTCTTGATTGTTGTCACACTAATTCTTATATCTTAGATTGTGGAAAAAAAAAATCCTTTTATTTTTGTTATGTGTACCTAAAATGTTATAACTTTACTTAATTATTTGTATTTACTTTATCTTCATTCATTTTGTCCACACGATTTTTATTATAGACTATATATAACATTTTATAAAAGAATAAGATAATGTAGACGCTCTTAAGGCGGTCTCAACCTACAAATTTAAAAAAAACAACGCTTTCGCTCCGCGTGTTGGTCGCTTCGCTTAGATTAGAAGTGCAAGGAGGGAACTGGTTTAGTTGGAGTATATCAAATCTAGGGTCTTTCTGACAGCATGGGCAATAATGATGTTTGTAAAGTTAAGAGCCATTGAATATGTTCTTGATTTCTCGGTGTGCTGAAATTCAGAATCTAGGCATGGTCTGACCTTTCCATTTATATGGTGTAACTGAACTGCATCAGTGTGTGATGACCATGTATATCTTGAACTTAATTTTAGTTTTTAGGTGCTTGCATTATCTTTTATGTCCTTTCAGAGCGGTTATTCTTATTAGCATTGTCATGCTAAGGTTAATGGATCTTATATAGTTAATGTGATTCATTTGGTGACCTTTTGCTAAGGTGAATGTCATTCTTTTGATACTAATTTTAACCGCAAGGTTCTATGTTTTTTTTTGCTTATTGTCTTTTGCAGAGCTAATGCACAGCAACCAAAGCTTTTTGTTGGGATGATCCTCATTCTCATTTTCGCTGAAGCGCTGGCTCTGTATGGTTTGATTGTTGGCATCATCCTCTCTTCTCGGGCTGGTCAGTCAAGAGCCGAATGAAGGAGACTCCTACTTGGTGATTATGTGATCTGTTGTGATGAATCAAGAATTACTGCACATTTTTTTTCCTGAGTAGAAGTGATAGTTTTGCTCGGAAAGTGTTTTCGTATATTTTATAGACGTTTTGGTACACACATTCGAGCAATATAACCAATAAATCTCTCATTGCTTTGTTGAACTATTAGATATTCAGACTTATATATGTTATAGATAAACCAAAATAAAAAATATCATTCAGTTTAAAAAATGTATCAAATATAAAAGTTGATCAGACAAAAGCAAAATATATATATATAAAATTTAAAATGGTTCTTACTAAATCTTATTTTTTTAGTATTAAATAAGTATTTGGTAGGTTATTTACTTATTTTGATGCAGTTCGGCTGTCATCTTTTACTTATTTTCAAAGGATGTCTTATTTTCTTTTAATGACGAGAGCACACAAAATCATTTGAAAAACAAAAATAGAAATTTAGCTTTATACTATAAATTATATATATATATATATATATATAAATAAAAGCATAACGAATTATAAATCTCTTTACTATTTTTTTTTTTGTCATCTCTATTATTTCTTTCAATTTTTCTTCATTTCATTTAGTAGATGGGAAAAAACTAAACATAAAAAAAACAAAATTTTTCCATAATTACTTCTGCAACCAACCAAGGGAAAATATAAAAAAGGATACAATTGTTAAAGTTTCTCTATATAGGCAAAAAAAATATAATAGAGAAAAGGGAAACAAAGAAATGGGTCTCTGCCTGGGAAAAAAAAGAGATCGAAAAATGTGAAGACCATTGCTTAGCTACACACTGTAGAGAGAAACGTATTCCTACTGATTGATGTGACTTGCATTTTACATTGTGCACATTACATAAAAATACACACTGTGTAGAGAGATGTATTGCTACTAATTGCTCATGTACTAAAAAGTTACATGTAAATTACATAAAAATGTTTTATTTATTTATTAAATATTTTAAAAAAATAACACATTTATAGTAATATTTTAATATATAACAGAATATAAAATTACTATGAGTTGAAAAGCACTGATCTACAATAATATAAAACTAAATATTATTATTTTGTCATGGGTCCATGTAACAGTTTCAATTGTGTTTCAATTACTGCATCAATGAACGATTTGCAATCCATTGTTGTTACGATTAGAAAGAAAAAATTAAAAGAAATAACAGATGGACTATATGATTAAATTTTATCTTTTCATTTTTTAAATAGTGATATGCTATATGTATGCTCAATAAAAAAAAATGGTGTCATTTAAAAATTAATGTAGGTCAAATATATTTTTTTATTAGATGGTGATACATGTCAGTCATAAAGGTAAAATAATAATCTATATCTCACTTGAGTCTTATAAATAAAGATTTTTCAAATCATAATTTTTTAGAATCTTTTTTGATTAACCTGTTTTCTTCGTTATCTAATCTGACAAAAATATTAAAGGATCATCATCGAAGTAATACATTTTGAATTCAATTTTTTTTCAAATACCTTGAATTTAGTTCATACCAAACTAAGCTGATTTAAAGTACATTCAAAAGAATTAACCCGAACTTGATTTTAATAATCGAGCTGACCGCACTTAATAGATTCGACTTATTTTCAACGTCAACAAAAATACGTAAAAAAAATTGGAGCTGAACTAAATTTGTTTCAGTCATCCATAAAAGGCGGCACAATAAAACCAAATTTGTTAGTCAAGATATAAAAAGATCCACGCTAAAAGAGCTTGCTTTTTCCGCAAGGTCTACGTACTGCTTGGCTTTCCCAAAAAGGACATTTTGATTCACCAACACCTTCAATGGGTCAAATTATATTTTTTTTATACATTTCAATTTTATTTAAATTCTTGTAATTGCATTTCAATTATCTTTAATTTCAATCAATGTTACATTTAAGCTAACAGTATATTATAAATTAAACTAAAATTTCAGCAACCAATGGCATTTTGTACATTAAATCAAGATTTTTTTTAATTGTTTTGATTGCCAAAACCTTAAAAAAGAGTTGTGATACCATGGATTCGATTCTTTGGTAATTTCCACAGAATCGAAAAATTCAATAGTAATCACAAGCGAATAATTACTTCGGTATTTAATATTATTAAATTTTTTAAAATAATTACTATTTAATATTTCAGTGATTAGTCATGGATTTTTTTTGATTATATGAAAGTTGTCACGGAATCGAGTCCACTCGCTTAAAAAAAATAGACAATAATACTTGGAATGTTATGAGTGTTTTAGGAAAAAAAAACATTAAATTTAATTAATCATCTACTTTAAACACTCAAAAAATGATAATTCAATTAAATTTTATAATTTAATATATAAATATTTCAAGTAAAAACATTTTATTTATAAATTAACTTTTTCTTCAAATAAAAAAAAATTCATTTAATTTTAAACGGAATCCAAGCCAAATCTTTGAAGTTTCAAGAATTTAGAACGGGATGTTATTGACCAAACCTTCGTAGGGGTGAGGTGTTCTGAAAGGGCATTCATTCTGTTGGGGCGCTTGTCCTCGAATCCATGACCTAATGAATGTTATAGGTCTTAACCACTAAACTAGTGTTCTTATTGTGACATTATTACATGCTTTTAAAAAATAGGTCATATCTAAATGCGTCAATCCAAGTCAGGTCGGATCCGAGGTCTGATCCACGTTAGCTGAGTACGAGGTACATGAAAAAGATGTCACTCGAAGTTTTTGTTCCCCTGGCAGAGTCTTTCGATGCTTAAGTCGGCCAGTGACGTAAGAAAGAGAAAATGAGAGGAAAATATTTGGGGGAATAATACATTTTAAATTCTCAAACCCATGACCTAATGAATGTTATAGGTGTTAACTGTAATACCATATTTTTAAAGTAAAGGTAAAGAAGTAATTCGATAGTTATGACATAGAATTAAAATAATATATATGAAAAATTCGATAGTTATAACATAGAATTAAAATAATATATAAAAAATTATAATTATCACATTATAAAAACTTAGTAAAATATTAAACTTAGATAAATATTAATTAATTAATTAATTAAAATTATTTTATTTTTATTATTTTAATTAATTAATATTATTTTATTAAAATTTTAAAACACTAAATGTATTCCAAAAAACGAACTCACTCGAGACAAAACGTTTTGCATTAACAAAACGTTTCGACTAATGCGAAAATCTCTGGAAACTGATAAATACCATGAACCAAAACTGAAATTACACTTATAGCCTTCTCTTCTTGTTCTATTATAGTAACAAAACTAAAAGAGTACGTCACGGCGAACGTAATTGTGCTTTTTCCTCCACTACCGGAAGCTTCCTGACGCCATCGACCACGTAATACTGATGACTTGTTCAAGTGTTACTAAGTCCATTGAATGTAGGTACTCCGAGCAATTTCAACCATCAGATATCTGAATCTGTCCCTCAGAAATGCATAAAGAAACCCAATCAATAAACAACTTCTCATGTGCTCGTTCTCATTCGATTGAGACAAGTGTTCTTTTCTTTTTTGTTGAATTTTCGAACCAGTTGACCGCCGCCATCTTCCAAGTTGTCTCTCCTTTTGATTTGGTTTCCAACAGTCAAAAGGAAAAGCTAACATATTACTGGTCGTGGAGCGGCGCGGACGTTAGCAGACGCCCTTAGTCATATATAAACTGCGTGCATATGAATCAGGAAATATAATAAACGCCGTTTGCGAGTGCCTGATCTTTAGCAAATCGTATATGAACCTGTCTCGCTCTCGGTGGTCGAGCTCAATATCTAGGATGGCCGAAGAAATCAGCAAGACCGAGCTTGGATCATCTGCTGCCGCAGCCACAGCAACAGCAGCATCTACACCGGCAAAGTCAAGATTTTTGTGGCCCTCTCTGCTCCGTTGGATCCCCACTTCTACCGATCACATCATTGCCGCCGAGAAGCGTCTCCTCTCTCTAATCAAGTAATTCTCTCTATCTTCAATTGTTTTTTCCCTTTTCCTGTTCTTTTGGTTATTAATTAACCAATTAGAATTCAATTTAATTGGAATTCTATATGTATGACATGAAATGGAAATCTGGAATCTTCCAGGAGGTTTTCGACTGCTGTTTTAGAGTTTTTTTGAATGCTTTGAATTGTTATCTGGAAAGTGGAAACCCTAGCTGCACTAATCGGAATCCTCGAAAACTCTGGTTAGTTAAACCTGTGGAGAACGCAGTAGAAAGAATTTAAGCTTTATTTGTTTGGTCGCTGAGAAAACTTGAGAGAACGAAAAGTTTGATCTTGATAAAAAAAATTGTGAAGAGGTTTTTATTAATTGGTACTCCATTGATATAAGTATTTAAGATATGGAGTATTTGTTTGTCTTCTTACATTCCTCATAAGCTAATTGGAGTACCATAGAATTCTTCTTGCTAGACAATTATGGTTTACTTATCCAACTTTTTCTTTGAAATGTTCCTAAATTTTCATATCTTACAGTAGGATTTTTGAAAGTTGTGACCTAAATGAATTTTTGAAAGCACACAGCTTTTATTTCTATGATTCTATATAGGCCCAATTATCTAATTCAGGGTGATGGTTGAAATAACTGAATTTCAGGACTCCTTATGTTCAAGAACAAGTAAATATCGGCTCAGGCCCACCAGGGTCCAAAATCAGGTGGTTTCGTTCTTCGAGCAATGAGTCAAGGTTTATCAACACAGTTACCTTCGATAGCAAAGCGAATTCTCCCACTCTTGTAATGGTCCATGGATATGGTGCTTCTCAAGGTTTCTTCTTCCGGAATTTTGATGCTCTTGCCAGTCGTTTCAAAGTTATTGCTATAGATCAGCTTGGGTAAGCTATCGAGTCATGCTAGATTGATAATATTCCCTATATCCTATAATTTCATGAATCATGATGGTTTACTGCTCTAAGAACCTTAAAATCATCAGAATTTACTAAATCTGACCAGACAAAGCGTAGTTGTAATCCTGATTTTTTTTTGTTGCTTTAGCTACTGGTCTGGTTTGTAATTTTTGCCTCTGAAATCTGCAATGCAGTTATCAATGTCATCAAATAAAATATGAGGTCATTTAAATTCCATGGCTCAGCAACTGCTAAATGTTTGTAGAGTTTAGCTTGACCAAAATAATTAAGTTGTTTATTTTCCTGTGATAGTCTTTAAGTTCCAAATTGTGATGTAAAAATGAGAAGATTGTGTCTTCCTAAATTTAACTGTTTATTTGATGCATAGAATTTTTAGTTGACCATTAGACATATACGAATCTGGTGAATTTCGTCGTATGTATATACATGCAGGATTACATGCAATAAGTGAATTTCTAGTCTCCATCTGTTAGGCCATTTGGTCGTACACACTCTTCTTAATGCTTATTTATATTTTCAGTTATGGGTATTACTTTATAATTTGGGATTGATTTTAGTGAGCTACTTATAGTGCAGTGCTTTCTTACCCTTCTTTTTCTTTTTCTCAGTTGGGGTGGATCGAGCAGGCCTGACTTCACATGCAAAAGCACTGAAGGTAGTCATGTTTAAGTGTTACAATATCTCAGGATTGATTTTACCTTATAATTTTCCAAATTCCTTATGTACCTTCTTGATTATATTAAGTTACTTCATCAATAACGTTGTTTCTATGTTGTATTTGATGATGCAGAAACTGAGGCATGGTTTATTGATTCCTTTGAGGAATGGCGTAAAGCGAAAAACCTCAGCAACTTTATACTACTTGGGCATTCTTTTGGAGGTTATGTTGCCGCTAATTATGCTCTGAAGGTGATTACTTTCCCATGCTGTTATGACTTATAAGACTAAACATCATGAAAATTTCCTAACATTCTTTTTTTTCAATTATATTTATGTTAAAGCATCCTGAGCATGTTCAGCACTTAATTTTAGTGGGACCTGCTGGAGTTTTATCCGAATCAGATGGAAAATCTGAGTGGCTTACTAGGTTCAGAGCAACATGGAAGGGAGCAATTATGAACCAATTATGGGAGTCTAATTTTACTCCTCAGAAGCTTGTCAGGTATATAAATTTATCTTCTCACTTTCTTTCTTCTGCTTATTTTGAATAGGTTCTTTGGAATGATGTCAGAAACAATACGATTGTTTGTGTCTCCATTTTTATAGTTTTAGATTGCCATTTCATAACGTTCAGTTTTCTCAGCCCGTCTTCACACATGCATGCATGGAAGCACACTATCGCACTCTCAAATACATACAAACTCATGCAAACATGCACATTTACGTAGATGTGTACCTATGAGGCTATGCCTAGTCCTTATGGCTAATTGGATCTAATGGTTTTGCTCTATCTTACTCGGACTTGGGTACAGGTGTTAGATGTGAGTACATGTTTGACATGGGTACTCGTCTATTTTTTGCAAGTTTTTCATTAATTTAGAGGGTTCAAGAGCCATAATTATATTTTCAGACAAGCTTTGGGTACGTGTGCAACACAATTACTTGTAGAATCTAATCCATATACCTTCCATACTTTGCATGACATCAGATTACTTTGTCCTGTTCTTAAATGTATATTTTGATGTCAAGATAACAGCTGTATTAGGCACTAGCTGTAGTTTATATCAGGTAGGTTGTTATGCTTTTTCTTTTTCTCCCCCTACCGCAACCAAAAAAATAAAAAAAGAAAAATAGTTCCCTACATGGGTTTCTTGTTCCTATTTCATTGACTTGGTGTCTTAAGTTACCATTTTTCAGTTTCTTAATGCATTGAATATCAGAATGCATCTAGTTACGTTATTTGCTATATTCTTGGAAACCCTTTCTATGCAGAGGTTTAGGTCCTTGGGGTCCTGATATTGTACGTAGGTACACAACTGCTAGATTTGGTGCATATTCATCGGGGACCACATTGACTGAAGATGAGTCCAGTTTGCTAACAGGTATAATTATATTTTTGTATATTTGTATACTTGTTCAAACCCTCATTAATGGATATCTGATAGTTGCTTTGCCAATTGAAGATTATGTCTACCACACTTTGGCTGCCAAGGCTAGCGGAGAACTGTGCTTGAAATATATATTTTCATTTGGAGCATTTGCTCGGATGCCCCTTCTACACAGGTTTAATGATCCAGCTTATTGAAAAAGATTTTAAATTACTTAATTATTGAATCGCCTTGCTTTCTGTTACGTCACATTAATGAAACTTGTAGATTTTCCGGATTATCAATTGAACAATATCCTTCTAGATTAACAGTGGAGAATGATTAGTGGGTACATATCTTACTTGAGTCTTTGGTGTCCGAATATGTCAAACCACAATCAATCAGTACTTTCCTTTTAACTTGTTTTAGTGCATGGGGTGTAGATTTGAAACAGATTGATTGTTCCCTTTTCCTCTTCTCAGTAGTGTGGATTTCCAGGAGACTGCCAAAGTTCTGGCATAACAGATGTGAATGCCACTAGTCTCGGCTGGGGATTTTTGGGCCTTTATATTGGTTAATAATCTTGTCTATTGGCCTTATGAAATTGACCTTTTGGAAGATCTCCCATATATTTAAGAGCTTTATCTAGAATGGAAATAATGCAGTATGGGAAAGAAAATATGTATTGTCTTAAGAATTGTGAATTTTTGGGTTACTTGTGGGATTAGTTTGTAAATATACTTTAACATAAACAAGAAGTACTAGGAATTTAGTTTAGGAAATTATGGATTTTATTAGTAATTATATTATTAGGTTTTTACGTTTCTTATTATGTTTAGGAGTGCCTGTATAAGTACCTTTATTATGTTCAGATTAGGCAAGACTTTGATTATTGAAATAAACTGTTGTGTTTCATTATCTGCCTTTATCTCTCTTGTTCTTCCCTTCTCTTGCCCTAGTTCTTCTATCTTTGCCCATATTTCCTCTAGTTCTTCCCCTATCTCTACTGTTCTTCTCCTCAATCTCTTTATTTCTTGTCTGTTTCTGTCTTTCTCTATCTATTTCTTCTCTCACAGTTACTTGTTCTACATCAATTGTTATCAGAGCATCCTTGTTCTACATCAGGAAATCTATGGATCTCTCTTGTTGCTCTAGAAGATTTTTACACGCAAGAAAGCAGGAGTTTGATCAAAGGCCAATTTTATGTACATACAAGCATTGGTTCTTGCCAATTCCCATCAGAAAAATGAACCAACTCTTTAATTACTGTAGAGCATTGCTTGATACTAACCAGTTGTCGTTGTGAAACCATTCAATTATGGGTCACATGAAATACTTTGCAACGTTTAATGGATTATAGTTTAGTGCCATCATTTTTCATCCACTAGTGCATGGCTTATCATACACAGATGAACATGAAAGCCTGAATTAAGTTAAAAAGGAGTTCTTGAAACCTTGAGTGGCTGATGTATGGTGTTTTACAAACCACAAGCTAGTTATAGTGGATTAACTTGTTTGGAAGACAGTAACTCTAGGTTTCTTTCCTTTTGATATTCTTGAGTCCGGAAAGTTTAATAGGACGTGACATATCTAATACCTCCTCTCTCGTTTCTGTACAGTGCATCAGAATGGAAAGTTCCAACCACTTTTATATATGGCGTTGAAGATTGGATGAACTATCAAGGTGCCCAAGAAGCTCGCAAGCATATGAAGGTCCCCTGTGAGATTATTAGGGTTCCCCAGGTCTTTTTCTTCCCCTCTTGCCCATGTCTGTGTGTGTGTGAAAGAACCTTGAATCTTCAATCTGATAGAACTTTTCTTTGTATGAATTGCAGGGTGGGCATTTTGTGTTCATAGACAACCCAAATGGGTTCCATTCAGCCATGTTCTATGCTTGCCGTAGGTTTCTCTCACCTGACCCTGACAGTGAACCCTTTCCTGAAGGTTTGACATCAGCCTAAAAAGAGTATGTTGTAATTTTCTTCCCTCTTTCTGTATCATATAAATTACGAAGGTTTCATTAGGTAGAAGATTCTTTGCGTCAATGAAACATTCTTTTCTATGTATTTCTATGAATTTCATATATACATATTTGCGGGCAGGTAATGGATGTCCTTGTACTTTCACAAATTAGAATCATGTGAACAAATCCAATAAACATAATTTTCTTCAGTATTTGCCGCTTTTTTATAAATAATATCTGATTCGGTTGTAAATGCTTGATTTTTGTTATCTGCTAGTATAAAGTTTTAGTGCTGAAGGGTTTAAACTTTCACATTCGATTTGGCTTGTTTGGGCTTTGCTCGGATCGTAATTTAAGTCAACTTAAATAAAAAAGCTTAAAGCAATTTTGCCTTAGTTTCTTGATTTAAGTTGACTTAAATTACCATCCAAACAAAATCAATGTGCTTTCCTTTAGTTAATGCTTTATGTCTGTGGAAATTTCAATTGACAGGGGTCCGTGCAATTTGAACTAGGCAACTTACAATTTGCATTTAACCAGAAAAGACCATTTATTGTGAGCTTTTATTGTGGACTGAAATTTATTTAATTTTTGTATGTCCTATTCATTAGTACTACATGAATTTGGTTTGGCTGGTTTATTACAAAAAGAAGAAAAAAGAACGGAAAAGGTTGTCTCCAATCTCAGAAAAGAACAAAGTCATGGATTCTTACAATATACATCGCAGTTATTGTAAAAAAGTAAAAAAGGGGCAAGTTTTATCTCTTTTCGAGTAAAGTTGTGTTACTGCCAAGAAGTAATGGACAACGACACATTGAAAATGACTAGTGTTTCCCATCCAGTCAATTATCATGACTTAATTAAATGTGGGGTAGGGGTCTGAACTCTTAAGTCACAAGAGTGACACTCTGTTAACTTACGTACACTATGAACATACTAACATTATTATTATTATCTGTATTTATCTCAAAATTTAAATTGGGGCTGATCCAGTGGGACCCAAAAGCCAAAACCATACAACTTCCGTGCCACCATATTATTACTCACGGACCACGTGCTGGTCAACATTAGGTCTTCAAAACGAAACCCCTCACAAAATCCGACGTGGGCAATCTCTGACACATTTCACGGATCCTGACGCCAACTTCCCTTTTCCCTATAGAGAACATTAACGGCTACTTTCACCCCTCTTCAAAACTCGCCACGTGTATTAACCCTATTAGATAGGGCATTTTTGGCGGGAAAGGAATTGTGACCCCTCACCCACTGAATCACGGAAGTGTGTCTGACCATTAACAAAAACGCCGTCCGGTCAAAGTAAAATATGGTACTAGTTGAGCAAAAGGATTAGTAATAAAGAGAAAAAAGAACCAATCAGAATGGAGAAAAGATAGAAATCAATAAGGAATGATGATAATTATACACCAAATAGTACATTAGAAGAAGTAAATGCTAAAGAAATAAAGAATGACTTCTTTTAGGAAGTGATTCTGTTCCTTATACTAAAAAAATTTCATATAGGAGAAGGTAGTGAGGTAGGATCAGCTGAGGATGGGATATCTGGTCCAACTCTACAACCTTCGAGCATAAAAACGATATCAGCCATTGATGGTCGATCCAGTGGATCAGGAGCCGTGCAGAGTAGCCCCACTTTGACACCCAACAAGAATTCTTCCCACTCTGATGACTCTGGATCTAGCTCAAGCAACCCTGGCTCAAGCAATTCTGAGATTTGGCCACTTTGTAATTGCCTTTTCACCCATTTCACAATGTCTTCATCTTGTGTGAACATCACAGGTTTCCTCCCTGTTAGTATCTCTAACAATACAATCCCAAAACTGTACACATCAGCTTCTTTAGTTGGTTCTCCAGTTAATGCTACTTCTGGTGACACATAGCCTAAAGAACCAACTGGGGTTGAAGATGAGGAAGCTTCTGCTGGGATTGCCATTGTTAGTTTTTCTAGTCCGAATTCGGATAAATGAGCTTCAAAATCAGCATCAAAGAGAACATTTTGTGGCTTGATATCTCCATGAACAATTGACAGTGAGTGCAAGAAAGCTAGCCCACGAGCAATGCCAAGTGCAATGAGGTGACGCATTGGCCAATTCAGCACATGACCATCCTGGTGAGATGCCTCTTGGAGGAGAGTGGCTAGATTTCCATTAGGCATATAGTCATAAACTAGGAGCCTTAAATCAGGTGGTCCTGCATAGTAGCCGCGTAAGACTGTTAGGTTTCTATGCTTCACCTTGCCTAATGATTCGGCTTCTTTGCGAAAGATGCCTTCATCAATGGATCCCTCAACAAAGCGACGGATTGAGAGCACCATTCCATCTTGGAATGAAGCCTTGAAAACGAGACCATATCTTCCCCGGTTTAAGACATTTTCCTCGTCAAATTGCCTTGTTGCCTCTAATGTCTCTGCTAATGTTATCTTGTTACTGAACATAACAAGTTTCGGCCCTCCATTCTCTCCACTTCCGCGACCCCTCTCTGCTCCTGAGCTGGCACGAGCAGGACTACGCTTCTTCTCCCCAGTTGCACCTGCTCTAAGTTTCTCGCGCCAACGTAAGAGGCTGTAAATATAACCGCAACAACACAATGCCAAAAGGCAAGCTCCAGCTGCAGCAACACCAATCAATAGAATCAGCTTCTTCCTTCTTCTCTTTCTTACATTTGCACATTCTCTGTCCAATGGCTTCCCACATAGTTTCCAATTCATTGCAAATATTGAAGGATCATTGTACCGAGAACCCAACATTTTCGGAATCTCACCTTCAAGGTGATTCCTTGACAAGTTCAAGTATTTTAAGTTAGAGATGAGTGAAAGATTGGCTGGGATGGTTCCATTCAATCTATTTGATGAAAGATCTAACACTGTCAAATTCGACAAGTTTGACAATGAATCCGGTATATGGCCTGATAGGTAATTTGCATCCAAAAACAGAGAAGTCAGAGAGGAGCATTTAGAGATATCTTCTGGGATTTCACCTGTTATATTATTCTCACCCAAATCAAACTTCTTCAAACGAGATAGGCGAGAGATATCCCCTGGAATATTTCCCCTTAATCGATTCGAACGAAGCTCAAGTACTTCAAGATCAGAACAATTACCAAACTCTGCTGGCATCACACCCGATATCCGATTGTGGGATAGTGAGAGAGCTACCAATGAACTGAGAAATCCATAAGTTGTTGGGATCTCACCACTGAAGGAATTGGAAGTGAGATTCAGGTACTGGAGACCAACTAAGCTGCTAAAACCTTCTGGTATATCCCCAGATAACTCGTTCTCTTCAAGAGCAACAACTTGTAGACTTGGCAACCCAAAAAGCTCAATTGGTAACTGACCAGAAAGGTTCTGCTTACTCAAATCCAAGATAGTCAGCTTCATCAAACTCCCAATACTCGCTGGAATCTTACCTGTGAACCCACAAGAGCTCAAATTCAAAACCAACAAGCCCTTCAAGTCCCCCAAATTGTAAGGAACCAAACCCAAGAACTTATTAAAACTGAGATTGAGAGTACTCAAATTACTTAGCCGCATTATCTCTCCCGGTAAACTCCCGGTGAGATTATTTCCGCTCAAATTCAAAGTTTCAAGCTCATTCAGGCTCCCAAAACCAGATGAAATCGAACCAGAAAATCGATTTCTCGCTAAAGAAATTGTCTTCAAGCTCCTTAATCCACCAAAAAATACCGGAATTTCACCCGAAAACAGGTTCCCTTCAAGATCAATAACCTGTAACGAACTACATTTCACAATCTCAGAAGAAATTTCACCTGTAAGCGTATTATTCGCTACTCTCAGCTCCTCCAACTTCACAAGATTTCCAATTTGAACCGACAACGAACCGGAAAAGAAGTTTCTAGAAAGATCCAAGACCCTAAGCGAAGTCAAATTAGTCAACCAAGATGGAAACACACCACGAATAAGATTCTCGTGAAGGTCCAAAACCTCCAAAACACTAACGTACGCTTCATTTGGCGGCTTAACAAGGCCCGTGAAGTTATTAAGCCCTAACTGCACAATCCTTAATGAAGAAAAGTTACCGGACGTACCGCAGAAAACAGTCGCTGGAATCGAACCGGAGAGTTCATTGCGCGACAAAGAAAGAACCTGAAGGTTAGGAACAGCACCGATAGTCCCCGGAACCAAACCTTTAAGCGCGTTATCTTCTGCGCTTAAATGAATAAGCGAAGAACAGTTGGCTATAGCCGATGGCAGAGTACCGTACAACTGGTTCGAGTCCAGCCAGAGATATTCGAGTTCTTGAAGTTGACCGATACTCGCCGGTACTTGACCGGAAAACCGATTGTATGATAAATTAATGAGCTGCAGTTGAGATTTCGCCGAGAAGTTCGCCGGTATCTCACCGGTGAAATCATTGGACGATAAATCGAGGTACCGGAGGCTCTGTGATATACTAACTGCAACTTTTCTGGAGAGGAGATTGTGAGCTACATTGAGGACTTGAAGGTTCGTGAGGTTGAAAATCTCCAGGGGGAGATCGCCGGAGAGTGAGTTGTAGTGCAAGTAGATGGCGCGTAGTAGAGCGCATTGAGCAAGGGAGGCTGGAATGGAGCCGTTAAGATTGTTAGAGTGGAGGCTTATCTTGCGCAACTCACGGAGATTAGAGAGTTGGTGGGTGAGTCGGCCGCCAATTTGGAGACGAGGCAAGCGGAGCTCGCGGACTCTGTTATCGTAACAGACAATGCCATGCCAATCACAGGGTGCTGATGACGTGGAGGGATCCCAGCCGTCCAATGCGCCGAGAGGATCATGGAGGCTGAGCTTGAAGGAGGTCAAGGCTTGGATCTCTGCTAATGTGACAGCGCTTTGTTGGGAGTAGGACAGAGTAATGGTGGTGGTGAGGTAGGTTACCGTGAGGAAGAGAAAAATGACCGTTGCCATTTAGATAGAGAAGATGGAAGGAGAGAGTATTTTCGTTGGTGAATAGTGAGAGAGAGAAGGGATTTTAATTGACAGAAGAAGAATTGTGGGGTTTAGTGGTGGTGGTGGTAATGGTGGAGGAGAGGAGCGTGTGTTAAGTACAGAGATGGACTGGAAAGAGTATTTGACAGAAACAACGCCATATGTTGTGCCTCAAGTGTGTGTTGTGTTTCGCTTTCTCTCTCCTCCTTTTCTTTTAGAACATCTTTTTTGTTTGGTTTCGCTCCCTCATCCCCAAAAGGTAGTGCAGAAAAGCGTCTGGGTTCTACATTTTTGGTCCTTAAACTATGGACCGGGTAACGAGTTGCTCCTCAACATTTTAATTTTTTCAATTAAATCCTGCAAGGTAGCACAACGTCAGAATGTAGTTTTTTTTTTCTTCCATAATTTTGTTAAAAAAAAACAGAAAAACATTTTTTTAATTATTAAATAGAGATTAACTAAATTCAATAATATTAAAAAATATATTAAGAACCCTAAATTTTTTTTTTCTCCTTTCTCTTTCCTACTGAATCTAGAAAAGAAAATTCTTTATCCAATCAAAAAGCGGCATACCAATGTGGTTGAAAGAAAAAAATTAGAACCTTTTTATTTCTCACCATTTGACCTCTCCAACCCTTTTTCTGTTCTTTTCTCTTTGCTTTTTCATGTTTTTCTCTTATTCTTTTTTGCCTTTTTCACCTGGGTTGCTGTCCGAAAAACACACTTCAGCTCTCTCACTCTCAATCTTACGAAATTGACAAAAAAGAATGAAGAAAAATTACCACCATGATGCAAATAAATACAAATTAAGATCATGACATTCTAAAGAACACAATCACTAGAAACCAACAAACAATATTTTGTTTGGTATATTTTCTTGTTTAAAACTGTATAAATGAGGTTGATACAAATAAAAAAAAAATCATTAAACACAATCGATATTTTTGTTTGATATACCAATTCGTATTTTCGCTTGTTCGATGATCTTTCCTTCTCTTTTTCTTTTCTTTGGGATTTTCAATTCAATTTTTGTTTATGTGCATAAGAAACGGTGGTTAAAAGTGATTAGTGAGAACACAACTAGCCTAGCCTATGAGGTCCCTCGTGAGGCCGTGCACGTTTGGTGCTATGGTGACTTTATAGACTACGATTTTGTGGTGCTTGTTACTTCAGGAACATTCGTGACCCACGAGACTACATATGTAGGACGTTGTGGTGATCTTGTTGTAACTATCAAAATCAGGTCTCAATATACTCTCCTTTATAGAAGAAGAGAAACAATCAAAAAATAAATAATAACATGAAAAAAAGGAAAAGTGAAGAGAGAGAAAAGTTAGGGTATTTTATTTTGTAATATTATTGCATTTAGTTAATTTCTTTAATAATTATAAAAATATATTTTTCTGTTATTTTTTTATGAAAGTTGAGAAAATATACATTCTGACATCTATCTAACTTTTAGGATTTAATTGAAAAGATTAGAATATTAAGATCAACTCGTTACTCGTTCCAAAGTTTAAGGACCAAAAAATAATTATCTTAAAGTGTTTCAAGTAAATTATATAAAAGGAGAGAATCTGTAGTTTTCGGAGCACTTTTTCAAACTTATATTATCATGGGTAGAAATCCATCATCAACTACTGTGATTTCCTGGCGAGGGATTTTGATAAGATCAACTGACAGATGGATTGGTCAGTTGCTTGATGTGTGGTGAGTTGATAAGTAATGTGTGTGTTTTTCACTCGGAGACTATTTTTATGCACACCAATGGGCGAAATTGGATGATAAAGTTATATTAAATCGAGCAATTCGATTTATTCCAATAAATTAATTAAAAAATTCGATTCAAAACTCGTCCAAATTGATATCATTCATTACTCTCCTTTTTGTCCTCTCCTTTTCTCCTCAAGCAGTATCGTAATGCCTAGTAGTGGTGTGCCGTCTGTGAGCATCGTCAGCTATTGACCCTTCTCATGAGCGTTGCCAATGGTCGGTGCTACAGGCAAGCGCCACCAAGGCTAACCTTGTCAAGGAGAGAAGGAAGAGATAGAAGTGAGGAGAGAAATCGTGTATGGATTAAAAAATAATTTTTTAAAATTAAATCAATAGCTATTTAAAGAATTTATCTATTAATTTCTTTAAAGGTGTTAGGTAAATTGACTAAACTGAATCGGTTTGAAAACATTCAAGATTTGATTGAAAAATTAAAAGATAAAGTATTCAGTTGTAACCTCCTGTACAACAATCATAACCCTATTTTGCTTTTTTTGTTTCATTTTATGTAAAATTAATATTTTGATCTATCGCTATTACAATTATTTTAATTTAATTCAATTATTAAAAATTCATAATAAAACAAACGCAAAAAATACACTCAATTTTTGGGATAGTTGCATTTATTACCCTACAAATTTTAAAATTGTTGCAAGTGGTATCTATTATCAATTTCTAGTCAAATTTCACCGGATCAATCACATGTTGCACACATTTTATTTGAGTCGTAATTTTTTTTTGTGACACATCAATTAAAATTTATATTAAAAACATTCCAATAAAGAAAAAAAACTACTAAACACATTTCCTTAGAAAACAAAATTTCACGCTCTATCTCTTTCAACTTTCTCACCACAACTTTCTTTCATATTCTCCCGATGTGACCTCACCTTTTATCCTCATTGCATATGTAGATAGAAAATCCCAAGTAGATTTGGGAAAATTTATGGAGTTCTTACCTTTTGCTCTAGATTTTTCTGTGAGGATTCGAATTTTCTCCTGATAAATAGTTTAAATTAGTGTTTAAGACTAAGCTTGTAACTAAGTTCTTTATTTGTTAGGGAAATTAGGTTGAAGAAGACAAAGAAGGAAGAAGAGGGAGGAGAAGATCTTAAAAAAAAAACACTAAAAAGAAGGTCTAGAAAAAAAAAAGGAGGAAGAAGAAAATCTAGAAAAAAAAACAAAGAAAAAGAAATTCCAATTTTTTCATAATTCTTAAGAAATTTCATTTTTTTTCAATTTTTTTTTATATTTTGTTTTTTCTATTTAGTTTTTTTCTTCAAAATTTTGAATTATTTTATAATATTTTAAGTGATTTAAAATAATTTATGATTTTTTATATAGACACATAACTGAACTGATAAACTTTGAGCGAAAAAATGACAAGAGATATCAATTGCAACAATTTTACAAATTCAGGGTTTAAATTATTATTCATCAAAATGAAGGTAGTAAGTACAACTACCTTTAAAATGAGTGGTGATCCCACAGATACGATTCTGTAGATTTACCATGGAATCGAAAAAATTCATTAATAATTATAGAAAAATTAAGTAATAATTTAGGTATTTAATTTTTTTTAATAATTTTTATTCAATTTTTTCATTATTACTTATAAATTTTTTCGATTCTATGATAATTCCTACGAAACTAAGTTCATGATATCATAACTCCTCTAATAAAATTGAAAATATTTTTATATTGAAGCCTAACAATAAAAATAAAAAGGAAGTTTGATCACCCGCTGGCCAGACTTGCGCGCGGACATATAAGAGAGATGAATGAATTCTTCTTCGAAGCAATTGATGGTTGGCAGCCGCAACGTACCTGCATCATAAATGAGTCAAATGTAAACATCACAGAAAAAGAGAATATCAGGTCAAAGTATTGGTAGCTCTCTTATGATATGTTATTTGCAAGAATGGTTTCTTAAACAAAAAGTTTCCATGCAATGATGTTGCTCACATCTCTCTTTTGATAGGATCAATTGAATAAGTAGAGAAACATAGAAATAGCACACTGACTAACAAGATCACAACCAAGCAAAGCATTCACAGGTACACATTTCTTGATCTGTCAATGATGTTCCATTTCAGAGTTTTTCTATGTGGATAAACAAACATTGAACAAGAGGTTCTCCAATTGTACCCATCATTGAGGAAAGGATAAAGCAAAAAGCTTTTGAGGGCATTATCATTCACTACTTGTTTTCTATTGCTCATCATGAATATTGAATATCTTCTTAAAATGATTTAAAATAATATGATTCAAATTTAATTCGAAGCATTCGAACTTGAAATATTAAAAATTAAAAATTATCTAAATGATTCGAAACGATCCGAATCCAAACAATCTGAACCTTAAGAGAATTCAAAATCAAAATCCATTCGACTTAGATTTAACTCATTTCTTTTTTAAAAGATAATTCGATTTAATTGGCCAAGTAGAAAATATAATAAAGAGAAATTATATGAATCAAAGTTTAAAGAATTAAACAATAATTTTTCGTAATCTTATTATTTTACTAATAATATTATAATTAAAAAATTAATATATATTATTTATATACCTTGTGTAACATTTTTATGTTTATATTTTTATTTAAATATTTTCAGATGTTATATAGACCATACAAAAGCATCTTGAGCATTAAGTTCAATATAAAGATTGGAGCATCAACTCCGCAACCAAGCCAGCCTTAAAGTCCTATACTTCAACACAAACACTAAAGGCATAACCCACTCCTCTACTGCCCTCTTTAAGCCACTTACCATTACAGTCACGCAAGATGAAACTAGCACCCGCAATCCTACGATTAATTGTCGAGAATTGAACTCGGGTCTTTCAGGTGAGAGTCGAATAACCTTATTGAAAAGACAACAACAAATCACTGAATTTTTGTTTAAAACTACAATGACTAAATTACTAATTTGATCTTCAAGAATTAGAGTTGGTTTCAATTTGTTCCCAACCATTAGGGATGGTAATGGATATGGGTGGTTGCAGTTATCCTTTCATCCGCATTTGTATTCATCAATGAAAATGATCATCCATATCTGTCCACCAACCAGATCAAGTGACGATTGCTTGTGCAAATTGCTTACTATTGTAAGTAAGACGGTCAACCACATCCACCTACATATATTTTTTTTCTTAAACATAATCATATTATCATAAAAAAATTATTGTATTGTCTCTTAACAATACATTTTTTTTCTAACCTGCGAATACGATCAAATAATCTAAATATATAAAACCAAGGGCGGAGGGAAGGCTCCCCCAAAGATTTTCAAAATGTCCGGTAAAAGTGGCATGCACTTTTCCTTTTGGCACCCTCAAATTGACTTGAAATTTGGGCAAGTTATTGAGAGGTGATTGTACCACTTTTATTCAAGTCTATCTTATGATGAATACCTAAATGATTTGGGTATTACAATAAAAGGTAATCAAAGATTATCTAGGTGTTTTAATGGTATCCGATTTTTTTTTGTAAGCCAATTAGAAAACAAGTGGCTCATGGGCTAGCTAGAAGCATTAGAAATGGTTACGCCTGGACAATAATGCTTTTTGAATGGGGATTTTCATGAGCTCATTGAACCATCCCTCATCATTGATTTGTAATATAGTTTTTTTAAATAAATTATTTGTCATTTTTCATAAAAGAAAAAAAGATTTAAAATCCAACTTTAACAGTTAATATTTGAGTAGGAAAAAATTGTACTAAGCAAGTGTAACAACTTGTGGGTCTCATGAAAAACTTCTAACACAATTAAATAAACTTTTAGTTAGTTATCTTTTTGTTACATGTTAATTTAAAGTTAGTTTAACTTGATTTTATCTGAAAAAACTTAGACAAAGTTTTTTTATACGGAATTTCAGATTTTTTTTTAAAAAAATAATACTTTAAAATAAATAATATTCGAGATTAGATTTTACTATTTAATAAAACCCATGCAAAAGATCAATTACACACAATTTTAGCAAAAAAATTATCACTTTAGTGTGTGATTTAAATCAATATTTCATCAACGGTTTAAAATTTATCAAATTTTGCAGGAAAAAACTAGAGCTAGATCGTAGATTAAAAAACATTTTGATTTTTTGTAACTTCAAAATTCTCATGAATATGTTTTAGATGATAGGTCATAATCATTATTTGTATTATTATAAAAACGAAAATTTAAAGAAAATTTCATGAACTCTATGAATGACCTTCCTATATATTTATTACTTGATCGTTTATATTGTAAAGAATATGCTAAAAATTTTTACGGTACACAGTACGATAATAGAAGATTTATACTCAATATTCAAAAAGAGATAAGTGCAATTAAAAAACGTGAAGATTTTATAAACTTCTTTTTGTCCTTTTTTTCTTTTCAATTTGTTCTATCAATTAATCATGTACATTAATGATGACTAATGTATAAGTGAGTTATATATTAACCTTTATTTTTTTATTAAAATTTTTATCATGATACTTAAAAGTGATATTTTATTTTAACCATTTTTAAAAAAAAAATCTTGACTCCACCTTCTCTAGTCAGTTTCGACCCCTCCAAAAAACATTCCTAGCTCCGCCCCTGTATAAAACCAATAAAGTGTTTGAGTTGGTGCATACTTCACGGGACCAGATCTGTAGAACCCCGGACGAACACGGGGTTCCGCTCCTCGGTGAGCGGGTGAGTTGGGTATGGTTTTTTGCTTGACGGTTTGGGCTTAAGCCCATGAATAGTCGTGGTTCTGCAGCAAGGTGAAAATTCTAATTAGGCCTTAATTAAGACGTCTTAATTGCTTATAAATACTCGATCTTTATGTATTGAGCATATAGTGTAACGAGAGATTTGTGAGGTTGATAATAAGAAACTTCTGGCAAGATGTAACCCTATTATAGGATGAAGCTAGGTAAATCTTATATTCTTTTTCTTTTTGTTTATAATTCGTGTGATTGATAGGTCTAGAATCGTTCAATTGATATCAGAGCCTTGTGTTCGAGAATTAACGATCAGAGATGTCGATTGGATCACGGATTGAAAATGAGAAGTTCAGAAGGAAGAGCTTCAAGTTATGGAAACTGAAGATAGAGGATCTACTCTTGGATAGGGATCTGTGGATAGTGATAGTCGATGAGATACCGAAGATTACGGCATCCACGGCAGAGGCGTCACTAGTGGTGGTTTCGACATCATCTTCAGTGACCATCACAAAATGGAAGAACCTCGATCGGAAGGCACAAATTCTGATTCTGCTGTGCTTGGCCGATTCTTTCCTGATAAATGTTTTTGGAGAAAAAACTGCGAGAGATCTCTGGAAGAAGCTAGAAAGCGTTTATCAGAGTAAATCTCTAGTAAACAAACTGTTTCTGCGGAAGAAATTGTACAACCTCCGAATGGCTGAAGGCGATTCTTTCTCTGTTCATCTACATAAGTTCAACACTTTGATAGGTCAGTTATTATCTATCAGTGTTGATGTGATGGATGATGATAAGGCTATTACGCTACTCTGTTCACTACCTGATTAATGGGATAACTTGATAGTTGCGATTAGTAGTGGTACGACTAATCTGTCTTTTGAGAATGTCATGACAGCTTTATTGTTTGAGGAGATGAGGCGACAAGGTACAGAAAACTCTTCAAAGGAGGCCTTATCTGTGAGAGGACGAACCCATAATAAAGATTAAAAGTGGTCTGGTGATAAACCCAAGTTCAGGGGAAGATTGAAAAGTAGGGATAAATCTGGGTTGAAGTGTTGGAAGCCTGAGCATCTAAAGAAGGATTGCAGAAGTAAGAGTGTGAACTTTGAAAAGCAGACATGCGAGAGATCAACTTCAGGAAACAAGGACTAGTATGATGATGATGCTGGTGACTTAAATATGACATCATGTTTAGCTCAATCAGATCAGATTGTTTGGATAATTGACACATGAGCACCATTTCACATGACACATCACAGGGATTGGTTTCGTGAGTACGAAACCTTTGATGGGGCAAACACTTTTTTTGAAGATAACTCTCCGGTGAAAATTATTTGTCGTGGGAAGGTAAAGTTGAGGATGAATAATGGGACGGTCAGAACACTTCTAGGCATGATACATATTCTGGGTCTCAGCAGGAACCTGGTGTCAGTCAATAAGATGGCAGATAGGGTAGTGAATTCCAGTTGTGACAACAATTTGTGCAAGATGACTCGTGGATCATTAGTAATTTCACGAGGTGTTTGGTATGGTACGTTGTACAAGCTGCTGAGAAGTACAATATAAAGTTAGTGCAGTAGAGGCTTTATCTCTGAAAAGACGACTAATGATGAGGCGGTGTCCTCTATGTTTTGACATCAGAGGCTTGGGCATATTGGTGAAAAGGGATTATTTAATTTATTGTCAAAGCAGATGGTGAAGGGAGTCCCAGATTGCTTCATAAGATTCAGTTTCTGGGAGCATTATCTATATGGCAAGCAGAACCATGTGAGTTTTAAGTCCGTTGGCACGAGGGCAAAAGGTATTCTGGATTTGATACATAGTGATGTGTTTAATCGGTCCAATCTCTTGGAAAATCAAGGTATTATGTCTCTTTCATTGACGATTTTTTAAGGTATGCATGGATTTATTTCATTAAGAGTAAAGCTGAAGCATTTGATAAGTTCTGTGAGTTTAAAGCATTGGTAAAAAATCAGATGGAAAGAAAGATAAAAGTACCGGCATTGCAAGACAGAAAACAACTCCATATACACCTCAATAGAATAGAGTGGCCAAAAGACTCAATTGGTCACTCATGGAGAAATCGATGAGTATGCAAAGTTGTGTAGGCTTGGAGCCGGAGTTCTAGGCAGAGGTAGTTGCTACAACATGTTATCTAAAGAACAGGTTACCTACATCAACTTTGCAGGATCAGACACCATTTGAGGCATTATTTAGGAAGAAGCTGAGTTTGGCTCATGTTAGGGTGTTTGGGTGTGATGCTTATATGCATGTGCCAAAAGAAAAGAGGAACAAACTTGACAGCAAATCAGTGAAGTGCATTTTCATTGGTTATAAGGATAGGGTCAATAGGTACAAGTTATGGAATCCAGAAAACAAGAGTACAGTTTACAGCAGAGATGTTGTGTTTAAGGAAACACAAAGGGATGTGATGGCTGTCCAAGATGTACCGAAATAGCCAAAATAGGTTCAGATTGATCTTAGCCCGGGAGATAAAGAGTGGGAGACTACCCCATGGACTGAATCGGATACTTCAGATACTGAGTCAGCTGGGTCTGAGTAAGATATTCATGTTTCTGATGTAAATGATGAGGATTCAGATACCGACTCGAGGGTAACGATCACGCCTGTTATAAGGTGATCCACACGAGTTAGGAGACCACCCATCAGGTATTCCCCTAGTGCTTGCAGTGCATTATATGCTTTAAATATTACTGGTGATGGTCCTAGCACAATGAAAGAGGAAAAGACCTTGGAGGATGCAAATATATGGGAGGATGCTATGAAAGAGGAGATGCAGGCACTGGACAAAAATGAAACATGGAGCCTTGTGAAATTGCTGAGAAATAGGAAGGCAATTGGGTAGAAATGGGTTTTCAAGAAGAAAATAAATGCAGATGGGACTCCTATGCCTTTGGGAACCAAGTTATCTGCAGAACAATGTCCGAAGACGGAGGAAGAAGCTGAAGAGATGGCACACGTATCTTATGCTAGTGCAGTTGGAAGCTTGATGTACATCATGGTGTGTATGAGACCAGATATTGCCCAAGCAGTAGGAGTATAAAGTAGATATATGTCTAATTCTGGGAAAGAACATTGGACTACAATCAAGAGAGTTCTTAGATATCTTCGTGGCACGTTAGAGTTTGCATTGTGTTATGAAGGTATGAGAGGTAAGAAGAATCTTGATATTGTAGGATCAATTGATGCTGACTAAGGAGGAGACATTGATAGCAAGAGGTCTATAAATAGATAAGTGTTCAATCTGTTTGGTGGGACAACGAGTTGGATGAGCAAAAGGCAAAGTGTTGTTGCCCTTTCATCTACAGAAGCAGAGTATATGGCAATAACTCATGTTGAAAAGGAAGCAGTTTAGCTTCAAAGGTTGTGTGTTGAGCTTGGGTTTAAACAAGAAGCAGTGAAGGTGAAATGTGACAATCAATGTGCTATCTTCTTTGCAAAGAATCCTGCATTTCATTCACGGACAAAGCACATTGATTTACAATATCACTTCATCTGGGAAAAGATTAAAGAACAGGTGATAATCTTGGAGAAAGTCGATACAACAGTGAACAACGCAGATTTCTTGACTAAGGCAGTTAGTCTAGTAAAGTTTGAGTGGTGTGCTATTGAGATGGCTAGAAGAAATAGAGTCCTGGGAAGTTTTTCATGTGTGTGAAGTATTTACCAAGTGGGAGACTGTTAGAGTTTGTGCATACTTCATGGGACTAGATCTGTAGAACCCCGGACGAACACAGGGGTCTTGCTCCTCGGTGAGTGGGTGAGTTGGGTCTGGTTTTTTGCTTGATGGTTTGGGCTTGAGCCCATGAATATCCATAGTTGTTTATAAATATTCTTTATGTACTGAGCATACATTGTAACGAGAGATTTGTGAGGTTGATAATAAGGAACTTTTGGCAGAACATAGCCCTATTCTGGGGTAAACCTGGGTAAATCTTGTCTTCTTTTTTCTTTCTGTTTATAATTCATGTGATTGACAGGTCTCAAATCATTCATAAAGCACAAACTATTCTCATCAATTGTAATATAAACTATCCCGTATAAAAGGTTCCATAAGCCACCATCAACAAATATTCATATTAAAATACAAAATATAAATTTCTTAAGAGAGCCTTTATAAGACGATTGCTAGGGTTATAAATATACAAAACAATTGAGGATATAATTGGTATTTCGTAAGGCAGGTGGATGTTGGATCGCAATCCACCCATTCTCGCTTCGATTTGTGATCTTCGCATTCGTATCCACTCATCACCGACAGTAAAAAAAAAGAAGGTCCAATCAGATCGAGTGGATTGAATTTCAAGGTATCCGTTGGTTATTGTCATCCCTACCAACCATCAAACACTATATTTTTAAAACTAAAGTTTTATTCCTTTATCAATGTTGGACTTCTTTCTTAACTTCGTAAAGAAAAATTGGAACTTCAACTATATTTAAGTTTAAAATTTCCTAAAAACCCATTTTCCCTCTCTGATGTGAAGGTAAATGGAGACTAAATTTAGTTGAGTTGGCCTAGTATGACTTTTTTTTAGGGTAAATGGAAGTTTAAATATCATTTAGGTGGCTGATAGGTGTATATAAATTCAAATTTTTTTAATGAAATTGATAAAAATGTCCAACATTAATAACATAATAAAATATTAAATTTTAAAATTAAAGTGTTTGATGGTTGATTGTCAAATTATAATAATTATCAATTCTTGAAGACCAAATTAGTAATTTAACTGAACCATAATATTTTAACATTTGATAATAATCTATCGGTAATCGGGTGACCTTATTGAGGATGACCAACGTCTGAGAAGTAACATATCAACTCACCTCTAACCTTTTTGTATGACGTCAAACATTTGTTAATTAATTCCAGATACGAAGGAAGAAAACGGTACACTCTGTGGCCGGAGAAGATAAGCAGAAAAGGAAACAAAAGACGAAGAGGAGAAAGAGAGTTTTAGTTTAGGGTTTTTAATTACACGAACTCAAATGGAAGCTTTGAGACACTTAGGCATTGGTCTCAGCCGTCCAAGTGTAGCTCCACTACCTCACTCAAAGAAGCCACCCACCAAGCTCACCCCCTCTACTGGTGGCGCCACCGTATGCTCCGCCAGCAAATGGGCCAACCGTCTCCTCTCCGACTTCCAATTTACCACTGACCCTCACTCTCTCTCCTCAACCACTGCCACTCTTGCTCCTCCTCCTGCAATCGCTCCACCCGAGCGCCACGTGTCCATCCCCATCGACTTCTATCTGGTCACTTTCTCTCCCAGCTCAAATTTTTTAGTACATAATCATCACAGTTTTAGTTGTTAATCAATCAATTGTGTGATTTTGAGAAACAGGTATTAGGAGCTGAGACTCATTTCTTGGGAGATGGTGTCAAGAGAGCTTATGCAGCTAGGGTTTCTATGCCGCCTCAGTGTGGGTTCAGCCAAGACGCATTACTTAGCCGAAGACAGATTCTTCAAGCCGCCTGTGAAACCCTGTCAAACCCTACGTCTAGAAGAGAATACAATCAAGGCCTCGTTGATGATGAAGACAATACTATAATCACGGAAGTCCCCTGGGACAAGGTAACGTCACTATAATCTTCCTTCTGTTTGTTTCCCGAGAAAATTTCTTTTGAAAAAGGAAGGAACTTGAGCTGATTTTGGAGGGGTGTTCTGTGAACGTTAATGGAAAATGTAGGTTCCTGGGGCTCTTTGCGTCTTACAAGAAGCAGGGGAGAATGAGTTGGTACATCAGATTGGAGAGAGATTGCTGAGAGAGAGACTGCCCAAGTCGTTCAAGCAAGATGTTGTGTTGGCAATGGCGCTTGCTTACGTGGACATGTCAAGGGACGCAATGGCATTGGATCCGCCAGATTTTATTAGTGGCTGTGAGGTGCTTGAGAGAGCTTTGAAGCTGTTGCAGGTACCGAACCATGTTTCCTAACTGTGATTCAACGATGAGCACATTCTTTCTTTGTTTTCTGGATTAATTATTCTTATACTCTGCTTGAAATCAAATGAAAATATAATTCATTTCATTTTCAAATGAATTGGAAATAATTCTCATGTTTGGCTTTCTTGTATTAAGGAGTAGAATTCAGTTAATTTTTCATGTTTAGAATGCTTGGAATAAATGAATAATTGAATTAAGTATTTCCTTTTTACTTCAAGTATATCGTAGCATTCTAAGTTCTGTATATGACCAAAATGAACATGCACGATACCAAATATTCTTATTTTTCATTGGAGAGAGAGAGAGAGAATTAAAGAGATGAATGATACTTTGGTCAACATAGTTTTATATTATTTTACGGCGTTCAATTGCAAATTTATTAATTTTAATAGGATTTGCAATAAACTAACTTAATTTCATATTGAATTCATGGACAAACAATCTTGTCTGCTATGGAGCGTTGGTAAGGCTATTTCTTTGCCCGCTAAGTGGACAGGGTTTTGAGGCATGTGTTCTATTTTTAACAATAATATAAAAAAAGGAATTCATTTACAAATAAATTTCCTACTTATTGTCCTTTCAAACATAACAACACTTGGAATTGCAAATGAATTCCATAAAAGTAATGGTATTAATTTGTTCCAAACCTATTCTAGCATGTTGTATTGTCAGATTATCTAGAGACACTATTAGAACCTTCTCATCCAATTTGTTACCCTTGGTAAGATGCAACTCACATGCATTCGTAGATGAGAGAAAACAAAAATAAGTATATAAAAGAGAGAAATTAAGAAAATAAATCATCAAATTGCATGACCACCTCTTAAAGAGTGCTAACGTTTATGGAGCTTTCTTTTGAATTGTTATAGAGAATTTAATATTATAATGGAGTTGATTTCTTTGCCAACTAGATCTGGCATCTCGAAGGTTTGTTAGATTGTATTTACCTTGCGTTTGATGATATAATTATACAAGCATGTTAAAATCTTCATGGGTGAATAAATAATAGAAGCATACAGTAAATCGGTTGGGTTTATTGGCTTCAATTCATCAATTTGCACCCTTTGCACATGATATGCTACATGATTGATTCTTATACTGAACATGTAGGAGGAAGGGGCCAGCAGTCTTGCTCCAGATTTACGAGCACAAATTGATGAGACATTGGAAGAGATCACACCACGTTGTGTTTTGGAGCTTCTGGCCTTACCTCTTGGTGATGAGTATAGGACAAAAAGGGCAGAGGGTCTTCGTGGTGTGCGCAATGTTTTATGGTCTGTTGGAGGAGGGGGAGCAGCTGCGGTTGCTGGGGGATTCACTCGTGAAGATTTTATGAATGAAGCCTTCTTGTGTATGACAGCAGCTGAGCAGGTAGCATTGTAGATTCTTATAATCACATTTTTCTTGGGTGCTTTTATCCTTGCGTTAATATCATTACTTTTAAAATTTTCCTTATGCAAGGTCGACCTCTTTGTGGCCACCCCAAGTAATATTCCAGCTGAGAGTTTTGAAGTTTATGAAGTGGCACTTGCTCTTGTGGCTCAAGCCTTTGTGGGTAAAAAACCTCATCTGATCCGAGATGCTGATAATCAATTCAGACAACTTCAGCAGGCTAAAGTAACAGCTCTAGAGAACCCTATCTCTTTCTATGCTCCTAAAGAAAACAATGAGACAGACTTTGCTTTGGAAAGGGGTCTCTGTTCACTGCTTGTAGGGGAACTGGATGAATGTCGTATGTGGTTGGGCTTAGACAGTGATAGCTCACCATACAGAAATCCATCAATTATAGACTTTATCGTGGAAAATTCGAAGGATGATGATGACAATGATCTCCCTGGGCTTTGCAAACTATTGGAGACATGGTTGATGGGGGTGGTTTTTTCCAGATTCAGAGACACCAAAGATATACAATTCAGACTTGGAGATTACTATGACGATCCTATCGTCCTGAGGTATTTAGAAAGACTGGAGGGAGTTCATGGTTCACCCTTAGCTGCAGCAGCAGCCATAGCGAGGATCGGGGCTGAGCATGTAAAGACTAGTGCGATTCAGGCACTGCAGAAAGTATTTCCTCTTGGTTACAGAGATGAGATTTCGGGAAAGGCTAGTGCAATGCAGGCGTTGCAGAAGGTGTTTCCTCTTGGTCACAGAGATGATAGTTTGGGATCTAAAGAAGAAGGCGAGAGGATTAATACCAGTCCTAATATAGAAAGTGAAGAGCCTCTTGAAAAGCCTGATCCAGATGATTTTGTCATTGAAGCTGAGGGTTGTAAAAGTAGTGCTGATGAAATACTTGAAGAATCAATTACTGACAGAATCAAAGATGCTAGCGTGAAGATCACATGTGCCGTTGTAGTGATTGGGATGATGACCTTGGTTGGCTTGAAGTATTTACCAGCTAAGAATGGCTCATCCATACTACGTAAGGAAATCGGTTCAGCTATGGCATCTGATGCCACTAATGTGGGTATGATTCAATGACACAAATACTACATAAGTTATAGCCTTTGTTAATTCAATTAGGCTCCGGTTCATGAATCCTTTTTGGTTCTATCTAGTGCCTAATGCCTAATTGCACGTTTCTTTTGCAAGTTATGGAAGAATGACCACCGTGTGCTTGAAGTGTTCCCTGCTATTTTGTTTTCAAACCATTTGCAGGAGCTCTTTTCTTGTTTTACTAGATTTTGCACGTTTCTCTTGCAAGCTCTGGTTTAAGAGTCACCATACAATTTGCCACTCCTGTCTACTCTCCCTCCTCCAGAAAGAAGAACATTACAAGTATACCCTAGAAGAATTTAGATTCAATTGCTATAATCATTCTGTTTCCAAAGCCAAATTTGCACATAAGCATCTTATTGCCCTTTCCATCTTAACTTACATAATTTATTCAAATGAGACAAGTTTGTTGCATATAGTTCCCGGGCTCAAAGCCAAGTGTACTCATATCCACCCAAGATCTTGGACACTATGAAGTAGTTTCTGTATGGTGCAGGATATTTGGCATTCCAAATTTCTCTTTTTGGGGCATGTTCTGTATTTAAAGAGGCACATAGATGTGGAATCAGGAAGTAATGACCTATCGTGCTTTATAATTTTGAATGAATATGATTTTGCTAATCCAGATTCAACCATGCAGAGTTGTCAGTAAGTGAAAATTCTTTGGAGGAAGTACCCAGAATGGATGCAAGGTTTGCAGAAGGTATAGTGTGTAAGTGGCAGAACATTAAATCTCAGGCTTTTGGGCCTGATCACTGCCTAGAAAAATTGCCAGAGGTAAGGAAATTCCTTGACTATGATTTTAGTTCTTGCGATAACTTCTTCCAATAATGTGAAGCATTAACTATTGGGAGTGTGTTTGCTTCCTTTTTAATCGAACATGGACTCCCTTTCTGTTTTAGTTGGCTTTGGTGAATGTGAGTAAACGCACTGAGGGGTTAATTTACTACCCAAACCAAGAATACAGTGTGGCAGAAACCGTCGTCAGTGGAAAGATAACAAAAAGAGAAGTGGGGAGTTGAAAATTGGTTCCCCCTTGCTTCCAGAAAGAGAAGGCTTTCTTTATTAATTACTGAGACCAAATGTACATTTTTTTCCTGGTTTTCCATCTTGCTCGGTGTTAGGCCACCTCTGGTCTGGTTATATACATGCTATGTCTGTGTTATCTGCCCTTTTAAATAAACCGTCCCTGGAAAGGAGAAGAATAAACAATTACATCTTCAACTTTTGCCTAGATGTTTTTGTGCTTCGGACTGGGTGTTGAACGTATTCCTTGTTTGAAAATGCTGCCCTTTCCTGGGTATAAGGAGTCCTGGGTATAAGGAGTACATAATAATAACTCTAGGATGGACTTCATATTTTGAATGACGGACTGTGGACTAGTTTTTATCTCTTGCATGTGTCCATCTGTCATCTGTTTTTTATGGTAATTTAATGTGCCAGTTGTTCAAGTAAACAGTATGTGGTAATTAAGACTGCTTTAAATCTTCTTTTCCCTAATTTCTTGATTGGTAACTACAGCTTCTACAATTTATCTTATGCTTTCACTGACCCTGAGAACAACTGCCAGGTTTTGGATGGTCGAATGTTGAAGATATGGACAGATAGAGCAGCCGAAGTTGCAGAACTTGGTTTGGTTTATGACTACACTCTGTTGAAACTAACCATTGACAGTGTGACTGTCTCAGCAGATGGGGGTCGTGCTGTGGTGGAAGCAACTCTAGAAGAATTTGCTCGGCTGACTGATGTGGTTCATCCAGAGAGCAATGCCTCAAATGCCAGAACCTACACAACAAGATACGAGATGTCTAGGTCCAAGTCGGGATGGAAAATTACAGAAGGATCTGTGCTCAAATAATAATTATTTGATCATATATTCTTTAAAGAAAAAAGATTATGTACAGCATAACAAAAATCTCGAGTGTAAATACCATCTTTGTTTTCGTTGATCTTATTACCTGCAGTTCTATCATTTAATAATTGCTTATTATAATTGAAGGTTTCTTTTACTAATTACATATTGCCATATTGGCAATCTGGTATTATATATTCATATAATGCAGTCATGTAAGATTCATTACCCCACTTCTCGCACTTCTGGTCTATTGATACTTTCCTATATTGCATCATAGATGCTGCTTGAGGTTTGTATTGGCCCCTGGTTGTGGATTGGGACATCCTTCTTGCGTTGGTAGAGCAAATCCGACAAGAAGACAGAATTGTTGCCACACCCAACATTTTAAAACAAAAAATATCATTTGTAGAGCAGAAGGTGAGAAGGGTTCACTAGCAGAGGCAAATATCAAGTTGAATTCTCCGCAAGCTTATAAACTTTACATATGTTTATTTATATTCAAGGATATACTACATCAAATGTTGGGGAAAAAAAAATCAAATACAGTCTGCAACTAGAGTAAGCTTACAAGTATTTCACTTTACAAACAGAATCAAGAAAATCGAGGGCAAGTTAGAATTTTGAACTGTGTAAGTTAAGTTGAGCTGGTCAAAATAGTAAGACAAAAAGGTTATACAACAGAAGATTTGGTGTGTTTCCAGCTGAAAGGTCTCCTCCAGTTGACTGATCTTGGTAAGAAGCTGAGTCCAAATATTTCCTTGGGGGCATGACTTGGCTCTATAAACCCAACCAATTTAGCAACAAGGGCAGCACTCTCCTTTATATGGTCCATATCTTTTGTGTCTGCCCACAAGCGGTGTGCCAACTGTAGGCTTCTCTGCTTTGTGTTCAACTTGATACCCCACTTCTGGTAAAGGACCTCTCTTTCCTTTCTCGAGAACTTCTTCTGTACTTGCTTGATCAACATTTCCCTCTCACGATTGAGATCCTTCAAACTACTCCTTAAAAATGTTAAAAAAAGAAGGAATCACATTACTTCGGAAGACTACACTAAAAAATTTCTATACATAACGAATCACACGTATTATTGACTTACACCATATTTTTGGTTTCAGAAGGACCTCTTTTTACAGCAATAATGTGCTTAATTATATATCAGACGCTATGAGTGCCCTTAACCACAAAAATCATCCAACTTAATAAAATACCAGTCACGAAAAATACATTTATTTAAAGTCTGTTTGATTCCCTCCGTTAATCAATCTTTTCTGCACTAATGCATGACGTTTCATGTTATGCATCTCATATATACAGAAAATATTGAAATCCGATTTTCATTCTTTTCCTTCATTCATTACAAGTTGGATGTTCACACACCACACACGTGTGTTCGTTATCATGGAAATGTATCCATATGACATCTAAAAAATACATGCAATAATACTGAATTTCTGAGCAAAACATTAGCAATTGGTAATGCATGATGGAAATATTGATTTTTTCTTTTCCTCTCGTTTTTCTATCCTCTCTTTGTTCCTCTCAACTTTTTCTTTCTCTCTAACATTTATCTCCACCAATCATAGTCTAAGCTCATGAAATCAAAATTATCAACATTACAAAGGATACTTCAGTCAGTCACGAGGAGAGCTGAGCATGAACTTTAATAAAATATTATATATATGCATGTCAGCAAGTGTATGCTCATATGTCCAGTATAAATTCTAGGATGGAATAAAGAGGCTATACCTTGACGTTTTAGTTCCTTGAGAAAATGTGTTCTTCAAAAAAGATAACCTTCTGAATTCTACCTCCATATATACGGAATCTGAAGGGTCACCTTTGAAAAGCAGGAAGAAATAGGTTCTGTGGACCAATGGAACTTTACATACTGCCCAAAGTTCAATTATTTCTCTCTGCTGCCTCTCAAATTCTGAGGGCCAGCTAGAATGAGATTGCATGGCACCCTGCTCTGGCTTCGTGGCAGCATCCATTATGTTTTCGCTGGATTTGTTGGTCTTAGGTGCTTCTTGCTGCACCTACAACATACAACCACCACATTGTAAATGAAACATGTTGAAAGTCTTAGAACCATCAAGTAGACTAAGCAAGCCTAAACATTGCAAGAGAAAAGTTCATTCTCTTGTTTCCCTTAATGTTTTCAGGACATTATCGCAATGCAGCTCTTCTAACTATTGTATCAATAGATAAATCAAACCAATTTTCATGCAAAACACATGGCTGCTGATAACAAATTCCAAAAGTCTGAAGCCCCTATACATCCTCCCCATTACAAAGAACACTCTAAAACGAAATGATGCAGGCCAAAAAGAAAAAAATGGCAGTCCCATGTAGCTCACCCTAAAGTTTAGGGTTACACTTACGGTTCAGCAACCCTATATTTTCTGAACAAAATTACACATCGTCATTAAGTTTCAATATGGAAACAACTTCAACTTGAGAAGAAAGAGGATGCCCATAGAGAAAACACATTAAAATATTAAGTACAAAACTCTGAGCCCTAAAGGTCATAGTAATTCTAAAATTCATGTATGGCATCAATGGTGTTGCCTGAACAGCATTGTAACATAAAGATAAAAAGAAAAAAAAGTAATATAACTGTTTTATATTCAGTATAAGATGTAAACAAGATTAATTGCCCTACACCTATTAACAATCTCAGTCCACTCTTGTCAGACACCGCACTCTTGCTAGAATCTTGAGCATAAATATTACCCTTTCTGGAAAGTAGTCATCAAAATCCTCAATTTCTTTCTCCTGTGTTTAGTCTTACAAATAAAATTGATGAGGTTCAAGCGACACATAAAAAGGAGAACATAAGGGAAATCCAGGCAAACGAAACAGAAATGTTAAACCAACAAGAGATTACTTGCATGAGAAGCAAAATATCACATCAGAATTAGAAGTGGTGAGACAGAGAGAAAGGGAGAGAAGTTTGCATCTCACCGAATCATCACCAAGTTTCTTCTCTGACTGAAGTTGGTCCATGTCATTCAGACTAGCAACAAAACCATGTCCGCCACTAATATTCTCTACACCAGATTCTTTGGTGCTCTGAGCATTCTCTAGCTGAAGTTTGGCCACTTCATTTTGTCCAGCAAAAAAATCATGAGTGCCACTAACATTCTCTAAACCTGATTCTTTGGTGTTCTGTGCATTAGCTGACTGAAGTTTGGCCATTTCATTCAGTCCAGCAAGAAAATCATGGACATTACTCATATTCTCTGCATCCGTGGAAATCATACTAATGGTGCTTTCTGCTTCCATGGAGCCGGTAGAAGATTGGGAATCTTTCCTTGATAAGCTTCCAATGCTGGAAGCATACTTCAATTCAGAAAACTTCCTGGAAAAGCCTATGGGTCTTCCGGTGAAGTCCTTTCCAAATACAGCAGGTGATGTCTTCTCTTTTTGTTCTGCTTTATCAAGCCAAAGAGGAGACGAGATATTGAGAGCCTCTCTGCAACTTCTGCTTCTTGTTAATCTCAAGCCACCGGAGCTTGAAAAATCTGCTTCAGAGGAAGAAGGAGATTGTTCTAGACGGTGAAGGCTGGCAAGATAGTTGATGGTTTTTTGCATTTCCTGAACTTTTTCCTTCAAAGCATCGTAAGTATAATCTGTATTGTTATGACTTAATTCCCTATCTCCCTTTTGCGAGGATGATACTGTATCTTCATTTTTGGCCCGTGTCGTAGATAAGTTTTCTTCCTTTTCCTCAGAAGCAGGCGAGAATACACCAGCTTCTACTTTTCTATGAACACTTGACTCTTCTGTCTCAATGCATCGGACTTCCTTGCAGATATCTTCAGATTCTTCATCAGTTCTTTGAGCAATCTCCTCCCAACCTTGACATGGATCAGGCCCGAAAAACTGAGGAGTACTGTCATCCAGCAAAAAATCCTCTTCAGAGATTTGAGAAAGCTCCAAGGAGTGCTTGTCAGAGTTACGCACAATGGGTTCATCAAAATCATTAGCGCCATTGCATGTTCTGAGTTCTGCATCCAAGTGAAGAGGACTGGCTACATCTAATGAGCTTGATACTGAATATTCATCCAGTTTTGATATTTGATCTGCTCCAACTGATTGCAGCAAATTCTCAACCCGAGAATGAGCAAGATCACGTTGCCAAGTCAACTCTTTGATCTGTTTATCCATCTGCACATTCTCATTAAAGCAAAAGCAAGGTGAGTAAGACCTGACATTGTGAGTAACCACTTCCAGACAATTAATTCAAGTATTCTTTTTTCTTTTTCTATTTTTTCCCTCTTCATTCTTTTCAGGGGAGGGTGTTCTGGGGAGAAATCAAAACCCACAACCCAATCCCTCTTACACCACTTCTGAAAGACATTGGCAAAGAGCAACCAGTTTTTCAGTCCTAGGTCAAAGAGGTCAAAGCAGACTAAAAAAAAACCCCTTTATTATATTAGAAACAATCAATCATGGCCGAATCAGGTCTTTGACTATCTTGCAAGGGACTGCTCATGAGACAAATTTAGGTCCCACTGATCTCAATTCCCATGCCATTGGCAGATGATGTTAGTTTTGTATATTGAAGAAACCCTACAGGTAATAAGGACCTGTTATATATTTCTATGGAAAAGAAAAAAAAAGTTTTGCCTCTGTTACAAAGCGGAAAATTTAATTTTAGAAGTAAAATCTTGGTGAAAAGTTCTCCAGCCTACTTCCACAATGCTGGAAAAAGAAATGCAGGAAGGAAATTGTATACCTTTGTGTTTTCTTAATAAAAAATATATATTTCATCAGATGCGAAATAGCATGGTTTTATGAATGGAATCTAATTCATAAAATTTTAACCGGTCACCTTTTCTATCAGTTGTTCTTTGTCTCTCAGTAATGCAGCAGAATCCGAAATGATGGAAGCAGATCCTAAGTTCCTCAGCTCGCTCTCCATTCTAGCTAATTCTCTTTGCAATTGCTTTACCAAAGCCTTGTCTGACACCATTAAGTTGACTCGTGCATTAGTAGTCACCTCTTTAGCACAACTTGCGAAGAAGAGGGTGTTTCTCGATTGCTCAACATGAATGCGAGCCGGGCTCATAGTGCAAATGATGGCTGTTCTGGAATTGCCTCCTAATGAACTTTGCAGTATGCGTGTTAGCTTAGAGTCTCTATAAGGTACGTGTCCATTTTTCCCCTTGCTGCACCGATCATGGCAGTGAATTGACAAGTAACAATAAGTATACTATGCTTAGAATAAAAGAGAACTAAAAGAAGATATGTTGCATAAAGGTACAAAAATAATTTCAGATTGACCAACTGGCAGAAATGAAAACAGCTGCTCAAGGTCAGTACTAAGCAGTGGATGCTTAACAAAAAACAAGGTCAGCAGTGGAGAAATAATATACCAAACCCTACCAAATAAATAATGTGCCCCTTGGATTGGGGAATCAGTTTTTACTGAATTAAAATAAAGGTAGAAACTAGCATCAAATTAATTGATATTCACATCAGTTTTCGATATAATAGAGCATGCTTCTCTCTTGTTAAAAATTAAACCATAATCACTAATCAGACAGATGTTATTGGAGTGGTCAGCACTTAAGAGAAAACCTAAGATGGAGAGCTAAATGAAACACAGTTTTGACAACGTCAGACACATGAAAGAGAATAAAGCTTGGATGACTATAATAAAAAGTAAACACCTTATTACCTTCTTTTTTTGGATAGTAACAAAACATTTATTTATTTTTGGTTCAAGGATGATAAACATGGCCAATCAGTGAACTGAATTTATTTGCACAGCTTACTTAATGGCTTAATGGAAGCACATACCTGAATGCAGTCATATATCACGTTATCAAAAGCAAACTTTGCAAGATCATCAACTTTTAAAGATATAGTTTAAATCCCTAAAATGTGTAAATGAAGTAGAGAGTTGCTTAAAGTCCACCAACGTTTGATTAAAAGAAAGGATATGCATAAATTTGAGATAAGAATAAAAGAGCTGAAATTTCCGAATGTAAATGTTAGTAAAAGTGGGTGCATCAAGAATACACGCAACATTATTCTTGGTAAATCCTTGTACAAGCATCAGAAAGCGGAAAACATCATATAACTATGTACTATGCTAACTAAAAGACCGAGTTTCAAAGAAAATAGTAAATCCTTGAATAGACATACAAATTGTCCTAACTTAGCTAATTATCAGCTGTCTATTTAAAAAGCAAATTGAAATTCCCTGTGCTTAAAAAAGATTTCAACCAACCTTAACTTGCGAATCACAGTCCCAAGTGTTAGTAAACTGCGATTTATGTGGCAACCTTCCTTCAGTCTTGCACCAGCGGATGATGTCTGAGAAACACGCTCACTCCCCGCAAGATCGACAAAATTCTGTACAATTGAACCAAATTTCAAATTTTAAGAAAAATTACAGAGTAGACCCCTGGGAAGATACTTTTCATTAATTGCTAAGTTTAGGTAAACTAATTATACCACAGTAGCTGCAAGAGTGCTTGAATTTTCAGCTCCTGAGTATTCACTACCAGAACTTTCAATTGTCTGCAGGAATCCATTATTAAATACAAAACAAAAGTAAGAATAATACTTGCCTCAAACATGAAAATTTCCACCTAACTAACCCAAGTATTAGACATGCATACCAGTCGAAGAATTTGATGAGACCTGGAACTAGTTTCATTCAGAGAGGTTTCTCCTATCTGCCTCTGAGCTGCAAGAATGTGACTGAACATTAAGATTTAAAATCATCTAATGAAAATATAAAACTAAAAAAATATAATATCATGGATGAATTTACTTTCACATATGGAGAGGAGCTCCTCTAGATGGCTCTGGTCCCTCAGAGTCTCCTCAGTAAGTTTCTCAACAACGGTTCCTCTCTGTTTAAGTGAAATAATGTCAATAACATTTATGTTTATGCCAATAAACTTACACAAAACAACATTTCGACTCCAAAAGGAAGTGCAGTGTTCACCTCTGGATCATCTAGAACTCTTAGGGGAGTACTATCTGAGCTAAGGAGGTCTCTGACAGCTTCGTTATAAATCTCCATGGCAGAGAATTTCATAATAAATTCTCTGTCTTTACGCTAAAAGATAGAGTAAAAGAAAATGTCATGCCTATTCTACAGCCCCAGGAACATGATGGGACAATAGATAAATTGGAAAAGCGACTTACCCTCTCTACGCACTCAAATATATCCGTTATTGCATAGGCAGTGATTCCACTCATCGTGTATGTCTTTCCACTGCTTGTCTGCCCATATGCGAATATGCTTGCTGGAGATGTATTTTATGAGTGACGAACTATTTATCTAATTTTTTAATTAATAGGAAATATCAGGAAACACAAACACGGGAAAGAAGATTCCTCACAGTTAATGCCACTGAGTACAGCTAGAGCAACCTCTTTGGCTCCTTCCTCATACACTTGCTTTGTGGTCCTTTCAAAACCAAATACTCTGTCTATCCCCAATATTGATCAAAAGAAAACAAGAGGCCATAGGAGTTACAAGTACTGTAGGTGATTCAATTATTTCAAATAACAACTCATAAAATAGATAGAAAAATTTGCTTTAGAAAGAAGATATCATATATTTCAGATGGAAATTTAGCCTGTTGGGGGTCATACCACTAACCCCATTCCCGGGCATGAGCTTGAACATCTTTTATACAAAATTTAAAGTACAGAAAAGTTTTTATAGAACTGAAATTCCAACTCAAAGCACCCAGATGGCTCATTTTCTTTGAGGGAGTTTACTTTTTTTTTTTTTTTTTTTTACATTTCAATTGCATCCACGGTCCACCAATATTCCATGAATGGTTCATCAAAGAGACCTCAAATTTGGCATTCAAAGGGCAGATAGAAGGCCCAAAAAAAACAAACAGCAATCACAGTGAGACAGATTTCAATATCTAAATCAACTTTAAAACAAAAATGAATAGTCTATAGGACCTTAGCTTGATTCTCAGATACATTCATGACCCAGAAACCTAGATAATCTCAGGCTCAAGCACAAACCATAGGTGAAAAAGATATTACCAAACGAAACATACAAGCAAATGCTTACCAAATGTATAGGCGGACGGAAACATAGACCTCTCCGGTAAGCTGTGCTTGCATATAATAGTGTTGTTGTTAATGCATTCCCAATCTGATACATCGTTCCTTGCGATTTCTTTCTCGTTCAAAGGCCTCAATCTAACTGAAACAAGAATCTTCTCTTCGTGGCTACCAGATCCCTGTGTCCCCCCACGTATGATTTCCTCCTCAGCCATTGCCGCCTATATTTCTCCCCTTCCTTCTTTTCCTTTAAAACCCAATTTTCTTCACAACCAAACAAACCGAACAAACTTGAATTATGTTTTTGTGTTCTCTCTCTCTATCTATCTGTCTCTCTGGAGAAGACGACGGAAAGAGAAGAGAGAAGAAATGGCCATAACGGCATTGCCATTGTGACATTTCTACTGCTTCTTCTGTTTCTCTATCCGACTTGGAAAAGTACCGACCGTTGAAATTATAACTGCCAGCCCTAACTAAATTAACTAACTAAAGGGTTTGACCTCAGTTTTGCTGCATATTCACGCCATTACCAACCCTGTATTAGCTGTCGTATACTCGTATACAGTCTTAATAGCTTAATTGATACAGAGTAACAATATTTATCCTTTAAAGAAAAAGTCTCAAGTGAAAATCTTTTCACCCTTAATTATTGCAATGAATAAAAAGAAAAATACTGTTTTTGACCTTAATTTTTTCTTTTCGAGATGATCCTTATCCTTCTTTTTTTATTCTTCTGTGTTAACCACATATATATATATATATATATATATATATATATATATATATATATATATATATATACACATATGTTTGTTTAGTACACTGCATTAAAAAGATGAGATAATTTTCATCTAATACTATATTTGATAAAAGAATTAGCATAAAAATATCAAATTTCTTTTGTTCATAAAAATTATTCCATTATATCATTTTCTTAATTTTACCACCTTGTTAATCTAATATACGAAACAAATTCTAACTATATGCTTAGATGGATGCAAAAATATGTAATTATCACGTGGCAGATCGCCATTGGTTAAAATATATTCACCTTTAAAAGAGCTTGTGACAAAGCCCGTATAAAAGAAATTTTGAGATTCTTTGCTGAAGGTGTGGATTGGTTACGTTACCATAAATATGCGGTCTCAGTTCATTTCAAATGATCCTGAAATTTTCTAAGAATCCAACACATGGCATTTATGATTTCCTGAATTCAGTTACCTATTTACATAATGATTAACAGCTATACTAATTTCTTCGATCCACACTTGAAGCACTAGAATCTCATTTTACTTGTATTAATTACTTTTGCATCGTATTAAATCAAATTATGACTCTTGTCTAGAATTTTTATTTTGCTTTTGACTTAATTCGAGAAAAAATTTGATTTGAGAATTTATTTGTTGGGTTCGCTTTAATTTGATTTAACCAAATTTTTACCTGATAAATTCATTTTTTTTCTCATCTTTTATCATCACTCATTGTCCCCTCTTATTTCTTTTTTTAAAAATTATTTATGTTTACAAAATATTTCCAAACTCTCCTTATGTTGATGTTTGTCTTTTCCTTTTAAATGGAATCATGTAATTAAGTTTAATATCAAAATTTTGTCTAAAAGTAAAATGGAAAAAATTAATTAAAAGAACTTTGTTAGAGTTTGTTTTCACCTGAAATTACCATAGACTCCAAGAGATAAGGGTTAAAGTAAGTTAAAGAGTTTGTGTCAATGTATCATGGAGTATGGGAAGGATTTAGCACCACAACATATGATAGGCTAAGATTGGCGGATTAAAAAAAGTGGCTGTATGGAAGCACATGAGTGATTGGTTACAATGTAGTTAGTTAGAGAAAAAAAAGTAAGGGATTTTTCAATCTCTAAGTCATTTTTCTATTCGTTAGAATGAAATTCAAATGAAATAAGTACTTAAGTGAAAATTAGTTGACTAAAAGGATAAGTGTCAGTTTAGAGCATTTAGGGAACCTAGCAAAATATTGAGGAAATCTTGCATGCATGGTATAGGTGAAAAAATCTATCTGGCCAAAGGCTCTAATAAGAGAGAAAATGGTCTGATAGGCGGAAGAGGATCTTCTAATGGTTATTTGAAGTTGAAATTTGGAGAGAATATTTTTTAAAATATTAGGAATCATGGGACATTTAACAGAAAATCATTAGTCAAAAAAGGATATGATCGATCATCAAGGAAAACATGCACTAGAATATGGAACATGGAGAAAATGCAACTTAGATTCCAAGTAAAGTCATCCCATAAATAGGAGGCTCAAAATTCAGTAGAGAAGAACTCTCTCAACACGAAAACACTCAAGCCAAGTAGAAATTCTGTCAAAAATTAGTTTAATTTGGTTGTTTACATAGTTTTCACTGTTCTAATAAGCTTTTTGGTAAGACTCCTACAATCAGATAGTGAGTAGTTCAAGTAGTTTAGAAATCAGTTATCTTCTCCATTAATTGATTAATCAAGTCTCCATTGGTGTAAGTATATTTTAAAGCAAACTTTTGTAAGTAAGATTGTATTCAACAAGATTCATATCAATATGAATTGGTTTACATATGTTTACTCCATTTATTTTGTTTGTTTATTAGTTAACATCTATCCTTTGTTGAGATAATTATCTTGTTTCATCTTGTGTAATTAGATAAAAAAGCCAAAAATAACATCATTTGCTCTTTTTTTTTTGTTGTTAAAATGATTATTTTTTTGGCATATTATTATTGAGCCTAAGGCTTTGGCACGCTCCACTTGTTTCTTGCCAATATTAGCTTTTCCAAGCAAATATCTTTTTTGGCACGCCCGGTAGAACCGCTAGGATGGTGAAAAAAAACTTTAGATCTGCCACAATAAAGCATACTAATAATATGACGTTACATAATATGGGATACCACAATATGTATCAAATTCTAACAATTTACTAGTAGTTTAGAAGGTTTTTCAGAAAGTTTCAGCCAATCATAATCATTTTATCCGATTGACATGGAGCAATCCATTGCTAAGACTGACCCGTTACTGAAAGTGGCCATGGATCAGAAAGAAACCTTTTCCAAAATGGCTAATTTATTACAAAATGCAATGATAATTTTGGCTAGTTTATGGTCGGGATGAAAAAAAGTAAGCCTTGAGAGGAAGGCTCGAAAATTAATATTGATGAAGTCCAATTTAGAAAAAATTGCCAAACTCAAGTAACCCTATAAAAAATAATATGTATTGTCCTAAATTTGGTAGTTTAAGAATAAGTAGGCCTTAAGAAAGGCCATTGGAAAATGAAAATAGAAGCCACGATAGCCCATTAATAATTTATAATCAACCTAACAATGATTACCAGAGTTTAGGCCAAGAAAGGCCATGTCGTCAAACTTTCGACTAGGATAGGTGTGAAATAAATACATAAAACGGATCGATAGAAAAGCCTAGGTACGATAGGTCAACCAAGGAAAAGGATGGTAGGTCTATAATAGTCCCTTATTTTAGCCCACCTAAAATGCTGATGATCCACACTTGCCAAATACTTGGCCAGAGGAAAAACATATACGTGATGTTAGTTCAACTAAATGCAAACCGATAATTCAGACTGGACTTTCTACCACACCAAAGATTGAGTCTAGGCCATTTATGGAATCAATAAAGGTCCACAACATGCAGCACCAATCAGAAAAACAAAATCTCGAGGGGCAGGATATTCAACCATATAAAAAGCACATCTTTTGTCCCTATAATGATGACAAACACTCATATGATAGATGTGGATTGAGGTTTCAACCCAAGAGAAGGGTGAATTGGGTTTTTAAAAACTTTTTGCGGAATTAATACAAGTCTATAAAAACGAATTAGCAGCAAACAAATAATACAAGTAATGTGCTGTAAATAAAGAGTTTAAGGAAAGAGGATGCAAACACAATTTATAGTGGTTCGGCAATATCGGATTCTAAACCTTAAGACCTATACTAGATCTTCAGTCTTCACTTGATACTTGATTTGGTTCGAGTTCTTGCACTTTGTTCCTTGGTTGAATGCGTTTGATCCTTAATACAACTTAGCTTAAACTTGTTAGAAAAATAACAGTTGTGTTTTGCCATCATTAAAATATGGACTAGGGTCAACAATCTCCCCCTTTTTTATGATGACAAAACTAATAATGTGAAAACAGTTTTAAAAGCTAAGTGTTAGGATTTTACAAAAATTTGGACAAAGTCTCATATGTTTTTTGAGTAAAACCACCCTGTAAACAAGCAAACACAGTTTATATTTCTTTGAACCAATCCAGAATCAAACTCAACCAATCAATAAACAATTTTATAAGGCTATGGAGCAATGCTCCCCCTAAATCTATGCATTGGTTGCGTTCACTTAGATTTTCTCGTTTTTCTCATTTTTCTCTTCCGTTTTAACAACAGTAACCAAATGAGGCATAAAATGAAAAATAAGCTAATTAGCCAGTACAGTCATCTAGAGTATAAGAAAACAAACTTGTACGCAAAAATTTGGCTTCATCCGGAGATCGAAAGCCTTCCCGGGACGAACCGAAAGTTTTCATACACGTATAAGCATTTTAGAGCAGTTTAGTGACTAAACAGAGTTTTAAAACAGTGCTAACATATCACAAATAGCATAAATAGATGTAAGAAATATGGCTAATAGAAATACATCATCATATATAAAAAGTTAATACATAAACGGGCTTCATAGAGCCATAACTAAGACAAAATAATACAAGATATGTCCGTGCTATGTGATAAGAGCTGGAAAACCATTAAGTACATAATAAAGACATAGACTCAAGGTGCGGGAGAGTCCGAGCCATCACGAAGAATTTTCCTAATCTCAGCTAGGGAACCCTTGATGTGCTCTAGATATAACTCGAAGTCGTCCCGTAGGTGGTCGATGAAGGAGCTCAATCTCTGGTAATCAGACTGTATGGACTGGAAATCGGACTCCATCGTCATCTGAAGGCTCGTGATAGCTCGTAGGATGTCATCATATCCAGCCTGACCAGTACTCGAGGCACCAATGGGAGGTGCTCGGGTATCTGTCTCCATCTCAGCAGCTGTATCAGCAGCAGCATCCTCATCACTGTCGCTCGCATCCTCTCGGATCCTCAGGCGCTTTTCGGCCTTCGGATAGAGGAACCCATCACGAACAGTACATCCCATCTTCTTTAGTGATGAGATATTGATGATGTCCGTCAATCCGATATCCTGAGCCTCCGAGGCAGGCAAAGGTACCCGGAAGTGCTGGAGGATGAGCGTAATGAGCATCCCATAAGGAAGACACCCAGAGTCGTTTGCTTCGCCGTTTATCATGTTAGCGAGCAGTAGAGGATATATATTGAAGTGGTGCCCAGATTTAAGGCACCAAATCAATACCGTATCTATTTTAGATAGATACCCTCGACTCTTGAGTCTCGGGTGGATGGTCCAACTGACAATCAGCTGAAACATCTTTGAGTCGAGGGGCATGTCACTATATGTGTGAAATGTAGTGGGTCTGTACACATAGTTAGGGTCTCCCCTGACTATCTGACAGGCCTCATCGACCTCAAAGTTGTCTGGCCATCCATCCAGACTCCATTGAATCCCCCTTACTGGGATTCTCAGAAGGCTCATCAAGAGGTCAGTGTTGACCTCAAACTCCACACCGCTGACTCTGGTTCTGAATCTTAGAGCCAGAGGACTGGGTTTCACCAAGTTCGCGTAGAACTGGTGAATCAATCGCGGGTAATATTTCTCATGAATTCTGACCAGTGGGGTCAGATTTATTGCCTCAAAGGCTGGTACAATATCGAAATTTCCATGGCGAATAGAGTCGAAATCAACGACTCTACTCGTCATGATTTTCTTGTGACGGATTATCGAGTTATACCTTGTATGTGCCGCCGGACTGTAAAACAGAGTCTCTTTCAACTCTGTTATGGGCTCCTTGCTAGATGAATCCGCTGCTCCCTTTCCTTTCGACTCCGATGCCGAAGGTTTTGAAGACCTTGGCTTTTTAGGCGCATTAGGTCCACTTGTTGTGAGTTTTATACGGATCTTATCGCTCATTTTGAAGAAAAAAGAGTTTTTGGGGAAAAAGGATTTTGGTGAAAAGAAGAGATTTTAACCGTAGAAAGACAAAAATCTCTTTGTGGATGAGTAGATCGGTGTGTTTAAATGAAGTTTGGATAGTTTTTGGATCAAAATGGTGAATTTTTCTAGAGAGAGAAAATTTAGGAGCTCGAAAATGGCGTAAAATTTCAGAAAAATGAACAGTCCTTTTTATAATATCGCGATACCAGTCGACTGGATCGAGTTACCAGTCGACTGGGTCCCTTTGAAAAGATGAACAGTTTGCATACCAGTCGACTGGGTAAACGTACCAGTCGACTAGATAAACTGGCAGTCAGTTACCAGTCGACTGGGCTACCTTTACCAGTCGATTGGAGGACAAGAGTTTTTCAAAAATTGGTTTTAAACAGGGATTCGACCTAATAGACGACTGGAGAAGACTTACCAGTCGTCTAGAATATTTGGCAGAGAGTTACTTGTCGACTGAGTCAAAATTACCAGTCGACTGAAAGATCTGGCAGTGACTTACCAGTCGACTGGAGAACATTTACCAGTCGACTAGACCCTTAGTAAAATTTTCAGTCTTGAATTTTTAGCACGAATTTGTTTATCTATGACATTTTTGAGTGAGGGAAATAATTAAACAAGGATTGATACTCTTTCACTCAATGTCAAACATGTAAATGATGAAATGAGATGCAATCAAACATTCAGTTTATCTAAATCAAGCAATCCCATCAACATTCTAATATTACAAAAACTAGCTTCACTTAGGGGTTTTGTAAGAATATCAGCTATTTGATCTTCTGAAGGTATGAATTCTAATCTTATATCACCTTTTTGAGCATGGTCTCTTAGGAAATGATGTCTAATCTCTATATGCTTGGTTCTAGAGTGCTGAATAGGATTTTTGGTTAGGTTGATAGCACTAGTATTATCACAAAATATAGGAATATTTTTTAGGTTCATGCCATAGTCTTCTAGTTGTTGTTTCATCCATAATACTTGGGCACAACAACTTCCAGCTGCTACATATTCCGCCTCAGTGGTTGACAGTGAAACGGAATTCTGTTTCTTGGAAAACCAAGAAGTTAACATAGCACCTAAGAATTGGCATGTTCCACTTGTGCTTTTTCTATCTAACCTACATCCAGCAAAATCAGCACCTGAATAACCTACTAGCTCAAAAGATGATTCTCTAGAGTACCATAATCCTATGGTCTGGGTTCCTTGCAGATATCTAAGGATTCTTTTTACTGCAACTACATGTGATTCCTTAGGATTAGACTGAAATCTAGCACACATGCATACACTAAACATAATATCAGGTATACTTGCAGTTAAATAAAGTAAAGCACCTATCATGCTTCTATAATATTTAGAATCTACAGTTTTACCTCCTTCATCAAGATCAAGTTTAGTAGTTATGCTCATAGGCGTTCCAAGTGGCCTTGAGCTTTCCATCCCGAACCTCTTTAGTAGGTCCTTGATGTACTTCTGTTGATTGATGAAGATGCCTCCTTTTAGTTGCTTGATTTGAAGTCCAAGGAAGTAGGTAAGTTCTCCCATCATGCTCATTTCAAATTCACCTTGCATGCACTTTACAAACTCTTGACACATAGATTCATTAGTAGCACCAAATATAATATCATCAACATATATTTGAACAATTTAAGTGTCATTTTTGTAAGTTTTTGTGAAGAGAGTTGTGTCTATTCTACCTCTTACAAAATCATTGTCAATCAAAAATTTACTTAGTTTTTAATACCATGCTCTTGGAGCTTGCTTCAACCCATATAGAGCTTTAGAAAGCTTGTAGACATGATTTGGAAGACCAGGATTTTCAAATCCAAGAGGTTGCTCAACATAAACCTCTTCTTCTATAAAGCCATTTAAAAAGGCACTTTTCACATCCATTTGAAATAGCTTGAATTTATTAAAGCATGCAAAAGCTAATAACATTCGAATGACTTCTAATCTAGCTACGAAAGCATAGGTTTCATCAAAATCTATTCATTCTTCTTGGTTATATCCCTTAGCAACTAATCTAGCCTTATTTCTAGTTACTATACCATTTTCATCCATTTTATTTCTATATACCCATTTAGTTCCAATTATTAAATGATCTTTTGGTCTTGGAACTAGTTTCCAAACATTGTTTCTCTCAAATTGATTTATCTCTTCCTGCATTGCAATTATCCAATCATTATCTTTTTCAACTTCTATAAATGTCTTAGGTTCTACTTGAAACAAATAAGCTACAAAATTGCAAATATTTCTAATGGAAGAGCGAGTTCTTGTCCCTTGTGAAGGATCACCAATCACTTGATCAATTGGATGATAATTTACATACCTCCAATCTTTGGGTAGACTTTCCTCTTGTTGGCTTGAGGATGGTTGGTCCAAATTGGGAGCTTTCATCTCTTCATTTGCTTGAGGTGAAGTCTCTTTTGGGTCAACAATGGGAGTAGGAGTTTTCATTCTTGGAATAAAATCTGCATCATCTTTAAAGGAAACTTCTCTACTACTCATTGGATTAGATTCATCAATAGTTACATGCACAGATTTTTCTACCACTAGAGTTCTCTTATTGAAAACTCTATAAGCCTTACTAGTAGTTGAATATCCTAAAAATATTCCTTTATCGGTCTTGGAATCAAATTTACCCAAGTTAGTTTTATTGTTATTTAAGATGAAGCATTTACTACCAAAAGCACGAAGATAGGAAATATTGGGCTTTCTCCCTTTAAATAGTTCATATGGAGTTTTATCAAGCAGAGGCCTTATCAAAATTCTATTTAATATATAGTAAGAAGTATTCACTGCTTCAGCCCAAAAGTATTTTGGTAAACTATTTTCACAAAACATAGTTCTTGAAAATTCTTTTAGAACTCTATTTTTCCTCTCAACAACTCCATTTTTTTGAGGAGTTCTAGGTGCTGAAAAGTTGTGATTTATTCCATTTTCATCACAAAATTTTGAAAAGCTTTGATTTTCAAATTCTTTGTCATGATCACTTCTTATGCTTGAAATACAAATTCCTTTTTCATTTTGTACCTTTTTGCAAAACTTTTCAAATCCTTTGAAAGCTTCATCCTTGTAAGCAATAAAAATAACAAAGGTATATCTTGAATAGTCATCAACAATAACAAGAGCATATTGATGGCCACCTAGACTAATGGTACTAATTGGACCAAATAAGTCCATATGCAAAAGTTCCAAAGGTCTAGTAGTTGAGACTACATTTTTTGCTTTAAAAGAAATCTTAGTTTGTTTTCCCATTTGACAAGCATTGCAAACTTTGTCTTTTTCAAAATTGATTTTAGGAAGTCCAATAACTAAATCTTTTCTTGAAACAATTTTTAGCAAGTTCATGTTTACATAACCAAGCCTTCTATGCCATAGCCATGGATTTTCACTAAAAGCAGGAAAACATTTTTCATTATCAGAATGCAAGGATTTCAAATCAACTATGTAGACATTTTCATGTCTATGGCCAATGAATTTGATCTTGTTGCTCTTGATGTCTTTAACTAGACAATGAGAGGTCTCAAATGTGACTTTGTATCCTTTGTCACATAACTGACTAATGCTAAGTAAATTTGGCTTAAGGCCTTGTACTAGCAATACATTATCTAAGGTTGAGAAATCATTACCGACTTTTCCATGCTCGATGATCTTTATTTTAGTATTGTCTCCAATGGTCACAAGTCCACCATCTCTTAGAGTTAGCTCATTGAATACACTTTTATCACCGGTCATGTGCTTCGAGCATCCGCTATCAAGGTACCAACAGTTACCTTTCTCCTTGGTGTGGAGGCAAATCTACATCACACAAGGATATACGATAGCACTTTTAGGTACCCAAAATTTCTTGGGTCCTTTGGGGTTAGTCCTTGAAAATACGGTTCCTTTTGGGACCCATATTTTCTTAACATGTGGTGCTCTATGAACAAGTTGATGACGCACAATCCTAGCATGATAGTCATAGAAATTTCTAGGATATCTTACATGTGCATTCCTATAATCCTTAGGATAATAGTTCATAGGATACATGTTTCTATGGTAAGGAGTATAAAAATGCATGTCATTTCCAGAAAATGAATGATGATGCATTCTAGGATACATACTAGCATTATTTTGTGTATGCATATTATTTCTAGGATAACCATGATGGTAATTCCTAAGATGAGCATGAGCAGAATGCATTCTTTGATTATACACATTGTTCCTAGAATGAGCATGATAATTATTTCTAGGATGTGTATAAGCATTTCTAGAATGAGCATATATATAAGCATGATTTCTAGGATGCTTCAATTTAGTATGAACATTTAAATTTCTAGACTTCCTAGCATTCATCGAGGGAGTGCTCTTAACCTTGCTAGGAGCTTTTGAAGTAGAGGCTCCATCTACACAAGAGGCTTTCATGAATAAGTTCTCTTTTTATTTTTGCTTTCCCAATGGAGAATATCCTAAACCAGATTTTCCTCCACTTGATCTTTGGGAAGAAAGCACTTCATCAAGTTTATCTTTACCAAACATAAGTCTTGATATAGTGCTATTTAATTCAGAAATTGTATTTTTCAAATTCTCATTTTCATCTTTGATAAAATCTTGAGAAGAATCATATAATAAAGATGATAGTTTTTCTTTTTCTTTTCTTAGATTTATCATCTCTTTAGAGAGAGATGATACCTCTTTCTTAAGAACAAAATTTCTAGAATCAAATTTCTTCAATTCTTCATGCATTTCATTTATTACTTCTAGCAGTTCTTCACTACTAGTAACAATATTATTCTTAGTAGAAGGAGAAGATGTTACCTCACTTTCATCGTCGATTGCCATCAAACAAAGGTTGGTAATTTCATCGTATCCGATTTCTTTGTCTGATGACTCATCTTCTTCGTCATCGCTCCAGGTAGTTGCTACCATGGCTTTCTTTTTGAAGCCCTTGTATGGTTTGTTTGAAACTGGACAATCAACTCTAATGTGACCGGGCTTCTTGCAGCCATAGCACATAAGCGGTTCCCTTTTCGGAGTGGGATCCTTTGTGTAAGGTTTCTTGCTTTTCTTCAAGAACCTATGGAATCGTCTGGTGATTAAGGCCATTTCACCATCCTCTTCACTGCTCTCTGCTTCTTGTTCTAATTCCTTTTTTTTTGTTGCTCGTAGAAGCTTTGAGAGCGATTTGCTTTTTCTTCTTCTCATCATCATTGACGATGGGAGTCATTTCTTCCATCTCGTATGTCAATAATGACCCAAGCAGTGTCTCAACATCAAGCTTGTCAAGATTTTTGGCCTCCTGTATGGCTGTCCTCTTTGGTCTCCATTATGGTGGCAGAGATCTCAAGATTTTTCTTGTTAGTTCAACCTCCTCAATATTCTTACCAAGCAGTTTTAAACCATTTATAATAGTGGTGAACCGTGAGTACATTTCAAAAATGGTTTCGTTAGGAGACATTTTAAATGATTCATACTCAGAAATTAGTATGTAAATTTTAGACTTTTTTACTTCACTAGTTCCTTCATATGTGACTTGTAATTTGTCCCATATCTCTTTAGCAGAAACGCATGCAGATATTTTATTATATTCAGAAATATCTAATGCACAAAGTAACATGCTTGTTGCTCTGCAATTGAGAGACATTGTTTTACAATCCTCGTCAGTGAACTCAGTTTTGAGTTTAGGCATTGTATGAAGAGTCTCTCCAATAACTATTTCTTTTGAAGGAATTCTAGGTTCTTCTTCTATGATTCTCCATAGATTGTAATATTGTCATTCGACAAAGATTTTCATTCTATTTTTCCAATAGTTATAATTTGAGCCATTGAACAAAAGTGGTCTAGTATAAGAGTGTCCCTCAGCGTAGCTATTTGCTGCCATTGGATCAACTCAAGGATTTTAAGCCTAAATAAGAGAATGAAGCTCTGATACCAATTGTAGATCGAGGTTTCAACCCAAGAGGGGGGGTGAATTGGGTTTTTAAAAACTTTTTGCAGAATTAATACAAGTTTATAAAAACGAATTAGCAGCAAACAAATAATACAAGTAATGTGCTGTAAATAAAGAGTTTAAGGAAAGAGGATGCAAACACAATTTATAGGGGTTCGGCAATATTGGATTTGTTCCGACCCTACGTCCACTCTCTTCAAGGAACTCCTTGAAGTAATCCACTAAGAAATCTTAGTCGCACAACTTAGCCGGGTGTTGCACAAACCGTACACAAGCAACTTACAAGTGTTGCTTAAACCGAACAATCCTCTTCCTTTTGGAAGTTTCCCCTTCCTCTCAAAAGTAATCCCTTTACAAAAGATGTTGTAAAGTAAAAGGTAGAGAGACAGCAAATGAAAGCTTATTACAACAGAAATGTCTATCTTTCAAAGTAAAGCTTGAAGAATGGCTCAATAAGAATATTTCAAAGCTTTTTGTGTTTCAAGAGTATAAAAACTTGATTGTATGAGATCAACTCTTTTTGAATGTATGCAGCTTGTTGTTGAATGCTTAAATGAATGGGTTTATATAGCAATCAATTAATATGGCTATTAGGACTTTAATTTGAAAAAGATTTGCTTTAAAACGTTCAGATTTGGAGTCCAACGATCATATTTTTGAACTACCAGTCGACTGGGTCGTGATACTAGTCGACTGGGTTCACTTGAAAAAAATCATGTTTTCAGACCTTCTGGGTATCCAGTCGACTGGTATGTTTCATCCAATCGACTGGGGACTTTCTGTCCATTTTACCAGTTGACTAGGTTGATTCATCCAGTCGACTGGGGACTTACTGTCCATGTACCAGTCGACTAGGGACCTTTTGTCCCATATACTAGTTGACTGGTATATGTACCCAGTCGACTGGGTTGTCTTCCAACCCAGTTTTTCTTTTGTTTTTCATTAAAAACATTTGTTTTAAAATCAACGGTTTTAGAAAACCTTTTGTGTTCGAGCCATTGAACAAGCTAATGCAATGCATAAGTGAGACTTACATTGGTTCTAAACCTTAAGACCTATACTAGATCTTCAGTCTTCACTTGATACTTGATTTGGTTCGAGTTCTTGCACTTTGTTCCTTGGTTGAATGCGTTTGATCCTTAATACAACTTAGCTTAAACTTGTTAGAAAAATAACAGTTGTGTTTTGCCATCATTAAAATACGGGCGAGGGTCAACAATAGAGCAGTTAGCTATCAATAAAAAATTCTTGCCACAAAACGTGTATCCCAAATTAATGGTATAAACATTGAAGGAGGCCAATAACAAACCAAGAAATCAAATTGAATGTCAAAGCCCCAATTTCGACCAACATCGTTAGTAGTAAAATTAATCCCCCTTATGAAGACATGCTATATGCTTCAGAAAAAGTTAGCTTTAGTTGAAGCCATTTTACGCAAACTCAAGTGTTACAAGTTCGAGATAAGCTAATAGTGCAACAATCAATCAATGTGGTTGAAGCATTCAAATTTATGGAGAAAGAAAACATTCTGCTAGAAGGGTTAAGAATGATAGAACATTCTTCACCACCAACAAAAATAGAAGAGTTAATGGTCGAAGCCCAAGATCCCTTTAAGGAGATTAACCTTGGAGGTCATGGTTAGAAACCAATCGGTTTATATCAAGTTAAGTTGCAAATTGGTAGAACAGTGGCTGTGGACTACCAATTAAGCAAGGCTTCAAACCATTTAAATAACAAGGTTGTAGAATATGAAAAGAACTAAAAATATTCGACTATCACAGGTGGCTGAATGCATCAAATATGCAAGATCAATCATTGGTTGAACATTTTATTGGTTGTATATTTCATTACTTTCACGTTTCATTATGTTATTAATATGAAATATATCCATTTGTATAACCAACTCCATTAAAGGATTAAAATTTCATGGCCAAGGTGTGGCCTAAAAATCATATAATTGAAACTCACGTCCCTTTAATTTCTTCACATCATTGAAAAGACGTGATAATAGAGCATCGTTTGCACCTAAAATTTCCACCAAGACTCCAAGAGATATGGTCAAAGTAAGTTAAAAGAGTTTGCATCAATGTATCATGGAGTATAAAAGGACTTAGCACCTTACATGTGACAAGCCATGATTGGCAGATTGAAAAAAAAGTGGCAATGTGATAGTACATAAGTGACTGGTTACCATGTAGTTAGTTAGAGGAAATAAGTGAGGGAATTGTTAAGCTATATTTCATTTTTCTATTAGTTAAAAAGAAATTCAAATTAAATAAGTACTTAGGTGGAAATTAATTGGCTAAAAAGATAAGTGTCAGATAGAGCATTCAAGGAAGCTAGCAAATGTTGAGGAAATCCAGCATGCATGGGCTAGGTGGAAAAATCTAATTGGCTAAAGGCCTTAATAAGAGAGAAAATGGTTTGGTAGACAGAAGAGGACCTTCTAACTGTTATTTGAAGAGAACATTCTTAATAAATTTAAGAATCATGGGACACTTGGATGATCATCCTTGGTCAAAAAAGATTTGGCCGATCATCAAGGAAAACATGCAACAAAATATAGAACATGAAGGAAATGCAACTTGGAGTCCAAGTAAAGTCATCTTATAAGTAAGAGACTTTGAATTCAATAGAGCATAACTCTTTTAAAGGAAAAGCGAAAATTCTATCAGAAATTAGTTTAGTTTGGTAGTTTACATAGTTTTTAGTGTTCTACTCAGCTTTTTGGTGATTTGTCAACGTATATTTAAGAGGTAGGAATTCTATAATCGTATAGTGAGTAGTTTAAGTAGATCATTTAGAAATCAGTTATCTTCTCCATCAATTGAGTAATCATGTTTCCATTAGTGTATGTTTTGAAGGAAGTTTATGTAAGTATGATGATAGAGATTGTATTCAACATCAGTCGTATCAATATGAATTGGTTTACATATGTTTGTTCCATTTATTTTATATTTGCTTATTAGTCACCATTTAACCTTTTTTTTTAAAGATAATTACTTTGTTTCATCTTACATAATTTGATAAAAGGGACCTAAAATAACATCGCTTGATCTTTTTGCTGAAATTATAATTTTCAGTCATATTAATGAGCATGTTTAAGGCTTTAGCATGCTCGCACTCCTTTCTTGCCAAGATTAGCTTTTCTAAGCAAAGGAAGTTCTAATTGTTTAAGAAATAATTGAGTAACCAATTATCTTAAAAGTTTAAGTTGATGAGAAATGACTCAATATGGGTTTAATAGCTTGGTTTTGCTTTATTATATGTCTTCATGTGCGTGGAAGAGCAAACATAATTCTTCATGAGTTGATTAAGATGGTTGGCTATTTTGATTTGCCTATGTACTAGATGTAGAAGGTTCCAGATATGCTGTGGCCTCTTCTCATTCATGATGTTAACTATATTTCCAAGTTTTGCTTTTAATGAAGTGGCTATTATACACAAAAAAAAAAAATGTTCCCTTACATGCAAACCTACTGAAGAGTTAACGAACTTTTCACGTGCCCCCAATTGTAATAAAGTGGTGTAAGCCAAAGAAATATCAATAGTTTTTGCATAGATACCCAAAAAAGCAATAGTTGAAAAATCAATAAGAAGGGTCAAGTGGTCAGACCATATGAATAATTAAAAACTAAAAAGAATACCTATAATGACAAAAGAAGATAAGTTACAAAATCTAATTATTTTGACGATTTAAAAATTTTTATTATGAAAATTTTAAAAAATTTAAAATTGCTTATTGGCTTGATAAAAATATAACTAGAAATACTTTAAGTACATAAATCTAATATATATAGTCCTTTTTATTGTGGTTGCGCTATGTGTAAAGAACATTATATTATTCCTTGATGGCTTTAATTCTTATGGGAGGATGATGTTAGCAACTGACCCATCTTACGCACAAGTTTGTTTTCAAATTAGTTTTTATATAACTTTTTTTTTCCAATTGTTATCACGATTTTTTCCTTAAATGCATACATTTCTTCACCTTCAAATCTTATTTAATTATTTTAAAAAATCTATTTCCAATTTATACAACAAAAATATTATACCTGTACTTAAAAAATAATTAATATTCTTAACAAAACCGTGCATAGCACGAGTATTTACCTAGTTATATTTCTAAATTATGGTCCTTACAATCTTCTTTCAATTTTTTTTTTATATTATGTAAATTAATGAATATGAATAAGGTAATGCTAACTTGCCACACTTCAAGCATAAGTTAGCATTGTGTCTTAATTTACTTGGACCTAAATTACCCTTGCCACATCACTAAAATAGGGATACTTCCAAGGAGTTTAATTACAATTCAATAACTTCATATACTAAAAGGCTTTTTGAAAACGTGAAAGTGTTTGTAGTCTCGTTTCGAACCATTGTTGTTGCTTGGCCCATCTTTTTTTAGTCTTGTTAAATAAGCGTGGTCTATTAATGGTAATATTGACGTGTCTATCTCAAAATTTACTCGTATTGTTTCCTCATAAAACAAGTAAGTTTTTAGTAATGTTGTAGAAGAAAGCGCATGTTATTAGCTCGTATTGCGAGTGTTTAATCTACCTTATCCTTTCATTCTACTGAGGCTTTCCTTCATCTGGAGTGGTCTCTCTCTTATGAGTTTAATGAAATTTTATAACAAGAAAATGAACTTTGGATTATTAAATCTCGTATCCAGTGGCTCCAGGTTGGAGATAACAATTCTAAGTTTTTTCATAATTCTACACTTTCCCATAGGATAAAAGATAGTGTTGGTAAATTTTTTTGAGGACATTGATAATATTAGAACTCTTAATCACTTTTATTCATTTTTTACTACTAGCCTTTGTGAGTCTTTGTTTGTGCTAAAAGACAGAATTACTAGCCGCTTTAGGTTGACTAATTCAGTTGTTGATGACCTTGTGCTTTAATTCACCTGAGATGAAATTAAAAGATCCTTTTGGATTTTTAAACCTAGGAAGGCTTGACACTTAGATGGTTTGAGACCCCTATTTTCTCAGAAATGTTGGGATATACTCAGTGATCGAGTATTTTTATTGCTTTTCTTTCCATCTTTGAGAATAGTAGAGTTACTGAAATATGGAATAGGATCCTTTGTAGTTTGATTCTGAAAGTGAGTCATCCGAAGAGCATCAACCAGTATAAGCCTATCAACTTGTGTAATACCTTATATAAAGGTATTACTAAGATCTTTATGGCTAGAATTAGGCCTCTCCTAAAGGACTTGATAAACTTTTATCAAGAAAGCTTTATTATTGGTAGTAAAAGTTCAAATAATATTATGGTGGCTCAAAAGGTTATTCACTCCTTAGGTAAACAAATGGGGAAGGCTGGCTATATGATGATAAAGTTGGACCTGGATAAGGTGTATGATCGCTTTGAATGGTGTTTTGTCAGGGACACTCTTGTCACTTTCAGTTTTGCCAAAAGTCGGGTGGATTTAATTCTTAGTTGTATCTCTATTATTGATAGTCTTTTAAACCTTTTATGGGTATTAGGCAAGGCACCCCATTTCCCATTATCCCTTCATCCTTTTCTGGAGATGCTTTCTTAGAGTATTTTGCGTGAATGTGATAACAAAAGTTTGTTTCTTTTTAAATTCTTTGCTAATGGTTTTTCTCTCTCCCATTTATTATTTGTGGATGATATCTTGCTTTTTGCTAGGGATGGTGCTAAGAATTATCAAACTATTGCCAAAGTTCTTGACCAGTTTTGTGCTAGTTTGGGTAAGGTTGTAAGTAAACAAAAGTTTAAGATTCTTTTCTCTAAGAACATGTCTGTTGATGTTCGAGATAATCTAAGTGGTATTTTGAATAATAGCCACTCATTTGGTTTTTCAAAAGGATTCTAGAAGTAATTTCAATTTCATCATTGATAAAGTGAAGGAGAAACTCGCTAGTTGGAACCACCCTCATTCAATCCACCATGGCTACTATGCTCTCTTACTATATGCAATGCTCTATGCTTTTATAGACACCCAATTTCATTCCAAATATTATAACAAACCACGTGTGGGGTCCAACGATGAAATTTTGGTATTGAGAAATTAAAAAAGGGTGAATATATGATGAAAAATTAATTTTGGACAAAATAAATCAAAAAAATTTGAACCAAATCAAACCAGAGAAAAAAAAAATCAAAACAAGGTAGAAAAATTAAAAAAAAAGGATCACAGGGTCAAGACCTAGCCAATCGGTTGAGCCACTGGGTTAGTCGGTCGGGTCTTAGACCTGACCAACTTTGCCGCTGCAAATTTTTATTTTTGCCTCCAAACCTTTTAGAACTCGATTTTTTACTTCCAAAACCTTAACAAATAATGTGAAATCCTAGTTTTCCTACCTCCCCAAGAAGTCACGACAATCGTTGGATTAGATATGAATCATCTCAGTCGTCTTTCAGTCAAAAACCTTAGCTCCTAGTTTTCTTATATAAACCATATTTTATAAACACCAAAGGGACATACAAAAATAGATAGAAACAAGTTGTAGCCACCAAAATTCATATCAATGTCTCTAGAAAATCCCTTCCATATTTTTTTATTCCCCAAACCCTAAATTCCATAAAACCTAGCCACCAAAATATCCTTACATCCACGTAAAAATCCTACACTCTCCAAAACAAAATTTTGTGACCAAATTCAAGTACCAAATCAAGTTTTCTCATGTGTGTTCATCCATCATGTACAACAGACAAAGATCTGAAGGCATCCACACCACCACGTGGAATATCTTTCAAGATTGGATTAATTCGTTGTAACTATTCCCTTCGCACCAATTCGAAGAGATCACATTGGTAAGATGTTAGTAAATAAAGTTTATTCCTTTTAATATTTCAATCATGATTTATTATTTTGAACCACCATAGATTAAAATTTCTTAACATATCTTCTATGATTTTTAATTTGTTGTTTGCACATTAGCATGTCATAAATATTTATCAAGCATGTTCTAGGATTGCATTAAAATTAATATGTCACCTACGTTATTGTTTTTTATCTCTTCAAATTAATTAATTAAAATTATGTGTTATGTATAAATAATATTTCAAGGCTATTTGCATATCAGTATATAATTTAGATTAGGATTTTGTATGATTTTTCGTTGATAAAAGTGCATTCGAAATCAACTGAAAATGAGAGTTTTGCTAAAAACTTGAAACTACCTGAACTAGTGTCAGGAGGACCAGTTGGTTCTTCACTGGGGTCGATCGACCTTATCCCTTAATCGTCTGGATCTTGTTTAGACCTGGTCGGCTCACCTACTATCAATTTTTCCAATTCGTGTTTCTATGTTTTTTGTTTAATTAAAATTAGTTGTTCCCTGTTCCACTAACACGTTTCCTCTATTTTTAGATGAGTTTTTGTTTTAATTGTTTCTTTCTATTTAATTCTATTTTAATTTAAAAAGATATGCATAATTATTATTTTTTGCTATAATTAATGTTTTGCCAATTCATGTGATATAATTGTTATTGTATGTTAGTATGTAGTAATAATGTCTATTTTAATTGTTAAACTTTTTGCCAAGAAAAAAAGCGCTAAGATTCGATTTAGGCCAGAGAGGAAGCTTTAATTCATTCTTCTCTCGTACCCCAATATCTTGCAGACCAATGATAAGAGATTTTTTCCTCTTTTAAGGTCAAATGGTGACTCCAATTTACCTATTATCTCCGCTTTGTGATTAGGTGACACATCCCTTGATAAGGCCTAACACAAATAGTGAAGTAGTTTCTAATCTAACACTTAAAAGCGCACTCTATGAGAGCCCATTTAATATTGATAAAAAAATTATGTTAGACCTAGTAGGTTCTAATCCTTCCATATACCAACCTACCGATGTGCAAATTTTAAATGCTCGCAAGTGCACGACTCACAAATAGTATTGTGATGAGTTTACTCTCGAGGTCTATCTCTCAAGGAATTGCAGTGCTTTAAATCTTAAATTAATTTCTTAAAATTACTAAAACAAACTTTGAAATTAAATCCTAAACACTCTAATTAAAAGATTGGTGAAGAGAAAATTGAAATAAAAACAATTAAGTAAATTAAACAAAATGAATTATGAAGAGATGAGTGTAATCAATGAGAACAATTGGGAGTTTAGCTTGCTATCCAATCATGAATTGGAACATTTAGTGAATATAAAGAATTAATCAACATATAAGATTATTGGTATTTCTGCTAAGACTAGAGAATGCCATTGATCGTGTTTATTCTTAATTTATAACTAATTAATTAAATCCCATGAATCATGTTCATCAATTAATTAGTTAAATTAAGTATAAGGAAAACACAACCGCCTAAATCACAATTTGATTTGAATCCTGATTTAAATTCCTATTTAAGAGAACTTAATTAAGTCTAGGTGATTTGTCCTCAACCTAATCTCAAATATTAACCTTGACTATCAATAATAGATGGCTAATCCACAAGCAATAATAAAAGGTGTGAAGGATATTGAACAAGAAATAATCTGAAAATTTTTATAAAACTAAATCCACCAAAATATCCAAAATAATCAAGGCAGCTAAGCCAAACGCCCAACAATGCGTTTAGCTGCTTATGTTTAAATCCCAATCACAAAATTCAAATACTAGGGTTACAAGCATATTGAAGAAAAAAAGAAGAAAATATAGAATTTTTTTCTCGAATTACAAGATGAATCCTCAAAGTCTTGAAGCGATTGATAGTCGTCTTCAATCTCTTGATAAGCCGTCTTGATGAAAGAAACCGTCTCCTCCTTCAATATCCCAAAACTTATCTTGATAATAACTCTCCAAGAACTGCTATCGTCTCCCTTTTATTTGAGTCTAAAATTCTTATATATACCTGTATGGAGACGGCTTTGTAGACAGAAAAATTGCCCTAGCGTTTCTGTTCAGGCCATGTGCTTCTGCTGCTGTCCAGGCCCGGTTCTGCTAAACCTGCCATAACTTTCTCTAGAAAAATCATATTTATGAGCCGTAAAATTCTCCAAAAAATAGACATCTGGATCTTTCCAAGCATATATAGATCATCTCCTGGTTCTTCCTGAATCAATACAGTTTAATCCACAAAAATCACTTCTAGCACGCTGAAATCACGCACAACCTGACCTTTGTCTACTAAAACTGCCATAACTTTCTTTAGAAAAATCATATTTACGATCTGTAAAATACTCATGAAAATAGACATTCGGATCTTTCCAATAATATATGGCTCATCTCTTGGTTATTCCTAAATCAATACAGTTTAATCCGCAAAAATGACTGATCTGTACGAAAAATTCTGGCAATTTAGTGAAACTCCTTTCCAAGTGCTTGTGAACCTGTAAAACAACAAAAAACAACTCAAAGTAACAAATTCCTAAGCTAAACATACAAATAAATACTTGAAAAAACATACAAAATACTAGGACAAATATTTGTTCATCAAATACTCCCAAACCTAGATTTTGCTAGTCCTCAAGCGAAACTAAAAGAAAACATAAACAAAACAAATCTAAAAACTTAAATCAACAAAACCCTCATGCCTTACTTCTTATTATGACTCATATCTAGGTATCTTATGCACAATTATGTTCACAATCTCAATACTTCACAATTCATTGCTCAAATCAAATACACATCACACATCCATATTCCAATGCTTAAAACACCTCACATCAATTAACCCCAAACCTAATGTCAAGAATCCGAATTTGCTTCGACTCTAGGCCTCACAGGATTCACTCATTAAGCACACTGAACCTAGGTTTCAAACACTCATCAAGCATATGCAAATAAAAGTTATGTAAACAAGAAATTTCAAATATAAATTCATATATGAATATGGATATCATCAAAGAACTCTCATATGTTCTCAAAATAGATCTCATGAAAGGAATCAAATGTTAGAATTGTAAAGCTATCACATCGTCTATATCATATCCTAGTCAAACATCTCAAGCAAAACATATTAAGTATGAAACTATGCATAGATGGGCATGGTTGGTCGAACCTGATTTACACCAAAGCTCTTTCTTTTCAACTCTTTATAAGAGTGACTTCAATACTCTTGAAGTATCTCATGACCTCTTTCTTGTCTAACCAAATCCCTTTTTGACATGTTTCTCATATATATATATATATATATATATATATTCTATTTTTTTTAATAAGAATTTGGACCTTTCTTCAAAGACAGTGGCAATTAGGGTGTATAACGATAGACACATACTCAAACTTCTTACTCAAGTCATTCAACTAAAATAATGAGAAGACATAACATGATACTTCAAGTGAGTTATATAATCCTAGCATTCAATGCAAAACCTATAGAGATCATCTAACAATTAATGTCATAACGAAGAGTGTTTAAGAGTACCAAGAAACCAACTCTCAGAATAAAACGCTTATGGCTCAAATAACTCACTACGTAGTCTCCACTATTTGATTCTCAATCATTAGATCTAGGTTCATCTCAGTATCAACATTAAGAGCACGGTCTATGGAATATGAATATGCATCAATCCTCACAACAACTTGTCAGTGTTAAAGAAACTAAACTCAACGTGCATAAAAGATTTGATTACTAACCATAAAACAAATTGTAGTAAAAAAATTTTGTCTCAGCAAGTTCTAATTATATCCCCAAACCTAAACTAAACATTATCCTCACTGTATGAAATCAAACATGCGTTTAGAAAAACATTTAGAAGGGAACAATAAAAATGAAAGAACAAAAAACATACTCTATCAAATGGGTACGTTGCCTCCCACCAAGCGCTTTCTTTAACGTCTTAGCAAGACGTTGGTTGAACTTATTCAGGATCATGCACTTCAATGCACTCAACAACCCCCTTCTCATGCACGATGCCCGTTGACCTTGAATGTCACTTGACTCCACGGGTTTAGCAACTTTATCGCTCCATGAGAAAAAACATTGACTATTGAAAACAATCTGCACCATCTTGAATTGAATTTTCTTGGAAATAATTTGAAACGAGTGTTAAACAAAAGAACTTTCATTCCAGGATAAAGAGACTTACGGATATGGCCTTGGTCATGGTAACGCTTAGTGCGTTCTTTGTAGATCTTTGCATTCTCATAGGCTTCATCATGAATCTCTTCTAATTCATTGAGTTGTAGTAACCGCTTCTCTCCTGCCATTGATATGTCCGTGTTCAATTCCTTGATTGCCTAATATGCCTAATGCTCAAGCTCAATTGGTAAGTGACATACCTTTCCAAAAACCAACCGATAGGGGCTCATCCCAATGGGTGTCTTGTACGTCGTGCGGTATGCCTACAATGCGTCATTAAGCTTGGTTGCCCAATCCTTCCGTGATGGTCGCACCATCTTTTCTAGAATGCCCTTGATTTATCGATTTCTTAACTCAACTTGACCCAAAGTTTATGGGTAATATGAAGTCCCCACCTTATGTGTGATGCTATACTTTTTCAACAACCAATCACAGAGTTTATTGCAAAAATGGGTTCCTCCATAACTGATTATGGCCCTCGTAAGTCTGCTAAGCTCCTTCACAACTCTCTCCTCTTGAGTTTGGGTCAAAGTAGATGAATAATCACATGATATGTGTCTCCCTCTCCTAGAAATATGTACTTAAGGTGCTTAGGTAACTCTTTAAGTTCAAGCTTAGGTGGAGAATATATTCTCTAGGTAGGGAACTTGGAAATTCTAAAGGTTTGCTAGACTCTTCTTGAGGTGACACTAGTATTACACTATCTAACATCTCATGATACCCTTTAGTCTCCTCTTCTAGTGTTTCCTCTATTCTCTCAGTTGTGAGAGAAACTTCAAGCTTATCCTCTATTTTTTTCTACAAATAAGTGTCATAAACAAGTGAGTCCACATAATCAATAAAAGAACACTCATCGTTAGTAGAAATAGAAGAAGACGTGGTTAGAAAATCAAACACTTTAAATTGTACAGTCTCTCCCAAGACTGTCATCGTTAACCTCCCATTATGGACATCAATAATAGTCTTGGTTGTGGCCATCAATGGTCTACTAAGAAGAATTGTGTGCTCCTTGTCCTTAGATGGGGTTCCTTCCATCTCCAATACCATGAAATTCACAGGCACAATCACTTTGTCTACCTGCACTAATATATCCTCAACTATTCCCTTAGGATATTTAACTGACATGTCAACGAGTTGAAGGGACATAGTTGTTGAATTAAGCTGCCCCAAACCTAGTTGCAAGTATATCGAATATGGCATGAGATTTATACTTGCTCTTAAGTCTATTATTGCTTTGGCGACTTTCTTATTTCCTATTGTGATGTTGATGATGAAACTTTCGGGATCTTTCAGCTTAGGTGGCAAGCTTTGTTGGAGCACTGCACTAGCAACTTTTGACACCATCACTTTCTCAGTCTTCTCATATTTCCACTTTTTGGTGTTAAGTTCCTTAAAGAATTTCACATATGATGGCATATTCCTGATAACATCTAAAAGAGTCAAATTAATATTCACTTTAGAAAGCAAGTAAAAAATATCAAAAAATTGCTTATCCTATTTAACATCCTTCAAACGGCTTGGATAAGGAATAGAAGGCCTGTAAGGCTCAGTCGCCTTGTGCAATGTCATGAAGGAAGATGGCTCATTCTCTTTGCTCTCCTCAGATGTTTGAGAAGATTGTGGATCTTCAGCTGGATTTCCCTTAGGAGTGTCATGCTCATTTTGCTTCTCAATTGATTTTCCTACATCACGTGGTAAGTCATAAGAAATTTTATCATCAAAATTGTTGTTAAGATTTTTACCACTTCGCAACACTATGATAGCCTTTGCTTGCTGAGGTTGGCTAGGCAACTACCCTTTTTGATGTACTTGCAATTGTTCCGCAAGTTGGCCAACTTATACTTCCACCCTCTTCATTGATGCCTCTAAGGAATCCAACCTTTGGCTATGTCTCTCATGGTTCTCTTTGCTAACTTGAATAAAAGCAGTCAAGTTCTCCTCCAAAGTTGGATTTCTAGGCTGATTGGGTGGTGCAACTTGGTTTTGATATTGAACTGGTCTTGAACCTTGAGCATATGTCGGAGTGTTGTTAGTCTTCCAGGAGAAATTGGGATGATTTCTCCACCCAGGGTTGTAGGTGTTAGAATATGGATCATTCCTTGGCCTAGGTTGGTAAGACTCCATTGCATTAACTTGTTCTTGTTCATTTCCTACATAAGATTCATAAGATAAAGAACAAGTGCCATGACCAAAAACCCCACAAACTCCACATACCTCATTGTTGGGCGTGTTTGTGATAGTGAGAAGTTTGACATATTTGGTCGACTCTGTAAGTTGCATTTCCATATCATTTTTGGAGCTCAATTCATTAACCCCAACTCTCCTTCCTCTTACACTTTTTTTTTGGGAATTAGCATCCAACATCTCATATAACTCGCATGTCTCCTCAGCAGTATTTTCTCCCATGGCTCTACCGGCAACGATATCAACCATATATTGACACTGTTGTGTCAATCCATCATAGAAGAATTGATTTTGTAGCTACAATGGGTAATGATGGTGGGGACACTAGACTAGAAGCATCTTGAACCTGTCCCATGCTTCATGGGAGGGTTCTCCCTCCATTTGTGAGAACCTAGCAACCTTAATTCTCAACTCAGTGGTCTTGTGATGGGAGTAGAATTTGTTCATGAACCGATTGTAGACCGCTTCCCATGTAGTCAAAGAACCAGGTGAAAGAGTCATCAACCACGCTTTTGCTCTATCTTTTAATGTGTAGGGAAGCATCTCATCCTAAGTTGATCCTCATTCAGCCCCTGTAGAGGAAAAGTCTGCACTATTGCATAGAAATCCCTTATGAAGGTTAATGGGTATTCATTTGGAATTCCGTAGAATGAAGGGAGCATGCTAAAGTGGATATTTTTTATCTCATATTCCATGCAGCTTCCCCCATTTGGATGCAAGATGTGGAAGTGCCGATGATCAGCCTTGCATACTCCTTCATTATAATTTGTCTTTCAGCTCCTTCCATTCTTTCAGGCTCCTCTTTTTCTATTCCCTCAACCTTTTCTTCTTCTTCCGTAGGCTGTAACGTCTCCCTTAGCCTATGGATGCTGTTTATTGCTGGCACTAGATTTGTCCCTTGGGATCTTCTACTGTGCATGTACCTAAAGAAAACAAAAGAAAAATTAAGCTATCAGGAATCAAGAGAGCGAACATCAAGAAATAAATTAATGCCAATTTAAATCAAGAAAATTAATAAGCAAATAAAGAAATTTGACGAAATAAAAGAAATAAAAATTATACCTAAAAGAAAGAAAAGAAAAGAAATAAAATAAAAATAAAAACAAAGAAAATAACTAAAGAATTAAACGCCAGTTCCCCGACAATGACGCCAAAAACTTGATGTGCAAATTTTAAATGCTCGCAAGTGCACGAATCACAAATAGTATTGTGATGAGTTTACTCTCGAGGTCGGTCTCTCATGGAATTGCAGTGGTTTAAATCCTAAATTAATTTCTTAAAATTACTAAAACAAACTTTGAAATTAAATCCTAAACACTCTAATTAAAAGATTGGTGAAGAGAAAATTGAAATAAAAACAATTAAGTAAATTAAACAAAATGAATTATGAAGAGATGAGTGTAATCAATGAGAACAATTAGGAGTTTAGCTTGCTATCCAATCATGAATTGGAACATTTGGTGAATATAAAGAATTAATCAACATCCAAGATTATTGGTATTTCTGCTAAGACTAGAGAATGCCATTGATCGTGTTTATTCTCAATTTATAACTAATTAATTAAATCCCATGGATCGTGTTCATCAATTAATTAGTTAAATTAAGTATAAGGAAAACGCAACCACCTAAATCACAATTTAATTTGAATCCTAATTTAAATTCCTATTGAAGAAAGCTTAATTAGGTCTAGATGATTTGTCCTCAACCTAATCTCGAATATTAACCTTGACTATCAATAATAGATGGCCAATCCACAAGCAGTAATCAAAGGTACGAAGGATATTGAATAAAAAATAATTTGGAAAATTTCATAAAACTAAATCCACCAAAATATCCAAAACAATCAAGGCAGCTAAGCCAAACGCCCAAAAATGCGTTCAGCCGCTCATGTTTAAATCCCAATCACAAAATTCAAATACTAGGGTTACAAGCATATTGAAGGATAAAAGGAGCAAAGATAGAACTTCTTCCTAAATTACAAGATGAATCCTCAAGGTCTTGAAGCGATTGATCATCGTCTGTAGACCCTTCTTTGTACTCTTACTTGACTTCATTTTCACTTTCTCTATTTGTAGCCTTCAGTTGTACCTTCTTGAAAAGGAACTCCAAAATTTGATTCTCTCTGATTTCAGAAAATCCTTTGAACTAATGATGGAGATCATCTTTAAATAAGAATTTGTCTGACGTCCAACTGGTGTCTCTGGATAGATCTAGACCGGGGCTCTTCGGGCTTCGGTCTTCAAAATTGTGTCCAAACTTGTCATTACGACCTGGCGTCTACCCAACTGCCTAGACCTGACATGAAGTCTTCTCAAGCTTTTATTTAGAAAATAAAACATTTATGCAGTCTTCTAGCCAAATCTCTATGTCAGCCGCCTACCCAGGAGTCTGGTACCCTATCGGGTTCCTAGGCCCTCCTTCAGGCTCCTAGACACCCTACAACTTCTTTCCTCAATTTCTGCACTAGGCACCCTAGAACTTCTTTCCTCAATTTCTGCAATCTCTTCTCTAATTCTTCAATCTTCTTAGATTTCGTAATCATTTTGAGATCTTTTTAGATTTCGAAATATTTTCAGAATCCTTTCTAATTCCGTTGTCTCTCTATGATTCTTGCAATCTGATAATAAATGTTTGATTATGCAATCTAACCATAAATGCTTCTTATTCCAATATATCCTACACACTTAATAAACATATAAATAATAAAAAAATGGTTTGTTTACATCAAAACTCTGATATAAGGATTATACATTAAATACCCTAACATGAATTCTTTTGTAGTTTAGAAGAGTTTGAGAAAAAAGTTGGGAGTTTTGCTCTAAAGAGCTCAAGTGGGTGATTAGGGATTGTGAAAATACCCTCTTCTAGAGTGATAATTGGACTTGTTTAGGTGCTCTTAAGGATATTCTATTTGGCCCCTTCAAATCTAGTGATTGGAGTGTTTCTGTTAAGGAGTTCATCAATCCTTCTCAGGATTGGAATTTCACAAACCTTTCTTTTGTCCTTCCTAGCGCTATTAAGAGTATTATTAGGAATTTTCATCTTTATGCTAGTAATAGGATGGTCTCTCTAATGATAAGTATTTCTATATTGGCTCTGCCTATGGTTTGCTTTTAGCTGATTGACTGGGTAGCGAGGAATCAATGTTAAATTTTAGCTGGATATGGGATTTAAAAATCTATAATAGACAAAAACACTTCCTTTGGCTTGCTACCCATGATTGTGTAATGCATAAATACCTTCTTTTCAATAGAAATATCATTCAAAGTAGTTATTGTCACCTTTGTGATGATCTGCATGAAAATTCTATCCATATTATGAGAACTTATGTTATTGCCTTGACTGTGTGGAACCATTTTAATGTTATCAATTTTTGTTCTAACTTATTTTACATGGACCTGTTTGATTAGCTCAAAGTTAATGCCCTAACCACCATCTTTTTACAAAGTGCCATGGGCATTGTTATTCTTTACTATTTGTTGGGGGTTGTGAGTTGCTAGAAAATTGCTTAAATATCCCTGTTTAGGTGAGATGGAAGGGGTAGTTTTAGTCCAACTAAATTATAACATAATTTTAACTTGTGCTTAAGTGTGGTAAGTTAGCATTCCCCATATATATATATATATATATATATATATATATATATATATATATATATATATATATATTTTGCTTTCACATTTTTGTAAAGGATTGAAAAACTATGAGTTGTAATTATCAAGTAATATATAAGTGAAGCAATCTATACTATTAAGTTGGAGCACTCTTTTGGTGCCCTTTTTGAAATGACTTTTAAACCACAAAAATATGTCAAATATGATAAAAAAATATGAGTATTTTTGTTAAATCATTAACATGCAAAAAGAGTAAAAAATTCAAAGTACAAACTCAATCCGGAAAAAAAGAGTCATCACTCCACTTTTTTGGCTTGCCTAGAAACAAACTTAAGGGTTTATAAGTCATTTTTTTTAAAAAAAAAATATCCACAAATTTCTCAACTTTTCAGATCTTCAAGGGGAAAAACTACAAAACTAGGGTTTGTGTATTTGTTGATAGCATAATGATAGTAACCGTGGAAATTTGTATTTATAGATAATAATTAAGAGATAATTAAAATAGTGTCCTAAGGTTTATGAGGGTTAGATATATACATTTACATGCTCCCTCAATCTGAATGGGATGGAACCATAGAGAGATTGTTTTCATGTTAAAGAATCGAGGTGAAGACAACTCCTTTATGAATATATCTGCAAGCTGAGTATTAGTGGTAATATAACGGATCTGAATATCTCATTAGGCTAATTTTTCGCGAACAAAATGAAAATCTATCTCAATGTGCTTGGTGCAAGTATGAAAAACTGTATTAGCGATAAGATAAGTGACACTAATGTTATCACAATACACTCGAACTAGACGATTCAAGAACACATATAAGTCATAAAGAAGTTGTCAAATACAGTAGGTCTTAGCCACAACATAAGCAAGGGATCAATATTCAGATTCAATGCTGGAACGAGTCACAATGGGTTGTTTCTTTGCTTTCCAAGAAATAAGGTTCGGTCCAAAAAAGACTGCATAACCTATGGTTGACTGACAGCTGTCAGGGCAGCTTGCCTAATCTGTACCTGCATAGCAAAAAACAGAAAAATGCTTTGCAGAAGTAAGAAGTAACCCATGATTAGTAGTACCATATAAATATAAAAAAAATGCGTTTGACATGCTGAAAATGAGCCATACGGGAGCATGCAAAAACTAACTAGCCAGATTAATAGTATATGCAATATTAGGTCGAGTCATAGTTAAATAGTGAAGACCTCTAACCATACTCCTAAATTCAAAGGGATACGCTAGTAGTTCACCCTCATGTTGTGAAGGTGCTGACTGGGAAGGTAGAGGTTTGGCAAAAGAAACAGAAAATTTAAGTAATAGGTCTTTAGTGTATTCAGTTTGAGAGAGAAACAAAGTGGTCGGATGACGAACAACTACAATTCTAAGAAAATAATGAAGATCACCAAGATCCTTTATAGCAAATTAGTTATATAAATTATGAATAAAGTGAAAAAGTAGGATGGTATTATTACCTGTGAGGATGATGTCATCAACATACAATAGTAACATAAGAAGACCATGAGAGGACTTGAGAACAAACATAGAAGTGTCTACCTGATAGCAAGAAAAACCAAGAGAGGGAAGGAAAGAATTGAGGCAGTGAAACCAAGCCCTAGGAGCCTATTTCATAACATAGATAGCTTTGCATAATTTAAAGACATGAGAGGGATGAAGATTATCAACAAAAGCAGGAGGTTGTTTCATATACACAACTTCATTAAGATATCTACGAAGAAAAATATTCTTAACATCCAGTTGTCTAATCATCAAATGATGAGAAATGGCTAAAAAGATAGTGCGTATAGCAGTAGTTTTAACAACTAGACTAAAATTTTCATGATAGTTAATACTTGGTTGTTGGTGGAATCCTTGAGCGACCAACCTCGTTTTGTAGCGGTCCACAGAACCATCAGTCCAATATTTAATCTTGTAAATCAAGTGTGGTTAGTTAAAAGCGCTTTAAATTCATTAGTTATATCTGATCGCCACTCGGGAACTTTATTGCTTGAGAAAAACAAGTTGGTTCAGATGATAGAGCAGTAGTGGAAAGAGAAAGTAAGTGTTTGGGTTTACGAATGCTAGCTTTAGAATGAGTGATCATGGGATGACACGAGGCGATGGAGGAAGAGTAGAGGTGGTGGGAGCAATAGAGTCAAGAGAGGGAGGGACAAAAGGACTGGAAGAAGTTGAGGCTAGTGCTATAATGTCAGGAAGATGAGGCAGCAAAGGAAAAGGTGCCGATGGTGATGGAGACGAATTGGTGTGTACGAGAGGTGAAATAGGGACCATAGGGGGAGAGGCCGAAGAGGGAGGCAGTAAGGCAATAGAGGCCAGTGGTGGGGAAGGGAGACTAGGAACAAAAATACTAGAAACGGGGGCATTTTGAGACACAAATGACAAAGTATAAGGTTAATGTAAAGGTTCAACAGTGGTAAGTATAAGCGGAAGAGTGGTAGGTTGGGTAACTATAGTGGAGGTGACAGGTTTAGAGAGATCATGATAGGGAAATGAGAGCTCATAGAAGACAACATATCGATTGGTATAGACATGACCAGTGGTAGGATCAAGACACCTATATCGTTTTTAATTTTGAGCATAGCTTAGGAAGACACATTGTTTGGATCTAGGTATGAGTTTGTGGGGAGCATTAGCAATGAGGTTAGGATAAGAAACACACTCAAAGACACGAAAAGTGGAGTAATCAAGATATTTAGAAAACAATTTTGTATGAAGAGCTTGATTTTGTAAAACAAGAGAAGGGAAACGATTGATGATGTAAAGTGCAGTGCATGTAGAATCAACCTAAAAAGACTCTGGAAAAGAAGAGTGAATTAAGAAGCTGCGAGCCATTTCACTAATGTATCAATTCTTACACTTAGTGAAACTATTTTGTTAAGGGGTGTTCAGGAAAGACATACGAAACACAATACCATGGTGAGCAAGAAATTGTTTGAAATATGTTTGATAAAATTCTTTACCACCATTACTTTGAATTTTTTTGGTGAAAAACTGATTTTCAACAAGAACTTTAAAAGTGCAAAAGTGTTGAAAGACTTCAGATTTTTTACGCATAGGAAAAATCCAAGAATATCGAGAAAAATCATCCACAAAAATAACATAATAACGATAACTTAAATTTGATAAAATATGAGATTTCAAACATCAGAATGTATTAAAGCTAAAGGTTATGCAATACAATGCTCAACAGAATCAAAAGGTAAATGTTTGAACTTACCTAATTGACACTCAGAACAAAAACCAAAATATTTAGAAGACAAAAATATTCTCTTTAGTTTGTAAAAGAGATAACACATGGGAACCTAAATGACCTAGCCTATGATGCCTAACATCACCATAGACTTTACGAGAGACCAGCGCAAGAGGTAATGACCGAATATGGAGAAAGAGTGTATAAATCACCATCACTGAAAGATTTGAGAAGAGTTTTCACTGTACTCTTGTCCCTAATAACAACATGAGAAACATCAAAGTTAGCAGAACAATTGTTATGAGAACATAAACGTTTAACAAAAAGTAAATTGTGAGATAATTATGGGACATGTAAGGCATTGTTATGGTGAATATTTTTACTGGATGTTCGTAAGAAAGTGGAACCAACATTATTAATATCAAGCAATTGTCCATTACCAACTAAAATTTTAGTTTTTCCAAAATAAGGTGTAAGTTTACTAGGTATACCTAACTGTGGAGTCATGTGAGCTAAGGCGACAATATCAAGATATCACTGAGCGGTATTAGACTCACCAAGTGACATAGTAGCAAACGATTTTGGAAAGTCATGTAAGAAACAAGATGATTAAACCGGTTAGGACAATTTTGGGTAAAATGTCCAGTAGTGTAACAAATCTGATACGACATGGAGGAGGATCCATGAGGCTGTTCTAATAGACCTTCATTATTGTAAGAAGAACTACCATAAGATTGATTAAATATAAGACAAGAGTAAGAGGACTGATCAGCACTTGAACCATGCTGAGAGGCGTCACCACGACTAGTATTGCGTCCACGACCACGAGAAGCTCCAGTGTGGTGGTAGGGCAATAGCTGTAGGAGGGTCAAATGATTAATAAGTGACTCGAAGATGTATTAATCATTGTTCCTGTTGTAGACACCTAATTTCGTCCAAAAATTTTTAACGGACCAAGCGCGTGTTCCTATGACGAATCTTTCATCCTAGTGTGCTCGGACTTGGTAAATGAGGAAGGATGGATTTAATTGAGGAGTAGGAGCAATTGCAAGACCCTTTTATTCAATCTATTTAATTCACTTTGGGTTTAAATTAATTGGACCTTATTTGATTCAACTAATCGAAGACCAAAGTATTCATTTAAACTTTTACGCAATCCAAAACCCAACCCACTAGAGCCCATTGATTTTCTTTAAGCCTAAACTCTTTTGGCCCAAATTTCAAGCCTAAGAAGACTTTTAATTTTGAAGGGAAAACTTCCAATTTCACTCTCTACTTGGCACTCCTTGATTGGTTCACTTTTCTCAAAATAAAAGTTACTTTTTTATAACAAAAAATATGTCACTTTCCTCTCCCTATGTAGTTGGCCATAATGAGCAATTTTCACTCTTTCTTTTTGCTTTTTGAACTTGCATCTCCCTCCTAGATTCCCTCATCTTTTTTTTTTTTTTAATACCAAATTTTACCTTTTTTCCATACAAAACGAGACTTTTTTTCACCTAAAAAGCAACAACAATGCACTTATAAAGTAGTTGATTTTTCTCCCTCTTTGGACAACCTTTTGTACCAAAAAGAAGAAGTTTATTTTCTTCTCCTTTTGCTTAGTTAATTGGACATTACCTTATTAATCTTACACCCTTTCTGAAATGTCAAATACCACCATTTTCTACCAAAAAAATCACATTTTATACCCCAAAAACAACACCTAAAAAAGCCGTTTTTTTAAAGAATGTGAAGCCCTTTTCTCCTTTATTTTTCTTTGTAATTGCATTCTTTTTTCCCCTATGATTTTCCACTTTATTATATATCAAAAACAAAAGAAAATTGTGTCCTTTCCACCCCCATTGGTCTTACAAAGTAAAGAGAGTTTCTGCTCACCTTTTTTGTCTTTTGCTTTTGTTTAATTGAAAGCACTCCAAAATGTCCTTTGTTATTCACCTTTTTGAAAACCTTCTTCTTAAATTTTTTTCACATCAAAGAAACTCTCTCTCTTTCCCATGTCCATGCACTTAAAACTCTTTTTCCCTCACTTTTCATTTGGTTTATCACACCTCACTTCTCTAGCCCCACCTTTACACCTCAAAAGTGAAACACCTTTTTCATCTCAAAAGTTGAAACTAGTTTTCCCCTTCCCTATATGACTAGTCATGCATCTTATTTTCACCCATTATTTTGATTTTTTAATCTATTGGCCAGCCCTTACTCCTTCTATAAATACTCCCCTTTACTAACACAAAAAAACACAACACAACACAAAGGCAAAGTAATGCAAAAAAGAGAGAAAAGAGAGAAAGTTTAGAGAGAGAGAGAAAGAAAGAAGTGAGAAAAGAGAAAAAGAGAGGAGAGTAGGAAGATCAAAGAGAAAAATATACAAAAGAGAAGAAAGTGTTCAAGAAAGGTAAGAAAAGAGCAAAGAGTGAAACACAAAAGAAGAACTAGTGAGAGTTCTTCATCATTTTCGATCACACTTTTGTTTTTTTGGTCTTCTAATCTTCATTCAAATCATTCTTCCAACTTCACTAAATCCACAAGAGCACAAGGATATCCGAGGATAATCCCCGCATGTAGAAATTTTCCTTAGCCAAAGAAGGTTAGTTAAGCTTTTACTTTTTGCAAAATAAATCGCTAGCATGATTTATGTGTTTAAACCACTTTGAAATTAGACTAGATTAATTTAGCTCACTTAGAAAGTTTCATCTTAAGATTCTTACTAGTTTCTTAGTATTTTCTCTTTCACTAGTTATATGTCTTTCTTTAGTTAGCTACTAGTCATATGTAGTCTTTTCATTAAATAACATGTTAAGTTAACAGTAGTTTTAAAGTTCTTTCCTTTAGTTTAATACCTTAAGATTTTTTATGTTCTTTAAGTTAGATGTTTTATTTTAAGTTGTCATTAATTACATGTGAACTTTAATTCTTTAAGAAGAATTTTGGGCCACCTTGGTCCTTATTAATTTTGGGCTCGCTTTGGCCCATTAAAAATGTTATTAGTTACTAGTTATTTTGAATCTCATCTTTAAGGTAGTTTAGTTTAAATCTATTTAGCTTAATTCCTATTTTTTTTAACTCGTCTAGTTTAAAGTAGCTTAATTCCTTATCTAATACATTAAAAGCACACCCACAATGGGAGCCTCCTTACTACTTATAAAGGGTTTGTGTTAGACTTGGTGGGCTTTACTCATTTCCATATGCTTACTCATCGTAATCCGCACCCTCTCCATATTCACATTCTTTAAGGGGAGAGGCCTTGGGTAATGAGCCGAATGCATGGGTCTTAGGTGGAAAAGAGCGGTACCTACGGTTGGCGACTCAATTGGGGAGATTTAACCTTAAAGTGTTTCTTGGAAATCTTTTGAAATTTTAATTTGAGTAATTATCTCATACTTCACTTTGCACACTAGCACTTACCCTTTGCTCTCGATGGGGTAAATTGAGGGGCCCATTTCCTCTTAGTTTCTAGTGTGACCCCCATTTGCTTATCGTCAGCCCTTGGTGTGGGACAAGTTCCTCTTGGTTCTTGTCTGTGTAATGACGGTTTGCCAAACGCATTTGTACTCTTGTTGTCAAATTTTTAGGTCACTAGAGGAGCATGATAGCATCCTTCTAGCCATGTGGTACCTGAGCCCACCGGAGTTATAAGGAAAGCCCACATTTTTTAAGCAAACCTGTAATATTTGTGTTCATAAAATAAAGGTAAAGAAATAATTTTACATATTATATTGAATTAAATAATACATAGATGAAAGATTTAGTATTTATTTGAAAGATAATATTAAAAATTCTGTTGAGAAGTAGTTAGAAATTTTTGGAGAAAAATGTACTAAAATTTTTCGAAATTTGAAGTTGAAATGAAAGAATTTTGAAGAAAAATATGGAATGAGGTTGAGAAAAATAATTAGAAAAGTTGATAGAAAAAACATAATTTTTATAAAATTTTTGGAAGGAAGAAAAGATGATAAATTGATTTTTTAAAGGTAAAATGGCAAAACTGTAATTATGTAATGGAAAAATGGTAAATTTTAAATGATGATAAAATTGTAAATAATCGATGTCAAATATGTAATAGTAAAAAAATGGTAGGCGGTGAGCATTATCGTGAAGGTAAGTCAAAAATAATATATATAAAATATAATATAATATTAAAAAAACGTGTAGAAGCAAATAGTGAACATAATATGATGTTCACATGAAATACTTTGAAGTAAGGAAAATATAATAATGAATAAAAAAATTATATAATAAAAAAAATTGAACAAAGCTTTATATGTCTCTGAAGCTCAAAAACTCCGTTTATTTACAAATCCCATTTGGTTTTCCTTCTTTCTTCAATTCAAATTCTTAGCAAAAAGTTGTAAAGAAAATTTCTCCAATATTAGAGATAATTACAATCATCCAATTACAATAACAAGATTTCATCACATTTGAGGTAAATTTTCAGTAAGACTCATAACTAAATAATTATATTGTTTGAATTAAGTTATGAAATAGTAAGATTTATGAAAGTTTATGATTAGGTATTGGTGATCAACAATCATAAGAAATTGCTGAAAGGAGCAAGAAAGTAATGGATATGATCCACGGGTAGCTTTAAGTGCTACGTAGTGAGTTAGATTTACTTTCAGTAATCGAGACCAATAAAAATATGAATTGATGATATTTGAATAAATTGTTGAATTATAATGATTGGATGATGTATTTTCTTTTATGTATGATAATTGATTGATTAAGAATTAAATGATATGTTGAAAATTAATTATCTAAGAATTTATTTTTTAAAAAGGATATATTAATGAAAAGATATAAGAAATTCTTGAAAAATATGATTGAAAAATTGATATGATATATGAGGAGACAATTTAATAAATATGATAAAAATAATAATTTTGAGAAAAAGATAGTTGAGTTGAATGCTTTGATGTATGCTTACTTGCATCTTATTGCTCATATGCATAAAAGGGAAGATTAGGAAGGCAGCTGGTCTGCTTGAGAAGACCAGGAAGGTAGTTGGTTTGGCTGAAACATGTCGACATGTAGGAAAATGTTCCCAGATGACAGTATGAAATGAACTGATGAGGACGAAAGAAAGGTAATTTAAATTCATGCATTGATCATTTTAAATATTTATTATTGTTGGTTAAGATGCTAAATAATTAGTCTTGATTATGAAGTGGTTGATAGACGGATGAGTCTCATAGTGAGACAACTTTGATGATATAATAAAGAATTATATGATCGATTGTTTAATGTGAACTTTATGATGAGGGAAATGATGATATTAAATTGATAAAATATATGAGAAGAAAACATATATGATTGGTATATGAGATATATATATTGAAAGAAGATAGCCTGATAATTTATTTATAAAGAGATTGACAAATTATTGCATTAATATGTGAGAAGAGATAGACGATTAATTATGTTGATTTAATAATAACTGAATATAACTAGAAGTATACAAATCGAGTACTTCTAGTAAATTTACTACACTAAGCTTGTGAAGCTCACTCCTCATTGTTAAATAATTTCAGGTAGCGGGTAAGACAGATAAATTTGTGAGTTGAGATTCAAACTAAGTTATTATATGTAAGTCTCGTGGTCCACATCCTCGAACTAATGGAAAAAGAAGAAAAAAAAATTGTAAATATTCATGCATCTTTAATATGTTGTATAAATTGGTTCAGATAGGGTATTGATAATGTAACTTCTTTGTTGAGAGTTGAGACTATATATATATATATATTCAGTCGATGTATATTTTTATATTGTTGCATATATGTGTTGTGCTAGGATTTTAAAACGTGATGACACCGTCTTGGGGGTGGCAAACCCGGGATGGGTCGTTACAAAACCGTAGAACCTTCCCATCCAGGACAGGGACCATTTTCTATCCATTTGCTTGCTTACATGTGTTTTCCTTCACCTCACATGTTAAAAAATAAATAAAATCAATTTGTTTGATAACATATTTGGAAATTTAGTGTTTCCTTTGATTAAATCACAATCAAATAAATTAAACTCAATGTTGGGCTTAGGTTAGCCCAAAATAGTGGGTTTTCTCTTAGTTAAGTCTTGTTAGTTTGACCTCATTAAGGAGCCCACAAAGGACACTAGTGGTGGTTGGGCCTTAACCCAAGAAATCTAAGATGGATGCAACTAAAGGCCCATGGATCAGGTGGAGAGATCCATGTCTGAGGCAAACTTCATCATTTGTTTAGGCTTCTTGGATTTAGCCCTAATCACCACTAGAGTCCAAATCTCTTTGAAAACTTTGTGATATCAAACCCAAAATACTTAACTATAACAAAGCCCATGAAAGATTGAAGGGGCCCAGACTAAGGAAGTTTGATTGGAATTTAATCCTGGGAAATTTTCTTTGATTAAATTATAACCAAATGAAATGAGTCCAATGTTGAGCCCAATTTGTTCCAAAGTAGAGGATTTTTTCCTTAGTTAAGGTAGTTTAATATCATTGAGAAGCCCATTAGAAGAAACTAATGTTGATTAGGCCCTAACCCAAGAAATCTAAAATGAAAGTGACTGAGGGCCTAAGGATCCAGTGGAACGATCCATGTAATGGGAAATCTTTATCTTTCATTTGGGCTTCTTGGGTTTAGCCTAAATAATCATTAGGGTCTGACCCCCTTAGGAAGCTTATTGATGTCAAATCCACCATATTTAACCGTGACAAAACCAAGAAAATTTTATTGTAATTTAATTAGAGGCAATTTTCCTTTATGTTTATATTTCCACCTAATTTGGCTAATTGAGAACTTATCCGCAAGTGGGTTTTAATTCATTCAGCGGGCATTTGGATGCAAAACTGAAACTCATTGATAAAGTTAAAGTAATACTACAAATAAGTGAGCATGGAAAAAAAAATCATAGAATGAAGAACTTAAAAAGTGTCTTATCTTTTTTATAAATAAGAGTCATGGGTCCGAGACGGTCTTCTATGAGTCCAATCTCACATTCAATGGACAAACTTACTCACAACTCAGCTTCCATGCCTAATTACACCTCACCGAACTTCCTTAATATGATCAAAGAATTACTAACTGCGCCCAGCCCATCCACCTTAAACACAACCCTTGACCCCTTCACCCAAAACACAACATCTGACCTTGCATCATAAACACAACCCTAATATAGCCCTAAGTATAACTACAAACACTAACATTTCCAAGCCCGACTTCGGAGAGATGAGTAGTGCCTAATTTTGGGGGCTCATGGCCCTAATTGAAGAATTCTTGGATCCAGATGGTTTGGCTTTGAAGATCGCAACAGATGAGGAAGGCAATGTGATGTCAATGGTAGGCCTTATTACAATGCATGAACAACATATTGAAAGGCATGAGCAATGGGTCAATGGACATCAGACTAAAAGGGTGCATTTAAGAAACAAATCGGAATTAAGAATGCCAACCAAGTTCAGAGCATGTGAAGGATGCAAGTTAGTTTAAGAGCATCAATAAAGAACTCAAATGGTTGTATCATTTAGAGTCAAAGATCTGAACCCTTTCTTCTAAATGATGAGCAGGGCAATACTGACTCTACCTCCTATTCAAATGCATTTCCCATGTCAATGAAAAGATGTCTAATTTTGAATATGCTATATTTTCAATATGTGATAAGAAATCCATTTCAATGAATTTGATTTTGAAAAAAAAAACTGAAATAAATGAACTTCGACTGTTAATCTGGGTACTAAACCTATTCTATTTAAATGAAAACAAAACATTTCATGTTATATATGCATTGTGTACCTAAACATTTGAGCAAAATGTCACCTCAGCCTAAAAAATAGAAACATTGGGAAATTCACTTGTAATCTTAAACCTATAAAATATTTTGTTTGGAAAGGCAAAGCGGTTTGATTTGAGACGACAAGAGACCATCATTTTATTTTTTCCCATTCATCAAGATTTTTTCCTTATTATGATTTCTTTCAAAATAAATATCGCCAAGGATTGCTTTCCTACCACCCAATCAAGGCCCGACACATGGCAGCCTCTAGGGACCCCAATGAATTCATTCCAAAGTGGATTCAACCCGAACAAATTCCCCCACCATAGTTTTTTTACCCATGTGGATCAACCTGAGCGGATTTTGCCCTTCGGTATACTCGAGCAGATTCCACTTCCTTCCAACGTCAACATATTTGACGATGAAAATTTTCAAAAGAATAGGCCACGCCAAGGCAGTAAACAAAACAAAGAGACAAAAAAGAGATGAAAAAAAGAAGAAGAAAAGAACGATTGATGGAGCAGATGAAAAAAAAGAGAAAAATGATCGATGAAGAGATGAAAAAAATAAGGAAGATAACTGATGAAGAAGAAGAAAGTCAAAAGACAAGAAAAAATGAAGAGAATAATTGATGAAGGAGATGAAATTAAGAAGGCAAAAAAAATTAAAATGTAATCCTTGGCTTATAGGAACCCTGAAACACCTTTTAAGCATTTCAATTATCATTTCCTTCGTTAGCCTTAGAAACCATTGACCGTGTTACAAATCTTAAGAAAGTCCTCTCAGATTGATGAAGACTGCTTAGCCTCATAAACTATTTTTGGGTGATGATGAAACTTAGCTTTTCCAAGTGAACATACCCCGTCTTGAAACCACTCACGAAAGATTATCCTTCTGAAATGACTTTGCCAAACCAACATTCACTTTTGCACCACTTGCAAGAGGTTTCAACCAAATCTTACCTTATATCCAAGCCAATCGATTGTGTTCACTGAACACATGAGACGAAACCCTCGAACTACGTATGGTTTGTGTAATACCAGTATTTGTAAAGTAAGGATAAAGAAGTACTTTAATAAATATGATATAGAGTTAAAATTATATATATATATATATATTTATTTATTTAAATGTGAAAAGTAATCTTTTTAAAACAATTGAAAAAAAATATCTGGGACGTCCAGACAAAGGAAAAAAAAAATATTCTGGCCTGCTGCTAAGAGAATAAAACCTTGCTGCATGTAAGGCAACAAGGCTGCTGAGTTGCAAAAAATGGGTTACCGAGTTGCAAAATTTTTTACTTATATATATATATATATATAACATAATTTATTTTATTACTTACCAAATCCTGTTTGGTTTTCCTTCAACTAAAATTCAAATTACTCTTTTTCTTTAAACATTTGGGGATCGAAAGAAATGTTGAAAGAGCAAATTTTTGAAGAATTTTATAGAGAGTCACGGAAAACTCTAATAAAAACAAAAGGTAATAATGTAAAGTTTATTTTTAAAATTTTTAGCATACATGAAATTTCCCAGAATTCAAAGTGGGAATTTTCAAAGGGTGTAAATTAGGAAGAATTGAAGAATAAATTTGAAATTTAATATAAATATTATGTCAGGTGTTGACGATCAACAACCGGGGGAAATTACTTAGAGGAGTAGGAAAGGCAAGGAGGTGATCCACGAGTAGTACTAAGTGTTACGTGGTGAGTTAGATTTACTTTAAGTAATCTAGATAAAAATGAAATATCTAGTGATAATATTAAAATAAATTATTAGCTTATGCTTTGGTGGTAGATGAAAAATTGATTGATAGGTATGATATGAATATTGGACATATAGAAAATTATTATGTGAGAAGTAATATTATTAGAATAATGAGTCGATTTAATAATGATGGTGACAAATAAAATTCTTGACAAGTTATAGTTGATAAATTGATGTGATATATGAGAAGAAGAAATCAGTGAAATTAATCAAATAGAGATTTGAAGAAAGGCAGGTAGCTAAATTAAATATTTGAATTCATATTTGTTTTTATATTTTTGTTCATATGAATATTTCATATCATTGTTCATATACATATGTATAAAATAAAAGAACCGGGAGGGGGCCAGTCTAATTGAAAAACCATGACAGCTGGTATATGATGGAAATAAAAGAAAACCGTGACAGCTGGTATATGCAGGAAATAAATGAATACCGTGACAGCCGGTATATGCCAAAAATGAATGAACCGGGAGGGAGCCGGTCTAAGATAAAAATATGTCGACATGTGGGAAGGCGTTCCCTAATAATAATTCATGCATTGCATCTGTTTTAAATATTGATTGTATTACTGAAGTGTTGTTGTTATTATAAATTTATTATTAGATGAATGAGTCTCACAGAGAGACAGTTATAGTGAGAAAGAAACATAGAAGTATGATATAATAAGAGCTATGTAAATGTTAGATTATATACTATTATCAAGTTATATGAGATATAAATGATTAACTGTTAAATGACTATTCATACAAATTGAATACTTCTAGTAAATTTAATTCACTGAGCTTGTGAAGCTCATTCCTCATTGCACCATGATTTTAGGTAGCAGGCAGAACAAATAGTCTGGTGGGTTAAGAGTCAGAAGAAATCATATTCTGTAAGCCACATACGTGTCCACATCCTCAGACTAATGAGAAAATAAAATAAAAATTTATTTGTAAATATTCATATATTTTACGTTGTATATTATGTTTAAGTCAAGATTAGAATGATGTACTCCTCTGTTGAGGGTTGAGGAATGAAGTGAAACTTTCTGTTAGTATTACTTTTATTGTTGCATATATGTCTCGTGTTGGGATTTTCAAAATGTGATGACACCATCTCGGGGATGGCCAACCCAGGATGGGTCGTTATAATTTTTGTATCATAGCATTAGGTTTATGATTCTGTAGACTGCATGAGAACTTAAAGAAGTGGAAGATCTAAATAAACTATATTTTAATGCAAAGCCTGAGGATGACACGTGGATATGCAAGAGCTAGAGGTAGAGTTCTGAATCAGAGGGGACGTGGTAGACCCACAATATTTTGGAGAACTGAAGCAGATGAGGAAGTTGAGTCTGTGGTTCCTGCGAGGGAACATATTGATAGTCAACTGGTACTAGTAGAGCTGGGAGAGAATCTAAGGTTAGGAAGGATGTGTTGAGATATGATCTTAATCGTGCTATAGCGAGGATGAATGTAGCTGAAGAAAGGGCTGATAATCTGCAGAGAAGATTATAGGAAATAGGTAGAAGAGAACCTGATGTGGTGAGACAAGAGGTTCATGAGGGGAAATGTGTGTTTGCACCTAAGATGCAAGGTGATTGTTTTGTGAGATTTCTTAAGTTTAAACCCTAGTCTTTTAGAAGATCTGTAAATCCTATAGAAGCTTAGTGTAGCTCGAGGTTTCAACCCAAAAGGGGGGGTGAATTGGGTTTTTAAAAATTTTTGCGGAATTTATACAAGTTTATAAAATCTGATAAGCAACAAATAATTAATACAAGTAAAAAGCTGTAAATAAAGAGTTTAAGGAAAGAGGATGCAAACACAGTTATAGTGGTTCGGTAATATCGGATTCGTTCCGACCCTACGTCCACTCTCTTCAAGGAACTCCTTGAAGTAATCCACTAAGAAAACTTAGTCGCACAACTTAGCCGGGTGTTGCACAAACCGTACACAAGCAATTTACAGGAATTGCTTAAACCGAAAAATCCCCTTCCTTTCGGAAGTTTCCCCTTCCTCTCGGAAGTAATCCCTTTACAAAGATGGTGTAAAGTAAAAGGTAAAGAGACAACAAATGAAAGCTTATTACAACAGAAATGTCTCTCTTTCAAAGTAAAGCTTGAAGAAATGGCTCAATAAGATTATTTCAAAGCTTTTTGTGTTTCAAGAGTATAAAAACTTGATTATATGAGATCTAACTCTTTTTGAATATATGCTTCTTGTTTTTCAATACTTTGCTGAATGGGTTTATATAGCAATCAATTAATATGGCCGTTTTAGACTTTAATTTGAAAAAGATTTACTTTAAAACGTTCAGATTTGGAGTCCAACGGTCATATTTTTGAACTACCAGTCGACTGGGTCGCGATACCAGTCGACTGGGTTCACTTGAAAAATATACGTTTTCAGACCTTCTGGGTATCCAGTCGACTGGTATATATCATCCAGTCGACTGGGGACTTTCTGTCAATTTTACCAGTCGACTGGGTTAATTCATCCAGTCGACTGGGAAATTACTGGTCAAAGTACCAGTCGACTGGGTTAATTCATCCAGTCGACTGGGTACCTTCTGACCCATATACCAGTCGACTGGTATATGTACCCAGTCGACTGGGTTGTCTTCCAACCCAGTTTTTCTTCTGTTTTTCATAAAAAAACATTTAAAAATAATGGTTTTAGAAAAACCTTTTGTGTTTGAGCCATTGAACAAGCTAATACAATGTATGAGTGAGACTTACATTGGTTCTAAACCTTAAGACCTATACTAGATCTTCAGTCTTCACTTGATACTTGATTTGGTTCGAGTTTTTGCACTTTGTTTCTTGGTTGAATGTGTTTGATCCTTAATACAACTTAGTTTAAACATGTTAGTTAAATAACAGTTGTGTTTTGCCATCATTAAAATATGGGCGAGGGTCAACAATCTCCCTCTTTTTGATGATGACAAAACTAATAATGTAAAAACAGTTTTAAAAACTAAGAGTTAAGATTTTACAAAAATTTGGACAGAGTCTCCTCTGTTTTTCGAGTAAAACCATCCTGTAAACAAGCAAACACAGTTTATATTTCTTTCAACCAATCTAGAATTAAACTCAACCAATCAATAAACATTTTTACACAGATATGGAGCAATGCTCCCCCTAAATCTATGCATTAGTTGCATTTTACTTAGATTTTCTCGTTTTTCTCATTTTTCTCCCCCGTTTTGACAACAGCAACCAAAGGGGGCATAATATAAAAAATAAGCTACTTAGCCAATACAGTCAAATAGGTTATAAGAATACAAAGATGTATCCGAAGATATGGCTTCTTTCGAATTTCAGAAGCCTTCCCGGGAAGAACCGGAAGTTTTTCAAGCATATAAGTATTTTATAGCAGTTTTAGTGACCAAACATATATTTAAAACAGTTCTAACATATCACAAATAGCGTAAATAAATGCAAGAAATATGGCTAATAGTATTACATCATCATAGAGAAAAAGTCAATACAAGTAGGTCCTCATAGAGCCATAACTAAGAAAAAAAAAAAAAAACAGACATGAGATGTCCGTGCTATGTGACAAAAACTGGAAAAGCGCTAAGAACGGATAAAAGAAAGAGACTCATGGTGCGGGAGAGTCCGAGCTGTCACGAAGAAGTTTCCTAATCTCAGCTAGGGAACCCTCGGTGTGCTCTCGATGTAACTCGAAGTCATCCCGTAGGTGGTCTATGGAGGAGCTCAGCCTCTGATAATCGGACTGCATGGACTGAAAACCGGACTCCATCGTCATCTGAAGACTCGTGATAGCTCGTAGGATGTCATCATATCCAGTCTGACCAGTACTCGAGCCACCAATGGGAGGTACTCGGGTATCTGTCTCCATCTCAGCAGCCGTATCAGCATCCTCATCACTGTCACTCGCATCCTCTCGAATCCTTAGGCGCTTTCCGGCCTTTGGATAGAGAAACCCTTCACGAACAGTACATCCCATCTTCTTCAGAGATGAGATGTTGATGATATCCGTCAATCCGATATCCTGAGCCTCCGAGGCAGGCAAAGGTACCCGGAAGTGCTGGAGGATGAGCGTAATGAGCATCCCATAAGGAAGACACCCGGAGTCGTTTGCTTCGCCGTTTATCATGTTGGCGAGCAGCAGAGGATATATATTGAAGTGGTGCCCAGATTTTAGGCACCAAATCAATACCGTATCTATTTTAGATAGATACCCTCGACTCCCGAGTCTCGGGTGGATGGTCCAACTGACAATTAATTGAAACATCTTTGAGTCGAGGGGCAAGTCACTACATGTGTGAAATGTAGTGGGTCTGTACACATAGTTAGGGTCGCCCCTGACTATCTGACAGGCCTCCTCAACTTCAAAGTTGTCTGGCCATCCATCCAGACTCCATTGAACCCCCCTTATAGGGATTCTCAGAAGGCTCATCAAGAGGTCAGTGTTGACCTCAAACTCCACACCGCTAACTCTGGTTCTGAATCTCAGAGCCAGAGGACTGGGTTTCACCAAGTTCGCATAGAACTGGTGAATCAGTCGCGGGTAATATTTTTCATGAATTCTGACCAGTGGGGTCAGATTTATTGCCTCAAAGGCTGGTAGAATATCGAAATTACCATGACGAATGGAGTCGAAATCAACGACTCTACCCGTCATGATTTTCTTGTGACGGATTATAGAGTTATACCTCTTATGAGCCGCTGGGCTGTAAAACAGAGCCTGCTCCAACTCTGTTCTTGGCTCCTTGCTGGATGACCCTGCTACTCCCTTCCCTTTCGACTCCGAAGCAGAAGGTTTTGAAGACCTTGGCTTTTTGGGTGCATTAGGTCCACTTGTTGTGAGTTTTATACGGATTTTGTCACTCATTTTCGAGAAATTTGAAGTTTTTGGAAAAAGGAAATTTGGTAAAAATGAGAGATTTTAACCGTAGAAAGTTAAAAATCTCTTTAGGAATGAGTAGATCGGTGTGTTTAGAAGGGATTTGGATGGTTTTTAGATCAAAAAGATGAATTTTTCTAGAGAGAGAAAGCTTGGGCTCTTTGAAAATGGCGAAAATGAACAGTCCTTTTTATAGAATCGCGATACCAGTCGACTGGGGTCGATATACCAGTCGACTGGGTCCCTTTGAAAAGATGAACAGTTTCTTTACCAGTCGACTGGGTAAACGTACCAGTCGACTGGGTCAACTGACAAAGAGATACCAGTCGACTGGGCTATCTTTACCAGTCGACTGGAGGACAAGGGGTATTAAAAAAAATTTGGCTCCAAGCAGGATTTGATCTTATAGACGACTGGAGAAGACTTAACAGTCGTCTGGAAGTTTTGACAGAGAGTTACCAGTCGACTGGAAACACAGGCAGAGACTTACCAGTCGACTGGAGAGCATTTACCAGTCGACTGGATCCTGAGTAAAATTTCCAGTCCTGAATTTTTAGCACGATTTTGTTTATCTATGACATTTTTGAGTGAAGGGAATAGTTAAACATGGATTAATACTCTATCACTCAATGTCAAACATGCAAATGATGAAATGAGATGCAATCAAACATTCAATTTATCAAAATCAAGCAATCCCATCAACTTTCTAATCTTACAAAAACTAGCTTCACTTAAGGGTTTTGTAAGAATATCAGCTATTTGATCTTCTGAAGGTATAAATTATAATCTTATATCACCTTTTTGAGCATGGTCTCTTAAGAAATGATGTCTAATCTCTATATGCTTGGTTCTAGAGTGCTGAATAGGATTTTTGGTTAGGTTGATGGCACTAGTATTATCACAAAATATAGGAATATTTTTGAGACTCATGCCATAGTCTTCTAGTTGTTGTTTCATCCATAGTACTTGGGCACAACAACTGCCAGCTGCTACATATTCCGCCTCAGCGGTTGATAGCGCAACTGAATTTTGCTTATTGGAAAACCAAGAAGTTAACATAGCACCTAAGAATTGGCATGTTCCACTTGTGCTTTTTCTATCTAACCTACATCCAGCAAAATCAGCATCCGTATATCCTACTAGCTCAAAAGATGATTCTCTAGAATACCATAATCCTATGGTCTGGGTCCCTTGTAGATATCTAAGGATTCTTTTTACTGCAACTACATGTGATTCCTTAGGATTAGATTGAAATCTAGCGCACATGCATACACTGAACATTATATCAGGTCTACTTGCAGTCAAGTACAGTAAAGCACCTATCATGCTTCTATAATATTTAGAATCTACAGTTTTACCTCCTTCATCAAGATCAAGTTTGGTGGTTGTGCTCATAGGCTTTCCAATTGGATTTGAGCTTTCCATCCCGAACCTCTTTAGTAGATCTTTGATGTACTTTTGTTGATTGATGAAGATACCTCCTTTTAGTTGCTTGATTTGCAGTCCAAGGAAGTAGGTAAGTTCTCCCATCATGCTCATTTCAAATTCACCTTGCATGCACTTTGCAAACTCTTGACACATAGATTCATTAGTAGCACCAAATATAATATCATCAACATATATTTGAACTATCAAAGTGTCATTTTTGTGAGTTTTTGTGAAGAGAGTTTATCTATTCTTCCTCTTACAAATTCATTATCAATCAAGAATTTACTTAGTCTTTCATACCATGCCCTTGGAGCTTGCTTCAACCCATATAGAGCTTTAGAAAGTTTATAGACATGATTTGGAAGACTAGGATTTTCAAATCCAAGAGGTTGTTCAACATAAACTTCTTCTTCTATAAAGCCATTTAAAAAGGCACTTTTCACATCCATTTGAAACAACTTGAATTTATTAAAGCATGCAAAGGCTAATAACATTCTAATAGCTTCTAATCTAGCTACGGGAGCATAGGTTTCATCAAAATCTATTCCTTCCTCTTGGTTATATCCTTTAGCAACCAGTCTAGCCTTATTTCTAGTTACTATACCATTTTCATCCATTTTATTTCTATATACCAATTTAGTTCCAATAATTGAATGATCTTTAGGTCTTGGAACTAGTTCCCAAACATTGTTTCTTTCAAATTAATTTATCTCTTCCTGCATTGCAATTATCCAATTATTATCTTTTTCAGCTTCTATAAATGTCTTAGGTTCTTCTTGAGACAAATAAGCTACAAAATTGCAAATATTTCTAATGGAAGAGCGAGTTCTTACCCCTTGTGAAGGATCACCAATTACTTGATCAATTGGATGATGATTTACATACCTCCAATCCTTGGGTAGATTTTCCTCTTGTTGACTTGAGGATTGTTGGTCCAAATTTGGAGTTGCCATCCCTTCATTTGTTTGAGTAGAACTCTCTTTTAGGTCAACAATGGGAGTAGGAGTTTCCATTCTTGGAATAAAATCTGCATCATCTTTAAAGGAAACTTCTCTACTACTCATTGGGTTAGATTCATCAATAGTTACATGCACAGATTCTTCTACTACTAGAGTTCTCTTATTGAAAACTCTATAAGCCTTACTAGTAGTAGAATATCCTAAAAATATCCCTTCATCGGTCTTGGAATCAAATTTACCCAAGTTAGTTTTATTGTTATTTAAGATGAAGCACTTACTACCAAAGGTACGAAAATAGGAAATATTGGGCTTTCTCCCTTTCCATAGTTCATAAGGTGTTTTATCAAGTAGGGGCCTTATCAAAATTCTATTTAAATTATAGCAAGAAGTATTCACGGCTTCAGCCCAAAAATATTTTGGTAAATTATTTTCACAAAGCATTGTTCTTGAAAATTCTTCTAGAACTCTATTTTTCCTCTCAACAACTCCATTTTGTTGAGGAGTTCTAGGAGCTGAAAAGTTGTGATTAATTCCATTTTCATCACAAAATTTTGAAAAGCTTTGATTTTCAAATTCTTTGCCATGATCACTTCTTATGCTTGAAATACAAATACCTTTTTCATTTTGTATCTTTTTGCAAAACTTTTCAAATCCTTTGAAAGCTTCATCCTTATAAGCAATAAAAATAACAAAGGTATATCTTGAATAGTCATCAACAATAACAAGAGCATATTGATGGCCACCAAGACTAATGGTACTAATTGGACCAAATAAGTCCATATGCAAAAGTTCCAAAGGTCTAGTAGTTGAGACAACATTTTTTGCTTTGAAAGATATCCTAGATTGTTTTCCCATTTGACAAGCATTACAAATTTTGTTTTTCTCAAAATTGATTTTAGGAAGACCAATAACTAAATCTTTTCTTGAAACAATTTTTAGCAAGTTCATGTTTACATGACCAAGCCTTCTATGCCATAGCCATTGATTTTCACTAAAAGCAGGAAAACATTTTTCATTATTGGAATGTAAGGATTTCAAATAAACTATATAGACATTTTCATGTCTATGGCCAATGAATTTGATCTTGTTGCTCTTGATGTCTATAACTAGACAATGAGAGGTCTCAAATGTGACTTTATATCTTTTGTCACATAATTGACTAATGCTAAGTAAATTTGGCTTTAGGCCTTGTACTAGTAATACATTATCTAAAGTTGAGAAATCATTACCGACTTTTCCATGCCCGATGATCTTTATTTTAGTATTGTCTCCAATGGTCACAAGTCCACCATCTCTTTGAGTTAGCTCATTGAATACGCTTTTATCACCGGTCATATGCTTCGAGCAACCGCTATCAAGGTACCAACAGTTACCTTTCTCCTTGGTGTGAAGGCAAATCTACATCACACAAAGATATACGATAGCATTTTTAGGTACCCAAAATTTCTTGGGTCTTTTGGGGTTAGTCCTTGAAAATTCGGTTCCTTTTGGGACCCATACTTTCTTAACAATATATGGTGCTCTATGAACATGTTGATGATGCACAATCCTAGCATTATAGTCATAGAAATTTCTAGGAAATTTTACATGTGCATTCCTATAATCCTTAGGATGATAGTTCCTAGGATACATGATTCTATGGTAAGGGGTATGAAAATGCATGTCATTTCCAGAAAATGAACGATGATGCATTCTAGGATACATGCTAGCATATGTATGCAAGTTATTTCTAGAATAGCCATGATGGTGATTCCTAGGATGAGCATGAGCATAATGCATTCTTTGATTATACACATTGTTCCTAGAATGAGCATACAAATAAGCATGAGTATTTTTAGGATGCTTCAATTTAGTATGATCATTTAAGTTTCTAGACTTCCTTGGATTTATCAAGGGAGTGCTTTTAACAAGGTTAGGAGCTTTTGAAGTAGAAGCTCCATCTACACAAGAGGCTTTTATGAATAAGCTCTCTTTTGTTTTTTGTTTTCCCAATGGAGAATATCCTACACCAGATTTTCCTCCACTTAATCTTTGGGAAGAAAGCACTTCATCAAGTTTTTCTTTACCAAGCATAAGTCTAGATATAGTGCTGTTTAATTTAGAAATTTTATTTTTCAAATTCTCATTTTCATCTTTAAGAAAATCTTGAGACGAATTATACAGTAAAGATGATAATTTTTCTTTTTCTTCTCTAAGAACTATCATTTCTTTAGAAAGAGATGATACTTCTTTCTTAAGAACAGAATTTCTAGAATCAAATTTCTTTAATTCTTCATGCATTTCATTTATGAATTCTAGCAGTTCTTCACTACTAGTAACAATATTATTTTTTAAAGAGGGAGAAGAAGTTACCTCACTTTCATCATCGATTGCCATCAAACAAAGGTTGGCAATTTCTTCGTATCCGATTTCTTTGTCTGATGACTCATCTTCTTCGTCATCGCTCCAGGTAGTTGCTACCATAGCTTTCTTCTTGAAGCCCTTGTAAGGTTTGCTTGAAACCGGACAGTCAGCTTTTATATGTCCTGGCTTCTTGCAGCCATAGCACATAAGTAGTTCCCTTTTTGAGGTGGGATCCTTTGAGTAAGGTTTCTTGCTTTTCTTCAAGAACCTATGGAATCGTCTGGTGATTAAAGCCATTTCACCATCCTCTTCACTGCTCTCTGCTTCTTGTTCTAATTCCTTTTCTTTGTTGCTCGTAGAAGCTTTGCGAGCAATTTGCTTTTTCTTCTTCTCATCATCATTGACGATGGGAGTCATTTCTTCCATCTCGTATGTCAATAATGATCCAAGCAGCGTCTCAACATCAAGCTTGTCAAGATTTTTGGCCTCCTGAATGGCTGTCCTCTTTGGTTTCCATTCTGGTGGCAGAGATCTTAAGATTTTTCTGGTTAGTTCAACTTCCTCAATATTCTTGCCAAGCAATTTTAAACCATTTATAATAGTAGTGAATCGTGAGTGCATTTCGGAAATGGTTTCGTTAGGAGACATCTTAAAAGATTCATACTCAGAAATTAGCATGTAAATTTTAGACTTTTTTACTTCACTTGTTCCTTCATATGTGACTTGCAATTTATCCCATATTTCTTTAGCAGAAACACATGCAGATATTTTGTTATATTCAGAAATATCTAATGCACAATGTAGCATGCTTGTTGCTCTGCTATTGAGAGACATCGTTCTACAATCCTCGTCAGTAAACTCAGTTTTGAGTTTAGGCATTGTATGAAGAGTCTCTCCAATAACTATTTCTTTTGAGGGAATTTTAGGTCCCTCTTCTATAATTCTCCATAGATTGTAATCTTGTCCTTCGACGAAGATTTTCATTCTATTTTTCTAGTAGTTATAATTTGGTCCATTGAACAATGGTGATCTAGTATAAGAGTGTCCCTCAGAGTAGCTATTTGCTGCCATTGGATCAACTCTAGGAATTTAAGCCTTATAAAGAGAACGAGGCTCTGATACCAATTGTAGCTCGAGGTTTCAACCCAAGAGGGGGGGTGAATTGGGTTTTTAAAAACTTTTGCGGAATTTACACAAGTTTATAAAAACTGATAAGCAACAAATAATTAATACAAGTAAAAAGCTATAAATAAAGAGTTTAAGGAAAGAGAATGCAAACACAGTTATAGTGGTTCGGCAATATCGGATTCGTTCCGACCCTACGTCCACTCTCTTCAAGGAACTCCTTGAAGTAATCCACTAAGAAAACTTAGTCACACAACTTAGCCGGGTGTTGCACAAACCGTACACAAGCAATTTACAGGAATTGCTTAAACCGAAAAATCCCCTTCCTTTCGGAAGTTTCCCCTTCCTCTCGGAAGTAATCCCTTTACAAAGATGGTGTAAAGTAAAAGGTAAAGAGACAACAAATGAAAGCTTATTACAACAGAAATGTCTCTCTTTCAAAGTAAAGCTTGAAGAAATGGCTCAATAAGATTATTTCAAAGCTTTTTGTGTTTCAAGAGTATAAAAACTTGATTATATGAGATCAACTCTTTTTGAATATATGCTTCTTGTTTTTCAATACTTTGCTGAATGGGTTTATATAGTAATCAATTAATATGGTCGTTTTGGACTTTAATTTGAAAAAAATTTACTTTAAAACGTTCAGATTTGGAGTCCAACGGTCATATTTTTGAACTACCAGTCGACTGGGTCGCGATACCAATCGACTGGGTTCACTTGAAAAATATACGTTTTCAGACCTTCTGGGTATCCAGTCGACTGGTATATATCATCCAGTCGACTGGGGACTTTCTGTCCATTTTACCAGTCGATTGGGTTGATTCATCCAGTCGACTGGGAAATTACTGGTCAAAGTACCAGTCGACTGGGTTAATTCATCCAGTCGACTGGGTACCTTCTGACCCATATACCAGTCGACTGGTATATGTACCTAGTCGACTGGGTTGTCTTCCAACCCAGTTTTTCTTCTGTTTTTCATAAAAAACATTTAAAAATAATGGTTTTAGAAAAACCTTTTGTGTTTGAGCCATTGAACAAGCTAATACAATGTATGAGTGAGACTTACATTGGTTCTAAACCTTAAGACCTATACTAGATCTTCAGTCTTCACTTGATACTTGATTTGGTTCGAGTTTTTGCACTTTGTTCCTTGGTTGAATGTGTTTGATCCTTAATACAACTTAGTTTAAACATGTTAGTTAAATAACAGTTGTGTTTTGCCATCATTAAAATACGGGCGAGGGTCAACACTTAGCAGTGGATCAGATATGTTGAAAAATATTTTGAGGTCTTACCAGTAACATATAGATATAAGGTTGTTTTTGCTTCATTTATGCTGGAGGGTGAGGCTTCTCAATGGTGGGAAGATATTTTTCCCAGGCTAAGTACACAGGTAGAACAACCTTTAACTTGGAGTAAGTTTAAGGATGAGTTCTTTGCGAAGTATTTCCCAGATACTTTTCGGGCACAACAAGAGAAAGATTTTATTCATCTAAGGTAGGGTAATTTATTGGTAGTTGAATATAATAGTAGATTCATAGCTCTGTCAAGGTTTTTACCTGAATTAGTGAATACAGAGAAGAGAAAATATAAGAAAGTTTTAGACGGATTACACTATTACATTCAGGCTAAACTATCTTATATGGGCATACAAAATTATGTTGTACTAGTGGATAAAGCATTACAAATTAAGAAGGATTTGATAGAGTTTAGAGGTAGGAGAGATTGGCTGATGAGGTGTAGATTTGAGGGACATAGAGGTGGTAGCAGTATGGGTGTTCAGGGTGGGAGACCACCCCAGAGGGGGCGTTCCTTATCACAAGGAACTATAGTGCAGAGTCAGAGACAAGCAGAATCTGTTACTTCTGTAGCTCAGAGTAATATCGGTGGGACCCCCAGATTTTGGGAGATAAGTTATGGGAATTGGGAGTTATGGCAGAGGATTAATTATGCCACCAGGGAGAAGTGGTAACCTGATATATGATCGAAAGGCAAGGATTTGCTTTAGATATAATCAAACGGTACATCTGTCTCGAAATTGCCCTACGTAGATATGCTTTGTATGTGGTGAAGGATGACATGTTGTTGCAGATTGTCCAGTAGGGAAATCTACTGATGTAGGCGTTGGAAGTGTTAGGAGAAGACCGATAGAGAGAGGTGGTGGATTGGGGAGTGTGCGGGGCAGAGGTCGATGATCAGTAGCTGAGAAAGGATGTGGCAGCTAGTTTTAGTCCAGAGACAGCAAAGTCTATGCATTGACCCAACATGATGCACAAGCCACTCCGGATGTTATTATGGGTATGATATATATCTTGGTAGGCCTGCTAGATTATTAATTGATCATGGTGCATTCCATTCTTTTGCATCTAGTATTTATATGAAATCTATTGATGCTAGTGCTAGTCTTTTGATGCATGTGATTATTGTTGAGGTTCCTACTGGAGATAAGGTTATTATCAGGACAATTTTTTGAGGTTGTGTGATTAAAATTGCTGATAGAGAATTTGAAGTTGATTTATTGCCTTTAGATATGACAGATTTTGATTTAATTCTGGGGATGAATTGGTTATCTACATATCATGCTTGGGTAGATTGTTTTAGGAAAAATGTGGTGTTCAAGATACCTGGACAGAAGGAGTTTAATTTTCAGGAGGAACGTAAGATACTTGCTAATTGTCTTATTTCTGCCTTAACTGCTAGTAAATGGTTGAAAAAGGGTTGTGAGGGGTATTTGGCATATATGATGGATTCTAGCAAGGAAAGTAGGAAGTTAGAAGAAATCTTGGTAGTGAAAGATTTTTCTGACATATTCCCTGAGGAGTTGTCTGGTTTGCCTCCCAATAGGGAGATTGAGTTTTCTATTAAAATGATTCCAAGATCAGCACCCATATCTATAACACTTTATAGAATGACATCAGTTGAATTGAGAAAGTTCAAAGTTCAGCTTCAGGAGTTATTAGATAAACAATTTATTCGACCTAGTATGTCACCCTGAGGAGTCCCTATGTTGTTTGTCAAGAAGAAGGACGGGACAATGAGGTTGTGTATTGATTATAGATAGTTGAATAAGATTACCATCAAGAATAGATATCCTTTACCTAGGATAAATGATTTATTTGAGCAGTTACAGGGAGCTAGGGTGTTTTCTAAGATAAACCAGATATTGGGTTATCATAAATTGAGGATAAAGGAGGGGCACATGCCTAAAGACTGCTTTTGGGACACGTTATGGCCATCATGAGTTTCTGGTGATGCCATTTGGGTTGACTAATGCTCCTGCAGTATTTATGGACCTGATGAATCGGGTGTTTAAACCATTTTTGGACAGATTTGTGATTGTGTTTATTGATGATATTTTGGTATATTCCAAGAATGAAGAGGAGCATATACAACATTTGGAGATAGTATTAGAGATTCTGAGGAGAGAGAAATTATATACAAAGTTCTCTAAGTGTGAGTTTTGGTTGAATGAAATATATTTCTTAGGACATGTTGTGTCGGGAGAGGGGATAGCAGTTGACCTACAGAAAGTAGAAGCAGTGTTGAATTAGAAGCTTTTTAGGGTTGGTTGGTTATTATAGGAGATTTATCCAAAAAAAATTTATTACTGGACCATTGACTAAATTAATCAGGAAGGACTTGAAGTTTAAGTGGTTAGAAGAATATGAGAGAAGTTTCCAGCTGTTGAAAGAAAATTGACTACTGCCCAAGTATTACTGCTTTCTTATGGTAATGAAGGATTTATGGTATGTAGTGATGCGTCGCATCAAGGGTTGGGATGTCTGTTGAAGCAACATGGGAGAGTTATAGCTTATGCATCTAGACAACTGAAGAACCATGAGAGGAATTACCCGACCCATGATTTAGAATTGATTGTCATAGTTTTTGCTTTGAAGATTTAGAGACATCATCTATATGGAGCCAATTATGAAATTTTTACTGATCATAAAAGCTTGATGCATTTACCGACCCAGAAGGAGTTGAATTTGAGGCAGATGAGGTGGATGGAGTTGATTTATGATTATGACTGTACAATTCATTATCATCCAGGAAAGGCTAATGTAGTAACTGATGCATTGAGTAGAAAGGCTATAGGGAGATTAGCTACTATTGGGAGTCATAATACTAGCTTGATGATAGAATTAAGAATAATGATGATGCAGTTGAGTGTCAATGATAAATGAGTATTGATAGAAAATATGGTGATACAATATTCTATTATTCATCAATTATTACAGATGTAGGGTAAATATGAGGGGATAAAGAAGATCAGATGAGAAGTGTTAAGTGGGAAGCCAACTGAGTTTAGAATTAGAGAAGATGGTATGGTGTTATCGGGGCATAGAGTTTGTGTTCCTAATGATGTTGAGATGAGAAAGGAGATACTAAGGGAGGCTCATGATTCTGTATATTCCATACACCTGGGTAATAATAAGATGTACAGGGGATTGAGACAGCATTATAACCTCTTCTAGTACCTGAGTGGCCATGGGAAAATGTGAGTATGGATTTTGTCTCTGGTTTTCCACCTACCTAGAGGGACATGACGCTATGTGGGTTATAGTGAATAGACTTTCTAAGTCTTCACATTTTCTTCCTATTAAAACTACCTAGAGTCTAGAAAAGTTAGCTGAATTATATGTAGCAGAGTTAGAAAATTACATGGAGTACACTTGAGCATTGTATCAGATAGAGATTTTTGATTTACCTCTAGATTTTGGAGAGGCTTCCAAGAAGTTATGGATACAAAATTGCAGTTTAGTACAGCTTTCCATCTACAAACTGATCGGCAAACGGAGAGAATCAGAAGAATACTAGAAGATATGTTGAGGGAAAGTGTATTGAATTTCTCAGCGAGCTGGGATGCTTATTTGCCTTTGATCGAGTTTGCATACAATAATCAGTATCAGACTAGTATTAGGATGGCACCATTTGAGGCTTTATATGGTAGAAGGTGTAGAACTCCAGTATGCTGGGAAGAAGTTGGAGAGAGAAAGATATTTGGTCCAGAAATGATAGATTTGACTACTGAGAGAATCAAACTGGTTAAGGAGAACCTCAGAGTAGTCCAAAAAAAATAGAAGGGATATGCTGATACAAGAAGATGACCTCTCGAGTTCCAAGTTGGTGATTGGGTATTTTTGAAGATATCTTCGTCGAAAGGTGTGTTGAGGTTAAAAAGAAGGGAAAGTTGAGCCCAAGATTTGTGGGGCCATATGAAGTGATCGAGAGAATTGGGCTAGTAGCATATCGATTGGATTTGCCCCCAGAGTTAAAGCAATGACATAACGTGTTTCATGTGTCACTGCTGAGAAAGTATTTACATGATGAATCCCATAGTATCTCGAATCAGACGATAGAATTTCAGGAAGATTTGAATTTTACACAAGTACCGGTCAAAATTTTAGACAGAAAAGAACAAGTCTTGCGAAATAAAGTCATTCATTTGATTCAAATATTATGGCGGAACAAAGATGTCGAAGAAGTCACGTGGGAGCATGAAGTAAAAATGAGGAAGGAATACCTTCAACTCTTTATGAATTAGATAAAGAAATTTCGGGGACAAATTTTTTGTAAGGTGGGTAGAATTGTAATACCCATATTTGTAAAGTAAGGATAAAGAAGTATTTTAATAAATATGACATAGAGTTAAAATAATATATATATATATATATATATATTTAAATGCAAAAGTTAAATTTTTATAAAACAATTCAAAAAAAAAAAAAATTGGCAATAGGTGGCAACACCTATAGCCAGGAGAATAAAACCTTGCTGCATGTAAGACAGCAAGGTTGCTGAGTTGGAAAAAATGGGCTGCCGAGTTGCAAAAAAGTTTACTTATATATATATATATATATATATATATATATATATATATATATATATATATATATATATATAATGTAATTTATTTTATTACTTACCAAATCATGTTTGGTTTTCCTTCGACCACAATTCAAATTACTCTCTTTCTTTAAACACTTGGGGACCGAAAGAAATGTTGAAAGAGCAAATTTTTGAAGGGGTTTACCGGAGAATTTTATAGAGAGACAGGGAAAACTCTAAGAAAAACAGAAGGTAATAACATAAAGTTTATTTTTTGAATTTTTAGCATTCATGAAATTTCCCAGAATTCAAAGTGGGAATTTTCAAAGGATGTAAATTAGGAAGAATTGAAGAATAAATTTAAAATTTAATATAAATATTATGTTAGGTGTTCACGATCAGCAATCGGGAGAAATTGCTGAGAGGAGCAGGAAAGGCAAGAAAGTGATCCACGGGTAGCTCTAAGTGCTACGTGGTGAGTTAGATTTACTTTAAATAATCTAGATAAAAATGAAATATCTAGTGATAATATTAAAATAAATTATTAGCTTATGCTTTGGTGTTAGATGAAAAATTTATTGATAGGTATGATATGAATATTGGACATGTAGAAAATTATTATGTGAGAAGTAATATTATTAGAATAATGAGTCGATTTAATAATAATGGTGATAAATAAATTTTTGACGAGTTATGATTGATAAATTGATGTGATATATGAGTAGAAGAAATTAGTGAAATTAATCAAATAGAAATTTGAGGAAAAACAGGATAGCTAAATTAAATATTTGAATTCATATTTGTTTTTATATTTTTGTTCATATGCATATTTCATATCATTGTTCATATGCATGTGTATAAAATAAAAAAACCGGGAGGGGGCCGGTCTAATTGAAAAACCGTGACAGTTAGTATATGTCAGAAATAAAGGAAAACAGTGACAGCCGGTATATGCTGGAAATAAATGAATACCGTGACAGCCGGTATATGCTGAAAATGAAAGAATCGAGAGGAGGCCGGTCTAAGATAAAAAAATATAGACATGTGGGAAGACCTTCCCTAATAATAATTCATCTATTGCATATGTTTTCAATATTGATTATATTACTGAAGTGTTGTTGTTATTTTAAATTTATTATTAGATGAATAAGTCTCACAGAGAGAGAGTTATGGTGAGAAAGAAAAATAGAAGTATGATATGATAAGAACTATCTAAATGTTACTATATGCTATTATTAAGTTATATGAGATATAAATGATTAACTATTAAACGACTATTCATATAAATTGAATACTTCTAGTAAATTTAATTCACTGAGCTTGTGAAGCTCATTCCTCATTGTACAATGATTTTAGGTAGTAGACAGAACAAATAGTCTGATGGGTTAAGAGTCAGACAAAATCATATTCTGTAAGCCATGTACGTGTCCACATCCTCAGACTAATGAGAAAATAAAATAAAAATTTATTTGTAAATATTCATGCATTTTACGTTGTATATTATGTTTAAGTTAAGATCAGAATGATATATCTCCCCTGTTGAGGATTGAAGTGAAACTTTCTGTTAGTATTACTTTTATTGTTGTATATATGTGTCGTGCTAGGATTTTCAAAATGTGATGACACCGTCTCGGGGGTGGCCAACCCGGGATGGGTCGTTACAGTTTGATCCTTCTTAGGGTACGTAGGGAACCACTTTGGTGCATCCATGATCTTGCAAAGGAACCTGGGTTCCCCTTTTGTTCTCGTCAGAAGCATGTAAATACATCATTAAGACCCGGCTGAATAAACAAAACAAAATGAAATTTTTTCGGTATCCAAATTAACAAAAACATTTTTTTGAAAATGGTTCATGCCAATCATTCATTTTTAGTGGATTTCAGAACATATATAGTAGACAAAAATCACTAAGAATCATGGCATTGTTAAGTTTTTCTTTGACTTGGTCTCGAGGTCAACAGTGGGGGTAGATTTTGAGCAAGAACAGTTGGGGTGGGGGGGCAAATTGGAACAAGTATGTGGGTGTCAGAATCCCACTTTAGTAGTATAGCCCTTAAGAAATTCCAATCGACCCTGATGCCTTTGAGTGAGAAGATTGCATTGATGCCTTACCAAGGGAAATTATGGAGCTAGATACCCTTTACATTGTCGATCCCGCATATCATCTGAGCTAAGATAGCTTCTGTCGCCTTTTTGTTGAAGAAAAAAAAATATTGTGGACAAGTTGTGAAGATTTGTTCTTAGAAATACTAGAGGATGTGTACCAAATAAGAGGAAAGATGGGTTTAAACACAAGACCTAAGTCAAATATTTTTATCTCGATTCTGTTAGGAGGAAATATGAGTTTAAATACAAGTTTTGGGTCAAATAAAATAAGTTGCCAAAGTAAATTCCACTAAGTGCATTGTTCTTCAAAAGTCGTCTCTTGTATGCATTGTTTTTCCAAACTCTAAAAAACATAATCCTAAATGCCATGACTTGGCTCACGCCAATTTTTTTTTTTTTTAATTTTAATTAACAAGACTATGCAGTATCATCAAAAAGCCCTCACAAGAAACAAATCACCAAAAAACACTTATCATGAGGCAAAATCACCAAAAAGCCCTCATAATAGGCACAATCACCAAAAAGCCATCATAGTAGGCAAAATACCAAAAAAAAAAAAACCCTAATAAGCAAACAAAATCAACCTAAGTCATCGTTAGTAGGCAAATCACCAAAAAAACCCTCATAGCAGGCAAAATACCAAAAAGCCCTCATAGTAAGCAAATAACCAAAAAGTCCTTACAGCAGGAAAATCACTAGAAAACCTTTACAGCAGATAAAATCCCCAAAAGCCCTTATCAACGGGAAAAATCAACCTAAGTCCTTGTGAGCAGAAAAATCACCAAAAAGTCCTCATCAACAAGCAAAATCACTGAGTCATCGTTAGCAATCAAATCCAAAGCCCTTGTCAACAGACAAATCTAAGTCCTCATTAGCCCGCAAACTAGATGTAAATACCCATCCCGGTTGGCCACCCCCGAAACGGTGTCATCACGTTTTGAGAATCTCAGCATGACACATATATGCAACAATAAAAATAAATAACACCAAAAGAAATCTTTACATCAATCAGATCTTCAAACATTCTATACAACGTAAAATGCATGAAAATTTACAAATAAAATTTTCATTTTATTCCCCCATTCTCATTAGTCTGAGGATGACAGAAAACGATTTCTTCTGAACCTAAACTCACCAAACTATTTGTCAAGCCTACTACCTGAAAATCATTGTATAATGAGGAGTGAGCTTCACGCTCAGTGAATTAAATTTACTAAAAGTACTCATTTGTATAAACAGTCTTTAAATCAATTTATATCTCCTACACTTGATACTAGAACTCTACTATCACTACCCATATCATAATATCCATTCTCTATCAATCTCTTTTTCTTATTTATTAGATCACCTTAATACCATCAACAATCTCGTAATTACCTCGTAATGAGGTTCACATCATAAAATCTACTTTCTAGATTGTTATTATCACCATAACTGTCTCTCTGTGAGACTCATCCATCTATAATTATATTCACAATAATACACAACATCTCAATATTTCAATAATCTTATCACCATAACTGTCTCTATTAGTGAGACTCAATCATTATTAATTATAGTCACAATAATACACCACATCTCGGCATTTCAAAAATCTTATCGCTATAATTGTCTTTTTCTGTGAGACTCAACCATCTATAATTAAATTCACAATTTATACATCACACATCAGTATTTCAATAATGCAAGCAATAATTAAAATAGATGCAATGCAATGAATGCATATAATGGGAGTGTCTTCCCACTTGTCGACAGGTTGTTATTATCTTAGACCGGCTACTTTTTCGGTTCTTTCATTCTTATTTAGACCGGCTGCCTTCCCGGTTCTTTCAGCTTTTTTCGGCTGCCACGGGATTCATTTCCAGCATATATTGGCTTTCATGGTTTTTCAATTAGACTGACTGTCTTCCCGGTTCTTTTATTTTCATTTAATGCATATGCATATGAACAATGATATCAAAACAACATAATTTTAAAACAATTAAATTGGAATTCCTGATAATTCTCAAATTTATATAAATTTTTTCACTAAGACTGTCTCATCCCAAATCACATCCAATCATCCATTAAAACTTGTCAAAATTCACTAAATTTCATCCCAAATCTCATCAATTCATCCATCAAAGTTTGTTAAGATCCACTAAAATTTATCTCCTAAAAAATTCATATCAAAATCTCAACCATAACTGCTCAAGAATTTAACTTCTCACTTTTATTATTAAATCAACTCATTTTTCTAATAATATTTCTTCTCACTTAATAATTTTCTACGATTCCAACATTTATACCATATCTATCCACCCAAAGATTTATCTACCACCCATTCATACTTTAATAATCAAATTTAATATTATCACCAAATAATTGATTTTTATTTAGACTACTTAAAGTAAATCCAACTCACTATGTAGCTCTTAAAGCTACCCGTGGATTACCTCCTTGCCTTTTTCGTTTCTCTTAGAAATTCCCCCGGTTGTAAATCATCAACACCTGACATCATATTTATATAAATTTTCTAATTTATTCTTCAATTCGATATAAACCACATACTTTGAAAATTCCCACTTTGACTTTCTGGGAATTTCATAAATGTCAGAAATTCAAAAATACACTATGTTATTACTCTGTTTTTCTGATAGCTTTTCCTGATTCTCTATGCAATTCCATAGAAAATCACTTCAAAATTTTGCTCTTTCAGCATTTCTTTGAGTCCCCAAGTGTTTTGAGAAAAACGGACGAGAAGTTGAAAGAAACTGAATGAAATCATTCAGTCTTCATATGCTTACCCACTATATGCTTATATATATTTTTCCTTGCTTTAGCAGTCCCTCCTCTTGCATTCTCGAGCTCCAAAACTTCTCCACGTTTTGGAAACATGTAAAGCAAACTAAATTGCCTTCCTAAATTGGCAGCAGGTGTTATACCTGCTGCCCACAATTTTTGATTTTGTAGGGTTTTTTTTTGGACTTTTTGACTTTTTTTTTAATAATTTTTTTTCTTATCTTCTTTCTTCTTGCTGAACATCCAGACAATTTTTTTTTTCCATTTCTTTTCTTTTCTTTTAATGACGTCCACATCTCAAAAAATTTTTTTTCAAAAGAAATATTTTATTCAATACTAATCCTTTGTGTAAATATATTATTTAAATTTCATGACATATCTATTAAATTACTTCTTTACCCTTACTTCATGAATACAGGTATTACACCAGAGTCCTCACAGTAAGCAAAATCACCAAAAAACTCTCATAGGAGACAAATCACTAAAAAGTCCTCATCAATAGGAAAAATCATTGAAGTCCTCGTTAGCAAGCAAACTAAAAGGCTTTGTCAGCAGACAAACCTAAATCCTCATTAGCAAGCAAACTAGAGTCCACACAGTAAGCAAAATCACCAAAAAACCCTCACAGTAGGCAAAATCACAAACCAGAGTCCTCGTAACAGGAAACCTAATGTCCTTATCTCAAATTCCTTATCAGCAAACAAACCAAAGTTCTCGTTAGTAGGTAAACCAAAGTCTTCGTCAGCAGGCAAACCTAAGTCCTCATTAATAAGCAGCCAAATTCCTTGTCAGTAGGCAAACCTAAGTCCTCATCAATAGGAAAACCAAAGTCCTCGTTAGCAGGCAAACCAAAGTCCTCGTTAACAGGCAAACTAAAGTTCTCATCAACAGGAAAACCAAATTCTTCGTCAACAAGTAAACCTACGTCCTCATAAGCAGGCAAAATCACAAACCAAAGTCCTTGTTAGTAGGCAAAGCAAACTCCTCGTTAGCAGGCAAAATCACAAACTCAAAGTCTTCATCAGTAGGCAAACCAAAGTCCTCGTCAGCAAGAAAACCAAAGTCCTCACAGAAGGCACCAGTCGATCCAGAAGTATCGCACGAGTGAATGGACACCAACTTTGTCATTCCAGGTACGTATCATTCTCATATGTGATCCTATGACACCAACATTGCCCAACAACACGTTTACTTTTATAGACACATCGCATATTTGTCGTTCTAAAATTTTGAAATGAAACAATGGTCACCCACAACCTTTGATTGAAACTCTTAAAGGAGCTCCAATTAAAAGGGGGAAAACTATAGGCACCCAATTTCGTTCCAAAATTTTTAACGGACCACGTGTGGGTTCCTGTGATAAATCTTTGATCCTAGTGTGCTCGGACTTGGTAAATGAGGAAGTATAGATTTAATTAAGGAGTATTAGCAATTGCAAAACCTTTTTGTTCAATCCATTTAATTCATTTTGACTTTGAATCAATTGGACCTTATTTGATTCAACTAATCCAAGACCAAAGTCTTCATTTAAACTTTGACCAAATCCAAAACACACTAAAGCCCATTGATCTTTCCTAAGCCCAAACACTTTTGGCCAAAATTTCAAGTCCAAGAAGACTTTTAATTTTTAAGGGTGAACTTCCAATTTCACCCTCTATTTGGTACTTCTTGATTGGTTCATTTTTCTTAAAAGTAAAAGTTACTTTTTTTATAACAAAAAATATGTCTCTTTCCTTTCCTTATGTAGTTGGCTATTAGGAGGAATTTTCACTCTTTTATTTTGCTTTTTGAACTCACATCTCCCTCCCAGTTTCCCTATTTTTTTTTTATACCAAATTCTACCTTTTTTCCACACAAAATAAGATTTTTTTTTTACCTAAAAAGCAACAATAATGCACTTATAAAGTAGTTGATTTTTCTCACTCATTGGACATCCTTGTGTACCAAAAAGAAGAAGTTTTTCTTCTTCACATTTTTCTTAGTTAATTGGACATTACCTTATTAATATTTCACCATTTCCTAAATGCTAAATACCACCCTTTTCTACCCAAAAAATAACATTTTATACCCTACAAACAACATCTAAAAAAAGCAGTATTTTGTTTTAGAATGTGAAGCATTTTCTCCTTTCTTTTGCTTTGTAATTGCACTCTTTTTTCCCCTAAGCTTTTCCACTTTATTATATATCAAAAACCAAAGAATATTGTGTCTTTTCCACTCCCTTGGTCATCCAAAGTAAGGAGAGTTTCTCCTCACATTTTTTGCTTTTGCTTTTACTTTATTGAAAACACTCGAAAATGTCCTTTGTTGTTCACCTTTTTGCAAACCTTCTTGTTAAATTTTTTTCACCTCAAAGACACTCCTCTCTCTTCCCCATGGCCAGCCATCTAAAAATATTTTCCCTCTCACTTTTCACTTGGTTTACCACACGTCACTTCTTTAGCCCCACCTTTATACCCTAAAAGTGAAACCCTTTTTCATCTCAAAAGTTGAAACTACTTTTCCCTTTCCCTATATGACCAGCATGCACGTTCTTTTCACACATTATTTTTATTTTTTAATCTCTTTTCTAGCCCTTACTCCTCCTATAAATGCCCCTTTTTGCTAACACAAAAAACACAATGCAACACTAAGATAAAGTAATGCAAAAAAGAGAGAAAGAAATAAGTGAGAAAAGAGAGAAGAGTAAGAAGATCAAAGAGAAGAATATAACAAAAATGAAGAGTTTTCAAGAAAGATGAGAAAAGAGCAAAGTGTGAAACACAAAAGAAGAATTAGTGAGAGTTCTTTATCATTTTCGACCACTCTTTTGTTTTTTTGGTATTCTAATCTTCATTGAAATCATTCTTCTAACTTCACTAAGTCCATAAAAGCACAAGGATATTCGAGGATAATCCCGGCACGTAGAAATTTTTCTTAGCCAAATAAGGTTGGTTAAGCTTATACGTTTTGCAAAATAAATCGCTAGCATGATTCATGTGTTTAAACCACCTTGAAAATAGACTAGATTAATTTAGATTACTTAGAAAGTTTCATCTTAAGATACTTACTAGTTTCTAAGCATTTTCTCTTTCACTAGTTATATGTCTTTCTTTAATTAGCTACTAGTCATATGTAGTATCTTCGTTAAATGCAATGTTAAGTTAATGGTAGTTTTAAAGTTCTTTCCTTTAGTTTAGTACCTTAAAATTTTTTATGTTCTTTAAGTTAGTTGTTTTATTTTAAGTTGTCGTTAATTACATGTGAACTTTAATTCTTTAAGAAGAATTTTTGGCCCCCTTGGTCCTTGTTAATTTTGTTACTAGTTACCCTGGCCATATCCACATTCTTTAAGGGGAGTGACCTTGTGTAATGAGCCAAATGCATGGGTCTCAGGCGGAAAAGAGCGCTACCTATACCTGTAGAAGCAACTTGGTACACAAATTATCAAAAGTGAAAGTGATGTTGGTGTTAGTGACTGTAGTGATGAAGCTTTCGTACTCTGAAAGCAGACCTTCTAATGGATAGGAGATGAGGTCGTTGGTGGAGAGATGTGAATTGATGGAAACAAGGGCATCAACTATGGCTTTGAGGTTCTCAAGAGACAGTTCCTCAGACGTGACATATTTGGCATGTTTATGAAGCTTTAGCTGGAGATCAAACTCATTGGCATTTGACTGATCAAGGTACTATTGTTCCAAGGCAATCCAGACATCTCGGGAAGTATGGATATCATTGACATATTGCAAGAAGTTAGAGGTGAGACTAGCATTAATCCAAAAGAGTAAGCATTGGTCACTGCGAATCCAGGTGTAATAGGCGGGATTGAGCATGGTATGGCCATCACTGGTAAGGTAAAATTAGGAGGGACACATGAAAAAACCATCAACATATCCAAGCAGATCATAATTGGCAAGAACAGGGAGAAACTATGAACACTAGAGAATTTAGTTAGAGTTATCAAGTTTTATACTAACAAGATGTGTAATGCTAGGCGCGAAGAATAATGGAAGTTAGGGAAAGAAAGGGGTAGTAGGTGGGGGAGAAGGTGATGGGTGAAGAGAAAGGTACGTCGAGACTAAGGAAGGAGTGGGAAAGAGCTGTCGAGTTGATGAAGGTTTGCTGTGAATGGGTAGGCTGAGGTCGCATGACTTAGGTTTAGGTTATAAGGGTTGGTGGCAACAAGAGGGATGTAACTAGGCCGCAACGGGTGAGGCAGTTTCTATTGTGGTTAAGCAAGGAAGGAGGAGGGCAGTGATGTTTTCGGTGGAGAGGGAGGAAGAATATAAATGAGTAGTGTTTTCCATTATTTTGGATTTAGAAGAGGAGATCAGTGTTTAGGGTTTAGGATCTTACTACTTTAATACTATGAAAAAGCTAAAGAAAACTAGGGTTTGTGTATTTACTGACTGCAAAATGATAACTGCAGTAGAAACTTGTATTTATAGACAATAATTACAGAGATAATTACAATAATGTCCCTAAGGTTTACTAGAGTTAGATATACACTATCTATTCTCTCTCAATTGTCCACCCCTAATATCTAAAAGTTGACACTTTTTTTCAACCACAAAGTTAGCAATTAACTACTCTCTCCTCATTATAAAAATAGTTATAATAATACTCCATAATAAATACTTCTCTCTATCAAAAATAAAAATAAATATTATTTTCTCCTACCATGTCAACCGTTAATCGCCAGTTGAAGCAAATATTTTTGTTTATCTCTCTACCCATTCTTTTTTATTTACTTGTTCTTATTTTTGTGGTGGCCTTCAATTAGTTGATTCTTCATTAGTTTTTTCTGTAGGAATATGGAGTTTTTAGTTCCTTCCAACTTTAAACAACTGATTGGATTTTGTTACGGAGAACAATCGGTGAAGTAAAGGATGTTGTTAAAGATCTAAACCCACTGAGTATTTCATTTTAAGTGTATCTCAATTTTTTTTGTTATTTGTGTAATATAATTTTTTTAACATCTTAACATTTCAATTTATTTTTCATTCACATGTAAACTTATTACTACTTTTCATGTGCATTCGGTATTTAATTAGCATAAAATAAATAACGAAAAAACATTTATTATTATAATGTAATAAAAAAACGGGTTACATTGTTGAGATGTTAGAATTTTTAATTCGATAAGAAAATAGATCATAGAAATGCTAGTAAATAATTAGGGTAAATTATAGTTTCTTACCTTAGTTTAAGGGTTAATTACAGAAACATACCTATGGTATTAGAAATGACTGTTTAATACATAAGGTTTGTTAGAAAAATTACAGAAACATACGTGTTACATTGTTGAGATGTTAGAATTTTTAATTCGATAAGAAAATAAATAATAGAAATGCTAGTAAATAATTAGGGTAAATTATAGTTTTATACCTCAGTTTAAGAGGTAATTACGGAAACATACTTGTGGTATTGGAAATGATTGTTTAATACCTGAGGTTTGTTAGCAAAATTACAGAATCATACCTCTGTTACTGAACCCGTTAGTCAAGCGTAGAAAATTTGGTCAAATGTCAGGCTACGCCATAAAAACTTATGAAAACCCCATAATAAGCTCAGATGAACTTAGTTAAAATTGTACAACTCCACTATTCTTCCCAAAAATTTCAGTCAACGCTGAAAAACCTCTCTCTCTTTCTAAAGTCTCTCTCATTTCATCCAAGAGTGAAGGCATTGGTTATTGCGAATCCAGATGTAATAGGTGGGATTGAGCATGGTATAACCATCACTGGTAAGGTAAAATTAGGAGGGACACGGGAAAAACCAATCAACATATCCAAGAAGATCATAATTGGCAAGAATAGGGAGAAACTATGAACATTAAAGAATTTAATTGGAGTTATCAAGTTTTATACTGACAAGGTGTGTAATGCTAGGCGTGGAGAATAATGGAAGTTGGGGAAAGAAAGGGGTAGTAGGCGAGGGAGAATGTGATGGGTGAAGAGAAAGGTACGCCAAGACTAAAGGAGGAGTTGGAAAGAGTTGTCGAGTTGATGAAGGTTTGTCGTGAATGGGTAGGGTGAGGTCGCATGACTTAGGTTTAGGTTAGAAGGGTTGGTGGCAAAAAGAAGGATGTAACTAGGCAGCAACGAGTGGGGTAGGGGCTATTGTGGTTATGCTAGGAAGAAGAAAGGTAGTGGTGTTTTTGGTGGAGGGGGAGGAAGAAGATAAATGAGTAGTGTTTTCCATTATTTAGGATTTAGAAGAGGAGATTAGTGTTTAGGGTTTAGGATCTTACTGCTTTAATACTATGAAGAAGCTAAAGAAAACTAGGGTTTGTGTATTTGCTGACTGCATAGTGACAACAGTAGTAGAAACTTGTATTTATAGACAATAATAACAGGGATAATTACAATAGTGTCTCTAGGGTTTACTAGGGTTAGATATACACTACCCATTCTCTCTCAACTGTCCACCCTTAATATCTAAAAGTTGACATTTTTTATCGACGACAAAGTTAGCAATTAACTACTCTCTCCTCATTAAAAAAACAATTATAATAATACTCCATAATAAATACGTCTCTCTCTATCAAAAATAAAAATAAATATTATTTTCTCCTTCCATGTCCACTGTTAATCGCCAATTGAAGCAAATATTTTTGTTTACCTCTTTACCCATTATTTTTTATTTATTTGTTCTTCTTTTTGTGGTGGCCTTCAATTAGTTGATTCTTCATTTTTTTTTTTTGCAGGAATATGGAGTTTTTAGTTCCTTCTAACATCAAACAACTGATTGGATTTTGTTATGAAGAACAATCGGCGAAGTAAAGGATATTGTTAAAGATCTAAACCCACTGAGTATTTCATTTTAAGTGTATCTCAATTCTTTATTTGTTATTTATATAATCTAATGTTTTTTTTTTAACATCTTAATATTTCAATTAATTTTTTGTTCACATGTAAACCTTATTACTACTTTTCATATGCATTCGGTATTTAATTAGCATAAATAAATAATGAAGCAATATTTATTATTATAATGTAATAAAAAACATGTTACATGGTTGAGATGTTAAAATTTTTAATTCGATAAGAAAATAGATCATGGAAATGCTAGTAAATAATTAGAGTAAATTATAGTTTCATACCTGAGTTTAATGGGTAATTACAGAAACATACATGTGGTATTGAAAATAACTGTTTAATACCTGAGGTTTGTTAGGAAAATTATAAAAACATACCTCTGTTACTGAACCCGTTAGTCAAGTGTAAAAAATTTGATCAAATAACAAACTACATCATAAAAACTTATGAAAACCCATAATACTCTCATATGAACTTAGTTAAAATTATACAACTCCACTCTTCTTCCCCAAAACTTCAGTCAACACTACGTAACCTCTCTCATTTCTTCCCAAAAATAATGAAACAAATTTCTTCTATTTTGATTTAACAATAATATGTTTCGCAACTTTGATTACGCTAAGAACTTGAAAACAATGTAAAAATTGTGCACATAATCAATTACAATGAATAGAATTTTTCTTGAGCAAAAAAGAGGATAATTTCTATGGAGTAACTACTTTCTCTCATCTATTAAATGAAATTTTATTTGTATTATGTTCAATAAAAAAATGTGGGTTAGTCATGAAATTGCTATAGCTAGCTAGAATTTTTCAAGTTTCAACATTTACCAAAAAACACAAGAATTAAGAGCAAACTGGAGCCACTGTTTAGAAAAAAAAACAAAAAAAAAATCTTTGTCGACTGATCACTTTTTCCAAGCATAAACCAGCAAAGAGAAGCCAGTAGGGCCATTTCTCAATTCACTCTCCTCCATACTTGCCCATTCCATCACAGAGGAGTTGCACCCCAAAAAAGTTGAAGACATTGATATGGAGGATGAAGATGAGCTCCTCCCACTTCTCAAGAAGCTCTTCCTCATCTTCCTTCTCTCAATGCCGTTGATCCCAAAACTGCACGATTTTTGTTGCCATGAAACGACGTCGTTTTTCTCCTTTAATTGATGATCTTCTCCTCTGTTTGATGTTCTTCATGGTCTAAATTCTTAAACCTGAACATGAACACCGCATGTTTATTATTATTTCTATTCACATCCTCAAACAACCAGTTGTAAACATCGAATTAGCACCCTATCAACTTCAATCCTCTCGTTCTCTCTGAATTTCAATTTCAATTGCTTAATCTGCAATACCCTTTTGTTATCAACGCTAAAACGCAACTTGGCATCCTAGTTCACCCTACAATCAATTGAAATCTCTCTATTTTTGCTTCTGAATCTCGCTTTTGTGGTGTATACCCTGTTGCCAAACACGTGTTCTCTTCTCAACACGTGTTCTCTCCTCAAAATCAACACTTGCCCTGCTTTCTTTGGCTGCAGCCTTTCAACTCTAGTTTTAGCATAAGCTTCTTTAGCACAATCACCCACGAGGATAGTCCTATGACCATCAACAACGATAGTTATGAACTTGGTAATAATTTCAGATTCTTGTAATTATTTGAGAAATCAAATTTCGTACATAAAATTTCTAATGATTATAAGTTATAAAACTAGTAATTACGGTTAAGAAATTTAAAGTTTTTAAGTTATGATTTGAAATTGATTTGTTTTTTTTCAAAAATTGGGTATTGAAGGGGGAAAAGAAAGTGTGAAAAAAAAAAAGCTAAAACAGAATGAACACATCACGTAAGTTAGGTTGAATAATTTAAGAAAAGGTAATTTTTAACGAATTTTGTAAAATAACTTTTTAACGGATATTAAACAGTTATTTTCAGTATCATAAATATATTTTTATAATTATTTTTAAACTCAAGTATGAATATGCAATTTAACCAAATAATTATGTAGATTAGACATGACCTAGTGCTTTTTGGAGTCGCTTTCTCGGTTAGATTTTTGGCTCTAGTACCATTTGAAACGACGGCGTGGGGTATCGAGGTCTTGTGACTTCTCGCTTTCTCCATTTCTCCCCAACAAAACGCCGTCGATGAAAATCAGCGAAAAACAAAACCGTTGATGGCAGTTTTTTAAAAACCACCATTAACCGCCAAAATGACTACTCATGGTAAATCTCAAACAGAAAATCACAGAGATAAATTAGAAAAAGAGGCAAAAAAATCTAGGATCCGAAGCGAAACTCCAAAAAATGGAGAACAAGGTGCTAATTTTCGTTTGCATTCTCATCGGTCTCGTTAGCCTGCGAGACGTCGTGGTTGGAGTCCAGATTCTTTCGAAATCAAAGCTCGAAAAGTGCGAGAAAACCTCGGATTCAGACAAATTGAATTGCTCAACCAAGATTCTCTTAAACATGGCTGTCCCTAGCGGATCTGTAAGCAGTTTCCTTTTTGTCTCCTCTAAACAATGATTTTTCTTTTTACTGTAAGTGAAGTAGTTTTACCATAGTCCACCCACCCCTCCCTCCCCGGTTAATACAAATTCCTCTTATGCATAGTTAGAATTTTCAATTAGTTATGATACGATCACTTTTGTGGTTAGGAATGAATTGAAATTAATGGGATAATGATGGTGATTTTTTGATATGTTTATTTTTTTTGAAAGAGTGGGGGAGAGGCTTCGATTGTTGCGGAAATAGCAGAGGTTGAGGAGAATTCGACTAATAAGATGCAAACACTGCGAATACCACCTGTTGTAACGGTCAACAAATCTGCAGCCTACGCTCTTTACGAGCTAATGTACATAAGGGTAAGGAGACTATCTTGTTAACCCTTGTTATGTTGTCATGGAGAACATTTAGGCAGTGGTTGCTACGAGAGAAAGGAAAGAAAAGTGGGAGGAAAGAAGAGAGAGAGGATAAAAAAATAAGAATATAAAATATCAATTTTACTATAATGTGTTCTGTGAAATAGATGGGAAGTTGGAAGGATTAAGAAAGAAAAAAAAATCTAGCTTATTTTACTTTCCACTTCAAATTTGATTTGTTTATGTACGAAGAGAACCTTAATCTTCTTACTTTTCTTTCCTACCAAACATAAGTATTTTCCACTCACTTTTCTTTCCTCTCTCTTCCTTCTTACCCATCAAAGCCTTTGGTTTGTTCTCTCTCTCTCTCTCTTTTATAGTTGACTTTACCATATAGAAGCACACTTTAATTGTTACTAGTGGTGCTTGCTCATATGAGGCGAGCATTTTTGAGTAATTAATTCTTCTACTTAGGATATTTATTTTGTGTTAACATGACAATACTCCAGGATTTTCCTTATAAACCCCAAGAATACTATGTTAAGACACGCAAATGTGAGCCGGACGCTGGCGCAAATATTGTGAAGATATGCGAGAGGCATGTGAGATCTTAACTTTTCTTCCCCTTTTGTCTTGTCATTTAATCTTATTGTTTCGGGCCACTTGGCCAGATTTTTTTGGTTTAGATTATGTTACTTCAATGTTTGGACCTTTTTATATACAGTATTTTCCCCAGGTTTTTAGACTGTACTAGCAGTTCATTTGTATTTTATTGAGAAACTTAACATCAGTATGAAGGATATTAATTGAATTTTCAGTTAAAAAGTTATTTTAAAAAAGTTGTTCAAGTAAAGACAATGATTACATATTTGTTATGGTTCTTCACCATGCCCTTAGTTTCAATCTTAACCTTGTTTAGCAACTACATGAATCTTCCCATTAAATTTTGAAAAAAATGAAGTAGGGCTTAATCTGTTATAAATATTGATCTTTAAAACGATTTTAGTTACTTGACTGGAATGATATACCTCGCTGTTAGCAGTTTAATGGCAATACCCTGAAGACTAGCTAGATACATGGACTAGGCTTGGTGTGGGCATCTTGAAATAAAAAATACTGGATATACGAATCCTTGATTTGAGCTCAACTTTCACATTCGTTCTTTTCATAGTTTTGACATATTCACGGACTGATCCAATATGCCTCAATTTCCTGAGAGATTCTCTTGCAACCCACGCTGAATTGCAAGGAAGGAACTGATCCTTCAATTCCTTTTTCAGAGATTCCCATGTTTCAATCTTTGGTCGCCCTGCACTGACATCATCTTCTGTTCGAGTGCGCCACCAAAGTTTTGCATCTCCCACAAGATACATGCTGGTTATTGTTACTTTCTCTCCATCTGAAATACGGGCAGCCTTGAAATACTGCTCCATATCCCACAGAAAGTTTTCGAGATCCTTTGCATTTCTAGCCCCTTTGAAAGTCGCTGGATCAGGCACCTTAACTTTTGAACTTGACACTTCGCCTCCACTGCCTTGCACCATTGCCCTCTTTAGAAGAGTGACATCCGCCTCAAGGTTCTTTACAGTGGCACCAAACGAATCTGTCATGCTCAGCATATCGTTCAAAGTTTTGTTGAATCTGTCATTGGTGTCACGAATGAAGTCCTTCAGGGTCGTTTCCAACAATCGAAGGGCTGCACTATGTTCAACTGCCTGAATGACAAGTTCAGGGGCATCATCCACAGGGACACCGACAATGCCTTCCACTCTTTCAACGGCTATTTGCAAAGCCAAAATCTCATCTCGCTGCCGCTCGGTTTGAACATCTTCCGTCTGAGGGGCACCCACAAAATTTTCGATCCGTGTCACACGGTCTCGAAGATCAACGCCTGCCATCGTGGAATTGAACCCACCTTATGCCAAACCCGGAAACCTTCAGCCAAATCTGGCTACCTTCAGCCAACCTGGCTCTGATACCAAATTGTCACAGGGGTATCTGTTCTTACCGAACTTTTTGCCCTATGATGGCGCTAAGTGCCACACTTAGCCAGCCACACTCCGAGGTTCGCTCACACAAGTATATAAAGTTAAGAAGATGCACAGAAAGTAATTGACACACAGAAGCTTACGGGAACTCTATCCCAACCCTTTATTAATCAATAAGGGACAATTACAAAGTTTGGACTAGGTCACAACAACATGCATTTTCGAGATTCCCTCTCTAACTGCCTTGTGCCTTAGCCAATACACCTATTTATAGGCAATCCGAGCAGTTAACAGGCCTAACTGCATAGCACACATGGACCAATAAGGGCTCTGCTGACACATCCAGCAGTTTAGCCTTGCTGACACAGGCATTGTGACAACCTTGTCTGTGCCCAGACACAAATCGAGCAGTTGCACACAGTTTTCTTGCAGTTGCCGAGCAGTTGCACGAATGCCACTTGTCATGCGCACATGCACACATGCCACCTGCCATGCGTACACATCTGCCACGCCTACGTCCTTCCCTTGCGCACGCACATCTGTCATGCTTGTGCGCACGCACACTTGGCGTGCCTGTCAGCCTTCCCGCGCGCGCGCACACTTGCCATGTTCATTTGCCAGCGCGCGCACACACCTGTGTGCCTTCCTGCGCGCACACGCCAATGCACCATTTCGCGCGCACACTCTGACGTGCCATTTCCCGCGCACACACCTTTGTGCCATTTTCCCACGCACACACCTTTGTGCCATTTCGCGGCTCTCGCACATGCTGGGCCTTCCTCCCCGAGCCATGCCGAGTCTTGGTCATTGGCCTACACCCAATGCCATATTTCCGAGCCAGCCAACCTTTGTCCGCACCATCCTGGTCAAAACATCACATAAGTCAGGCACCACTTATAAGGGACTGATTTTACCTCGGATTCTTGCCTTGCTAAGGGGTTGTGCACTGCACCCCTGCCTCTTGCTTGGCATGCCGCAAGGCGCACACATGCCATAGCCATATCCCAACATTACGGGGCGGATCAGTCCGTGAATATGTCAAAGAATTCAGTTCTTTGATGCTCGACATAAAGAACATGTCAGAGGAGGATAAATTGTTTAACTTCATGTCTGGACTGCAACCTTGGGCGCAGACAGAGTTGAGGCGTCAGTCGGTAAAAGATTTACCATCTGCGCTTGCTGCGGCTGATGGGTTGGTGGACTATAAGGCTGCCATGTCTTCTTCAATCTCGGAGGAAAATAAGAAGAAGAATAATGGGGATGGCAAAAAGGGAAAGGGTGGCCCTTCTAAGGACTGGAAGAAATGGAATAACAACAAAACTGATGTGGATGAAGGCAATGTGTTTAAGGCCTCGTCATCAAATCAGAACAAAGGAAAGAGCCAAGGATGCTTCCTTTGTAATGGCCCTCATAGAGCCAGAGAATGCCCCAAGAGAGAAATGATCAGTGCGTTGATTGCACAAAATGAAGAGGAAAGTAATGATGCCTCGGGTGACTGCATTGCAAGGGTCAATCCGTTAATAGTGCTCAACACCATCTCGGCAGAGAAAAATGGGCAATGGAAAGGGTTGATGTATGTAGTTGTCAGGATCAATGGGCGTGAGAGCATGGCCGTGTTAGATACCGGCGCAACACATAACTTTGTGGCAGAACGGGTGGCAAACACACTAGGCCTCAAATTGGCAGCGAGTTCTAGCAAACTCAAGTCAGTAAATGCGGCTTTACCAGTCAAAGGTGTTGTGACAACTACACTCCAAGTCGGTACTTGGAAAGGGGAGTGTACTTTGACGGTAGTCCCTTTTGAAGATTTTGATCTAATATTGGGGATGGAATTCTTTAAGGCATCAAAAGCAATTGTGATGCCCCATCGTCAAGGAATGTTGGTGGGTGATGCTGGCTATACTTGCTTTGTGCAAGCGGTCCATGATAGACTAAACAGAGGGAGAACAAATGAGTTGTCGGTGAAACAACTCAATAAGGGTATGAAACGGAGGGAGACAACAGGTGTTGCTGCCTTGATTGAACTTAAGTCGGAAAAAAAGGCTCTGGTGAAGGCCCCTACCGTGGTAAACATACAATCTGACAAGGACAGGGAGAAGATCTTTGATCAGGGAACAGTGTGTTCTAGTAAGCAAGAAGACCAGGAGAAGTCTAGTCTTGATCCCCTTCCGATGAGGACATCGGTCTCTTCGGCTGAGGGAGGTATGTTAGCCCCGTAATGTTGGGATATGGCTATGGCATGTGTGCGCCTTGCGGCATGCCAAGCAAGAGGCAGGGGTGCAGTGCACAACCCCTCAGCAAGGCGAGAATCCGAGGTAAAATCAGTCCCTTATAAGTGGTGCCTAACTTATGTGATGTCTTGACCAGGATGGTGCGGACAAAGGTTGACTGGCTCGGAAATATGGCATTGGGTGGAGGCCAATGACCAAGACTCGACATGGCTCGGGGAGGAAGGCCCAGCATGTGCGAGAGCCGCGAAAGGGCACAAAGGTGTGTGCGCGGGAAAATGGCACAAAGGTGTGTGCGCGGGAAATGGCAAGTCAGAGTGTGCGCGCGAGAAGGCACACAGGTGTGTGCGCGCGCTGGTAAATAAGCAGGACAGGTGTGCGCGCGCGCGGGAAGGCACACAGACAAGGCAAGTGTGCGCGCGCGCGGGAAAGCATACAGACAAGGCAAGTGTGCGCGCGAGGGAAGGCTCACAGGCACGCCAAGAGTGCGTGCGCACAAGTATGACAGATGTGTGTGCGCAAGGGAAGGACATAGGCGTGGCAGATATGTGTGCATGGCAGGTGGCATGTGTGCATGTGCACATGACAAATGGCATTCGTGCAACTGCTCGGCAACTGCAACAAAACTGTGTGCAACTGCTCGATTTGTGTCTGGGCACAGACAAGGTTGTCACAATGCCTGTGTCAGCAAGGCTAAACTGCTGGATGTGTCAGCAGAGCCCTTATTGGTCCATGTGTGCTATGCAGTTAGGCCTGTTAAAGGCTCGGATTGCCTATAAATAGGTGTATTGGCTAAGACACAAGGCATTAGAGAGGGAATCTCGAAAATGCATGTTGTTGTGACCTAGTCCAAACTTTGTAATTGTCCCTTATTGATTAATAAAGGGTTGGGATTAGAGTTCCCGTAAGCTTCTGTGTGTCAATTACTTTCTGTGCATCTTCTTAACTTTATATACTTGTGTGAGCGAACCTCGGAGTGTGGCTGGCTAAGTGTGGCACTTAGCGCCATCATAGGGCAAAAAGTTCGGTAAGAACAGATACCCCTGTGACAATTTGGTATCAGAGCCAGGTTGGCTGAAGATAGCCAGGTTTGGCTGAAGGTTTCCGGGTTTGACATAAGGTGGGTTCAATTCCACGATGGCAGGCGTTGATCTTCGAGACCGTGTGACACGGATCGAAAATTTTGTGGGTGCCCCTCAGACGGAAGATGTTCAAACCGAGCGGCAGCGAGATGAGATTTTGGCTTTGCAAATAGCCGTTGAAAGAGTGGAAGGCATTGTCGGTGTCCCTGTGGATGATGCCCCTGAACTTGTCATTCAGGCAGTTGAACATAGTGCAGCCCTTCGATTGTTGGAAACGACCCTGAAGGACTTCATTCGTGACACCAATGACAGATTCAACAAAACTTTGAACGATATGCTGAGCATGACAGATTCGTTTGGTGCCACTGTAAAGAACCTTGAGGCGGATGTCACTCTTCTAAAGAGGGCAATGGTGCAAGGCAGTGGAGGCGAAGTGTCAAGTTCAAAAGTTAAGGTGCCTGATCCAGCGACTTTCAAAGGGGCTAGAAATGCAAAGGATCTCGAAAACTTCCTATGGGATATGGAGCAGTATTTCAAGGCTGCACGTATTTCTGATGGAGAGAAAGTAACAATAACCAGCATGTATCTTGTGGGAGATGCAAAACTTTGGTGGCGCACTCGAACAGAAGATGATGTCAGTGCAGGGCGACCAAAGATTGAAACATGGGAAACTCTGAAAAAGGAATTGAAGGATCAGTTCCTTCCTTGCAATTCAGCGTGGGTTGCAAGAGAATCTCTCAGGAAATTGAGGCAAAATCTCGTCTCGCTGCCGCTCGGCTTGCACAGCGAGGCTAACAGCATCTTCCGTCTGAGGGGCACCCACAAAATTTTCGATCCGTGTCACACGGTCTCGAAGATCAACGCCTGCCATCGTGGAATTGAACCCACCTTATGCCAAACCCGGAAACCTTCAGCCAAATCTGGCTACCTTCAGCCAACCTGGCTCTGATACCAAATTGTCACAGGGGTATCTGTTCTTACCGAACTTTTTGCCCTATGATGGCGCTAAGTGCCACACTTAGCCAGCCACACTCCGAGGTTCGCTCACACAAGTATATAAAGTTAAGAAGATGCACAGAAAGTAATTGACACACAGAAGCTTACGGGAACTCTATCCCAACCCTTTATTAATCAATAAGGGACAATTACAAAGTTTGGACTAGGTCACAACAACATGCATTTTCGAGATTCCCTCTCTAACTGCCTTGTGCCTTAGCCAATACACCTATTTATAGGCAATCCGAGCAGTTAACAGGCCTAACTGCATAGCACACATGGACCAATAAGGGCTCTGCTGACACATCCAGCAGTTTAGCCTTGCTGACACAGGCATTGTGACAACCTTGTCTGTGCCCAGACACAAATCGAGCAGTTGCACACAGTTTTCTTGCAGTTGCCGAGCAGTTGCACAAATGCCACTTGTCATGCGCACATGCACACATGCCACCTGCCATGCGTACACATCTGCCACGCCTACGTCCTTCCCTTGCGCACGCACATCTGTCATGCTTGTGCGCACGCACACTTGGCGTGCCTGTCAGCCTTCCCGCGCGCGCGCACACTTGCCTTGTCTGTGTGCCTTCCCGCGCGCGCGCACACTTGCCATGTTCATTTGCCAGCGCGCGCACACACCTGTGTGCCTTCCTGCGCGCACACGCCAATGCACCATTTCGCGCGCACACTCTGACGTGCCATTTCCCGCGCACACAGACAAGTGCCATTTTCCCGCGCACACACCTTTGTGCCATTTCGCGGCTCTCGCACATGCTGGGCCTTCCTCCCCGAGCCATGCCGAGTCTTGGTCATTGGCCTACACCCAATGCCATATTTCCGAGCCAGCCAACCTTTGTCCGCACCATCCTGGTCAAAACATCACATAAGTCAGGCACCACTTATAAGGGACTGATTTTACCTCGGATTCTTGCCTTGCTAAGGGGTTGTGCACTGCACCCCTGCCTCTTGCTTGGCATGCCGCAAGGCGCACACATGCCATAGCCATATCCCAACATTACCCTTGTAGTCAATGAGTTGTTTTGAGATTCTGTCAAGCATGCAAACACAGTCATACTGTTAGAATAAAAATCTAAAGTTAGACCTTTTCCCACATGCTTAAACTTTTGAGGTAAATGGTTAACCAACTATATTTTTTGACGTGATATCCAAACTTTGTGTTTGAATCTTGAGAACCCTTTTCTTGGTACCCTTTATTTATTAATCCTCAACTAACTCTATGATGGGATGAGTAAGTGTCGAGCTCGTACCTTTCACACAGTTCCGAACCAACCCACACATTGGGTTCTTGTCCTCTGAGCGGACGTGCTAGAGCACATATAAGGAGGTGGACTTACATGTGAAAGGGCGTGCTAGAGCACGTATAAGGAGATGAACTTAGATCTAATGGGGTGTTTTTGTAATCATTTGGATTGCAGTTTTGTTTTAATTGGATTTGTGTGATAGATAGTTTGTAATCAGTTGGGACTTGGGACTGGACATAGTCTTTGGTATGAAGTTTCAGCAATGATATAAACATATATATGATAAAATGTTTTTGTGACTCAACATCCACAAAAAAATGCTTTGGATATCTCTATGTAGCCTTTTCACTTTAAGCCAGGTTTAATGTGGTAACCTATATCTCTGTTGGTACTTTAACAGCTGGTGTAGGTTTTTAACCCCTTTTGCGTTGCCTCCCTTATTCTAATTGTTAATTGTTAATATCAAATTAATATGTTGATCAGGAAGGTCCTCAAATATATATATATTTTTTTTGGCTTTTAATGAAAATATTCCTTTTCCAATAAATAATATGTAAAATTAAGAATAGAGATTTGTTTCTTTGTGAATCTGACTGACTTGGTTTTAGTGACTGTTTTGTAGGTTGCGAGATGAGAATGGTCACATTATTGAGCATACTCAGGTGGTTTTCTAGCTTCATGTTTGTCATCTGGTTTATGAGGTCATACTTCGCCTTCAGAGACCCAGTTCTTGTATATATTAGATATTATCATAATATATATCATTTGTATACAAAAAGTTGCGATTATAATCAAAGTTATTTTGGAAATTAATCTGCATACTTGACTTCAAGAGTTGAACGCCTCTTGTTTATCTAATGATCAAATTTTATAATTTTATAATTATTTAGGGTTTGTACTTATATTCTGTCCTGCCCGCTTTGGAGCACTGATAAGGACATTTTCCTGCACACTACGTGGACAGGGGTCCAAAGCGCGTGTGTGGGTTTTAACAAATAAAAAAACTTTTGCTGTTATGTAGTTTTTGGCCCCCTTGTTGTGATTAAATGTTTTAGATTTAACAAAGCATAGTGAAATTTGTACTTGATTATACTTCCTCCACTTTTTTATTTTTTTATTAATTCATTTCTTACTTCTTTCTTTTCTTGCTGTCAACTCTCCCTAGCCAATCTGTTGTCCTTGTGGGCCCCAGCGGCGGTTACCTTCATCTTGTGGAAATGTTTGTACGTGCTTTTCTACTGTCAATATTTCCAAAATTTCCTTACAGGATACAGTTTACAGTTTTGTGATGACTTATGTTTGACTTGATTCTGATTAGTTGACAAATTGATGAAAGGAAAGGTCAACACTGCACATTGTCTCCGATTTCCAGGTGATTGGTATGGCCTTTTGGTTATCTTTCTCTTTTGTCTTGATTGATTTCTGGGAAATCCTTATTTGGTCATTGAAAAGTGATAAGAGGACATGAAATGTAGTATATTTTAATTAACTACTCACTGTAAGGAGCTTATGTGGATTTAAAAATTAAAATCAATTTGTGGTTTTTATGCTTATGTCAACATATTGCAACAGGCAATTTAGTGATATAAATTTGTAATTTTCATCTTATGATTGTAATATGGATGTTCTGTGTTTTCGTTACATATACTGTCTTTTAATTTTTAATTTCATAATTTTTTTCTCTCTCCATTGTCTCCTGAATTTCTGTTGAGTTTTGTATAATTAATGGTAAAAACGAGCCAGAAAAAAAATTATAATTAAGATCAGGAGAGTTTTAGTGATAAAGCTTCACGATGATTGTTGGGGTTCCAGATTATAGATACCAGTATTGTGATAACTTGTTATCAATTAAGTCCTACTAGCAATGTAATGTCTATGATTTATTTACTTGCTAATTGATTGTCCCGTTTCATAACCCCTTAAGTTTTGCAAGACATAGACACATGTTCTTACTAATTCTAATTTTTATCCATCTAGGTTCCATGTTTTTGGCATTGGACAACGATCACTAGGATTTAGTATCCGAATTGAGGTGAAGAAGGGATCTAAAGTTTCAGTATGTTGTCTCAATGCCCTCTCTTTTCTTTTCTTTTTCTCTTCCGGTTTAATCTTTAAATGTTTGCTCTCATTTTCTGATGTATATGCGTGAGTTTGCTTACTGAAGGAGATCTTTCTTAATTTGCTCATATGTTCCAGTTGGATGTCATGGAAAAGAAAAAGGTTATTCATAATCTGAGTTAACATGAAAAGCTAGTTACATGATAATGAAATGAAAGCTCTTTCCAATGGGGTGTACGTCTGATGGTAGAGTAATTTCTGACCTTCCTTGGTGCTTATTGTTCTGGAATCCAGATTAAATGCAGGCTTTTTTCCCCATTGGAAATGACTTTCAAAGGATGCTTTCCCTCTCTTTTTCTCCCATATAAATTTTGTTATTAGGGAGTATATATGTAAAAGCAATGATGAAATGGAATGTCTTGACAACCTATAAGCTCACACATTTATCTGTAAATTTGTTAAATTCTATACTAATATTTCTGAAAAATTGGTTTAGATGTGAAAGGAGATAGAGAAGTTTTATTATATTTTTGCACCATCTCTTATTTTTATTTTTATTTTCTATTGAAATTATTTTGAATATATGATGAGTCTTACTAAATTGTTAAAATTTTTCCTTTTGGTGGAAACATGATTTGTTTAAAATCTCTCCATGTTTCTTACTTATATAAAAAAAATTCTCTCTCCATCTTTCTTATCTTGTATTATTGGATTAAAATAACCATGTTATAGTTCAGTAACAAAGACCTTTCTGGACCTTGCTTTTGCTGGCAGGAAGTGTTTCTCGGTCCTGAAAATAGAACAGTGACATCAAACGATAATTTTCTTAGGGTTAATCTTATTGGAGATTTTGCTGGTTACACCAATATTCCATCATTTGAAGACTTCTACCTTGTCATTCCAAGGCAGGTATGCTTATTAATTATTATGGCTACAATTAAGTCGAAAATTTTAGTAAAATAGTCTTTGTATTCTCCCCGATTGTGCTTTTCCTTTTCAGCATTTGTACACTAACAATATAGTTACCATGTTCCTTTTTTTGAACTAAAATGGATTTGGTGCTAGGATTAAAATTAAATGAAACTTGTTTACAACCTTACTCTTTGCTTGAAATATCTATAAATAGCATCACCAGATTTATAAGATTTTGCTGTGGTTCTACCGATGAGCTTCTAATCTGTAATTGAGTGTGTTGCACACTAGCAGCTATTGTTGTAATACAATGTCACAATCAGGGCATATTTAGCATGGGTTATTCATAATGAATGGCATTCTTTTTCATCATATATTCCTTGCAAATTATAGCCCGTTTGCTTGCTGATGTATCACCAATCGTGATTCGCCTATTGATTCTTCAGTGCATGTTGTGCTATGCTGTACTGCTAAGAATTTTTTTTTTTTGGTAATAGGGTGGCCCAGGTCAACCACAAAATTTGGGGAGGAATTTTTCAATGTGGATGCTTCTAGAGAGAGTGAGATTTACTTTAGATGGTCTAGAATGTAACAAAATTGGGGTCAGTTATGATGCTTTCAACAGTCAGCCAAACTTCTGCTCTTCACCATTTTGGAGTTGCTTGCATAATCAGCTGTGGAATTTCCGGGAAGTTAGTATATGAAACTGAAACCAGTGTTTTTTGTTGTTTCCATCATTTATTTTCTTTAAAATTCATTGATTTATGTTAGGTAAATTGATCTCAAACTATGGCTGCTACTCTTTTTTTTTTGGTTCTAGAAGTGAGTATTTTCTATTTATATCTTGTTCAAAGTTATCACTATTGTAAGTATTCTGCCGTTATGTTGATTGTACTCATTGCTTAGATGCCTTCATTATTATTCACACTTCTATCAAGGTTTTGGTAGACTATATATTCACCATCTGATTTACTAACACGTGAAAGTATGTTATTCTTTAGAATGAAATGTCTTGCAGGAATGAGATTGTTTCGTCACAAGCTTGTATAATTGGTATCAGCTTTTCCATAGTGTTATTTGACATTATAAAAAGCTATCGTATGTCTTACAGGCTGACGAAAACCGAATTAAGAGAAATCAGTTGCCATTATATGGTTTGGAAGGAAGATTTGAAAGGATAAACCAGCATCCAGTTATGTTTCAGCAGTTATAGATTTCAAAACCAGGACATTTATTTGTTGTATTACTTAATTGTTTTGACTTTGGTGCAGAATGCAGGGTCTCATTCGTTCTCCATAGGAGTCACTGAAGTACTCAATACAAATCTGCTGATAGAACTAAGGGCTGATGATATAGAATATGTTTACCAGAGGTTAATATCAATTCTCTAGGATTTTTTTTGATAAGTCAATTCTCGAGGATTTATTGTCTTAATAATTACATTGAACACGTTGAATGCTTTTATATTTTTCTTAATGATCTCTTTCTGGTTTCATTTCTTTGGATATCTTAGCAGATACTTCTTCCTCTGTTCCTATGCTTCACATGTTTTCGACAATGTGTTATGGATTTCTGTATTTTTGTAGGAGCCCTGGAAAGATCTTAAGTGTCACTATCCCGACATTTGAAGCCCTTACTCAATTTGGAGTTGCTAAGGTCACAACTAAGAATACAGGTGAAGTGGAAGCATCATATAGCTTAACGGTATTGCCAATGAACTCTTCCTCTTTATATTTATCATAATTTAACTTGAAGGTCGGACTACGTAACTTTTAGATTTTAGATGCTAGGTTGATAACTTCATGTAGGATGGACTGCTAGATTTATGAAGTCCTCTGTTATACATTGGGAGCTAGTAGAAGGTAAAATGATTTTGATATCTTTACATCTACCTACACTTTCATGGGCTCCTGATTGGTTTTTATAATGAAGGTTCCTGATACTAATTTCTTATAAATGTTAGTAGTAATGTTCTTATATGCTGTTTTGAGTATAACAAGAAGAAAATTGAAAATTTCTTTCATGGAATGTTCGTTTTTTTTTTTTTTTTTTTCTGTTCATATGCTCTGCTCACTGTTCATGGAAGAAAAGTCATGATAATTGTTTATAGGTAAGGGTATCCTATACAATAAAGTTAACAATGTTCAACTCTGCACGGGATTTTCTCTTGATTGGGTATATCTACAGATATAGCTTGATATAATTACATAAACTGATGAAAAAATTGAAGCAAATAATAATGTGTTAAAACTTTGTGTAGATCTATATATCTACGGTTTTAAGTGAATCACTGTTGCAGAACATTGTTCTGGTTTTGTTGTGATGAATTTCTTCATTGTGCAGTTTGATTGCTCAAAAGGTGTTTCCCTCTTAGAGGTACTTTCCTCCCCATGTTCTTATGTAATGTGTACACACATGGTGCTGTACTGACATCATAATGTAGCATTCGTGGATGATGCTGTTCTTGAAAGTTGAAATGGTTGCAGGAACAGTACTTTATTATGAAGTCTAAAGAAACTACAACTCGATTGTTTAAAGTGTATCCAACAACTGATCAAGCAGCAAAATATGTATGTGCGGGTAAGATTACACTTGACTATTATGGTATCTTTTGGCTGTGTTTGGAATACTAACTAAGATCGCAGAAAACATGAACTCTCAATCAAAATGCTTGTTTCTTGAATGGCAGCTATATTAAAAGACTCTGAGTTCAATGAAGCTGATAGAGCCGAGTGCCAATTTAGTACTACAGCCACTGTCCTTGACAATGGATCACAGGTTTGGGGTAGTTTCACAGTTATGATTTATCTGGCACATCTTTACTTAGATCGTAATTTATATAAACAAATGTTTATGGGGCTGCAAACGAGCAGAGCTGAACCGAGCTTCGCTTTGTCAGGCTTGGTTAGTCGGTTTGATTAAAGTTCATCAAGCTAAAGTAAAATTGAGTTAATCTGCAATCATAATATGCTAGCTTGAGCTTGTTTAAAATTTAAATAGAGTTCACAAAACTCACAAGCCGAGCTTTGAGCTTCTTATTCCTAAAATTAAAAAAAAATAAAGAATTAAGTCAAATTACCATTATCGATGAAAGAAGTATAGACAGCAAATTGTTTTTCTCTTTCCTACAAACAAACAAGTAAAAATCATTGTTTGTTTTATGGAAGCATTTTATGATTAATATAAACAACATTAAAAATTATTTTTCCTATAAGAAACTTTTACATGTTAAAAAGGTTAATGATCACGAGCTTATTCGAGGTGAATATAATTTTGCTTGAGTTTGACTCGTTTGATGAAAGTCTTTTGTTCAGAAACTAACAAATATGAACGAGTTATTGAGTTAAGCCCGAGTTCTTAATGAATGACTTGGTTCATTTGCAGCCCTAAAGTTTCCAAATCGATCCTGAAACTGATCAGATTAGAATAATAATTACTTTTATACAAAGAACAGAGTTACTGTGGGTGTAGCCGCTTCGAGAGTTATACATTTATGCTGCACATACATGATTAAGATTGTCCTCTAGTGGCATATGATAGATAAATCCTTCGAGTATATTCTAGTGAAAATGTTGAGGTGTATCATGGATGATGATTACGAGAATGATAGAATAAGGAATGAATTCATTCATCAAATGTTGGAGGTAGCACCAATACAGGATAAATTGAGAGAAATCGCTAAAGATGGTTTAGGTATATGCAACTCCTGGAGATGCACTAGTGCATATAGGTGATCGATCCAAGTAGATGGTTCGAAGAGGGGGAGGATAGGCATAAGAGTACATGGGTTGAGGTAGTTAGCAAAGACTTCATTTCTGAAAATTTCGCTGAAGATATTGTGTTGATCAGGCAAATGGGAGAAAAGGGCTCAATATTGCATACCCCAGTTAGATTGGGATCAAGGCTTAGTCGAATTAGTCGAGTTGTGAAAGCTTCTAGTTGTATGTTGTTCTAGGCATCTGATGCACTTATGTATTTTCTCCTAATTGTTGATTCCTTAGTGTAAATAAAGCTTGATATTGATGAATGAAGTTGAGGAGTATTATTGATATTGTAGGATGTTGACACTGCTGAAAACATTTTTTACTTATTTGGATGGATTCTTCATGTTCCAAAAGGCAGAGGGAGAGCAAACTTTTTCTGAGAGAAGAAAAGTTATTTCTTTAAATCAAACAGCATCATAAGTGATATTTTTTCTCTATGATAAAGGCCAACCAATGCAAAGATTTGAAACTAAATGGGTAGTTAACATGCTTCGCATTACTGGGTATCTGGAACTCAAATGGCTGGGATGTAACCTATAAGAGTATACTCTCATGTTAGCGCAGAATGTATAACTTATTCGAAAAAACAAGAAGAATCCATTGATAAATTCTCTCATTTGCATGGACAAAAATTCCCCATGCTTTACTGCTTTAGTCTGCTATGTATGAGATCCATTGATAACATTTTTCGTAAAGACTTAAACAAGAAAAAACTGCCTGGCTCTATTGATTCATGGTGGATTAGCAAGTAGTGACTCATTTGACTCCCCCACTGATATTAAATAGAATGTCTTCTATCTTAATATCCTCATTTTTTTAATATTCTTAATGGAAGATTATCTAGGATTGCAGATGTAGCCATAAAAGCCTCGAAGACACATAAATTAGGATTGTTGAATTTTGTATTTTTTTTTTTCAAATTTCCTAAGGAAATTGTTTTGGAAAATCCAATGCTTTCTTTTGCACCATGGCTAAAGTATCCAATATCATTTAGAAGAAATCAATTCTGTTTCAACATTTTTTCAATTTTGAAATATCGCTAAGTTTTGCAGATATCTGTTGATAGACTAAATTAAACTAGCTTATGAATATGAGTTTTCTTTAATTTCGATCTCTTGAGGTTTGTAATCTTTGGTTAAGAATTTCGTCTAATGACTGAAAAGGAGTGATCATTATGAAATACCATGTATTTGACCGTTGTAAACAATGGAAGTAGAAAAGCAGATGATACTTCATCAGATGATTGTACAAGGAAGGCGGTAGGTTATAGAAAAGAAAGAGTGGAAAAGAATGATAAATAAAGCCAAGGAATTCTTTTGATTGGATCAGGAGTTTTGTATTCGGTGTGGATAAAAGATCTTCCTATGTTATACTATTCAATTCTCGACATGACCGTTGAGTTATAATTGAATGAATTACTTAAGCCATGGATATGTTGCAGATTACTCCCTTTCAACCACCAAATACCAGCATAAATGGTTTTTTTGATTCTATTCAAAGCATATGGAAGAAACTTTTGGATGGTTTGGTAGACTTCATCACTGGAGACACTTGCAGGTACTTGTTCCAGGAAATATAGAATTATAGATATAGGACTGCTTAAGTGTACATTGATATGGATGTCAATAAAGGATTCTTCCATGCAATTTTTCCTATTTCTTTCAGTCTTTGTCACAAGAGAACTCAGTGTTAAAAAGCTTGTTCCATTGAGCATTATTTTAAATACATGTCCCAATAAACATCTCTGTTTCGCTACTTTACATTTTAGCTTGTTCATGCTTGCCTTTTCTAATTGAAAAAATAGGCAGCAATATTGTACACCTAAGTACTTGGAGTAAGGTTTGTTGAAACTCAAAATAAATTGAGACTATGTAAAGAATCGATTTATTATTTTTATTTTCAAATGGGAAATTCACAGTGCAGGATGATACTCATTTGGAAGGTAACTTAGTAAGGCTCTGTTCATATGTTTACTTTTTTCATAAAATGAGTTTGTTGGGAGTATTACAGATCCATGGATCTTCTATCAGATCCTTGTAAATATTAGAAACTTCAATGGAATAACTTGTGTTTAAATACATACATGAGTTTACTTGTTGAATTTCCCTATTTTCTTAATGGGGATCTTGGGTAGATAGGCATACTAATGTCATACAGATAAGCAATTGATAATGGGTATCAGCACTGAATCATAGAAAGATATTAGGAGCTGATGAGAAATGATCAAACATAATTCTGAATGGACGTCAATTCTTGATACTTGGCTTTCATGCCACTAACCCACTGTAAATTTATATGGGATTTTTTTTGTGTGGAGGTATAAAATAGAAAAAGTTGTAGATAAAAAAAGAAACATTGTTTTCCAGAGAAATTAATAAATAATGGACCATTTTGTTAAAGAAATGATGTCATTTGGATTTGATAGGTGTTTTGTTTTGTGCTGTGTCTGTATACTGAATCTGTTGTCTCATGTGTATCGGCTTGCAACCCAGGAATACAATAACATATATGGTGGTAAATTCTTTCCAAATATCTGCAATTTAATTGGAACCAAGAAAGGTTTACCTTGAGAGAAGACTGCTGAAACTTGCATTTGAAGCTGTTCTGCCCTTCTTTATATCTTATATCTAGCGATTGTAACTGTTATATATGTTTAGTCTAATATTGGCATCTTCTTTAGTTATGTACCCTTTGTTGTTATATTCTGACAGTGGTTATATTGTGTGCAGAAGGAAATGCTCCAGTTTCTTTGACTTCAGCTGCCACATACAGTATATATGTATGAGTTGGATAGTGATGTTTGGTCTTCTATTGGCTATTTTTCCAACAGGTAAAACTTGCATTCTCATCTGCAAAATTAGTATATAACTGGATGCTTTTTTGGAGAATTCTAGAGTGCATAATACACTGTACTTTGAATTGCAGTGCTTGTGCTACTTTGGCTTTTACATCAAAAAGGCCTTTTTGATCCTCTTTATGACTGGTGGGAGGATGATCATGTTGAGGCCGATAATAAGAGAATCAGAGAAAAGCAGAAGCTGGGTATTGATATTGACCACCCCCATATTCATTGTAGAAAACGTTATCACAACCTAGGAACCAGGCACCGCAAGCATGATACTCGACACAAGCGAAGTAGCATTAATAATGAGCACAGGCATAACCATTCAGAATGGGAAACTGATTATAATTATTATCTTCACCATGTTCACAAGAACAAGCACAAGCATGGGCGCAGTAAGCACTCAAGTAGTATGATGCAGCAAACCTACTTCGACAGAAGGGAGAATGGCAATGTTGGGCACCGCAGACGCAGGAAGGAAAGAGAGACTATAAAAGGACCATCCAAAATGACTAAACATTGTGAAGAGAACGAAAATGATTTTTACTAACGCAGATGTAGTCCATTTGGCGACTTGCAGTTTAAGCTGCACGCAGCAGAGCAGAGACAACAATGCAACCGAAACTGATATCCGCTGTGATCTAAGTGTTGATTCCATTTTCATTAGGGACCACTCTGTTTATAGTTTAGTTCCATTTTTATTTGGGAAAAGAACAGGGAACAGAGAGAATTAAGGATGAGTATGCTATATTTTGGCATGCCTCTGACCTTTTTTTTTTAAATATACAGAATGAAGTAAAACCACAAAAACTTACAAAACTGTGGCTTGGTCATTGTTTGACGAGTGACGATTATGATCGTTATCTTCGCTGGGCAGACTGAGGGTAGCAATATGGACTTTTATACCATATCAAACTTTGTGCATCTAGCTTCATTTTCATAGTATTAATCATATTTTGTTACTATTTCATGCCTTGTGCAAGCCAAAATGGGGCTGAAGTTGTTAATGTTGTTGATAACTGTTAACAAAATTGCAGATACAAAAGGAGAATACGACACCTTGTTGAATGGGTATTTTAACGGGACGACGCTCAGTTACCTAACATAAGAGGATTTTTTGGTTAAATTAGGTCTAACCAATGTTCTAGATCAGTTTGAAATTTTACTAGTAATTTTAAAATTTTTTACTGATAATATCATTTTTTGAGTCTCACACTTATATTGATGTTGTTAATAAAGTTTTTCAAAATTATTAATAAAGTTTTGAGGTAATTTAAAATATTGATTTTAGACTCGATTTAATTAAGTATTTTTTTATTATTATGAGCTTTGAAAAGGACTCCTTTAGAGGGTGCACAACAATCACAGTTCAGTTTATTGGAATTAGAAAACAAGCTGGTGATTATAAAATACAGTGTAAAAAGTACAGTGCTTTTCTTCTCTCTGTTTTTCTTTCAACATCGCTCCTTAGAGCAAACTTACGTTTCGTTTTGCTTTTACTTTGAGCATCACTCCTTCCTATTCCCTTTATCTTTTCTTTCTTTTCCCCTTTTATGTTTGACGAAATATTTCCCAACTTTATGCTTCTCTTGATGTCAGCCCTTTACGTTCTTTAAGCACTCGTTTTACCTAAACAATAAATTACCAAGAAAAATGGATATAAGCCCCAACGCCATGACTGTTTATAACTTTTAAGAGTGCCATCCTAAATAAATGAACAAAGATAAACAAATATCGAATGGATACAACAAAAGATACATTTCAGAACTTAGATCAATGAGAAAACTTCACAAAAGTGCAAAATGGTTTTTTTTTTTTCCTACAATCTCTTCATATTACAAATGGAGTTCCTCCACATTACTAATGAATTTTCAGAAAATTACCAATGAAGTTTCTATGCAAAAAAACATACAAACCTGCTGTACCCACATGATGTAAGTCTATCATTTCCCTATATAAATATAAGCTCCCTAAGGTGAATGCATTAGCATTAAGCCTTGTCCCATCAGTCAATCGACAAAATGTTACTATGTTGAATTGTCTCAGAAATTTGCTGCAAAGTTTGCATGTTGAATTGAAGAGGAAATATTGCTATTTTTCTCTTTTCCATCATGCAATTACGTTCAAGTATTTATATTGATGTTGTACTTACAAGTTAATGAATTTTGAACATGCTTTACAGAAACGTTCTGTCCAAAACCTAAATAATACATAATAGAATCAGTGACACTTCGAAGCTAAAAATACGAAATTTGTCACTTAGAAAATAGAGATAATCATTCCAAGGCAGAAATAAACGCTTTCAATTAGATTAAAATCAGAGCACCTTGTGTACAATATCCTGTTTTATGGCAATAGCAATAAGTGCCCTCCACTACTTAGTTAAAATTTTCTTCTTGTGATTAAATACAATATCCAAATCTAAGTTGACAAACCTTTTGTTTTTTTATTGAAAATGGTGTTAAACTAAACCTTGTCATATAATCATATCAATTTATATAGTTGAAGTGAATGAGGTTACGTTGCCCTTCATCTTCATAAATGAAGGAGAGCACCCTGAACTCAGATACAAACTTATGATCATGATGATCGTGCTTGGAAAGTTGATGCTTACCTTACCTTGTGACTGCATTGACCAATTAAGTGGATCAAAAGAAGACTCGAATCACAGTCTATGTGGTGGGATTGTCAACAACTCACCATTCAAGTATTTGACGCTGCACTGAAGCATAGAGAGTCTTCGTATCTAACTCACTTGATTCCACCTTCCATGTGTTAAGGACGGCATGTCCATGTGCAACAATGTGTATGATAATGTGGTTTCACTGCTAAAGAACAATTGTCTTTCTCATTCGTCCTTATATTGGCCTAGCATTAATCCTTTGAACTTCTTATACGGTGTGCTGTAGGCAATGCAAGCACTTGCAATAAATCCTTCAACATAACGAAGAGATGTCATTGTTAGACAGGTTAATGACTCCATGTAGTACAATTCTAGGAACACTATTAAGGGCAGAAACTACATTGCCAATCAGGCAATAAAGGATGGACAATAATCAAAAACAAAGGAAATTTTAAAGTTCGCTAAAGTGCAAGTGAATTCATGATTTTATCATGCAGACATGCAATTCAAAGGTGCTTGTCATGTACAAATGATAGTACAAGAAAACAAAAATAATCTAGGACTCTGAAGGATTTTTAATTGCCTAGTTTTATTGGGTCACCTCACCCAACGTGAAATAGCCATAAAAAAACATTGGTATGTCTGATTTAAATACAGTGACAAAAAGGGAAAAATGGCCATTTTATCTGCATTCCAGCTAAAGAATCAGTATATCTACCTCTGGCAAATAACGCTTTTGGTCATTGCATTAGTCTTGCAAATTGGTCATCCAAACATAATTTTCAATCATCTTCTCTGTCGGTATCACATTCAGTGCAGAGATAAGGAGCATTCTGACCTTGAGAGACAAAAATCAATCATCCTGCTCTGTACTGATAATATCTTAGAAACTATTCCACAGTCACATTGTAATAAGAGAACTTGTTCCTTTCTTGACCTTCTGTATTCTCTATAAATTGGAATTAAAAGAAAAATGAGGGAAATCTGTTTCACTCTTGTACAAGTTTTTTGTAAGAAATTATATGCTTCAGAAGTTGGATCCACAGTGAAATAGTCCACAATCTTCCAACCCAGCTCTGCCTTGAACTCAAACTTCCCAGATTCTAACAGAAACTCTGCCTACCAGTAATCACCACAAGAACATCTACCATCCCTAAAATGATGAAATCTCTTTGAATCTCTCACAACAATCTCTCTCCCCACCACTTGAGACATAAATTTGAATGCATTGTGGCAATCACCACATATCCTAAGATTCTTAAACACCCTGATTGTGGCTCCAAGAGGAAGCTTCATAAGCCCAAAAGCAACGGCAAGCTTCTCACTATGAGTAGACAAAACATATTCCTTTTGGTCAGACTCCATATCATGCAAAACAAACTTTGTATCAGGGACATACCCTAACTTTCTCATCTCCAGACCCAGCTGCTCAAGATAATTGTAAATTGCTTGCACCTCAGGGTGCACAGTGTCATCAACCAAGAACACATTGACCTTATTCTCAACCTCGATCCAACTACAACCAGGTTCCTTCTTCACCCCTTTGTCCCTCATTAATTTCCGTACTCTAGCCACATCATCCCACCGGCCAACAGCAGCATATATGTTTGACAGAAGCACATAGCTTCCATCATGTTGTGGCATCAGCTCAAAAAGTTGTTCTGCAGCTTTTATCCCCAACTCCATGTTTCCATGAATCCGACAACCAGCAAGAAGAGCCTCCCAAATTAGTGCACTTGGCTCAAAAGGCATTGATTCAATCACATCCTTTGCATCTGAGAATTTTCCAGCTCGACACAACAAATCAATAACACGAGCATAATGATCTTCACCTGGGATTATACCATAAAGGTGATACATTGAATTGAAATAACAACGCCCTTCTTTGACTAAACCTGCATGACTACAAGCGGAGAGAACTGTGAGAAAAGTTATTTGATCAGGTAATATGCCTTCTTTCAACATCTGTTCAAAAAGTTCAACTGCTTGAACACCATGTCCATGCTGCCCCAGAGCTGCAATCATAGCATTCCAAGATACTGAATCTACATAAGGCATTGTGAGGAACACATATTGGGCAGCGTCAACAACACCACATCTTGCATACATTGTTATAAGCGCATTTCCTGCTGAGAGGCTTGATTCAAACCCCAACCGGACAAGTTGAGCATGGAGCTGCCTTCCATTCTCCAGTGCTCCTAGCACAGCACAAGAAGAAATTGCTCCTGCAAATGCATAATCACATGGTTTAAAACTTTCTAATTTCATCTGGCTGAACAACTTCAAACCCTCTTCCCCAAACCCATTTTGTGCTAATGCTGATATCATTACAGTCCATGTCAAAAGATTTCTTTCTGGCATCTCCTTGAAAAATGATTTAGCTTCATCAATGCGTCCTGTACTCACATACCCTGATAAGATTGCATTCCATGAAACCGTGTCTCTTGTAGACATCTTATCAAAAACCACCCGTGCCTCACTGACTTTACCACATTTCCAATACAATGTAACCAAAGCGTTATTAATGGGCAATGAAAAATCTGGAGCAGGTTCTGCCTCCTTCTTTAAAAAGTAAGCATGCACCTGCTTTCCGAGTCGAAGTAATCCAGCATTAGCACAAGCACTAATAATGCTTGTGTATGCAAACTCATCCAACTCAATTCCCAATAAAGGCATCCTCCTAAACATCTCCAAGGCTTCTTCATAACGCTCGTGATGCACATAACCTGAAATCATTGCATTCCATGCAACCCCCATCTTTTCAGTCATCCCCTCAAGAAACTCTCGTGCTGCGTCAAGATCATCATTCCTTACATATCCCGTAATCATTGTCGTCCACGACAACTCATCTCTCTGAGGCATATCGTCAAACAACTTCCTAGCTGCACTCAACAAGGACGATGACGATGCAGATGGTGAAGACGCACATCTGACATAAACAGATATAAGGGCATTCAACACTGAAGTAACGAACCCCATGCCTGACTTCACAACTTCACAATGCATTTGTTGGCAATGACTTTCCTCATCGGCAATAAGTGCCAAAGCTCCGAGAACACTCGTAAACGTAAAACCATCGGGCCTAAAATCTTCACGTTTCATGTCATGAAATAGTTCAATAGCAGCATGACCATCATTGTTACGCGAGTACCCTGTGATCATCGCATTATACATAATAGTGTCTCGTATACTCAATGGGGTTTTACCAAATATCTCGTAGGCCAATTTTAGATTCCCTGCAGTAGAGTATCCCGCAATCATTGTCGTTCTTGCAATCTTATCTTGTTCAGGAATTTTGTCGAACAGCTGACGAGCATAGACGAGTTTGGAGGATTTGCAGTAAATGTAGATCAGACAGTTGAGGATGTGGCCACGTGGTTTGAACCCAGAAGCGATCATGTTGGCATGTACGACACGAGCAAGCGAGAAAGAGATGGGGCTTGAGGGGTAGCAAAGTTGTAGTTGGGATGCATAATGGTTTGCTATTGTACGGAAATTACAACGGTCGACTTTCATGGTTTACTAGTAACTGAACCTCGCTACACTTCGGGCTTTGATGAAAAACTCAGTGTAAATCTTCAGCAACTTCCCTTCCGTTTTCATGCTTCTCAAACACAAAAAAGAAAATTAATACTTGTTCTATTTTTATCTTTTAGCTGAATCATATGTTTGCAGTAAATATATACAAAGTACAAAAATGAACATTACTTTGAATAGAACACAAGTAATAAGCCATCAAAGGAGAGAAAAGAAAACTCTTTTTTCCCCTTATGGTTATAATCATCATGGCTTGAGGAGAACACATGTAAAGAGATGCTGCCTCAGAAGCGGAAGAAGCAGGATAAGTATTTATAAGTCAAAACATGCATTAATTTGAAGAAAAGTTTGCAGCAGCATCCATAATCAATTAAGATACATCAACATGTCCTCTGTTTGGAATACTTTAGCAAGTAATGCAATGAAAGGAAATATGAAATTATAAATAAATGAACATAATTCAATATTGTAAAAGCACAGACGCTTAGACACCCAAGCAAGATATCGTCAAGAACGCCATTCATAATTTCTTGGAAAGAATTGTTAGTGTTTTTTACCGAGGTTAATATATCTCATCTAAATAAAAGGGTACACAAATTAAAAAATTATTTTTGTCAATCATGTTCCTGTGTTACAGTCAAGTCCTAGATATATTTGCAGCACCAAAAGACAAACTAATTTGCATAGAATCACATGAATGAGAAATAAAACTTTTAAGCAACGATTAAAGTACTATAATCATATTAGATCATATAAGATATTCTCTTTTACTTAGAGTGATGAATTCTCTATTACACACTTACGTATCTCTATATATAAGTGATCATACCCAATTACTACTTTTATGTAAATCGCGATTAGAATCACATTTAAATAACAATAAAGTATGGTGATCTATACATAAGACATCCATTATGCTTTAAGTCTAAAGATCACTTGTACAACTTCAACATAAGAACTTCTATTGACTGTTAGTAAAATGTCCATTAGAAATTATTTAATCAAATCAGTTTGGTGTACTTGTTTTCCAACAAACACCTATATAACTTGTTTTAGTGTCTGATACACCAGTGATCATAAGATCAATCACCATCACCTCCTTGAGAACACATAGTATGTACTAATCTATCCGTATTCACTAATATCTTTCTTAATGATCATATAATTATGAACATTTAAGAATAAAACTTAAGAAAATACATCTCATTAGCATGATCTCATCATGGTGTTATATCCATTAATCTTATTATATGGTTTTATCATGTAAACACATTGAGTGATTTGTAATGAACACAATAAATAATGTAAATACCATAAATTAATATTTATTATCAATAAATGAGTAAGATCAATTACAAGTAATATGCCTATACATTTGTAGGGCATACTACTATCAGTCTCCCACTTGCACTAAATCCAAAGCTTAGGTATCTGTAACGATCCATCCCGGGTTAGCCACCCCCGAGATGATGTTGTCACATTTTGAAAATCCCAACACAACACATATCTGCAATAAGAAAAATAACACCAACAAAATTTTTTACATCAATCATCAACCCTCAATAGGGGAGATACATCATTATGATATTGACTTAAACATTTTATACAACGTAATATGCATGAATATTTACAAATAAATTTTTATTTTATTTTCTCATTAATTTGAGGATGTGGACACGTATGTGGCTTACAGATAATGATTTCGTCTGAATCTCAACTCACCAAACTATTTGTTCTGCCTGCTACTTGAAATCATTGTACATTGAGGAATGAGCTTCACAAGCTCAGTGAATTAAATTTACTAGAAGCATTCAATTTGTATAAATAGTTTTTTAATATTTAATCATTTATATCTCATATAACTTGATAATAGCATTCTACTATCACTACACATATCATAAGTCTCATTCTCTATCAATCTTTTCTTCTTATATATTTGTTCATCATAAGACCATAAATTATTTCATAATTATCTCGTTATGAGGTTCAGAGCATATAGTCTACCATTTAGATAGTTTTTATCATATCATACTTTTATGTTTCTTTCTCACCATAACTGTCTATCTGTGAGACTCATTCATCTATAAATAAATTTATAATAACAAAAAACACTTAAGCAGTTTAGTAATACAATCAATATTTAAAACAGATGCAATACATGAATAATTATTAGGGAATGTGTTCCCATATGTCGACATATTTTTATCTTCGACCGACTGCCTTCCCAGTTCTTTTATTTCATTTAGACTGGCCCCCTCCCGGTTCTTTTATTTTCAGCATATACCAGCTATCACGGTTTTCATTTATTTCCAGCATATTCTGATTGTCACAATTTTTCATTTAGACTGGCCCCCTCGATGTAATTTTACTATCTCCGCTATATACAATTCAACCAACTTTTCAGCACTCTAGGTAGTTTTAATAAGAATAAAATGTGAAGACTTAGAAAGTTTATCCACTATAACCCACATAGTGTCATGTCCTCTTTGGGTACAGGAAATACCAGAGACAAAATCCATACTTGCATTTTCCCATGGCCACTCAAGTACTAGAAGAGGTTGTAATAAACATGCTGAATGTCTATTCTCAGACTTTACCTCTTGACAAGTCAAACATCTAGAAATATATTCCGCTGCATCCTTCTTCATCCCTGACCACCAATATTTCTGTCTCAATCCCCTGTACATCTTATTATTACCCGGGTACATGGAATATATAGAATCACGAGCCTCCCTTTGTATCTCCTTTCTCATCTCCACATTATTGGGAACACAAACTCTATGCCCCAATACCACCATACCATCTTCTCTAATTCTAAACTCAGTTGACTTCCCACTCAACACTTTTCGTTTGATCTTCTCTATCCCCTCATCTCTACCCTGCATCTGTAATAAATGATCAATAATAGAAGATTGTACCACCATATTTGCCATCAATACTCTTCTATCATTGACACTTAACTGCATCCTCATTCTTCTTAATTTTATCATCAAGCTAGTATTATGACTCCCAATAGCAGCTACTACATTAGTTTTTCCTGGATGATAATGAATTGTATAGTCATAATCACAAATCAACTCCATCCACCTCATCTACCACAAATTCAACTCCTTCTGGGTCGATAAATGCGTCAAGCTTTTATGATCAGTGAAAATTTCACAATTGGCTCCATATAGATGATGTCTCCAAATCTTCAAAGCGAAAACTATGGAAGCCAATTCTAAATCATGGGTCGGGTAATTTCTCTTATGATTCTTCAATTATCTATAAGCATAAGTTATAACTTTCCCATGTGGCATCAACACACATCCCAACCCTTGATGTGACGCGTCACTATATACAAAAAATCATTCATCACCATAAAGAAGCACTAATACAAGGGTAGTAGTTAATTTTTCTTTTAACAGTTGGAAACTTCTTTCACATTCCTCTGACCGCCTAAACTTCACATCCTATGTGGTCAATTTTGTCAATGGTCCAGTAATCATAGAAATATTTTGGATGAATCTCCTATAATAACTAGCCAACCCCAAAAAGCTTCTAATTTCAGTTACACTCGTGGGTCTTTTCCAATTCAGCACTGCTTCTACTTTTCGTGGGTCAACTACTATTCCGTCTCTCGACACAACATACCCTAAGAAAGATATTTCACTCAACCAAAACTCACACTTAGAGAAATTTGCATATAATTTCTCTCTCCCAAGAATTTCCAACACTATCTCCAAATGTTGCATATGCTCCTCTTCATTCTTGGAATATACCAGAATATCATCAATAAACACAATCACAAATATGTCAAAGAATGACTTAAACACCGAATTCATTAGGTCCATAAATGCTGCAAGAGCATTAGTAAACCCAAATGGCATCACCAGGAACTTATGATGGCCACAACATGTCCTAAAAGCAATCTTAGGCACATCCCCCTCTTTTATCCTCAATTGATGATAACTCAATCTCAGGTTTATCTTAGAAAACACCCTAGCTCTCTATAACTGCTCGAATAAATCACCTATCTTGGGCAAAGGATATCTATTCTTGATGGTGATCTTATTCAACTGTCTATAATCAATACACAACCTCATTGTCCCGTCCTTCTTCTTGACAAACAATACAGGGGCTCCTCATGGTGACATATTAGATCGAATAAATTGTTTATCTAGTAACTCTTGAAGTTGAACTTTCAACTCTATTAATTCAGTTGGTACTATTCTATAAGGTGCTATAGATATAGGTGCTGATTATGGGATTACTTCAATAGAAAACTCAATCTCCCTATTGGGAGGCAAACCAGACAACTTTTCAAGGAATACGTCAAAAAAATCTTTCACTACCAAGATTTCTTCTAACTTTCTACTTTCCTTATTAGAATCCACCACATATGCCAAATACCCCTCACAACCCTTCTTCAACCATTTACTAGCAGTTAAGGCAGAAATAAGATAGTTAGCAAGTATCTTACGTTCTCCCTGAAAATCAAACTCCTCATATCCGAGTATCTTGAACACCACATTTTTCCTAAAACAATCTACCCAAGCATGATATGCAGATAACCAATTCATCCCCAGAATTAAATCAAAATCTGTCATATCTAAAGGCAATAAATCAACTTCAAATTCTCTATCAGTAATATTAATCACACAGCCTCGATAAATTGTCCTAATAATAGCCCTATCTCCAATAGGAACCTCAACAATCGCATGCATCAAAGGACTAGCACTAGCATCAATAGATTTCATATAAATACTCGATGCAAAAGAATGGGTTGCACTAGGATTAATCAATAATCTAGCAAGCCTACCAAGGATAGATATCATACCTATAACAACATCAGGAATGGCTTGTACATCCTATTGGGTCAATGTATAGACTCTGTTGTCTCTGAATTGAAACTGGTTGCCATGTCCTCTTTTAGCTACTAATCTTCTCTCTATCTCTGTCCTGCACACTCCCTGATCCACCACCTCTCTCCACCAGTCTTCTCCCAACTCTTTCAACGCCTTCGTCAACAGATTTCTCCACTGGACAATCTATAACAACATGTCTTCCCTCACCACATACAAAACATATCTGCGTAGGGCAATTACGAGACAAATGCCCCGTTTGATTACATCTAAAGCAAACCCTTGCCTCTCGATCATACATCAGATTACCACTTCCCCTGGTGGCATACTTACTTATCTACCATAACTCTCAATTCTCATAGCTTGTCTCCCAAATCTAGGGGTTCCACCGGTATTACTTTGCGCTACAGAAGCAACAGATCTTGCTTACCTCTGACTCTACACTATAGTTCCTTGCTATAAGGAATGCTCCATCTAAGGTGGTCTCCCACCCTGTACACCCATACTACTACCACCTCTAGGTCCCTCAAATCTGGACATCTTCAGCCAATCTCTCCTACTTCTAAACTCCATCAAATCCTTCTCAATTTGTAATGATTTATCCACCAGTACAACATAATTTCCAATGTCTATTTAAGAGAGTTTAGTCTGAATGTCATAGCGTAATCCGTCTAAAAATCTTTTACATTTTCTTTCCTCCGTATTCATTAATTCAAGTAAAAACCTTGACAGGGCTATGAATCTACTATCATATTCAACCACCGATAAATTACCCTGCCTTAAGTGAATAAAATCTCTCTCTTGTTGTGCCCGAAAGGTATTTGGAAAATACTTCGCAAAGAATTCATCCTTAAACTTATTTCAAGTTAAAAGTTGTTCTACCTGTGTGCTTACCCTGGGCAAAATATCCTCCCACCAACTCTACTTGTACTTGACGCACTATCAATCTGTTCCCTCATAAGAACCACAAACTCAACTTCATCCTCTGCTTCAATTCTTCTAAATATTGGGGGTCTACCACGTCCCCTCTGATTCAGAACTCTACCTCTAGCTCTAGTACGTCCATATGTCATCCTCAGACTTTGCATTAAAATATAGTTTATTTAGATCTTCTATTTTTTTGAGTTCTCAAGCAGTCTGCAGAATCATAAAACCTAATGCTTTGATACCAAAATTGTAACGACCCATCCCGGGTTGGCTATTCCCAAGACGGTGTTTTCACATTTTGAAAATCCCAACACAACACATATATACAACAAGAAAAATAACACCAACAGAAATTTTTATATCAATCTTCAACCCTCAACAGGGGAGATACATCATTATGATATTGACTTAAACATTTTATACAACGTAATATGCATGAATATTTAAAAATAAATTTTTATTTTATTTTCTCATTAGTCTGAGAATGTGGACACGTACGTGGCTTACAGATAATGATTTCGTCAGAATCTCAACTCACCAAACTATTTGTCCTGCCTGCTACCTGAAATCATTGTACAATGAGGGATAAGCTTCACAAGCTCAGTGAATTAAATTTACTAGAAGTATTCAATTTGTATGAATAGTCTTTTAATATTTAATCATTTATATCTCATATAACTTGATAATAGCATTCTACTGTCACTACACATTTCATAAGTCTCATTCTCTATCAATATCTTCTTATTATATATTTGTTCACCTTAAGACCATCAATTATCTCATAATTACCTCGTTATAAGGTTCACAGTATATAGTCTACAATTTAGATAGTTCTTATCATATCATACTTTTATATTTCTTTCTCACCATAACTATTTCTCTGTGAGACTTATTCATTTATAAATAAATTTACAATAACAAACAACACTTCAGCATTTCAGTAATACAATTAATATTTTAAAACAGATGCAATGCATGAATTATTATTAGGGAACGTCTTCTCACATGTCAACATGTTTTTATCTTAGATCGGCTGCCTTCCCGGTTCTTTTATTTCATTTAGACCAGCCCTTTTTCGGTTCTTTTATTTCCAGCATATACCAGCTCTCATGGTTTTTATTTATTTCCAACATATACTTGCTATCACGGTTTTTCATTTATACCGGCCCCCTTTCGGTTCTTTTATTTCAAACATATGCATATAAAAAATGATATAAAAAATGCATATGAACAGTAATATAAAAACAAACATGTATTCAGATATTTAAACTAGTTATCCTGATTATTCTCAAATTATTATTTTTAAAAATTCCACTAAATTCTTCTCCTCATAAATCATATCAAATCATCAACCATAGCTCATCAAGAATTTCACTTATCACCTTTATTATTAAATCAACTCATTATTCTAATAATATTATTTCTCATAAAATAATTCTCTACACATCTACTATTCCTATCATACCTATCAACCAACTTTCATCTACCACCAAAGCATAAGTTAATAATTTATTTTAATATTATCACTAGATATTTCATATTTATCTTGATTACTTAATGTAAATCTAACTCACCACGTAGCACTTAGAGCTACATGCGGATCACTTCCTTGCCTTTCTTGCTCCTTTCAGCAATTTATGTTGATTGTCAACACTTGACATAATATTTATATTAATTTTTAATTTATTCTTCAATTCTTTCATAATTCATACTCTTTGAAAATTCTCACTTTGAATTCTGAGAAATTTCATGTAGGCTAAATTTCAAAAATAAACTTCACGTTATTACCTTATTTTTTTCTTAAAGCTTTATGTGACTCTCTATAAAATTCTCCCGTAAACTCTTTCAAAATTTCTTTCAGTCCCCAAGTGTTTAAAGAAATAGAGTAATTTGAGTCGTAACTGAAAAAAAAAAACCAAACAGGATTTGGTAAGAAATAAAAAAAATAAAAAAACTAAAACTATTTATATGCAAAAAAAATTTAAACACTCAGCAGCTCCCCCATTTCAAATGTTGCCATGTTTTTGTAAAGCTGCCTCACATGCAGCATTACACTTTCCTTTTGGCAACAGATGGCAATAACCGTTGCCACGTTTTTTTTTTCCTTCATTCTTCTGGATGCTAGATTTTTTTTTTGAATTGTTTTATAAAAATTAAATCTTTCGCATTTAAATATATATTAATTTAACTCTATGTCATATTTACTAAAGTACTTATTTACCCTTACTTTACAAATACGGGTATTACAGTATCTCATATCCATTTTTTTAGTTAGTGGATTCATAATATTATTTGTTGATGAAACTGTTTTAATCTTTATATTGGTTGTTCCAATTATCACTCTAATCAAATGGAATCGCTCCAAGATCTGTTTGGATTTTTTTATAAGACCTTGGTTCTTATGTCTGCGTAGTAGCATCATTGTTGCCACAGTATCATGCTATTGTATTTACAATGTCAGAAATCATTCAAATCTCAGTAATGAATCCAAACAGATTTCTTCCAGCCTTAGGTCCAACAACATATTCGACCTCCATTGTCGAATCCGCAGTGGTCGCCTATTTGGAATATTTCTAGCTTATTGCTCCACTATTTAAGATGATATATATCTGTATATTGACTTACTGTAATATTTTTTAGATTTAGAACTAGATTATGTGAAAGCTTTAAGTTTCAAATCCTTTTACCTACCTACGAAAAACAAATATTTAGTTCTTCTTAAGGCCTTAAGAATGCTCTTTGCTGCTATCCAATGACCTTAATATGGATTGCATTGATATCTGCTCGTAATATTTAGAGCATATACATCATCAGACCTTTTACATAACATGGAGTGCATGATGGATACAATATACTCATTCGTTCTCTCTCTTTGGGTATCTTTGGGGACAAGTCTTTTGAGAGAGTAATTCCATGACTCATCTTAGAACTTTTCCTACTAAACCTCTTTAGCATTTTGTCTGCGTACGTTGATTTGGACAAGCCTAGTATCCTTCTAGATCTATCTCTATAGATCTTGTTCCCCAAAACATATGATGCTTCACCTAAATCCTTTTATGGATAAGTTCTTTAACAGCCAAACCTTGACTAACTGCAATATACCTACATCATTCCCAATGAATAGTATATTTTCTACGTAAAGCACTAAGAATGTCATAGCACCCCACTAACCTTCTTACACATACATAATTCATCTTCATTTTTGATAAAATCAAACGATTTGATTGTCTTATCAAAACAAATGTTTCAACTTGTATAAAATTGCTTTAATCCATAAATTGATTTTGAAGCTTGCATACCTTATGATCACTACCACTAGATGTAAAAACCTTAGGTTGTGTCATGTACACATCCTCCTATTTGTTTCCATTAAAGAGTGTGGTCTTAACATCCATTTGTTATATGTCATAGTCATGGTATGCAACTATTGCAAGTAAAATCCTAATGGATTTAAGGAAGGCCACTAGAGAGAAGGTTTCGTTAAAGTCAATTCCTTGTCTTTGCTTGAAAACTAGTCTTACCTTATAGGTCTATACCTTTCCATTCACTCTCATTTTTCTCTTAAAGATCTATTTGTAACCTATAGATAATATACCTTTAAGTGCACTGACCAAAGTCCACACTTTGTTGGAGTACATGGAATCTATTTCAGATTTCATGGCTTTTAGCCACTTCTCTGAATCGATGTTTGACATCTCTTGTTTGTAGTTAACAGGTTCCTCATCATCTATAAAGTGTACCTCTAGGTCGCCATCTATGAGAAATCCATATCTCTCAAGAGCCTTGGGTATTCTACTAGATCTACGAATTGGTTGTGTAATAGGAGGATCTATTGATTCAGGTTCCTTAATTTGAAAAGTACTAGGTCGTAGGTCTTGTGACACTTCATCAAGTTCTATCTTGCTCCCATTTCTCCCTTCTAGCATAAACTTTTTTTCTATAAAGGTAGTATACTTAGAAATAAACACTTTTTGTTTTCATGGATGATAGAAATGATATCCTAAACTTTTTTTATCCTACAAACCTACATTTGTCAGGCATAGTTCCCAAATTTTTTGTTTGTAACTTCTTTACATAAGTGGGATAAATCTAAATATTAATGTGTTTAAGATTAGGTTTCCTCCCTTTCCATATCTAATATGGCTTTTTGGGAAGCTTTATTCAATAAGTATGTGGTGGTCAAGACAACATATCTCCAAAAGGATATAGGAAAATCAGCGTAACTCTTCATGGATTATACCATATCCAATAAGGTATAGTTCAAAGAGGACTCCATTGAGAGAGAATTTTATTCTCTTTGAGATAATCGAGAAAATCATCAATTAAGTATTCACCTCCTCGATCAGATCAAAGAGCTTCAATTGTTTTCCCAATTTGCTTTTCAACTTCAATTTTGAATTCTTTGAACTTTTCAATTGATTTATATTTTTACTTCATTAAGTACACGTACCCATACCTTGAATGATCATCAATAAAGGTAATGAAGTAGGAGTAATATCCTTAAGCATTGATTGTTAAGGTTCCATACATGTTAGTATGCATAAACAATAATACACCATTGACTCTTTCTCTATGTCCACTAAATAGAGATTAATCATTTTCCCATGAGACAGGTTTCATAGTTTAGATAGAATTCAAAATCCAATATATCCAAGAATCCATCTTTTATCAACTTGTTTGCAGTATCCTTATTAATATGGCCTAGTCTTAAGTGCCACATATAGGAATGATTTAGATCATTATTTCTTTTTCTTTATTGTTCAATATGAAATATTTTACCATCTACTTCTAGATGATAAAACTAAGTAATAAGTCCTTACGGGTATGGCAAATGCGAGAACCATACTCAGTATCTAATATCTAAATAAAATCATTATTAACTAATAAGTTAATTTCATTGAAGAACAACTGAGACATGCCTTCTGAATGCTTGTCTAGTAAAGTGATCATTGTAATTTCTCTTCCAGTGTCCATCTTTACCACAACGAAAGCCTTGTTCCTTATCCTTTTTTTGCTTTTGACGAAATAGCCTTGTTGACACCTTATTTTGCTTTCAACAGTTTTTTTCTTTCATTTTTAAGACATTCTTACCCTTGGGCTTAGGAGAAAAAGCCCTTTTCGAGAAATATAATGAATGTCTTAATCTTTCTTGATCATAGGTTCTGCAATCTTCAACATATAATGAATTCTAGAAGCGTATCTTTAATCACGTTCATGTTATAGTTCATAACATACTATGATAATGAGTTTGGAAAGGATTAAAGAATTACGTCACTACTTAACTCCGTATCCATACTAAAACAAGTTCGTCTAATTGCTCGATATAGTTGATCATCTTTAATCCATGCTTATGGACTAATGACCCTTCGGATATCCTAACCCTAAAAAGGTCTTTATAGATTTAAAACTTTGCTTTGCAACTATGCTTACCATATAACTCTTGTAGAAGAATCAATATCGTAAAAGCAATTTCCATCTTGTCATGTTGCTTCAAAAGCTCATTAGACATAGATTTTAGCATGTAGCTCATAGACCACATATCATTCTCTTGACACTTCTCAAAAGCATCCACTTCTTCTTCAAAACATTCTCAGCAACAGTTGCTGGAAGTGACTTGCTAAGAACATAAACAATTTTCTTAGAATTAAGAACGATTCTCAAATTTCTTAGCCAATCTAGGAGACTAGGTCAGTTAGTCTGTTTGTATCAAGTATACATGATAATGGGTTTAGTCATTATGATATACGATATAATAACAAATAAAATTAAAGTATTCATTTTGTTAAACACCATAAATATTTTGTCTTTAATTTAAATGGTTACTCCCACTATTCTTTTTTATCCCCACAACCCTCAATTTGGAAAATGGAAAACCATTTTGTAAGGTTTCCCTAGTGGGGACTAGGATCCTATCACTTGCACATTATAGCCTTGTGGTGGCACAACAAACTAATAATGTACTTTATAGGTACATAATTTTTATCATTTTCATCTTATACAATCTTCAATCATTACTTAGCCTCTTAAATGCATATAACATTGTGGTAGCACAACAAATCATATTCATTTTAGTTAAGTCAAACCCACCATTTCTCACAAGTATAAATTAATTATATAATCCTTGTGGTGGAACAACAAAATCATATCATTTGTTTATCTCGTGTACATCACATGTTTTAATAGACAATATAAATTTCTTATGAATGTAAACCTTGTGGTGGCACAACAAATTTATACTGATAAGAAATTTCTATATTGACTATAATGGTGGAAGGCTAGGAACAATCATTCCTAGTGATCTTCGTTTGCAACTTAATATTTGATTTTGTGCGTGAGGGATTTAGATCTTTATGTTTAAGTCTTATCATCTTGCATGCATCAAATATATATAATAAGTATATAATCTAATTACAGGCATAACATACACACACACACACACACACACACACACTTAAGTGGGTGACTATGGACTTACTTGAGCTAATTAAGCAAATCACTTAGGCAAACCCTAGGTAATTATTACATGAATATATACCATACATTCATAGGTCTTCAATCTTCAAATGGTCCGCCATGCTTCCTTATGCACTCATTAATTCACCTCAATTAAATTACTATCTAACCCCAAGTAACTTTACATACATAATATATATATACATATATATATATATATATATACATATATATATATATATATTGGAGTGAGATAGAAATTTATATTGAGAGAAAAAAGAGAAGGCGAGGTATGCAAACTCCATTCAAAATCGAATTACCAATAAATTTAACCAATTGCTAAGGTCTAGATCCAATAGTCATCCACTTATACAATCAAATTACATAAATAGTTTTATTATAGTTATAGATTTATTTCTAGATTGAATTCCTAATCCTATTAGCTTGTCAAAAACTTTTTCTTAATCCTATTCCAAATAAGATTTCGGTTCCTTATTCATTAGAATTCAGAATTTAAACGTGAAAAGGATTTTGGAGTTTCAATTACTAATAAAACTGAATTCAAATTTAAAAACAATTCTTAATAAACCAAAATATAATTTTTTACGATAAAAAACTATTTATTTAGTTGAATAAAAGTTATATTTCGAATTTCAAATCAAACTGAATTCAAAATCTCAAGAACGAGTAAAAACTTGCAATTAAAAAAATTATTTTCCTTATTTGAACATTGTCCAATTTTTTAATCATAGCTGAAAAAATACTTGAAATTTTGAATCATGGTTAATGGCATACGAAACTGAAATTATTTAACAATGAGAAGTGAGATCACAAACTTAGTGAATTAAATTTACTAGAAGTACTCGATTTGTATACTTCCAATCACATCTTATAATTCAATCGTTTCTACTTCACCACTATTGATCATCTATTTCTTCGCATATAATAATTCAATCTTTCAAATAATTTTTCAATATTCATTCATCTATTAACTCATATAATTTAATAATAACGTTCTATTATCACTACACATATCATAATTCCAACCATTTATCAATATCTTCTTAAACTAATCATCAAACATATCAATTTTCTTCTCATTTATTTAATCATCTTGAGATTATCAATTCAACATCATTATCTACCTCATTATGAGGTCCACAACATATCATTCAATCAAATAATTTTTTATCATATCATACTTTCATATTTCTTTCTTATCATATTTGTCTCTCTGTGAGACTCATTTGTCTATCAATAATTTTACAATCAAGACGGATACTTTAGCATTTCAATCAATAATAATCAATATTTAAAACAAATATAATGCATGAATTTAAATTATCTTTATTGTCTTATCATCAGATCATTTCATATTATTATCTGGGAACATCTTCCCATATGTCGACATGTTTCAACCAGACCAGCTACCTTTCAGGTCTTCTCAGCCAAACCAACTGTCTTCCTGGTCTTTTCGATCAGACCAGCTACCTTTCTGGTCTTTTCAGTCATACCAGCTTTCTTTCTAATATTTTCTTTTATGCATATGAGCAATAATATGCAAGCAAGCATACATCAAAACATTCAATTCAACTATCTAGCTCTTTCTCAAATTTATTATTTTTATGATATTTATTAAATTGTCTCTCATATATCATATCAACTTTTCAATCATATTTTTCAGAAATTTCATAACACTTCTCAACATATTTTTCATTCATCCATCATTTCTAAAATATAAATTCTTATATAATTAATATTCAACATACTTTCTAATTCTTAATCAAGAAATCAATCAATTTTCATATATAACAGAAAATACATCATTAAATAATTAAATTCACCCATTTATTCAAACATTATAAATTCATATTTTTATTGGTTTCAATTACTAAAAGTAAATCCAGCTCACCACATAGCACTTAAAGCTACACGTGGATCACCTTCTTGCCTTTCCTGCTCCTTTCAGCAATTTCACCCGGTTGTTGATCGTCAACACCTGACATAATATTTATATTAATTTATTCTTCAATTCTTCCATAATTTATACCTTTAAATTTATACATCAAATTCCGGGTATTTTCATGTATGCTTAATATCAAAAAATAAAATTCACATTATTACCTTTTGTTTTTCTTAAAGCTTCCCTCGAATCTCTTTAAAATTCTCCTGTAAACTTCTTCAAAATTTCAATCTTTCAACCTTTCTTTTAGTCCCAAGGTGTTTAAAGAAAGAGGGTAATTTGAGAGAGTGTAAACTAATTTTTAACAAACTTAAACTAAAAAACTTAACAATTTTTTTTAATACTAAAATCGTCCACTGCAACTTCTGTTGTTGTCTAACATGCATAGTTTGCATGTTAGGTATCCCACACCTGAACATCCAGCTGTTGGTTATTTTTTTCTTCAAAATAATTATTTTATTCAATAATAAATCTTTCATATATATTATTTTAATTCCATGTAATATCTATCAAAATACTTCTTTACATTTACTTTAAGAAGATGAGTATTACAATTCTACCCACCTTATAAAAATTTTATCCTTAATATTTTCTTACCTAACTCATGAAAAAGCTGAGGGTATTCTTTTGTCATTTTTGCCTTATGCTTCCAAGTAATTTCTTCAACATCTTTGTTCTGCCATAATACTTGAATCAAAGGAATAACATTATTACGCAAGACTTGTTCCTTTCGATCTAGAATTCTGACTGGTACTTGCATAAAGGTCAAATCTTCCTGAAGTTCTACAGCTTGATTCGGAATACTATGGGATTTATCATGTAAACACTTTCTCAAAAGTGAAGCATGAAACACATTGTGTAATTGCTTTAACTCTGGAGGTAAATCCAATCTGTATGCTACTGGTCCAACTTTTTCAATTACCTCATATAGCCCCACAAATCTCGAACTTAACTTTCCTTTAATTTTAAATCTCAATACACCCTTCCACGGAAATATTTTCGAAAACACCTAGTTACCAATCTAAAACTCAAGAGGTCATCTTCTATTATCAGTATATCCCTTCTGTCTATTACTCTAAGGTTCTTTCTAACCAGTTTGATCCTCTCAGTAGTCAAATCTATCATTTCTGGACCAAATACCTTTCTTTTTCCAACTTTTTCTCAACATACTAGAGTTCTGTAACTTCTACCATATAAAAGCCTCAAATGGTGTCATCCCAATACTAGTTTGATATTGATTATTGTATGTAAATTTGATCAAAGGTAAATAAGCATCTCAGCTCACCGAAAAACTCAATACACTTACCCTCAGTATATCTTCTAGTATTCTAATGATTCTCTATCAGTTTGAGTATGAAAAGCTATACCAAACTGCAGTTGCGTACCTATAGCTTTTTGAAAACCACTCTAAAATCTAGAAGTGAATCTAGAATCCCTATATGATATAATGCTTAAAGGTACTCCATGTAATTTCACAATTTTCATTACATACAATTCAACCAACTTTTCAAGACTCCAGGTAGTTTTAATAGGAAGAAAATGTGAAGACTTAGAAAGTCTATCTGTTATAACCTATACAGCATCATGATCTCTCTGGGTACAGGGAAAACTAGAAACAAAAGCCATGCTCACATTCTCCCATGGTCATTCAGGTACTGGAAAAGGCTGTAATAAACCTGTTAGATGTCTATTCTCAGACTTCATCTGTTGACAAATCAAACATCTAGAAATATACTCAGCTACATTCTTCTTCATCCCTGACCGCTAATAATTCGGTCTCAACCCCCAATACATATTATTATTACTCGGGTGCATAGAATACACAGAATTATGAGCCTCTCTTAGTATCTTCTATCTCATCTCAACCTCATTGGCAACACAAACTCTATGTCCTAATACCACCATACCATCTTCTTTAATTCCAAACTCAGTCAGCTTCCCACTCAATATTTACTGTCTGATATTCTGTATCCCTTCATCTCCACTCTGCATCTGTAACAAGAGATTAATAATAGAAGATTGTACCACCATATTTTCCATCAGTACTCCTCTATCACTGATACTCAAATGCATTCTCATTTCTCTCAATTCTATCATCAATCTAATATCATGATTCCCAATAGCAGCTAATCTCCTTGTAGACTTTCTACTTAATGCATCAACTATTACATTTGCCTTCTATGGATGATAACGAATTGTATAGTCATCGTCACTAATCAACTCCATTCACCTCATCTGCCTCAAATTCAACTCTTTCTGGGTAGGTAATTGCGAAAATTTTATAATCAGTAAAAATTTTACAAGTCGCTCCATACAGATGATGTCTCCAAATCTTTAAAACAAAAACTATGGCAGCCAGTTTTAAAGCATGGGTCAGGTAATTCCTCTTATGGTTCTTCAATTGCCTAAAAGCATAAGCTATAAATTTTCCATGTTGCATCAACACACATCCCAACCCCTGATGTGACGCATCACTATATACCACAAACCCTTCATCACCAGAAGGAAGCACTAATACTAGAGCAGTCGTCAATTTCTCTTTCAACAGTTGGAAACTCCTCTCACATTTTTCTGACCATATAAACTTCACTTTCTTCTTGGTCAATTTGGTCAATGATCCAACAATAATAGAAAAATCCTAGATAAACCTCCTATAATAACCAGCTAACCCAAAAAAGCTTTTAATTTTAGTCATGCTAGTGGGTCTTTCCCAATTCAACATTGCCTCTACTTTCTGTGGGTCAACTGCTATACCATCTCCAGACATAACATGTCCCAAGAAATATATTTCACTCAACCAAAACTCACAGTTAGAGAACTTTCCATACAATTTCTCTCTTCTCAGAATTTCCAACATTATCTTTAAATGTTTCTCATGCTCCTCTTCATTCTTGAAATATGCTAGAATATCATCAATAAATACAATCACAAATCTACCCAAGAATAGTTTAAACACTCGATTCATTAGATCCATAAATGCTGCAAGAGCATTAGTTAACCCAAATGGCATCACAAGGAACTTATGATGGCCATAACATGTCCTAAAAGTAGTCTTAGGCACGTCCCCCTACTTTATCCTCAACTGATGATAACCCGATCTCAAGTCTATCGTAGAAAACACCTTATCCCTTTATAACTGATTGAATAAATCATCTATCTTGTGCAAAGGACATTCATTCTTGATAGTGATCTTATTCAACTATTTATAATCAATACACAACCTCATCGTTCCATCATTTTTCTTTACAAACAACACATGGGCTCCCAAAGGTGACATACTAGGTCGAATAAATTATTTATCTAAGAACTCCTGAAGCTGAACTTCTAGTTCTCTTAATTCAGCTGGTGCCATTCTATAAGGTGCTATAGATATAGGTGATAATCCTGAAATCACGTCAATAGAAAACTCAATCTCCCTGTTGGGAGGCAAACCAGACAACTTCTCATGGAACACATTAGAAAAATCTTTCACTACTAAGATTTCTTCTAACTTCCTAATCTCCTTTCTAGAATCCACCCCATACGTCAAATACTCCTCACAACCATTCTTTAACCATTTACTAGCAGTCAAGGCAGAAATAAGATAGTTGGCAAGTATCTTACGTTCTCCCAGAAAGTTAAACTTCTTTTGAACACCACATTCTTCCTAAAACTATTTACCCAAGCATGATATGCAGATAACCAATTTTTCCTAGAATTAAATCAAAATCTGTCATATCTAAAGGCAACAAATCAACTTCAAATTCTCTATCAGCCATACTAATAACACAACCCCGATATATTATCCTAATAATACCCCTATCCCCAGTAGGAACCTCAATAATAACAACATGCATCAAAGGACTAACACAAGCATCAATAGATTTCATATGCACACTGGATGTAAAAGAATAAGTTACACCAGGATCAATTAATCATCTAACAGGTCTATTAAGAATAGATACCATACCCATAACAATATCAGGAGTGGCTTGTGTATCCTGTTGGGTCAATGCATAGACTCTGCTGTCTCTAGGCTGTAACTGACCACTACATCATCTCTCAGCTACTGATCCTCTGCCTCTACCCCGTATATTCCCCGATCCACCACCTCTCCCCACCTGTTTTCTCCCATCACCTCCAGCACTTATCTCAACATATTTTCCCACTAGACAATCTACACTAATATGTCCTTCCTCACCACACACAAAGCACATTGTAGTAGAACAATTCAAGGATAGATGCCCTATCTGATTACATTTATAGCAAACTTTTGTCTCTCGATCATAAATCATATTACCACTTCCATTTGGTGGCATACTTACTCCTCTACCATAACTTTCAGTTCCCATAAACTGTCTCCCAAGGTCTCACCAATATTACTCTGAGCAACAGAAACAACAGATCTTGCTTACCTCTAACTTTGTATTACAGTTCCTTGTGACAAAAATACCTAATCTGGGGTGGTCTTCCACCCTGTACACTCATACTACTACCACCTCTGGGTCCCTCAAATCTAGACCTCTTTAACCAATCCTTTCTAACTCTAAACTCCATTGCATTCTTCTCAATCTTTAGTGCTTTATCCACAATTATTGCATAATTCCCAATACCCATATAAGAGAATTTAGTCAGAATTTTATAGTATAACACGTCTAAAAATCTATTATATTTCCTCTCTTTCGTATTTACTAACTTATGTAAAAACCTCCACAGGGTTATAAATCTACTATCATACTCAACCACAGATAAAGTATTCTGCCTTAAATGAATAAAATCTCTATCTTGCAGTACTCGAAACGTATATGTAAAATACTTTGCAAAGAACACATCCTTAAACTTACACTAAGTTAAGGGTTAATCTACCTGTGTACTCAATCATGGCAGAATATCTTCCCACCATTGAGAAGCCTCACTTCTAGGTTAAATGAAGCAAAAACAACCTTCTGCCTATCTATCACAGCTAAGACTTCAAAATATTTCTTAACATGTTCAATCCACTACTCAGCTTCAATAGGATTTATATATCCTCTAAAAGACTAGGGTTTAAACTTAATAAATTTCCCAAAATAATCCTCTTGTATCTCATGTGCAAACACACCCTTTCCCTCATAAGCCTCTTGTCTCACCACATCAAGTTCTTTTCTACCCCTTTCCTCTAATCTCCTTTGTAAATCATTAGCCCTTTCTTCTGCTGCATTCATTCTCTCTATAACACGATAAAAAACTTATCTCAACTCATCCTTCCTAATATCAGATTCTCTTCCACCTCTACTAGTACCAGATGTATTAGCAACCTATTCCCTTGCATGAACCATAGACTCGAACTCCCTCTTCACTTCAACTCTTCTAAATATTTGGTGTCTACCACGTCCTCTTTGATTCAGAAGTCTACCTCTAGCTCTAGCACGTCCACGTGTGATCCTTAAACTCTGCATTAAAATGTAGCTTATTTAAATCTTCCACTTCTTTAAAATTTTATGCTGTCTTCATAATCATAAAACCTAATTCTCTTATACTAAAATTGTAACAACCCATCCCGGGTTGGCCACCCCCGAGATGGTGTTGTGACGTTTTACAATCCCAACACGACACATATATGCAACAATATAAAAACATATATCGACTGAATACACACACACACACACACATCAATCCTCAACCCTCAACAAGGGAGTTGCATTATTAAAATTTCAACTGAAATAATATATACAACATATTATGCATTAATCTTTACAAAAACAAATTCCATTGGTATGAGGGTGTGGACCACGAGACTTACGGATAACAACTCAGTCTAAATCTCAGCTCACAAATATATTTGTCCTGCCTGCTACTTGAAATTATTTAATAATGAGGAGTGAGCTTCACAAGCTCAGTGAATTAAATTTATTGGAAGTACTCGATTTGTATACTTTTAGTCACATCTTATAATTCAATCGTTTCTAATTCACCACTATTGATCATCTATTTCTTTGCATATAATAATTCAATTTTTCAAATAATTTTCCAATATTCATTCATATATTATCTCATATAATTTAATAATAACGTTCTATTATCACTACACATATCATAATTCCAACCATTTATCAATCTTTTCTCAAATTAATCATCAAACATATCAATTTTCTTCTCATATATTTAATCGTCTTGAGATTATCAATTCAACATCATTATCTACCTCGTTATGAGGTTCACAAAATATAATCAATCAATCAAATAATTTTTTTATCATATCATACTTTCATATTTCTTTCTCATCATACATGTCTCTCTGTGAGACTCGTTTGTCTATCAATAATTTTACAATCAAGACTGATACTTTAGCATCTCAATCAATAATAATCAATATTCAAAACAAATATAATGCATGAATTTAAATTTTCTTTCTTTCTTTCTCATCAGATCATTTCATATTATCATCTAGGACTTCCCACATGTCAACATGTTTTAGCTAGACCAGCTACCTTACTGGTCTTTTCAGTCAAACCAGCTACCTTCATGGTCTTTTCGGCCAGACCAGCTCCCTTCCTAATCTTTTCAGTCAGACCAGCTACCTTCATGGTCTTTTCAGTCAGACCAGCTACTTTCTTGGTCTTCCCTTTTATGCATATGAGCAATAATATGCAAGCAAGCATACATCAAAGCATTCAATTCAACTATCTAGCTCTTTCTCAAAATTATTATTTTTATCATATTTATTAAATTGTCTCCTCATGTATCATATCAAATTTTCAATGTATTTTTCAAAAATTTCACAAAACTTCTCAACATATTTTTCATTTATCTATCATTTTTAAAATATAAATTCTTATATAATTAATATTCAACGTACTTTCTAATTCATAATCAATCAATTTTCATATATAACAGAAAATACATCATTAAATCATTATAATTCACCCATTTATTCAAATAAAATAAATTCAAATTTTTATTGGTTTTGATTACTAAAGTAAATTTAACTCACTACGTAGCACTTAAAGCTACCCGTAGATCATCTTCTTGAATTTTCTGCTCTTTTAAGCAATTTCACCCATTTGTTGATCGCCAACACCTGACATAATATTTATATTAAAATTTTTAATTTATTCTTCAATTCTTTTGTAATTTATACATTTAAATTTCTATGTATGTTTAATTTCAAAAAATAAAATTCACATTATTATCTTTTGTTTTTCTTAAAGCTTCCCTAAACTTTTCTCATAAACTTCTTCAAAATTCAATCTTTCAACATTTCTTTCAGTCTCCTAGTGTTTAAAGAAAAGGGAGTAATTTGAGAGAGTTTAAACAAATTTTAACAAACTTAAACAAAAAAACTTAATAATTTTTTTATACTAAAATCGTCTACTGTAACTTTTGTTGTTGTCTAACATGCATAGTTTGAATGTTAGGCAGCCAATACCTGGACGTTCAGGTGTTGGTTCCTTTTTTTTAAAAGAATTATTTTATTCAATAATAAATCTTTTGTATATAAATTATTTTAATTCCATGTAACATCTATCAAATTACTTCTTTACCCTTACTTTAAGAAGACGGGTATTACCCCAGTAGACTATTCCTTTGATTTATGTAGATTTTTCATGTGTTTTCCTCGCGAATTTTTTTCCCAAAATAATTTTATTTTGATTCAAAATCATATTTTAATCAATTAAATTTTTTATAATCAATCTTTATTAATTTAATACGCTTGAAAAACAATCTACAATATTTTTTTTTATCATCATATAGTAATTAAATAGTTTTTTCTTGAATTCTCTTTACCTAGGGTTTCATAAACCATAAACTAACTTTTTTATTTTGAATTAGCAATCTTTAGAATTTCAAGATTAGATCTAAAGAAGCCATGATAATAAAATTAAACTCGTTCTAATAATCCATAGAGTTGGTTCTAATACCATTTTAATTCTATTGGCATAGAAACACAACGAAGTTAAATTTTTTTCAAATTATACCAATAAACTTTCACCATGAAATTCTTTATGAATATATTAGAATGATAAATCAACATCTCTATACAAGGTTAGGGTTTTATATCTTAATGAAGATTCTGGTTACAATTCGATGTAAAGTTCATGAGCCGTTCAAGTGTTTGGCCTTTAAGTGTATCCATATGAACAATCAAGAACAACGATCTCCTTTTTTCGGATGTTAAACACCACATGTGGAAGAGGATTATGGTTGGTCGAAAATCACTCGAGTGCTGGCTCTAGTGTTTTCGGTTATAGATAGAAAATGAGAGAGATTAAGATCTGGTTTTAATTCTCACAATTTCCGTTCGGGTTTATATCACATAAAAGCCTTTATATATAGCATTTACTCCTAAAATATCTAAGAATTTTAGAATTGCAATTAAACCTCTAGTTTAATTTAATTTTAAAATTCTTTCTATTGGCTTTTTAGTTTTTCTTATTCTTGAAATTGCCTAATTGTGTGACCTTTTATGTTCAATATTGCATTGGCAGTAGGTCGTAACTTTTATGTAACAATTGGACCTAATCTGATTAATTAAAACTCGTTTTAATTTTAATTCAAATTAAAAAATTTAATTATAATTTAATTACAATTAATTGTTACAGGCTTCTACAAGTCATGATTGACAACTAGAAGTATGTCATGACTACCCAGGCAATATGAATTTGATGTGAACATTTTCATTGACTGTTATTGTACAATTCAATCATTCCATCATGCACTATCTCTGATTAAATCTAAGGTATGAATTATTGTCAAACCTTAATTATTCAATCATACATATTTTAATCTCAATTCATAGCTTAAATGGTGAAATTAGAAACTCTTTTATAATTTCCACCCAACCTTGGCCAAGGAATTTCCAAGTTATAACTTAATTAGATCACATAAGACATTCTCTCTCTTTTACTGTGTAGAGACCAATATTTTTTTAATTGAAATATTTTAATTTCAGAGTTTTCGTCTTCACGCGTGAAAGTCTGTACCTGTTCAATTTTGAGTAATAAATAAATTATACTTGGTTATGTAGAGCTCAGGAACAAGTTAATAAAGAAAATTTGGTATTCAAAAACTTGTGTTGGGGAGCTTATGAAGTTTTTAGAAATATTTTTGGGTATGTAATGAAAGAGTTATAAAGTGGAAGGTTAGTCTTATGTTTTAGGAAAGTTTGTGGTAGAGAATAAAAAGAGGTGTATGTAGAAGGATAATTATGCAATAAAGAGAAAGTATTGTCTATAAATAAGAAGAGAGAGAGTGAGAGGCCAACATTTTTGCTGGGTCTCTATAGAAGAACAGAGAGAGAGAGAGAGGGGAAAGAAAAAGAGAAAAAGAAGAAAAGAGAAAGAAATGGAAGAAAGAGAAAAAGATGAGGAAAATAAGAGAGATTTTCTTGTAAGCTTAAGGTAAAAGTTTTGCCTTGCTTCTTCTTATTTAATCTTACATGTTTAATTAGTTAAGTTTTGAGGGGACTGAAAGAAATGTTGAAAGATTGAAATTTTAAAGAAGTTTATGGGATAATTTTAAAGAGATTTGAGGGGAGCTTTAAGAAGAAAAAAAAAGGTAATAATGTAAATTTTATTTTATGCATACAAGAAATTATCCAGAATTTGATGTAGAAATTTAAAGGTATAAATTATGGAAAAATTGAAGAATAAATTAGAAATTTTAATATAAATATTATGTTAGGTGTTGACGATCAGCAATCGAGTGAAATTGCTGAAAGGAGTAAGAAAAACAAGGAGGTGATCCACGGGTAGCTTTAAGTGTTATGTGGTGAGTTAGATTTACTTTTAGTAATCAAGACTAATAAAAAATATGAATTTAATATATTTGAATAAATGGTTGAATTATAATGATTTAATGATATATTTTCTGTTAAGTATGATAATTGATTAATTTATTGATTAGGGACTTAATATTATGTTGAATATTAATTATATAAGAATTTATATTTAAAAAAGATTGATTAATGAAAAATATGTTGAGAAGTTATATAAAATTTCTGAAAATATGATTGAAAGTTTGATATGACATATGAGGAGAAAATTTAATAAATATGATAAAAATAATAATTTTGAGAAAGAGCTAGATAGTTGAATTGAATGCTTTGATGTATGTTTGCTTGCATATTATTGCTCATATGCATAAAGGAAAAGACTGGGAAGGCAGCTGGTATGGCTGAGAAGACCAAAAAGGCAGCTGGTCTGGCTGAAAAGACCATGAAGCCAGCTAGTCTGGCTGAGAAGTCCAGGAAGGTAACTGGTCTGGCTGAAACATGTCGACATGTGGGAAGATGTTCCTAGATGATAATATGAAATGATCTGATGAGAAAGAAAGAAAGATAATTTAAATTCATGCATTATAATTGTTTTAAATATTTATTATTAATGCTTGAGATGCTAAAGAATTAGTTTTGATTAATAAATGATTGATAGATAGATGATTCTCATAATGAGACAATTGTGATGATAGATAAATAGAAAGGATGACATAATAAAGAATTATATTATTGATTGTGGGCATGATATGAACTTTGTGATGATATTGAATTGGAGACATGAAATTCATAAAAATATATGAATATAACTAGAAGTATACAAATCGAGTACTTCTAGTAAATTTAATTCACTGAGCTTGTGAAGCTCACTCCTTATTGTTGAAAATTTTCGGGCAGCGATCAAGGCATATAGAGTTTAGAGCTGATTTTAGAGTAATTACCTTAAGTAAGTCCCGTGGACAAGTCCTAAGACATTGTAAGAAAGAAAAAAGTAAATTTGTAATAAAATCTTTTCGTGCATTTTGTTATATTTATATATTGTTTCAGATAGGAGAATGATGATGTATCTCCTCTAAAAAGAGTTAAAGATTAGATGCAATTTTTAATTTCAATTGATGTATTTTTATATTGTGGCATATATGTGTGGTGCTGAGATTTCAAAACGTGACGACACCATCTCGGGGGTGGCCAACCCGGGATGGGTCGTTACAGGTAGTGTGTTGCAATAACATATATGATTTGGTTTAAGTTTAAATGATTTGTTGGAAATTCTCCCCCTCCCATGGCCATATTGGAAACAAGTTCATGGACAAAAATTGTTAAGAGGGATAGAAAGTATAAGAATATTAAATAAGGATAAAAAAATATATCGGTCAATTTTAGTTGAGACTCGTGGGTTCACCTATTTTTTAATGGGCCAGGTACAGATATGAAATAATAGACCCGTTAGGAAGCAGGTATTTTTTACCTATGCTCGTTAACTCGTCACTCATTGCACCCAGCCTATACCCAGTCCAGCTCACTTGTTTCCTGCCTCTACTTATTTCCATTTTTCTTATTCTATGAGCTTTATTATGTAAACACATTGAGTTAGTTGTAATAGACACGATAAATAACAGAAATGCCATAAATTAATATTTATTGTTAATAAATGAGTAAGATCAATTACAACTAATATGCGTAGACATCAAATACTATTGGATTGTACGGTATATTACTATCACATTCCCTAACTTTCTCATCTCTAAACCTGACTTCTCAAGATAATTGTAAACTGCTTGCACCTCATGGTTCACAGCATCGTCAATGAAGAACACATTGACTGTATTCCCAACCTAATTCTAACTATAACCAAGTTCATTCTTCACCCTTTTGTCCCTCATTAATTTTTGTACTTTAGCCACATCATCCCACTGGCTAATAGTACTATAAATGTTTAACAAAAACACGTAGCTTCCATCATGTTGTGGCATAAGCTCAAAGATTCGTTATGTAGCTTCAATCCGCAACTCCATATTTCCACGAATCCGATAACTAGTAAGAAAAACCTCCCAAATTAGTGCACTTATCTCAAAAGGCACTGATTCATTCACATCATTTGCATTTGAGGATTTTAAAACTCGACACAACAAATCAATAACATGAGCATAATGATCTTCCCCTAAGATTATACCATAAAGGTGATACTTTGAATCGAAATAACAACACACTTTTTTTTGCTAAACCTCCATGATTACAAGAAGAGAGAATTATGAGAAAAGTTACTTGATATAGTAATATGCCTTTTTTCAACATTTCGCAAAAAGTTCAACTGCTTGAGCACTGTGTCCACGCTTCCAAGAAGCTGCAATCATGGCATTCCAAGACATTGAATCTATATAAGGTGGTGTGAGGAACACACAGTGGGAAGTGTCAACAATATTGCATCCTGCATACGTTTTTATAACCGTATTTCCTACTAAGAGGCTTAATTCAAACCCTAACCAGACAAGTTATGCATAGAGTTGCCTTCCATTCTCTAAGCTCCTAGTATAGGACAAGAAATAATTTCTCTTGCAAATGCATAATCTCATGGTTTAAAACATTCTAATTTCTTTTAACTAAACAACTTTGTTGTGCGTTTATCTACCTAAATTATTAAGCAAATAATCGAACTTGTTTTACTTGCAAGTGCATAAGGTCAGTAGTAGTATAGTGTGCAAATGCGAGATCATCTCCACAGGGATTGGTGAATTTTGATTTAGAATTAGTTTCGCAATATAAAAATATAGAAATAAATGTTGAGTGTGAATTAATAATAATAAGAACATAGGGCTATGATATTCACCACTAATTATACTTTCCCACTAAGTAATGTGTCAATGCTCTAGACCTACTATGAATACCTAATGGTTGTCAACCTAAGGGCTTGGTCCACTTCTTAGGCTATTGATCTCCCTAAGCAACGAGTTAGGTATGGTGTATATTCTAACTCTTTTCTCTTTTAAGGGATTCAACATGGTGTATACTGAGTTGTTCCTTAAGAGAGCATAAGGTCTATGGAAATCGACAACCACACGAGACCTAGGGCATATTGTATACTCCCGGTTTCCCATATTGATTAACCCAATAATTCGATGTGGATTTCTTTTGTTACTATTGTCAGACCCAGGACTCGGTCATCCAAATTGATCTAACTTACTAATCCATACCACATGCATACGTTGATCAGACACACACATATGAAGAATCCAATAAAACAGGCATTAATCAATTAAAGCATCATAACATGGCTATTTACAAAGGCAATTAATAATTATGTATATGGAAAAGCATAATTAGGGCTTCAATAAAGCCCTATTAAGAGTTTAGTTACACATGCTAAGTATTCTGAACATTATAACCATAACTAAACTAAATAGAAAAATAAAACCCGAAGAATACTGTGGAGACGAGTCGTCCATTCCTCATCAAAGCTTACAACTTCAAACAAAATCAAAAGCTAAAATCAAAAGTATGTTTTCTGTGTTTTACAAGTCTATATATAGGGCTCTAAGGGTGCCCCGAAACCCTAATTTCCAATTTAAGGTTCGGAAACTTCTTTCCAAATTTGGCTCTGCCATATCTGGTGCGTGTGCGCCTGATCACATGGGTCTGTGCTCGAGCGCGTGGGTGCACTCGAGCCTTCTAAGTGTGCGCACGAGTGCTTCTGCACTCGATCACAAAAGAGGTGCGCTCGAGTGCACCTAGTTGGTTTGCAGATTTTTACTTTTTCTTCCTTAGAGCTTCCAAAATGTCTTCTTTTCTTCAAAGACCTATAAAAAACACAGAAAACACAAAAAATGAAGTAGAATCTACTCAAATACATAAACAAAAAGTCTAACAAGTGTAAATTAAGGGGCTTAAATATAACTATTTAAACACTTATCACACCCCCAAACTTACATATTGCTAGTCACTTAGCAATACAAAACAAAAGACTATATAAAAACAAAATCAAAGATACATTCTTCATAATATCCAAAAATTTGGGTTGCACATAAAATCATGATGACTGTTCATGAGTAAGCTTATAATAAAAACACATTTTTACAATGAATAAGGATTTTAAAAGTTCATGTTACTTACACAAGGTTGGTTTAAGGCATCACAAGTTTGATTTGTGTGTGGTGAATTTAGCACATAGAAGATGGAGCTTCCAAATAATTCTAATGTATAGTGTTTCAATGTCTAAACCTTCATCGAGTTCCTTATCAGAAAGAACAATAATGGCGTAGTTTTTTACTTCTTTTCTTTTTCTTTTATCATGATATTTTTTGCCATGTTGAGTTCCATTAAGCTTTCTAATTGACTCTTATAGCGAGTGTTTAGCCAATGACTCCCAAACCAGATGGTTTTAGGGCATTAGATGTAAAGACACTCCTAAGGACTTACTAACTTGAGTCAAAAAGGCTACGAAACTAACTGGTCTTTATGCTACCAAGTAAAAATCCCCACTTTTTGACGTGAACACTCACTGCTTACTGAGGCAAGAGGTCCAGTTACTCAGTGAAAACTTTATTTAATGATCATTATATGCATAATTCTCACCTTTTGACGTGAACACTCACTACTTACTGAGGTAAGAGGTCTAGTTACTCAGTGGAAAGTTTATTTAATGATCATTAAGAGCATTTTATTTTCTCGTTTTACATGATAAACATTTTTCTTTATTTTTCTATGCCAAAATGTTCTTCTGACAAGTTATCCGATTACAGTTAAGTCATGGAAACATATACATAAAAATTATATGTCATACCCCACACAATTGTGCGCTAATGTGCTCATGTCAGATTTAGATCAAATTTTGTGAATTCTTAAGTGCCTTGAGGTAGGTAATTAAACTTTTAAAATTCTTATTACTGGGCTATGTGTTCTAGATTTTAAGCGCACTAATGAATTTTTATCATATTTGTTTTAAATTAACCAAAATTTTCAAAACAAAATAAACATGCATTTATCTTTAAAAAAAAAAAAAAAAACTAAGACATAGTGTGTGCATGTGTCTTTCCCTACCCCCAAACCTAATATACACATTGTCCCCAATGTGTGAGGGACATGAAAAGATTTGGCCTAAGAGTTGGAGAACTAGACTGCTGGCATGGCTCGTAGTATGCCCCCAAACTTGAACTTGATGCACGCACTATGTTCCTAAAAAAGAAAAACAAACGTTGTGCTAGAAAACAAGAAATATTGATACTAAATAGTTAAATAAATATAAATACTAATTAGAAAATAAAATACTATAATGAAAAGGATATGCTTTGGGGTGTCTCCCATGAGGGCTAAGTTTTACGTCTTCGGCCAGACGGGGTATCCTCTCATTGCTGGTCATCGGGAATTGCAAACTACTTGTTTAGGCATTATGGTGTAGCTTCTGGTGTAAATGCTCTTGATCACAAGTGTATGTGCGTTCAATCGCATCAAGTGATGTGCACTCGATCACAAGGGCCTAGTGCTCGATCGCATTCGTTCAGGTAATTGGTCGAACAGTTTCTGTGCGTCAGAAGCTTGAAGCTGTAAAATTTACACGAACTTGATCCCAACCTCCTGTAAGCATGAAACAAAACAATCAAAACATGAGGTAAATACACAATAGAAGTAAATTAAAAATCAAGAATCGTGTGTGTTGGAGTGTAACTCATTAGAAACGAAAATGGGTATACCTTGTGCATTTAGGAAAGGAGTGGGTGTGCGATGGGGAAGGAGGAGGTGGGGGCTAGTTGTGGGGTGGTTTACGGTGGTAGGGTGGTGATTGGTGAGGATTTTCGGTGGTGAGAGGGAGGCATGAGGTGGAATTTGTGTAGAACAAGGGCGAGTGCAACAGACAGAAAAAAATGTGCGCTTGAGTTAAACAGAGGTAAATAGGTTTTGTGAGCTGAGTGTGATTAAAAAATGTGCACTTGAGCTAAACAGAGGTAAATAGGTTTGGTAAGGTTCTGATTGTTGCTCTAAGAGAAGTTAGGGTGATTTCGCCATCCAGGGTTGTAAGTGTTTGCATATGGATTGTTCTTTGGAGAAGAGTTGTTTGGTCCCATATAATCTGCTTGCTTAGGGTTTGCAGATGAATACAAGGGATATGTCTCAGTATTATGATCAAATTGAGAACATAGAACACATACCTAGAGTGGTGTAGCTGGTGGATTAGGTGATGCATTCTGAGTAACCATGGCTTTAACTAGCAGATCTAGTTTCCTCTCCATAGCAGCTATTTGGGTAAAAGATCCTTAATTTAGGTTCACCTCATACATGACTTTGCTCTTAGATCCATGTCTACCTCGAGAGGAGAATTGCTGGGTGTGTTCACTTAAGGAATCAAATAGCTCCATAGCTTCTTCACTGCTTTTCTCCATCAGCACTCCTCCACAACCTGAATCCATAATATTTTTATTAGTATCACTTAAACTTTCATAAAAAGCTTGTACCAGTTCATCCTGAGGTAGATTGTGATGTGGGCATTTGAGTAGCAGCTCGTTGAAATGTCCCCATGCTTGAAAGAATAGGTCTCCATCCTTTTGTTGGAAAGATTGAATCTCCTTCCTCATTTGCCTCGTCTTTTGGGCTGGGAAAAATTTCCTTAGGAATTTGCTGGCCAACTCCTCCCAAGTATGGATAGAAACTGTAGGTAATGAATTATATCATAGTTTAGCATTGTATTTTAAGGAAAAAAGGGAAAAGAATTAACCTGATTCCTTCTTGGTCTAAGCCTCGGATGTGCTAGAATTTGCAAAGATCAAAGAACTCTCGAAGGTGCAAGTGTGGATCCTCATTAGGTGTACCCCTAAAGTGAGTTAATGAACTGAGTATCTGCGGAGATATGTAGTAGTTGCCTTCCACCTCTATTTGATAAGCAATGCAAGATGGTTGGTCGAGGTTCCGTGGGATAAAGGATTGCTTCATAGGTCTTCGCTCAGGTGGTTGTTGATTTTCGATCTGTTCTGCCATTGGTGCTTCTTCTTCGATTTCTTCTTCTACTTCTTCAGAGTTGTCTCTAAGGCTTTGTCACATAGTTCGCTCAAGCTCGGTATTAAGGGGAAAGAACGTTGGATGTCTGGATCAAAGCCCGTGCATGAATCTATAACAATTGCTTCGGTGCAGCAGTTCAACACTGCTACCCAGGTGACTCTCTGTCTCAAGTGCGCTCGATCACACAGAGGGGTACACTCGATCACAAGTGGCACAGAGAGTTCTGCTATAGTACCTGAAATAGAAAATGAAAAAGAAATAGATTAGGTTTTTGATGAAACAAAAATAAAGGTGAAAAACAGAAACTTAAAATTTGAGATTTTTGATAAAAATTACTAAATTAAATGAAAATAATTCTAGAAAGAAATTTAGCGCAATCCCCGGCAACGGTGCCAAAAACTTGTTGTGCATTTATCTACCTAAATTATTAAGTAAATAATCGAACTTGTTTTACTTGCAAAAGGTCAACAGTAGCATAGTGTGCAAATGCAAGATCATTTCCACAGGGATTGGTGAATTTCGATTTAGAATTAGTTTCGCAATATAAAAAGATAGAAATAAATGTTGAGTGTGAATTAATAATAATAAGAACATAGGGATGTGATATCCACCACTAATTATACTTTGCCACTAAGTAATGTGCCAATGCTCTAGCCCTACTATGAATACCTAATGGTTGTCAACCTAAGGGCTTGGTCCACTCCTTAGGCTATTGATCTCCCTAAGAAACGAGATATACATGGTGTATACTCTAACTCTTTTCTCTCTTAAGGGATTCAGCATGGTGTATACTGAGTCGTTCCTTAAGAGAGCATAAGGTCTGTGGAAATCGACAACCACACGAGACCTATGGCATGTTGTGTACTCTCAGTTTCCCATGTTGATTAACCTAAGAATCCGATGTGGATTTCTTTTGTCACTATTGTCAGACCCAGGACTCGGTCATCCAAATTGATCTAACTAACTAATCCATACCACATGCATACGTTGATCACACACACACATATGAGAAATTCAATAAAATAGGCATTAATCAATTAAAGCATCATAACATGGCTGTTTGCAAAGGCAATCAATAATTATATATATGGAAAAGAATAATTAGGTCTTCAATCAAGCCTTATTAAGAGTTTAGTTACATATGCTAAGTATTCTGAACATTATAACCATAACTAAGCTAAATAGAAAAATAAAACCCGAAGAATACTGTGGAGACGAGTCGTCAATTCCTCTCCAAAGCTTACAACTTCAAGCAAAATCAAAAGCTAAAATCAAAGTATGTTTTCTATGTTTTAAAAGTCTATATATAGGGCTCTAAGGGTGCTCTGAAACCCTAATTTCCAATTTAAGGTCCAGAGACTTCTTTTCAAATCTGGCTCTACCACCTCTGGTGCGTGTGCGCTCGATCACATGGGTCTGTGCTCGAGCGTATAGGTGCGTTCAAGCCTTCTAAGTGTTCGCATGAGTGCCTGTGCGCTCGATCACAAGAGAGGTGCGCTCTAACTGGTTTGTAGATTTTTACTTTTTCTTCCTTAGAGCTTCCAAAATGTCTTCTTTTCTTTAAAGACCTATAAAAAACACAAAAATGAAGTAGAATCTACTCAAATACATAAACAAAGAGCCTAACAAGTGTAAATTAAGGGGCTTAAATATGACTATTTAAGCACTTATCAAACTTCAAACCATCTTCCCCAAACCCATTTTGTGCTAATGTTGATATCATTACAGCCCATGTCAAAAGACTTCTTTCTAGTACCTTTTTGAAAAATGATTTAGCTTCATCAATGTGTCCGACACTTACATACCCTAATAAAACTGCATTCCATGAAACCATGTCTCTTGTGGACATCATATAAAAAAGCACTCTTACCTCATTGACTTTACCACATTTCCAATTCAATGTAACCAAAACATTATTAATGGGTAATGAAAAATCTAAAATAGGTTCTGCCTCATTCTTTAAAAAGTAAGGATGCACCTGCTTTCCGAGTCTAAGTAATCTAGCATTAACATTAGCACTAATAATGCTTGGGTATGTAAACTCATCTAGCTCAATTCCTGATAAAAGCATCCTTATAAACATCTTCAAGTCTTCTTCATAACACCCGTGATGCACATAATTTGAAATCATTGCATTCCAAGCAACCCTCATCTTTTCAGTCATCCCTATGAGAAACCTTCATGTTGCGTTAAGATCAACATTGCACATATATCCCATAATCACTGTCATCCACGAAAAGTCATATCTATAAGGCATACCACCAAACAACTTCGTAGTTGCACTCAATAAGGACGGTGATAATGCAGGTGGTAGAGGCGCACATCTGACATAAACATATAAAGGCATTCAACACTGAAGTAACAAACCCCACATCTGACTTCAAAACTACACAATGCATTTATTGGCAATGATTTTCCTCATCGGCAATAAGTCCTAAATCACCAAGAAGCCTTGTAAATGTAAAACCAATGCGCGTAAAGTCTTCATGTTTCATGTCACAAAATAGTTCAATAGTAGCATGACCATCATTGTTACACGAGTACCCCATGATCATTGCATTATGCATAATAGTGTCTCGTATACTCAATAGGGTTTTACCAAATATTTCGCATGAAACCTTTAGATTTCCTGCAGGAGAGTATTTTGTAATCATTATTGTTCTTGCAATGTTATCTTGTTCAGGAATTTCATCGAGTAATTGATGAGAATAGTCAAGCCTGGAGGAATTGCAGTAGATGTTGATAAGATGATTGAGAATGTGGCTATATGGCTTAAACCCAGAAGTGATCATGATGGGATATATGATACAGGCAAAGGAGAAAGAGATGGGGCTTGAGGGATTGCATAGTTGCAATTGGGATGCATAATGGTTTGCTATTGTATGGACTTAGGTGGCTTTTGTTTTTGTTTAAATGATAAGTGTTGAATACTAAATGAGCATCTAAATAGTGCTAAACCGATAAGATGAAGTGTCTGAATGCTGAATGGTTAAGTGTTTAGATTATTTGATAACTAAACTGATTGAAACATCTAAATATGTGTATTTTCCCTTTTTAACCCTCTTTACTATTAAGAACATGACTATTTGTTGTAAATAAGAGTCAGCTGCTGATTTGAACAAAATTTTCATGTTTCATCACGAAATATTCTCAATTGTTTTATTTTTTATTTTTTAATGGATTGAGACATAATCCCAGTTTCTTTAAATAACAAATTTAAACATAGAAATAGACTGGGCTAACAATGAATATATATTACTAATTTAATGCTTAAATAGTCAATAAAATATTAAAAATAAATTCACTAATAAAATTAATTTAATACTTATAAATCTCTTTCATGCTCTGTTGCAGATAGAAAAAATGAAGGAAAAAAGGAAACTCAAAGGAAAAAGAAAAAATTCTTGTGAAACTCTCTTTCACGCACAGTCAATACAATGCCACTGTCACGCCTCCACCATCATCAATCCACAACCACCGTCTCATCCTCCACCGCAAAAACCCAAAGATCTCATTCCCCTTTCTCATGTACACAACCACCATCAAGCTAACTCCCCACATTGTGCCACCATGTAATAGTTGGAAAGCCACTGCTCCGTCACCACCATTAATTGTATTAGAGAATCCCCTTTTGGCCTTTGAAAATTCATAGTTCTTTAGTCACAAAACCAATGGGCTGCCATTCTTATCAATATCATTTCTTTCTACTGACTCGAACCTGTGTAACCTGAGTCTCAACTCGATGGCCTTAAAGTTGAGACCACTGTTTTTTTTAACAGAGTTTTCCATTAGAGGAATCTTTGATAAACCTATGTAAAGAAAAAGAAAGATGGGTTTTGGTGATGAGAAGAGACATAAAATTATATTAGAAGGTATTTATGATATTGTGATAATATAGTGAGGGTATTTTTTTTTTTCCAAAATACTATTAAGATTCAATTTTAGGCCTGATTCAGTCAGGCTCATTAAGTGCCATTAAGAGGTAAAAAAAAATGAACTGAATAGCACCACATATGACCAATTCAAATGTGGTGCCATTAAGTGCTCTGTTAAGTACAAACAAACACCACCTTAGTTTGGGTTCCTCATGATTGTAATGGTCCACTTTCATGGTTTATGAGTTATAAGTCGTTTGTTTTGCCTTATGTGTAACCTTTCAAGTAATTTTATTTTTTGTTTTGGCACACTACTTGCATAAAATAAATGGAGATTTCCATCTAAGCTCTAAGGTTACTAATTCAAGATTGTGTTTTGCGGACAATCAAGGATAACTTTTCCAGTTGCAGTAGATCCAGTGAAAGCAAATTGAAAAAAAATCACTAACGATTTAAAAAGTACACCACATAATGCATTTTTCCTAGATTACTATAAATATTTCAACTATAACTCAAACACCTCAACTAAAAATCAAGTAGATCAGTTAAGACTCAAATTCAATCAATCAACTCTTAATATCATATCACGTTGAAGACCATTAATTTCCTCTTGATAGTGTTAAAAGAATATTTTTCTTGAATTCAACAATCAACTAATATATAATAACAAGGCTAAATACATATTTTGGTCATACAACTATGGATCATGTTCTATTTTGATCATAAAACTTTCAATTGTACCAATCAGGTCCTTAAACTTACTTTCGTCTCCTAATTCAATCTTTTTAGTGAATTTGGACTTAAAATCTCACTAGAAGTCCATATCAGCGCCAATGAAGTTGGTGTAACTAATGGACAAGGTAAATACACTAGGGGTTTAAGTACTGAGAAAATAGGTGGGCAAACATCTCAAATTGATATGAAGTGCAGTCAACTTATATTTGGTGATAATCTAGATGATGAGTATGTGGATTCAAATGGTTTGAAATCAGCTGCAAGGTCTGATGATGACGATAATCATGCAAAACGACCGTAATGGAATCTTGAAACAGACTTTGTGGACTTCAAAAGAAAATTTAAGTTCAAATTCATTAGAATAATCAAAGTGGGAGACGAAATAAATTTTAAGGACTTGATTGGTACAATTGGAAGTTGTATGATCAAATAGAATATGGTTTATAGTCCTATAACCAAAATAGGTATTCAGCCTAATAACAAACTATAACATAATGCACATATATATGAAGAGTAGAAGCGCCCACACATACTATAATACCCGTATTTGTAAAGTAAGGGTAAAGAAGTACTTTAATAAATATGATATAGAGTCAAAATAATATATATATATATTTAAAATGCAAAAAGTTAAATTTTTATAAAAAAATTATTTTTGAAATCGTCCAGAAGAAGAAAAAGAAAAGAAAAATAGAAAAAACGTGGCAACAAGTGTTGCCACCTGTTGCCAAAAGGAAAAGGTAATGTTGCATGTAAGGCAGCATCACAAAAATGCGGAGCATTTGGGGGAGGTAAGCTACTGAGTTTACAAAGTTAAAATGGGCTGCCGAGTTGCAAATTTTACTATATATATGTATAATAAACGTAATTTATTTTATTATTTACCAAATCCTATTTGGTTTTCCTTCAATTACTCTATTTCTTTAAACAATTGGTGACTGAAAGAAATGTTGAAAGAGCAACATTTTGAAGGGGTTTACGGGAGAATTTTATAGAGAGTCATGGGAAGCTATAAGAAAAACAGAAGATAATAACGTAATGTTTATTTTTGAATTTTTAGCATACATGAAATTTCCTGGAATTCAAAGTGAGAATTTTCAAAGGGTGTAAATTATGAAGAATTGAAGAATAAATTAGAAATTTAATATAAATATTATGTCAGGTGTTGACGGTCAACAACCGAGGAAAATTGCTGAGAGGAGTAGGAAAGGCAAGGAGGTGATCCATGGGTAGCTCTAAGTGCTACGTGGTGAGTTAGATTTACTTTAAGTAATCTAGATAAAAATGAAATATATAGTGATAATATTAAAATAAATTATTAGCCTATGCTTTGGTGGTAGATGAAAAATTGATGTGATATATGAGGAGAAAAAATTAGTGAAATTTATCAAGTAGAAATTTAAGGAAAGACAGGATGGCTAAATTAAATATTTGAATTCATGTTGTTTTTGTATTATTGTTCATATGCATATTTCATTATCATTGTTCATATGTGTATGTATATAATAAAATAATCGAGAGAGAGCCAGTCTAATTGAAAAACTGTGACAACCAGTATATACTCGAAATAAATGAAAACCGTGACAGCCAGTATATGCTGGAAATAAATGAATACTGTAATAGCCGGTGTATGCTGGAAATGAAAGAATCAGGAGAGGGCTGGTCTAAGATAAAAACATGTCAACATGTGGGAAGACATTCCCTAATAATAATTTATGCATTGCATTTGTTTTACATGTTGATTGTATTACTGATGTGTTGTTGTTATTATACTTTTATTTGTAGATGAATGAATCTCACTGAGAAACAGTTATGGTGAGAAAGAAACATAGAAGTATGATATGATAGGAATTATCTAAATGTTAGACTATATACTATTATTTAATCATATGAGATATAAATAATTAAATATAAAAGGACTATTCATACAAATTGAATACTTCTAGCAAATTTAATTCACTGAGCTTGTGAAGTTCATCCCTCATTGTATAATGATTTCAGGTAGCAGGCAGGACAAATAGTCTAGGGGTTGAGAGTCAGACTAAATAATTTTCTATAAGCCACATACGTGTCCATATCCTCAGACTAATGAGAAAAATAAAATGAAAATTTATTTGTAAATATTCATGCATTTTATGTTGTATATTATGTTTAAGTCAATATCAGAATGATGTACCTCCCATGTTAAGGGTTGAGGATTAAAGTAAAATTTTTTGTTAGTATTATTTTTATTGTTGCATATATGTGTCGTGCTGGGATTTTAAAAATTTAATGAAACTGTATTGGAGCTGGCCAACCCGAGATGGGTTGTTACACATACGCATTAATAGAGTAGCATATCGAGAGAGAGAGGGAGAGTGTGTGTGTGAAAGAGATGAAGATGAGATAAAAGATAGATTTGGATGAGCGGGTAAAGAGACAATAGATCTGTGTTACCCATATCAGTTTTGGAATACATAAAAAATAACGAAGAAATTAGTTTGATGAGAGGTTTGGTGTAAGATGAAGGTGGCTTGTACAAGTGGGTGAAGTTATGGATGTGTTTAAAGCTTGATTTGTGACTCAAAACTTTGATTTTAGGTTAAAACATATTATTTAAGGCTTAATGGTGGGTTAACTAAATAAAATTTCATCTTGTTTTGTTGGAAACAAACTAGATGCTTGTAAAATTTCATTTTGTTGTTGTTGCAGTTGTAGCTTGAACATGTGATGTCCAACCAATGAATGTCACTTGTGCAAAAGTAATATTGCAATTTAAGTTGCCACATAGGCTTTCAAGTGGATTACCATATCTACTAAACATGCCTAAGTGTCACGGTATGTGCTTGTCTAAGGCCTTTTACCATGCCCATGGCCGCACGTCCCATCTCTCTTGGTAGTGTTGGTGCCTAATAGAAATTTTGTAATTTTTTATTTTCTTTTATTTTGTATTTTCATAATTATGATGGCTCAAGCATAAGAAATGTTTCCACATATTAGAGCTCTAAATGATTTAAGACTCTTTAGGGGGGTGAGTAAGTTACTCACTTGTCATGATTAAGTATGTTGTCCTACGGGTTGCTTGGTGGTGCCCCCTGCCCCAATAACATTCTTGTTGATGCTTATATTAATGAAGCTTTTTATGCATTCATGTACCTAGAGTTGGTTATGTGTTATTAGTTATTTTGGCTCGTATGTGCTTGGTGATCTAGGCGTGCGCCTTAAGGCATGTCCGTGTGTGTTGTTTGAAGCAGGTTTGCGCCCTTAGGCTCGCCTCTTGTTGCTTGCTAAGGTCTTGTCATACCTCGCACTTATTAATTGTTGCGTGATCTTTTTATTGTTATGTAATATTATTTTGTGGCTAATATATTCCTTTTTGCTTGCAGAGAGTGCAAGCCTTAAAGCGACTCGAGTGAGCTAGGCTAACTTACTTTGGGGGGGGGGGGGGGACCAAGACAAGTGCTAGGATCATGACAGTTGGTATCAGAGCATGGCTCGATTATCTAGAATAGTGCAACCATGGTGGTTACGCGTAGTACTGATGACTCCCAGCGGTTGGGAGAGTTAGAAGCAAAGATGAGCGCACTTGAAGCTCTAGTGTCAAACTTGAGATCCTTTATGGGAGGTTAATAGAGCTTGAGACCTCCCAAAGGGAAATTTTTGAGGCTGTCAATAAAATGCTTATATTAAAGTAAGGGTAAAGAAGTAATTCGATAGATATGACATAGAATTAAAATAATATATATGAAAGACTTATTATTGAATAAAATAATCCTTTTGAAAAAAAAAATGTGGCATGTAAACATCTGGATGTCCAGGTGTAACTTACCAACCATGCAAGTGTTGCATGAGCTCCAACAAAACATTGTAGAATTGGTGGCAGGGGGCGGTTAGTATAATATATATATATATATATATATATATATATATATATATAGTTTTTGTTTTATTTTATTTATTTCTCACCAAATCCTGTTTGGTTTTATTCTTTCTTCAATTCAAATTTCTCTATTTCTTTAAACACTTGGAGACTGAAAGAAAGATTGAAAGAGTAAAACTTTGAAGAGGTTTACAGGGGAATTTTAAAGACAGTCAAGAAAAGCTCTAAGAAAAACAAAAGGTAATAATGTGAATTTTATTTTTTTGAAATTTAGCATACACGAAAAAGACCTGGAATTTGATGTAGAAATTTAAAGGTATGAATTACCAAAAAATTGAAGAATAAATTAGGAATTTTAATATAAATATTATGTCAGGTGTTGACGATCAGCGATTAGAGGAAATTGCTGAGAGAAGTAAGAAAGGCAAAGAGGTGATCCACGTATAACTCTAAGTGCTACGTGGTGAGTTAGATTTACTTTTAGAAATCAAGATAAATATGGAATATAAAGTGATGATATTTGAATTAATTATTTAACTATGATTGGATGATATATGAAAGTTGGTTGATAGGATATAAGAAGAGATAATTTAATAAATATAATAAAAACAATAAATTTGAGAAAAAACTAGATAGTTGAATTGAGTGCTTGAATGTATGCTTGATTTCATATTATTGCTTATATGTGTTAAATAAAAATACCAGGAAGGCAGTTGGTCTAACTAAAAAGAACTAGGAGGGCAGCCAGTCTAAATGAAAATAAAAGAACCGAGAAGGCAGTTGGTTTAAGTTAAAACATGTCGACGTGTGGGAAGATGTTTCCCAAATGATAATATGAAATGATCTGATAATTTAAATTCATGGATTTCATTTGTTTTAAATATTGTTGATTTTAAATTTATTGATAAATGGATGAGTCTCACAAAGAGACAGATATGATGAGAAAGAAATATGAAAGTTGTTATGATAAGAATTATATGAGTGATTGATTGTATGTTGTGAACCTCATAACAAGGTAAATGATGAGGTTGAAATTGAAAATTTAGAGATGATTAAATATATGATTGAATGATTGATATGTTTGATGATTAATTTAAGAAGATATTATAAAATGGTGGGAATTATGAAATGAATAGTGATAAAATAATGTTGTTAATGAATTATATGAGAAAATAGATGGATGAATATCAGAAGATTATTAGAAGCAATTGAATTATAAGACGTGACTGGAAGTATGTAATTGAATACTTTTAGTAAATTTAATTCACTGAGCTTGTGAAGTTCACTCCTCATTGTTCAATAATTTCAGGTATCAGGCATGATAGATAGATTGGTGAATTGAGATTCAGACTGAGTCATTATCTATAAGCCACGTGATCCATATCCACAGACTAATGAAAAGAAAAAAAATAATAATTGTAAATATTCATGCATAATATGTCGTATATAATGTTTCAGCTGAGATCTTAATAATGTAACTCATCAGTTGAGGGTTGAGGATTTATGTATGTAGATAATTTCAGTTGGTATTTTTATATTGTTGCATATATGTGTCGTACTGGGATTTTCAAAATGTGATGACACCGTCTCGGGGGTGGCCAACCCGGGATGGGTCGTTACAATTTTGGTATCAAAGCAGAAGAAATAGCTGATAATTTGTAGGAGATTAAAGGAAATGAGTATAATAGAACCTAATGTGGTGTGACAAGAGGTTTATGAGGGAGATGGTGTGTTTGCATATGAGATGCAAGGGAATTGTTTTGTTAAATTTCTTAAGTTTAAACTCCAATCTTTTAGAGGATCTATAAATCCTATGGAAGCTGAGCAATGGATTAAACATGTTGAGAAACATTTTGAAGTCTTACCAGTGACAAATAAACAGAAGGTAGCTTTTGCTTCATTTATGCTGGAAGGTGAGGCTTCTCAATGGTGGGAGGATATTTTCCCAGAGTGAGTACACAGGTAGATCAACCCTTAACTTGCCATAAGTTTAAGGAGGAGTTCTTTGCAAAATATTTTCCAGATACATTTCGAGCACAGCAAAAGAGAGATTTTATTCATTTAACGTAGGTTTTTACTTGAGTTAGTAAATACAGAGGAAAGAAAATGTAAGCGATTTTTAAACTGGTTACACCATGAAATTCGATCTAAACTCTCTTACATGGGTATGGGGAATTATGCTATAATGGTGGATAAAGCATTACAGATTGAAAAGGATATGATGGAGTTTGGAGGAAAGAGGGATTGGCTGAAGAGGTCTAGATTTGAAGGACCTAGAGGTGGTATCAATATGAGTGTGCAAAGTGGGAGACCACCCCAGATAGGGTGTTCCTTGTCATAGGGAAATGTAGTACAGAGTCAGAGGTAAGAAGGATCTGTTGCTTCTGTAGCTCAGACTAATATCGGTGAGACCACTAGATTTGGGAGACAAACTATGGTAATTAAGAGTTATTGTAGAGAAGTAAGTATGCTACCAAGGATAAGTGGTAATATGATGTATGATCGAGAGCTAAGGGTTTGCTTTAGATGTAATCAGACGGAGTATCTATCTTGAAATTGTCCCACTCTGATGTGCTTTGTATGTGGTGAGGGAGGACATATTAGTGTGGATTGTCCAGTAGGAAAATCTGTTGAGATAAGTGTTGGAGATGTTGGGAGAAGATAGGTGGTGGATCAAGGAGTATGCGAGGCAAAGGTAGAGGATTAGTAGTTGAGATAGGACGTGGTGGTCAGTTACAGTCCAGAGACAACAAAGTCTATGTGTTGACCCAACAGGATGCATAAGCGATTACTGATGTTGTTATGGGTATGGTATCTATTCTTGATAGACCTGCTAGATTATTAATTGATCCTGGTGTAACCCATTCTTTTGCATCTAGTGTTTATATGAAATCTATTAATGCTAGTATTAGTCCTTTGATGCGTGCTATTATTGTTGGGGTTCCTACTGGGGATAGGGTTATTATCAGAAAAATTTATCAGGGTTGTGTCATTAGTTTGGCTGGTAGAGAATTTGAAGTTGATTTGTTGCCTTTAGATATGACAGATTTTGATTTAATTATGGGGATGAATTGGTTATCTATATATCATGCTTGGGTAGATTGTTTTAGGAAGAAGGTGGTGTTCAAGATACCAGAACAAGAGGAGTTTAATTTTCAAGGAAAACATAAGATACTTGCCAGCTATCTTATTTTTGCCCTAACTGCTAGTAAATGGTTGAAGAAGGGTTGTGAGGGTTATTTGGCATATATGGTGGATTCTAAAAAGGAGATTAGGAAGTTAAAATAAATGTTGGTAATGAAATTTTTTTCTGATGTATTCCTTGAGGAGTTGTCTAGTTTACCTCTAAACAAGGAGATTGAGTTTTCTATTGAGGTGATTCCGAGATCAACACCTATATCTATAGCACCTTATAGAATGAAACCAGCTGAGTTGAGAGAGTTGAAAGTTCAGCTACAGTAGTTGCTAGATAAACAATTTATTCATCCTAGTATGTCGCCTTGGGGAGCCCTTGTGTTGTTTGTTAAGAAGAAGGATGTGATGATGAGGTTGTTCATTGATTATAGATAGTTGAATAAGATCACCATCAAGAATAGATATCCTTTGCCCAGGATATATGATTTATTCGAGCAGTTACAGGGGGCTAAGGACTTTTCTAAAATAGACCTGAGATCGAGTTATCATTAGTTGAGGATAAAGGAGGGGGACGTGCCTAAGACTGCCTTTAGGACACGTTATGGCCATCATGACTTCCTTGTGATGCCATTTGGGTTAACTAATGCTCCTGTAATATTTATGGATCTAATAATTCGGGTTTTAAACCATTCTTGAATAGATTTGTGATTGTATTTACTGATGATATTCAGGTATATTCCAAGAATGAGGGGGAGCATGGGCAACATTTAGAGATAGTGTTAGAAATTCTGAGGAGAGAGAAATTGTATGCAAAATTCTCTAAATGTGAGTTTTTCTTAAGTGAAATATTTTTCTTAGGACATGTTGTCTTAGGAGATGGCATAGCAGTTGACCCACATAAAGTAGAGGCAGTGTTGAATTGGGAAAGGCCCACTGGTGTAACTGAAATTAGAAGATTTTTGGGGTTGGCTGGTTATTATAGGAGGTTTATTCAGAATTTTTCTATGATTTCTACACCATTGACTAGATTGACCAGGAAAGAAGTGAAGTTTAGGTGTTCAAAAGAGTGTGAGAGGAGTTTCTAGTCGTTGAAAAAAGAAATTGACTATTGCTCCGATATTAATGCTTCCTTCTGGTGATGAAGGATTTGTGGTATATAGTGATGCGTTACATCAGGGGTTGGGATGTGTGTTAATGCAACATAAGAGAGTTATAGCTTATGCTTCTAGGAAATTGAAGAACTATGAGAGAAGTTACCCAACCCATGATTTTGAATTGGTTGCCATAGTTTTTGCTTTAAAGATTTGGAGACATCATCTATATGGAGTCATTTGTGAAATTTTTACTGATCATAAAAGTTTGACGCGTTTACCTACCCAGAAAGAGTTGAATTTAAGGATATGATGCATTGAGTAGAAAGTCTACAGGGAGATTAGCTGCTATTGGGAGTCATGATACTAGCTTGATAATAGAATTAAGAAAAATGAGGATGCAGTTGAATGTCAGTGATAGAGGAGTATTGATGGAAAATATGGTGCTACAATCTTCTATTATTGGTCACTTGTTACAGATGCAAAGTAGAGATGAAGGGATAGAGAAGATCATATAGGAAACGTTGAGTGAGAAACTGACTAGGTTTAGAATTAGAGAAGATGGTATGGTTTTATTGGGACATAGAGTTTATGTTCCCAATGATGTGGAGATGAGAAAGGAGATACTAAGGGAGGCTCATGATTCTTTACATTATATGCATCTGAGTAATAATAAGATGTATAAGGGGTTGAGACAGAATTTTTGGTGGTCAGGGATGAAGAAGGATGCAGCAGAGTATATTTCTTGATGTTTGACTTGTCAACAGGTGAAGTTTGAGAATAGACATCCAGCAGCTTTATTACAACCTCTTCCAGTACCTGAATGGCCATGGGGGAATGTGAGCATGGATTTTGTTTATGGTTTTCCCTGTACCCAGAGTGGTTATGATGTTGTATGGGTTATAGTGGATAAACTTTCTAAGTCTTCGCATTTCCTTCCTATTAAAACTACCTAAAGTCTTGAAAAGTTGGTTGAATTGTATGTAGCAAAGATTGTAAGATTTCATGGAGTACCTTTCAGTATTGTGTTAGATTGAGATTCTAGATTCATTTTTAGATTTTGGAGGGGTTTTCAAGAAGCTATGGGTATGCAATTGCAGTTTAGTACAACTTTTCATCCTCAAACTGATGGGCAGACAGAGAGAATCATCAGAATACTAGAAGATATGCTGAGCGCAAGTGTATTGAATTTCTCAGTGAGTTGGGATGCTTATTCACCTTTGATTGAATTTATATACAATAATCAGTATCAAACTAGTATTTGGATGGCACCATTTGAGGCTTTATATGGTAGAAGGTGTAAAACTCTAGTATGTTGGGAAGAAGTGAGAGAAAGAAAGATATTTGGTCCAGAAATGATAAATTTGACTACTAAGAGGATCAAACTGGTTAGAGAGAACCTTAGAGCAACACAAAATAGACATTAGGGATATGCTGATAATAGAAGATGACCTCTTGAGTTTCAAGTTGGTGACTGAATATTTTTGAATATATCTCCAAGGAAGGGTGTATTAAGGTTTAAAAAGAAAGGAAAGTTGAGTCTGAGATTTGTGAGGCCATATGAGGTGATTGAGAGAGTTGGACCAGTAGCATATAGATTGGATTTGCCACCATAGTTAAACTAATTACATAATGTGTTTCATGTTTCACTTTTGAGAAAGTGTTTACATGATGAATCCCATAGTATTCCGAATCAGGCTGTAGAATTTCAAGAAGATTTGACCTTTATGCAAGTATCAGTAAGAATTCTAGATAGAAAGGAACAAGTCTTACGTAATAAAGTCATTCATTTGATTCAAGTATTATGATGGAATGATGAGAGTCATAAAATGTATCTTTACAGTACTTAATTGTTAGCATTTTAGGGTTGATCTAGGTTTGAATTGCACTTTTGTACCTTAACAACTCTAAAGTGTCATTCTTGGATCATTGATCTATTTCGATGCATTTTCAGGTACTTTAAGTTCAAAAGAGATGGAAAAGCTATCATTGCTTGAAGTACAATGACTCGATGAACACCATAGTAAAGGTTCACAAGCACTTGGAAATGAGTTTTACTAAATTGCCAGAATTGCCTATAGAGATCAATCATTTTTGCAAATTAAACTGTATTGATGCAAGAAGAACCAAGAGATAAGCCATATATGCTTACAAAGATCCGGAAGTATATTTTTTGGAGAATTTCACGGCTCATAAAAATGATTTTTCTAGAAAAAGTTATGGCAGTTTTAGTAGACAAAGGTCAAGCCTCCAGAACAGCACCAGTGTGCGCCGCGGCCTAGATCAAGCTGAGGTGCGGCCTGAAGGGCTGAGCCATGGCCTGGATTAGGCTGGGCCGCGGCCTCCAGAAAGTGAAGAAAACAAGGAAAAGGCTGAGCCATGGCCGGGATTAGTGTGAGCCACGGCGCGAGCTCGAACCTGTTTCCGAGTTACGAATTAATTAGGGTTTTAATGATTGTTTAAACCCTAAAACACCCTTGGATCTTGTGTATTATAAATAGACCACTGAGGGTTTAATATTAGATATTCATCATTCATTAAAGAATCAATAAAAGGCTGGAAAACTCAAGAGAGGCTGCCACACTCTCCCCGATGGCCAACTAATCTCCAAGCAAGGCGAAGGGATGATCCTTAGGTGTAGTTGTTCTTATTTTCCTTTCTTAATTCAGTTGTAATTTGGATTTATTATCTAAACATTTTTATGATTTATTCTTTGCTTAAACAAGAAGAATTAAGGTTCATGTGACAATTGCACTGTATGTTCTTCTTATTTTAGATTTTCTTAACCCGATGATCGCATGCTTCCTCTCCATATAAGTTTAGTCAAGTTCTTCTTATGTCAAGTTGTGATGAGAGCCATAAAATGCATCTTAATCGTACTTATTTGTTAGCACTTTAGGGTTGATTTATGTTTTAATTGCATTTTTATTCGTTAACAACTCTAAAGTGGTATTCTTGCAACATTAACTTATTTCTTGCATTTTCAGGTATCTTGAGTTTAAAAAGATGGAAAAAGCATTCGGTGCTTGAAGCAAGATGATTCGATGCGTACCAAAGTGGAGCCATGGCTGTGGAAAGATAAAACAAAGAAGATCTCTACCAATCAGGTCAAGGTGCACCCTGGGAAGAGCTGGGGCGTATCCCTAAAAAAGAAGCCCAAAAGAAGCCTCAAAGATCCAACAGGTCAAGGTGCACCTTGAAGGGCTGAGGCATACCCTGGATCAAGCTGAGCTACACCTTGAAGGGCTGAGGCACACCCTGGAGAATTTGAGGTGCACCCCACCGCACACATAAGAAACTTGACAAAAGCTAAGGTGCAGCGCGACTTAGTCCAAGGTGCAGCGCACACACAGACCATGTTCTCCGAGTTAGACCCTAATTAGGTCTTTAATGATTTGTTCAAACCCTAAAGCACCCTTAGGCCTTGTACACTATAAATAGACCACTTAGGGTTTGTAATTAGACATTCATAAAAATAGATAGAAGGCCGAAAAACTCAAGGGAGGCTGCCACACTCTCCCCTATGGCCGACTAATCTCCAAGCAAGGCTAAGGGATGAATCCCTAGGTTTTGTTGTTCTTTAATTCCTTTATTAGTTCAGTTGTAATATGGATTTATCGTTAAACATTATTATGATTTACTTTTCAATTTTATTAGAAGATTTCCCCTTAATCTGGTGATTGCATCTTTCTCCCCCATATAAGTCTAGTCATGCTCTTTTTATGTGATGTTGTTGAGGTGTGATTGAGTCCGGTAGATTTCTCTTATAGATTTGTCAATTACTGCAGTATTATCATCATGATATATTATCGTTTCTTGATAATCTATAAGTTAGGTCATGTGTGCTTGAAAGTAAAAAGTATTTCATAACAATTACATTAGGGTTTATATATGTGCTTAATTGAATATTTGTTGATTGCTTGTTTGGGATGTGAAACTTGTAATCGAGATAAAGACAACTGAATTGAGACTGGAATAAGGCAACAAACCTAGGGAGGATTCCCAGACCCTTGTTGCCTCCATTATATTATCTACACAATACTTTATTCTCTCACTTGATCTTTATCGTTTGTGTTAAGGTTCACACCTTCTCTTGTAGTTATCTTGTTTCCCTGTGAAATCGATGCCCCAAGGCTGTACTATAACTACCACATTAATCTTTGGGCGTAATCAAATTTTGGTGCCATTGCTGGGGAGACACGCTTAAGTACAAGGAAGATTGTCAACTTTTGACATGAGGGTATAAGAGTTATAAATAGTTTTTTTCTTTCAGCAGTTTGTAAAGGTGGTAACTTCGTTCCCTCTTTTAGCTTGCTGCATTAATTTTTTTTATATTTTTTTATCTTATTTTATTCTTTCTTTTTATAGTATTTGTTTTCATTATTTTGTTACCTTGAATGCACAGACATAGAGATGCTTTGGGTAGATTTGCTAGTAGGCCTGTGCTAGAGTCAAAATTAAATTTCTTTCTAAATCCTTTTTTTGACAGTCCATCTAGTCCCGAAGACATGAGTGAACATGAATATCAACCCCCTAGGACCCTTCAGGATTACCTCAACCCTACACGCACAACCGCACCATCATGCATTATGTTTCCAGCCAACACCTACCATCAAGATTTTAAAATAGAGATGACATAGTTACTTCGTACATTTCATGGCTTGGATAATGAAAACCTATATGTGCACATTAGAGAGTTTGAGGAAGTAGTTGCGACTTTTCATAGTCAAGATGAAACTCATGACATTATGAAACTTAAGTTCTTTCCTTTTGCTTTGAAAGATAGAGCTAAGAGTTAGCTATACTCACTTAGACCACGAACTATTGGGTCGTGGACTAAGATGACTCGAATTTTCTTTAACAAATACTTTCCCCAACATAAGACCAACGCTTTAAAAAGGAAAATCTTCACCTTTGCACAAAATGATAGTGAGACTTTATATCAGTCTTGGGAGAGATTTAAGTAGTTATTGAGTATGTGCCCTCACTATGGGTATGAGAGTTGGTGCTTGGTGAGCTATTTTTATGAGGAATTTACATATAGAGAGCGCCAATTCATAGAGATGATGTGTAATGGTGAATTTTTGGAGAAAGATCCTGATGAGGCCATAGAGTACCTCAATGAGCTTGCTGAAAAAAGCTCACACTTGGACTGGACCTAGTGCTACTGAAAGCACAAATAGATAACAACCTATAGGGAACCCAAATGGTGGTGGAATTTACCATCTTAGGGAAGAGGATAACCTTAAGGCCAAGGTCGAGATGCTCATTAGGGAACTAGAGATATTAAAGACTAAGAGCTTAAAGCCAACACACGTGGTTAATCATGCAAAATCTTTTGAACCATGTTTTGTGTGTGGCGGGGTAGATCATCTCGCCCAAGAGTGTCCCACATTTGTTGAGATGAGAGGGATGTATAAGGAACAATGTAATGCCTTAGGCATGTACAAGAAGCTTTTGACACCCTTCTCTGATACTTATAATCCGGGATAGTGAAATCACCCCAACTTCAACTGGAAGTTTGAAAACCAGCAGCTTGCACAACCCCGTACAACATATCATGCACCCGTGTCTTCTAGGAGTTCTTTAGAAGACACTTTACATGCTTTTATTGAAGCATAGGGGAAGATTAATCAAAGGCTTGACTCTTTAATTGTGCAGGTTGTTGAAGAACATAAAGAGATAAAGAGCCAAGTGTCCAAGTTAATGAGCTACTTGAGTGTGACTGAGCAAGGTAAGTTCCCTTCTCAAGCTCAGTCCACATCTCATGGTCAGCACCTGGTGCAACAGAATATGAATGAGGTGAATGCCATTGAGACAGTAAGTGGTAAGTTATTACACATCCCAACAACGAAAAAATCAGAGGATGTGGACGAAAGCCACCAAGCATACATGATGGACTCATTCATGGAAAAGGTCCAGCACCTTAATCCATTGAAGTCCACCCTCACTCATAGCTTCACAAGAACATATATCGAGCCAGAATTTGTGGATGTTACTGATGACATCCTTGAGGCCTCTCAAAAGCACACAAGCACCGAATTTGGCAATGAAGCAGTGGCTGGTGCATTCAACCTATATTTTTCTAGGAGAGAATAAAAGTGTCTGGCTGAAGACATAAAACTTAGCGCTCATGGGAGGCGACCCACAACATATCCTTTTATTTTTACTATTTTTCATATTTCTTTTTCTTATTTATTATTATTATTTTGCTGTTTTCTAGTATTAACTTAGTATTTCTTTTTCAAGGACAAATATACGAAGCAGTTCAAATGGTGGAGCACAATTTTCAGCTTCTGTGCACCTTTGGCTACAAAGGGAGTTTCCTTTACTCTTTCTTTTACATTGAGGTCAATGCAATTTTTAAGTTGGGGGTGGAGGAAATGCATCTCTTTGTTTCCATATTCTTTATTTCCATACATTTTTTTCTTTTTCCATTGAACTGCTTGATGTCATTTTCCTTTTTGTTTGTTTCTAGCATGCTTGGTGTTAGCCTTAGAGTTAATTCGCATGTCAATGATATAAGCTTAATTGAGATAGCAGATAGCATGTAGAAGAAGTTAAATCTTGCTTCAGTTTGAAATTAATTTAAGTATCAATCTTCATTTGGTTTGAGACTCTAGTTTGTGATAAGATTGTATAATTAGTCTAAAACATTTAGAGAAATTTAATGTGTGATTGCCTTATGAATATTTTTGCAGTCTCGACAAGCTCTATAACTTATTTGATAATCACTTTAGGCGAATTTCTAGAATGCACACTACTTAGGATATGATATAGACCATTTTTGAACCGTTTGAGCCTTTCAAACTTACCATTACTATATTTATCGCTAGTCACCTGTTTGAACTTTTAAAGAATTTGAGCCTTGTTTCTTTCGATAACCCATTTACTTACCCTTATAAGCCTAAAAATGTTTTATCCTTACCCCTCTTTTAAAAGAACTTAGTTGTACACATTTGATGAGAAGCACTTAAGAGGAGTAAAGATGGGAAATATGAAAAACCATAACCCAAGTATATTAAAGAAGATAAGTTGGGGGTTGTGGAAAAGAAAAGAATGAAAGAGGAAGTGAATGGTCTTATGCCAAAATAGAAAACAATAGAAAAGAAAAAAAGAAGTGAAGGATGGCAAAGAAAGAAGAAAAGAAAGGAAAAGTGGTGACTTATCGAAGATATACTCTTATAAAAAATATAAAAAAATAGTGATTTGTTGAAAGAAATGCTCCGAAAATGGTTGAAAGAGTTGGGTATTGAAGTAAGGTTATCCAATGCTTAAAGAGTTGTGTTCAAAACTAAGAGATTAAGTTCTTTTACTTATTGAATCCTTCCCGTTCTTTCTTAACCTTTACCTTAGCCTAACGTTACAAGCTTAGTAAAGACCTATTGATCCAATGTAGTGTGATTTTTTCTACAATAGTGGAGAGTGATTTGAAAAGTAAGCCTATGGAGCTTGTTTATGTGATTGATGTCACACAATTTGTTATAGAGGCCAAGACTTGTATTCATGAATGTTGTGCATAAAATCATCCGGGTGTTCAGATTAAAGGATTGTGGTAAGGTGGATTTTAAGAGTCGATAACAATTTTAAGATTGATGTTTAGATTATTTTTGGACTTGGGTAAAATTTAATAATTCTATGTGCCGTGTGTTATGGGCGATTTTTTAGACAAAAATGAAATTACTCTTGGTTTAACACTAACATTGCTTTACTTTGTTTTGATTCCCACCGTAGAATTCATCTCTTGTTTTCGCTTGAATTGCTAGGGACTAGCAATAAGCTAGTTGGGGGTTGTGATGAGAGCCATAAAATGCATCTTAATCATACTTATTTGTTAGCACTTTAGAGTTGATTTAGGTTTTAATTGCATTTTTATTCATTAACAACTCTAAAGTGGTATTCTTGCAACATTAACTTATTTCTTGCATTTTCAGATATCTTGAGTTAAAAAAGATGGAAAAAGCATTCGGTTCTTGAAGCAAGATGATTCGATGCATACCAAAGTAGAGCCATGGCTACAAAAAGATAAAACAAATAAGATCTCTACCAATCAGATCAAGGTGCACCCTGGGAAGAGCTGGGGTGCACCCCTCAGAAAGAAGCCCAAAAAAAGCCTTAAAGATCCAACAGGTCAAGGTGCACCTTGGATCAGCTGAGGTGCACCTTGAAGGGCTGAGGTGCACCCTGGATCAAGCTGAGTTGCACCTTGAAGGGCTGAGGCACACCCTGGAGAAGCTGAGGTGCACCCTACTGCACACACAAGAAACTTGACAAAAGCTAAGGTGCAGCGCGCGCACAGACCCTGTTCTCCGAGTTAGACCCTAATTAGGTCTTTAATGATTTGTTCAAACCCTAAAGCACCCTTAGGCCTTGTACACTATAAATAAACCACTTAGGGTTTGTAATTAGACATTCATAAAAATAGATAGAAGGCCGAAAAACTTAAGAGAGGCTACCACACTCTCCCCCATAGCCGACTAATCTCCAAGCAAGGCGAAGGGATGAATCCCTAGGTTTTGTTATTCTTTAATTCCTTATTAGTTCAGTTGTAATATGGATTTATCATTAAACATTATTATGATTTACTTTTCAATTTTATTAGAAGATCTCCCCTTAATCCAGTGATTGCATCTTTCTCCCCCATATAAGTCTAGTCATGCTCTTCTTCTATGTGATGTTGTTGAGGTGTAATTGAGTCCGGTAGATTTCTCTTATAGATTTGTCCATTACTGCAGTATTGTCATCATGATATATTGTTGTTTCTTGATAATCTATAAGTTAGGTCATGTGTGCTTGAAAGTAAAAAGTATTTCATAACAATTACATTAGGGTTTATATATGTGCTTAATTGAATATTTGCCGATTGCTTGTTTGGGATGTGAAATTTGCAATCGAGATAAAGACAACTGAATTGAGACTGGAATAAGGCAACAAACCTAGGGAGGATTCCCAGACCCTTGTTCCCTCCATTATATTATCTACACAATTTTCACACAATACTTTATTCTCTCACTTGATCTTTATCGTCTGTGTTAAGGTTCACACCTTCTCTTGTAGTTATCTTGTTTCCCTGTGGAATCGACACCCCAAAGCTGTACTACAACTATTGCGTTACTCTTTGGGCGTAATTAAGTTGTTTGGATGTGATTGAGTCCGGTAGATTTATCTTTTAGGTTTGTCCATTACTGCAATATTGTCATTGAGATATATTGTCGCTTCTTGATAAATCTATAGGATAGGTCATGTGTGCGTGAATCGAAATCAAAGAGTACTTCATAACAATTACATTAGGGTTTACATATGCTTTAATTGAATATACACCAATTGCTTGTTAGGGATGTGAAACTCACAATCGAGATAAAAACAACTGAATCGAGATTGGAATAAGGCAATGAACCTAGGGAGGATTCTGGAACCTTGTTGTTTCCTTATTATATTCTTCATTACAAATACTCAATTTCCTTATAATACTTTACTATCAAAACTCAGATTTACTTATTTGGATTTTATCGTTTCGTATTAAAGTTTACACTTTTCCTTATAGTTAACTTGTTTCCCTGTGGAATCGACACCCCAAAACTGTGCTACAACTACCGCGTTACTCTTTGGGTGTAATCAAATTTTGGCGTCGTTGCCAGGGAGATGCGTCTAAGTACAAGAAAGATTGTCAACGTTGAGACAAGATGGTAATATCGTTCTTTGCTCTTTGTTTTGATTTTCTAATTTTCTTTTTCTGTTTTATTTATTTACTCTCTAATTCCTTTGGTGTATGTTTAGACCGAGAGATTCGCGAGGAAGATTCATTAAAAGACCCGAAATAGAGTTAACCTCTCCTTCCGTGTCCATTAGTGAAACCTCGCCTAGATCAAACTATTGTGAAAACCCAAGGGAGAATTTAGAGAATTCTGTTAACATGGTCAAGAATCACAATGAAAATGTTGCTAGGACAAATAAGGACTATTTGCACCCTAGCCGAACGGTCACACCATCCTGTATCATGTTCCCCTCTAATGTTCAACAACCTGATTTTAAACTGGGCACGATCCAATTGTTACCAACCTTCCATGGATTTGAGAATGAAAACCCCTATATCCATATTAGGGAATTTGAGGAAGTAGTAGCAACCTTTCAAAGTAGGGTTGATATGGTAGACACTGTCAAACTTAGGTTTTTCCCTTTTTTACTTAAGGAAAAAGCCAAGGTTTGTTGTACTCATTAAGGCCTAGGTCTATAGGTAGTTGGGATGAGATGGCTCGAGTTTTCTTCCAAAAACACTTCCCAACCCATAAGACCAATAACCTCAAAAGACAAATCTCAAACTTTGCACAAAAGGAGAGTGAAACTTTATATCAAGTTTGGGAACGTTTCAAAGACTTTTTAAATTCTTCTCCACACCATGGGTATGAGAGTTGGTGGGTGGTTAGTTATTTCTATAATGGACTTCTAAGTAGAGAAAGGCAGTTCATAGAAATGATGTGTAATGGAAATTTTTTTCAAAAAGACCCCGAACAAGCCATAGATTTCTTAGATGACCTATCGAAAAAAGCCCACACTTGGACAGGACCAAATGCCATGGAAAGCACTAGGAAAAACTAACCCACTGGGATTTATCAACTTAAGGAAGAGGATAACCTTAATGCTCGTTTAGAGGCCCTAACTAAGGAAATTGAAACCTTAAAAACCATAAATGCTAGGGCCCTTGAACCAGTTGCTAGGGTAGAGTCTTATGAGCCTTGTTTCATGTGTAATGGGATAGATCATTTACCTAAGGATTGTCCAGTTTATTTTGAAATGAAGGAAGAGTGTAATGTTGTATGTATACCCTTAGGGAAACCACACTCACCCTATTCTAACACCAACAATCCCGATTGGAAGAATCACCCTAATTTCAGTTGGAAATCCGACATGTAACCCCCTGCCCACTCTAGTACCCAATAGAAACCGGAAGCAACCTCATCTTTTGCACCTCAACAATCTTTACCTTTGGAAGATATATTTAAGTCATTTATGCAGGTACATGCCAAGACTGTGGAAGATCAAGGAAAAATAAATCAACGGTTGTTAGAGGAACAACAAGCGATCAAAGAGGAACAAAAGGTAATAAAGAGTCAACTCACCAAGTTGACTAGTTTCTTGACGATTCAAGAGCAAGGTCGTTTTCCTTCACAGCCACAACCTAATCCAAGGGGACAACATATGGCACAAACCTCCAACCCTGAAAATCAAAATGTTAGAGAGGTTAATGCCATAATCACTATTAGGATAAAACCCCCTATGCCATCAATCCTGAATCCTAACACCGTGTGCGACAAGGATAAAACCCCCGAGGAACAAGAGGCCCATGATAATTATTCTCCACCGGTGCCTTTCCCTCAAGCACTCCTTAAACCTAAGGAGATAAATACAGCATTAAAATGTGAGATTCTTGAACAACTTCAGTATGTTAAAATTAATCTTCCTCTTCTTCATGTTATAAAACAGATTCCTAACAATGCTAAAGTCATCAAGGATCTATGCACACTCAAGAAGAGGCACAATGTTAAGAAGATGGCATTCTTAATGGAGCAAGCAAGTGCAGTAATTGACAGTAAGACACCCCCCAAATATAAAGATTCAGGCTGTCCAATGGTGGCTTGCCAAATTGGAAACAAATCTTGTGGCCAAGTATTGCTAGATTTGGGTGCTAGTGTGAACCTCATGTCATACTCTATATACTTACAGCTCAGTCTAGGTGAGATCAAACCAACCTCCGTGGTACTTTAATTAGCGGATAGATCGGTAAGAAAACCAAGAGGTATTGTAGAAGATGTTTTGTTGCAAATTGATAATTTCTACTATCCTGTTGATTTTTTGGTTTTAGATACTGTTTCTACTGTAAACACGGAGTCAAAAATTCATTTGATACTTGGAAGACCATTCCTTGTCACCGCCAATGCCCTCATTAATTGTAGGAATGGCCTAATTACATTATCATTTGGAAATGGGACTCTAGAGGTAAATGTTTTTTGAGTCTCATGGTAGCCACATGAAGAGGATGAGTACATCAAAGATAATTCTAACTCTTCGAAAATCATTCCTAATAATTTTGAATTCAATGATTCTTCAGTTTATCCCTATGTCGTTAATGTTGTTGATGTTTTTGATAAGCCACAGGAATTTATTAAGAAATCTTGGCAACCATGCTTTGAGGAGTTGCTTGTGAGAAGTCACATGGATGCGGGAATCAAATACCTTACTGCTGATAGTAAATGGACATCACCAAAAACACTTGAGCCATATATGGTGGACTTTAAGTATTCTTTGCCAAAAGACTAGCACTGAGGCCACTGAGAATAGAGCCTCATCTTTAGCACCACAATGAGGCCAACAGTGAGAGCGGTGCAGCATCTGGCTGAAGACGTAAAACTTAGCGCTCATTGGAGGCAACCCCCAACATATCCTTTTATTTTTTTGTTTTTCATATTTCTTTTTCTTGTTTATTATTATTATTTTGTTGTTTTCCAGTTTTACTTTCGTATTTCTTTTTCAGGGACAAATATACGAAGCAGTTCAAATGGTGGTGCACAATTTTCAACTTCTGCGCACTTTTGGCTACAAAGGGAGTTTCCTTAACTTTTGCTTTCACATTGAGGACAATACTTATTTTAACTTGGGGGTGGAGGAAAGGAGAAAATATATTCCTGTTTTTCATATTTTTCTTTGAACTGTTTGGTGTCATTTTCCTTTTTGTTTGTTTTTAGCATGTTTTATGTTAGTCTTAGAGTTAATTCACATGTCAATGATATGAGCTTAATTAAGATAGCATATAGTGTTTAGAAGTAGTTAAATCTTGCTTCAGTTTGAAATTAATTTAAGTGTCAATCTTCATTTGGTTTGAGACTCTAGTTTGTGGTAAGATTATATGATTAGTTTAAAACATTTAGAGAAGTTTTATGTGTGATTGTTTTGTGAATACTTTTCGGTCTCGACAAGATCTAGAACTTATTTGATAATCATTTGAGGTGAAGTCCTAGAATGCACATTACTTAGGATATGATATAGGCCATTTTTGGACCGTTTGAGCCTTTCGAACTTACCCTTGCTATATTCATCACTAGTCACCTGTTTGAGCCTTTTTCTTGAAAAAGAATTTGAGTCTTGTTTCTTTCAATAGCCCATTTACTCACCTTTATGAGCCTAAAAATATTTTATCTTTACCTTTCTTTTAAAAGAACTTAGTTATACACATTTGTTGAGAACACTTAAAATGAGTAAGGATGGAAATATGAAAACCATAACCCAAGTACACTAAAGGAGATAAGTTGGGGCTTGTGGAAAAGAAAAGAAAAAAAATGGAAAAAGGAGGTGAATGGTCTTATGCCAAATTACAAAAGAGAAGAAAAGAAGTGAATTATGGCAAAGAAAGAAAAGAAAAGAAAAGTGGTGACTTATTGAGAGATATGCTCTTATAAAAAAATGGTTGAAAGAGTTGGGTGTTGAAGGTTATCCAGTGCTTAAAGTAGTTGTGGTTAAAACTAAGAGATTGAGTTTTTTTACTTGTGAATCCTTCCCGTTCTTTCTTAACTTTTATCTTAGCCTGACATTACAAGCTTATTAAAGACCTATTGATCCAATGTAGTGTGATTTTTCTACAATAGTGGAGAGTGATTCGAAAAGTGAGCCTATGGAGATTGTTTTTGTGATTGATGTCACGCAATTTATCATGTTTCAAGGCCAAGACTTGTATTCATGAATATTATGCATAAATTCATCTGGATGTTCGGATTAATGGATTGTGGTAAGATGGATGTAAAGAGTCAATAACGATTTTAAGATTGATGTTTAGATTACTTTTGGACTTGGGTGAAATTTAATGATTGTATGTGTCGTGTGTTATGTGCGATCTTTGAGACAAAAGTGAATTACTCTTGGTTTAACACTAACATTGCTTTACTTTGTTTTGATTCCCACCATAGAATTCATCTATTGTTTTCGCTTGAATTGCTAGGGACTAGCAATAAGCTAGTTGGGAGTTATGATGAGAGTCATAAAATGCATCTTTACAGTACTTAATTGTTAGCATTTTAGGGTTGATCTAGGTTTGAATTGCACTTTTATACCTTAACAACTCTAAAGTGTCATTCTTGGATTATTGATCTATTTGGATATATTTTCAGGTACTTTAAGTTCAAAAGAGATGGAAAAACTATCATTTCTTGAAGCACAATGACTCGATGAACACCAGAGTGAAGGTTCACAAGCACTTGGAAAGGAGTTTCACTAAATTGCCAGAATTACCGGTACAGATCAATCATTTTTGCAAATTAAACTATATTGATGAAAGAAGAACTATGAGATGTGCCATATATGCTTAGAAAGATCCGGAAGTCTATTTTTTGGAGAATTTACGACTCGTAAAAATGAATTTTCTAGAGAAAGTTATGGCAGTTTTAGTAGACAAAGGTCAGGCCTCCAGAACAGCACTAGTGTGCGCCGCGGCCTGGATAAAGCTGAGGTGAGGCCTGAAGGGCTGAGCCATGGCCTAGATTAGGCTGGTCCGCGGCCTCCAGAAAGTGAAGAAAACAAGGAAAAGCTGAGTCACGACCTGGATTAGTGTGAGCAGCGGCGCGAGCTCGAACCCCTGTTTCCGAGTTACGACTTAATTAGGGTTTTAATGATTGTTTAAACCCTAAAACACTCTTGGACCTTATTTATTATAAATAGACCACTTAGGGTTTAATATTAGACATTCATTATTCATTAAAGAATCAATAAAAGGCTAAAAAACTCAAGGGAGGCTGCCACACTCTCCCCCATGGCCAACTAATCTCAAAGTAAGGCGAAGGGATGAATCCCTAGGTGTAGTTGTTCTTATTTTCCTTTCTTAATTCAGTTGTAATTTGGATTTATTATCTAAATGTTGTTTATGATTTATTTTTTGCTTTAACAAGAAGAATTAAGGTTCATGTGACAGCTGCACTGTATGTTCTTCTTATTTTAGATTTTCTTAACCCGGTGATCGCATGCTTCCTCTCCATATAAGTTTAGTCAAGCTCTTCTTATGTCTAGTTGTTTGGATGTGATTGAGTCCGGTAGATTTATCTTTTAGGTTTGTCCATTACTACAATATTTTCATTGAGATATATTGTCGCTTCTTGATAAATCTATAGGATAGGTCATGTGTGCTTAAATCGAAATCAAAGAGTACTTCATAACAATTACATTAGGGTTTACATGTGCTTTAATTGAATATACACCGATTGCTTGTTTGGGATGTGAAACTTGCAATCGAGATAAAAACAACTGAATCAAGATTGGAATAAGGCAACGAACCTAGGGAGGATTCCCGGAACCTTGTTGTTTCCTTATTATATTCTTCATTACAAATACTCAATTTCCTTATAATACTTTACTATCAAAACTCAGATTTACTTATTTGGATTTTATCGTTTCGTATTAAAGTTTACACTTTTCCTTATAGTTAACTTGTTTTCTTGTGGAATCGACACCCCAAAGCTGTGCTACAACTACTGCGTTACTCTTTGGGCATAATCATGGAACAAAGATATTGAAGAAATTACTTTGAAGCATAAGAAAAGAATACCCTCAACCTTTTCATGAATTTGGTAAAGAAATTTCAGGGATGAAATTTTTATAAGGTGTGTAGAATTGTAATGCCCATATTTTTAAAGTGGGTAAAGAAGTAATTCGATAGATATGACATGGAATTAAAATAATATATGTGAAAGACTTATTATTTAATAAAATAATTATTTTAAAAAAATAAGGTGGTGTGTAAACACCTGGATGTCCAGATGTAACTTACCAACCATGCAAGTGTTGAATGAGTTACAACAAAGAGTTGGAGAATTGGTGGTGGGGGGTTAGGATAATATATATATATATATATATATATTATTTTTGTTGTATTTTATTTATTTATTACCAAATCCTGCTTGGTTTTCTTATTTTTTTAATTCTTTAAAAACTTGGGGACTGAAAGAAAGATTGAAAGAGTAAAATTTTGAAGAGGTTTACAGGAGAATTTTAAAGAGAGTCAAGGAAAGCTCTAAGAAAAACAAAAAGTAATAATGTGAATTTTATTTTTTGAAATTTAGCATACATGAAAAATACTCGAAATTTGATGTAGAAATTTAAAAGTATGAAATATTGAAAAATTGAGGAATAATTTAAGAATTTTAATATAAATATTATGTTAGGGGTTGACGGTCAACAATCAGGGAAAATTGTTGAGAGAAGCAGGAAAGGTAAGGTGGTGATCCACGGGTAGCTCTAAGTGCTACGTGGTGAGTTAGATTTACTTTTAGTAATCGAGATAAATATGAAATATAAAGTGATTATATTTGAATTAATTATTGAACTATGATTGGATGATATATGAAAGTTGGTTAATAGGATATATGAGGAGATAATTTAATGAATATGATAAAAAATAATAAATTTGAGAAAAAGCTAGATAGTTGAATTGAGTGCTTGAATGTATGCTTGATTTCATATTATTGCTTATATGCATAAAATAAAAAGACTTGGAAGGCAGCTAGTCTACCTGAAAAAAACGGAGAAGGCAGTCAGTCTAAATGAATAAGAGAACTGTGGCAACCGGTATAGTTGAAAATAAAAGAACTGATAAGGCAGCCAGTCTAAGCTAAAACATATCGATGTGTGGGAAGACATTACCAAATGATAATATGAAATGATCTGATAATTTAAATTCATACATTGCAATTGTTTTAAATATTGTTGATTGTAAATTTATTGATAAATGAATGAGTCTCATAGAGAGACAGATATGATGAGCAAGAAATATGAAAGTTAATATGATAAGAATTATATGAGTGATTGATTATAAGCTATGAATCTCATAACGAGGTAAATGATGAGGTTGAAATTGAAAATTTAGAGATGATTAAATATATGATTGAAAAATTGATATGTTTGATGACTAATTTAAGAAGAGATTATAAAATGGTGGGAATTATGAAATGATGAGTGATAACAGAATGTTGTTATTAAATTATAAGATGTGACTAGAAGTATATAATTGAATACTTCTAGTAAATTTAATTCTTTGAGCTTGTGAAGCTCACTCCTCATTGTTCAATAATTTTAGGTAGCTGGCATGACAGATAGATTGGTGAACTGAGATTCAGACTTAGTCATTATTTGTAAGTCATGTGGTCCACATCCTCAGACTAATGGAAAGAAAAAAAAATAATTATAAATATTAATGCACAATATGTCGTATATAATGTTTCAGTTGAGATCTTAATAATGTAACTCAAGGATTGAAGATTTATATATGTAGATAATTTCAGTTGGTATTTTTATATTATTGCATATATATGTCGTGCTGGGATTTCCAAAATGTGATGATACCGTCTCGGGGGTGGCCAATTCAAGATGGGTCGTTATAGTGAATGCCCTCACTGATGATGTGAAAAAGATAGTGGACACCCTTCGCAATGAGATTGAGGAGCTGAATAACAAGGTCAACTTGTTGATGAGAGTGGTGGGAAACAACGAAACTGAAACCTTAGATAAAGGGAAGGTGAAGGTCCCCGAGCCTCACCGGTATGAAGGTGCGCACGATGCAAAGGCCTTAAAATTTTTTTTTTCGATATGGAGCAGTACTTTTGAGCTACTCAATAACCTCTAAGGAGGAAAAAGTGTCCATGGCAATGATGTTTTTTTCAGGTGATGCCAAACTATGGTGGCGTGGCAAATATGATGACATCCAAAACAATAGGTGTTTCCATCGACACTTAGGATGACTTGAAGTGAGAGTTAAAGAACCAGTTCTTTCTTGAAAATGTGGAATATTTGGCTCACCGTAAGCTTAGAGAGTTGAGGTAATCAAGAAATGTCCAAGACTATGTGAAGGATTTCTTAAGATAAATACTTGACATCCGAGACATGTCAGAGAAGGATAAGGTGTTTTATTTTCTCAAAGGGCTGAAAAGTTGGGCCAGGTCTGAGCTTAATTGGCAAACAGTACAAGATTTGGTCACATTTATGGTTGTAGCCGAACAATTAAATGACCTTTTGAAGAACCCACTCAAGATGAGGAATGATTCTTTCCCCCCAGCTCAAAGTGGAGTAAATTTGGGCTAGGATGGATAGGCTCGTGAGTGGGGGAGGGGACAAGAGACCTACCTTTAGCTCTAGAGAATGATCTTCTTCACTGATATTCAACTTGGAGGCGGGAAAGTCGAGACTTTTCTTGCTTCTAATGTGATAGGCCCCATTGAGTAGCAAACTATCTGCACAAAAAAGCTTTGAGTGGCTTACAAGTGACAAGCTATGAGTCACGTCAAGAATATGAGAGGGAAAAAGAAGAGCAACCCACAAGGATGGAGGCGCTTTGATTATTGAATGTTTTGAATAACCAACTCCTTGAGAATAGGAAGGCTTGACGATACCCTTCTTCTGAACTGCCTAGGCCCAGCCCAGTCACAAGATCATATGAGAACATCGTACAGATGCTCAGGTGCCATAGGCTGGCTAGTAAAAGAACCAAGAAGTAAAATGCCTCTAGTGACTTGAAGCTCTACCATTACTAACTTTTCTTTCTCGAGGACTCATGTATGTGGACTTGCGAATAAATGGAAAAGCTACAAAAGCCTTGGTAGATACAGGGGCCTCCTATAACTTTGTTTCTGCTTTGGAAGCACAAAGACTGCACTTGAAGCTTGAACACGACTCTAGTCAGTTGAAAACGGTAAATTCTGAGGCCCAAGTGACAGTAGACTTGGCCAAAGGGGTGATAGTTGAAATGGGTCCATGGAAAGGTTTATTCAACTTCACGGCTACCACTATGGATGACTTTGATGTTGTACTGGGATTAGAATTTTTCCCCGATGTCAAAGCTATAACGATTCCAACTACAATTTGCCTATTGATCATGGAGAACATCCATGTGTTGTCCGTGCCATTACTCAGCCTACTAATGATAAAAAGCTTCCCTCGGTCTTCTAATTCAAGAAGGGGGTGAAATGACATGAGCCTTCTTTTATAGCAATGTCATTGACAACAGAAGAGATGGGTACAAGTGTTATTCCGATATCAGTTCAAGTAATGTTGAGGACCTACCAAGATGTCATGTCCAGCAAGTTACCGAAACTCCTTCCACCCCACAAAAGTGTAAAACATGCTATAGAGCTTCTACCCGACACGAAGGCACCTTCCCGTGCCCATTATCGCATGGCCTCTCTTGAGTTGGTAGAGTTGAGAAAGCAGCTTTATTGAAGGATACTCTAGAAAAACTGCCCCTTTAACAGAACTTTTGAAGAAAGGCTAAAAATGAGTTTGGTTAGTCTAATTCTAAGAAGGTTTTAAAAATTTGAAGCAAGCTATGATGAAAAGTTTGGTCCTGAGCCTCCCCGACATCACAAAGCACTTTGAAGTCCAAACGGATCTGTCAGATTATGCCTTGGAGGGAGTTTTCTTCAAGAGAGCAACCCTACTGCGTACGAGAGTCGCAAAGTTGAGCGAAGCTGAAAGAAGGTACATGACCTAAGAAAAAGAGCTTTTAATGATTATCCATTTTCTTCGAGTATGGAGACACTATTTGTTGGGGGCAATTTTTGTGGTGAAAACAAATAACACGGATGTTAGTCATTTTCTCACTCAACCGAAGCTCACAGCAAAACAAGCACATTGGCAGGAATACTTGATTGAGTTTGGTTTTCACTTTGAGTATAAATCGGGTCGTAAAAACCAAGTGGCCAATGCGTTGAGTCGGAAGGCAGAACTTGCATCCTTGAAAGTGTTTGCCCCTTTATTAGTAAGTAAATTTGTTACACCGCCACGATAACACATCAGAGAAAATATTAGCAAATATAACAAAGCCCAAGCCATCATGACACTATCTTCGGAAGGGAAGACTCGACAATTTTGGGTTAAAAATGGGTTATTATGGACTAAGGGCCGATGGTTGTTCATCCCCAAGACCGGAGACTTGTGAAAATTGCTATTGCGTGAATGCCATGATTCTTTTTGGACAAGCTACCTCGATTGGCAAAGGACTTATGCACTATTGAAATAAGGCTACTACTGGCCCCAAATGAAGGAAGATGTGATGTATTACACTAAAACTTTTCTTACTTGCCAACACAATAAGACTGAAAGGCAGAAGTTAGTCGGTTTATTGGAACCCCTGAAAGTACTTTCAAGAACTTGGGAAAGCGTCTCACTAGACTTCATCATTTGTTTACCCAATGTTGAGGATTATGGCTCTATTCTGGCTGTGATCGATCGATTTTCAAAGTATGGTACCTTTATTCCCGCCTTGAGGTATTGTACTGTGGAAGAAACAACTCGACTATTTTTCAAACATGTGGTTAAATATTGGGGTATGCCCCAAAGCATTGTGAGTGATTGAGACTCGAGATTCATGGGAACCTTTTGGTCTAAACTCTTTGGACTTTTTGGCTTAGTACTTAACATTTCATAAAGTTATCACCCATAAAATGATGGACAGAAGGAACACTTTAACAGCATGCTAGAAGAATATTTATGCCATTTTGTCAATGACAATCAAAGAAATTAGGTGCAATTACTTAACTTCGCTCAATTCTATTTTAATGCCCTTAAGATTTCCTGCTCTAACAAAAGCCTATTTGAGGTGATCATAAGTTCCCAAACTTTGATGCCCCACACTATAGATGAACCTTGCAAGGGGCCCAACCCCCGAGCCTATAATTCACCAAGGAGTTAAAAAAGAACATAGATATAACTTGGGCATACCTTGAGAAGTCCTCAAAGAGAATGAAGAAATGGGCAGACATAGAGAGAACCCCGAGACAGTTCAAAGTTGGAAACTTAGTGCTTGTGAAGATTGTGGCAGTACAACTCAAATTTTTCAAGAAACAAGATAAAAGATTAGTACGCAAATATGAAGGACCAATCCCCATCATAGCTAAAGTGGGGAAGTGTTCGTACATAATATAGCCACTAACTTGGATAAAAATACACTCGGTGTTCCATGTTAACTGCTTGAAGCCTTACCATGCAGACTCAGAAGATCCAGTACGAAGCCAACCATCAACATCAAGCCACCAGTTTAAGAGGTAGAGGGGATCCTAGCTAATAGAGTTGTGAAAACATACAGTGAAAGTGTAATGCCCGTAATCGTAAAGTAAGGGTAAATAAGTAATTTAATAAATATGACATGAAATTAAAATAATATATTTACATGAAAAATTAGTATTAAATAAAATAATTCTTTTGAAAAAAAAAATTGGAAGCGTGAGGGCGTAGTTACAAAGAAAAAAAACAAAAACCGAACGTCCAGAACAAAAAGAAAGAATTTTTTTTTTAAAAAAAAGGTAAAACGTGGCAGTAGGTGGCAGCACCTGCTTCCAAATTAATTTGGTGGCCTTGCATGTTCTCCAACAAGGCAAAACGTGGAGCATTGTTTTGGGGGCAGCAAGACTGCTGTTAAACGCAGTTGAGCTGCCAAAAAATTTTATAAAGTTTACTTATAAATATACACTTATATGAAAACGTAATTTATACCTACAAAAATTCGTTTAGTTTTTTTTCATTATGCATTTTCTTTAAACACTTGGGGACCCAAAAAAAATGTTGAAAGAGAATAATTTTGAAGGAGTTTACTGCGGAATTTTATAGAGAGTCACGAGAAGTTATCAGAAAAATAGAAGGTAATAATATGATGATTATTTTTGAATTTTTAGCATTTATGAAATTTTCCGAAAGTCAAAGTGAAAATTTTCAAAGGATGTGGTTTATGAAGAATTGAAGAAATAATTAAAAATTTAATACAAATATTATGTCAAGTGTTGACGATCTGCAACCGGAGAAAATTTCTGAGAGGAACGAGAAAGGCAAGGAGGTGATTCACGGGTAACTTTAAGTGCTACGTGGTGAGTTGGATTTACTTTAAGTAATCTAAATAAAAATCAAATATATAGTAATAATATTAAAATAAATTATTAGCTTATGCTTTGGTGGTAGATAAAAATTAAATTGATAGATATGATATGAATTTTGGACACGTAGAAAATTATTATGTTAAAAGAAATATTATTAGAATAATGAGTTGATTTAATAATGATGGTGATAAATAAATTCTTGATGAGTTTTGGTTAATTTTTTTATACGAATTATGAGGAGATGAAATTTAGTGAATCTTGATAAGCTTTAATGGATGATTTGAGGTGATTTATGATGAGAGGAATTTAGTGAAAATTTTTATATAATTTGAGAAAAATCAGGATAGCCAATTTAAATATTTGAATTCAAGTTTGTTCTTTTATGTTATTGTTCATATACATATTTCATATCATTGTTCATATGCATATGCATTAAATAAAAGAAAAGAACCGGGAAGAGGCCAGTCTAATTGAAAAACCGTGACAGCCGATATAGGCTAGAAATAAAGAGACACCGTACCAGCTAGTATATGCTGAAAATAAATCCGTGACAGCCAGGACAAATTGTAAAGAAAAGAACCGGGAAGGCAGCCTGTCTAAGATAAAAACATGTCGACATGTGGGAAGACGTTCCTATAATAATAATTCATACATTGCATATGTTTTAATTATTGCTTACATTATTGAAATGCTGATGTGTGGTGTGTTATTTTGAATTTATTTAAAGATGGATGAGTCTCACAGAGAGACAATTATGGTGATAAGAACTATCTAAATGGTAGATTTTATGCTGTGAATCTCATTACGATGTAATTATGAGATAATTGATGGTCTTAAGGTGAACCAATAAATATGAAAATTAGATTGATAGAGAATAGATCTTATGATATGTGTAGTGATAGTGGAGTGCTAGTATCAAGTTGTATGAAATATAAATGATTAAATATTGAAAGACTATTTATACAAATTGAATTCTTCTAGTAAATTTACTTCACTAAGCTTGTGAAGCTCATCCCTCATTGTACAATGATTTCAGGTAGCAAACAGGACAAATAGTCTAGTGAGTTGAGAGCCAGACAAAATCATTTTCTGTAAGCCACGTACGTGTCAACATCCTCAGACTAATGAGAAAAGAAAATAAAAATTTATTTATAAATATGCATGCATTTTACGCTGTATATAATGTTTAAAAATCATATTGGTGTAACTCCCCTGTTGAGGGTTGAGGATTGATGTAAAAATCTTTTTTTGGTGTTATTTATTTTCATTGTTGCATATATGTATCGTGCTGGGATTTTCAAAATGTGATGATACCATCTCGGGGGTAGCCAACCCGGGATGGATCGTTACAAAAAGACGATCAGAATATCTAGTGAAATGGAAGAACTAAGGAGAAGAATAAACCAGTTGGGAGAAAGCAACCAATCTACAACCATTCAAGTAGAGGATTGAAGAGTTCCTAACAAGCAGGTCAATGAGGACGTCGACAGAGTAAGTGTGGGAGAATATCACGGTCCGTGCTTGTCCAGGGCCTTGTACCATGCCCATGGTCACATATCCCATGTCTCTTGGTAGTGTTGGTGCCTAATGGTAATTTTGTAATTCTTTATTTTATTTTATTTTATTTTATATTTTCAGAATTATGATGCTCAAGTATAAGAAATTCTTCCTCCCTCTAGAGCTCCAAATGACTTAAGACTCTTTAGGGGGGTGAGTAAGTTATCACTGGTCATGATTAAGTATGTTTTCCTACGGGTTGCTTGGTGGTGCCCCTTGCCCCAAGAACATGTTTGTTGATGCTTATATTAATGAAGCTTTTATGCATTCATGTGCCTAGATTTGGTTATGTGTTATTTTCTATTTTGGCTCGTATATGCTTAGTGATCTAGGCGCGCGCCCTAAGGCACGCTCTTGTGTGGTGTGTATTCCTTGAAGCAAGTGTGCGCCCTTGGGCCTGCCTCTTGTTGCTTACTAAAGGCTTGTCACACCTTGCTTGTATTAACTGTTGTGTGATCCTTTGATTGTTATGTGATATCATTTTGTGACTAATATGTTCCTTTTTGCTTGCTGAGTGTGCAAGCCTTAAAGCTACTCAAGTGAGCTAGGTCGACTTGCTTGGAAAGGACCAAGACAAGTGCCGCACGGACCTACGCCTTTAAGGGAAAGTGCTAGGACCATGACACTAAGTCACCTATGGCTGAAGATCCACATGCTGCCTATGTGGCTACTACATCAACGCTTTATGCATTCTAAACCACTACCCCACATATCATCCATGTAATCAATGATGTGGCATGGGATCCACATATGTAATAAATAAATAAGAATGAGTAGGATTATGGGGATATAGTAACTTACACCTAACCTTCTTTGGTCTTTTGGGCTCTTTATGTTTGGTTGTTTATTATTGTTTAATTTAGCCTTGATGGGCCATGTCACATGTTACATAACTTAACCTTAATGAGCTATGTAATGTGTTTTAACCTCACTGAGCTTTATCATGTTTTTAGCTCTTTCTAAGCCTTCATGCTAGTTTAGCCTCATTGAGTTTTATCATGTTTTTTGGGTTCTTAATGAGCTTTCATATTAATTTAGCCTCATTGGCTTTATTATGGCTTTGGACTCTTAATGGGCCTTTATGTTAGTTTAGCCTCATTGGGTTTTAATCATATTTTTGGCTTTTAATGGCTTGCATGCTAGTTTAGCCTCATTAGGCTTATCGTGTTTTTGGCTCTTAATGGGGCCTTTATCAGACATAGTACCCCAAATTGATAGATATTGTGTTTATTTGACCAAGTGTTTGGATGGTTTCATGGGGTTGGTTTTGTTATTTAATAGATGTTTGATATGTGGTGTGAAAAAACGAGTATCAACACTTACTCAGTGACTTGCGTGTTAAATATTTTAGTCCTAATCTTTTTTTTGTTACACATCAAGCTACATTACACACTGCCGCAAATCTAATTTTTCATGACTATACAAAACATATTGAAATTGACTGTCATTTTATTTGTGAGAAAATTCAACAAGAGTTCATACACACATATTATTTTCTTACCATGCCTCAACTTGTCGATGACCTCACTAAAGCTCTAGGCAAAAAACAATTTTACACTCTCATTCGCAAATTGGGTGTTCTTGACTTTCATACCCTAACTTAAGGCAGAGTGTTAAATGTTGCAAATATGTGGCCTTAAATTTTGGGATGCGTGAATATGTTTTATATCTTTTAATTGTTGTTTTTGTGTTTTTTTTATTTAGTTATTCTTTTCAACATGTATTTTTTAATATTTTAGCACATAATTTAGGGATTTAATTTAACTACTTTTTGCATATATTCCCCCATTAAGATAAATGAAGACACATACAAGTTTTTACCAATTTTTCTAGATTTGACATATAGAATTTGAAATCAAAAGTTTATTTCCCTCAAATTTAATGTCATTTGTAGACATTGTATTATTATGAAAATTTGATTATATTTAGAGGTAATACTTTTAACCCGTACTCGTTTTTGACCCGTTACCCACCTGCTACAACACGGGTATGGGCATGAAAAATAAAATCCATTAAAAAACGAGCACTTTTTACTCGTACCCGTTGACCAATCCCGTAAGACCTGACCCGTATCTGGCCCGAGTCGCCATTTTCTCACCTAAATTGGAGAATTTTTGTCAATACCTATTTTTGACCCTTTAGCTGCCCGCTAAAATACGAGAATGGGCATGAAAAATAAGATCCATTAGAAAACGAGCATTTTTAACCTGTACCCGTTGACCCGCTACCCATAAGACACGGCCCGACTCGTCCGTTTCCAACCTCTAATTACATTGTAGGACAAAAGTGGTGTTTTAGTTTATTTATGTTGATTTTAATGAATAATTATAAATGAAAGGTGCTATGGAGTGCGCCGCTAAAGTGTAAAGAGATAATTGTCAATTGAAAATATAAGTGAAAATTTGAAAACTGCAAGATAGTTTTGGATAAAGGTTTTAATTTTAAAATTTCAATGCATTTTCAAGTCGAATGATTTATTGGAAATTATCTAAAAGTGTAAAATTAGAATTGATGTGATTAAAAACGTATAATGAAAATTGATATTATGAAGGAAAAAAATGTATGAGTAGGGTATAAATTGATAAAACTCCATAACATTATGAATAAGAATAAAGGTTATCGGAAACCATTTAGCTCCACCCAAACATACATTATGAAGCATTGACAGTTGTAATTATGTTGAAAAGTGTAAGTAATAATTATTATTCATTTTACTCCATAAAGATTGGTACTTATTCCTGAAATGGATGTATCAAAATGATTGTTCATATTTTAAAAGTGAAACATACAATCCTTTTACGTTCTAAAAACACTTGTACAAGAGTCATATGAAAGCATAACTTTAATTATTTTATGGGCCATGAACATCACATTAAATAAAGTGTAAATTATAGTTTTATACCTGAGGTTAGGGGATAATTACAGAAACATACCTGAGGTATTTGAAATGACTGTTTCATCCATGAGGTTTGTTAGCAACATCAAAGAAACATACCTCTATTACTGAACCCGCTAGTCAAACGTTAAAACTTTGGTCAAATATCAGACCATATCATAAAAAGTTTTGAAAACCCCTTAATACTCTTAGATCAACTTAATTAAAGCTATACAAAGTTTTACTCTTCTTCCCCAAAGCTTTAGTCAACGCTGCAACTGTCCCTTTTTCTCTCTTTTCCCAACGTCTCTCTCATTTCTTCTCAAAGCTTCTCATTTTTTCCCAACATCTCTATTCAACAACACTCTTCTTCCCCACATTGCAAAACCATTCTTCTTCATCATCAGCCTTTCATCCCTATTACTCTTCATCATGCAATTTCAGGTTCCCAAACCTATGTAGGTTTCTGTAATGACCCATCCTAAGTTGGCCACCCTTAAGACGGTGTTGTCATGTTTTGAAATCCCAGCACGACACATATAAGCAACAATATAAAAATATCAACTGAAATTATCTATATGCATAAATCCTCAACCCTCAACAGGAGAGTTACATTATTAAGATCTCAGCTGAAACATTATATACAACATATTATGCATGAATATTTACAAATTTTTTTTTTCCATTAGTCTGAGGATGTGGACCATGTGGCTTACAAATAATGACTCAGTATGAATATTATCTCACCAATCTATCTGTCTTGCCTGCTACATGAAATTATTTAACAATGAGGAGTGGCCTTCACAACCTCAGTGACTTAAATTTACTAGAAGTATTCAATTGTTCAAATAGTCTTCCAATATTCATTTATCTATATCTCATATAATTCGATAATAGCATTCTATTATCACTACTCTTATCATAATCCTCATCATTTATCAATCTCTTCTTCTCATATATTTAATCATCTTGAGACTATCAATTCTACCTCATAATTACCTCGTTATATAATCAATCACTCAGATAATTCTTATCATATCATACTTTTATATTTCTTTCTCATCATATCTATCTCTCTGTGAGACTTATTCATCTATCAATAAGTTTACAATCAATAATAACACTTTACCATCTCCAACAATAATAATCAATATTTAAAACAGATGCAATGCATGGATTTAAATTATATTATTATTTGAGAATGTCTTCTCACATGTCGATAAGTTTTAGCTTAGACTGGTTGCCTCCCGGTTCTTTTATTTTCAGCATATACCAGCTGTCACAGTTCTTTTATTTCATTTAGACTGGCTCCCTTCCCGATTATTTCCCGCATTTACCGACTGTCTTCTCGATTCTTTTATTTTCAGCGTATATTGATTGTTACGATTCTTTTATTTCCAATATATATCAGTTGTCACGATTCTTTTATTTCATTTAGACCGACTGCCTTCCTGATTCTTTTCATTTCATGCATATACATATGAACAACAATATGAAATATGCATATGAAAAATAATACCAAACAAGCACACATTCAATTTAACTATCCAACTCTTTATCAAAATTATTATTTTTATCATATTCATTAAACTATCTCCTCATATATCATATCAAATTATCAATCATAGTTTGTCAAGAATTTCATTTATCCCTTCATTATATATTTAATCAACTCATTATTTCAATAATATTACTTCTCATATAATAACTCTTTAGCATATCAATTATTCCTATCATATCCATCAACCAACTTTCATATATCATCCAATCATAATTTAGTAATTAATTCAAATATCATCACTTTATGTTTCATATTTATCTCAATTACTAAAAGTAAATCTAACTCACCACGTAGCACTTAGAGCTATCTGTGGATCACCTCCTTGTCTTTCCTGCTTCTTTCAGCAATTTCACTCGATTGCTGATCATCAATACCTGACATAATATTTATATTAAAATTTCTAATTTATTCTTCAATTTTTTTTTTTTTTTTTTGTAATTCATACCTTTAAATTTCTATATCAAATTCTGGGTATTTCATGTATGTTAAATTTCAAAAATAAAATAAAATTTACATTATTATTTCTTGTTTTTCTTAGAGCTTTCCTCGACTCTCTTTAAAATTCTCCAGTAAATCTCTTCAAAATTTTACTCTTTAAACCTTTCTTTGAGTCCCTAAGTGTTTAAATAAAGAGAAAAATTTGAATTGAAGAAAAAAAGAAACCAAATAGGATTTGGTAAGAATAATTAATATATATATATAAATGACCCCCCCCCCCCCCCACCCCCACTGCCACTGTTTTCCTTTCTTTCTTGTTGTCACTCATGCATAATGCAAAGCTTTGGATTTTTGGGCTGGTGTTTACCCACAAATCTATCTCTTCTTGCATTGACTTCAAACAATTTAGTTGCTGCTATATATTCATATACCTCATATTTACAACGAGAAATTCAAAATCAGAGGGAAGATTTTAGAAGATTATATGGAAAATTGATTGCTTTAGAAGATATTATTGGAGCAAATAAAATGCTACTAGTTGCTACTTTTGTTTGTAATGTTGTTGTGTTTTTTTTAGTGTTTGGGTTATTGCTGATAAGTGAAAACTATGTCTTGTTTTTATTATTTTCTGCTAAAGTAATGAATGAGCATTTTGAAAGCAACTTGAATTCATTTCATAGTCCCCATGTGCACTATCTTGAGACAATAAAAAGCAAATGAAAAAAGTGGCGTAAAAACACACAACGCAACAGAAAACTAGAAGTATGCACAACAAAGTTGATAAAATAAGTCTAGGAGATTAGACTGTGCATATGCAAATCACCCACTATTTAAATATCTAGTGCGTATACATTCTACCATCAACAGGGTATTCTATGCAGCCAAAAAATTATATATCATTAACAGGGTATGAAACCCTCAAAAAATTACATATCATCAACAGGGTATGAAACGCTCATAATTACAAAATCAAATTGTATTTTCTGCTATGCTAATGCTCTTACTATGCAATGACTAGTAATTCTTACTTTGCTGAGTTCCATTATTGTTGATAGTAGAGTTGTGGCTTGTCACTCCACTTGTAGCTTAAGATTCTTTGGTTTTTATAACAAACTGCGCAACTAATAATAGGTTAGTCATATATAATACATTCAAAGCACATAACCGCCACATTAAAAAATAAACAGAACAATTACATTGAAATCAAATATACCACATACTTACAGGAAAATTTGGTAGGGTAGGCCTATACACATACTTTTCTTTTGGGACATATGTAGCCTTACCTTTGCCTTTATCAATAGCACCCCTCACACCACCTGACCCAGATGCCCCCTATTCCACCATCACCATAGCTAACTCCCTTCTTCTAACACCTCTCCCAAATCCTTGAAGACCACCCCTAGACTTATCCCTTGATTGATTCATCCCTTCTCCTCTGCCCTTTCCACTATTAGAACCAGCACCATCAATAGATTCATCTATCCCTTCTCCTCTACCCCTTCCACTAGTAAAACCAAACCCACCAATATATTCATCCATCCCCCCTCCACTGCCCCTATCACTGCTAGAACCAGCATCACCAACGGATTTACCCCTTTCCTCTACCCGTACCACTACTAGAATCAGTACCACCAACTGATTCACCCCTTCCCCTTCCTCTTCCTCTCCCTTTCACAGTACTAACAGCAATAGATCCATTAGTCTTACCTCCTCTACCTCTCCCTTTAACTGAACCACTACTACCAGCAGTATCAAATCCATCTATCTCCCTTCCACTATCTCTGCCACTTCTTCTTCCAAAATGAGAATGAGAATGAGAATGAGAATGAGCAGGTCTTGTTGATGTAGTAGGTCTTGTTAATGAGAAGGCACAGAAGTCGATCCAACTTCAAGATTTCCAGCTTGTGAGTCCACCATCCTCCTTTGATTTTACATCAAGTATGTTTTAAGTTAGTACAAGATAAGTAAAAACTTAATTCAAATAATTAACATACAATGAGTCTATGTATATTACATGTTCATTGGTTGTTCTACTATTTCTTTTCTTTTTCCTATCAACATCTCTTTAGTATGTTCTTGAGTTGTGACCAAATTGTGAGCACACACTACATCTTACTATGCATGATCTCTTCTTAATAGTAGCTTCATCCTTCTCTCTTCTTTTGTTTTTCCTGGGCCTCCCATGTATTTTTCTCAGTGGAGGGGGTTGTATATCTGCATTTATAGTGGAAGGAGTGAAGTCCACCTCAAGCAATGGATGGATAATTTCTGAGTATGCTTCAAGGTACTTCTTGATATGAAAGTACTCATCACAGAAGTCCTTTAAATCTGCCCTCTTGTGTGTAATACGCCTAACTGCATGCTTGCAAGGAATCCCATTTATACTCCAATAGTTGCAATTGCAAGTTTTATTGCCCAAATCCACATACCACCTTGTTGTATGTAGTGTTTTTTTCAACTTGTCATTCATTATAGGTGTGACTTTACCCTCCCATGTACAACCAGTGGCATACCTCTTATGAAGCCTTGACATCAACTTCAACCTCACCATCTCCAACATTGTTTGAATTGGTTTGTTCCTCAACTTAGTCACCCAAGCGTTGAATGACTCAATGTGATTGCTTGTAATATGATGACTTTTGGATGTTGTGTCAAATCTGGATCTTGCCCAACTAATTTATTGCTCCATCAACCAAGTCTAAGCAAACTCAGAATGGCTCTTTAGTGAATCCATTGCTTTTTGCCAATTGTCATGCTAATATATTTTAGCTGCCCACCATAAATCTTCCCTCAACTCTAGGCTTGAGTGCTTTAATCTGAAATTAGTACATACATATCTGCCACAGTTTCTATGGAAAGAACTCAACAACAGCATGCTTAAGTCCCTGCAAAACAAAGCACATGGAAGAACATATAACATATTAATGTTAAATTCACAGTTAAATCCATCAGATTCACATAAGCATTTCATTTAACTTTACACATAGGCATGACATTTATATTTACATACCTTTTGATTAACTGAAATTAGTGTTAAAGGTCTCTCTCTACTTCCTTGACCAATGCACTCAGTTAAATGTTCACAAAACCATCCCAACTATCCCTGCTTTCAATTTTAAGTACTGTAAATGCAATTGGAAATAGGCCATTTCATATTTCCCAAATCCCCATCCTTTATAAATTTCTTCTACTCATATAATTAGTCATCATCTTAAGACTATTAATTTTATCTCATAATTACCTCATTATGAGGTTCACAACATACAATCATTCACCCAGATAATTCTAATCATTTCGTATTTCCATAATGCTTCTCAGCATAATTGTCTCTCTGTGAGACTCATTCATCTATCAATAAATTTACAATCATAAATAGTACTTTAGCATCTCAATAATAAAATCAATATTTAAAACAGATGCAATGCATGAATTATTAATTGGGAACATCTTCCCTCATGTCGACATGTTTTAGCTTAGACTGGCTACCCTCCTAATTCTTTTATTTTATTTAGACCGATTGCCTTCCCTATTCTTTTATTTCCAACATATACCGACTGTCACAGTTTTCATTTATTTCCAGTATATACCTGTTGTCATGGTTTTCATTTAGATCGGCTGCCCTCCCGGTTCTTTTATTTTCATTTCGATCAGTTGCCTTCCTGATTATTTTATTTTCATTTAGACCATCTTCCTTCTCGGTTCTTTTATTTCATGCATATGCATATGAATAATAATATAGAAACAAGTATGTATTCAAACATTCAAATTAGTTATCCTGATTATTCTCAAATTATTATTTGAAAAAATTCCACTAAATTCCTCTTCTCATAAATCATATTAAATCATCAACCGTAGCTCTTCAAGAATTTCACTTATCACATTTATTATTAAATTGACTAATTATTCCAATAATATTATTTCTCATAAAATAAATCTCTACACATCCATTATTCCTATCATACCTTTCAACCAACTTTCATTTATCACCAAATCATAAGTTAATTATTTATTCAAATACTATCACTATATATTTCATATTTATCTTGATTATTTAAAGTAAATCTAACTCACCACGTAGTACTTACAGCTACCCATGGATCAACTCTTTACCTTTCCTACTCATTTCAGCAATTTCACCCGATTGTTGATCGTTAACACATGACATAATATTTATATTAAAATTTTTAATTTATTCTTCAATTCTTTCATAATTCACTCTTTTTGAAAATTCCCACATTGAATTCCAAGAAATTCCATATTATTACCTTTTGTTTTTTTGAGAGCTTTCCGTGACTCTTTGTAAAATTCTCCCGTAAACCCCTTCAAAATTTCACTCTTTCAACTTTTCTTTCAGTCCCTAAGTGTTTAAAGAAATATAGTAGTTTGTATTGAAGAAGGAAGAAAACCAAACAGGATTTGGTAAAACTAATAAAACAATTCAATAAAATAAATTTCTATGTGATTTGTTAACGGTGGTACTGTTGCATTTCATGCTCAGTGTCCACCATTCTTCTAAATGTTGATTAGTGTCCATTTTGTGCAACACCTGGACTTCCAGGTGTTGCACGATGTCCCTTTTTTTTTCTTTTTAAAAAAAAATGTTTTTCCTTTTTTTTTCTTTTTCCTTTGTCTTCCCGGACACTTCATTCATTTTTTTTCATTTTCCTTTTTCTTTTCCTTTACACCACCACATGTCCTTTTTTTAAAACAATTATTTTATTCAATAATAAATCTTTCACATATATATTATTTTAATTTCATGTCATATTTATCAAATTACTTCTTTACTCATACTTTAAAAGCACGGGTGTTACAATTCTACCCATTTTATAAAAATTTTGACCTCGAAATTTCCTTACCTAACTCAATAAATAACTTTGGGTAATATTTCTTCATAGTTGCTTCACGTTCTCACATAATTTCTTCAATATCTTTGTTTCGCCACAGAACTTGAACTACTGGAATTACTTTATTACACAAAGCTTGCTCTTTTCTGTCTAAATTTTTCATTAGTACTTGTATAAAAGTCAAACCTTTCTTAATTTCTCCAACTTGGCTCGAAATATTATGAAATTCATCATGTAAACACTTTCTCAAAAGTGAAACATGAAACACATTGTGTAATTGCTTCAACTTTGGAGGTAATTCCATGCTATATATAACTAGCCCAACTTTCTTAACAACCTTATAGGGTCTCACATACCTTGAACTCAACTTTTTTTTTTCTGTTTAAATCTCAATACACCTTTTCATGGAGACATTTTTAAATACACCCAAATACATATTTGAAACTTGAGAGGTCTTCTCCTATTATCAGTATAGCTATTTGGTCTACTCTGTGCTACTTTACGGTTTTCTCTAACCAGTTTGATCCTCTCAGTTGTTAACTCAATAATTTATGGACCAAATATATTTCTCTCTCCCATTTCTTCCCAACATATAGGAGTTCTATATCTCTTACCATACAATGTCTCAATCAGTGCCATTCCATTACTAAATTGATGTTGATTATTATAAGTAGATTCCATCAATGGCAAGTAAGCATCACAACTTATTGAGAAACTCATCACATTTACCCTTAACATATCTTCTAGTATTCTAGTAATTCTTCTTGTTTGCTCAACTGTTTGAGGATGAAAAGTTGTAATAAACTGCAATTGTGTACACATGGCTTTCTGAAAGCCTCTCTAAAACCAAGATGTAAATCTAGCACCTCTAAATGACACTATGCTCAATAGTGCTTTATACCACCTCACAATCTCAGCTACATACAGTTCATCCAACTTTTTAGGATTCCAATTAGTTTTAATTGGAAGAAATTAGAATGACTTAAAAAGTCTATCTACTATCACTTACACAGTATCGTGACCTCTCTGAGTATAGGAAAATCTATACTCACATTTTTTTCTATGGTCATTCAAGCACAAGAAGAGGCTGTAGTAAGCCTCCCGGATGTTTATTCTCTAACTTCACTTATGGACAAATCAAACATCTAGAAATATATTCAGCTAAATCCCTCATCAATCCTGACCACCAGTAATTCTATCTCAATCCTCTATAATCTTATTGTTACTTGGGTGCATTGAATATACATCATTATGTACCTTTCTCAATATCTTCTTTCTCAACTCTGCATCATTGGAAACACAAATCCTATGTTCCAATACCAAAATACCCTCATTTCAAATTTTGAACTCATATTGCTTTCTAGTAAGCACTCAATGCTTAATCTTTTCTATCTTTTCATCTCTACCTTGTATCTCTAACAAACATTTTACTATGGATGACTGTACAACCATATTTGTTGACAATGATCTTCTATCACTGATATTGAACTTCATTCTTATCTCTCTTAATCTATCATCAATTACACATCATAACTTTCAATAGCAGTCAATCTTCTTGTAGATTTCTACTCCATGCATCAGCTATCACTTTCGCCTTTTCTAGATGATAGTGAATTGTACAGTCATAGTCATTAATCAACTCTATCCACCATCTTTGCCTCAAATTAAACTCTCTCTAGGTAGGTAAATATGTCAAACTCTTATGATCAATGAATATCTCCCAAGTGGCTCCATACAGATGATGTCTCGAATCTTTAAAGTAAACACTATAGCAGCCAACTCTAAGCTATAGGTGGGGTAACTTCCATCCAGAGTCATTGATGCATGAATTCTGCAAGCACAATTTTCACCCTTGCATTCTACACACACTCCTTGTGTCATTGAAGGGTTTTTTTAAAGTTGTACCCACCTTGAACCCCATAATCAGCTAGCACCTCCCTGAAGTGGATAATATTTGTAAATACATGTCCAATCTCAAATACAATTTTCCCATCTTCTTGAAGCTTAAATAGTTTTGCACCCAATTTCCCAGACAACCCAAAATCCCTAGTTCTTTCAGTTATACCTCTGTCTTCTAGCTCACCACCACTATAGACATCATCTGACTCATTTGAGCCATGATTATCAGCTTAGGATATGAAGGTGCATCATTGTTAAAATCTCTTTCTCTATCTTCATCTTCATTAAAAGCATAATCCACACCCTCCATCCACTCTTCATCAGATGCTGAAAAAAACATCATTTTTTTCTTCCAAATCAACCTAATATTCTTCATCATCATCTTCCTCGTCTGTTTCTTCATTTTCATCATTACCTACTCCATTAGTGGTCATCCACCATTAGCATCTTCATTTTCACCAATATCTACACCATTAGTATTGCCCTACCTTCAACATCTTCACTCCTATCATTCCTAACACCCTTACTAGCAGTCCACACACCTTCACCCATAGACTCCACACCCCCATCCATAGACCTCACACCCTCACCAACATAATTCACACCCTTACTAGCAGTCCCCACACCCTCACCCATAGACCCAACACCCTCACTAGCAAGCCCCATACCCTCACCCATAGACCTCACACCCTCACCAATAGTCCTTACACTCTGACCCATAGACCCCACACCCTCACCCACAAACCTCATACCCTTATCAGTAGTCTCCACACCCTCACTAGTAGTCTTCACACCCTTACCCATAGTCCCCACACCCTCACCCACTTCTGTTCTAGCAGATTATATAGTCTCATAGGCCCTAAAAAATCATCATCATCAAGCCATTCTGTTTCTACACCACTAGTTATCCCACCACCATAATCGTTAACATTTACATTACTATTGTCAACCCCTGTATTTACATTACAATTGTCAACTCCTGCATTTAGATTACTATTGTCAACCCCTACATTTACATTACGATTATCTACCCATGCATTTACATTACTATTATCAACATTTTCACCTACATTCAGATTAGTTTCAACCATAATATTTACATTACTAATCTCAACAGTTTCTGTATCATTGATATCAGTTTCAACCCCTACTCCATTACAGTTTTCACCATCATTCAAACCATTTTCAACACCTACATTTCATTGTTTTCATTTTCAGATTCATTAGAATCATTTATATTGATTGGTACATCAGGTTTCATACCCCTAATATTAGCTTGACCCACAACTGCAATAGGGTTTAATTCTTTTACTTCATCAATGTAAAAGAGGCTAAACCGATGTCTTTGTAATACCTAAACACAACATAGATATCATCATTAGATTCTATTATTCTACCAGTACCTGATGTAATTTTCAGAATTGATAACTTCAAACTCACATTACTAAAGATGTCTTCTAGCAAATCAAGGTAGCAGTAGTGTCTCGAATCCACGTAAATTTCACAAATAGGGTCTATATAATCCGCAATGTAGGAGAACAACTTAAATTTTTCGTACATTATAACCTGTAAAAGCAAATGAAGACGTTATATTACAATGAAAATTTGTGATTTTACTTGTATTTTACTCGAAAACCCAGTTATATTAGTTCTTATATTTTTAGCGTGAATTGTAAAATCAAGGGTTATAGTTTCGAAACCATAAACACGTTCGACTAACATCAAAAGAACATAACAAAATTTCAACACGACTCATCAGTGTGATGAACTTGGTAACAATACCAAATTCTTGCAATGATTTGATAAATCAAATTTCGAACATACAACTCTTGATGATTTCGACTTCCATGATCAGTAACTATGGTTTACCATTAAGAAATTTGGGATTTTAGGTTGGGGTTTCAAATTGGGGGTTCTGAGTATTGAACGGAGAAGAGAGATAACGAGAAGAGAGAAAGTGAAAGCAATATGAATACATCATATAGGTTACGTGATCAATGCAAAATTGCAAGTGCATAGTATCGTAGTTTTATAGTAAAGTGATAAGATGAGTATCATCCTCAGGGACTAGTAACTTATTTCTGACAAGTACTGAAATTATACTAATCACAATTTTATTTAGAAAAATCTCTTTTTGTTATTTGTAATTGCAATATGAAGTAAAAGCAATTTAAAGGAAATAATCAAAGGAAAAGAAAGCTGTTTTTCGAATATCAAATTAATAGGAGAAAGAACTTCTGGGAAACCGATTTCACTTAATTCCTCACTATGCTTAACTCATCTAACTAATTAAAATTAATCCTCTCTCTTTGTTAGCAAAATCTCCAATTTATCCAAAATCCTCTTTCGATAGTTAATTGGAAATATTCTTGTTCATCATTTTACACAAGAGTATGCAAATTAATAAAACAAGAAAGCATTAAGACCAACGATTTTTTTTTAGACTGCACAAGTTCGTATAAGTCTTTCGATTCCTATATTTACCTATGCTGAAATATCCAAGTTCTATCATGTAATTCCTTATTTTGACAGCAAAATCACAAGATCCAATTTCTATCCAGTCAATTAGAAGAAATACATTCAAAATAAATCAGCCAAACATAGAAGATAATTATTGCAAATCAGCATAGGAAAGCAAGCATGGTTTGAAATTAAATTACATCGTTTTCCTAGAATAAAAAAAGTTTAGTTCATGCTAAAAATTAAATTTAACAACAACGAATTCACCATAATTTCGTAAACCAGTGTGTGTTCAGCTACTGCTGCTACTTGATAAGTGCTTAAATATTCATATTTAAGCCCCTTAATTTACATGTGTTAAGCTTTTTGTCTATACATTTTAGTCTGTTTTACTTCATTTTGTGTGTTTCACGTGTTTTTATAGGTCTTGGAGAAAAAGGAAGCAGTTTTGGCACTTAAGGGAAAAAGTCTGGAAATCCTGAAGCAGCTTCTGGTCAAAGTACGATCGATCGCACTACTACATGCGATCGAGCGCACATGCGATCGTTCGCACACATGAAGGATCAAGTGCAGCAATGTGATCGAGCGCAAGACGCATACGATCGAGTGCACATATACTGGCGTGAATAGTAAACTGCAGAACCTTATTTTGGAAATAAAGGAGTTTTGTGTTTTATGAAAGTTTAGGAACTCATGAGCCTTCTAGGACTACTCAAGCCCTATAAATACACCTGTAAAGCACACATAAATTATCACTTCTTGGAACCACTTTTTTTATCTTTTGCTTTAGCTTGGAGAAGGAAACTGTGGAGGAGAATTGACGACTCTTCTCTCGGGTTTCTTCTTTCCTTTATTTTTATTATGTGTACTTAACTTTTAGTAAGGGCTTGGTTGAAGCCCTAATTATGTTTATTCAATAATTCAATATTGGCGCCTTTGCGATATTTATGTTATGTTGCTTAACTTGATTAATGCCTGTTTGTATTTAAATTCCTCATATGTATATCTCTGATCAATATGTGCATGTGGTATGGACTTGTTAGTTAGATCAATTTGGATGACCGAGTCCTGGGTCTGACATTAGTAACAATAGATATCCACACCAGATTCTTGGGTTAATCAACATGGAAAACCGGGAGTAGATACCATGCCCTAGGTCCCGTGTGGTTGTCGATTTTCACAGATCCTATGCTCTCTTAAGGAACAACTCAGCATACACCATGTTGAATCCCTTGAGAGAGAAAAGAGTTAGAGTAGATACCATGCCTAACTCGTTGCTTAGGGAGATCAATAGCTTAAGGAGTAGATACCATGCCCTTAGGTTGACAAACATTAGGTATTCATGACATGAGTAAAGCATTGGCATATTGTTTTGTTGTGGTAGCATAATTAGTGGTGGATATCAAGTCCCTACGCCTTTATCTTTATTATTTTATCTTTATCAAAATCAATTCTTTTATTATTTCTATCTTTTTACATTAAGAATATAATTCCAAAACGAAATTCACCAATCCCTGTGGAGATGATCTTGCTTTCGCACACTATACTACACTGTTGACCTTGTGCACTTGCAAGTAAAATAAGTTCGATTATTTACTCATTAATTTAGGTAGATAACCGCACAACAAGTTTTTGGCGCCGTTGCCGGGGATTGTACTAAATTTCTTTTTAGAATTATTTTCTATAGTTTTTTATTTTATTTTATTCTGTTCTGTTTTATTTTTATTTTTATCAAAAATCAGATTTATTCTTTCTTTTCATTTTCTGTTTTTGTTCAGGTGTGCAACGGTTCAATTAATTCAATCAAGGGAGAAGCACCAATGGCGGAAGCTAGATATGCTTGTCTAGATGCTATGGAGAGGAAGCTAGATATGCTTGTAGAAGTCATGGTTGCTCGGATTGCCTCACCTAGGCCACAAGCTACACCACTCCAAGTATGTGCTATTTGTAGTCATTTTGATCACACTACTGAAATTTGCCCTTTATATTCATCTGCAAATCGAGAGCAAGCAAACTATGTGAGACCAAGCAACTACAATCCATATGCAAATACCTACAATCCAGAATGGCGAAACTGTCCCAACTTCTCATGGAGCAATGATCAAAATGGATGGAACCTTCAAGGGCAACAAAGAAACTTCCAACCAGCAGCCCAATCAGTTCCGGAAGCAAAGGAGAGCGACCTAGAGAGCATTGTGAGGCAACTGGCAGTTCAACAACAACAGCTGCTTACCTTACAAGAGCAGTTTATGACTGAGCAAAGACAAATAAATGCAAGGCATGAGCAAGCTATTCAACGATTAGATGTATAAGTGGGGCATATAGCTAAGGAGCTAAGTAAACAAAAGCAAGGTGTTGTTGAACAAGTTTTTCATGACCATCACTTTGATCCATTAGAAACTGCTCTTACATATAGTCTCACAAGATCAAGTACAGTGCCAGAATCTGAGGATGTTACCGATGACATCATCAACACTATGCACCTCATTGAAGCCTCTCCAAAGCATCAAAGTAAGTACACTGATCCATTTGATATTCATGTGTCTACTAATACTATTTTTCCTTTTATTGTACAGGCACCTAACTTGGAATTCAAGAAGTTGCCAGAGCACTTACCTTATGCTTATATGGGAGAGAATAAGACACTTCCTATGCTAGCTACTACCACTCTTACTTTTGGAAAAAAATAAGGCTTGGTCCGGCTGAAGACGTTAAACTTAGCGCTCATGGGAGGCACCCCAGACTTATCCTTTTCATTTTAGTATTTTTCTTTTATTTATATTTATATTTACATATCTAGTATTTATATTTCTTAATAATATTTATTTTTCTTTGTCTGGTACATAGTGCGTGCATCCAGTTCAAGTTTGGGGGCATGTTACAAGCAAAGCAAGCAACCTAGTTCTCCATCTCCCAGGTCAGATCTTTCCATGCCACACACATTGGGGACAATGTGTATTTTAAGTTTGGGGGTAGTGGGAGATACTAGATACTATCGCACACGCACTTGAAACACATGCACACACTAGTCCCAGTTATTTAGGATTACTTATCAAAAACTTGTTGAGCGATTATATGCCTAAATAAATAGGTAAATAATCGCACTCGTTTTACTTGCAAGTGCACAAAGTCAACAGTGTAGTGTAGTGTGCGAAAGCAAGGTCATCTCCACAGGGATTGGTAAAGTTCAGTTTTTAGAATTAGTTTTTTTAAAGTAACAAGAAATAAAATAACTGTTGAATGTGAGTGATAATAATAACGACATAAGGCTTTGATATCCACCACTAGTCATACTTTCCCAATCGTATAATGTATCAGTGCACTAGCCTTATCATGTATACCTACTGGTTGCCAACCTAAGGGCATGGTATCTACTCTTTAAGCTATTGATCTCCCTAAGCAATGAGTTAGGCATGGTATCTACTCTAACTCTTTTCCTCCTTAAGGGATTCAGCATGGTATCTGCTTGAGTTATTCCTTAAGAAAGCATAAGTACTATGGAAATCGACAACCACATGAGACCTAGGGCATAGTATCTACTCCTGGTTTCCCATGTTGATTAACCCGGGTATCCGGATAAGATATCCCTCGTTACTAATGTTAGACCCAGGACTCGATCATCCAAATTGATCTAACTAACAGGTCCATACCACATGCATACGCTGGCCATACACATACATATGAGGAATTTAAATAAGCATAGGCATTAATCAAGTTAAGCAACATAATAAAGGCTATTGGCAAAGATTTATCAATGAATAAATATATGAGAAAGCATAACTAGGGCTTCAATCGAGCCCTATATGAAAGTTAGTTACACATGCTGTCTAAAAACATCATGTATAAACTAAATATAAAGGGAAGAATAAACCCGAGAGAAGAGGCGTCAATTCTCTCCCAAAGCTTACAACTCCAAGTAAAAGCTAAGAGAAATGTTCTCTAAGTTGTGATGAATTGTGTGTGCTTTACAGGTGTATTTATAGATCTTCGAGAAGTCCTAAGATGCCCATGAGTTCCTAAAACTTTCCTAAAAACAAAACTCTTTTATTTTCAAAATAGGGTTCTGCAGTTTACTGTTCACGCCGGTACATGTGCGCTTGATCGCATGTGTCTTGCGCTCGATTGCAGTGCTGCGCTCGATCCCTCCTGTGCGCACACAATCGCAATGTGTGCTCGATCGCATTACATATTGCGATCAATCGCAGTTTGTCCAGAGACTGCTCCAAGGATTCTAGACTTCTTCCTTTAAGTGCTAAAACTGCTTCTTTTTCTCCAAGACCCTATAAAAACATGTAAAACACACAAATGGAGTAAAAGAGATAAAATTAACGTAATTAAGGACCTAACAAATGTAAATAAGGGGGCTTAAATATGAATATTTAAGCACCTATCACACCACCAAACTTACATATTGCTAGTCCCTTAGCAATACTAAATTAAAAACTAAAATGAAAAAAACACAGATAAATCTAATGTTCATGTTGTCAATCAAAAGTTTAGATTTTACACAAAACTATGATGCGCGTTAATGAGCAAGCTTAACAAGTATGAACATATTTTTTGCAATGTATAAGAGTTTTGAACGTAAATCATTTTCATGAGGTGGTTTAAGACATCACAAGTTTGACTTTAGTGTGTGGTGACTAGCACACAAAAGATTGGGTTTCCAAGATATTCAAATGTGTAGTGTTTCGATGACTTAAGATTCACCAAACTTCCATTAGAGTCAAAAAATATGGCATAGACTTTTATTTGTGAGATTTTTGCCAAGTTAGTTCCCTTAAGCTTTCTTGTTGACTCGTGTACCGAGTGTTTAGCCAATGACTCCCAAACCAGATGGTTTTAAGGCATTAGGTGTAAAGACACCCCTAAGGACTTACTAGCTCGAGTCAACAAGGCTACGAAACTAACTGGTTTTAATGCTACCACTTTAGAATTTTCCACCTTTTGATGTGACACTCAATGCTTACTGAGGCAAGAGGGTCAGTTACTCAGCGGAAAGTTCTTTTTAATGATCACTTAGAATTTTTCACCTTTTGACATGACACTCAATGCTTACTGAGGCAAGAGGGCCAGTTACTCAGCGGAAGATTTGTTTTTATTGATCATTAGGAGCATTTTTTTTTCTTTTTGAGCACTAATCAATCTTTTCTATTTTCATATGCCAAAATGTCAGTCATCTAGTTCACAGTCAAGCAAAAGAAACATACCAATCCAAAAAACATGTCATACTCCACACAATTATGTGTTAATGTGCTCGTGATAGTTTAAGTTAAACTTGTGAATCTTTAAATGCCTAAAAGACAGTGATCTAGGTTCAAAACTTGATTATTGGCCTATATATTCAAAGTTTTAAGCTCGCTGATGAAGTCAAATCATAAAGTTTCGTTTAGATCTAAAAAAAAAAAGTTTATTGAACAGAATGAACATGCATTTATCTATGAAAATAGCAATAAAACAAAAAAAAAACTATAGGAAATAGTGAGTGTGTGAATGTGTCCCTATACCCCTAAACTTAAATTGCACATTGTCCCCAATATGTGAATAGCATGGAAGGAGCTGACCTGGGAGATGGAGAACTGATGGCTGGCATGGCTCGTAGCACACCCCCAAACTTCAACTGGATGCACTCACGATGTCCTTGAAAAAGAAAGAAAAACAAACATAAAATGGAAAACAAGTAATAATAAACAGATAGAAAAATAAACTAGGAAATACGAATAATAAAATGAAATAAACTAAGAAAAATGATATTCTTTGGGGTGCCTCCCATAAGCGCTAAGTTTAACGTCTTCAGTCAGACGTGGTACCCTCTCACTGCTGGTCATCAGGTGGTGCAATCGAAGAGGGACCGGGTGCTGGAGGTAGGCGATCAAGGATAGCCTGTAGCATAGCTTTCTGTCGTGTAAATTGGGCCTCCAGACTATAGATGCGCTGATGGACAAGTGTGGTAGCGGCAGTGACCTCACCTCGGAAGGAGGATAGCTCAGCTAGGAAGTGCTGGGACTTGGTGGGTACTATGTCCGAATGGTCCTCCTCTCGTATTGAGCTAATGATCGGGGTCTCGGTGTCCATACAATCCTCCTCAACTCGCTCAGCTGTTGGAGCAGGCACTAGGGGTCCTCATGGCATATGCGAGATGCTGTGTGTCCATTGAGCCTTCTCAAAGAAGGCATGCTCATGTACTGGCACGTCGCTATGGGTCCCCTTAATCCCCTTCTTCTTGAGGACGGAGGAGAGTAGGAAGGGGAAAGGAAGGCCCCAAGCATTGGCTGTGGTGGTCTGACAGCCATGTACGTGATCCCAAAACTTGTGCAACTAGCTCCAAATGACAACCGGGATGGAGTACCAGTGGCCTCTATAGAAGGCATATAAGGACTGGAGAAACTGGTCTCGCTGCTGTGTCTTGTGCCCCAATGGACACATATTATGCTACAGGATCGTGTCGACAAGCCACAGTCATGGAGGCAGCTTGGACCGACTGGCCGCATTGTTATGTCTGTCGGTATACTGGCCAGCACACATGTCTGTGATGATCTCAGCCAGGGCAAAAGACTCTGGCTGCTCCTCGATATCTATATCCTCATGAGGGGACTCGTCGGTACAATGAAGAGCAGCGGCTATATCGGCACTAATCACCTCGATGAGTGGCGTCCATGTGCCGGAATACATCATTGGTAGCGAAAGTGGTCTCAAATAAAAGCTCTCTTTTCTCAATGCTGGGCCGAGATGACGAGGCACGACTGTTGGATGCACCAGAAGTGGAAACAGACGGTCTATACATGCTTTTCTTTAGTTTCTGCCTGATTTGTGATCGGTCTTAATGAGGTGCGCTCGATCGCACACTGGTTATGCACTCGATCGCAAATGTCGTGCACTCGATCGCACACGGTCAGACTTTTTCTCCAACAGGTGGTGTGCACCAAAAAACCAAGCTATGGTTTGTAAGGTTTGAATTCGTTCCTAACCTCCTGCAAACAAAACAAGTATCCCATCACACATATGATAATTTATATCTACAGAAAGTGGAAATAAAGCATGAAAAATGTGTGTGTGTGCATAAAATGGGTACCTCGTGTATGGGAGGAATGTGGAATAGGGAGGGGTTACACGGTGGTGATGGCGGAGGATGGTGGTGATGGGGATAGGTGTAGGTGGTGATGGAGAGTGGTGGATGAGTGCGAGGGAGAGAGATGTGGGTAGACGGGAAAGGGCGAGTGAGAGAGAGATTATGAGTGCGAGTCAACAAGGGAAAATGTGAGTGCGTGGTAGTGAATTTTCAGACTTATAGCTAACCTTCAGCCACAAGTGCGCTCGATCACATGCGGGGTACGCTCGATCGCATTTATGCACTCGAGCATATGTAAGGACACGCTCGATCGCACACTTGAGCTCGATCGCACTGGATGATGCGATCGATCGCAAGCAGTGTGTCTGGGCAAAAATAACAACTTACCTCAGCTGAAAATAATAATTTTGGAACAGTACAACCTTACCATTTGTTAGTAGCCTCAGTACCACTAACCTTTGTAGAGATGCTTGAGCGGTATGAATAATCGAAATGAATTTTTGCTCAAGCACTCTCGTGTTTCTGTGCTAGTTGGTTGGAGGGGGGCACTTAGAGCCCACATCAGGTGGTTCTAGTGCCCTTAACAACTGCTGCATCTTACATCTTGGTGCCTGGTCAATAAAGTAAGTAGTATTAGTAATTGTAGGAGGGTCAATTTGAAGAACATACTTACTTGGCAGTTGTGGTGTGTTTTTGAAGATATGTGCAGCTGTATTGACGTCTTTAATCACATTGTCCTCCTCAGGTCGAATATCCACTCTTGTGTCTTCATGGTTGGGGATGGTCTCCAATGTAGTGGTGTGATGGATCTGAGAAGTTTTCTCAACAACACTTTGCATGAAGCTCACATTAGAATATTCATTATCATTGTTGGTTGATTTTAATGTATTGAATATTTTAAATTCTATCTCCTCATCATTTACCCTCATTGTGACAATGCCCCTTTTTACACTAATATTAGTGTCAGCAATTATCATAAAGGGGCATCCTAGTATGATGGGGAGAGGTACTGGCAGAGTACATTATTCCATATCTAATACTATAAAATCAGCAGGTATAACAAATTTACCTACTCTTACCAACACGTCCTCAAGGATACCTCTCGGTCGTTTGATGCTTCTGTCCGCTAATTGCAAAGTGACGGAGGTTGGTTGAAGCTCCCCCAAGCCTAGTGTCTCGTATACACTGTATGGCAGCAGGTTGACACTCGCTCTTAGATCTAATAGTGCATGCTCGAACAGCTGGTCACCTAGCCTGCAAGGAATAGTAAAACTACTCGGATCTTTCAGTTTAGGTGGTAATTTTCTTAGAAGCACAGCACTTACCTCTTCGGTTAAGGCAACCGTCTCATGTTCCTGAAACTTCCTTTTGTTAGTGCAATAATCTTTCAGAAATTTAGCATATGCAGGAATTTGTTTAATGGCATCTAACAAAGGAATATTAATCTCTACTTTCCGCAAGGTTTCAAAAATATCAATTAGTTTGTTGTCTTTCTTTTGTTTTACTAACCTTTGCGGGAAGGGTGGTGCATTCACCTTCTCCGTTTCACTTACCCTTGACGCCAATGATTTTTCTTTGGATGCTGTTGCAGATTCATCGGACCCTATTAGCTTGCCATTTCTCAAGGTTGTCACCGCGTTTAATTGTTGATGTCCCCCAGGGTTGGGTAGTGTTTGAGCTGGGAGCTCCCCTTGCTTCCTACGGCTTAGTTCTTTAGCCAGTTGTCCCATTTGTACCTCCAGTCTTTGAATAGCTTGCTCATGGGCTACAGTGGTCTATTTTTGCTGGGTCATGAACTGTTCTTGTGACGTCATAAATTGCTGCTGCTGAGTAGCCATTTGTCTCACTAGACTTTCGAGGTCATTCTTCTTTGGTTAAGGAGTAGCATGAGCAGGAGGCTAGGGGTTTTGTTGCTGTCCTTGATTGTTCTGGTTGTTGCTCCATGAGAAATTTGGGTGATTCCGCCATCCGGGGTTGTATGTGTTTGCATACGGGTTATTCTTCGGCGGATAATTATTAGGTCCCACATAATTTGCTTGTTCTGTATCTGCAAGTGAATACAAAGGACAAGTATCAGTGTTATGATCATATTGGGAACATATTGCACATACCTAGAGTGGGGTAGATGGTAGGCTGGATGAGGCATTTTGAGCAGCCATGACTTTTACCAATAAGTCTAGTTTTCTCTCCATTGCTGCCATTTGAGGGGAAGATCCTCCATTCAGATTTACCTCATAGACACCTTTACCTTTGGTTACATGTCTACCTCGAGAGGAGAATTGCTAGGTGTGCTCGCTGAGGGTTTCAAAGAACTCCATTGCTTCTTCACTACTTTTCTCCATCAAGACTCCTCCACAACCTGAATCAACAATACATTTGTTAGTATCAGTTAAACCTTCATAGAATGCTTGTACCAGTCCATCTTGAGGCAGGTTGTAGTGTGGGCATTTCAGTAGCAGCTCGTTGAAGTGTCCCCATGCTTCGAAGAAGAGGTCCCCATCCTTTTGTTGGAAGGACTGAATCTCCTTCCTCATTTGCCTTGTCTTTTGGGCTGGAAAGAACTTCTTCAGGAACTTGCTTGCCAACTCCTCCCAAGTGTGGATGGAAACTGCAAGCAAAGAATTATACCAAAGTTTAGCATTATCTTTCAAGGAAATAGGGAACAGAATCAACCTTATTCCTTCTTGGTCTCGTCCTTGTATGTGCTGGAACTTGCAAAGATCCAAAAATTCTCGGAGGTGTAAGTGTGGATCTTCGTTAGGAGTGCCTCTAAAATGAGTCAAAGCATTCAAGATTTGCGGAGATATGTAATAATTTCCTGCTGCCTCAGGTTGATATGCAATGCATAATGGTTTATCAATGTTCTGAGGGATGAAAGAGTGCTTCATCGGTACTCGTGTAGGTGGTTGCTGGTTCTAGAGCTGTTCTGCCATTTGTGTTTCATTCTCGACTTCTTCTTCGTTCTCCTTGAAGTTGTTCCTTAGCTTTTGTCGGATAGTCTGCTCAAGCTCAGGATCAAGAGGAAAGAATGTTGGATGTCGGGATCGCAGTCCGTGCATAAATCAAGAAAACCGGTTTCAGTGCAGCAATGCAACTCTGCTGCTCGGGTAACTCTCTGCCTTAAATGCGCTCGATCGCACAGAAGGTTGAGATCGATCGCAAGTACCACAAAAAGTGTGATTTAGGGTTTTACGTGCCTGAAACAGAAAATGAATTGATTAGGTTTTGATAAAATAAATATGGTAAAAATAAAGTAATAATAATAATGATTAAACGAAAGTAATCCTAAAAGGATTACTTATTTAGCTTAGAGAGCATTGTGAGGCAACTGGCAGTTCAACAATAGCAACTAATAACATCACAAGAGCAGTTCATGACTGGGCAAAGGTAAAGAAATGCAAGGCATGAGCAAGCTATTCGAAGACTAGAAGTGCAAGTGGGGAAATTAACTAAAGAGCTAAGTGAAAGAAAGCAAGATGAACATCTAGCCCAAACAATACATACTCAAAGTGTTGTTGAACAAGTTTTTTATGACCATCACGTTGATCCACTAGAAACTGCTCTTACATATAGTCTCACAAGATTGAATATAGTGCCAGAATCTAAGGATGTTACTGATGACATCATCAAAACTGTGCACTTCCTTAAGGTCTCTCCAAAGCATCCAAGTAAGTACACCGATCTATTTGAAATTCTTAGGCCTACTAATACAACCTTTTCCCTTTTTATTGTCCAGACTCCAAATTTGGAGTTAAAGCAATTGCCGAAGCATTTGCCTTATGATTATATGGGAGAGAATAAGATACTACCTATACTAGTTGCTGCCAATCTTAGTTTTTGGGAAAAATAAGGCTTGGTCCAGCTGAAGACGTTAAACTTAGCGCTCATGGGAGGCACCCCAGACTTATCCTTTTCATTTTAGTATTTTTCTTTTATTTATATTTATATTTACATATCTAGTATTTATATTTCTTATTTTCCAGAATAATGTTATTTTTCTTTGTCCGGTACTTAATGCGTGCATCCAGTTCAAGTTTGGAGGCATGTTACAAGCAAAGCAAGCAACCTAGTTCTCCATCTCCCAGGTCAGATCTTTCCATGCCACACACATTGGGGACAATGTGTATTTTAAGTTTGGGGGTAGTGGGAGATACTAGATACTATCACACACGCACTTGAAACACATGCACACACTAAGTCCCAGTTTTTTTTAGGAAGATAAATGCATATTCTTTTAGTAAACAAAAATTTTGATTGATTTAAAAATTTAATAACACTTCATTAGTAAGCTTAAAAGCTAGAACACATAGTATTGCAATGGAAATTTTACAAAGTTTAGTTACCTACCTCAAGGCACCTAAGAATTCACGAGTTTGATCCAAATTTGCACGAGCACATTTAAACACGCATTTGTGTGGAGTAAGACATATAATTCTCTTATATATGTTTCCATAATCTAACTGTAATCAGATAACTTGTTGAAAAGAACACTTTGGCATAAGAAAAATAAAGAAGAAAGAAAAAATATAAGAAAAATGTTAATCATGCAAAAAGTGATCAAAAAGCTTTCCACTGAGTAACTGGGCCTCTTGCCTCAGTAAGCATTGAGTGTTCACGTCAAAAGGTGAGAATTTCATTTAGAAGCATTAAAACCTGTTAGTTCCGTAGCCTCTTTGATTCGAGTTAATAAGTCCTTAGGGGTGTCTGTACACCTAATGGCCTAAAACCATCTGGTCTGGGAGTCATTGGCTACACACTCGTTACAAGGGTCAAATAGAAAGCTCGATGGAACTCAACATGGCAAAGATCGCATGTTGAAAGAAAAAGAAAGAAGAAGAAAGTATTATGCCATTTTTGTTCTCTTTGATAAGGAATTCGATAAAGGTTTAGGCATCGAAACCCTATACATTAAAATTATATGGAAGCTCCATCTTATATGTGCTAATTCATCACACACAAATCAAACTTACGATGCCTTAAGCCAACCTTATGTAAGTAACATGAACTTTTGAAAATCCTTTTTCGATACAAAAAGTTGTTTTTATTTTAAGCTTACTCATGAACTGTTATCATACTTTTTTGTGCAACCCAAATCTTTGAGTATCCTGGAAGTGAATTTAACTTTAATTTTGTTCTTCTTTTTGTTTTTAGTTTTGTATTGCTAAGGGACTAGCAATATGTAAGTTTGCGGGTGTGATAAATGCTTAAATGTTCATATTTAAGCCCCTTAATTTACATGTGTTAAGCTCTTTGTCTATACATTTTAGTTTGTTTTACTTCATTTTGTGTGTTTCACATGTTTTTATAGGTCTTGGAGAAAAAAGAAGCAGTTTTGACACTTAAGGGAAGAAGCCTGGAAATCCTGGAGCAGCTTCTGGTCAAAGTGTGATCGATCGCACTACTGCATGCGATCGAGCGCACATGCCATCGTTCGCACACATGAAGGATCGAGCGCAGCAATGCAATTGAGCGTAAGACGTATGCGATCGAGCGCACATGTACGGGCGTGAACAGTAAACTGCAGAACCCTATTTTGGAAATAACCTTATTTTGGTAATAACCCTATTTTGGAAATAAATGAGTTTTGTGTTTTAGGAAAGTTTAGGAACTCATGAGCCTTCTAGGACTACTCAAGCCCTATAAATACACCTGTAAAGCGCACACAAATAATCACTTTTTAGACATCAATTAATCTTTTCTTTTATCTTTCACTTTTAGCTTGGAGAAGAAAACTGTGGAGGAGAATTGACGACTCTTCTCTCGAGTTTCTTCTTTCTTTTATTTTATTATGTGTAATTCAATTCTTAGTAAGGGCTTGGTTGAAGCCCTAATTATGTTTACTCAATAAATTTAGTATTGGCACCTTTGCGACATTTCTGTTGTGTTGCTTAACTTGATTAATACTTGTTTTTATTTAAATTCCTCATATGTATATGTCTGATCAATATGTGCATGTGGTATGGACTTGTTAGTTAGATCAATTTGGATGACCGAGTCCTGGGTCTGACATTAGTAACAAAAGATATCCACACCGGATTCTTGGGTTAATCAACATGGAAAATCGGGAGTAAATACCATGCCCTAGGTCCTGTGTGGTTGTCGATTTTCACAGATCTTATGCTCTCTTAAGGAACAACTCAGCATACACCATGTTGAATCCCTTGAGAGAGAAAAGAGTTAGAGTAGATACCATGCCTAACTCATTGCTTAGGGAAATTAATACCTTAAGGAGTAGATACCATGCCCTTAGGTTGACAAACATTAGGTATTCATGACATGAGCAAAGCATTGGCATACTGTTTTGTTGTGGTAGCATAATTAGTGGTGGATATCAAGTCCCTACGCCTTTATCTTTATTATTTTATCTTTATCAAAATCAACTCTTTTATTATTTCTATCTTTTTACATTGCGATTATAATTCTAAAACGAAATTCACCAATCCCTGTGGAGACGATCTTACTTTCGCACACTATACTACTAAGTTGACCTTGTGCACTTGCAAGTAAAACGAGTGCGGTTATTTGCTTATTTATTTAGGTAAATAGACACATGAATGTTATTAGTTGCTTTGATATCCACCACTAGTCATACTTTCCCAATTGTATAATGTATCAGTGCACTAGCCTTATCATATATACCTACTGGTTGCCAACCTAAGGGCATGGTATCTACTCCTTAAGCTATTGATCTCCCTAAGCAACGAGTTAGGCATGGTATCTACTCTAACTCTTTTCTTTCTTAAGGGATTCAGCATGGTATCTTCTTGAGTTGTTCCTTAAGAAAGCATAAGTACTATGGAAATCGACAACCACATGAGACCTAGGGCATGGTATCTACTCCCGGTTTCCCATGTTGATTAACCCGAGTATCCGGATAAGATATCCCTCGTTACTAATGTTAGACCCAGGACTCGGTCATCCAAATTGATCTAACTAACAGGTCCATACCACATGCATACACTGGCCATACACATACATATGAGGAATTTAAATAAGCATAGGCATTAATCAAGTTAAGCAACATAATAAAGGCTATTGGCAAAGATTTATCAATGAATAAATATATGAGAAAGCATAACTAGGGCTTCAATCGAGCCCTATAAGAAAGTTAGTTACACATGTTATCTAAAAACATCATGTATAAACTAAATATAAAGGGAAAAATAAACCAGAGAGAAGAGGCGTCAATTCTCTCCCAAAGCTTACAACTCCAAGTAAAAGCTAAGAGAAGTGTTCTCTAAGTTGTGATCTAAGAAGTGATTATTTGTGTGTGCTTTACAGGTGTATTTATAGGGCTTGAGTAGTCCTAGAAGGTTCATGAGTTCCTAAACTTTTCTAAAACAAAAAACTCCTTTATTTCCAAAATAGGGTTCTGCAGTTTATTGTTCACGCCCGTACATGTACGCTCGATCGCATGCATCTTGTGCTCGATCGCATTGCTGCGCTCGATCCTTCATGTGTACGAACGATCGCATGTGCGCTCGATCGCATGCAGTAGTGTGATCGATTGCACTTTGACCAGAAACTGCTCCAGGATTTCCAAGCTTCTTCCCTTAAATGCCAAAACTGCTTCCTTTTTCTCCAAGACCTATAAAAACATGTGAAACACACAAAACGAAGTAAAACATACTAAAACATATAGACAAAAAGCTTAACACATGTAAATTAAGGGGCTTAAATACGAATATTTAAGTACTTATCACACCCCCAAACTTACATATTGCTAGTCCCTTAGCAATACAAAACTAAAAACTAAATGAAGAACAAAATTAAAGATAAATTCACTTCAATGATACTCAAAGATTTGGGTTGCACAGAAAACTATGATAACAGTTCATTAGTAAGCTTAAAATAAAAAAACTTTTTTTAATGAAAAAGGATTTTCAAAAGTTTATGTTACTTACCTAAGGTTGGCTTAAGGCATCGTAAGTTTGACTTATGTGTGATGAATCAACACATATAAGATGGGGCTTCCATATAATTTTAGTGTATAGGGTTTCGATGCCCAAACCTTTATCGAATTTCTTCTCAAAGAGAACAAAAATGGCATAATACTTTCTTCTTCTTTCTTTTTCTTTCATCATGCGATCTTTGACATGTTGAGTTCCATCGAGCTTTCTATTTTACCCTTGTAACGAATGTTTAGCCAATGACTCCCAAACCAGATGGTTTTAGGGCATTAGGTGTAATGACACCCCTAAGGACTTATTAACTTGAATAAAAAATGCTACGGAACTAACAGGTTTTAATGCTTCTAAATTAAATTCCCACCTTTTGACGTGAACACTCAATGCTTATTGAGGCAATAGGCCCAGTTACTCAGTGGAAAGCTTTTTGATCACTTTTTATATGATGAACATTTTTCTAATATTTTTTTTCTTCTTTATTTTTCTTATGCCAAAGTGTTCTTTTCAACAAGTTATCCGATTACAGTTAGATTATGGAAACATATACAAGAGAATTATATGTCATACCCCACACAAATGCGTGTTTAAATGTGCTCATGCAAATTTGCATCAAAGTCGTGAATTCTTAGGTGCCTTGAGATAGGTAACTAAACTTTGTAAAATTTCCATTGCAATACTATGTGTTCTAGCTTTTAAGCTTACTAATGAAGTGTTATCAAATTTTTAAATCAACCAAAATTTTTGTTTACCAAAAGAACATACATTTATCTTCCTAAAAAAAACTGGGACTTAGTGTGTGCATGTGTTTCAAGTGCGTGTGTGATAGTATCTAGTATCTCCCACTACCCCCAAACTTAAAATACACATTGTCCCCAATGTGTATGGTATGGAAAGATCTGACCTGGGAGATGGAGAACTAGGTTGCTTGCTTTGCTTGTAACATGCCCCCAAACTTGAACTGGATGCACGCACTAAAAACTGGACAAAGAAAAATAAACATTATTTCGAAAAACAATAAATATAAATACTAGATATGTAAATATAAATATAAATAAAAGAGAAATACTAAAATGAAAAGGATAAGTCTGGGGTGCCTCCCATGAGCGCTAAGTTTAACGTCTTCAGCCGAACCAAGCCTTATTTTTTTTTCAAAAGTAAGAGTGGCAGCAGCTAGCATAGGAAGTGTCTTATTCTCTCCCATATAAGCATAAGGTAAGTGCTCTAGCAACTGCTTGAATTCCAAGTTAGGTGCCTGTACAATAAAAAGGAAAATAGTATTAGTAGGCACATGAATATCAAATGGATCAGTGTACTTACTTTGATGCTTTGGAGAGGCTTCAATGAGTTGCATAGTTTCGATGATGTCATCAATAACATCCTCAGATTTTGGCACTGTACTCGATCTTGTGAGACTATATATAAGAGCAGTTTCTAATGGATCAAAGTGATGGTCATGAAAAACTTGTTCAACAACACCTTGCTTTTGTTTACTTAGCTCCTTAGCTATATGCCCCACTTGTACATCTAATATTTGAATAGCTTGCTCATGCCTTGCATTTATTTGTCTTTGCTCAGTCATAAACCGCTCTTGTAAGGTAAGCAGCTGTTATTATTGAATGATCAATTCCCTCACAATGCTCTCAAGGTCACTCTCTCTTGATTCTGTGACTAATTGAGCTGCTTGTTGGAAGTCCCTTTGCTGCCCTTGAAGGTTAAAGGCATTTTGATTGTTCCATGCGAAGTTGGGGTGGTTCTACCATCCAGGATTGTAGGTATATGTATATGCATTGTTCGATCCCTCATAATTTGCTTGCTCTTGATTTGCATATAAATATAAAGGGCAAGTTTCAACAGTGTGATCAAAATGAGAACATATAGCACATACCTGGAGTTGTGTAGCTCGTGGTCGAGGTGGGATGCTCTGAGTAGTCATGGCTTCTATAAGCATATCTAGCTTCTTCTCCATAGCAGCTAGATAAGCATAACTAGCTTCCATCATTGGTGCTTCTCCCTCAGATGTATTAGTAAGAACAACTTCAGTGCAGCAGTTCAGTACTGCTGCTCGGGGTAGCTTCTGCCTCAAATGCGATCGATCGCACCAAGGAGTGCGCTGGATCTCACTTGAGCTTGCGCTCGAGCGCAAGGCCAGAAACAACGTTGCCATAGACCTGAAAAAAAGCATAAAACAAAAATAAAAAATAAAAAAATAGATTTTAAATAAAAATAAAATAGAACAGGATAATAAACTAAAACAAAATAAAATAAAAAATAACGAAAATAATTCCAAAAAGAAATTTAGCACAATCTCCGGCAGCAACGCTAAAAACTTGTTGAGTGATTATATACCTAAATAAATAAGTAAATAATCGCACTCGTTTTACTTGCAAGTGCACAAGGTCAACTTAGTAGTATAGTGTACGAAAGCAAGATCATCTCCACAGGGATTGGTGAATTTCATTTTAGAATTATATTCACAATGTAAAAAGATAGAAATAATAAAAGAGTTGATTTTAATAAAAATAAAGGCGTAGGGACTTGATATCCACCACTAATCATGCTACCACAACAAAACAGTATGCCAATGATTTACTCATGTCATGAATACCTAATGTTTGTCAACCTAAGGGCATGGTAGCTACTCCTTAAGCTATTGATCTCCCTAAGCAATGAGTTAGGTATGGTATCTACTCTAACTCTTTTCTCTCTCAAGGGATTCAACCTGGTGTATGCTGAGTTGTTCCTTAAGAGAGCATAGGATCTGTGGAAATTGACAACCACACGGGACCTAGAGCATGGTATCTACTCCCGGTTTCCCATGTTGATTAACCCAAGAATCCGGTGTGGATATCTTTTGTTACTAATGTCAGACCCAGGACTCGGTCATCCAAATTGATTTAACTAACAAGTGCATACCACATGCACATATTGATCAGACATATACATATGAGGAATTTAAATAAAAGCAGGTATTAATCAAGTTAATAAATACAACATAAATATCACAAAGGTGCCAATACTAAATTTATTAAGTAAACATAATTAGGGCTTCAACCAAGCCCTTAAGTATACATAATAAAAATAAAGGAAAGAAGAAACCTGAGAGAAGAGTCGTCAATTCTCCTCCACAGTTTCATTCTCTAAGCTAAAAGCAAAAAGAAGTGTTCTCTAAGTTGTGATCTAAGAAGTGATTATTTGTGTGTGCTTTACAGGTATATTTATAGGGCTTGAGTAGTCCTAGAAGGTTCATTAGTTCCTAAACTTTCCTAAAACACAAAACTCCTTTATTTCTAAAATAGGGTTATTTCCAAAATAGGGTTCTGCAGTTTATTGTTCACACCCGTACATGTGCGCTCGATCGCATGCGTCTTGTGCTCGATCACATTGCTGCGCTCGATCCTTCATGTGTGCGAACGATCGCATGTGCGCTCGATCGCATGCAGTAGTGCGATCGATCGCATTTTGACCAGAAACTGCTCTAGGATTTCCAGGCTTCTTCCCTTAAGTGCCAAAACTGCTTCATTTTTCTTCAAGACTTATAAAAACATGTGAAACACACAAAATGAAGTAAAACAGACTAAAACGTATAGACAAAGAGCTTAACACATGTAAATTAAGGGGCTTAAATATGAATATTTAAGCACTTATCAGTGTCCTAGTATGCTTATATCATATTTAATATAAATAATGCTTATATCACACACGCACTTAATTATTTAGGTATACACTAAAAGTGTGATAGGAGCTTAAATATTATTTAAGCATCCCTTATTTACATTTATTAGGTCCTTAGTTATGTTAATTTAGTTCATTTTACTTCATTTGTGTGTTTCACATGGCTTTTATAGGTCTTGGAAGAAAAGAAGCAGTTTTGGCACTTAAAGGAATAAGCCTGGAAATCCTGGAGCAGTCTCTGGTCAAGTCGAGCACACATTGCGATCGTGCGCACACAAAAAGGATCGAGTGCACCCTGCGATCGAGCGCAAGATGCGTGTGATCGAGCGCACATGTATGAGCGTGAACAGTAAACTGCAGAACCTTATTTTGAAAAAAAAAGAGAGTTTTTTAATTTAGGAAATTTTAGGAACTCATGAGCCTTCTAGGACTTCTCAAGCCTTATAAATACACCTATAAAGCACACACAACAAAAGACCTCTTAGAGATTACTTTTATCTTTTGCTTAAGCTCGGAGTTTTAGACTTTGGAGAGGATTGACAACCCGTCTCCCTAGTATTCTTCGGGTTTTATATTTCATGCTTGGTTTATATATGATGTTTATTTTAGACAGTATGTGTAACTAACTTTCTTATAGGGCTCGATTGAAGCCCTAGTTATGCTTTCTCATATATTTATTCATTGATAAATCTTTGCCAATAGCCTTTATTATGTTGCTTAACTTGATTAATACCTGTGCTTATTTAAATTCCTCATATATATGTGTATGGCTAGTGTATACATGTGGTATGGACCTATTAGTTAGATCAATTTGGATGACCGAGTCCTGGGTCTAACATTAGTAACAAGGGATATCTTATCCAGTTAATCAACATGGGAAATCGGGAGTAGATACCATGCCCTAGGTCTCATGTGGTTGTCGATTTCCATAGTACTTATGCTTTCTTAAGGAACAACTCAAGTAGATACCATACTGAATCCCTTAAGGAAGAAAAGAGTTAGAGTAGATACCATGTCTAACTCGTTGCTTAGGGAGATCAATAGCTTAAGGAGTAGATACTATGCCCTTAGGTTGGCAACCAGTAGGTATACATGATAAGGCTAGTGCACTGATACATTATACAATTGGGAAAGTATGACTAGTGGTGGATATCAAAGCCCTATGTCTTTATTATTATCACTCACATTAAACAGTTATTTATTTCTTTTTACTTTAAAGAAACTAATTCTAAAACCGAACTTTACCATTCCCTGTGGAGATGACCTTGCTTTCGCACACTATATTACACTGTTGACCTTGTCACTTGCAAGTAAAACGAGTTCGGTTATTTGTTTATTTATTTAGGTAGATAATCACTCAACAAGTTTTTAAGCTCTTTGTCTATACATTTTAGTCTGTTTTACTTCATTTTGTGTGTTTCACATGTTTTTATAGGTCTTAGAAAAAAAAGAAGCAGTTTTGGCACTTAAGGGAAGAAGCCTGGAAATCCTGGAGCAGCTTCTGGTCAAAGCGCGATCGATCGCACTACTGCATGCGATCGTTCGCACACATGAAGGATCAAGCGCAGCAATGTGATCGAGCGCAAGACGCATGCGATCAAGCGCACGTGTACGGGCGTGAACAGTAAACTGTAGAACCCTATTTTGGAAATAAAGGAGCTTTGTGTTTTAGGAAAGTTTAGGAACTCATGAGCCTTCTAGGACTACTCAAGCCCTATAAATACACCTGTAAAGCACACATAAATTATCACTTCTTGGAATCACTTTTTTTATCTTTTGCTTTAGCTTGGAGAAGGAAACTCTGGAGGAGAATTGACGACTTTTCTCTCGGGTTTCTTCTTTCCTTTATTTTTATTATGTGTACTTAACTTTCAGTAAGGGCTTGGTTGAAGCCCTAATTATGTTTATTCAATAATTCAGTATCGGTGCCTTTGCGATATTTATGTTATGTTGCTTAACTTGATTAATGGCTGTTTGTATTTAAATTCCTCATATGTATATGTCTGATCAATATGTGCATGTGGTATGGACTTGTTAGTTAGATCAATTTGGATGACCGAGTCCTGGGTCTGACATTAGTAACAAAAGATATCCACACCGGATTCTTGGGTTAATCAACATGGGAAACTGGGAGTAGATACCATGCCCTAGGTCCCGTGTGGTTGTCAATTTCCATAGATCCTATGCTCTCTTAAGGAACAACTCAGCATACACCATGTTGAATCCCTTGAGAGAGAAAAGAGTTAGAGTAGATGCCATGCCTAACTCGTTACTTAGGGAGATCAATAGCTTAAGGAGTAGATACCATGCCCTTAGGTTGAAAAACATTAGGGTATTCATGACATGAGTAAAGTATTGGCATACTGTTTTGTTGTGGTAGCATAATTAGTGGTGGATATCAAGTCCCTACGCCTTTATCTTTATTATTTTATCAAAATCAAAATCAACTCTTTTATTATTTCTATCTTTTTACATTGCGAATATAATTCCAAAACGAAATTCACCAATCCCTGTGGAAATGATCTTGCTTTCGCACACTATACTACACTATTGACCTTGTGCACTTGCAAGTAAAAAAAGTTCGATTATTTACTCATTAATTTAGGTAGATAACCGCACAACACCACTTTGGAGGGCTGCTGTGTGATCAGGGCTGGATATCGAGCAGGGGGCGAGGTAGGTGCCAGCTGTGAGGAAATAGCTACTGGAGGCAACAGCTACTGGTGCTAGATTAGGACAACTAATACTTCTGGATGAGGATGACTAGTGGTTGCGGGCTGTTACTACCGGATGAGGAGGAGAGGGCTGCCGGCTATCTCCTTAGGACTATGTCTCTAGGGCTATAGGTTGTCTCCTTTAATTAGGGTTTCTCCCTCTCCTTTATATAAGCTCCCAAGTCTTCAATTAAGATTTCCTTTTTTAAACAAGAGAAAGAGTACCTTGACGATAGGACACTAAAATTTGGATCTTTCCCTTCTTCTAAACCTAAAATAAATTAAATGACAACAATGAAGCCGAAAACCAACAAAAATTAGTAAAATTAGATTAAAGTTAAAAGTTAAGACTTGATAAAAATATGAAATTATGCACGACATCAAACACCTCCAAACTTAAAATTTTAATTGTCCTTAAATAAAAATAAAACGAACCTATAAAAAATCTCATCACTCATCAAGCCATGATCTAAATTTAGATTTATTTACTAGCATCTTACTTTTTTAATATCAAGGATAGTAGGAAAATCAATCAAAAATTTAGCAATTTGTCAAGCAAGAGTTAAGAGACTACTTCAACCTAAAGCTAAGTCCTTGAGAGTGTGTCTAATATAGTCAATTTAACTCCAAACCACCTACAAACTCAGATAAAAGTAGAACAACTAAAACCAGAGGAATTCTCTCAAAACTTAACTCCATAAGTCCAATTTTCAGAAACCCTCTCCACTAATGTAGTCAACACCAAAATCAGAGATTAAAAGGACTTTAATCAGATTATAATGACAGGTCATGAGGTGAGGGCTAAAAAAGAAATGGATAAGGAAAATTAAAGCAAATTGGGAAAATACTTGGTGGAAAGAACAATAAAAGAGATATCCATAAGTTTCAAACCATAACTCTTTCTCGACTGCATGTTCATACTAGTGACATTATTGTTGTTGTGCTTAATGAAGCAATACCAAGTACACTTGTAACAAAATCTAAAGTAATATGCACTTCATTCATTGAGTTTTCTCTATTTTATGCTTTTTTCCATGATGGATAAATCACCTATGGGCAAAAAAACAAACCCAGCAAAAATACTTCTTTTTATTATTTTTTTTAAAGATATACTTGGATCAAACATAGCATAATTTTCTTTGAACTAATTTTCTCTTTAAATGTGGATTCCCACCAAAATATTTTCTCAAACTATAAAAGGTAATTTCATGGTTTTAGGCTTAAAACAAGAATGGTTAATGTAGTTAAAAGAATAAATAAAAGCTCAAATAAAGTAAGACTCAAGGGGGTTGACTATGAAAGTACACCATGCAATGATGGTATGATAAAGATGACTACTTTTTGGTTATGACCAAAAATGCCTAGATCATTTCTCAAATATTTGGTATCAACTAGGATTTCGCCTCAAGGATCTATTAACAGATTCTAGAGTAAAGCAAGATTGAACTCCCCTGACCCAATTGATTCTACCCATTCTCTTTGTCATCAAAATAGAATAAAGAAAAAAAATGATTATGTGAAGATTTAAAAAAAATTTCTCAGTCCTATCCTCAATCACAAATTTCAGATTCATAGAGAATTCAATCATACTCAAATGCATGCTTAGTAAGAAATTCAAAAAATCAAGACTTATAAAATCACAAGTAAAGTAAAATAACCAGCAATCAAGAGGACAAAAATGACTATAGGAGTTTACACCCCACACTTAAACTCAATAATGTCCTCATTGTGATTTAAATGAGAGAAAGATTGAAAAAATGAAAGGAACTTCCATAGTTTCATAGTGAATTCGCTGTAGTTTGCAATTTCCAGTCTTGTTCCCCATAGTAGTGCTTCAATCTCTGACTGTTAACTCTGAATATATTCCTTGTCTTGTCCTTCAAGCCTATTACTCCAAAAGAGGAAACATTGTCAATTGCATAAGGACCTATCCATCTTGATGAAGTAGGATCCAATGAATTCTTGAAGAAGTAGGATCCAACGAATCAGCCTAGGCTTAGCATCATTCTTACCAAAAAAATAACAAATTGTTGCATAATCAGGGAACACTATCACTTTTGTACCAATAAAGTAAGACCAAAATTTGTCACAAGCAAACATAACAGCAAGCATCTCCTTCTCAGTTGTTGTATAATTTAATTGAGCTTCATTCAAAGTTCGGCTTTCGTAATAGATAGCCCTAAATAGTTTGTCTCGTTTTTTTTCTAATACTGCTCCAATTGCAAAGTCACTTGCATCATACATAACTTCAAAAGGTTGACTCCAATAGAGTACAGTCATAACTGGTGCTGAAACTAGTTTTTCTTTGATTGCATTAAAGGCCTGCAAATGAGCATCATCAAAGTCAAATGTAGATTTTTTTTTTCAAGAAGATTACATAAAGATTTAGAGAGTTTAGAAAAATCCTTTATAAATCTTCTATAAAATCTCGCATGTCCCAAAAAGCTTTCGATTCCCTTCACATTCTTTGGAGGTGGTAGTTTTTCTATTGTTGCAATTTTAGCTCAATCATCTCGATGGCCAAGCACGATCCCTTCTTGAACCATGAAATGACACTTCTCCCAATTTAGGACTAGATTTCTGTCTTCACATCTCTGCAAAAAAAAGAGCTAAATTACGCAAAAGATGATCAAAAGATGTACCAAAAACTAAAAAATCATCCATAAAAATTTCCATTTTATCTTCCGCCACATCAAAAAAGATAGCCATCATGCGACGTTGAAATGTCGCTGAGGCATTGCACAATCCGAATGACATCCTCCTAAAAGCAAATGTTCCATAGGGGCATGTGAATATAGTTTTCTCTTGATCTTCAGGGGCTATAGCAATCTGGTTATACCCTGAATAATCATCTATGAAGTAATAGTAGGAATACCCAGCCAATCGATCTAACATTTGATCAATGAAAAGACGTGGAGAATGATCATTCCTTGTTACTTTGTTCAACTTGCGGTAATCCATACATACACACCAACCTGTGACTATTTTTGTAGGAATAAACTCATTGTTGTCGTTTCTCACCATTGTCATTCCACCATTTTTTGGTACAACCTGCACTAGACTTACCCATGAGCTATCTGAAATAGCATAGATAATTCCAGCATTGAGGAGCTTCAAAATTTTAACTCTCACAACCTCTTTCATTGTTGGATTTAATCTTCTTTGGTGCTTAATTGATGGTTTGTAAAGTTTTTCCATTAAAATCTTTTGCATGCAAATGGAGGGGCTTATATCTTTTATGTCAAAAATAGTCCATCCCAAGGCTGTTCTATGCTCCCTTAACACATCCTCTTCTTTGGGTATGAGTGATGCAGCAATAATCACTGGAAATCTGTAACTATCACCCAAGCGAAGATGCTCAGGTAATTTCTTCAACTCTGGAGTTGTAGTGTGTAGCATCTTTTCTCTAGAAATTTCAGAATTAGGCCTTGCTACAATCGGATCTAGCCTTCCTACTTCATTGCTAAGTGATGCATCCTGCTACAAGGCTCCCAAGGCAAATACATAGTGGAGAAATTCTTCACTAACAAGAGATAAATCAAATTCATAAACAATAGAATTGGTAAAATTATAAGCTTGAGATGAAGCAGTGATACAGTGTTCTAGGTGATCAGCTGGTGCATATTCTTGAAAGGTTTCTTCTACATATTTCTTAATGACATCTACCTAAAAGCAAATACTTGGATCTATTGGAAATCTCGTGGCTTGGTAGATGTTGAATATAACCTCTTCCATGTTTACTCTCAATGTTAATTGACCCTTTGAACATCAACTAAAGCCTTTCCCATAGCCAAGAATAGTCGGCCAAGAAGTAGTGGGACTTCTTGGTCTTCCTCTATATCTAACACCACAAAATCAGCAAGAAATATAAAATTTTCCACCTTTACCAATATGTCTACTATGATTCCACGTGGGTACTTGATGGATCGGTCTGCTAGTTGCAAAGAAATGGTTGTTTGTTTCATCTCTCCAAGTTCTAATTTCCTGTAAACAAAAAGTGACATAAGATTAATGCCAGCACCAAGATCACATTAAACTTTATCAAAAAATGAATTTCCAATAGTGCAAGGCAAAGTGAAACTCCCCGAATCTTTTAATTTTTGAGGCAATTTCTTTTGAAGAATGGAACTGCATTCTTCAGAAAGCTTTACTATTTCAAACTCCTCTAACCTTCTCTTTTTGGAAATGGTGTCCTTTAAGAATTTGACATAATTTGGTATTTGTTCTAAAGCATCTGCAAATGGAATATTTATGTGAATTTTCTTTAAAATATCCAAAAACTAAGAAAATTGCTTATCTAATTTGTGTTTCTGAAAATGTTGAAGGTAAAGAAGTAGAGTAGGGAGAATAGGAGGATTGTTAGGAAATGAAATTGCTGGAGGCTTGTCAGTTTCTCCTAATGTATCATGCATAGTCTCATCTTCTTCTACTTTATTTTTGCTTTGGCTATTGGTTGGAGCTGTAGGGGTGGACTTGGTTTCTTTTGATAGTGACCTCTTAATTTCTCTTCCACTCCTAAGTGTGTTGACCTTGCATTGTTCCTTTGGATTCACTTCTGTGTTGCTAAGAAACATTCCTTTTTGTTGGGCATTGATGGTTGTGGGTAGTTTCCCAATTTGCACTTCAAGATTCTTCATAGTGCCTTCCATGTTGCTACAACGAGTCTCAATGTTATCTAACCGTGAATCATTCTTTTTGAACCTTGCTTTTGTCTCATTAACAAAAGAAACCATGGTATCCTCAAGTGATATATTTTTCTCGCTTGGTTGACTATCAAATCCTGGAGGAGGTTGCAGCACATTCTTTGTGTTTCCATAAGACAAATTCTCATTATTTTGAAGCCATGGATGGTAGTAATTTGGCATAGGATTACCATGATAGTTGTAGTTCTGATTGTTAATGTATTAAACTTGTTCTTGACTTGATTCATTACTTGGAACACATATTATGCACTTTGCGGTATTCCTTATGTTGTCAAAGCTAAAATTTGATGAGATAGAGAAACAACGAGCTGAAAGGGCTGTTAATGGATCCAATTCATGAATTCCAGCAACTTTCCTAATCATAGTTATTTCAGTTGGCCATTGATCGTTATTTGTGGCCATTTCTTCCAAAAGAGAAGTAACACCTTCAGTTGTCTTTGACATCAAAGTTCCACCAAACGCAACATTAACTATGATCCGAGTTTGCCCATTTAACCCATTGTAGAACATCTGAACTTGCAACTAGTTCGACAATCCATGTTGAGGACAGCGTTGAATCAAATCTTTATACCTTTTCCATGCTTTATAGAGTGACCCAAAATCATTTTGCTTGAATTGACCAATCTCACTCATGAGTTGAGTTGTTTTTGTAGGCGAGAAGAATTTAGCAAGAAACTTTTCAGCCATTTCCTACCAGCTAGTTATACTTCCTGGTTGTAGAGCTTGTAGCCAACCTCTTGCCTTATCCCCTAAGGAAAAAAGGAAACAATCTCATATGGTGTCTTCAATAACACCATTACTCTTTACAGTGTCGCAAATCTCCAAAAATATCGCCAAATGAATATTAGGATTATCCAGTGGCGATCCACTAAATTGGGCTTGTTGCACCATGCTGATTAAGGCTACTTTGAGCTGAAAATTGTTGGCTTTAATGGTTTGACGTCTTATACCCAAATATTTGTCATTCATAAATGACCGTACATAATCCTTCAAGGTGCATAGTTGTGCATCATGTTGTCCGCCAGCCATTGCTAGTACTTTATTTTTTCTTCGTGGTCTAAAAGTTCTTTCAATCTTCGGATCAAAATGAATAATGTCAAGATATCTAGCATGGCGCATCCAACGTCAAAAACACACTTGTAGAACAAAAAAAAAAAAAAACAAAAAATTAAAAAATAAAATAAAATTCTAAATTAAAATCAAAAATACTTTGTATCGATATTGGCAAAAATAAGAAGAAATCAATCCCCGGCAACGGCGCCAAAAACTTAATCGGTGCAAAACTACAAGTGCACAATATCTTAGTTTTATAGTAAAGTGATAAGATGAGTATTGTCCTCAAGGATTGGTAACTTACGTCTGACAAGTACCGAAATTATACTAATCTTGATTTTATTTAGAAAAATCTCTTTTGTTGTTTGTAATTGCAATATGAAATAAAATCAGTTTAAAGGAAAAGATCAAAGGAAAAGAAAGCTATTTTTCGAATATCAAATTAATAAGAGAAAGAACTTCTAGGAAACCGATTTCACTTAATTTCCTCACTATGCTTAACTCATCTAACTAATTAAAATTAATCCTCTCTGTTTGTTAGCGAAATCTCCAATTTATCCAAAAGCCTCTTTCGATAGTCAATTGAAAATATTCTCGTTCATCATTCTACACAAGAGTATGCATATTAATAAAACAAGAAAACATTAAGACCAACGATTTTTTTAGACTACACAAGTTCATATAAGTTTTTCAATTCCTATATTTACCTATGCTGAAATATCCAAGTTCTATCTTATAATTCATTCTTTCAACAGCAAATCATAATATCAAGATCATCTAATTAATGGCCAGTCAATTAGAAGTAATACGTTCAAAATAAATCAGCCAAACATAGAAGATAATTACTGCAAATCAGCATAGAAAAGAAAGCATAGTTTGAAATTAAATTACATCGTTTTCATAGAATAAAGAAAGTTTAATTCATGCTGAAAATTAAATTTAACAGCAATGAATTCACCATAATTCCGTAAGCCAGTGTGCATTCGAGCAGGGGGCGAGGTAGGTGCTGGCCGTGAGGAAGCAACTGCTGGAGGCGGTAGCTGCTGGTGCCAGATTAGGACAACTGCTGCTGTCGAATGAGGATGACTAGTGGTTGCGGGCTACTGCTGCCGGATGAGGAAGAGAGGGTTGCAGGCTATCTTTCTAGGGCTGCAGACTGTCTCCTTTAATTAGGGTTTCTCATTTTCCTTTATATAGGCTCCCAAGTCTTTAATTACAATTTCCTTTTTTCTAGGCTCCAAAGTCTTTAATTAAAATTTTTTATAGGCTCCAAAGTGTTCAATTAAAATTTTATTTTTTAAACAAGAGAAAGAGTCCCTTGACGATAGGACACTAAAATTTGGATCTTTCCCTTCTTCTAACCCTGAAATAAATTAAATGACAACAAAGAAGTTTAAAACCAACAAAAATTAATAAAATTATATTAAAGTTGAAAGTTAAGACGTGATAAAAATAGGAAATTATGCACAACATTATTACGTCAGATAATTTAAGGAGGGGTAACTTTGACATTCCTCATGCTCCGTTAGGATTTAACGAGTTCTGTGAGGTCCAATTTCTAATAGGTATGAAACAGTCATTTCAAATACCTCAAGTATGTTTCTATAATTATCCTTTAACCTCAAGTATGAAACTATAATTTACCTTTAAATAAATCTAAAAGATACTTAAAGAAAAGCAAAAAATTACGTTAATATTTGAACATAATGAAAAGTGATAATTTTTATGGGACAGATGGAGTACTGAAATATCTAGAGTATATGAAAAGAATGTCCCATTTGAATGCCTCATTAGCATTGCTTTATGACTAAGAAACATAATGTTGTGAAAATTTAAAAAATAAAATTAAGAAACATATAATACTACAAAAATATTAAATATATTGCCTAACATTCAACTTAGTTCTATAAAAGATACATGATAAAAAATATTAATGAAAAGAAGACCTTTCACTTTCTCTCTTTTCTATTACTATTTAATACTGTATATTTTTTTTTATGACACAAGATTAGATAAGAAAATTTCCAAACATATACCCTCAAAGTCAGCCTTTCTAGTTGGTTCTTATCATACACCACAGTTTTTACTTTCTTTTTTTGATTTGATGTTAAAAGAGAAAGTCAAGTAGTAAATATTCGCAAAATATAACGATAATTACCATTAAAAAATTTCAAATGTATAAAAATGTCTGTTGGCAATGATGCAGCTAGTGAGGGTACTAATCGAAAAAAGTCTATTACTGGTTGAAAACTATTTCCATAACCACTAAAATTTTGTGGAAAGGCAAGGACGAAAAAAAAGAGTAAAGTAGAAAACATTGTGACTATTTTAACTTCTCCATCAAATTACTTGATAATGATTAAGTAGCATATGACAAGGTAAAAGCCATTGACACTCGTGGAGGGCCACTTGCCTTATTTTAGTACAGTGGTTTTCAGGTCCATAACTTGCTTTGGTCTGGTGAAGCATTGCTTACACCTTACCGTTTATCTTGCTTTCCTTTACCCTAAAAAGAAAAAGGCTATGATTGCACCCACTAAGCCAACTGGCAATTCATCAACTTTTTGGGCAAAACAAGTCATTAGCCAAAAGCAAACCAATTATAAAAAAACAAAACCAAATAGCCACGCTGGTCAAGTCCTAAACCAAATTATTATATTAACTAAAATTTAATAAAAAATGAAAGACTGTTTTAATTGTTGTGCTTCATAGCCCCACCACTCATCAGCATCATGAGAACTACAGAAAATAGAAAAGACAGACAAATAAACAGTTTGATGTAATTGTTGGTCCTTCAAAAAGAGAAAAAACAGAAAGAAGAGAGAAGAGTCTTCTCCCCTTCTTCTTTACCCTTTGGCTTTTGCTTTCCAGATCAGATGAAACCCGGAATGCATCCCCACAAACCAGAAATTAAACCATCATTATCAAAATTAAATCAAACCCCTTTTATGAATTTGTGTTTAAGCTCGTAATTTTTAGTTTTTCGCACCTTTTTTTTTATTACCACAGTCTCATTTTGGCCCTTCACTTTCATTTTCTACATCTGTCATCATCGTCACTCTTTTATCTACTTCGTCTTTTCAAACCTTAACCCTAGAAAGAGAATTCTCTGACAAAAATGGCAACGAGAGGGAGCAGATCAGAGAAAGTGAAGAGAATCTTCCAACAATTTGACGCCAACCGTGATGGTGGTCTCAACAGAGAGGAAATGGCTGCTCTGGTGGTCGCTGTAAACCCTAGGGTCAAATTCAGCGACGAGCAAATCAACGCGATCCTCGACGAAGTGTTCCGCACTTACGGTGAGTTCATCGATGGAGAGAAGGGCTTAACTTACGACGGTCTCCTGCGAACATACGATGACGGTGCCGGTGACGTCGACAGGGACTTTGACGCGCTTGGTCTCGACCTCAATTTCGACGAAAACAAAGGAATTTCGATGGCGTCAGAGGCTTCGTCATCTTCGATCGTCGACGAGAGGGCAGTCGAGTCGCAGAAGAAGCAGAGGACTGCTGCGTGGGCGGTGTCGCCTAATCACGGCATTGTCTTTGACGATACGTGGAAGATTGTGGATGATTTGGAGATTCTTGTGAAGAGATTGAAAGCGAAGCAGGCAAAAGATGGGAAATTGAAAGGGGATAATTTTGATGCGTATTCGGATGCTGGGTGGTCGAGGGAATTGGGACCTTCCTCGGAAATTTCAGAGAAAAGGGTGTTCTGGGAAGAGTCTGGGCATGATTATGCAGCTTTCGTGAAGGAATTGGGGGTTTTGAGGAACAGAGCTGATGGGGCGAGATCAAGAGAGGAAGCTTTTGATGGGCATATGGCGATTGGTAGAGTTTTGTATGAGCACCAGTTGTTTAAGGAGTCTTTGGTGGGCTTTAAGAGAGCTTGTGAGTTGCAACCTACGGATGTGAGGCCCCATTTTAGAGCTGGGAATTGCTTTTACGCTCTTGGGAAGTACAAGGAGGCGAAAAGCGAGTTCTTGTTGGCGTTGGAGGCGGCCGAGGCGGGTGGGAATCAGTGGGTTTACTTGCTTCCTCAGATTTATGTGAACCTCGGGATTGCGCTTGAAGGTGAAGGTATGGTTTTAAGTGCTTGTGAGTATTATAGGGAAGCTGCAATTCTATGTCCAACTCATTTTAGAGCTTTGAAACTTTTGGGTAGTGCTCTTTTTGGGGTAGGGGAGTATAGGGCGGCTGTGAAGGCCTTAGAAGAGGCTATTTTTATGAAACCGGATTATGCCGATGCACACTGTGATTTGGCATCGGCTTTGCATGCCATGGGTGAGGATGAGAGGGCAATTGAAGTTTTCCAGAAAGCTATTGACTTGAAACCTGGTCATGCTGATGCTTTGTACAATTTAGGTGGGCTTTATATGGACTTAGGTAGGTTCCAGAGAGCTTCTGAGATGTATACTAGGGTTTTAGCTGTGTGGCCTAACCATTGGCGAGCACAGCTCAACAAGGCAGTGTCCTTGTTGGGGGCTGGAGAAACCGAGGAAGCTAAGAAAGCTTTGAAGGAAGCACTGAAAATGACGAACAGGGTCGAATTGCATGATGCAATATCACACTTGAAACAGATGCAGAAGAAAAAGCTAAAGACTAATGGAGGTGCCAACGGAGAGGGGGCTTTTGTTGTTGTGGAACCCTCGAAGTTTAAGACAGTGGGTGAGAGGACTACAATGAGGCAGGACTTAGCCAATGCAATTCAAATTAGGGCCTTTCAGAGAATTACCAGGTTGGGGCGTTGCGATGTGGAGCTTTTGAAGAAGGAAATGAGTGAAAATGACGTACCAATATCTTACTCTGGGAGCGGTGGTCCACAGAAATCCATACGCAAACCCAACTTGGAGGAAATCCTCCGTAGGTTACTTAATTTCCTGAAGCCTGAAACCTTCCAAGGAGCCGTTAAAGTCATAAATGAGAAAATCCTCTCTGTCTTGGATGAAACAGGTTCAGGCAGGGTGGATTTGGGCATGTTTTATGCTCTACTTGCCCCCATCTGCAGTGGCCACCCAGACAAACGCAAGAGGGTTGCCTTTGATGCACTTCTGTGGCGTCCTGTGAATGAAGATGGTTCTCAGATTAAAAAGGTTGACGCTGTTAGGTATATCAAATTGTTGAGGGCTATTTATGTTCCTTCTCATGGGGTTAGTGAAATTCTGGAAATTCATGGAGAAATAGATTTTTCAATGGCCTCTTTCAATGAGTTTGTTGTCATGTTTGACGATCATGATTGGGGGTTTGGTATCACGTCTACTCTTCTGAAACTTGAAACGGGGGATAGGATACGCCATGGAAAACATGTTTGCTCAGTTTGCCACTACCCAGTTACTGGCTCTCGCTTTAAGGAGATGAAGTCTCATTTTAGCCTATGTAATCAATGCTACAGCGAAGGTAAGGTGCCTCCCACGTTTAAGCAGGAAGAATACAAATTCAAAGAGTATGGAAGCGAGTCTGAAGCAATGAAAGATAAGTGCATGTGTTTTTCTGTGAAATCCCATGATGATCCATAGCTAGTTGATTCATAGTTTTTTGTTCATCCTGTATTATCCCATCAGGCTGTTTTAGTTGTTCAGTGTGATATATATAGCTCATGAATGTGTTTAGTGGGCATTATGCCCTTGTATGATAAACGGTTTCCAAGAGTATGGCTCTGATATCTTTGTTCCACGACAGCTACTGTAGAATTTTTTTTTTCTTTAATTTGAGAATTTAGATGCTGTATATTACCTTTATAGGAGTATTATTCTGGTCGTCTTTTATGCCACATGAATGTTGAATTTCTTTGGAGGTGTTTAAAGGAGAAATTGATGTGTCCTCTCTTGTGCATGTGAGGAGGTTATCTCATTTTAAGTCTGACATGCACAAAATGATTGGAATTGAAATAAAGGCTATTCTCTGTTTCTGTTGGAATTGAATTGATGTCTTTCTATTAGAGTGGTTGTTGAGCTGTTCGATGAGTTTCTGAACATTCACTGTTTGCCTAGTGAACAGTGAGGTTATCTCATTTTAAGTCTGACATGCACAAAATGATTTGGGTTACATTCTGTTGCACTCTGGTGTCTCAGGAAACATAGGAACTCTGTTCTATTTGAAGGAAGTGGTTCGGGAATGCAATTCTGTCATTCCAGTTTGGATCAAGGCCTGGTCCCTCCGATTAAAAAAATGTTAGTTTTGCTCTAGTTATGCAGTAAATTAATGCATCCATGTACCTCTTCATTACCGAGCTGGTGCATGCAAGACAAGCAGTGGAAGACCATTTTTCTTTAAGAAATTTGAAGAAATAATGCTATGTTCTTAGATGATAAATGCATAATTTCTCACACGTGTGATAGTTATTATTCCTATTAGATAGGTTGAAGTTGGAACCAACCAACTTCCCTTCAGCCTTGTGACTTGTGATGGTGTGTAAGTGGTGAAGTAGGACCAATAAATATGCCTTGGGCAGATGTAAGTTGAAATTTGATACGGGCAATAGAGTTTGGGTTTAGGCTTAAAATTGCCATCATCATTGCAATAATGTTTACAACTTCTTTATTTCTATTTTTTAAATAAATATTCTGTAATTATGCTACATGATTTATGTGAAATCATTATCAGGACACTGTTACCAGGATGATATCTTTTGAGATGATAAACAATCAAACAACAATGATCTGTTAGTAAGAGGTGGAGCCAGAATTTTCAACAAATTATGCATGATTGTACTTGTATAATGTCACTTCAATTAAAAAAAAAAAACTAAATACATGATTCTAAATATGTTACTCAACTAGGGTATACATAAGTTAGTAGTGTATGAATTAATAACATTAAAAAAAACAAAATAATAAAAACTTAATAAATTTTTACCTTTTGCTCGCCTCTTCACTTGTATAGAATTCATCTATTATCATGTCCACTGCTATTGTAAAGTTTTCAGCAAATTTTTTTTCTAATGTAAAGGGTCAAATAATCTATAAAAGTCATTATTCGGATGTACCAAATTTTTTTTGAAGAAGAGATGTGTTTTTAATGAGGTTTTGGTTTATTATTATTCTAAAGATATGAATCCATGTATACTAGTTAAACTATATATTTTTTTTTTAATTGAAACATGTTATATGCAAGTACAATGGCCCACCCAAGCCAAAAAGGTTTAAACATTAAGTTTTAAAGTATCAACCTTTGACGATCCATTTTAGTAATAAATAATTTTGTAGAAGCTAATAAAAAAATTTCAACCATTTATCCATAATTGGTATACATAATCTGAAATTATTTCAAAAGTTTGGAGAGTCTGGGCCCTTCCTTTCACTCTCCAACTGTGATTTTACGGATCTGATTTCGTAAAATTTATCATGAAATCAAAAAAATTTACTAATAATCATAAAAAAATTAAATAATAATTATTTTAAAAAAATTAAATATTAAAATTATTATTAAATTTTCCTAATTTCACGATATTTTCCACAAAAGCCGGGTCCGGGTGTTACAATTTTTCTCGTCCTCCCTGTTAGTATTCTCAAGGTAGATGCACCGTCTTTTGTTATTTATTTATTTCTTTCTTTTGAGGTTTAGTAGAAACTAGAAATCCAAGAACATTTGACAAACATTGATTTGCTAATTTTTTTTCGAAATAAAAAATTTGAAGGATTTGCAAGTTAGAAACATGGAAGTCATCTAATTCCTATGCTTACTTGTAACGTGTTTACTCTTCAAGTATTAAACGTTTTAGGCTATCACTGATAAATCCGTTGTAGTCTAGTTGGTTAGGATACTCGGCTCTCACCCTAGAGATCCGAGTTCACGTCCCGGCAACGGAAATCAAATTTTTATTTTGAATTTTTATTACGCAACGCCCAATGCCCAATCTAACTTCTCATTGAAAGCCAGGAAAGAAAAAATGAGAGGCCCAATACAACTAGATCAATGTCCTAATAGGGTCTTCTCATCCTAAGTTTCCACCAAAATTAAGGTTGCAAGACAAACGAAAAATATAAGATTATAGAAAAGTGAGAATATATATTTGGTAGAATGAAATATTTAGAGAAAAAAATTGTAAATAATATCATTTTTATTATAAGATAATTGCATCGGAGGTTTTTAACTATTATTCTTTAGCATTTAGATGATTGAACTATAAATTTAACATTAAAAATCCTCAAACTTTCAATTAGTTACAATGCAAAAACCCTTTCAAGTATTATTTATCAATGAAATTGTTTTAAAAAATTAACAATACAAATAAATTTATCATGATTTATACAAAAGAAAAGATAAATATGATATACCATAAAAAAATATACTAAATTATTTTAGTACTGTAACATCTTTTTCTTACTTTTTTGCTATTAAAAATTATAAATCATAAAAAAATATACGAGTGAAAAATTTTAAAAAAATTATTGCATTACCCCCAATTGGTTTCTAGAGTTGATTGAAATCTTATTTCACTCCTAGCACATTCAACAACTTTAAAGTGAAAAAAATAAGCGTTATATTGATAAAGAATATATCATTGCAATTAATTGAAAGTTTGAAGATTTTTGATGTTAAATTCATAGTATAGAAATTTAAATATTAATCATCCATAATTCAAAGAACTTCAATGAAATTATCTTTTTTTTATTTATTATTATACCTTTATATTGTTAACTTAAAAAATTAAATGGTGATGAATTGTTAAAATGATAGTATCATATTTTTTTAATGATAATATCATTTTTTTTTTCTCTTAGTTAAGTTTCAAAGGATTGAGATTTGTATGACTTTTGAGTAAAAACATCAATCTTCAGTTTTTTTTTTTAAATAAACAATAAATCCGAATCAAAATCAGTAAATTATGCCCACCTAGGGAAATTGTAACTGTTGAGGCAAACTAACGGCCTCTCATGGCTTTCGTTTCTACTCCAGCATACGGTAGAGAAGTAGTTATTTTCCTTCTCTCTTGGGAGTACTTTTCTTATTACCTAAGGCTTATCCAGTAACAAACATGATGCTAAGTTTGCAATATTCCGTTCCCTTGAAAAGCTGAAATTAATTGCTCCTATGCAATAAATAAGAAATTGTGAAGTAAAATTTACGGTGTACAAATTTTGATTATAAAATAGTCTTCATCATTATGTTTTATTTTGCAATTTTTATTGTAGAAAAATTTATACAAATTGAGTCTCCAAAATCCTTGCAGGTTTTCACCAAAACATAAATTGAATCGACGAGTTGTATCAGGCTCTCTTATGATCAATCTGTTTCTGTTGAAATACATGCAAAAACCATGATTCATCCATTGGGTGTGAAAAGAAGATTAGTTCGATTAAAAATTGCTTCTAGCTGGCAATTATACTAATAAATTACATGTCAAATAGGCATTTGCAGAATTGATACGCTAAATGAAAACATGAACCAATCAGATTTAAAAGTATCAAAAAAGCTCAAATGTGGAGAGCCAGCCTCACATGCAGTAGAATCATGGCAACCTTGAGTGAGAGGTCAGTCACCCACATTTTTTGCATGATAATGTTGCTTATAATGACATTGATGTGTACTATGGAAACAAAATCATCACCATTGTTGCCCTTTTTGCCAACATCTTCACCGGCGTTCAAGGACAAACAAGGAGGTGACCAGATTCAACCAGCTGTAGAAGAGGACTATGGAATTTGGAATCCAGCACCTGTATCTGGTGGGGGGTATGCTGCTCCTACTCCTCATGCCAGAAAACCATGTTGTGCTTTTCTTCCAACAACTTCAGAGGGTTCCTAAGGGGCACAGGTGTTGTTGCTCTATACATCCAAAATCCGATCTACTTTTCCTTCTTTTATTATTATAGCTGGTATGTAGAATGTATACCTCAAAATACTATTATTGCACCAAAAATCAGAAAATTTTACCATCATTCATTTATCCAGTAATGATTTCTTTACTTCGTAAACATTGTTTCATACAATAACAACAATCCCTATGATCTGGTTTTCTAGGTGTTTAGTGTGTTTGGTAAATCGGATTACGAAAATATGATTAAAACAAAGATATAGAAAACTCTAAAAATAAGAAAATTATGATCTTTATTTCATTTTTTTATATCAAATAGAAAATTAAATGAAAATAATCTCATTTATTGCCAAAAAAGGAATAATCTCATTTTATCCTCTCATTGGCAGATATACCAAATGTAACATCTTTTATTTTCCTATCCAGCAAACATAATTCACAATAGATACCACCTCACCAAGACAATCAGCGTAAGGCTTTCAGGCATGTTTCTTTTCTTTTCTCTTTTTGATTCCCTTGGGAATCTTGTTTCAGATATGAACATCCTTGAGGAATTAAGCTCCAATTCCATCATCAAATACGTAGAAGACATAGATGGGAGAGAAAACCACCATTTCTTATCATGGAAGAAGCCAACAAAAAAGATGAAACAATGTGACCAAAAATATACTTGAATGTAGATGATATATGCATCTATAAAACAAGGGACAGATTTAACCACAGAGCTTCATCATATGTTAATACTAGGTAAGCTTTTTCTACTAATCCACCACCTCCTTCAGAAACCTAAAACATTCCTTGACGGTATCATTAGAAACTAATATTCCCAACAATTAAATAATAAATATTCGAAACTAAAAAGACATATACCCAAGGGCACAATGAAGGGTGAGCCTAGGTACCTTTCTTGTCAAGCATCACTGTAGGTCACTTCAGATTCAATTTCTTCAACGACATTGGAAACAACAAAAAGAAATCCAATTAGTACAACATACAGCCTTAAGCAACAATGAGACATTGGCATTTACCAATTTGGAAAAAGTAGAGGAAAAGTCAAGTTAACCATCCATTGAAATTCCATCAGTTAACTAAAGAGGAAATAATGCAATGGTTAAGGAAGATCCAAAAGAGCCAGAAAAAGCAGCAAGGAGACCTTTCGCTCTTTCTTCTCCTCCTTTGACTCCTGGCCATGTTGCTTCCTCTTTGGCTGTTCAGTACATGCCACCCACACCCTTTACTTTATCTGCAGCAGCCTTTCTGTGAGGCTAAAAGTCTACTGGAAGATTCTCTTTTCCTCTAAGGGAAATCAGATAACTGTTGGAACTCAAGGCTTCAGAGACGGTTCCAGACAGCTTCTTTTCCCTGGCTCTTTCTGGAGCGTCAATTTTACCAGGGTGGTTATCAAGATTTGAGTATGTAGAAACGATGGTGTCACAATCCATTCTTCCGATTTATCACTGCTTTCTGAAAAACAACCACTTCAACATCTTCATTTTCATCTTCATATTTTTCAGCATATTCTACACAACGGCGAATGACATCATCAGCAGAGTCCAGTAGTTCTTTCCTTTTTTGCCTGTCATTTTTATGCAATAAATCTGCAGGAACTTCATATCTGTCATCAAGTTCCAAATCATCCACCGGATGGTCATTAAGGACGTTTTTCAGCTTGTCTGGAAGAGATTCTTCTTCTTCAGCTATGTAACCATTACAGGGTGATTCTATATAAAAGCCTAACTTTCGAAGGCTGGACAAAGTAAAAAGCTGCAACCAACATTTTGGTTCAGCCAAATAATAAATAACGTTAGCGGTTGTCGTCAGGTATTCGGCTCAAACAGGTAGAATATTAGTACAAAGTCTGACCAAAATATAATCGTAAAAAGATACCCATATTGAGAACTGATAGCATGCAAAGTTGAGCCTAAGCAAGACTGTGGTAAACTAATCCCTGCATGCATATCAAAACCCTGCTAGCAGGCGTAGAAGAAGCAGTATAGATCAAGGAAGGGAATACTATAATCGCCTAAGCATCAGTAAGACCAATGCCAACTGCAACCCATCCTTTACCGCACAAAGGGATCTAACAAGCTACAAGTTGAAGCATTTGAAAACCATATTACAGAATATAACAGATGATGAACAATCAAGAACCTATTTTCCAATTAAGCAAACGTAACTGCAAGGATGCTGTCTCCATATACATAGTTACCAAGGCATCAATTATATGATGTACGTACCTTTGTTACTTCCTAGAATTCTCTAGTTATTCAGACTGTAGATGCCTGCCACATTAGGTGCTCAATCTGCCTATTTCAGGACAGCTATTCACAAGAGGACAATATGATATATTTTTTTCTTCTTTTGGCCAGAGACAATATGATAGTTGAATAGAATACTAGAATAAGCTGACAACAAAGATGTTACAAATAATAGAACCCTTTATAGACCAAATTATACAAGCACATGCATAAAAGTTATACTTACAAATGAATCTTAACAAATCCCACTCGCACATGCAGGTAATTTAGGTAATATTCAAAAGATTGTTAAATATTCGTGGAAGCTATAGAAACCCTAACTTACAAACAATATTAAGCTAGAGATTGTTAATATACTTAGATGATATCAATCATCGCACCTTGGTTGTACTCCAGCTTTATGTCATGGAACAACGAAAGATATCAAAACAAAGTCACAAACAATCAACTTTAGGACTCAACCAAAGGGTTCATAATGTTTTGAAGGCAACAACCAAGGGGTACGCCCTCTTCAATTGTACCCTTCACAGGATAAAATACATATGATTTCATGAAGGATTGCCTCATTATGAAAATTAAATGACTGCAAAAACATACAAATCAGAAAAATAAAGCATAGATCTGAAATAGATAATGTGAAAGGAGTCTCACCAAATCAAATTGTTCATCAAGAAGATGAAAAACACATGGGGTATGTTTGGGTAACAGTTTTCTGTTTTCAGTTCGAAAACTGAAAACAGTTTTATGATGTTTTCTGAAGAATATGTTTGGATAACTGTAATTCGAAAACTGTTTTCAAAACAAAAAACAATGAAATATTATTTGGATAATCTTATTTCGAAAACTATTTTGAAAATAAAAAACTGTTTGGATACACCTTCTTGTAATTGTTTTCAGTTTTTAGTTTTGAGTTTAAATTTGAAATCCAAATTAATTTTATTTCTTATATTTACTAAATATATTTTTTAGCACATACCAAATACTTGAAAATAATTAATATTATTTTATTTTTAAAATTTTAGTATTTTTTAAATACCATGGATCAAACATGACCAAACTCTTCCCCCTCGCTATATCACGTATGTTTGTTTGTTAAATAAATTCTAAAAAATTAAAATAAGAAATACAACACAACTTTCACAATTTGATAAAATGTGAACAACCAACTCATCATTCTTATTGGAAAATGGTTCAATATCTAAAACATGACATAGTTTTCTTGTTTAAAATAAGTTGATTGATGACAACTTTAAGATAACAATGATCATGGATCCAATACAACTTAGAATTTGATAAAATGGAAATGAGTGACCCAAAATTCTTCTTGCAAAAGGGTTTGCCTCAACTATCCAATTTTTTCTTATGCTTATTTCGCATCAACTGTCCAATTTGGTTGGTTTGCCATCCTCACACCCTATAAGTCAAATAATATATCAATATGTGAAATATATTCCTAAGAATAAAAAAATAATTCAATAACTAAAAAACAAAATTAAACACAAATAAGGACATTAAATTAACTAACTCTTACCGACAAATCATAACATTATTACCAGATATACAATCAAATACCAAACGATCTGCTTACATTTGATTCGCAATAAACTCACGAAACGCAGCCATAGCTGCTGCACACACATCAGACAAATCAACTACATGATTATTTGTAAATGTGTCAATCCCTCTTCACTTTCTACTTCATGGCCCTCTACTTCCCATTCATTAAACAGTTTATCACTTTGAAAACACTGGCGTACAAAATTATGTATGACGCAACAAGCAACAACTATAAGAGGTTGTCTAGCGAGCTTGAATCTAGGCATCATTTTTAATATTGAAAAGCGCACCATTAAGACCCCAGAGCAAAGTTCTATAACATTACATTGAGATAAGTGTCATTCATTAAACAGTTGATCACTTTGAGAACACTGGGGTACAAAATTATGTACGACGCAACAAGCAACAACTATAAGAGGTTGTCTAGCGGGCTTGAATCTAGGCATCATTTTTGATGTTGGAAAGCGCGTCTTTAAAACCCCAAAACAAAGTTCTATAATATTACATAGAGATGAGTACCTATAGTTAAATAGATCTTTTAAAAACCATTGGTGGGCGTGTTCTATCTTGATATTCATTTAAGTGATACCATTTACCTCTAACCGGTAGAAGAAACCCGGCTGCACATGGATAACCGGAATCCACCAAATAATACTCACCTATAAGTCATACAAATTCTCTTAGTATATATCAATCAACTAGTGTATAATATTAATTTAGTACTAAAATAGATTTACCATTAGTAGGCCAAGGAAATTGAGCATCCGAAAGGGTTAAGGCGTCCAAAAAGAATCATGAATCGTTAGTTGTACATTTCCATCCACTATACACGTATGTGAATTTCATGTTGAATGAACATGCACACATCACATTTTGTGTCACAACTGATTTTCTACCTCTATAACTAGTAGCTTTTTCTACTGGCCCCCATGCACTGATATGTGTTACATCAATTTATCTAATACATTTCTGCATCCATTAAATTACATACGATTAGAATCAATTTGGTATTATATGTTGTATATAAAGATCTAAACTAATAAATCAATAATCAACCAATAAATACATTACTTTACAATATGAGTAAAATCTTCGATCATGTCTAATTTGTGGAGGCATCATGTGGTCATTCGATGGAAAAATGATGTGCTTGGCAAACTTGTTTAATGCTCTTATCACTGTCTTTAAATGTCGATTAATTGTTTCTAATGAATGTTGAAATCGATCAACTACAACTCTATGCCCCACATTGTGTCCCACCATAAACAAGAAAATGACCCATCTTTTCCTCTACTGTGACACCTCTAGAGTTTTCTATATAATTATATTGCTTCAATGTGTTACATAAGTGAATAAATGTTTCCTTGTCCATGTAAAACAATTCATAAACTACCTCTGAACAATCATTTAACAATTTGATTATATATTCATGTCCACTGAGTTGAGATATTCGCATAGGTAATTTATTCATCATATTCGGCAATCATAGTAAGCATTAACAATGAGAGCATTAACAATGAGAGCATTTCATACTCATTTTCAGTGGACGAACTTGATGAATTAGATTGACTACCACAATTATTGTTTACTGGATTGTCCATTTCTTAACCTAAACAGAAAAACAAGTCACATTATAATTATTATGTAGTATAGTTTATATTCCAAAAATCTAAATAGATTGAAGTTTAATTCTATTTTTTTTTATAAAAAAATCGACATCTCCTATATTTTCAATTAATTATACTCATACACACAATTCTAATCATTCAAATCTAATTAGACCTGTATACACAATTCTAATAATTCATATTCCAACAATACAAGAAATGTCAAATGCATATAATTAATCTAAAAAAATAACATATCATCCATAAACTAAAAAAAAGTAATAAAAATATCCAAGTACAAACATAAACACACATCAAAGAACTAATAGTCTCCTTCACAGACGAATAAAATTTAAGACCAAAGGCAATGTCTCCAACTCTCAATCAACCCTAGCTAAACATGCATTCTTTCTCTCTAAAGGAATTTTAATGAATGCCTTTCTCAATTCTCTAATGCCTTCATATATGTGTCATCATTCACATGATTTGCCATTTTATCAAGAACTTTCAAACACACTGCCATTGAATAATCCACTGAAATCATCGAATTTTTTCCTCAATGCTTTTCTCTCTATACCTCTCAGCCCTAGTCAAAGATGCTTCTGTCTTTGCTTTTGTGGTATTCATGAAATAGGCAAAAACTTCACTCAATTGACTATTTCTAGTTTCCTTTTGTTTTTTTTTATCATTTATTTTAGAACGTTTGGCAGAATGTTTAGGCTGAGTGGACTGAGTGCTTAGGGTTTTAAGGTCAACCGGAGTATTTGGGTCATTCGGGTTAGCAAGACCATCAACATCCACATCTATATGAACTCCACTATTAAGAAAAGCTTCATGCAATTCATTCTCCTTATCAGAATTAGGTGGATCTTGGGTATAAGCATGGTGAAGAATTCCTAACAGTTTGTAGTGTTCACTTGTTAAAGATAATTTCTAATAGTTTGTAGTGTTCAAAACATTGCTTACAAAATTGGAAAGCTTCTGGTTGTGCCTAAGACAACAATTCAAGATATAAATGTCATTATCGATTGCTAAAATTATTCAAAGAAATTATCATAAGATAAGTCCACCATATGAACTTTAGGGAGAATAAAGATACCCAAGTGTAATTTTCCCAGGTCTCATCTAAGACAATGATAGTATTACTTTCTGCATTCCAACCGAACTCAGTTTGCTCAAGCAATTGACTAAATAATTGATGTTTTATACACAACCTTTGATATTTCTCCCTCTATTGTTTCATTGTAAAAATCTTGTTGGTCTTCATATTCAATTCTTTGCAAATTATATCCTAAGTCTTTATATGAAGAGCACCATCTTTCATGTTTCCCTTGTTTACCTCATCAGGCATGATATCGATAAAACATTTCTCTCTCTCAAAGCCCCATAATGAAATATCAATGCATTCAGAAGCCATCTATATTAAGAGCAAACTTAACAGATTATTATTGAATAATACAACCTAACAGACAATTTTAAGATACTTAAATCGGACTTACATACATCTACCACTTATCCTTTGTCCTAAAATAATACAATATATCTACCACTTATCATTTGTTCTACTAGCATGCTACTAAAATTGACAAGAAAAATCGCACAATGAATTCATTTGTATGCACGTCCTTACTAAAGTATCAAATTTTATATGCACATAAAAAAAAGTATAAAAGCAAAAGAAGAGAAAAAAAAAACAAAATAATCAACCATCTAAAACCGCTAGCTACTACCTTGTTACAACAAGTTTTTTAAAATTTAACAAAACTGATATCAAGCAATGATATATAAAAGCAAATTAATCATGAATAACTTAATCGAGAATGAGGTGAAAATTCATCTCATTCTAGAGAATATTAGAAAACGTACATTAACCAAAGTTTCCACTACTAAAAATGAAGTGAAGTGATGATTTAACTTACTGCTGAAAATTAACAGCTCAAGGTAAGGTTATACGCATTGTTTTTGAATAAGATCTCAGCTTCTGTTTTGTTTTCTTTAGTGGTGGAGAGTAGTTTTTTGGTTAAAGGTATTCTACTATGGGTTTGTTGATTTCACATTCTTTTGTATTGTTAGCTATGACACTTTCCGGGCTCTGGAAAATTCTTTAGAAAATAGAATTGATGAAACATAGAGGAAATATGAAGAAACAAGTAAGCTTAGTGAAGAGTAGTTGAAGCAGTGATAGACCATTAGAAGGACCCCCATCAACAGTGTTAGATCATTTACCTTTCCTTCATATAGTTATTTTTCATGACTCTGTACATCTCTGTAGCAATTTGGTCTCGTCTTTTATACATTGGAGGGACCTCTATCAACAGTGATAGATCATTTGCTTTTCCTTCAAATAGTTAATTTTCAAGACTTTGTATATCAATGTAGCAATTTGGTCTCATGTTTTTCTTATCTGATATCTTAGATAAAAAATGGTAAGCACCTAGAGATAAGGACTCTGGTGCCATGGGATTCACTGTCAAACTTAATTTTAGCTTCAGAGTTTTGTTGCTTTAAGATTGAATGTTTTGTAAATAACACATTGTTATATATATATATATATATATATATATATATATATATATATATATATATATCTTTGATGCATTAGATCAACTATGATAGTCCATTTACTTCTTCTACAAATATGTTTTTCATGACTCTATACAACTATGTAGAAATTTCTACTTCTCTTATAATCTCTCAGCATTGACATTGGATAATAAGAAAAATAAAACGAAAACATACAAGCTAATTATCAACATGTGACAAGCCTCAGATGGGCAACTAGTGCTACTTATGTGATTGTTAATAAATTCTATTATGTTTTTGAGACTTGACTTTACAACTAACAGGGATTTAGAAAGTATAAAGTTTAGTACAGTTTTGGAATTTCTAAAAAAGTTGATGGTATTGTCAAAGTAGATATTGGTAATGCCAAAGCAGAATGATTTAAAATGATAAAATTACTTTTAATGGTGAATAAGAATAACGATAAGGAGTGTCAAGGTAATTTTGTCATTTCAAAAGCTTTTGCTCTAGCATTAACAGTTCTTGTCTTGCAATATCACCATTCTATCTAAAATATATATTAAAATTAACAGAAAAAAATATTATTTTAATATTCTACTAGATGATCATTTATGTGCTCATAGCAGTAGACTAGTAATACATTTTTCAATTTCATTTTCAGCAAAACCTTTTATGTTTTCAAGCACCAAACACATTTTCATACCTGTTTTCTAAAACCAAACGAAATCGAAGATTCTTTCAATTTTAAAAGAAACTCAAAAACAAGTAAGAGATAAAGAACATATAGACTTATAATCAATGGAAATTGCCAATCATCAATAAAATTAATAAAAAAAAGAAAATTTAAACAAAGACAAGAAATAGACTCAACAACATCATTCCATAGCTAATTCAAGAAAGTAAAAGACATGGTGATATTTATAACCCAATTTCTAAGAGATTTGTGACAATCTTAATCTGTTGCATGAACTATTTAGACCCTTTAGTCCTCTATTAATTCCTCAAATATCACCATGTTCATAAATGGACAGGCAAGTTTATAGTCTACATACATGAAAATCTTCAAGTATTACATGCTTACAATAATCAACAAAGTTGCATACCCATCAACTCACAAGTATCTAAAACCATAACCCATTTCTCAATAACCAAACAAGAGCAAGGCAAAAATCTGAACATCCATTCATCAGTAGAAACAAAACAAATTAAATCAACATTTAACAGAGAGAAACAAAAAAAAAAATTGAATTACTTGATATAGGTATGTACTTAGCAGATTCTATCAAACTATCATGAAATTAAATCAAAATTTGGGATTTAATTTTCTTAGCTAAAGATCAGAGAGAGATAAAGACAAACATGAAATGAAAGAAAGATAATAAAAAAAATATATAGAAAATAAAGAAAAAGGAGGAAACTTACAAGAGAAGTTGTGCTTGGCGGAGTGACGACGTCGTGTTCACCGTCAGCTTTTGGGTGTTGGAGAGATCCCTGTTGTAGAGAGAGGGAAAGGAAATAGGAGGGAGAGAGAGGGAAGAAGGAGAGGAAGTCGCGATCTGTGAGAGAAGAGTAAGAATGAAAACACAGAGAAGACAGATAAGAGAACATTGAGTTTATAGTTGATTTTCGAAAATTACTTTTGAAAACACCAATTGAGGGTTTTTATTTTATAGTTTTTGAAAATGTGTTTTTTTTTTAAAAAAAAAACAATTTTAGAAAATTGGATTTGAAAAGAGTTTCCCAAACATGCTTTTGAGCTTTTGAAAACTGCTTTTAGCTTTTGAAAACTATTTTAGTGCTTCCAAACGTGCCCATGGCTTCTCACCAGCACAAACATCTCCTGATCTCACAGGTTGGTTTCTTACTTCATCCAAAGCACCAAGGTCAACAGCATTTTCATAACGAACGGACGTAAGAGATTTATCAATTCCTTTATTGCTTGCCTCAGGTTCCTCAACCAAATTTAACTTCTTATCAATATCTAAATCATCTCCTTCTTCTTCTGGAAGATTTGCTTGAACAACAAAATCTTCCTCCATGTCCTCAACACCAGAATCAAACCTCGATAAATCACTATCGTCAAGCAGTGCAGCCACATCAGGATCGACCACTTTCGGCACGCTCACATTAACAGTTCTCGAGGCTGCACTATAAATCGACTTCTCATTAGGATCACCTTTCTCTCAAGAAATCTGCACCCTTGAAGCATCGTATGCCTAAAAAAATACAGAACACACAATCTTTTGTTTGTAAGATAGTGTTCTCACAATCAAGGCCTTTTTGAACAGATTGATGATAACAAATCTTTAAAGTCGGATTGATGATAAGCACTTCAATTATAGGAAACAAACGCCACAATAAAAGAGCATAAAAGGTAAGACAACTACCTGTTTATTTTATTTCACTCCAGTCATCACGCGTTTAGCTGATCAAGCTTGGTAAGCTGAACCACCACCGGTATTCTAGTCTCTATCAAATAATTATAACCATCAACAGGGAACCCTAGCTACAAAATCTCCCTCCTCTGGCAAAGGCGCCTTTTTTCCACTCGAGGACCCACCATTTAATATAATTGAATAATTAAATGATAAAATTCTCTGACAAAAAAACTTAAAATCTAAACATTAAGTTCATTCTTATTTAATGTTTAAATATTTTATATTATATAAATATAAATAAAATAGGTACAAATATTTTTTTATTCTTACATTATATTAGATTTATTATTAATGTTCAAAACATAATTGAAAGTAATAAGTAATATATATACACACTCAAAAGACGCACACCAGAGTTATTTACTCAATTTCTTAAATGAATAAAAAGTTTGAATGTTAACGTTGAAAATTTTTAATTTTGTGTACAATATTGTTGTTTCAAGATCTTAAAATACCGTATCGAATTAGTTATCGTTTTCTTTATTGATATGGTATTTATCGGTATCGGTATGTCTTGAGGTACCATTTTGAATTTAATGACTTTATAATAGATACTTGTTTATATATTGCATATTATATTAAGTACTTGTTATATATGTATATACATGTGTGTTCAGGACCCGTTGATCTCTGAAGCCGTTGCTGCGAAGGAAGCTTTGTTATATGCTATTCAAATGGATTTCAAGCAGTTAGTGGTGGAAGGTGACTATCTGGTTTTTTTTATTCTTATATTATATTAAATAAAATCAGTTTGATTTATCTGAGTGTGGTTCGATTGTTGGCGATATTAGGAGCTTGTCTTATTATTATGAGCAGTTTCATTTTCTTGTTATAGCAAGAGATTGTAATAGAGTAGCACATCTTCTGGCTAGGTTTCCAAATAGAGTTCAAGATCATGAGGTTTGGGTTGGCTCTCCACCCTTATGGGTAGATGAGTCTATCGACAGGAGATGTATCTGATTTTGCAGTTTAACTGAAGATTTTGTTCTTTAAAAATATATGTACTAGTTGAATATTGCTCGTGCGTTGCACGAATTTGCTTAATATAACTTGAAAGCATAACAGAAAGACTTGATAGGAAAGCATCCATAAATCATTGGCGTCTACAATTGATGCCAGTCCAATCCAGTGTTACCAGCAGTAGACTCAACGAGGGTGGTCTTTAGCCAACATTTTTTAAAAACATGCAAGAGAAGGGAAAATTTGTTATCCGAACTGTTCCAAAATTTTGATTATCCTGCACCAATTGTTCTTGTACCATCAAAGACTAATTATTTGATGGGGAAAGGCTTTGATCATCACTACCTTGTGAGATAGCTCTGTAAGAAGCACACAAAAATTCACTTAGAAAAAAAAAAAAAAAAAACCACATAGAAATTCATTAATCAAAGATAAAATGTATACATATTCACTACTTTATTAAAGATTTATAACCGCCAAAAGCCATCCTTTCCCAATCCCAAGAGCATTTCAAGTTGTCAAATGAGGGATCAGCTTCACTTTCCATATTTTCTCTGCCATTAAACAGATAGAGGTCTGCGAAATTTCTCACAAAAATAAGCAGAAATAATCATAGTAGAGCACAAACCAGAAAAATCAAAAGAGATAAGACACTGTACACAAACACGGCCTGAAATAAACCAACCAAACATTTAAATTGAACTTGAATGCCATTTTACGGCTACTCTTGAACTTGAATTGAAACTGCTCGCTTGAAGAGAGAGTTCTAGTTCGTATTTAAGGTACAATCCATAAATGGTAATTTATCATACTATGAACAGTGTTATGAACAGTACCGTGACCCATTCAAGCCAATTTATTTTTTTCCCATTTTTTCTTTTAAATTTTTTCACTACAAGAAAGAGATTTTTCTGCGATGGGAATAGCAGTGACGGGCAACTCCCCTCACTGAAAGTGGCTATCGCCCGTCACTGATGATCTCGTAGCTTTTTTTCTGAAAAATTATCAACGAGGGGAATCCCGTCACTAATAATTTTTTCCCCTCACTGATACTTTAATGCCCGTCGCCGATATTTATTAATCCCCTCACTAATATATATCCAAAATATCTAGTTTTAAGAAATTCTAAAAATAAAGTATATTAATATTAGCGAGGAGATTCTCGTCGCTGATACATACAAATCCCATCGTTGATGTATATTCTAAAAAAGAAGCCCAAAATGACGTAGTTTCTATTCACCATTTCAACCTAAATTCCTCCCTCTCACAGCTCGTCCGTTCTTTCTCTCTCTCCATAATTTCTTCCTCTCCTCTCACACCTAGCCCCGCGCACCCTCTAGCGACCCCTCGATAGTCCTCCATCTTCCCTCCATTCTCTCTTCTCTCTCCGCCGTTCTCTCTTTCTATCTTTCTCTGCGTATTCTTTGTTCTTCACCTTCTCTCTTTCTTTCGTCAAACTGTACTAGGCCGCACCGGTCACCACTAGCTACAGCTACTCCTCCAAACTGGCAATAAGCTTCTCCCCTTCCTCCATCTCTTCCCTAGGCCAAGAATTAGATCTCTCTCTATCTAAAACAAAAAAATTCATTTTTCGATCTACTTTCTCTCTCTACAAAAATAGAAAAAATCCGGTAACTTGTAAAGGTTTTTCGACGGTCCACACGACGATTTAGAAATGGTAAGTCTCAATCTTCCTCTTATTTCTCAACTTTCTCTCATTAAGCTATGTTTAAACAATTAGGTACAATTTTGATATTATTGGGGTTTGAATTAATTTTGGTTATTAAAAAATGTTTGTATCTTATTTTCTTACAAGGTTTCATCACTCTTAATTTTACCCTCAAGAGCATCCTCCACTAGTTAGGTACGTTTGTAACACTTGATTTTACTAAATGTACTAGCTATGCTATAAGCTATTGAAATGTTAATCTAAGTTTAACTATACTAATTATCTTTATATATATATATATATATATATATATATATATATCATGATTTCCAGTATGATTTGATGAGATTGACTTATACATATTTTAAATGCTTCGCTTATTAGTGTGTGTGTGCTTAGGGGGTAGGTGTGTGTATGAGTGTGGGTGGGTGAGGTAGTTAGTTTTTATGTTAGTCTATTAATATGTTATTTAGTAATTATGTTAGTTTGTATGTTGGTGTATTAGTATGTTAGTATGTCAGTTAGTTTGTTTGTATATTAGTTTGTAGGTTAGTGTATTAGTATGTTAGTTTGTATGATAGTCTATAGGTTAGTATGTTAGTAAGTTAGATATCATCCAAAAGAGAACGATACTCCAAGTATATTACTATATTAGTATCTAAGATTGGATTGGTTGAATTACCAAAGGTTTCTTTGGCACTTGAAATCTCATAATTTAGGTCTTACCCTTAGATTACCCGTATAGAGATTATTAAGTGTTGCAAATGCTCTTGTTACTTACCAATTAATATGTTTGCAATGAGAGTTTTTCTGTTCAAATAATCTTTGGATTGTCCAGCATGGACAGTTTAGGAATATGTGATCCATATTGCAATTAGTTTTTCCATGCTTGTTTTGTTTCGAGTAAATTTAGGTAGCATCTCTTCCCTGTTCTCCGGGTACATATTGAATTCAAGGTTATCTCCTTCGAATAGCTTCGAATTTAAGTCATGCACTTGGAGAACTAAGGAGAGATGCTGGCGAAACAAGTTTGGAAAACTAACTGCAATATGGATCACGCTTTCTTGAATGGGTTAGGAACCTCCACCTATTAGTGAATGGAAAGAACACATTTATTAAGAAAAAAAGGCACTAGCTACAGATTATGGGAATAATTTTGAATTTTTTATCGTTTTAATTGGTGGAATGATGTCAGTTGACCGAAGTTGGATGGATCGTCGGGTTGTGGATAATGCTCTATCATGAGAATTTGAGTGCGGAGTTCAAGAATTTCTTTACTTCATCTATAGGAATGTAAGTTTTGTGCACAAGGGAACTATATGGTGTCCTTGTAAACTTTGTAAGAACAACAAGTTCCTAACTTGAGATGAGGTTACCCTGCACCTATATAGAAAGGGTTTTGTTAATTATTACAATAATTGGTCTCTCCATGGGGAAGCTAGTTGGGTTTGGAACTGTCCACGAAATCATTTAACTGTGTGGAAGAAGGTTTTAGAGAAATGAATCGGATTGGGGATATGGTAATAGATGTAGTCGGGCCAGATTTTAATTGGTATATGGAAGATGGGTCGAATCCCGATGTTAAAACGTTCTATAATGTGTTAAGAGATGCCAATGAGCCTTTTTAGGAGGGTTGCAAAAAATATACTAAGTTATCGGCAGTCTTACAGCTATTGAATTGTAAATTTGATTTCAACATGTCTAAGAACTGTTACAATCAGTTAATGTCAATAATCAATATTATGTTACCGGAAAGCGAGAAGTTATCCGAAAACTTTTACTAGTCGAAGAAGATGGTGAAGGGGTTAGGACTTAGGTATGAGAAGATATATATATGCCCAAATGATTGTATGTTGTACTATCAGGAAGACAAAGAGAAGAAAAATTGTGACGTGTGTGGCCATGGTCGATTTCAACCTAAACAAATGCGTAATAAGAAGCAAAAAGACATTCCATACAAGGTTTTGTGTTACCTTCCAGTGAAACCAAAGCTTCAAAGGCTTTATATGTCCAAAAATACTGCCCAACACATGAGATAGCACAAAGAGGGCAAACGTAGTAAGCCAGAAATGGTCATCCACTTGGCTGATTGTGAGGTGTCGAAACACTTTTATGATAAACACCCATCGTTGGCCATCGAACCACGAAATGTTAGTTGGGACTCTCGACTGATGGGTTCACACTGTTCGGTCATTTGGCTACTCCTTACTCTTGTTGGCCAATATTTTTCACTTCGTACAACTTACTACTTAGGATGTGCATGAAGGAGCAGTTTCTTTTCTTATCCTTGGTCATTCCAGGTCCAAACCACCCTGGCAAAAATTTGGATGTCTATCTGAGGCCGATGGTAGATAAGTTAAAGACATTATGGATAAATAGAGTTATTACTTACGATGCATCTAAAAAACAAAGTTTTAATATGAAGGCCTCACTTCTATGGACAATTAGTGACTTTTCTGCGTATGGTATGCTTTCTGGTTGGAGTACTCATGGGATATTGGCTTGTCCTTACTATATGGAACGTACCAAATCATTCCGACTGCCCAATGGTCATAAAAACTATTGTTTTGACTACCATCGTCAATTCTTACCGATTGATCATGTTTTTCGAAAAGAAAAATACAATTTCAAAAAGGATTTAATAGGGTACTTTTTCTTCCCGCATCGGCTGTTTAGCGAAGAATTGAAAGAGATAGTTTTCTCTTTCGAACAAATCACCTTTGGACATTGGTCAATACATGTGATTCCTAGATTTGGGAAGGGGCACAACTGGGTGAAAAGAAGTATCTTTTGGGAATTTCCTTACTGGTAACCAAATCTAGTTCGCCATAATTTGGACATCATGCATATTAAGAAAAATATTTTTGATAATGTCTTCAACACTGTTATGGATACCAAAGCCACAAAAGACAATGCAAATGCTCGAGAAGATATGAATGAATTATGAAAACATCCACAATTAGATTCGGTTGAAGTGAATGAAAAAAAATGAAGAGACCTAAAGTGACCTACACATTAGACAAGTCTCAGATAAAGGTTGTGTGCGAATAGGTTTCAAAGTTGAAGTTCTCGGATGGATATGCCTCGAACATAGCTCAATGTGTTAAAGTAAACGAGTGCAAGTTCTATAGCATGAAGAGTCACGATTTTCATGTGTTCATGGAGAGATTAATACCGTTGGCATTCTGTGACATTTTGTCAGACTCAATATGGGATGCTTTGACAGAACTCGATCACTTTTTAGACACATATACGCAATCGAACTGCTAGTTGCCTATATGGAGATGCTTGAGAAGAACATAGTGGCGACCATATGCAAACTAGAGAAGATATTGCCTATAGGATTTTTTTATTCTATTAAGCATTTACCGATCTACTTCCCGTATGAAGCCAAAGTTTGTGGCCTTGTGCAATACCAGTGGATGTATCCTTTTGAGAGGTAACAATCTTTTCCAGTCTTTATCCATTTTATAAAGTGTTTTTTAGCTTCCTATTAATAATTGTTTTGTAATCGCCATATATGAAAAATAGGTGTATGAACAGTTTGAAGAAAAAGACTTGTAATAAAGCGCGTGTGGAAGGTTCCATTATTGAATCCTACGTTATAGAGGAAGCTTTCAACTTTTGCTCCCAAGATTTTGAACTCAGTGTTTAAACAAAGTTGAATCAAGTCCGTGATAATGACAATGGGGGGTTATGGGCCCAAAGAATCGTCTTTCAATTTTCTATTATCCCGGTCGTGCCTTTGCTAGTCTGAAGAGTAGTGCATTAGATGAGAATGAGATCAAAGCCGCAGAGACATATGTTTTATTGAATTGATCGGAGATCGGGCCATATGTGGAGCAATTATTTAGCTCAATCATTATTTCTAATGTTTTCTTTCCATAATTGCATATGTTAATTCAATGCATAATAATGTAGGCAATATGACGACATGTTAAGGCGTGACCAACCCCTTCTTAGTGATGCTAAAATATAGAAGCTTTGTGAAATTTTTTTTGCGTCATGGCTTTATGACCTTGTAACGATTTTTTATATTACATTCTAATTGTGGACATGTACATTAAATTAATATTCTTGGCGGTTTTTATATTCTTGCACAATTTTTTATTGTAATAAGTTTTAACCGAATAAATCATTGATGAAAGGATTCGAGAAATAGGACTTGGCTCCTTTAAACATTTGAGGTGTTATAGTGGTTATATTGTAAATGGGTTTAAGTTTCACACCCAAGAATATGGAAAATTTAAAAAGACAATGAATAGTGGTGTATGTGTTAAAGGTAATTGTTACGATGCATATGAACGTGACTTCTACAGTATGTTGACAGAAATTATAGTGGTGTAATAGCATTGTATTGTTTAAATGTCACTGCTATGATTATGAGAATGGACTTAAAGTGCACCGACTACATGGTCTAGTAAATATTAACCATAAATTAAGGCTCGACTCGGACGAGTCATTTTTCTTGGCAAAGCAAGCAACCTAAGTTTACTATTTCCCCTATCCATCCAAAAAAGAATGACAGAAGTGATTGGTGGACAGTTTGTAAAACCAAAGCAAGGGGATTAGTTGATGTTCCTTTCAATGAAGATCCAACTAACGATTTAGTGCCTATTGTTTCAGAGTACTTCTAAGATGATGAAACGTCTTTTCCAAATCGAATTCTTCCGGATGATGAACTAGATATACTGGGTATTCTTCATGATCGTGATGGTATAATGGAAGATATAAATCCATTAGATATACATGCTCCTAGAAACTTAAAAGTAGATAAAGTGTAGTATGAAGAAGAAAAAAATGACGATGAAGAGGAGGAAGAGGATGAGGAAGAAGAAGAAGAAGAAGAAGATAATGAACATGATGATAATGATATTGACGACAACGGCGATGACGATGATGATGATGATGATGATGATGATGCCAACTTTGGTACTTACATGGATGTCGATCAGTGAATGGTAAAAATTTAATCCATGCATATTAATTATATATATTGTACTAGTTGTATAAATTGAATGAATTTCTTTTGCTATTTGTGTAACTTGTAAACCATTTGTATCACTTTTAAATTGTTTCTACCAATTTTATTCATTCATTTTTTATAAGACAATATGGTAATTAGAGGTCGAGGGAGAAGTATAGGTCGACCTATGGCTAACCCAGGACCTGCTTCAAGTAAAGTATGTGTATAATTTTTCTTCATTTTCTATACTGCCCCTTTAAATCTATATTGAATTTTTTTATTGACATGTCAATTTATATTGAAACTATAGGCGGAGGGGAGCCCATTGTGGGGCTGGATTTGGAGGGTGTTCAAAAGGTGGAGAAGACAAACACAGATTTCAGAACTCCTAGTGAACCCTTCTGATCGGACTCTACTGACTATCCTGTCCTGGAGGTGCTTTTATATTTAATTTGTAGTGGAATAAAATTTTTATTACCTTTATTATTTTTTATATGATATTGGCAATACACCTTAGAACTTTATAGGGCTTTCTCAGGGTGCAACAAGGTGGTGGGTGTTATTTCTCACATTGCTTTGCGGCATATGACAGCTCTTTGTCCTTCATGGAACCATTACTTGGAATCCATGAAGGATGTTGTTTGGAGAGACTTTTTGGTATATAACACTTTATTTTCTATTAAGTAGTAAATGCCTTTACTTATACATGCATGTTAAATATATGTACATTAGCAAAAAAGTAGATTTTAACTAATGTTTTCTTGGTTGTTCTCAGGAACGCTATAGGTTTCAAACTAAAGAGATTCAAGCTTAGTCCAGAAACATCTTTGATCACATCGCTGCCCGTTGCATCTCTTATAATCTATCAAAGCTTCGAAAAAGAGCGAATATAGTTATGAATACTGAAGATGTGAGAATGTGGAAAGGGTAGCATGACTATGGGCTGAGACATCCATTTTCGAGCCTTCCAATATTGAGGTGTTCTTGGAGACACATAAGAGAAAAGGATCCGATGAATTTGTGGACTCCAAGTCGAGAGTTGTCATTGTAAGTACTATTTTTTTTCTTCATAAGTAGTATGTAGTGTAAGTGTAATTAGTATGTTCTTTCATTAATGTTTTAACTATCCATATTGATGAAATATGTTCATTTGTCATTGTAGGAGAGATATAATGAGGTGTTGCACAAGAAATATAAAGATGATCCCTCCTTAGAGCCTGATTTCAACAAGGAGACGTGGTTGGCAATGTCTGGTTGATCTAGCAAGTGGAGGAATTATGGATATGGCAATTGGATAGACCTTCATATGGAAATCCGTGCCCCACTCCCACTTAGACATTCGATGCATCAAAACCAGAGTTTACTGAGTTCTAACAGCGCTAAATGAACCAGATGATTCAAGAAAATGTGAATAAGGCGATGGAGAGGACTATGAATCATATATGCGTGAACTTGAGCATCAGTCCTTCAGATATCGGACCTCCACCATCAACCATATCAAATGTAAGTAAACATACACTCACATGTTAACTTTTTTATTTTTTTAGCATAGTAGTTCAAGTTTTTTTTTTTTTTTTATATTAGTAACTTAGTAGTTTGAAGTTAAGTGATTCAGGATACAAAAAATGATAATTTAGTGGTTTTAAAGTCAAAAGAGTATAATACTTGTCTAACAGATGAGACAGAGTTACTACCATGTCCGTTTGGTAGAATGTGACTAGTAAGAACAAACAGAATCCATTTTGGATCACAAGTTACAAACTCAGGGGGTTTCGGTCTTAAAAAGTAGATTACTTAGCGATTTTGAGGTCAAAAGAGTATCTGTCTAACAGATGAGGCAAGGTTATTGTCACATCTATTTGGTAGAATGTGAGTAATGGGAACAAACAAAATCCATTTCAGATCACTGATTACAAACTCGAGGAGTTTAAATAAAAATTAGATAACTTAACGATTTTAAGGTAAAAAAAGTAGAGTACTTGTCTAGCAGATGAGGTAGAATTACTATCACGTCCATTTGGTAAAATGTGACTAGTGGGAACAAATGGAATACATTTCAGATCACGGATTACAAACACGACAAGTTTCGGTATAAAAACGTAGATAACTTAACGATTTTCAGGTCAAAAGAGTAGAATACTTGTCTAACGGATAAGGCAGGGCTACCGCCACATCCATTTGGTAGAATGTGAGTAGTGGGAACAAACAGAATCTATTTCTGATAATAGGTTACAAACACGGGGGGTTATTGTCACGTCCGTTTGGTAGAATGTGAGTAGTGAAAACAAATGGAATCCATTTTGGATCACGGGTTACAAACACGAGGGGTTTCAGTCTTAAAAAGTAGATAACTTAGCGGTTTTAAGGTCAAAATATTATAGTACTTATCTATCGGATGAGACTGGATTACTATCATGTCCATTTTTTAGAATATGCATAGTGGGAACAAACGGAATCCGTTTCGGATCACGGGTTACAAAACTGGGGGTTTCGGTATAAAAAAATAGATAACTTAGTGTTTTTAAGGTTAAAAGAGTAGAGTGCTTGTCCAACAGATGAGGCGGGGTAACTGTCACGTTCGTTTGGTAGAATATGAGTAATGAGAAGAAACAAAATCTATTTCGAATCACGGGTTGAAAACACAAGGGGTTTCGGTATAAAAACGTAGATAACTTAGCGGTTTTAAGGTCAAAAGAGTAGAATACTTGTCTAACAGACAATACAGGTTTACCATTAAATCCGTTTGGTAGAATATGAGTAATGAGAACAAACAAAATCCATTTCTAATCACAGGTTACAAACCCAGGGGGTTTCAGTCTTAAAAACTAGTTAACTTAGCGGTTTTATGGTCAAACGAGTAGATTACTTGTCTAATGAATGAGGCAGAGTTACTGTCACATTTGTTTGGTAGAATATTACTAGTAGGACTAAATAGAATCCATTTTGGATCACAGGTTACAAACCCGGGGCGGTTTCGGTATAAAAAAAGTAGATAACTTAGCGATTTTAATGTCAAAATAGTAGAGTACCTGTCTAATGGATGAGGCAGGGTTACTATCATTTTCGTTTGATAGATTGTGACTAGTTGGAATAAACAGAATCCATTTCTGATCACGGGTTACAAACCAGAGAGGTTTCGGTATAAAAAAGTAGATAACTTAGCAGGTTTAAGGTCAAAAGAGTAGAATACTTGTCTAACGGATGAGACGGGGTTAATATCACGTCTATTTAGTAGAATGTGAGTAGTAAGAACAAACGAAATCCATTTTGGATCACAGGTTACAAACTAGGGGGTTTCGGTCTTAAAAAGTAGATAACTTTGCAGTTTTAAGGTCAAAATAGTAGAGTACTTGTCTAATGGATGATGCAGGGTTACTGTCACCTCCTTTTGGTAGAATGTAAGTAGTGAGAACAAACAAAATCCATTTTGGATCACAGGTTATAAAACCAAGGGGTTTCAATATAAAAAAGTAGACAACTTAGCGGTTTTAAGGAAAAAAAAGTAGAGTACTTGTCCAACGGAAGAGGTGGGGTTACTGTCATATCCGTTTTGTAGAATGTGAGTAGTGGGAATAAACGGAATCTATTTCAGATCACGACTAACAAACACGAAGGTTTTCGGTATAAAAACGTAGATAACTTAGCGGTTTTAAGGTCAAAAGAGTAGAATACTTGTCTAACGAACGAGACAGGATTACTATCACATCTGTTTGGTAGAATGTAAGCTGTAGGAATAAACAAAATCCATTTCGGATCACGAGTTACAAATCCAAGAAGTTTCGGTCTTAAAAAGTAGATAACTTAGCGGTTTTAAGGTAAAAATATTAGAGTACTTGTCTAACGAATGAGACAGGGTTACTATCATGTCCGTTTGGTAGAATGTGAGTAGTGGGAACAAACAAAATCCATTTCAAATCACAGGTTACAAAACTGGGGGGTTTCGGTATAAAAAAGTAAATAACTTAATGGTTTTAAGTTCAAAAGAGTAGAGTACTTGTCCAACGGATGAGCAGGGTTATTGTCATGTCCGTTTGGTAGAATGTGAGTAGTGGGAATAGACGGAATCCATTTTGGGTCACGGGTTACAAACACGGGGGTTTTCAGTATAAAAACATAGATAACTTAGCGGTTTTAAAATCAAAAGAGTAAAATACTTATCTAACGGATGAGCGGGGTTATTGTCACATCTATTTTGTAGAATATAAGTAGTAAGAACAAACAGAATATATTTTGGATCACGAGTCACAAACCCGTGGGGTTTCGGTCTTTAAAACTAAATAACTTAGCGGTTTTAAGGTCAAAAGAGTAGAGTACTTGTATAACGAACAATGCAGGGTTACTATTATATCCGTTTGGTAGAATGTAACTAGTGAGAATAAACAGAATCCATTTTGAATCTTGGGTTACAAACCTTGGGGGTTTCAATATAAAGAAGTAGATAACTTTGCGATTTTAAGGTCAAAAGAATAGAGTACCTATCTAACGGACTAGGTAGGGTTATTGCCACGTCCATTTGGTAGAATATAACTAGTGGGAATAAACCAAATCCATTTCCGATCATGAGTTACAAACCCGAGGGATTTCAGTATAAAAAAGTAGATAACTTAGCTGTTTTAAGGTCAAAAGAGTAAAGTACCTGTCTAACAAACGAGGTGGAGTTACTGTCAATGTTTGTTTGGTAGAATGTGACTAGTGAGATCAAACAAAATCCATTTTAGATCACGGGTTACAAACACGTGGGCTTACGGTATAAAAAAGTAGATAACTTAGCGGTTTTAAGGACAAAAGAGTAGAATACTTGTCTAACGGACGATGCGGTATTACCGTCACATCCGTTTAGTAGAATGTGACTAGTGGGAATAAAAAAAAATCATGTCGGATCACTAGCTACAAACCTGGAAGGTTTCAGTATAAAAACATAGATAACTTAGTGGTTTTCTACCTAAATGCTTTCAAATTAACTTATTTACTTTTTCATTCAATAATATTATTAATGCTTACTTTTTCGTTTCAGCTGCCAGTGAGGATCTTGTGCGTGGCAACGATCTTGGGGACCCTTAGAACATTTTATTTAAATATTATAACATTTCATGTTAATTATTATTATTATATTTGGATATTGTACATATTTTTTGCAATTTTGACTATAATTAGAATTTGTTCACTTCGTATTGATGTAGTTATCTACAATTTTGAATGTAAATTCAATCTATTGTTAGCAAGAATTTTTCTATTTTTGAAAAAAAATTCAAGAAATATTACAAAAACTCAAACAATCATCAGCGATGGGAGTCCCATGGCTGATGATGCAAGATAAAAAATTATTTGCGACGGGCTTAGTGATGAGCCTCCCCTCATTGGTACTTAAAAATATATAGCGACGAGGCTTTAGTTGCTAAACCCGTCAGTAATGCTCAAAAATATCTGCGAGGGGAATCCTGTTGCTATGCCCATCGCTACGAATTATTAAAATATTAATTTTTTTGTCGCCTTTACTTTGGCTAAAAATATCAGCGAGGGGAAGTCTCGTCGTTGATAAGATTTTTCCCGTCGTTGATTATTCCTATCTGTGATGAGGCAAATTACGATGGGTTCATTTGTAACAGGATCTCGTTGCTAATTACTTTCAACGAGGGGAAATCCCATCGCAGATGCCTCTTTTTCTTGTAGTGTTTTTTTATTTTTTTTATTTTTTGTACTACAAAAAAAAATAGAAAAAAAATGAAAGGGAAAAAAAAAGAAAGCGACATGAAGTTGTCTATTTTCGAGCTTAACCAACAACTCACTGAAGATATAAGCTTACAAATCCTCATTCTTTAATGGATAATCTCTTTTGTACTCTTTATCAAATTAAACTATGACTTTCAAATGTAAGACAATCACCTTCTACATTGATACAAAGTGCATTTTATTTGTTGATGGAAACATTAGTTGCTGACCAACTTTTCAAGCATTCAAATATTGACAATTATCTATTGCATTAGTGAGATTACAAGAATATATGCACCTGACATTCATTATGATGATGAACAAATTAAAGAGGTGTTTAAATTAATTGTATCTTCATTTGAACATCCAACTGATAAGATTAGTAGGTCTCATGCTAAGAGGATCTTGATTTTTGAGATTTTGCTAAGGCGAAGTTACATCGTGTGATGTTAGAACTTAAATGTGGTACACTATTACCAATATGTTCCAACATTTTCTTACGACCATAATGGATTATCATTTAAAGTATGTTTTATCTTTTATGGAGACCATCATGTCCGGTGTTCTAGAAAACAGTGATGATTGGAGTGTGGATGATGTTCAAAAACTTCTCTCTCAGATTTTAGCTATTGTTAGAAAGGACAATGAGAAAGTTCTGCTAATTGTTCAAAATTTAGTAAAAATAGTTCTTGAAATTTGTTGTTTGAATTTCAGTTATCGCTATATGTAAAATCCTATAAAAAAAGATACCCACCTTATTAAAGGTTATGTGAATGGTGAGAGTACATCAAAAAAGACATTTGAAGATGAAGAAGTTGAAGAGAATACAGTTATTTTACCAACAACACTTCCTCTTGAACTCGTTAAATGAATATAAAGCAAAGATGAGGGCATGATAGATGCTTTTGTTCCTCCTTCTAGTACGTTCATCATACCAACCGTATATCAAGATGTTGACGAGAATAAAGTTCTTGTTGGATTGGTACAAATGTTGAGTAAGTTCAAGACATGGTTGATACACATGTTCTTATTATTGATTTTATCTTACTTACTTGGTTTGAAGCACCTCCACAACAGATATTCTTAACAAATTTTTTTCACCTAATGAATACTTTGATATCCAAAAGTGTCAAGGTTATGCCTTATTTCTCCAAGCTAAAGAAGTTTATAGTTTTTGAATAGAATCACTCTCGCTTAATTGAGAGTTTGAGTTTGTATCATGTATTCTTTATATAACAAAATATTACAGTAAATGGATTAGTGAGATTCACCAAATAAGGAAAGAAAATATATACATAATGACATTCAATGCCTAAGTTGTTGCCTACAGATCACACAATCATATATCACAAAATCAATCGACCCATATCTCTTTCATTAACTCAGCCACATAATTATTGATTCTATACACCCTCCCCCAAACTAGGCCGATGATTATTTGAAAGGCCCAGTTTGATACGTAGCAGTTGAAAGGTAGCACGGGATAAAGGTTTAGTGAAAATATATGCAACTTGATGAGTAGAGGACACAAAATTCATTATAAGTGAACTAAGTGCAACATTTTACCGGACAAATGACAGTTTATCTCGATGTACTTAGTCTTGACATGAAAAACATGGTTGACAGATATTTGAAGGGCATAAGTATTATCACAAAACAACATGGAAGGATGATAAAGAAAAATACCAATATCTCGTAAAATATAGGACAACTAAGTAAGTTCAGCTGTAGCATACATAAGAGAGCGATATTATGCTTCGGCACTTGATCTAGCAATGGTTGGTTGTTTCTTAGCACTCCAAGAAATAAAATTATTACCAACATATGTGAAAAATTCAGTTGTAAAGTGATGAGTTGTAGGACACCCAGCCCAATCTACATCAGAAAAAGCATAGAGATTTAACTTGGTAGTACCAAGCAATCGAACACCATAAGTTATTTTCCCATGTACATACCTGAAAATATGGTTCACTATTTGATAATGATAGATAGTAGGCTGATGCATAAATTGATACACATAGTTAACTTTAAATGTAATGTTAGGTTTAGTGAAGGTCAAATATTGTAAGCCACCAATGATACTTCGATAATGTGAAGGATCATCACCTGGAGTTGATATGCGAGCTTTAAAAGCTATGGGAGTTGAGATCGGTTTGCACCCTTTCATGTTGGCACACTCAATAAGCTCATAGGCATATTTGGATTGACGAAAAATAAACCACCAGAAAATTTATCAACGGCAACACTACAAAAATAATGAAGAGTCCTCAAATCCTTCATCACAAATTCTTTACTATGAGAAGAAAACAATTGATGAAGTAACTCAAAGTTGGAACTAGTTATGAGAATATCTTTAACATATAACAATAACAGAATGATCTCACGTTCATCATGTCGAACAAAAAGAGAAGAATCTACGGAGCTATATATAAAACCATAGGAGATGAAAAAGGTGCTAAACCTTTCAAACCAAGCACCGAGTGATTGTCGAAGTCCATACAAAGCCTTTTTTAGGGAACAAACATGGTCAGGATGTGATGGATCAATAAATCTTAGTGGTTGGTCCATAAATACAGGCTCATGTAATCGTCCATGTAGGAACACATTCTTCACATCAAGGATTATTTTTCTAGTTATGGACGAGTGGAACCGTGAGTACAATATGTATAGTAGAAGGCTTTATGACAAGAGAAAATGTCTCATAAAAATCAACACCAAGAACTTGGTTATATTTCTTTGCAACTAAGCAAGCCATTAACCATTCAAGAGATCCATTTGCTTTGACTTTTGTCTTGAAAACCCATTTGCATCCGATAACGTTCATGTCAAGTTGCCTTGGAACAACCTCCTACATATTATTTCAATGAAGAGCACTAATTTTCTCATACATGGAAGCAGTCCATCTCAGGTGTTTGAGGGACAATTTAACGGTTTTGGGCTCTATAGGTAATGAGGTTGCAGAAAAGCAATAATTTTCATTGAAATATTTGGGATTGGGCTTTAAGATACCACGACTTCTTCTTGTAGCCATATGATGATTGGTTTGAGGTGATTCATTATTGGTTGGGGTAGATACATGTTCAGTAGAGAAAACAGTGAAAAAGTGATTGTTGCTTATTTGGTGGCTCATTTGGTTGTAGATCAACTGGTAAATTATCATTTACATGATCAGTAAGTTCAACATTGGCTTGAATTACTGTAGCTTCATCAATGATCATTAGAGCAAGGTGTTCTTACACTTGACTAGGTGGCTTAATCTCATTCGAGATAACTGGAATATCAGGAGTAGTTGGTGGTGAAATATGAGCTAGTTTTAAAGAAATCTAATCTGTAAATTCAGTTAAATCACTAATATGTGAATCGATAAATAAATAACCAAGGTCATGAAATGGAAAAGAATTTTCGTTAAAAATTACATGTTCAAAAATATAAACTTGAACCATAAGAGTATAATAATCCTAATATCCCTTATGAAACTCACTGTAACTAAGGAAAACACATGGTAAAGAACGTGGATCAAGCTTTGTTTTTGCATAGCCTCATAGATAAGGAAAACAATTTGTGCCAAAGGCTTCAAATAACTCTAATCAGGAATCCTTTTCATGTGAACTTCAAATGGTGATTTCAGTTTTAGAAACCTTATTGATTTTCTGTTTATTAACCAGACAGTGGTAGCAAAGGCTTCAACCCAAAATCTTTTGGCGACACCACTATGAATCAGCATTGTAAGTCTTAGTACTTAGCAAGTCCGTTTTTCTCATGAATCCTAAGGCATGAAATTTGAAGCTTGATTATATTATCTTGCAAAGAAGACTAAAATTTTCCATTAAAAAAATCTCCACCATTATACTGAAAAATTTTCATCTTCTCATTATATTGATTATACGCATACTTTTTAAAATTAACAAAGCATTGGAAAAAATCTGATTTGTGTTTAAGTAGAAAATACCATGTGAACCTACTGATTCATCTACTACACATATGACAAATTATCAATACTTTTGAATAGATAAAACTAGTGAAGCACTCCATAAGTCATAATGAATGATATTAATAAGTTTCTCACATAAATCATTAGTTGAAATAAATGGTAAACGACAAGCTTTGCCCATGTTACAGCTATCACAAAATGTTTCAACCTTATTACCACTACTGTTCTCTTTGAGCTTATTCTTCTTTAAATATTCTACTTCTTTTTGTTAGAGATGATCAAGACGTTGATGTCAAACTTCATCAATCGCTACCCTGTACTTGGTTGAAAACATAGCTATCAACTCTTTGGGCTTTAAAGCATATAAATCTCCACATCCTTTCTCTCTTGCAATCACCACTTGGTTTCTCATGTCTTTTATCACAAAGCATATGATGAGAACTCATAAGTATATGAATATTGATTAATTAATTTACTAACCAATAAAAGATTCTTCTTGATAGCAGGAACAACCAAAACGTCTTCTAAAATTATATTTTTATCTCCAACATTTAAAGATAAAGAGCCAACATGTGATATATCAATTAATGTACCATCACCCACCAATATTTTTTTAGAATCAAAATAAAGAGAGATTGAAACAAGTTTACAAGAATTTGCGGCTATGTGTGCACTTGCTCCTATGTCAAGGAACCATGAATCATCATTAAAATCTAAGATCTTCATAGTTGTGAACGCTTGATCAAGGGTTTTTTTATTGATAAGCTTGATTAGATCTTTTGTAACATTCTAATGTTGTATGCCTTGGCTTGTTACAGATTTGGCACACAATTTCACTCTTTCCAGCTCATGATGTGTTTAAATTGCTCGATCCAGCACTCATTTTATTTGCACAACATCCTCTTTCAAAAGTGCGGCTAGATTGAGGGAAGCCACAACCCTTTGAAGAGAACCCACTATTAAATTTTGTTTTCTTGTTGAATTAGTAAGCGGCTCTTTCATAACTTCAATTCCCTAGAGCAGTGGAACCAACTCTTTATATGTAGGAATTGGTGGTTTGAGAATAGATGTGATAAAAACCTCATAACCAGATCCAAGACTTTTCAAGATACCGAAAACTTTTGTGGGATCATCAACATGTTTTCCTATAACAATAAGGTCGTCAAAAATGTGTTTGTGTGTCCGAATATATTTAGACAATGAGGAAATATTGTTAGGTGCATTTACATATTTTGTTGTAGATAAAATTATCTCTTGAGTAACATTGGAAAAGGCATTAATAAGAGAGTTCCATACCTCTTTTGAAGTTTCCAAGCCCATGAGAAGTCCCAAAACTTCTTCAGATACTGTCCAGTTATCTAGCCATGGAGAAGTCCATCAGACTTCCTCTATGTGATAAAATCTGGATTTTCTTTTATTGATGTCTCCCCTACGACTTCGTCAGTTGAGACAACAATGTGCCTAGTTGGCATCGAATAATCGTCATTGTTAAAACCAAGCGTATCTTGCCGTTCAATGAGACCCATCATTTGAGTCTTTCACAAAAGAAAATTGTTTTTAGTGAATTTGAAGGATACAAAGTTGGTCATATTCAAAGCATAAGGGTAAGATATTTTTTACTTGAAGCAGTGATAGAGGGGATTTAAAAACAAATAAAATGACTCACATTTTTTTTTTCTTTTTGCACTCAAAGAGGTTCTGATACGTACCATAAAGAAGTTTATAGTTTTTGAATAGAATCATTCTCGCTTGAATGCATCATGTATTCTTTATATAAAAAAAATATTACAACAAATGGGTTGGTGAGATTCACCAAATAAGGAAAGAAAATATTTACATAATGATATTCAATGCCTAAGTTATTGCCTACAGATCACACAATCACATATCACAAAATTAGTTAACCCATATCTTTTTCATTAACTCTACCACATATTGATTCTCTACACAAGCATCAACGCTCTTGATTCTTGATTTTTCAACTTGAGATCAAGTTTTCTCTTAGTGGTGGAGAATGATGAAGTACAGAAAGAAGAACAGATTTAGGGTTTTTAATTTAGGTATTATGGGTTATTTTGATTATGGGGGTAATTATGTAATTATAAAAATAGTATGTGTATTTAGGAGACTAACTCATCTTCTATAAAAAAAAATATTGTAAAGTAAAGCGTGTAGTACACATATATTTTGAGTATAAAGTGGTCTCCACCACATCCCAAAGTTTAAAGAGTCCAAATCTATGTGTAAAAAAGTATACTACAAGTTTTACTTTACATTTTTTTACTGTAAAGGAGTCGATCTCGGGTATTTAGAATTGTAGAAATTAATATATTTAAGTTTAGTAGTTAGTTTGCTTATTTCAGTATAGTGGTTAGTTTCTTTATTTAAGTTTAATGGTTAGTTTTCTTGTTTGAAGTGTTCTTTATTGGAGTGGGATTAGGATTTTTAAAATATTTATATAAGAGATATTCTTATATTATTTTAATTAGCTATTGATGAATAAAGAAACGATTATTATTATTTGCTTGCATCTAATTTTGCTCATTTGCATTGTTTCTTTATTTTCTTGTTATTGTTCTTTTTCTTATAATGTTCTATATCAAATTGATCTCAATTTCATAACAAGCCTAGTTTCCTCAACAATTGTAGAGGGATTGGGTGCTTTGGCTCCTACACTAGGCAGTGTTTCCCCTGCAGTTGGAGCTAGGTGATTTGCTATAGTGGTAAGTGTTACAGGATCAGTTATTGGTTCAGTTGCTATTACTGCATCCTTTGGAGGTACTTATTCATGGAAGCAACTATGCTGGCTTAACCTGCAGTTTTGGTGGCGTTTGCAGTAGGTGATATGAGTTTCATTACTTACACTGTCTTAGCATACTTGAATAATATGAATAGATACATTGTAATAATTAATAGAACAATGAACTGTCTTAGTATACTTGAATCTTATGCTGAGATATTGTAAGAACATAGATATTGTACTGCAACTGAAGGTTATGAAATTGCCTAAAACAATTTCATTATGAAAGTTGGTTATCCATTTATTCTCTGAGAGAGAGATTGATTGCTTTGAGTTGAAACTGGTGATGTGAAAGTTTGTAATGACTTAAATTCTTTCATAAAGGAAAATGATAGTTAAGGAGTAAAACTACGAAGAATTTGTTGATTTAAGACTATAAAGTATGTCACACCAACATGCTAGATGGGCTACAAGTTTAGTTATGAGTCTTATGACGTCAACTAGTCTTTTAATTTCTAAATTCAAAAAGGGAAAATATAAGGTGGATACTTATTTACTCACTCTTTTTACATCTTAGCCGCTGGAGTTGGCCTTACGAGAAGTAAAATGTCTAGAAAAATTGGAAACATTGATGAATTTGAATTCGAAGAAATTGGAGAGAATCATAATCAATGTGTGAGTTTTATTGTTTCTTTTTATTTTTGATTACCTTTGAGGAGAGATTTTCGAGGTAGATTTTAGGTCTTATTGAAGCTTTTGCACATTATCATTTTTAATACTTTTGTACTTTGTTAATTAATTCATGGATTAAAAGTGTTCGAGTTTTTTTATTAGAAAAAAAAGACAGTCGATTGGAGTTGTGATAGAAAGGTTTTCCTAGTCGATTATGCGTAATCGACTGGATGTCCAACACCTGATACAAAATTCCTCTAGAGACATTAATCCAGTCGATTAGATGTTCGTTATTTTGAAAATTTGAAAAATTCCAATAACTCTTTAAGAGCTATGTCTTTTAGATAATATCTCATCACTTTCCTAACTATTGGAAGTTTAAAAAACTCTATAAATACTTCTAATAACTTCCAATAAACTAACTTTAACATTTATAACTTATGTTCTTCTTTCTCTAAGAAATTTACTGTCATTGCTAATCACTTTTTCATAGAGAGTTCTTAAAGGATTCTACATATTTGCTATTTGTAGTTCATAAAGACTTTGTATATCCGGGAGGATATTTTTTATAACCCATTAGTAAACTCCTTATGGAGGGGGGACAAAGCCTTAAGGAAAACGATTCCTAATGTGCATTGAAGTCTCAATTCGTTTTCCTTAATTTCTTTTATTTCAGTCTTTGATTCATACTCCAAAAAATAGTACCAACAATCTTAAGGTTTTAATTATTTTGTCCCCACTCCATAAGGAGTCGTTATAATCAAAGTTTTCCATGCTCACCACACTAATTGTTGGTACTATTTATGGAGTAAGAATCAAAGACTGAAAATAAAGGAAATTAAGGAAAACGAATTGAGACTTCGATGCATGTTAGGAATCGTTTTTCTTAAGGTTTTATTTGTTCCCACTCCATGAGGAGTTTGCTAATTAATGGGTTACAGATAAATATCCTCTAGGATACACAAAGTCTCTCGAAACTACAAATAGCAAATATGTAGAATCTCTTAAGAACTCTGTATGAAAAAGTGATTAACAATGGTTGTAAATTTCTTAGAGAAAGAAGAAAAGAAGTTGTAGAAATTAAAGTTAGTTAATTTAAAATTATTAGAAGTATTTATAGAGTTTTTTCAAATTTTAAACAGTCAGGAAAGTAAGAGTTATGATCTAAAAGACATAGCTCTTGAAGAACATAACTTTTCAAAAAAAAGTTATTGAAAATTTCAAAATTTTCAAAATAACGAATTTCTAGTTGACTGTACAGTAGCCCCAATCGATTGGATTAACGTCTCTAGAGGAATTGTATTAGATATTGGACATCCAATCGACTGGGAACTATTCCTGTCGATTGAGAAAACCTTTCAGTCCCAACTCCGATTTTCTAACAAAAAAATCTCCAACAAAAAGTAATATTATTTTCAGCGGTTAGCAGTTGGGATCTTGGTTTCCGGACTTGCCTTTCAAGGATGAAGATTTTACTAGGCCTTGGGATGGTCATAATGATAACTTGTTGAGGTAAGAAACATGAAATATCACCTTCACTCAGTAGCAAAATCCTCATTTATTATGTTACTGTTATCATCTATGTTCATTATAGAGGTTAAGTGCTTACCTTTTTGCCATCTGTTGTAGGTTAGCTATTACAAGATGCAGCAATATCTTCACTTCATTACTTAGTTTGGTGATTTCTCGTGTTTATTTCACCTCTTTTGAAGATTTAGCATCATTCATGATAAGCAACAACTTAAACGGTAGCAAATGAAGAAAGGGAAAGAGATGGTAAACATGCATGTTTCTGAAATGATTTAATTTCCCATTACTGGCTACGGAGTAGTTTGAAGTTGAATTGATTGCCAGTACAGCATATATAATGATTGATTGATAAAAAGTACTATCAAGTTGATTCATGATCTGTTTTGTGAAATTTTCTAATGGTCTCCTTTGAAATTGGTGCCGCCTTCCATTAGCTAGAGGCTGCATCCTCGTGTCTATGATAATAAGTTATCGACGTTAATGTTTTAAAATTGTAGGCATGCACTAAGGTGGGAGTCTAAGAATTTATTGCACTGAGCACGGCAATATAAGACTGGCTTACTTTAAGTACTGTTTTTCCACTTTATAAATTTATGAGCAGTTTTATAATTGACTACTGTCAGCACTTCTACGGTTTAAACTTCTTCTGCCTATTGCAGAAATCGCACTGAAGTTGACGAAAAAGGTGCCATGCTGACTGTATTAAGTACACTTTTAGCAGCATTTGCTTTGCCAACATCATTGGTTACGATATGAGTTATTCCCTTAGTTTCTTTATGCACGTTTCACACCAGTAACACTCATTGGCTTTTCACTGGGGACCAGAGTAATTTACAGTGTCAGGCTGAAACAAAAGGAGACCATGGTAGGATCAGTGGTCACAATTTGTTTTAGTGCATTTCTTTTTAGGAATAGTAGATTGCTTGATTTTAATTCTCTGCTGCTATTTATCTGCAGTTGGCATTGTTGAAAGGGTTGTTCTCCTTGGGGCTCCATTTCCAAATAAAGATGAAAAATGGGAGGATGCTAGAAAGGTGGGTCACTGATTTCTTGTTTTCAACTTTATCCATTCTACTTATTCACTGAGAGGTACCCTTAAAGAACTGATTTTGGCCTACAGATGGTGGCTGAGAGATTTGTCAATGCTTACTCTACAAATGACTGAACACTTGTGTTTACTCTTCGTGCCAGGCTGGTGACTTATATGTTGTTATGTGCTGCAATAGGTGAAATTTAAGGGATTTGATATCATCATTATGTGGAACACAGAAACAATAGAATTTTCTTATATCAATGTTGTTGTTATTGTTCATCTTCTTGAGTCTCAATGTTCTATATTGATGCTATACATGGGTTTTCTAATGTTGCATGTTTACACCATTTCTACATTTAACCTGTTGATACTTTAGGGACTGAGAATGCAAGTGCTTGGCTCTCTAACTCAATATATATTGTTAGGATATTCACATGTGAGCTATCTCACATAATAAAGAAACAAAAAATAAGAGTGTTTTATATATATGGTTTGGGCTTACTCATGAGCTTAAACTTTTGAGTCATATTAAAGCTTATCTATGTGTATCAAGCATATGTTTGTGTGATCTCTAGCCATGTGAAATACTCTCGAACTTAACAAGTGGTATCAGAACCTCATTCGAGTTGGCCACGATCGTGTGACTCCCACAATGTTGTCCCATGATTGAGTTTATAAATGAGGTGTGTGTCCATGTTTGTCTGCCGGTGAGGACTCCCATGGTTTACCTCTCACATGATTGAGTTTGGTTTGGCTTATCCTGTGTCAAGTGACTGGTGGTTCCATTCAATGGGGAGTTTGGTAATAACTCACATGTGAGGGAAAATTTTGTTAGGATATTCGCATGTGAGTTATCCCACACCAAAAAGAAATAAAAAAAAAAATAAGAGTGGGTTATCAACCTAGTTTCCTCTTGTTTATTCTCCGAAATTCTTATATTATTATTTGTTCATTAATTTAATCAATGTTTTTTTTTTTAAACAGAATTGTGAGCCCCATAGACAATAATTCCAACTCTAATTAGGATCATTTGTTTATGCGTGCAGAGTTTTGCTTCTCATAAAGTTACTAATATAGTGATAAGAAAGTTCAACTTATTCAGGACTATTTGAGACCTGTCAATCATACGAATTATAAATTGAAAGAAACTAAGACACAATTTACCCAGGTTCACCCCAGAATAGGGCTACGTCCTGACAGAAGTTTCCCTATTATCAACATCACAAATCTCTCATTATAATTTGCACTCGATACATAGAGAGTATTTATAAGAAACTTAAAACGCCCTAATTAGGGTTTCCATCCTACTGCGTAACCACGGCTATTCATGGGCTCAAGCCCAGTCACTGGTGAGTGAGATCCCCGTGGTCTCAGGGGTTCTACAGATCTGGACCCATGAAGTATGCACCAATTCTCACAATCTCCCACTTGATAAATACTTCACAGACATGGCAAACTTCCCAGAACTCTGCTTCTTCAATCTTATCTCAGTAGCACACTAATCAAACTTCACTAGACTAACTGCCTTAGTCAAGAAATTTGCGTTGTTCACTATTGTATCGACTTTTGAAGCCAAACCGCTTCCTTTCTAGCATGAGTTATCATCATATACTCAGCTTCTATGGATATAAGAGCAACAACACTTTTCCTTTTGCTCATCCAACTATCCGCCCCACCAAACAGATTGAACACATATCTGCTAGTAGACCTCCTACTATCAATGTCTCCTCCCCTGTCAGCATCAACAGTTCTAACAATATCAAGATTCTTTTTACCTCACATACCTCCATACCACAATGCAAACTCTAACATGCCACGAAGATATCTAAGAACTCTCTTGATTGTGGTCCAATGCTTTTTTCCCAAGATTAGACATATCTGCTCAATACTCCCACTGATTGGGCAATATTTGGTCTCGTACGCACCATGGCGTACATCAAGCTTCAAACCACACTAACGTACGTGCGTCATCTCTTTAGCTTCTTCCTCTGTCTTTGGACTTTGTTCCGCAGATAACTTGGTTTCAAAAAGGTATGGGAGTCCCTACCAGCTTACTATCATACATGTTAAATTTCTTCAACACTTCTTCAATATACTTCTTCTGACTTAGCCACAGTTTTCGATTTTCACAATCCTTCTTTATCTGCATGCCCAACATAAAGTTTATTGGCCCTAGGTCTTTCATGTCAAACTACTTTGCCAACGATGCCTTCACAGTGCTAGTCATCTTCCTGTTATTTCCAATCAACAACATATAAGGTTAAAATGACAAAATCAACCCCTAACCTTTTCACATAGACGCAGTGATCAACATAGTTACGAGTGAACCTAAACTGAATGGAATATGTGTCAAACTTCTACTACCACATCCGTGGTGATTGCTTTAGTCCGTACAAAGACTTCTTCAATTTACAAACTAGCTCTTCCTTGCCTTTGCTCACAAAACCTTCAGGTTGTTTCATGTAAATTTCCTCCTCTAAGTCCCCATGAAGGAAAGTTGTCTTCACATCTAGTTGCTCAACCTCTAGATCATAAGCAACTGCCATGGATAAGACAAATCTGATACATGTCAACTTTGCTATCGGAGAAAATATCTTACCATAGTCAATTCCCTCTATTTGCGAGTACCCCTTTGCAACCAAACGTGCCTTGTACTTTTCTACCATTCCATTTTCGTTTATTTTCTTCTTGAAAACCCATTTGCACCTAATTACCTTCCTATCCCTAGGAAATTTCATAAGGCTCCATGTTTCATTCCTATCCAGTGAATTTATTTTCTCTTTCATATCATCCTCCCACATATTTGCATCTTTTGAGGTCTTTGCCTCTTTCACTGTGCTAAAATCATCACCAGTAATATTTAAAGCATATAATGCACTACAAGCACTAGGGGAATACCTTATGGGTGGCCTCCTAACCTGTGTGGATCTCCTTATGCCAGGCGTGGTCTCTACCTCTGAGCCAACCTCTGAATCCTCATCCTCTACATCAGAAACACGAATATCATGCTTAGATCCAACTAACTCAAAATCTTAAGTATCTGATGCAGTCTGTGGGATAGTCTCCCGCTCTTTATCTCCCGAGCTAAGACAAATCTGAACATACTTTGGCTGTTCTGGTACATCTTAGACAGCTGCCACATCCCTTTGTGTTTTCCTGAACACAACATCTTTGCTGAAAAATGTACTTTTGTTTTCTGGATTCCATAGCTTGTACACCTTGACCCCATCCTTATAACCAATGAAAATGCACTTCACTGATTTGCTATCAATTTCGTTCCTCTTTTCTTTTGGCACATGCATATAAGCATCACACCCAAACACCCTAACATGAGCCAAACTCGGCTTCTTCCTGAATAGTGCCTCAAATGGTGTCTGATCCTACAAAGCTGATGTAGGTGACCTATTCTTCAGATAACATGCAATAGCCACCACCTCTTCCCAGAACTTTGGCTCCAAGCCTGCACAATTCAGCATACTCCTCGATTTCCCTATGAGTGATCGATTCAGTCTCTCAGACACCCCATTCTGTTGACGTGTATATGGAGTTCTTTTCTGTCTTGCAATGCCGCTGGCCACATAGAATTGCTCAAAATTTTCTGAGCAAAATTCCTCTCTATTATCTGTCTAAGTACTTTTATCTTTCTTTCCATATGATTTTCTTCCAATGCTTTAAACTCACGAAACTTATCAAATGCTTCAACTTTACTCTTAATTAAATAAATCCATGCATACCTTGAAAAATCATCAATGAAAGAGACATAATACCTTTATTTGCGAAAAGATTGGACCGGAACTGGCCCAAACACATAACTATGTATCAAATCCAGAGTACCTTTTGCTCTCGTGCCAGTGGACTTAAAACTCACACAGTTCTGCTTGCCATGTAGACAATGCTCACAGAAACTGAATCCCATGGAGCAGTGTTGTGTGTTTATCTACCTAAATAAATAAGCAAATAATCGTACAGTTTTACTTGCAAGTACACAAGGTCAATGGTAGCATAGTGTGCAAGTGCGAGATCATTTCCACAGGGATTGGTGAATTTTATTTTTAGAATTAGTTTTTCAATATAAAAAGATAGAAATAACAGCTGAGTGTGATTTAATAATAATAAGAACATAGGGCTTTGATATCCACCTCTAATCATACTTTCCCAATGAGTAGTGTGTCAATGTACTAGCCTTACTATGAATACCTAATGGTTGTCAACCTAAGGGCATGGTATCTACTCCTTAAGCTATTGATTTCCCTAAGCACCGAGTTAGGCATGGTATCTACTCTAACTCTTTTCTTTCTTAAGGAATTTAGCATGGTATCTACTAAGTTGTTCCTTAAGAGAGCATAAGATTTATGGATATCAACAACCACATGAGACCTAGGGCATTGTATTTACTCCCGGTTTTCCATGTTGATTAATCCAAGAATCCGGCGTGGATATCTTTTGCTACCATTGTTAGACCTAAGACTCAGTCATCTAAATTGATCTAACTAACTAATCCATACCACATGCACGTATTGATCAGATATACACATATGAGGAATTTAAATAAACACAGGCATTAATCAAGTTATGCATCATAATCAAGGCTATTGCAAAGATAATTAATGAATGTATATATGGGAAAGCATAACTAGGGCTTCAATCGAGCCCTATTAAGAGTTAGTTACGCATGCTGTCTAAGATAAGCATCGTAATATACTAAACATAAAATATAAAACCCGAAGAATACTGTGGAGACGAGTCATCAATTCCTCTCCAAGCTTACAACTTCGAGCCAAAGTAAAAGATAAAAGAAGGGATGTCTCTTTTGTGTTTTTACAAGTGTATTTATAGAGGTTGAATAATCCTAGACGACTCTGGAAACCCTAAACTTCCTAAAACACAAAACTTCTTCTATTTCCAAAACTGGTTCTGTTGTTTTTACTGTTCATGCCCGTACGCATGCGCTCAATCGCGCACTTCTGTGCTCAATTGCATAGGTACGCTCGATCTTTCATGTATGTGCACGATTACTGGTGCGCTCGATCGCCTGGAGGAGTGTGCTTGATCGCACTTCAGCCAGCAGCTGCACCAAGTTTTCCATATTTCTTCCTTTAAGTGTCAAAAATGCTTTTTTTTTCCCTTCAAGACCCTACAAAAGCATGTGAAGCACATAAATGAAGTAAAATGGACTAAATTAACATAAACTATGACTTAGCAATTATAAATTAAGGGGCTTAAATATGAATATTTAAGCACCTATCATACCCCCAAACTTAGATATTGCTAGTCCCTTAGCAATACAAAACAAAAATTAGAATAAAGACACACAGATAAATCCAATATTCATGGTACCCCCAAAAGTTTAGGTATCACACAAAACCATGATGTGCATTCATGAGCAAGCTGAACAAGTACAAATACATCTTTGCAATGAATAAGAGTTTTGAATGCAGATCACTTTCATGAGGTAGGTTAAGACATCACAAATTTGACTTTAATGTGTGGTGAACTAGCACATAAAAGATTAGGTTTCCAAATAGTTCTAATGTGTATTGTTTTGATGCCTCAAGATTCACCAAATTTCCTATTAGAACCAACAAAAATGGCATAGTTTTTCTTTTTTCTTTTATTGTGAGATTTTTGCCTAGTTTAGTTCCCTTAAGTTTTCTATTTGACTCATGTAGCGAGCATTTAGCCAATAACTCCCAAACCAGATGGTTTTAAGGCATTAGGTGTAAAAACACCCCTAAAGACTTACTAACTTGAGTAAAAAAGGCTACAAAACTAACTGGTCTTAATGCTACCACTCAGAATTTCCACTTTTTGACGTGACACTCACTGCTTACTGAGGCAAGAGGGCCAGTTACTAGGTGGAAAGTTTGTTTAATGATCATTAGGAGCACTTTTCTTTTTGAACAATAACAATTTTTTTTATATTTTATTTTTTATATTATTTTTTTTTCTATGCCAAAGTGTTAATCTAATAGGTCATCTGGTTCATAGTCAAGCCAAAGAAACATACAAATTAAAATTACATGTCATACCCCACACAACTATGTGCTAATGTGCTCGTGTTAGTTTAGGTCAAACTTGTGAATCCTTAAATGCTTAAAAGTAAGTGATTAAGGTTTAAAACTTAATTATTAGCCCATGTGTTCAAAGTTTTAAGCTCACTTATGAAGTCAAATCATATTGTTTTCTTTAGATCACCCAAAAATTTTAGAACAGTATGAACATGCATTTATCTATAAAAACAAAAATTGGGACATAGTGCGTGTGTGAGTGTGTCCCCATACCCCCAAACTTAAATTGCACATTGCCCCCAATGTGTGAGAAGCATGGAAGGATCGGACCTGGGAGATGTAGAACTCAATGGCTAGCATGGCTCGTAGCATGCCCCCAAACTTGAACTAGATGCACTGACGATGTCCTAGAAAAAGAAAAACAAACATTAACTGGAAAACAAGTAATAATAAAAAGATATATAAAAGTAAATACTAACCATAAAATGAAATACTAAAAAAGATATGCTTTGGGGTGCCTCCCATGAGTGCTAAGTTTTACGTCTTCAGTCAGACGGGATATCTTCTCACTGCTGATCGTCGGGTAGTGCAGTCGAAGAGGTACCGGGCATCGGAGGCAGGTGATCGAGGATGGCCTGTAGCATCGCCTCCTGTCGTGCAAATTGCGCCTCCAAACCATCTATGCATTGGTGCACTAGTGATATAGCTGCAGAGACCTCACCTCGAAAGGAGGACAACTCAGCGAGAAAGTGCTGGGACTCAGTGGGTCCCATATCCTGATGGTACTCCTCTTTCAATAGGCTAACTGCAGGGGTTTCTGTCTCCATATGATCCTCCTCAACTCTCTTAGCCGCAGGTGCATGTGCTGGGAGTCCTCGAGGCATGTGCGAGAGGCTATGTGTCCACTGAGCCTTCCCAAAGAAAGGATGTTCTCGCATTGGTCTGTCGCTGGTGGTCCTCTTAATCCATTTTTTCTTGAGGATGTATGAGAGTAGGAACAGGAATGGGAGCCCCATGCATTGGCGGTGGTGGTCTGGTGGCCATGGACATGATCCTAGAATTTATGTAGCTGACTCCAAATGACAGCTGGGATAGAGTACTAGTGGCCTCTGTGGAAGGCATACAATGTCTATAGAAATCGGTCCCTCCTCTGTGTCTTGTGCCCCAATGGGCACACATTTCACTGGAGAATGGTGTCCACGAGCTAGAGCCGTGGAGGCAACTTTGATCGGCTCACCGCGTTGTTGTGCTTATCAGTGTACTGTCCAGCGCATATGCCCTTGATGATCATAGACAAGGCAAAAGACTCCAGTTACTCCTCGATATCGGTGTCCTCCAGAGGGGACTCATCACTGCAGTGAAGAGCAGCAGCTATGTCAGCACTTGTCACCTTTATGGATGTGCCCTGGACTGAAGAAGTCAAGATTCCCGACCTGCTGCAGCTGAATGATATATGCTCATAAAATTGGACTATAAGCTGGGTGTAAACAGTCTAGCAAACTATAACCTCTTTAGCCCCTGATGTTTAAATGCTTGGACTGCCCATTGAGTGGTGTCCATGTGCTTGAAGACTTCATCGATATTGAAAGTGGTCTCGAATAATAGCTCTCGTTGCTCGAAGCTTGGCCGGGATGACTGGGCAGGGCTGCTCGAAGCACGGGGGATGGAGGTGGATTGTTTTGACATGTTTATCCTGATTGCTGTCAAAATTGCGATCAATCACGAATATATACGCTCGATCACCATGGACTCTGCGCTCGATCGCAAATGTCATGTTCTCGATCGAACACGGTCAGACTTGTTTTCGAACAGCTTGTGGGCGACAAAAGTTGGAAGCTGTGGGTAGCCCACAAACAAGATCTTTAACCTCCTGTAAACACGAAAGACAGCCACACAACACAAAAAATATGTAAATAATTGGGAACAATTAAAAAACGTGGGTGATTGTGCATAATTAAATAGAAAAGAAAAAGAAAAGTGGAATTGGATATACCTGGAGTCACGGATTTGGTGCAGTGTATGGGTGAAATGTGGAGATGATGATGATGATAAGTGAAAGTAATATGGGATGGGGTGATGTAAAATGAGAGTAAGTTAGAGGAGGTGTGTTGTGTGAAAGGGAGAGTGCGAGTGATCGATGAAGAGAGTGTGAGTGAGTGATGGCAAAGAGTGAAATATTTAAATCCATCACATGACTGTCTGCCACGAGTGCGCTCAATCGCGCTGAAGTGCACTCGATTGCACTTGTGCGCTCGAACACACTGAATGGTGTGCTCGATCGCAAAACAGTAGGTATGGACAAAATAAAAACTTACCAAGACTGGAATGATAAAACAAGAACAATACAACCTTACCGCGCGTTAGTGGCCTCAGTACCACTAACCTTAGTGGAGACGTTTGAGCTATATGAATATCAAAGGTGGAACGGCTCAAGTGGTCTCTTGATGCAGTGCTACTCTCTTTGAAGGGGGCACTTAGAGCCCACTTCATGTGGCTCAAGTGCCCTTGATAGCTGCTGCCTCTTTAATTTTGGTGTCTGGTAAAAAAAATAAGGAAAAACAGTATGAGTAAGTTCAAGATTTTCAATTCGAGGGTTATACTTACTTGCAGGCTTTGGTGTGTTCTTGATGGGGTGCACAGCTCTATCGATGTCTTTAATCACATTATCATCCTCTGGCTTAATGTCTAATCTTGTGTCATCATGGTTAGGGATGGTCTCCACTGGATCAATGTGATGGTCCTGAGAAACTTGTTCAACAACACTTTGCATTAAGCTTACATTAGAGTATTCATTATCATCTTTGGTTGATTTTAATGTATCAAATATTTTGAATTCTATTTCCTCATCATTTACTGTCATAGTGACAATGCCCTTTTTTACATTAATTTTGGTGTCAACAGTTATCATAAAGGGTCTTCCCAAGATGATGGGAAGTGGTAATGGCATATGACATTTTTCCATATCTAAGACAATAAAATCAGTAGGTAAAATAAATTTACCTACTTTTACCAAAACATCCTCGAGGATACCTCTTGGTCGTTTGATGCTTCTGTCAGCTAATTGCAAAGTGATGGAGGTCGGTTGAAGCTCCCCCAAACCTAGTGTCTCTAATACATTGTATGGCAGCAGATTGACACTCGCTCCTAGATCTAATAGTGCATGCTTGAAAAGCTGGTCACCTAGCCTACAAGGAATGGTAAAACTACTCGGATCTTTTAGTTATGGTGGTAATTTTCTTACTAGTACAGCACTTACCTCTTCAATCAAGGCTACTATCTCATGTTCCTGAAATTTCCTTTTGTTAGTGCAATAATCTTTTAAAAACTTAGCATAAGCAGGAATTTGTTTAATTGCATCTAATAAAGGAATGTTTATTTCCACCTTTTCCAAAGTTTTGAAAATGTCAATCAGTTTAGTCTCTTTCTTAGGTTTTACCAACCTTTGAAGGAATGGTGGAGGTGCATTTACCTTTTCTATCTCACTTACCTTAGAGGTGGATGCTTTGTCTGGAGATGCTCGTGCAGACTCAATGATGCCTATGATCTTTCCACTTCTCAGGGTTGTCACAGCATTTAGTTGTTGATGTCCTCTTGGATTAGGTATTGGTTGGGCAGGAAGCTCACCATGCTTTCTACTACTCAGTTCCTTGGCCAATTACCCCATTTGTACCGCTAATCCTTGAATGGCTTGATCATGTTTTGCAGTGATTTGTCTCATCTCAGTTTGAAATTGCCTCGTTTATTCCATGAATTGTTCATGTGAAGTCATTAATTGGTGCTGCTGAGATGCCAATTTCCTCACAAGACTTTCGAGGTCACTCTTCTTTATCTCGGGAGCTGAGTGGGCTGCTGGTTCGAAGTTTCTTTGCTGCCCTTGATTGTTCTAATTGTTGCTCCAAAAAAAATTCTGGTGATTCTGCCATCCAGGGTTATAGGTGTTTGCATAAGGATTGTTCTTCGGTGGATAATTGTTTGGTCCCACAAAATTTGCTTGCTCATGATCTGCATATGAATACAAGGGACATGTATTAGTATTATGATCAAATTGGGAACAAATAGCACATACTTAGAGTGGTGTAGCTAATGGGTTAGGTGAGGCATTCTGAGCAGTCATGGCTTTAACTAACAGGTTTAATTTCCTTTCCATAGCAGTTATTTGAGTGGATGATCCTCCATTTAAACTTACCTCATACATACCCTTACTCTTTAAGGAAAAAGGGAAAAAAAATTAACCTTATTCCTTCTTGGTCTAAGCCTCGGATGTGTTGGAACTTGCAAAGATCGAAGAACTCTCGAAGGTGCAAGTGTGGATCCTTATTAGGTGTACCCCTAAAGTGAGTCAATGCACTCAATATTTGCGAAGATACGTAATAGTTGCCTTCCGCCTCAGGTTGATAAGCAATACACGATGGCTGATCAAGGTTGCGTGGGATGAAGGATTGCTTCATCGGCCTTCGCTCAGGAGGTTGCTGATTTTCGATATGTTCTGCCATTGGTACTTCTTCTTCAATTTCTTCTACCTCTTCGGAGTTGTCTCTAAGCCTTTATCAGATAGTTAACTCAAGCTCAGTATCAAGGGGGAAGAACGTTGGATGCTTGGATCGACGCCCGTGCATGAATCGATGATAATCGCTTAAGTGCAGCAGTTAAACACTACTACCCGAGAAACTCCTTGTCCTAATTGTGCTCGATCGTACAGGAGGGTGCGCTCGATCGCAAGTGGCACAGAAAGTTCTTTTAGTGTGCCTGAAACAGAAAATAAGAAGGAATTAGATTAGGGTTGGAACAAAAAAATAAGATAAAAACATAAACTTTCAAATTTCTTTGAGATAGAAAATGGAATAGAATGAAAAAGAAATAACAATAATTAAACGAAAAAAATAATTCTAAAAATAAATTTTAGTGCAATCCCCGGCAACAGTGCCAAAAACTTGTTGTGCGTTTATCTACCTAAATAAATAAGCAAATAATCGTACAGTTTTACTTGCAAGTGCACAAGGTCAATGGTAGTATAGTGTGCAAGTGCGAGATCATTTCCACAAAGATTGGTGAATTTCGTTTTTAGAATCAGTTTCTCAATATAAAAAGATAGAAATAACAGTTGAGTGTGATTTAATAATAATAAGAATATAGGGCTTTGATATCCACCTCTAATCATGTTTTCCCAATGAGTAGTGTGTCAATGCACTAGCCTTACCATGAATACCTAATGGTTGCCAACCTAAGGGCATGGTATCTACTCCTTAAGCTATTGATTTCCCTAAGCACTGAGTTAGGCATGGTATCTATTCTAACTTTTTTCTTTCTTAAGGGATTCAGCATAGTATCTACTGAGTTATTCCTTAAGAGAGCATAAGATTTATGGAAATCAACAACCACATGAGATCTAGAGCATGGTATCTACTCCCGGTTTCCCATGTTGATTAATCCAAGAATCTGGCATGGATATCTTTTGTTACCATTGTTAGACCCAGGACTCGGTCATCCAAATTGATCTAACTAACTAATCCATACCACAAGTACATATTGATCAGACATACTCATATGAAGAATTTAAATAAACACAGACATTAATCAAGTTAAGCATCATAATCAAGGCTATTGCAAAGATAATTAATGAATGTATATATGGGAAAGCATAACTAGGGCTTCAATCGAGCCCTATTAAGAGTTAGTTACACATGCTGTCTAAGATAAGCATCGTTATATACTAAACATAAAATATAAAACCCAAAGAATACTGTGGAGACGAGTCGTCAATTCCTCTCAAAGCTTACAACTTCGAGCCAAAGTAAAAGATAAAAGAAGGGATGTCTCTTTTGTGTTTTTACATGTGTATTTATAAGGGTTGAATAACCCTAGACGACTCTGGAAAACTTAAACTTCCTAAAACACAAAGCCTCCTCTATTTCCAAAACTGGTTCTGTTGTTCTTTCTATTCACGCCCGTACGCATGCGCTCGATCGCACACTTCTGCACTTGATCACATGGGTGCGCTCGATCTTTCATGTATGCACACGATTGCTGGTGCACTCGATTGCCTGGAGGAGTGTGCTCGATCGCACTTCAGCCAGCATTTGCACCAGGATTTCCAGATTTCTTCCTTTAAGTGTCAAAAATGCTTCTTTTTCCTTCAAAACCCTACAAAAGCATGTGAAGCACAAAAATGAAGTAAAATGGACTAAATTAAATTAGGACATAGCAATTATAAATTAAGGGGCTTAAAATATTTAAGCACCTATCAAGCAGTCTGGGACTCCCTTCACTATCTGCTTCGACGATAAAGTAGATAGTCCATTTTCATCGATATACCCAAGCCTCTGATGCCACAACATAGAAGACTTCACCTCATCATCAGTTGCCTCCTCAGAGATAAAACCTCCACTGCACTGACTTTGTACTGTACTTCCCAGCAACTTGTACAATGTACCATATCGAACACCTCATGCAATTACTAGCGATCCATGAGTTATCTTGGATGAATTTTTGTCACAGCTGAAATTCACTCCCCCATCTGTCATCTTGCTAACTGACATCAGGTTCCTGCTGAGGCCCTAAATATGCATCACACTTGGGAATGTCCTGACCGTCCCATCTTTCATCTTCAACTTCACCTTCCCACAACTAATAATTTTTATCAGAGAGTTATCTCCCAATAAAACATTTCCCCCATCAAAGGTTTCATACTCACGAAACCAGTCCCTATGAGGTGTCATGTGAAAGGATGTTCTTGTGTCAATTATCCAAACACTTCGATTTGATTGAGCCAAACAGGATGCTATATTTAAGTCACTAGCATCATCATTATACTAGTTCCTATTTCCTGAAGCTGATATCTCGCCTGTTTGCTTTTCAAGGTTTATACTCTTACTTCTGCAATCCTTCTTTAGATGCCCGGGCTTCCTACACTTTCAACACTTCAACCTAGATTTATCTCTACTTTTTCATCTTCCCCTGAACTTGGGTTTATTACCAGACCACTTATAGTCTCTATAATGGGTTCGCCCTCTCATAGATAAGGCCTTATTTGATGAGTATTTGTACCCTGCCGCCTCATCTCCTCAGACAATAAGGTTGCCACGATATTCTCAAAGGATAGATCAGTCATACCACTACTAATCGTAACTATCAAGTTATCCTACAAATCAAGCAGTTAACAAAGCAGTGTAATAGCCTTATCGTCATCCATCACATCAATACTGATAGACAATAACTGACCTATCAAAGTGTTGAACTCCTGTAGATGAACAGAGAAAGAGTCACCCTTAGCCATCCGAAGGTTGTAAAACTTCTTACGCAGAAACAATTTGTTTACCAAAGATTTACTCTAATAAAGGCTTTCCAGCTTCTTCCAAAGATCCTTCGCAGTCTTCTCTCCATAAACGTTTATCAAGACAGAATCGACTAGGCACAGTCGAATCAGACTTCGTACCTTCCAATCGAGCTTCTCCAACTCCGTGATAGACGTTGTAAATGATGCCAAAACAACCACCGACGACGTCTCCTCTGCCGTGGATGCTACCGGCATGCTCATCGTACTCTTTGGCATCTCATCGACTATCACTATCCATAGATCCCTATCTATGAATAGATCCTCCATCTTTAGTTTCCACAACTCGAAGCTCTTCCTTCCAAATTTCTCGATTTCAATCCGTGATCCAATCGACAACTCTGATCGTTAATCCTCGAACACAAGGGTCTCATACCAATTGAACGATTCGAGACATGTCAATTACATGAATTATAAACAGAAAGAAACTAAGATATGATTTACCTAGGTTCACCATAGAATACGGCTACATCTTGCTAGAAGTTTCACTATTATCAACCTCACAAATCTCTCGTTACAATTTGCACTCAATGCATAGAGAGTATTTATAAGCAACTTAAGACGCCCTAATGAGGGTTTCCGCCCTGCTGTAAAACCACAGCTATTCATGGGCCCACACCTAAACCGCCAAGCAAAAAACCAAACCCAACTCATGTACAAGGCCTGAAAGTTTCGGGGGCATTGCCCCCTAACCCCCACCTGCTCTCCGAGGAGTGGATTTGGACCTGTGAAGTATGCACCAACTCTAACAAGGCTATCATCATTGAGATTTTTGGCCTTTCTCCAGATGTCTCCCCTTATTTGGTGCGTAGTTGGTACATTGAGTTGATAGAATCGTGTGGATCTTAATTGTTTTAGGCCCAAATTACATTTTTCAGTTGAAACAGAAGCTCATTTGTTTGTGATTACTTCTATTCATTGTAACCATATATAACTGGGCTCTTTGAGAGGTGGTTAGTTTTAATTGGCGGTTTTGCTTATGCGGCTGAGCTCCTCGAGCCCTCGTTCTATGTATTTTTTCTTCCTTACAGGTCTTGGTCGATTAATCACTTGGTACATGTGAATCGAGTTTATATATAGCAATTAAAACTCAAACAAATTTCGTGACCATGACCAAAGGAAATTATTTGCACTTGGTAAAAAATCATACCCAAAATTTATGTTAACAAAACATTTATTTTGATTCATGTTATCACTAAACTAACGTTAAAAGTATATGATTTAAAAAAAAATCATTAGAAAGTTAACTAATAAAACTGACACATTAAAAAGTTAAATTGATAAATTTTTATTTTATCATTAAAAAACATTGTATCAAATAAAAGTGAATTAGATAAAGGGAAAATAATTAATATGGTTTCTTTTGGTAGTTCTTTTTGGTGAGTCGAATAGCATTGCTCCATTTGCACCAATTATGATGCAAGTGACAATCTGGTATGGTTTTCAGTCTTCAAATCCTCCATCAATCAAGCAATCGTACTCAGGACAATCACTGACTGTGTACAGAACTTGAGCCTGAATCCAAACGTAGCAATCCATTTTAAATACTTATTTCGATTCCCATGTAGACTTGGACAAGCATGATGGCACCAACAAGTTGAAACCAATTTTTTTACCGTGTAAAGGAATGTATCTATAAATATGTAAACAACAAACTACGTCCACCAGCTCTCTTCTCACTGCAATTTGAAATACACATTTCTTAAATTTTCAAACTTGAAGGGCAAGCAAAGTATAGAAAATCACACAACCATTTGATCTATAGGTGCTGAAAATGCCAAACTAGAAGGAAGCACCCTTTGGGGATGGCTTCATGTTCTGGGCCATATTTGTATTGTTGAGAATATCAGCATCCATCACATGTTGTGATAATGCTTTCCATTAAGTCAACACATTCAAGTACAAGCGATAAAAAACAAAGAGAAGAGTTCAATAAAGAATCAAACTCACTTTTAATGGTCCAGAGTGACTGAGAGGAGGTGAGCGCGTGCAATGCAAGTGGACAAGGTTAGGTGAGTATAGAGTGCGCGCACACTCAAACCATTGAGGGTTGCAGGTGGGGACATAAGTGTGTCCTAAGTCATCTCTCATTCTTAAGCTCTTTTGTAAGAAGAGATCGCAATTACCAACAAGATTGTTGAAGATCTGGATCAAGTGGGACCAGTCCAACCTGTAAATTTTCACTGTGTATAACAAACAAGTATATAAAGAGTCCACATTTGCATCTTTTTCTAGGTATATATCTAAAGATGGAGAAACTAAGAAGAAGAAACTTAATATTGGTTTTCGTGTTGTTTCTAGCTTTGGAAACTAAAGAGTTGAGAGGTGATCGTGAAGTGGTAAATGACAATGTAGAAGTAAGTAACAAGGCTACATACACTGAAGTTGTGCTCAGCAACAACAAATACAATGTACCTTATAGAGGAGGAGGAGGAGGCGGCGGTGGAGGAGGAGGAGGTGATGGAGGAGGAGGTGGCGGTGGCGGCAGTGGCAGTGGTGGTGGAGGTAGCTATGGATGGGGATGGGGTGGTGGTGGTGGTGGTGGAGGAGGAGGTGGAGGTGGAGGTGGAGGTGGAGGTGGAGGTGGTTGGGGATGGGGAGGAGGTGGTGGTGGTTGGTACAAAGGGGGGTGTGGTGGACAACCACCAAAGTCTAGTAAAGGAAAGGGAAGAGGAGGAGGAGGGAGATGGATAAGGAATAATCAAAGGCATTGGAAGAGAGTTTTCAATAATGAAGACTACAAGTTGGGAGAGTTTGCACAATGCATGGGTAGAGGAAGATGCAGAGGCATGAGATTGGATTGTCCTCTTCACTGTGGTGGACCTTGTTTATATGACTGCCAACATATGTGCAAAGCTCACTGCAGGCGCTCCTGATTTGATTTTTGATAAAAAAATTTCTCAACTGATTTCAAGTTTTCCCCTAACAGATTTTTCTGCCATTTGTTACAAGATTGATGCTTACAAAGACTACTTAATTGATATTGTTTTGTTGGCTAGCTTTGTTTGGATTCTAGATTTCTCTCATGCGATTGGGTTTGGTGTTTGTATGTGTCTTAATTTTTTTGACATGAACGATGTTCGGTACTTGATGGTACACAATTTGACGGCAAATTAATTTGCATGTATAATGTATGTTGTGATAAATTTAGAGTACTTGATATGAGGGGAACTTTTGTTTTTATTAAAAAAAGCTTTGGTTTTCTTTATTCTCTATTTAATGACACATGGAAAGTGTTTTTTTATCTAGTAATAACTTTCGAAATTTTCTGGGTTCAAGCTTTTGATTGGCATTTGTTGGTATTAAACTCAGATTTTCATCGTATGGAGTGCGAAATGATCTTTATGATGGAGACTACTTTATATTCACTTTGTGTGATAACTTATCTACTTTTAATTCACTTAAACTTTCGGATTTTTCTTACTTGAATTTGATCTTCCTTTCTATCAATGTGTTAAACATCCAAAATTACATGTGTCAAACCAAATTTATTTGTTTTGTGAAATTTTTAGTGATGTTAAAGTTAAAAATGATAAAAAAAATTATTAGGTAAGACAAACATATTATGTCAATCATAAGTTTGACCAATTAACTCTGTCACGTCAATAAAATGAGATATATTTTTATCTATACAACAAAAATTCAATCAAATTATTTTGTGTTAAAAAATTTGTACACTTTTTCATAAAAAATACTACAAAGAAAAGAAGGTAAAGAGTAAATAAAAGTAAAAAAAAAAAAACAAAAGATAAAGAAATGGCCGATAAATACAAAAATCATGTGAAGAAAAAAAGCAATGCAATACGTATAGTTGATGTTTTTTTATTTTTAGTGTCTTGGACACTCAGGTAGCTTAAGTGCTAGTGGCCAGAAAATTCTCGTTGGCAATTTATATAATTTATTATTTTATTATTAATAAAATTATTATAACGAGTGACAATTGGTAACTCTAATAATATTTACCGAGGTCTTACTGATAATGAAAGTGTTTTGAATGTCTCAACTGACAATTGAAATAGCGTTATTGAAGAAAAGAATTATTAAGTGAACAATGTCCGATTATTATCCACCGTATGTGGTCATTAAAACAAATTAATAATAAAATGTTAAATATATTCTTATTTGATTAAACAAACTAAATAAATCGTTATTAAAAATAAAATTAATTTTCATTTTTATTGAGTTGACTTATGACCTCATGTGAAGTGACAACGGCTGCACACGGCGACCACGGTGGGCGGTACGGTTCCACCCAATTATTATTATTTTTTTTTGACAAACGAGCCCTAAAACTCGAATTGGAGAGAGGACGTCAAACTTCTTCCCCCCATATGAATAGAAAGGTTATTGGGTACACCGTTTACCATTCCTCAATTGACATCATCAGCAAATCGAAATGGCGCACCAAATTTTTTTTCTACGTTAACAGAAAGTGACTACTTTATGGGAAAATATCAAAAACAGGATAATAAAGATCCTCTAAATATCAAAAACACTAAACTTTAACTTTGCTCCTTATTTTACTTTCGACAAAGTTTAAGAAACGTAAAATCTTAACCCTAAAACTTAGAAAAAAGTATCGATCTAGTCCCTTTAATCAAGAATAATTATAAAGCATATCTATTAACAACCATCTAGAAACTTTGTAGGAAGACAATGAATTTACAAAGTATTAAAAGACGTAGATTGGAAAAAAAAAAAAAAAGATGGGCTGCAAATAGAATAATTTTAGGACGTGACCCCTTGAACTCTAAGCTAGAAAAGCTAGTAGGCCATGAGTGGGAAGTAATGTATTTGTACAATAATCCGAAAAGATTAAAAAAAAAATCGATTATTTTGACGACTTGATAAAGCAAAAATTTGAAAAATGCCAAATATACAATCAGGTCAAGGGAAACTGGCCGTCAAAGGGGAAAATGAAGCTCCTAATCCGATGTGGGATAGAAATCAATCGCTCTTCATACCGAAGACATGAGTGGCGCCATTTAATATTGAAGCACTTAAATTTATTTGTTTGCCAGTAGCAAAGAAATGATGACGATCGATGTTGAATGGAGCAAAATTCGACTACAAACATGCTAATTGGCATGCATCATTCGTGTTGTACATAATAAATTCAGGCTTCGCTTGGAAGGAAGCTGTGATTTCTTTGGTTATGGCTCCTTAAAGGAAAGCTTCAAAGTTTCATATATATTCAATTGAAGGAATTCTTGCCGGAGTAAAATGTCATGTTTGCACCACCGGTGTAAAAATCATAATGTTATTTAATTGGGTTTTCTTTTCATTAACTTAAATTGTTCAGATAATTAATAATTCAGTTATTTTGTAATATGATATCAGAATTTTATATTTTGATTTCGAGTTTTGAGATGTTATTTTTTGATTATTATATATCTTTTGATCATATTAATTTCCTCTTCGGTTATTTGAACTTTTTTATATAGTTTTTAGGTGTAAAATTTTTAATTTTTCAATCTGCTTGCATGTAAAAGAATGTGTTAAAGTATAAATATTAATTGTATCACTTTTTATTAATTTAAAATTTTAAAATAATTGATAATTCAACTATTTTTAAATAAAATTGATGATTAAAAATAATTTAATTGGACCATAAATTTTTATTGAAAATGCATGCTTCGGATACAAGAAGCCCCGACAGTTCCAAGAGGATAAGAGAAAAAGATCATCATGAACGTTTGTAAAAAAATATCATCATGACATGAACATAATTAAAAAAAACACTTTTGTAAAGGATTATAATAATTTATAGCTTCCCACTTTATGAGGTTCGCAAAGTACGTTTTTACTGGTAATTTTTTTCTAACACCCCAAAGAACGTAAAGAAGTGAGAAAATAGAAGGCTATTAAGAGAAGGAGGCTAGCTCCTGGGCTGTTTAAACCCCATCAAATTGCAGTTGAGCTTGCCAAAAATTGTTGAAGGTAAAGTCTACTTTATGTTAGAGTTGGTGCATACTTCACAGGTTTAGATTTGTAGAACTCTCAATGATCACGGCTCTAAATCTATAAAATTTCAATTCCTAAACACGTTTTTGGTCTGATTTTTTGCTAGACAGTTTGAGCTTGGACCTATAAATAACTATAGTTTTGCAGCAATACGGAAACCCTAATTATGGCGTCTTAAGTTGTTTATAAATACTATTTATGTACTGAGCGCACATTGTAACGAGAGATTTGAGATGTTGATTATAGTGAAACTTTTGACAGGATGTACTTTTATTCTAGGGTGAACCTGGGTATATCGGATAATATTATTTTCTTTCTGTTTATTATTCGTGTGATTGACAGATCTTGAATCGTTCACTTCAGACCTTTCAAAAATATCACTTGAGGAATGGAAAAAAATGAACAACTTTACTGAGAAAGGTCCGATCCATATCTTATATATCATAGTTTTTTTTTTTTTTTTTTTTTGTAAGGGTTTACTTTAGAAGGTGATGGACTCTCCATTCTTATTCCTGATGTCTCCCTTGTTCGTATGGTATGATAGTTGGCACTCGACGGGCATAGTTATCAAACTTGGACAGGATTGACCAGTTTGATCAGTGACCTGGTGATCAAACTCTAGATCGGGTAGAGTTTTTAAATGAACTAGTTTTACAATCGAACTTGTTAATGTATTATATCCCACATTGGTTGTGTATAGCTTTGCCTCTCCTATTGGCTTGTATAAATATGATAGCTCCCTTGTAAGTAAATTACACCATTCAATACAATTCTTCTCTTTGTATTGTCTCACTTCCTCTCTTAAATTCAACATGGTATCAGAGCCATAATGGTTCTCGGTATTTTAAGAGTTGAGTATGCTCTGTGATTGCCACTATTAGTGGATCCTTCATATCAGAAATTCTCGGTATATTAAGAGTTGAGTATGCTCTGTGATTGCCACTATTAGTGGATCCTTCACATCAGAAAAACTTCTAGTATATCCTTTTCATACCTGTCGGGTCATCACTATAGTCGGAGTCTCATTCTCCATCGATATCATCTCCGCTGCCGCTTCTGTTTCAGAAACGCTGTTGCCACGTCAGCCCTAAAATCCACATCAGCGCCACCTCACTGCCACCTCAGTGCCATGTCACCCTTTGACATCATCTCCGCTGCCACATCACCCGTTGACATCATCTCCGTTGCCGCTCTTGTTTCAGACACGCTGCTGCCACATCAGCACCACATCAACGACACGTCAGCGTCACGTTACTCGTTGATCGCCATATCATCAATTGACAGTGCCACATCACCCGTTGACATCATCTCCACTGCCGCTCCTGTTTCAGACACGCTGCTGCCACGGTAGCACCACATCAACAACACGTCAGCGTCACGTTACTCGTTGACCGCCACATCACCGGTTTCTTGGAGGTTCACCTTCCTCTTTGCTCCTATGGCTGAATCGGACTTATCCCACCGACAGAGCACACACCAGAAGCCCTTATGTTGCAAGTATTGTCATTCACAAGGGCATGAATTGCTCAAATGTCCTTCTCGCCTATGTAAAGTCTGCAGAGAACCGGGTCACTATCTTGTAGACTGCCCTAAACTTCCTTCTGAAAATCAGTCAAATGGGAACCAATATCACTCTCGAGGCTCATACAATCGGTCATATTCTAAGCCAAAGAATACTGCTGCTGTAACCACTGATGCTACACCAACTTCATCCAACTCTCCACCTGATTGGAGTGGTTTCTGCACCGTTCTTACCGAGGCTCTAAATAAAATCGGTAACAATATAGCCATGTCAACTACACCAGGTACATCCCGATGGTATTTCGATTCTGCTTGTTGCAATCACATGACTTCTGATGCCTCTATTTTTTCCTCTAAAACCCGTGATGGGCATGCACCTACTATTCACACTGCCAATTGATCAAATATGCTGGTCAGCCATACTGGACATGTTGATAGTTCTCATTTGTCTCTTCCTGACACATATTTAGTTCCTAATTTTACGCTTAACCTTATATCTGTTGGACAACTATGTGATCTTGGACTTGATGTGCATTTTTCTTCTAATGGTTGTCATGTGCAGGACCCTCAGACAGGAAAACTCATTGGAACTGGCCGTAAAGTTGGACGCCTCGTTGAGCTCACTCATCTCCAAGTCCCATCATCACCATCACCAAATCAATCAGCCGCATCCATCCCAGCACTCTCACCTGTGGAATTGTGGCACTCTCGGTTAGGTCACACTTCATCTAGCCCTTTACGTTCTCTTATTTCTAGTGGTCAGTTAGATTCACTTCAGCATGAGTCTTTTCATTGTATTCATTGTCAACTTGCAAAACAATCAGCTTTACCTTTTAATGAGAGTCAGTCCGTTTCCCTTGCACCTTTTGATTTAGTACATTCTGACGTTTGGGGGCCTTCTCCTCATGCATCAATGGGTGGTGCTCGTTATTTTGTTATATTTGTGGATGACTATTCTCGTTATACTTGGTTGTTTCTTATGAAAAACAGATCTGAACTCTTTCAAATATATTCTGATTTTTCTTCTATGGTTCAAACTCAATTCTCTCGGAATATCAAAATTTTTCGTTCAGATAATGCAATGGAATATAAAGACCGTGCTTTTCTAAACCTACTTCACAAAAATGGCACGCTCCCCCACCGCTCGTGCCCTGGAACCTCCCAACAAAATGGACGAATTGAACGCAAACATCGACATATTCTTGACACCGTTCGTGCTCTACTCATTTCGTCATCATGTCCTGAACGTTTCTGGGGTGATGCTGCATTCACCGTAGTATACACAATCAATCGTGTCCCTTCCACTACAATCCAAAATCAATCTCCATTCGAGCACTTTTTCGGTAAACCTCCTGATTACTCTAACCTCAGAGTCTTTGGTTGCGCTTGTTTTGTTCTTCTCAAACCACATGAACACAACAAATTACAACCAAGGGCTCATCTGTGTTGTTTCATTGGATATTGTATTGAACATAAGGGGTATCGATGCTGGGATCCTATTTCTAAAACTCTTCGCATCTCTCATCATGTCATTTTTTGGGAACATCAAATGTTCTCTTCCTTACGGTCATTTGAAATATCAACCATCACTAACTCCAGATTCTTTACTGATCCATCTATTAAGTTATTTCCTGAGAATCCAGTTTCAGGTACTGTTGAGTCCACCTCCGAATCACCAGCTGATATCACCCCTTCCGTTCCAGAACCACCAGTTGATCCTACCTCTCCAGACCCAGACCCAGTTCCAGCTCCAGAACCATCAGCTGACCTCACCTCTCTGACTCAATCGGTCGTGCCCGAGGATATTCCTATGTCTGATGAGTCTGCACCGACTCCCTCTGAGAGCCATCCTCCAGATCACCCCCGCAGATCTACCAGAGTAACTCACCCCCCTTCTCATCTTGCTGATTACCATTGTGATTATCATTGTTTTTCCACTATACTTCATCTGCATGAGCCTCAATCCTATAAGGAGGCTAGTACTAATCCTCTTTGGCAGAAAACAATGGATGAAGAACTTCAGGCCCTAGCTAAAACTCATACATGGGATATTGTTGATCTACCCCCTGGAAAAACTCCTATTGGGTGCAAATGGGTGTTTAAGGTCAAGACACTTTCTGATGGCTCTATTGAACGATATAAAGCCCGACTTGTTGCCAAGGGATTTGCTCAGGAATATGGCATTGACTATGAAGAGACATTTGCTCCAGTGGCGAGGCTTACATCTGTTCGTACACTCATTGCTGTCGCCGCCATTCGAAGATGGACTCTATTTCAAATGGATGTCAAAAATGCATTTCTGAATGGGGAACTTCTTGAGGAAGTCTATATGCATACACCTCCCGGCTTGGATGCCACTCGAAACAAAGTTTGTCTCCTTCGTCGTGCCTTATATGGTTTAAAACAAGCTCCACGTGCCTGGTTTGCCAAATTTAGCACTACCATTCATCAGTTTGGGTTCACACCGAGTGCTCATGATTTGGCTCTGTTTATCCGCCATACTGCCAACGGTATTATCCTTCTTTTACTGTACGTGGATGATATGGTTATTACTGGAGATAATCCACATGGTATTTCTGAACTCAAAAAGTTTCTCAGTGGCCAATTCGAGATGAAAGATCTTGGCGTGCTCACCTATTTTCTTGGCCTCGAAGTCTCATCTAGTTCTGATGGATTTTTTCTCTCTCAGGCCAAATATGCCTCGGATCTCCTTTCCAAGACTGGGATCACTGACTCAACCACTGCCACTACTCCTCTTGAGCCAAATGTCAGACTTACCCCACTTGATGGTTCACCTCTTCAGGATGCCACTCTATATCGCCAACTGGTTGGAAGTCTTGTATATCTTACTGTCACTCGCCCTGACATTGCTTATGTCGTTCATCAGGTCAGTCGGTTCTTGTCCGCTCCTCGGACCACGCATTACTCGGTTGTTCTTCGCATTCTTCGGTATGTCAAGGGTACTTTATTTCATGGGCTTCATTTCTCAGCACAGTCTGCCCCTGTTTTACAAGCCTATTCTGATGCCGATTGGGCCGGAGACCCCACCGACAGACTTTCAACCACTGGTTACTGTTTCTTTTTGGGCAATTCTCTCATTTCCTGGCGTAGTAAGAAACAAACTGTGGTTGCTCGCTCTAGTACTGAAGCTGAATATCGTGCCATGGCTGATGCAACTCAAGAACTTCTCTGGCTTCGATGGTTACTCGCTGACATGGGTATCTCTTCTCCTGCTGCCACTATCCTACACTGTGACAACAGGAGTGCTATTCAGATCGCTCATAATGATGTCTTCCACGAACGTACAAAACACATCGAGAATGACATCCACTTCATCCGTGATCACATTCTCCAGAATACGGTTCGTCTACAATCCGTCAGTTCAGCCGATCAGACAGCTGACATTTTCACTAAAGCTCATCCACCCGGACGCTTTCACTCTCTAGTTTCCAAACTCAAGTTCACCTCTCACTTACCGCCTTGAGTTTGAGGGGGAATGTTAATGTATTATAGTTAATGTATTATATCCTACATTGGTTGTGTATAGCTTTGCCTCTCCTATTGGCTTGTATAAATATGATAGCTCCCTTGTAAGTAAATTACACCATTCAATACAATTCTTCTCTTTGTATTGTCTCACTTCCTCTCTTAAATTCAACAGAACTAATCAAATTTATTGACCTGATCGATGATTTAGAGTTTTTACTTACAGAAAAAAAATATATATATATATATATTGAATGTGTAGAAGGTTTGAACCTAAAACCTTTTAGTTAAAAAGATAAATTGCTTAGCATCCTACAATATCTTCATGATTATAAAGGTTTTGCACTTATATTTATTTATGGGTGGTGTTATTGGTAATTCAAAAACTGTTTTTGATACTTATTTTGTTTGTTTAACTTATAATAATATTCTTAATTGAAGTTAAATGCTTTTAAGAATGCAATTTAATTTTAGGTATTATTAAAAATTTAAGTATCAAAAAAAAAGAAAAAAAAAAGAGGAGGAGTGCCAATAAATCACCCTTTATTTATTATATTCAAAATGAACTAAAGCACAACATATTAATTTTCTTTTCTTTTTACTTAATAAAATAAAAAAATGTTTGATCATAATCCAAATGCTAGCACTTTGTTATTAGCATAAAAATACATAATAAATAAAAAACTTTTACCTTGTTAAGCATAAATAACTAATACATAAACTCTGTAAAATTCGAATTTTGCATATAAATTCAAAAGAACTCTTTGAAAATTAATGATCGATCACTAATTAAAATTAACTATAATGATTAAAAACCATCATCTAGTATCATTTTATAATAAAAATTAATATAAAATTTTAAATTTACAAATTAGCCAAATAAACATTCTACCTACCAAACTGGGCTTTCATGCCAAGGAGATGCCCAAATAAAATCCAAAAAGCCCACTAGAAAGGCAAAAACATAATAAAACTTATTAAGACCTATTACATAATAAAGCTTATTGAGGCTCACTATATGACAAAGCCTATTAAGTCTCACTACGTGATAAAGCTCATTGACCCAGCACATGATAATTTCCATTGAGACCTACTACATGGTAAAACCTATCGATGCAAAATGACATGATAAGCATATTGAGGCCTACTATATCATAAAGTTTATTGAGGCCAACTACATGATAAACCTCATTGAAACCCATTATATGACAAAGCTCATTAAGGTCCACTACATGAGAAAAAACTCAAAGTGTCTAAGTCAGCATGATTAACCCATTAAGGCCTATTACATGATAAAACCCATCGAGATCCACTAGAGAGCAAAAAACATGATAAAAAGCCCAAAGTAATTAAGATAGTATGATGAGGCCCATTAAGGTCCACTCACATTTGCAAGCCCGAAATTCCAAAAGCACAAAGAAAGGCAAGGCAAAATCAAAGGTTACAAGTCAAAAGGGGCTTAAATCTAAGGTGAAACCTCCCCAAAATAACCTATGTACGTTGTTGTAGCTTTATTCATGTACTACTGTATTTCTTTAGAAATATATCTTTCCTTTTCTGTTATTCATGTTTATTGCAAAAAAAAATTTCACCTGCACACTCCAGCACTACCTCTTGTCCAACACCCAATTCTTTTGTCCCAAGGGTAGGAGCCGTCGAATATGGCTCATCCACCAAAGAAGCCTCCACTTGCAACTTCATCATTTTTACTGGTTTATTCATAGGATTAAAGCTATGGCCATTGGATAAAGGACATGGAAAGTAAACAAGAAGGAAAAGTGGTGTGATGTGATGGATTAGTGACTACAGTAGCAAATTGCAGATTTTTGGGGATCTTAAGGTTGCAATTGTAGACTAAGTTACAAGGGTTAGAACAGTTCTTCTTAGGTCTAAGGACCTCTGGTTTTAAAGAAAATGGTAGGTTTCACTCCTATAATAGCCTTCATCTATTTACACCAAGAACAACACAACAACTTAACAGCAAGAAACACTTGCAGAAACTTTCCTCGTCTTACACAGAAAAACCAATTGGATCTATTTGTTATAAGAGAAGTAATCGAAGACTCAAAAGGCCATCACTTTCCTATACCTCCAAAATGTGTCATCGATATCATAATTCTTAGTACAATACCTGTAAGTTCTAGAAACTTCCAATGTGATTCATACAGCTATTTAAAACCTATTCTAACAGTTAACACTCAACTAAATAAATTTTCACAAAATTATTTTAATACATTGCATTTGTGTTGTGATCCTATTCTTTCAGGCTAACATGTTCTGGGATGTATACAATACTTACAAGGACTGTAGAACACATATTTTCTCTATTATGACAACTTCATGATTTTCGCTCAAAGTTACTGTTGTAATGTCACTGTTGCTGAAGCATCATCGATGCTATAGTGCCACTTTGAGACAATTTCTACTACACTGTGAAGACTCTACTAAGCAATTACATTATTTCTCTTCTCCCCTAATCTTTCACACATATCTTATTCCTTTTACTAAAGAGTTATGTCATTATTGTTGTATTTCTTGTTCTTTCTATTTTTCTAAGTTGTATTCACAGACTAAGCAGAATAATACAGTTGACTGTGACACCATTAATGTCTCGGTGTAATATTGGGTTCGATAGCACAAACAAATACGAGGTGAACTGTATCTACTGTGATAACACATCTACAACCATAGGCTGTGGGATCAAACTAGGTTCAGATCATAATACAATCCATTGCAGTCGAGTACTCCCTGATCCTAATCAAGGCCAATAGATCACAAACATATGTTTCCCCTTCAGGTATGTGTTACGAAACAGATGAACCCACCCCAACATATAATAGATCACTTACCCATTGACCCGCTTTTTTGACTGGGTAGATGTACGATCCTAGTATGTTAAGTATGCCAATGAGACCTTTTTTTATCACTAATTGAAATTGTCTAGCAATCAAATCCGAATATTTAGCTTAAGTCCGAGCACCTTACAACACTATCTCATTAAGAATGTGTTTGAAACAAATGAATTTTATAAATTTTATTAAATTCAATTGTAATTTTATACTTGTTATGTTTGGAAAGACAAAAAAAAAATTATGAAATTCATTTCGAAATGAATTCACTGTGAAATTGAGTTAGTTTGTTGCAAATTCTATTAAAATTTATAGAATTTACAAATTAATTCCAAAAAATGAAGAGTAGAAAAAGTTATACTTACTCAAATATTCTCTTTCTCTCCCTTTTTTTTTTTTCCTTTTTTCTTCTTTCATCTCTCTCATCTACCCTTTCTCTTCATCCTCTTTTGAATTCTTCATTTATTCCAAAAAAAATTATATATGAGAATTTAATTGCATTCTAAAATTTAATATTAGAAAGAAAAATATAAAGATTTATTTCAATTTATTTTAAGTGAATTATTTTTTAATTCATTATCATTTGGTTCCAAATGGGGTGTAAAAGTCAATTAGAGCATAAAGGCTAACAGAATGATTTGGATCCCCCTATATAAAAGCCTCTTTAAGACTGTTGACCCTTATACCTCGGTCTACAAAGACTAAGCATACTTGAAATGGTTTTAGACCTAAGAAAGCTAAGTTCAATTGGTACTATTTGTTTTGGTTTCAGTCCTTTATTTCAAAATACAATTTTGTTGCCTTACTAGTCATTTCAATTGCATTCTACAATTTAATATAAAAAAAACAAACATAAAAATTCATTTCAATTTATTTTTAAGTGAATTATTTTTTTAATTCGTTTTCGTTTGGTTTCAAATGAAGTATAAAAGTCAATTAGAGCTTAAAGACTGATAGAATGATTTGGAACCCGTTACCTAAAAACCTCTTTAAGACTAAGCGTAGTTGAAATGGCTTTAGACCTAATAAAGCTAAGTTCAGTTGGTACTATTTGTTTTGGTTTCACTCCTCTACTTTAAAACACAATTTTGTTGCCTAACTAGTCATTCTTCATAGGCTACTTACTAAAATTCAAACAAAAAGTTTGGCAAATACTATCAACATCTTGTTCTTTATGCAATAGTTGCGAGGAGAATAGAGACCAAATATTTGATGACTTAGCATTCAAAATTGGCTTGGACGATTTAATATTTCAAAGGGAATGCTAGATGTTTTGATGAGATTGGCTTATTGTGTCTATATTTACCACTTGGGGCTTAAACATGTTATCTATAGCTTTGGTGTATTATGCTCATGGGTGGATCTAAATTATGGTGAGGGTGCATAATTACACCTCCTCAATTTTCAAAATTTCTTTAGAGTATATAGTATTTTAAGGATTTAAATTAAATTATAATTACGCCCCTTAAAATAATATATATATATATATATATATATATATATATATATATATATATATATATATATATATATGAGGGTGACAAAGAAACATACCTCATTTTTTAAAGCCTCATGTATTTGTTATTATGGTTACTATTTATTATTCTAGAGTTTCAAAACAAAAATAAATAAAAAATCATTTTCTAATTGTACAAAAAGTAACAAAGTACTAAATTAAGTATGGTTAGTAGTTACTGAATTTTAATTTTATAATATTTTTTTTTCTCTTGATTACCATAGTTGAAAAAAAAAAAGCAAAGAGAATCCTAAAGTTATTGACATCCGACAATTTTCTCTCTCCATTAAGTTAAACAAAGTACTATATATATATATATATATATATATATATATATATATATATATATAATTCGTAATGGGATAAATACATGGTCCAAAACGCCAGTTACATGGCATTTTTTTTATCATCTTGCTAATTTTATTTTGTCTTTTCTTCATTAAACAACAAACTTTGCCTTTGTCCAATAAAAAAACAAATTTGCCATTATAGAAATATTATGGGGTGCGTATTTAACATCCTCTTTTTTTCTTTCTGCCACACTACGTTTAACGATGCATCCCAGGTTGGCTATCCTCAAGACATGTCGTCACTTTTTAAATCCCAACACAACATGTATATGCAATAATATAAAAACATTAATCAAATTATCTACATACATAAATCTTTAACCCTCAATATGGAAGTTACATTATTAAAATTTCAACTGAAATAATATATACAACATATGATGCATGAACATTTACAAATATTTTTTTCCATTAGTTTGAGGATGTGGACCACGTGGCTTACAGATAATGACACAGTCTGAATCACAATTCAACAATTTATCTGTCATGCCTGCTACGTGAAATTATTTAACAATAAGGAGTGAGCTTCACAAGCTCAGTGAATTAAATTTACTAGAAATATTCAATTTGTATAATTCCAGTCACATCTTATAATTCAATTGTTCAAATAGTCTTCCAATATTCATTCATCTATATCTCATATAATTCGATAATTGTATTCTATTATCATTACTCATATCATAATCATCATCATTTATCAATATTTTCTTCTCATATATTTAATCATCTTAAGACTATCAATTCTACCTCATAATTACCTCATTATGAGGTTCACAATATATGATCAATCACTTAGATGATTCTTACCATATCATACTTTCATATTTCTTTCTCATCATATCTGTCTCTCTGTGGGACTCATTCATCTATTAATAAATTTACAATCAATAATAACATTTTAGCATCTCAAGCAATAATAATCAATATTTAAAACAAATGCAATGCATGAATTTAAATTATAATATTATTTAGGAATGTCTTCCCATGTGTCGACATGTTTTAGCTTAGATAGGCTACATTCCCTGTTCTTTTATTTCATTTAGACCAGTTACCTTCCCGATTCTTTTATTTCCATCATATACCGGCTGTCATAGTTTCATTTAGACCGACTGTGTTCCCGGTTCTTTTATTTTCAGCCTATACCAGTTGTCACGGTTCTTTTATTTCGTTCAGACCGGATGCTTTCCTAGTTCTTTTATTTTCAACATATACTAGCTGTCATGGTTTCATTTAGACCAGTTGCCTTCCCGGTTCTTTTATTTTCAGCATATACCAGTTGCCTTCCCGGTTCTTTTATTTTCAGCATATACCAGTTGTCACAGTTCTTTTATTTCATTTAGATCGACTGCCTTCCTAGTTTTTTTCGTTTCATGCATATTCATATGAACAATAATATGAAATATGCATATGAACAATAATATAAAAACAAGCATACATTCAAACATTCATTTTAGCTATCCAACTCTTTCTCAAAACTATTTTTTTATCATAAAACTATCAATCATAGTTCGTCAAGATTTTCATTTATCATTTCATTATATATTTAATCAACTCATTATTTCAATAATATTACTTCTTATATAATAAATCTTTAACATACCAATTATTCTTATCACATCCATCAACCAACTTTCATATATCATCCAATCATAATTTAATAATTAATTCAAATATCATCACTTTATATTTCATATTTATCTCGATTACTAAAAGTAAATCTAACTCACTACATAGCACTTAAAGCTACCCGTGGATCACCTCTTTGCCATTCCTGCTCTTTTCAACAATTTCACTAGATTGTTGATCGTCAACACCGGACATAATATTTATATTAAAATTTCTAATTTATTCTTCAATTCTCCCAGAATTTATACCCTTTAAAATTTTCACATTGAATTCTGGGTAGTTTCATGTATACTAAATTTCAAAAATAAAATTCACATTATTACCTTTTGTTTTTCTTAAAGCTTTCCTCGACTCTCTATAAAATTCTCCTGTAAACCTCTTCAAAATTTTACTTTTTCAACATTTCTTTCAATCCCCAAGTGTTTAAAGAAATAGAGTAATATGAATTGAAGAAAGAAGAAAACCAAACAGGATTTGGTAAGAAATAAATAAAATAAAATAAATATATATATATATATATATACACACACACACACACACACACAAAACCGTCCTCAGCACATTTGTTGCCCAACATTCACATCTTGCGTGTTAGGTTGACAACACCTGGCGTCTAGGTGTTGTCCCAAATTTTTTTCTTTTTTTCTTCTTCTTCTTATCTTCCCACTTAGACGCTTTCTTTTTCTTTTTCTTATCTTCCCACCAGGACGCATTTTTTTTCATTTAAAAGAATTATTTTATTAAATAATAAATCTTATATATATATATATATATATTATTTTGATTCATAACATATCTATCAAATTATTTCTTTACTCTTACCTTAAGAACACGGGTATTACAATTCTACCATCCTTATAAAAATTTCGTCCCCGAAATTTCCTTAACTAACTCATAAAACAATTGTGGATAATATTTCTTCATAGTTGCCTCACGCTCTCACATAATCTCTTTAAAATCTTTATTCCGCCATAGAATTTGAACTAATGGAATTACTTTATTACACAAGACTTGTTCTTTTCTGTCTAAAATTTTCACTGGTACTTATATAAAAGTCAAATCTTCTTGAATTTCTACAACTTGGCTCAAAATATTATGAAATTCATCATGTAAGCACTTGAAACGTGAAACCTAACTTTCTCAATAACCTCATAGGGTCCCACATATCTCAGACCTAACTTTTCTTTTACACACTCTTCCACAGAGATATTTTCAAATGCACCCAATCACCTACTTGAAACTCGAGAGATCTTATTCTATTATCAGCATAGCTATTCGGTCTACTATGTGCTGCTTTAAGGTTCTCTCTAACTAGTTTGATCCTCTCAGTTGTTAACTCAATAATTTATGGACCAAATATATTTCTCTCTCCTACTTTTTCCCAATATATAGGAGTTCTACACCTCCTACCATACAATGCCTCAAACGGTATCATTCCAATACTAGATTGAAGTTGATTATTATAAGCAAATTCAATCAATGGCAAGTAAGCATCCTAACTTAATGAGAAACTAATCACATTTTCCCTCAACATATCTTCTAGTACTCTAATAATCATTTTTGTCTGCTCATCTGTTTGAGGATAAAAAGTTATACTAAACTGTAACTGTGTACACATGGCTTTCTGAAAGCCTCTCAGAATCTAGATATAAATCTAGAATTTCTATATGATACTATGCTCAAAGGTACCCCATGCAATCTTACTATCTCAACTATATATAGTTCAGCTAACTTTTCAGGACTCCAATAGTATTAATTGGAAGAAAATAAAATGACTTAGAAAGTCTATCTACTATCATCCACACAACATCATGACTTCTCTGGGTATAGGGAATTCTAGAAACAAAATTCATACTTAAATTCTCCCATGGCCATTCAAGCATAGGAAGAGGTTGTAGTAAGCCTCCCGGATATTTATTCTCTGACTTCACTTGCTGACAAACCAAACATCTAGAAATATATTCAGCTACATCCCTTTTTAATCTTGATCACCAGTAATTCTGTCTCAATCCTCTATACATCTTATTGTTACTCGGTTGCATCTAATACACATAATTATGTGCTTATCTCAAAATCTCCTTTCTCAATCAACATCATTGGGAACAAAAATCTTATATTCCAATACCAAGATACCCTCACTTCTAATTTTGAACTAATATTGCTTTCTGCTAAGCACTTCTTATTTAATCTTTTCTATCTCTTCATCTCTACCTTGCATCACTAAAGCATTTTACTATGGATGATTGTACAATCATATTTGCTAACAATGATCATCTATCACTGATATTCAACTTCATTCTTATCTCTCTTAAATCTATCATCAATTTCACTTCATGACTCTCAATAACAGTTAATATTCCTGTAGATTTTCTACTCAATGCATCATCTACCACCTCGCATTTTCTAGATGATAGTGAATTATACAGTGATAGTCAATAATCAATTCCATTCACCTCCTTTATCTCAAACTCAACTTTCTCTAGGTAGTTAAGTATGTCAAACTCTTATAATCAGTAAATATCTCACAAGTGGTTTTATACAGATGATGTCTCAAAATCTTCAAAGCAAATACTATGACAACTAACTCTAAGTCATGGGTAGGGTAATTTCTCGCATGATTCCTCAATTACCTAAAAGCATATGTCATTACCTTCCTATGTTGCATCAAAACATATCTCAACTCTTAATGGGATGCATCACTATAAACCACAAATCCTTCATCCTCAGAAGGAAGCACCAATACTAAAGTTGTAGTCAATTTCTCCTTTAGTAATTGGAAACTTTTCTCACACTCCCCAAACCATACAAATCTCACCTCTTTCTTGGTCAATCTAGTCAACAGTGCTGCAATAATAGAAAAATTCTGAATGAATCTTCTATAATAACCAGCTAACCCCAATAAGATTCTAGTCTCAATCACATTAGTTGGTCTCTCCCAACTCATCATTGCCTCTACCTTTTATGGATCAACTTTTATACCATCTCGATACTACTTGCCCCAAGAAAATTATTTCATTCAGCCAAAATTCACATTTAGGAAATTTGGCATACAATCTCTCACTCCTTAGAATCTCCTACACCATTTCTAAATTCCTCACATGTTGTTCTTCATTCTTAGAATATACCAGAATATCAAATACAACCATAAACTTGTTAAGATATAGTTTAAATACTATATTCATCAATTCCATGAATGCAACTGAAGCATAAGTCAACCCAAATGGTATCAAAAGAAATTGATGGTGACCATAACACGCCCTAAAAGCAGTCTTAAGCACGTCTCATTCTTTTATTCTCAATTGGTGATAACCTGATCTCATGTATGTCTTAGAAAATACCCTTGCTCCCGACAACTTCTCAAATAAATCATTTACCCTGGGTAAATGATATTTGTTCTTAATGGTTATCTTATTCAACTATCTGTAGTCTATACACAATCTCATCATTCTATCTTTTTTCTTCACAAGAAACACATGGGCTCTCCAAACACATTAAGTCTGATAAATTGTTTATCTAACAATTCTTAAAATGGTACTTTCAACTCAGTTGGTGCCATTCTGTAGGGTTCTATAGATATATACGATGAACCTGGTATCATATCAATAAAGAATTTAATCTCCTTACTGGGAGGTAAACTAGACAACTCATCAAGAAATAAATCAAAAAAATCTTTCATTATTAAGATTTCTTCAAACTCTCTATCATCCTTCCTAAAATCCATCAAATATGCTAAATACCCCTCACTGCCTTTCCTTGACCATTTACTAGTAGTCAGAGCAAAAATAAGATAGTTCGAGAGTATCTTACGTTCTCCCTGAAACTAAATTTCTCTTGTCCATAACCTGAACACTATATTCTTTCTGGAACAATCAACCCAAGTGTAATACGTCGACAAATAATCTATCTCCAATATCATGTCAAAATCAATCATGTTCAGAGATCATAAATCCACTTCTTCCCCCTAAATATCCTCTTCCAACCCCTTCAACATTCATCATCTCAATTGATCTTCTTAATGGACAATCCATATTGGTATATCCACCCTCACCATATACAAAGCACATCAGAGTAGGACAATTCTGAGACAGATACCATGTCTGATTGCATCTAAAGCAAACTCTTATATCTCGATCATACTTCAGATTATCAATTCCCCTTGGTGGCATACTTACTTTTCTACCAGAACTTCTTGTCCCCATAACCTGTCTCCCAAATCTAAGAGTCCCACCAATATTACTCTGAGTTACAGAAGCAACAGATCATGTTTGCTTCTAACTCTGTACTAATGTTCCCTATGACACGAAACTCCCCCTCTAGGGTGGTCTCCTAGCCTACACACTCATATTGCTACTACCTATGAGTCCCTCAAATCTAGACCTCTTCAACCAATCTCTCTTACCTCTAACTCCATCACATCCTTCTCAATCTGTAGTGCTATATCCACCAACCTAGCATAATTCATATGCCTCATGTAAGATAGTTTCGATTTAATCTCAAAATGAAATCCATCTATGAACCTCTTACATTTCTTCTCCTTTATGTCTACCCTTTTTTTATACAAACCTTGTCAAAGCCACAAATCTGCTATCATATTGAGCCACAATCAACATATTTTACCTCAAATAAATGAAATCTCTTTTCTGTTGGGCTTTGAAAGTATATGAGCACTATTTGTAAAAGAAAATGCCTCCTTAAATCTACTATAAGTTAAGAGTCTATCAACATATGCACTTACCCTGGGAAGCCTCCTCTGTTAGGCTCTGAAAGTATATGAGCACTATTTATAAAAGAAAAAGCCTCCTTAAATCTACTCCAAGTTAAGAGTCTATCAACATATGCACTTATCCTGGGAAGAGTATCCTCCCGCTATTGTAAAGCTTCTCATTCTAACTCAAACGAAGCAAAGATGACCATCTGCATGTCAGTCACTAGTAAAGTACCAAATAATCTCTTTACATGTTTCACCCATAGCTCAGTCTCAAAATGATTCATATATCCTTTAAACAACAAAGCATTCAACTTAATATATTTAACAAAACAATCTCCCTGCATCTCGTGCATAAATTCACTTTTTCCCTTTTGAACGTTTACAATTACTGGATTTAAAACAAACTCCGGCACTACTTTAGCATGTTCATCAAGTCTATGCCATAGACTATCAACTCTATCATTTGTTACATTCATTTTCTCAAGAGCGTGAGCAAGAGCTTCTCTTAGCTCATCTTTTTCAACTCTAGATTCTCTCATGCCCCTATTAGTATCATTGATGCTATCATCACTTTCACTTCTAAGAAACTCGCTCTAACTTAGCCTCCATCTCAATCTCAGCTCGTTTAAAAATTGAGGCCTACCATACCCTCTCAAGTCAATAACTCTAACTCTAGCTCTAACACGTCCATGTGTCATCCTCAGACTATTCATTAAAATATAGTTTATTTAAATCTTCTAGTTCTATAAATTCTTATTCAGTCTACAAAATCATAAAACCTAATACTCTGATACCAAAAATTGTAATGACTTATCCCGTGTTGGCCACCCTTGAGACGTGTTGTCACTTTTTGAAATCCCAGCACAACACATATATGCAACAATATAAAAACATCAACTGAATTATCTACATACATAAATCCTTAACCCTAAACAGGGGATTTATATTATTAAAATTTCAACTGAAATAATATATACAACATATGATGCATGAATATTTACAAATATTTTTTTCTATTAGTCTGAGGATGTGGACCATGTGGCTTACAGATAATGACTCAGTCTGAATCACAACTCAACATACTATTTGTCTTGCCTACTACATGAAATTATTTATAGTGAGGAGTGAGTTTCACAAGCCCGGTGAATTAAATTTACTAGAAGTATTCAATTTGTATAATTCTAATCACATCTTATAATTCAATTGTTTAATTAGTCTTCCAATATTCATTCATCTATATCTCATATAATTTTATAATAGCATTCTATTATTACTACTCATATCATAATCATCATCATTGATCAATCTCTTCTTATCATATATTTAATCATCTTGAGACTATCAATTCTACCTCATAATTAACTCATTATAAGGTTCACAGCATATAATCAATCACTCAGATAATTCTTATCACATCATACTTTCATATTTCTTTTTCATCATATTTGTCTTTCTGTGAGACTATTCATCTATCAATAAATTTACAATCAAGAATAACATTCTAGCATCTCAAGCAATAATAATCAATATTTAAAACAAATGCAATGTATGAATTTAAATTATATTATTATGTGAGAACATCTTCCCACATGTCGACATGTTTTAGCTTAGACCGGCTGCCTTCTCGGTTTTTTAATTTCATTTAGACCGATTATTTTCCTGATTTTTTTATTTTTAGCGTATACTAGCTGTCATGGTTTCATTTAGACCAGTTGCCTTCCCGGTTCTTTTTTTTTAGCATATACCGACTGTCACGGTTCTTTTATTTCGTTTAAACTGGCTACCTTCCCAGTTCTTTTATTTCCAGCATATACCGGTTGTCACAGTTTCATTTAGACCGACTGCCTTCACAGTTATTTTATTTCCAACATATACCGGCTGTCATAGTTCTTTTATTTCATTTAGATACATTCAAATATTCAATTTAGCTATCCAGCTCTTTCTAAAAAAAAATTTTTTTATCATATTCATTAAATTATCTCCTCATATATCATATCAAATTATCAATCATAGCTTGTCAAGAATTTCATTTATCATTTCATTATATATTTAACAAACTCATTATTTCAATAATATTACTTCTCATATAATAAATCTTTAACATATTAATTATTCCTATCATATCCATCAACTAACTTTCATATACCATCCAATCATAGTTTAATAATTAATTAAAATATCATCACTTTATATTTTATATTTATCTCGATTACTAAAAGTAAATCTAACTCACCACGTAACACTTAAAGCTACCGGTAGATCACCTCCTTACATTTCTTGCTCTTTTTAACAATTTCATCCGGTTGCTGATCATCAACACCTAACATAGTATTTATATTAAAATTTCTAATTTATTCTTCAATTCTTTGATAATTCATACCCTTTGAAATTTCCACATTGAATTCCGGGTAATTTCATGTATGCTAAATTTCAAAAATAAAATTTACATTATTACTTTTTGTTTTTTTTAAAGTTTTCATCGACTCTCTTTAAAATTCTCCTGTAAACCTTTTCAAAATTTTACTATTTCAATCTTTCTTTGAGCTCCCTAGTGTTTAAAAAAATAGAGTAATTTGAATTAAAAAAAGAAAAGAAAACCAAATAGGATTTGGTAAGAAATATATATACACACACACACAAACTGTCCTCAGCACATTTTATCCAGGTGTTGTCCGAATTTTTTTTCTTTTTCTTATCTTCCCACATGGACACATTTTTTTTTCTTTTTATTTTCTCACTTAGACGTGTTTTTTTATTCTTTTTTATTCTTTTTCTTATCTTCCCACCTAGACGCGTTTTGTTCATTCAAAATAATTATTTTACTCAATAATAAATCTTTTGTATATATATTATTTAAATTTCATGTCATATCTATTAAATTACTTTTTTATTCTTACCTTAAGAACTATAATTTTATATGCTTTATATATATATTACAACTCTAGAACATAAAAAGCCAAAGAGCTGCAAAGAGAGAAAACGTAAAAGCTTTTGAAAGGATTTAATGAAACTAGGCAATTGGGAAAAACAAAGAGAGGACAAAAAATTATTAAATCATAAGTGACTGAATCTCGCGACCACAAGTCTTAGAGATTATGCTTATTACTCATATAAAAACACATGATACTATTATAATCCACTTAAAGTAAAATAAAAAATAACGAATATATAAGCTATACAAATAACACATATACTGTGATAGTTGAATATAAGATCGTGTAGGCTGAAATTCTTTATTTTGATCATTAGAGAATTTCACAGTTATCCCAGAAAGACAATCCCCCCCCCCCCCCCCCCCCCCCCCCCCCCCCCCCCGAAAGAACATAAAACATCGAGAAAGTGAAAGAATAAAATAAGCATGCAAAATTATAGTTCCATTGTTGGAAGTCGAACGTAGAACGGTTAACACAATATCCATTTAAGTTGTGGTACAACAGATTCATTAAGCCCAATTTGAAAAAGGATATTATAAAAGATAAATTTCAAATCCATTTTATTGGGATACAGTGTGTATCTCCATATAAAATAATAATACATGAGTATTACTATAAATTGAAGCACTTCGTTTTTTTTGGTACACTAGAGCGAGCAGATCCACTAAATCCATACAAACTTGGGCTACAAAGCCCTAAGGCAATCAGCCCTGATCAGATCCAAAATACCAGGGAACGTGACCGAGTGAACATAACAACTCCAAGAAAGAGAAACAACTGAGTTGGCCAACCAATCAACACAACTATTTGCTTCGTGGTGAATATGCCTAATAAAACAATACCAGTGAAGACCAATGTTATTGACTAAGATCTCGACAAGCCTGAATTAGCTAGTACTCCAGATGAGCAGGATCAATCCCGTTATTCAATAAAGGAGCATGAACCCCCGACATAAGCCCCACAATTCAGCAGCCAAGATAGAGGCAATCCCAATGTTTGTAACAAAACTAACCTGTTAATCCTTGAATTCATTGCGTATAATGCTTCCATCACTTCTCGCATTGCCATCCGAATTCATCTTCACCCATCCTGAAAGAGGAGGATCCCAATTAACCATGATGAGAGATTTGGAAGCAGTAATTTTACTCTTAACCAATGCTTGCCTAGCTTCCATTGCTTTATGCAAAATAGCAATAGAAGTTTGAGTTGGCTATTGAAAATTTTCCTCAAATACCAGTTTGTTTCTCTAGCACCACAAAAGCCAATAGGTCTGAGGAAAGATAAAAGGCCACTTCGGAAAATGTTGCAGATTCACATGATAAGGCTTACAATTGGTAACGATCCAGGCCAGCACATCAATACTAGCAAAGAACCAGGGAAACAGGCTTCATGGGATCAAATGGATCTAGGTCTGCTTAGAGGTTGGGCAATCACGGAGGACATGTAAGACCATATTTTTTGCTTGACCACAACGGGCGCAGAGCGAGCTAGAGGCGAAGTTCCTTACCACTCTTGCTTTATTAGTCATTAGGAAATCATGAGCCGCGGGCCAAAGAAAATATTTGATACGTTAGGGGCGCTGGGCTTGCCAAATATTCTTCCAATTGGTATCAGGAGGATCATTCTGATTAAGGAGCAATTGCTAAGTACACTGAGAGGAAAAGAAACCATATATCAAACTCGACCAGACCACATCATCCCTTTGCATGGAATCGGGTTACACAAAATTAGAAAAGATAACTACTTTACACTACCAAGGCAAAAGTGTGGAGATCCAGTTTTCATTCATATCAATGTAATCTTCCACACTCTTGGTATGGTCCTCTGTAAGAATTGGTCCAAGAGCCAATTGAGAAAGAGGAATAAAAGACAGCCAAATATCGTCCCAAAACTTAGTATCTTGCCCATTGTGCACTCTCTTTTTAATGCCCTTAAAGAGGGCTTCTCTCCGAGCAAGAACACTTCGCTAAAGATCAGAGGCTTGTCAATTACCAGAACAAGATAAGAAATCATCTTCTCTCAAATATTACGCCCTAAGCACGACATCCCATAGATCTCCAGTCCCCTTAATAAGCCTCTAGCTAATCTTAGCTAGAAGAGGTTTGTTAGATAATCTCATTTGGGGAATCCCAAGCGCCCCAGCCTCTCTGTTCCTACATAAGGTTTACTAATTAATCGTATGAATTTTCCTTTTAGCACCAGTGTCACCCCAAACAAACCATCTATTAACCTTGTCAAGCTTATCATAAATAGAATCTGAAAGCTTTGTAGATTGCATGGTGTAAACAGGCAAAACAAAGGTTACAACCTTCATTATAATTAACCGACCTCTTAGAGAAAGATATCAGGCTTGCACAAGGTCAGACACTTGTTCACTTTTCCAAACTATGATTATAAGTTTTCTTGTTCACCCTCTTATGGATGATGGGTACACTGAGAAAGTTGCCCATATCTTTGGTCAGGGCAATGCCATTATGATTGCTAAGCTCTCTTGCCATCCTTATAGGGATGTTTGGAGACAAACATTTTAGATTTCGACAAGCTCACCTTTTGACCAGAAGACCCACAGAAATTAACAAGGAATTTCTTCATTACCTCCACTTGTTTTAGGGAAAATTCCCCAAACATGACCAAATCATCAGCAAAGAACATATGGGAGATGACAGGGCCACCCCTAGCAACCTTCATAGGCTTTCACTACTTCTACCTTACATCCCTATCAATCAAATGTGCAAGTTTATTTATACAAAGCACAAATAGATAGGGGTACAAAGGGTCCCCCTGTCTAAGACCACATACGACTTGAAGAAGTTAGTTTGCTCCCCGTTTCATAATACAAGAAGTTGGGTGGAAGTCACCATATACATAATCAAAACCTCACACAAGAAGTCTCAATTGAGTCTATCATATGTCTTTCCCAAATCTATCTTGACAGCAAGAAAACCTTTACACTCGATCTGCTAACTCATCGTGTGAATTGTTTCCTAGACAATAACATATTGTCAGATATATACCGTCCAAGAATGAATGCACACTGATTAGGAGCAACAAAATCAACCAAATAAGGTCTCAGCTTGTTAACAATAACATTAGAAATGACCTTGAGGGGAATTGTGCATAGACTAATCAGTTTGAACTGGCTTAAAAAGACATGATGATCTACGTTTGGAATGAGGACAAGGAGAGTGTTACTCAACTCTTCGGGAAACTAACCCGCCGCCAAAGCCTCATAGACTAACTCCACCAGAAAAAAGCCAATTGTATCCCACTGTTTTTTGGAAGAAAATAGCCTGAAACCCAAAAACTCCAGGCGATTTATACGGGGCAATAAAAAAAATTTGCATCACAGATTTCATCCGAATTCAAATGGGTCATCAGGTCCGATATCTGAGCAACATCTAATCTGTTAAATGAGGGATAAAGAAAGGTACTTATATCGAGTTGAGTCTCTGCCAGACAGATTTTGGAAGTAATCTATCACTATAATATTTAAATCCTCATTATCAGAACACCAATGCCATTTCTCAGTTTTAAGAGCAATGATTCGATTTTTTCGTCTCCTGATGATAATGGTAACATGAAAGAAACTTGTATTCTTCTATCTCAATTGGATCCAATGGGACCTTGATTTCTAGAACTAGATAATCTCTTCCTAGAGAAGAGTATCATTATAGCCTTTAAGAAGCTTACTCTCTAATTCATAAAGGAACGGATGAGAACACACTTCTAGAGCTTTTTGTTTGCCTTCAATTCGAGAGAGGAGACGTCTCTTATGCCAGAAAATATCCCCAAAGACCTTTGAATTCCACTGCCGGAAAGAATTTGAAAGTTTTTTGGTGGGGTCAACGAACCCTAGATTATGAACCTCCCAATCAGACCTTACAAGATCTCCAAAATCTGGGCGAGTTAACTAAGCAGCTTCAAACCCAAAAGGCCTTCTCGAACAATGAGGCACCAAACTAGGGGTGGAATCGAGAGCAGCTCGACTCTACAAAACTGGATTCATGGCTTGTAAAACTCTAGCTCGAGTAGGTGTAAGCTCGTTCAATAAAATAAACCAAAGCTCGAGCCATTAAATATTTAACTCGATAGCTCATGATCCATTTTGGATTACTTATAGTATAAATTTATATATCTAAAGTCATTTACTATTGAATTCAAACAGTAAATGTTACAAAATTTTGTTTAATGTTATTACTTTGCAATGATATGGGAATCCAAGAACCAACAAATTCTTAACATGCTCTACCTAAATTTATTCTTGAGTTCTCTTGGCTCTGTTCGTATCCTTAATCGATGTGGGATCGTAAGTGAGAGCGTTGCTTGCTTGAGATTTTAAGGAGGGAATCGGTAAAATGGCAAATGGTAACAGGGACATCTCCATGTAAATACTTGGCTATTTATCATTTCTATTGATTACGGTCATTGGCTTATCTTTTGGGTCTGTGTAACGTTATTTAATTCCATATGTTCATAATATTTTTTAAATAATTGAGTTAGTACAAATTTTTCTTTTAAGTTAACTTTCAGCGTCTCGCGAGTTAACTTGAACTTATAAAAAATTAATCAAGTCGATCTAAAGCATTGATTTTAGAGCTTGACTTGAGATTTGATTCCATTAAATTTATTATTCATTTGTTAAGTCTGAATAACCCCTAACTCGAGCTCGGCTCGAATCCACCTTTACACAAAACCATGAATATCAATGAGAAGAGGTTCATAGTCCCATGAGTGTGAGGGATCTAATTAGTTTGTTTGCTCCCCATTCCATATAAAGCTCAAATTTATGCTACTGGGACCTAATTAGTTAGTTTACTCCCCGTTCCATATAAAGTTCAAATTTATGTTGTTGGGACCTAATTAGACTCGGATTCCTATTGAAGAGTCTTGATGTTCGTTTTCAAAGTTAAATGATACTTTGATTCAGAGTATTAAAGTGACATTTGAAAACTATTTAAATAAGTTATTTAAGCATTATCAGGATTTAATCATAATGCTTAAATCACTAATTTAAACGGTTCCTAAACATAACCTAAATAATGTTATCATCTCTTTAATTTCTGTTACAAGTACCACCACTAGGCTTTCTAAATTGGGCATGCTGATGTAAATCTAAATAATAGGCGATGTTTCCTATTTCAAGCTCTAGATGGAAGAACAGTTTCGAAAATGTCAAATTCACCATTTTCTAAATTTGGACTCTTATCTCAAAACTCAATACATTCGTGTCAATGAATGATACTTTGATTCAGAGTATTAAAGTGACATTTGAGAACTGTTTAATATGACCTAAATAATGTTATCATCTCTTCAATTTCTGTTACAAGTACCACCACCAGGCTTTCTAAATTGGGCATGCTGATGTGAATCTAACTAATAGATGATGTTTCCTACTTCAAATTCTCGATTGAAGAACAGTTTTGAAAAGGTCAAATTCACCCTTTTCTAAATTTGAACTCTTCTCTAAAATCTTAATACATTTGTGTCAATGAATGATGTTTTGATTTAGAGCATTAAAGTGACATTTACGAACTGTATAAATAAGTTATTTAAGCATTATCAGGATTTAATCATAATACTTAAATCACTAATTTAAATGGTTCCTAAACATGACCTAAATAATGTTATCATCTCTTCAATTTCTATTACAAGTACAACCACCAGGCTTTATAAATTGGGCATGCTGATGTGAATCTAACTAATAGGCAATGTTTGCTATTTCAAGCTCTAGATTGAAGAACAGTTTCGAAAAGGTCAAATATACTATTTTCTAAATTTGGACTCTTCTCTCAAATCTCAATACATTTGTGTCAATGTGGGTATTTGTTCAAACATTGAAAGACTATTTGGTTAAATAATAGTGTGAAGATTTGTTATTTTTTGCAAGGATCGAGTGCTTGCATTCATCCAAATTAGACCAAGCATAAGCTGATTGAAGGGAGTTTCTAGTCAAGGTTGTTTAAATTGATAAAAGGAAACTGGTATAACTAGGCCTGAAAACGGGCTGAGTATAGCAGATTTGATTTTTTTTCCTTCGTTCATGCTTGGTTTGATTTGAGTCCAAATCGGGTTCGTCTTCGTGCTCAAAGTCATGGATTGAATTCGGCTTAATTTCTAAACAAGTCATACTTGATGGCTTGAGTTTGACTTGTTTATCTGAACAGCAGAATTGAAAAAAGAGACCAAATCACCCAAGGGAAAAGATTGATTTCTTTCCAGAGGACAGAACTGAATTTTTAGCGCCAACTTCAAACTGGAAATTAATTCTTACTTAGCCATATAGATCATAGAAACGAAAAAGATCGAAAAGAAGAAGAAAGTAAAACTGCTAAGTGGCAACACCAGCCAACAAGGGAACAACTAGGGGGAGGAACAAACCAAACTTTCCTTTCTTTGAAATGAAAATTGATGGGCTTGGTTTTGCTCGTCGACATTGAGGACATAATTATGCTTTAAGACAAAAATGGAGCACCCTTTTTGCATCTCTCTCCCTCTCTCTCTCTCTTCTACTTATCCCATCAAAATCATCATCATCGTATCATGATTACTACCATCATCTATCTTCATCTTGTACCTTAGTTCTTGTTGTACTGTCAGTCTCCAATCTTAATATTAGCATGATACATCTCCTCGAAGGCCCCGACAAAAAGAGAGAACAGCTTGTCCTTTGACAGTGACTTTGAGCTGTTCTTTTGCTATCCACAAGCAAAACACTTCCTTTTTTTTTCCTTTCATGTTAAATTTTCTCCTAACGAATTTCTCAACAACCAGGGTTCATAAAATTATGATGCTAGCTAGATCAATTCTGTTTTCATATGTGAGGCTTAGTTCCTGAATGAATAAAGAAAAAGGAAGATTTTGTTGATATTTATTTACATTGAAGTCTGCATTCTACGAGTTCAAAATGAAACGAGGAAGGAACAAAGAGAAATTAAGGGCTTGAAACCAAGAAAGGAAATTAAAAAAAGAAACAAACAAACCCATATCAATAAAGAACATGTTACATGAGGATTTGTTCTTCTTAAGGCTAGATTTCGAAATTCAGTTCCTGCCAAAAGCTCTAGACCTCTTGGAGCCAATGGCTGGAGATCTAATTTGTGGGACAGTAAAAGTATCATCTGCCCATCTCCTGTTATCTCTGATGCACGTAGCCTCTTTTGTCTCCTTGAACCCAATTTGGCTTCCCATTTGTGAAGAATATTGAGTAGCATATAAGGGATCAATTGGCGCTTGAGGGACCCAAATCCCCAAACTTTCTGATGCAAAAAAATTCATATTGCTGTCAAGATCAGCATCTAAAAAGGGCAACATCCCATCATCACTCTGCAACCAAATCCACAAGATTGGGGAAAAAATCATTCAGATCCAAAATTTTGTGCAAATATGAGAGAGAAAAACGAAAAGAATATCAATAAATCATATTACTATCTCTAGATGGAAGAATGAAATGCAAACCTTACTGAAACCAAACGGAGCTGAAGATGAATCAAGAAAATCTTCAACATGCCACCCTGGTAGCATTTCTATCAAGTACTCTGATATGCTACTTGTTGAACCATCAACTTTCGTTGCAAACTGACTATCTCCACCCTTGTTAATTGTCGTTTTATCACTTGAAGATTTGGTATATGAAGGTGGGTTGGAATTTGGTGGAGCAACAGAGATAGTTTTGTTGATCAAAGGCTGAGACTTGAATCCGGGAACAGAGTCACTGCTGCCGTTGGTTAAGGAAGCAGAGGTCGATGTGTAGAGAGCAGAAGAAGCAGAGAGTTTAACACCTGTTAGAAGAAACCTATTATGCTTCTTTGTATGCTCGTTAGCTGTGTGAATTGGAACATCACAGTCTCTGCAGAGAATCGCCCTGTCCTGTTGACAGAACAAGAACGCTCGTTTCTCCTACAACACCAAAAAAAATCCCAATCACAAAATCAGATACAGAACAAAAACCATAATTCATATTAACATATCACACAATCCTGATCAGGAAAAGTGATTTGAAAATCGAGAAAACACCAAAAAAGAGGGTAATTAAAATATTTATATATTTATAAAAACCTGGCAGACATCACAGAGAGGGAACTCTTCAGAGGAAGGGTGGAGAAGAGAAAAGCGTTGGTGCTTAGACGCCAGCTTGTTGGCATGGTGGACACTGTGGTCACACGAGTCACAGAGGGCGGCTTCGTCGGCCGTGCAAAACACCGAGGCCCCATCCTTGTTACACACATCGCACTGGATTTTCATCTGCACTGATTTTCTTGATTACTAGCTACTAATAAATTTGCAGCAGAAGCAGAGAAAATAAAGAATCGAAGGTATGGATTGAAAGAGAAAGAAAGAGGGAGGGGGATGGGGTGCGTTGAAAACTATGAGAGAAAGAGAGAGGAGAGAGACTAGGGTTACCACTTACTAATAGTTAGAGAATATATGAATGTAAAATTGCAGACGGTAGTGAAAAAGTGAACTATTGAAAGAGATCAATAGGGTTCAGATTTTATGCTGTCTACTGTGTATTGGTGGGAAGGGACACTATGATACGGGGTTTTGTAATGTGTTGCTTACTCCTTACTCGCTAGTCGAGCCTTTAACTAATCTCTAGGCACTGTAAACAGTGAATATTCTGCAGGCCAGAGTAGATTGGCAGTAGACTTGTCAATGTAGTTATTTTTCTCATCAATCATGCAATTTTACAGTAGATAATATGACCAGCTCGGTCAACCCTTTCAAACGCAGCTAAAGATTGGGGCAACACATTAATATAGACCAAAAATGCGCATCTGGTCAGCCTTGATGTTTAAATGGTAATTTTTTTAAATATTTAAATCCCACGGATAAAGATAAAAGCAAAAAAGATTAAAGGTCTAAACCAAAGATGCGGCGAGTCTTGATTGGTGAAGACTGTGTATGAACACTTTTATATATTAAACAATGGTCCCCTATCAATGCTCTCTCAATAGATATACCATATTTATTTACCACTTTAGACGTGTATGCTAATAATTTTTAGGGCATATTTTTATTAATTTACAAGCAATGTGTTACTCCATCTGTCCCAAAATTTTTATCACGTTTATTATTTAATTAATTAAATAAACATTTTTATTTTTATTGTTAAATTATTAAAAAAAAAAATTTTTTTTTTCATATATACATACATAGTTTAAAAGTTTTTAAAAAATATTTTTTATATTTTTAAAATTATATATATAAAATAATTAAAATCAAACTTAAGTAAAAAAATGATAAGTGACTAAAATCACGAGACAAATAAAGTAATAATTTATTAATATGATGAATGATGTAGATGAAAACACTATACGCATTTTAGTTTACTTCTTTTTCTCTATTTTATTAATACGATGAATGATGTAGATGAGAACACGACATGCATTTTAGTTTGTTTTTTTTCTCTAATTTTTTAAACATAAAAAGTTGTTTTTTCATAAACTTTAAGGTGCAACACGTTTGTTTTAAAGTGATGGCACAAAAAAGTGTCTACAAAATTTCATTAAAATGAATAAAGGAAATACTTAGGTTGTCATCCCATTTGTTAGGATGTTTCTTCTACTAATAAAGCTAAGTGACAATCCATTTGGTTTGGGGTGGATTCAAGCCGAGTTTTTATCGAGTTATTCGAGTTCGAGCATGAGCAAAACTCGGCTCGATCGAGCTCGAGTCGAGTTCGAGCATGAAAATTAGACTTAATTAGCTTATTGATCCGACCTCAAACACCTTAATTCGGTTTGAAATGCTCTCGAACAGTTCGATAAAGTACGAGCTGATCTCGAGCCAACATTTATATTAATATTAATATTTTTATTTATTAAAGTTAGAGTCTAGACTGAAGCTCGAGCTCGAATGGACAATCCAAATATCATTGTCGAGCTTGAGCTCGGACTTGAATAGGTTTGTTTGTTATCAAGCTCGAGCCAAGCTGAACTCGAGCTATTAAAAAATTAATCAAGCTCTAGCTCAAGCCCAATTTTGAGCTCTATTCAAACTCGAGTTTGAGCTCCAGCTGATTCATTTTAAGCCAAGCCGAGCTTTAACACCTTAGTATTCGGGTTTGGCTCCACTCGAGTCCATCCCTAATTTTATCCATCATTTTTATCTGTTAATGACTCCAATTAATAAAAAGACATTCTATCACGAGAAGACTTTGAAGTTTTTGTTTTCGTTTATGTAAGAACCTTTCAATTCCCACTTAAGTTTTCTATAATTAAAAGATGTACAAATTGGATGGTTATTTATCATCGTCAAATCTTGTACAAACCCTAATGGACTCTCTTTATACCAAAATAAGGGAAACTAAATCTATGATAAAATGGGCTACATTTTCCTTGATTGGTACAAACCTTTATAATTTTCTGGTTCATGCAGGTAAAAGTGAAATGAAGCTCCACTTCCTAGAATTGGGTATTTGAATTTGACCATAATAGCATAATAGAGTACTAATTTTAAATAAAACACCACCTATTGATGCCGAAAATCTACTGCTGAGCTGGAGGTCTAGGATTCCACGGTTTGCGCAAAGAAATAAGGATGAACTAAAGAGTCACTGGAGGAAAGGGGGGTGGTGCCTCCGTGGACTTCTCGATGACTTTTTTAGTGCAAGGTTTTGAGAAAATTGATAGAGTTGTGGTATTAGTGTTTCAATGATGAACTTGAAATTAAATTGAGGTCTACATACCTTGGGCTTTTTATAGTGGTTTAGGGGGCAAGTTAACCACGTGCTTGGGATGGCTCAATCCCTGAGATCCCGCTTTCCTGGCGAAGGGTCTTGTTGCGTGTTCAGGGATGGTGCAATCTCTGAAATCTTGCTTCCGTTCTTGCGTGTGAGAAGTCTATAAATGATTATGGCTTTGTCATTTGTACTGCTATGTGCTCATCTTTGACGCAGCCACATGTCATCCGATTATTGGAGAGTGAATTATTCACTACATCAAAGGCCCCATATTCCTTAAGTATATTTATGTTCTTTAAGAAGTATAATAGAGCTTTGTGCCGTTGGTTATGTGCTTCATTCTGTGAGGCTTAGGGCCGAGCATATGGACCTCAGTCAAAATGCTAGGTCTTGGAGGCGTGAGGGTCGAGCATATGAGCAGCAGTCAAGATGCTTGGCCTTGGAGACGTGAGACTTAACATTCGAGTGGCAGTTAAAATTATTGACCTTGGAGATGTGGGACCGAGAATTCGAGCAGTAGTCAAAATGCTCGGCCTTGGAGACGTGGGACCGAGAATTCGAGCAGTAGTCAAAATGCTCAACCTTGGAGACGTGGGACCGAGCATTCGAGTAGCTATCAAAATGCTCGACCTTGGAGACGTGGGACTGAGGATTTGAGCAACATTCAAAATGCTCAGCCTTGGAGACATGGGAGCGACCATTTGAGCAGCAATCAAAATGCTCGGCCTTGGAGACTTAAGACCAAACATTTGAGCAGCAGTCAAAATGCTCGGCCTTGGAGATGTGGGAGCGAGCATTTGAGCAGCAGATAAAATGCTCGACCTTGGAGACATAAGATCGAGCATTTGAGCAACAGTCAAAATACTCGGCCTTGGAGACGTGGGAGTGAGCATTTGAGCAGCAGTCAAAATGCTCGGCGTTGGAGACCTAGGATCGAGCATTTGAGCAACAGTCAAAATACTCAGCGTTGGAGACTTGGGACCGAGGATTTGAGCAGCAGTCAAAATGCTCGATCTTGGAGACGTGAGATCGAGTATTTGAGTAGCAGTCAAAATACTCAGCCTTGGAGACCTTGGACCGAGCATTTGAACAGCAATCAAAATGCTTGGCCTTGGATATTAGCGATAAGGAAAAGGCCTATGCAGTTTCTTGGGCGCATAGAGAACTTTTTGCATTGAGCCCATGGAATGTTTTTTTTTTATTTGGGCCCATGGAAGGATTTTTTGCTTTGGACCTATGGAATACTTTTTTTCTTTGGGCCCGTAGAAGGCTTTTTTGGCTTTGGTCCCATAGAGAGGCCATTGGGCTGTTCCAGGATCCTTTATGGAGGTATTCAATATTGGAGCGTTAGGTCGCTCTAAAACGTTAAATGTTTGAGAGTGCGATGTTGTTTTGAGGAGTGTAATGGTGACGCACACCCTTGGTAGTACCTCTTCTGCAACCTAGGGGAGTGTAATGGCGCCTTAGTGATGTCAAACGTTGTGTCTTTATAGCTGGGGAAGCCTTGGGGAGTGTAACGACACCTCGATTATGCCAAATGTCGTGTCTTTACAGTTGGAGATGAGTCAATTTTCTTCATTAATTACGCCTGAGCTTCTATATAAGAAAGGAGTTTCCTCTCATTTCTTCACTTCACTTTAGAAACTTTGAGAGCCCTTGGAGTTAGCAAGAGATTGAGAGCCTTCAAAGTCTGTTGGAGTTTTGAGATCTTTTTGTCGTGGGGAAGATCGAGGTGTGAGAAACGAGGGATTTGCCTTTTTGAAGTGCTCAAAGTTTTCGCAAGGATCTACCTTTGGTGAGTTTTTTCTGTTTCACTTCTTATAATGTCTTTGGCAGATAAGATCGTGATAGGCCTAGTGGTAGTGAGGATAGTGAAGCCATGTATAGGGAACTGAAGAAGGCTATAGGTTTGGGTCGAACCTCTAGTGAGGGTGAATCCTCAAGGAGTGGCAACACTCGGAAGGGGCCATTGGCAATGGTTCCCTATGGGGCTGGAGAAGAGGAAGAAGAGAATGAGGAGGATTCTTCTTCCAAGGATGAGGATGAGGAAGATAATGTTTTGGCTGAGCTGAGGGGAGATACGAAGGTAGAGGAAAGGGTGCAAATAAGTTGGAGAAGGGAGAACTTGAGGTCATCAGGCGCATGTACCGTATCCCAGAAGAGTACACCCTGAGGAACGTCGATTTTGGGGAGAGGGCTTGTGATGTCCTATCGAGCTACACACCCTTTTAAATCTGTGTCTATGAACAACACATGAGGGTCGGGCTCAGATTTCCACTCCATTCTTTCCTCTGCTCGGTGCTAAAGTTCTTTAACATAGCTTTGTGCCAACTGGTGCCTAACTCAGTGCGTTTGATCATAATGTTCATATGTTTTTGCTCGGACGTGAAAGGGCTAATGAACATTAACGTTTTCAAAGGCCACTTTCAGATTAACAAGCATGGCCAGCACGAGTGTGTCATGATCAGCTCCAGAGCTAGGAAAAGGTTGCTGAAGAAGAAACCCTCCTCCATCAATGAGTGAAAGAAAGCATTCTTCTACATCCAGAGCGAGAAGAACTTTGGGGTCCCACTATCTTGGAGCCTTGATTGTGCGGGGAAGTGCAAAAAACTGCACCTCTTGTACTATGAGCATGAGACACTGAAGGCTTTGGTGGCCGCTCCTATTAGTGTGAGCGTTCTTTATGACAATAAGGAGCTGGTGAATCGCGTCTTCTGCCCTTGTTGTCCTGAAGGGACCTTAGAGAGTGGTATATACTTAGGTGCTTTATGCTTTCTTAACTTTATCATATTTGTTTCCAATTACTCATACTTGTTTCTTTTGTTGCGCAGATATGGAAGCCATGGCTAGAGCTAGGGAGAAGGCGAAGATAATAGCCCAAGAGAGGAAGAGAGCTGCCCAGGCTCAAAGCTCGAGGTAGTGGCCGCAGGCGCTCGCTCCCATTCTTATTGATATGGAGACTTCGAGCCCTCATATGAGCAGAAGAATATCTCCGACGTGCCTTCACTTGAGCAAGGGATCCCATTGAGGCCGGGGTCTTTATGCTCAGTTGGGGCATAAAGATGGATGACTTGGTCTTTACTTACCCTAGGGTTGCTCAAGAACACTTTGCCTTGGGGATCCCACCGCACAACATGATTAAGCTATCGAGGAAGCTGATCGAGAGCCTCTGTTCTGTGGCCGAGGTCTTGGCCTTCTAGATGAGTGTTTCTGCCTTGAACTTTTTTTGCGAGTTTTTTTTTTTTCTTTTTGTGTTTCTCAGTAACTTATTATCCTGCTCTTTGTTTCAATCGAGCGTGGTGCATGAGATGTTGTCACACCGCTGCTTAGATATAGGTGAGAGGCTGACCTGGTGTTAACGAAAACTGGATGACAGCTACTAGCTCATCCAGCAGCTGTAGGGCTCTTTGGAATGAGCTCTCTTGATCCAAGAGAGTATTGACCGGGACAGTACCGAGACCGTGGAGGAGAAAGAGGCCATGCCAAAAGAGAATGATGCTGCCATGGCCTTTGAGCATAAGCTGATGGAGGAGGCCATGAGGAGGGCCATGGAGGAGGCCTTAACCTGCTTCAAGAAATCCACTTCCAACTGAGAGGCCGTGGAGAAAGAAGTCGGGCTCCAGTTCTTTGAGAGGTTGTTTGAGGCCAAGAGGAAGGTCGAGACACTCTACCCTCAGGTCCACTTCTCGGCCTTCGAGCTTGGCACCTTGGCAGACGAGGACGAGGACCAGGCTATGGCTGACAGATCTGGCGGCGAAGAGAAATCCCAGCCGAGTGGCGCTGCAGTAGAGGCTGCGTCCGATGAGGAGGTCAACCCCTAAGGACTTGGAATTTTTAGTTTTTTTCTTTTTGTAGACTAAGGCCGATAGTGCCTAGCTTTTCTTATAATCATATTATTTAATAAAATTTCTAGTTTTTTTCTTGGGAAACGCCTTTTGCAAACTTAATACTTTTTATTATTATTGGTGAGAGAGACATAAAGGAGGTAACTTTGAAAATGAGGGCTCTTTCATTGACAACCGAGGCGTTCACAAGTTACATTTATGTGAATCATGGAACTAAAGGGGCGTACACTACTGGTAAAATTTGTAGAGGTTCTCCATGTTCTAAGTGCGAGGGATGGGCTTGCGGTAATACCCGTGTTTAAAAAATAAGGGCAAAGAAGTAATTTAATAAATATGACATAGAGTTAAAATAATATATATCTCTTAAATACAAAAAGTCAAAAATTTTATAAAACAATTTCAAAAAAAAAAATCTGGGACGTGAATGTCCCAGAAGGAAGAAGAAAGAAAAAAAGAAAAAAAGGAGTTTTTTTTTTAACAAGAACACACACACACAAATTCGTGGTAGCAGGTGGCAGCACCTACTGCCAAATGTTATGCATTTAAAACAAGTGTAAAACAAACGTGGAGGATGCTGAGATGTTCATGGATTTGGACTGAAAATTTGGTACAAGCTTTTACTTATATATATCTATATATATGTGTAATCTGTACACAATTAGTATTACCGATTTCGTTAGTTCTTTTTTTCTTTCAAATTACTCTGTTTCTTTAAACATTTGGGGACCCAAAGAAATGTTGAAATAGCAAAATTTTGAAAGGGTTTATTGTCGAATTTTATAGAGAGTCACGAATAGCTATCAGAAAAGCATAAGGTAATAACATAATGTTTATTTTTTAATTTTTAGCATTCATGAAATTTCCCCAATTTCAAAGTGAGAATTTTCAAAGGGTTTGGTTTATGAAAAATTGAGGAAATAATTAGAAATTTAATATAAATATTATGTCAGGTATTGACGATCAGCAACCTGGAGAAATTTCTGAGAGGAACGGGAAGGGCAAGGAGGTGATCCACGGGTAGTTTTAAGTGCGACGTGGTGAGTTAGATTTACTTTAAGTAATCTAAATAAAATAAAATATCTAGTAATAATATTAAAATAAATTATTAGCTTATGCTTTGGTGGTAGATAAAAATTAAATTGATATGTATGATATGAATATTGGACATGTAAAAAATTATTATGTGAAAAGAAATATTATTAGAATAATGAGTTAATTTAATACTAATTGTGATAAATAAATTCTTGACGAGTTTTGGTTAATAAATTGATATAAGAGAAGAAAATTGTGAAATTTATCAAGCAGAAAGTTGAGGAAAGACCGAATAGTTAAATCAAATATTTTGAACTCATGTGGTTTTTATATTTTTGTTCATATGCATATTTTATTTTATTGTTCGTATGCATATGCATTAAATAAGAGAATCGAAAGAACCGGGAAGGAGCCGGTCTAATTAAAAAACCGTGACAGCTGGTATATGCTGGAAACAAAAGCGACACCGTGACAGCTGGTATATGTTGGAAATAAATGTCGTGACAGCCGGGATAGGCTGTAAAGAAAATAACCGGGAGAGAGCCAGTCTAAGATAATAAAAACATGTCAATATGTAAGAAGATGTTCCCATAATAATAATTCATGCATTGCATCTGTTTTATATGTTGATATTTTTATTGAATTTGTTGATGCTATACATGTAATTATAGATAAATAAGTCTTATAGAGAGAGATAGTTACAGTGAGAAAAAGACATAGAAATATGATATGATAGGAATTATTAAATGTTATACATTATGCTATTATCTAGTATATGAGAGATAAATGATTAAATATTAAAGGGCCACTTATGAAATTTGAATACTTTTAGTAAATTTAATTCACTACGCTTGTGAAGCTCATTCTTCATTGCATAATGATTTCAGGTAGCAGATAGGACAAGTAGTTTAGTGGGTTGAAAATCAGACGAAAACATTTTCTGTAAGCCACGTACGTGTCAATATCATCAGACAAATGAGATAATGAAATAATAAAATTTTATTTATAAATATTCATGCATTTTAAGTTGTATATTATGTTTAAATAAATATCAGATTTATGTACCTCCCCTATTGAGGGTTACAGTAAAAATTTATGTTAGTTTTATTTTTGTTTATTGTTGCATATATGTGTCGTGCTGAGATTTTCAAAATGTGATGACACCATCTCGGGGGTGGCCAACCCGGGATGGGTCGTTACAATTTTGGTATCAGAGCATTAGGTTTTAAGATTCTGTAGACTGCATGAGAACTTAAAAAGTGGAAGATCCAAATAAACTATATTTTAAATGCAGAGTCTGAGGATGACACGTGGTCGTGCTAGAGCTAGAGGTAGAGTTCTGAATCAGAGAGGACGTGGTAGACCCCTAATTTTTAGGAGAACTGAAGTGGAAGAGGAAGTTGAATTTGTGGTTCCCGTGAGGGAACACACTAATTGTGCAGCTCGTACTAGTGGAGCTGGGAGAGGATATGAGGTTAGGAAGGATGAATTGAGAGAAGCTCTTAATCGTGCTATAGAGAGGAGGAATGCACCTGAAGAAAGGGCTGATAATTTGTAGAGAAGATTAAAAGAAAGAGGTAGAAGAGAACCTGATGTGGTGAGGCAAGAGGTTCGTAAGGGAGAATGTGTCTTTGCACGTGAGATGCAAGGGGATTGTTTTGTGAGATTTCTGAAGTTTAAACCTCAGTCTTTTAGGGGATCTGTAAATGCTGTAGAAGCTGAGCAGTGGATTAGACATGTGGAGAAATATTTTGATATCTTACCAGTGTTAGATAGACAAAAGGTTGCTTTTGCTTCATTTATGCTGGAGGGTGAGGCTTCTTAATGATGGGAGGATATTTTGCCCAAGGTAAGCACATGGGTAGAACAACCTTTAACTTGGAGTAAGTTTAAGGATGAGTTCTTTGCCAAGTATTTTCCAGATACCTTTCGGGCACAACAGAAGAGAGATTTTATTCATCTAAGATAGGAAAGTTTATCGGTGGCTGAATATGATAATAGATTTATAGCCCTGTCGAGGTTTTTACCTGAATTAGTGAATACGGAGGAGAGAAAATTTAAAAGATTCTTAGATGGATTACACTATGACATTCGGACTAAACTCTCTTATATGGGTATGGGGAATTATGCTGTATTGGTGGATAAAACATTACAGATTGAGAAGGATTTTATGGAGTTGAGAGGTAGGAAGGATTGGTTTAAGAGGTCTAGATTTGAAGGACTTAGAGGTTGTAGCAGTATAGGTGTACAGGTGGAGATCACCCTAGAGGGAGCGTTCCTTGTCACAAGGAAATGTAGTGCAGAGTCAGAGGCAAGCAGGATCTATTGCTTCTATAGCTCAGAGTAATACTGATGGGACCCCTAGATTTGGGAGTTATGGTAGAAGAGTAAGTATGCCACCAGGGGGAAGTAGTAATATGATGTATGGTCGAGAAGAAAGAGTTTTCTTTAAATGTAATCAGACGGGGCATCTGTCTCGAAATTACCATACATAGATATGCTTTGTATGTGGTGGGGGAGGACATTTGTTGCAGATTGTCCAGTGGGAAATCTGCTGACGTAAGCGTTGGAAGTATTGAGAGAAGATCGGTGGAGAGAGGTGGTGAATCAGGGAGTGTGCGGGGCAGAGGTCGAAGATTAGTAGCTAAGCGAGGACGTGGTAGTCAATTTCAGTCCAGAGTATATGCATTGACCCAATAGGATGCACAAGCCAGGCCTGCTAGATTATTGATTGATCTTAATGCAACTCATTCCTTTGCATCTAGTATTTATATAAAATCTATTGATGCTAGTGCTAGTCCTTTTATGCATACTATTGTTATTGAGGTTCCTACTGGAGATAGAGTTATTATCTGAACAATCTATCAAGGTTGTGTGATTAATATTGCTGATAAAAAATTTAAAGTTCATTTATTGCCTTTAGACATGACAGATTTTGATTTAATTCTGGAGATAAATTGGTTATCTGCATATCATGCTTGGGTAGATTGTTTTAGGAAAAATGTGGTGTTCAAGATACCTGGACAGGAGGAATTTAATTTTCAGGGAGAACGTAAGATACTTGCAAACTGTCTTATTTCTGCTTTAACTGCTAGTAAATGGTTGAAGAAGGGTTGTGAGGGGTATTTGGCATATGTGGTGGATTCTAGCAAACAGAGTAAGAAGTTAGAAGAAATCTCGGTAGTAAAAGATTTTTCTGATATTTTCCCTGAAGAGTTGACTGGGTTACCTCCCAATAGGGAGATTGAGTTTCCTATTGAGGTGATTCCAGGATCAGCACCCATATCCATAGCACCTTATAGAATGACACCAATTGAATTGAGAGACTTGAAAGTTCAACTTCAGGAGTTGCTAGATAAACAGTTTATCCGACCTAGTATGTCACCCTGGGGAGCCCCTGTGTTATTTGTCAAGAAGAATGATGGGACAATGAGGTTGTATATTGATTATAGATAGCTGAATAAGATCACCATCAAGAATAGATATCCTTTGCTCAGGATAGATGGTTTATTCGAGTAGTTACAGGGAGCTAGAGTGTTTTCTAAGATAGACCTGAGATCGAGTTATCACCAATTGAGGATAAAGGAGGGGGACGTGCCTAAATCTGCTTTTAGGACACGTTATGGCCATCATGAATTCTCGGTGATGCCATTTGGGTTGACTAATGCTCCTACAGCATTTATGGACCTTATGAATCGGGTGTTTAAACCATTCATGGACAGATTTGTGATTGTGTTTATTGATGACATTTTGGTATATTCCAAGAATGAATAGGAGAATATGCAACATTTGGAGATAGTGTTAGAGATTCTGAGGAGAGAGAAATTATATGCGAAGTTCTCTAATGTGAGTTTTGGTTGAGCGAGATATTTTTCTTGGGACATATTGTGTCTGGAGAAGAGATAACAGTTGACCCAGAGAAAGTAGAAGCGGTGTTGAATTGGGAAAGACCCACAAGTGTAACTGATATTAGAAGCTTTTTGGGGTTTGTTGGTTATTATAGGAGATTTATTCAAAAAAAATTATGATTGCTGGACTTTTGACTAAATTGACCAGGAAGGATATGAAGTTTAGGTGGTCAGAGGAATGTGAGAGAAGTTTCCAGCTGTTGAAAGAGTAACTGACTACTGCCCTGGTATTAGTGCTTTCTTCTAGTGATGAAGGATTTTGGTTTATAGTGATGCGTCACATCAGGGGTTGGAATGTGTGTTGATGCAACATGGTAGAGTTGTAGCTTATGTATCTAGGTAATTGAAGAAGCATGAGAGGAATTGCCCGACCCATGAGTTAGAATTGGCTGCCATAGTTTTTGCTTTAAAGATTTGGAGACATCATCTATATGGAGCAAATTGTGAAATTTTTACTGATCATAAAAGCTTGACGCATTTACCAACCTATAATGAGTTGAATTTGAGGTAGAGGAGGTGGATGGAGTTGATTTGTGATTATAACTGTATGATTCACTATCATCCAGAAAAGGCTAATGTAGTAGCTGATGCATTGAGTGGAAAGATTACAGAGAGATTATCTGCTATTGAGAGTCATAATACTAGCTTGATGATAGAATTAAGAAGAATGAGGATGCAGTTGAGTGTCAATGATAGAGGAGTATTAATGGCGAATATGGTGATACAATCTCCTATTATTGATCATTTATTACAGATGCAGGGTAGAGATGAGGGGATAGAGAAGATTAAATGGGAAGTGTTGAGTGGGAAGCCAACTGAGTTCAGAATTAGAGAAGATGGTATGGAAGTATTGGGGAATAGAGTTTGTGTTCCCAATGATGGGGAGATGAGAAAGAAGATACTAAAGGAGGCTCATGATTCTGTATATTCCATGCACCTAGGTAATAATAAGATGTACAAGGGGTTGAAACAGAATTATCGGTGGTCAGGGATGAAGAAGGATATAGCAGAATATATTGCTAGATGTTTGACTTGTCAACATGTAAAGTCTAAGAATAGACATCCAGCAGGTTTATTACAACCTCTTCCAGTACCTGAGTGGCCATGGGAAAATGTGAGTATGGATTTTGTCTCTGATTTTTCCCGTACCCAGAGGGGACATGATGTTGTGTGGGTTAGAGTGGATAGACTTTCTAAGTCTTCATATTTTCTTCCTATTAAAACTATATGGAGTCCAGAAAAGTTGGCTGAATTGTATGTAGCGGAGATAGTAAAATTACATGGAGTACCCTTGAGCATTGTTTCAGATAGAGATTCTAGATTTACCTCTAGATTTTGGAGGGGTTCCAAAAAGCCATGGGCACGCAATTACCATTTAATACCACCTTTCATCCACAAACTGATGGGTAGAAGGAGAGAATCATTATAATACTAGAAGATATGTTGAGGGCAAGTGTATTAAGTTTCTCAGTGAGTTGGGATGCTTATCTGCCTTTGATCGAGTTTGCATACAATAATCAGTATCAAACTAGTATTGGGATGACACCCTTCGAGGCTTTAAATGGCAGAAGGTGTAGAACTCCAGTATGCTAGGAAGAAGTTGGAGAGAGAAAGATATATGGCCCATAAATGATAGATTTGACTACTGAGAGGATCAAACTGGTTAGAGAGAACCTCAGAGCAGTCCATAACAGACAGAAGGGATATACTGATAATAGAAGATGACCTCTCGAGTTCTAAGTTGGTGATTGGGTATTTTTGAAGATATCTCCGTGGAAAGGAGTGTTGAGATTTAAAAAGAAGGGTAAATTGAGCCCGGGATATGTGGGGCCCTATAGGGTGATTAAGAGAATTAGGCCCGTAGCATATCGTTTGGATTTGCCTATGGAATTAAAGAAATTACATAATGTGTTTCATGTGTCACTATTGAGAAAGTACTTACACAACGAATCCCATAGTATCTCGAATCAGGCGATAGAATTTCAGGAAGATTTGACCTTTATGCAAGTACCGGTCAAAATTCTAAACAAAGAGGATCAAGTCTTGCGCAATAAAGTCATTCCTTTGATTCAAGTATTATGGCAAAATAAAGATGTTGAAGAAGTCACGTGGGAACATGAAGCAAGAATGAGGAAGGATTACCCTCAACTCTTTTCTTGATTTTAGGTAAGGAAATTTCAATGACGAAATTTTTGTAAGGTGGGTAGAATTGTAATACCCGTGTTTGAAAAATAAGAGCAAAAAAGTCATTTAATAAATATGACATAGAGATAAAATAATACATATATCTCTTAAATGTGAAAAGTTAAAAATTTTATAAAGCAATTTAAAAAAAATCTGGGATGTTCACGTCCCAAAAGGAAGAAAAGAAAAAAAGTTTTTTTTTATAAAAAAAACACACAAATTCATGGCAGCACCTGCTACCAAATGTTATGCATGTAAAACAAGTGTAAAACAAACGTGGAAGATGCTGAGAAGTTCATGGATTTGGTCTGAAAATTTGGTACAAGCTTTTACTTATATATATCTATATATATGTATAATCTGTACACAATTAATATTACCGATTTCGTTAGTTTTTTTCTCTTTTAAATTACTTTATTTCCTTAAACACTTGCGGACCCAAAGAAATGTTGAAATAGCAAAATTTTGAAGGGTTTTATTGTGAAATTTCATAGAGAGTCACGAATAGCTATCAGAAAAGCAGAAGGTAATAATGTGGTGTTTATTTTTGAATTTTTAGCATTCATGAAATTTTCCCGAATTCAAAGTGGGAATTTTTAAAGGTGGTGGTTTACAAAGAATTGAGGAAATACTTAGAAATTTAATATAAATATTATGTCAAGTGTTGGCGATTAGCAACTGGGGGAAGTTTCTGAGAGGAACGGGAAAGGCAAGGAGGTGATCCACAGGTAACTTTAAGTGTTACGTGGTGAGTTAGATTTACTTTAAGTAATATAAATAAAATAAAATATGTAGTAATAATATTAAAATAAATTATTAGCTTATGCTTTGGTGGTAGACAAAAATTAATTTAATATGTATGATATGAATATTGGACATGTAGAAAATTATTATGTGAAAGGAAATATTATTAGAATAATGAGTTAATTTAATACTAATGGTGATAAATAAATTCTTGATGAGTTTTGATTAATAAATTGATGTGATAGATGAGGAGAAGAAAATTGTGAAATTTATCAAGTATAAAGTTGAGGAAAGACCAGATAGTTAAATTAAATATTTTGAACTCATGTGGTTTTTATATTTCTGTTCATATGCATATTTAATTTTATTGTTCATATGCATATGCATTAAATAAGGGAACCGAAAGAACCGGGAAAGGGCCGATCTAATTGAAAAACCGTGATAGCTGGTATATACTGGAAATAAAAGGGACACCGTGGCAATCGGTATATGCTCGAAATAAATGCCATGACAGCCGAGATAGGCTGTAAAGAAAATAATTGGGAGAGAGCCAGTCTAAGATAATAAAACATGTCGACATGTGGGAAGACGTTCCCATAATAATAATTCATGCATTGCATCTGTTTTGCATGTTGATATTTTTACTGAATTTGTTGATGCTATGCATGTAATTATAGATAAATGAGTCTCATAGAGAGAGACGGTTACAGTGAGAAAAAGACATAGAAATATGATATGATCAGAATTATTAAATGTTAGACATTATGCTATTATCCAGTATATGAAAGATAAATGATTAAATATTAAATAGCTATTTATGAAATCTGAATACTTTTAGTAAATTTAATTCACTGAGCTTGTGAAGCTCATCCCTCATTGTACAGTGATTTCAGGTAGCAGACACGTCAAGTAGTCTGGTGGGTTGAAAGTCAGACGAAAACATTTTCTGCAAGCCACGTACGTGCCAATATCCTCAGACAAATAAGATAATGAAATAATAAAATTTTATTTGTAAATATTCATGCATTTTAAGTTGTATATTATGTTTAAATAAATATCAGATTTATATACCTCCCCTATTGAGGGTTGAGGGTTACAGAAAAAATTTCTATTAGTTTTATTTTTGTTTAATATTGTACATATGTATCGTGCTGGGATTTTCAAAATGTGATGACACCATCTCGGGGGTGGCCAACCTAGGATGGGTCGTTATGCTTGCCATTCAACTCTTCAAGCTTGAAAGTGCCGGCTCGACAAACTCTTTTAATGAGATACAAGCCTTCCCAGTTTGGGTTGAGCTTCCCCGTTTCTTGCGGATGAGACACTTCGTTTTTTGTAGAACGAGATCATACAGCTTGAAGCTTCTATCTAGGACCTGAAAGTTGTCGCACCTAGCCACTCTCTACTGATTGGTGGCTAATCGAATCTAAGCTTTATCCCTAGCTTCGTCGATAAGATCAGCATTCATCCGTAAGGCTTATTCATTGTTAGTTTGCTCGAAGTTCTGTACTCGTAACGAGGGCACCCTGATTTCTAAGGAGATGACCGCTTCGGAGTCGTACGCCATGAAGTAAGGAGTTTTTCCCATGGGTGTCCGAGTGGTGGTTCGATAGGCCCATAGTACGTTCGAAAGATGGTTGATCTATTGCTTGTCAGTTTTGTCTAATCTTTTCTTAATGCCCTATAGAAGTGTCTTATTGGTCACCTTGACTTACCCGTTAGCTTGTGGATACCCTTCGGAACAAAATCGATGCTCGATGCTCTTCGCAGAATGCCTTGAATCGAGTGCTGTCAAACTATTTGCCATTGTCAGTGACCAATATCCGGTGTATGCCAAATCGACACACTATGGACTTTCAGACAAAACTTTAAGCTTGATGATCCGTTATACTAGTAAGTGGTTCAACCTCTGCCCACTTGGTGAAGTAATCTATTGTTATGATAAGATGTTTTCTCTAGTTGAACGCCCCAGTGAAAGGACTAAGGAGATCTATTCCCCACATGGTGAAGGGAAGTGGACTCGTGATCGAGGTAAGAGAGTTCGTCGGCCTGTGGGGCACAAGAGACTATTGCTGATAGTTTATGCACTTTTTGACCAATTCTGCAGCATTTCTCTGCATTTTGGGCCAGTAGTATCCTTGACGGAGTACTTTGAAGGCTAAAGCCCAGCTTCCCAGGTGATTTCCGCATACCTCTTCATGAACTTCCCAAAGAGCGTAATTGGCCTTGATGAGCCTAAGACACCTCAAATACCTTAATCGTAATACCGTTTTTGTATAATTGTTCATCTATGATTGGGTATCGGAAAGTGCGGGAGACAAGTTTCCTAGCTTCACTTTTCTGCTTAGGAAGCTGACCATCATGTAAATAACGAAGGATCGGATCTGCCTAGGTTTCACTTTCGATTACTGGCAGCACAAGTACTTCATCGATGCTCGGGGCGGCAAGAGTCTAGAGGTAGACAGCTTGGGTTGGCTCGGCCTAGAGCATCAGCTTTCGAGTTCTCTTCCTGAGGAACCTGAGTTATCTGGAACACTCTGAATCCTACGACAAGTTCTCTAGCATTCTTAAGGTATTGAGCAATCTTCTCCCTTCGGGACTCGAACTCACCATTCATATGATTTATCGCTAGTTGCGAGTCGCTGTACATATATAGGGATCTAGCGGCCATCACTTTTACCAGCTTCATTCCGGTGAGTAATTGTAACGGCCTATCCTGGGTTGGCCACCCCCGAGACAGTGTCGTCATATTTTGAAATCCCAGCACGACACATATATGCAACAATATAAAAAAATACCAACTAAAATTATCTATATACATAAATCCTCAACCCTCAATAGGGGAGTTACATTATTAAAATTTCAACTGAAATAATATGTACAACATATGATGCATTAATATTTACAAATATATATTCTTTTTTGTTTTCTATTAGTCTGAGGATATGGATCATGAGGCTTACAGATAATAACTCAGTCTAAATCACAGCTAAACAATCTTTTGTCCTGCCTACTACCTGAAATTATTTAACAATAAGGAGTGAGCTTCACAATCTTAGTGAATTAAATTTACAAGAAGTATTCAATTGTTTAAATGGTATTCCAATATTCATTTATCTATATCTCATGTAATTCGATAATATCATTCTATTATCACTACTCATATCATAATCCTCATCATTTATCAATATTTTCTTAAGTTAATAATCAAATATATCAATCTTTCTTCTCATATATTTAATTATCTTGAGACTATCAATTCTACCTCATTATTACCTTGTTATGAGGTTCACAATATAAAATCAATCACTCAGATAATTCTTATCATATCATTTTTCATATTTCTTTCTCACCATATCTGTCTCTATGTGAGACTTGTTCATCTATCAATAAATTTATAATCAAGAATAACACTTTAGTATCTCAAGCAATAATAATTAATATTTAAAACAAATGCAATACATGAATTTAAATTATATTATTATTTGGGAACGTCTTCCCATATGTCGACATGTTTTAGTTTAGATCGGCTGCCTTCCTGGTTCTTTTATTTCCAATATATACCGGATGTCACGGTTTCATTTAGACCGGCTACCTTCCCGGTTCTTTTATTTCCAGCATATACTAGCTATCACGATTTTTATTTTGTTTGGACCTGCTCCCTTCTTGGTTCTTTTATTTCATGCATATTCATATAAACAATAATATGAATATGCATATGAGAAATAATATAAAACAAGCATACATTCAAACATTCAATTTAACTATCCAGCTCTTTCTCAAAATTATTATTTTTAAAATAATCATTAAATTATCTCCATATATCATATCAAATTTTCAATCATAGCTTATCGAGAATTCCATTTATCATTTCATTACATATTTCATCAACTCATTATTTCATTAATTTTACTTCTCATATAATAAATTTTTAACATATCAATTATTCCTACAATATCCATCAACTAACTTTCATAAATCACCAAATCATAGTTTAATAATTAATTCAAATATTATCACTTTATATTTCATATTTATCTCGATTACTAAAAGTAAATCTAACTCACTATGTAGCATTTAGAGCTACCCGTGGATTGGATCACCTCCTTATCTTTCCTTATCTTTTCAACAATTTCACCAAATTATTATTCATCAACACCTTACATAATATTTATATTAAAATTTCTAATTTATTCTTTAATTCTTCCAGAATTCATACCCTTTAAAATTTTCACATTAAATTCTAGGTAATTTCTTATGTGCTAAATTTCAAAAATAAAATTCACATTATTATCTTTTGTTTTTCTTAGAGCTTTCCTCGACTCTCTTTAAAATTCTCCTGTAAACCTCTTTAAAATTTTACTTTTTCAACATTTCTTTCAGTCTCTAAGTGTTTAAAGAAATAGTATAATTTGAATTGAAAAAAGAAGAAAACCAAACAGGATTTGGTAGGAAATAAATAAAGCAAAAGCTATATATATAAATGAAAAACCACCCCCACTGTTTTTATTAGTAGGTGCTGTGTAAGATGCATTACTTGCATGTTTCTTGGACAACACCTAGAGTCCAGGTGTTGTCCATCATTTTTTCTTTTTGAAATCACCAAAAACATTACACCTTCCAAACATCCATTTTTTCAAAAGATTATTTGATTCAATAATAAATCTTTCATATATATTATTTTAATTCCATGTCATATTTATCAAATTACTTATTTACCCTTACTTTAAGAACACAAGTATTACAATTCTATCCACCTTATAAAAATTTTGTCCCCGAAATTTCCTTACCTAATTCATGAAAAAGTTGGGGGTATTCTTTTCTCATTCTTGCATCATATTCCTAAGTAATTTCTTCAACATCTTTGTTTTGCCATAATACTTGAATCAAAGGAATAACTTTATTATGCAAGATTTATTCCTTTCTATCTAGAATTCTGATTGGTACTTGTATAAAGGTCAAATCTTCTTGAAGTTCCACAGCCTGATTCGAAATACTATGCGATTCATCATGTAAACACTTTCTCAAAAGTGAAACATGAAACACATTATGTAATTACTTTAATTCTAAAGGCAAATCTAATTTATATGCTACTGTTCTAACTCTCTCAATCACCTCATATGGCCCCATAAATCTTGGACTCACCTTTCCCTCTTCTTAAACCTCAATACACCCTTCCACAAAGATATTTCCAAAAATACCCAGTCACCAACCTAGAACTCAAGAGGTCATCTCTTATTATCAGCATATCCCTTATATCTGTTTTGTGCTGCTTTAAGGTTCTCTCTAAATAGTTTGATCCTCTCAGTAGTCAAATCTATCATTTCTAGACAAATATTTTTCTTTCTCCAACTTCTTCCCAACATACTGGAGTTATACACCTTTTACCATATAAAGCCTCAAATGGCACCATCCCAATACTAGTTTGATACTAATTATTGTATACAAACTCAATCAAAGGTAAATAAGCATCTCGGCTCAATGAGAAACTCAATACACTTGCCCTCAACATATCTTCTAGTATTATGATGATTCTTTCTTTCTGCCCGTCAGTGTGTGGATGAAAAGTTGTACTAAACTGTAATTGTGTACCCATAACTTCTTGAAACCCCTCCAAAATCTAGAAGTAAATCTAGAATCTCTATATGATACAATGCTCAAAGGTACTCCATGTAATCTGCCAATCTCTACTACATATAATTTAGCCAACCTATCAGGACTCCAGGTAGTTTTAATAGGAAATAAATGTGAAAAATTAGAAAGTTTATCCACTATAACCCATACAGCATCATGACCTCTCTGGGCACGGGGAAAACCAGAAATAAAATCCATACTTACATTCTCCCATAGCTATTCAGGTATTGGAAGAGGTTGTAATAAACTTGATGGATGCCTATTCTTAGACTTCACTTGTTGACAAATCAAACATCTAGAAATATACTCAGCTATATCATTCTTCATCCATGACCACCAATAATTTTGTCTCAACCCCCTGTATATCTTATTATTACTCAGGTGCATAGAATACAAAGAATCATGAGCCTCTCTTAGTATCTCCTTTCTTATCTTAACATCATTAGGAACACAAACTCTATGTTCCAATACCACCATACGATCTTTTCTAATTCTAAACCCAGTCGGCTTCCCACTCAAGATTTCCTGTTTGATCTTCTCTATCCCTTCATCTCTACCCTGCATCTGTGATAAACAATCAATAATAGAAGATTGTACCACCATATTTGCCATCAATACTTCTTTATCACTGACACTCAATTGCATCCTCATTTTTTTTAATTCTAACATCAAGCTAGTATCATAACTCCCAATAGCAGCTAATTTCCCTGTAGATTTTCTACTCAATGCATCAGCTACTACATTAGCCTTCCCTGGATGATAATGAATTGTACAATCGTAATCACTAATCAACTCCATCCACCTCCTCTGCCACAAATTCAAATCTTTATGGGTAGGTAAATGCGTCAAACTTTTATAATCAGTAAAAATTTCACAAGTGTCTCCAAATCTTCAAAGAAAAAGCTATGATAGCCAATTCTAAATCATGGGTCGGGTAATTCCTCTCATGGTTCTTTAATTGCCTAAAAGCATAAGCTATAACTCTCCCATGTTGCATCAACATACATCCCAACCCCTAATGTGACGCATCACTATAAACCACAAATCCTTCATCACTAGAAGGAATCACTAATACCAGAGCAGTAGTCAATTTTTCTTTCAACAACTGAAAACTCCTCTCACATTCTTCTAACCACCTAAACTTCACTTCCTTCTTGGTTAATCTAGTCAATGGTTCAGCAATCATAGAAAAAATCTAGATAAACCTCTTATAATAACTAGCCAATCCCAAAAGGCTTCTAGTTTCAGTTACACTATTGGGTTTTTCCCAATTCAACACTGCCTTTAATTTCTGTAGGTTAACTGCTACCCCATATCTTGACACAACATGCCCCAAGAAATATATTTCACTCAACCAAAACTCACACTTAGAGAACTTTGCCTACATTTCTCTCTCCTCATAATTTCCAATACTATCTCTAAATGTTTCATATGCTCATATTCATTCTTGGAATATACCAAAATATCATCAATAAATACAATCACAAATCTATCCAAGAATGGTTTAAACACCCAATTCATTAGATCCATAAATGTTGTAAGAGCATTAGTTAACCAAAATGGCATAACAAGGAACTCGTGATGGCCATAACGTGTCCTAAAAGCAGTCTTAGGCACGTCCCCCTGCTTTATCCTCAACTGATGATAACCCAATCTCAAGTTTATCTTAGAAAACACCCTAGCCCCTTGTAACTACTCGAATAAATCATCTATCCTGGGTAAAAGATATCTATTCTTGATGGTGATCTTATTCAACTATCTATAATCAATACACAACCTTATATTCCCATCATTTTTCTTGACAAATAACACAAGGGCTCCTAAAGGCGACATGCTAGGTCGAATAAACTGTTTCTCTAGCAACTCAAGCTGAATTTTCAACTCTCTCAACTCAACTGGTGCCATTCTATAAGGTGCTATAGATAGGGGTGCTGATCCCAGAATTACTTCAATAGAAAACTCAATCTCCTTGTTGAGAGGCAAACCAGATAACTCTTTAAAGAATACATCACAAAAATGTGTCACTACCAAGATTTCTTCTAACTTCCTAATCTCCTTTTTAGAATCCACCACATATGTCAAATACCCCTCACAACCCTTCTTCAACCATTTATTAGCAGTCAGGGCAGAAATAAGACAGTTGGTAAGTATCTTACGTTCTCCTTAAAAATTAAACTCCTATTTTCTTGGTATCTTGAACAACATATTCTTCCTAAAAGAATCTACCCAAGCATGATATGGAGACAACCAATTCATCCCCAAAATTAAATCAAAATCTGTCATATCTAAAGGTAACAAATCAACTTCAAATTCTTTACTAGCCATACTAATCACACAACCCCGATAAATTTTCCTAATAATAACCTTATCTCGAGTAGGAACCTCAACAATAAAAGTATGCATTAAAGGATTAACACTAACATCAATAGATTTCATATAAGCACTGGATGCAAAAGAATGGGTTGCACCAGAATCAATCAATAATCTAACAGGTCTATCAAGAATATATATTATACTCATAACAACATCAGGAGTGGCTTGTGCATCCTGCTGGGTCAACACATAGACTCTGCTATCTCTAGATTGTAACTGACCACTACGTCTCCTCTCAGCTACTGATCATCTGCCTCTGCCCCTCATACTCCCTAATCCACCACTTATCTCCACTTGTCTTCTCCTAACACCTCCAGCACTGATGTCAACAGATTTCCCCACTGGATAATTTACATTCATATGTCCTCCCTCACCACACACGAAGTACATTTGAGTAGGACAATTCCGAGATATATGCCATTTCTAATTAAATCTAAAGCAAACTTTTAGTTCTTGTTTATACATCAAATTACTACTTCCCCTTGGTGGCATACTTACTCCTCTATCATGACTCTCAATTCTCATAGCCTATCTCCTAAATCTTGGGGTCGCACCGATATTACTCTGAGCTACAGAAGCAACAGATCATGCTTACCTCTGACTCTGTACTATAGTTCTTTGTGACAAGGAACGTCCAATTTGGGGTGGTCTCCCATTCTGCACATTCATACTGCTACCACCTCTGGGTCCCTCAAATCTAGACCTCTTCAACCAATCTCTCCTATCTCTAAACTCCATCAAATCATTCTCAATATGTAATGCTTTATCCACCAATATAGCATAATTCCCAATACCCATATAAGAGAGTTTAGTCTGAATTTCATAGTGTAACCCATATAAAAATCTCTTACATTTTCTCTCATCCATATTCACTAACTCAGGTAAAAACCTCGACAGAGCTATAAATCTATTATCATACTCAGCCACAGATAAAGTACTCTGCCTTAGATGAATAAAATCTCCCTTTTGTTATACCCGAAATGTATCTGGAAAATACTTCGTAAAGAACTTATCCTTAAACTTACACTAAGTTAAAGGTTGATCTACTTGTATACTCAATCTAGGCAGAATATCCTCCCACCATTGAGAAGCCTCACCTTCCAGCAAAAATGAAGCAAAAGCAACCTTCTGTCTATCTGTCACTAGTAAGACTTCAAAATATTTCTCAACATATCTAATCCACTGCTCAACTTGCACAGGATTTACATATCCTCTAAAAGACTGGGGTTTAAACTTAAGAAATCTAACAAAACAATCCCCTTGCATCTCATGTGCAAGTACACCCTCTTCCTCATGAACCTCTTGTCTCACAATAGCAGGTTCTATTATACTCTTTTCCTCTAATCTCCTCTGCAAATTATCAGTCATTTCTTCTGCTGCATTCATTCTCTCTATAGCACAATCAAGAACTTCTCTTCACTCATCCCTCCAAATATTAGATTCTCTCCCACCTCTGCTAGTATCAGCTCCACTACCAACATGTTCCCTTGCATGAACCATAGACTCAACCTCCTCATCTACTTCATTTCTTCCAAATATTTGGGTCTACCACGTCCCCTCTGATTCAAAATTCGACTTCTAGATCTAGTACATTCATATGTCATCCTCAAACTATCAATTAAAATATAATTTATTTAAATCTTCCACTTTTTAAAATTTTTATGCAATCTATAGAATCATAAAATCTAATGCTCTAATACCAAAATTGTAACGACCCATCCTGGGTTGGGCACCCCCGAGACGGTGTCATCACGTTTTGAAATCCCAGCACGATACATATATGCAAAAAAAAAAAAAAAAAACCAACTGAAATTATCTACATACATAAATCCTCAATCCTCAACAGAGGAGTTGCATTATTAAAATTTCAACTAAAATAATATGTACAACATATGATGCATGAATATTTACAAATATTTTTTCTCAATAGTCTAAAAATGAGGACCACTAGGCGTACAGATAATCATTCCATCTGAATCACTGCTCAATAATCTATCTGTTCTGTCTGCTACCTGAAATTATTTAACAATGAGTAAGCTCCACAAGCTCGGTGAATTAAATTTACTAGAAGTTTTCAATTGTTCAAATAGTCTTCCAATATTCATTTATCTATATATCATATAATTCAATAATAGCATTCTATTATAACTACTCATATCATAATCCTCATCATTTATCAATCTATTCTTAAGTTAATCATCAAATATCAGTCTTTCTTCTCATATATTTAATTATCTTGAGACTATCAATTCTACCTCATAATTACCTTGTTATGAGGTTCACAACATAAAATCAATCACTCAGATAATTCTTATCATATCATACTTTTATATTTCTTTCTCATCATATCTATCTCTTTGTGAGACTTGTTCATCTATCAATAAATTTACAATCAAGAATAACACTTTAGTATCTCAAGCAATAATAATCAATATTTAAAACAAATGCAATGCATGAATTTAAATTACATTATTATTTGGGAACGTCCTTCCACATGTCGCCATGTTTTAGCTTAGACCGACTGCCTTTATGGTTCTTTTATTTCCAGCATATACCGGCTATCAAGGTTTCATTTAGACCGGCTGCCTTCTCAGTTCTTTTATTACCAGCATACACCGGCTATTATGGTTTTATTTAGACCGGCTGTTTTCCCATTTCTTTTATTTCCAACATATATCGACTGTCACAGTTTCATTTAGATTGACTGTCTTCTCGGTTCTTTTATTTCAAGCATATGCCGGCTGTCATGGTTTTTATTTCATTTAGACCGGTTGCTTTCTCGGTTCTTTTATTTCTTGCTTATCCATATGAACAATAATATGAAATATGCATATGAGAAATAATATAAAACAAACATACATTCAAAAATATAATTTAGCTATCCAGCTCTTTCTCAAAATTATTATTTTTAACATATTCATTAAATTATCTCCTCATATATCATATCAAAATTTCAATCATAACTTGTCGAGAATTTCATTTATCCTTTCATTATATATTTCATCAACTCATTATTTCATTAATTTTACTTCTCATATAATAAAAGTTTAACATATCAACCAACTTTCATATATCACCCAATCATAGTTAAATAATTAATTCAAATATCATCACTTTATATTTCATATTTATCTCGATTACTAAAAGTAAATCTAACTCACCACATAGCACTTAGAGCTACCCGTGGATCACCTCCTTGCTTTTGTTGCTATTTTCAGCAATTTCACTCGATTGTTGTTCGTCAACACCTGACATAATATTTATATTAAATTTTTTAATTTATTCTTCAATTCTTCCTGAATTCATACCCTTTTAAAATTTTCATATTAAATTTCGAGTAATTTCATGTATGCTACATTTCAAAAATAAAATTCATATTATTACCTTTTGTTTTTCTTAGAGCTTTCCTCGACACTCTTTAAAATTCTCCTGTAAACCTTTCCAAAATTTTACTCTTCAACTTTTCTTTCAGTTACCAAATGTTTAAAAAAAATATCATAATTTGAATTGAAGAAAGAAGAAAACCATACATGATTTGATAGGAAATAAATAAAGCAAAAACTATATATATCCGCCCCCACCGTTTTTATCAGTAGGTTCTGGGTAACATGCATTACTTGCATGTTACTTGGACAACATTTGGACTCCAGGTGTTGTCCACCGGTTTTTTTTTTTTAAGTCACCAAAACACATTACACCTTCTAGAGTCCCTTTTTTTTTTTATCAAAAGATTATTTTATTCAATAATAAATCTTTCATATATATATATATATATATTATTTTAATTCCATATCATATTTATCAAATTACTTCTTTACTCTTACTTTAAGAACACAAGTATTACACTAATGCCTCGTATTATGCTTCATTATTGGAAGTTCTAAACCTGAACATTAAGGTGTATTCAATGATGAATCCATCTGGACTGTAAAGGATGAACCCTGTCCCACTTCCAGTGCTGTTGGAGGAGCCATCAACATGAAGGGTCCACTGCAGAATTTGCTCGGCTATCTCCGATTTCAAGGTTTCGTTCGAACCCTCTTGAAGTGTTGTCTCCACAATGAAGTCTGTGAGGGCCTGAGCCTTGATTGACTTTCGGGGATTGTGCCAGATGTTGAATTCCCCGAGCTCTATGGACCACTTAATCATCCTCCCCAAGATGTCCAGCTTATGAAGCACTTGTCTTAGTGGTTAATCTGATTGTACCGGATATCGAATTCTCTAAGCTTTATAGACCACTTAACCATCCTCCTCGAGATGACCAGCTTATGAAGCACTTGTCTTAGTGGCTAATCTGTTGAGAGGACGATAGTGTGTGCTTGGAAATACGGCTGAAGCTTCTGTCCTATGATTAGAAGGACAAACGCCATCTTTTCTATCGGGAGGTACCGTACTTCTGCATCATGAAGGATTTTGTTGACATAGTACAAGGGTTTGTGGACACCTATCTCTTCCTGAATCATAATGGAGGTTACTACTTCCTGCCCGCCCTATAAATATAGGAAGAGTTTCTCTCACGTGACAGGTTTAGTCAAAAGTGGGGGACAACTTAGATACTTCTTAAGCTCATCAAAGATTTTTTGACAGTCTTCAATCCAAGCAAAGTTTTTTGCCTTCCTGATGGCTCTGAAGAAGATGAGGCATTTCTCTACAGATTCTAACATGAATCGACTGACTGCCGCTACACACCTTGTCAGTCTTTACACTTCCTTTATCGTCCGAGGTAGGGTCTTATCGAGGATAGCCTCGATATTCTCTCGATTAGCTTTTATTCTTTTTTGGGTGACTATAAAACCGAGAAGTTTCACTTTAGTGACTTCGAATGCGCACTTTGCGGGGTTCAATTTCATCTGGTTATGCTGAAGTACCTCGAACACCTCTTTTAAGTCGAAGTTGTGGTCTTTGGCGTTGATTCTCTTAACCAATATGTCGTCCATATAAACATCCTTATTTCTTCTGATCTTCCCATGAAAGATTTTGTTCACCAATCTCTGATAGGTTGCCCTGACGTTTTTGAGCCCGAAGAGCATGACTATGTAATAGTACAACCATTGGTCTATGAAGAATGTTGTTTTCTCCTTGTCAAATTCATGTATGAGGATCTAGTTGTAGCCAGAATAGGCATCCATGAAAGTTAGAAGCTCACGCCCTGAGGTGGCGTTAACCAGCAGATCGATCAGCGGTAAGGGAAAGCTTTCTTTTGGGCAGGCCTTGTTTAGGTCTATGAATTCAATGCAGATTTACCACTTACCATTATGATTTTTGACCATCACTACATTGGATACCCAATCGGGATAGTCTGTCTCTCGGATAAAGTCAGCTGTGAGTAGCTTATTGACTTTGGTGTTGATGGCGGCTTGCTGCTCGAAGGCGAATGACTTCTTCTTCCGAATGACTGGCTTGTGGCTCGGGTCCATGTTTAGCTTATGCATGATGATGTCAGGGCTAATCCCAAGAATATCCAAGGCTGACCATGCAAACAATTCTTAATTCCTTTGTAAAAAATAGATTTGGGATTTTTTGAGATCCTCAAGGAGACCAAGGCTAATTTGGACTGTTCTGAAGTTGTCTTCATTAAATGGGATAATGGTTAGCTCCTCCATTGGTTAGCCCTGTGGGGGTTTTACCTCATCTCTAAAGTCATCCACTTCGAGGGGAAAAGCCTTTGTTCTTTTTCATTCTCTCACGACATTCAGATAATAAGAGCTGGAGACCTATTGGTTTCCTTTGATTTCACCCACTCTGTCATCAGTGGGGAACTTCATTTTGAAATGGTAGGTGGAAACGATTGCCTTTAGTTTATTGAGAGTGGGTCTGCTAAAGATCACATTGTAGGACGACTGTCGTTTGACTACTAGGAAAGTAGTCTATACAGGAACAATACATGGAGTCGTACCCGCGGTGACCGGGAGAACTATACTGCCCTCGACGAACACCAAAGCCCCTGAAAGCTGTACAACGGGGTGGATATTGACCATGTATGTTTAGTCAATGCATGATGATGTCAAGGCTAATCCCGAGCATATCCGAGTCTGACTATGCAAACAAGTCGTAATTCCTTTGTGGAAAATAGATTATGGATTTTTTGAGATCCTCGAAGAGACCAGAGCTAATTTGGACTATTCTGAAGGTGTCTTCATTAAATGGGAAAATGGTTAGCTTCTCTATTGGTTAGCCCCGTGGGGGTTTTACCTCATTTCTAAAGTCTTCCACTTCGAGGGGAAAAACCTTTGTTCTTTTTCATCCTCTCACGACATTTTAATAACAAGAACTGGAGACCTACTGGTTTCCTTTGATTTCACCCACTCTGTCATCAGTGGGGAACTTCATTTTCAAATGGTAAGTGTAAACGATTGCCTTTAGTTTGTTGAGAGTGGGTCTGTCGAAGATCACATTGTAGGACGATGGTCGTTTGACTACTAGGAAAGTAGTCTGTACAGTAACAGTATATGGAGTCGTACCCACGGTGATCAGGAGAACTATGCTACCCTCGACGAAAACTAAAGCCCCTGAAAAATTGTATAACGGGGTGGAGATTGGCTCTAGCTGATTATCTTTCAACTATATTTGCTGAAAAACATCATAGAATAACATGTTCGCCGAACTACCGTTATCCACCAAGATGCGCCTGACATCGTGGTTGGTTATAAGAAGGGAGATTACTATGGAATCATCATGTTGGGTTTGTATTCTGTCCAGATCTTCGTCTATGAAGGAGATTGTCTGGTTTGTCTTCCTTCGCTTATGAGTCTTGTTGACAGAAGCCACAAACCTAGCGTATGCTTTGCTGTTTTGCCCTGAGTTGCTTCCAGCGGCTAAGCCGCCACAGATTGTTTTGATAATTTTAGTAACTGTGATTTCTTAACCTCTCTAGTTGTGTTCTTCTCGGTTAGGCCTCAGACTCTTCCAGGGAGCTCAATGCTCTTAGTTATGATTAGAAGGACATCTGAGACTCCTCCTAGGTCGGTCAAGCATTCTTTCTTGCCTTGACCCGATAAAATCCTTCAAGTGCCCTCGATTGATAAGGGCCTCAATCTATTGTTTCATAGCGTGGCATTTCTTAGTATCGTGCCCATGGTTTCTATGGAATCGGCACCACTTGCTCTGATCTCCATTGAGGTGCTGCGGCTTCGGAGGCCTTTGGAGGATTGCCCTGTCCTGGAGTTGCATCAGAGCATTGGTTCTGGATGCGTTGAGAGGAGTGAAACTTTCAAAATGGGTGGTGGCCTTATACCTGCCCTTGTGGTGGGGTTTTTTGGTCGTCCCACCGTAAGGGTCGTTGGTGTTTTTCTTCTTCTTCTCTGTTTCCCCATCCCTTTCTCTCCAGAAAGCTTGATCGTCTTCTACTAGCATGTACTTTTTGCTCGGACCAAGATCCCGTTCATGTCTTTAGACAGTTGCCTGGTGAATTTAGAGTTGAAGATTCTGGATCTCAGTTAATTTTTGAATTGCAACATCTAAACGTTGGGGTCGAGGTCAGGGATCTCCTAAGCGGTAGTGTTGAACCTTGAGATGTAAGCTCGAAGCCTCTCCTCTCGATGCTGAATGATGTTAAACAGGCTCTTTGAGGTCTTCTTAGGTCCCTTGCTACTGAGAAAGTGGGAAGCAAAGACATAGCTGAGCTTTTTGAAAGTGTCGATGCTTCTTCACTTCAATTGGGAATACCACGTACCGACAGCTTTTTCGAGCGTAAGGGGAAACGCTGGGAACATGACTGGATCAGAGTGCCGATGCAACATCATTGTAGTTTATAATGCTGGAGGTGGTCTAAGGGATTTTTCGAGTCGTCGTAAGACCTGATTTGCAGTATCCAAAAATTTGGCAAGAGCAGAGCTTCAAGAACTTCCTGTGTAAATGGTGGTTCTTGGACGTTGAATTCATCCAGGATACTATGATCCCAGTGTTTGAAGGCTTCATTGATTTTTTCTTCCATCTCCTCGATCTGTTTGTCTAGGCCGAGGTTGTTTCTGGAGGAGAAGCCTCCTCTAGATTTACCAGCACGAGGCAACAAAGACTTCGCTGTGGAACAAATGTCGATGGGGAGCCCGTCACTAGGAGGGCTAATTTGCCTAGGGGCACGATGATGAGATGGGGGTGAGGGCTGTCAGCACCCTCTCTGGACTTCAGAGGCTAGATCCATCACTAAATGAGAGAGCTCTAGGAACTGTGCTTGAATCATTAGAATAGCAAGATGCACCGAAGCAGCTCCTCAGATATTTTCAGGCAGATCAATCTTCGTAAAGCGAGGATGTTGAGTTCCCGGAAGGGTTCGCGGGTCGCAGCCAAAAGTCTTGTGTTCAGATACAGCACAGATGCTTGAGCTGGACCACTGGCTGTGGGCACTGTTTTGTGTAGGTGCGGTGTTGGTTCTGGTGACACCCTTGCCGATGTTCCTAGTGGTGTTTCTAGGCAGCATGGCAACAGATGAATTCTTTAGATTTCTTCGCTTCTACTAGTTAGCAAGAGATTGGTTTTTCCCACAAACGATGCCAATCTGTTGATACCTAAAATTTGCTGCTGAGCTGGAGGTCTGGGATTCCATGGTTTGCGCAAAGAAAGAAGGATGAACTAAAGAGTCACCGGAGGAAAAGGGGGGTGGTGCATCTGAGGACTCTCTGATGCCTTTGTCAATGCGAGGTTTTAAGAAAATAGAGAGGGGTTGTGGTGTGTTTCAGTGATGAAGTTGAAATTGAATTGAGATCTATATACCTTGGGCTTTTTATAGTGGTTCGTGCTCGGGATGGTGCGATCCTTAATATCCTGCTTCCCTGGCGAAGAGTCTTGTTACGTGTTCAGGGACGACACAGTCCCTAAAATCTTACTTCCATTCTTGCATGTGAGAAGTCTGAGAATGATTATTGCTTTGTCATATGTACTGCTACGTGCTCATCAATGACGCAACCATGTGTCATCCGTTCGAGTACGATCAAAACTCGACTCGACCGAGCTCGAGTCGAGTTCGAGCATGAAAATTAGACTTGATTAGCTTATCGATGCAAGCTGAAATACCTTAATATTCGGTTAGAAATGTTCTCGAACAATTCGATAAAGTATTATCAAGCTCGAGCTGATCTCGAACCAATATTTATATTAATATTAATATTAATATTAATATTTTTATTTATTAAATTTAGAGTCTAGACTGGAGCTCAAGCTCGAATGGACAATCCAAAGATCATTGTTGAGCTTGAGCTTGGACTTAAATAGGCTTGTTTGTTATCGGGCTCGAGCCAAGCTAAACTCGAGCTACTAAAAAATTAATCAAGCTCTAGCTATAGCCCAATTTTTGACCTCTATTCAAAATCGAGTTTGAGCTCCAGCCGATTCATTTTAAGCCAAGCCGAGCTCAAACACCTTAATATTCGGGCTCGCCTCAACTCGAGTCCATCCCTAATTTTATCTATTATTTTTATCCATTAATGAATCCAATTAATAATTAGACATTCTATCATGTGAAAATTTTGAAGTTTCTGTTTTCAGTTATGTAAGAATCTTTTAATTCCCACTTGAGTTTTCTATAATTAAAAAATGTACAAATTAGATGATTATGTATCACTGTCAAATCTTGTACAAACCCCAAAATAAGGGAAACCGAATCTAGGATAAAATGGGCACATTTTCCTTGATTGGTACAAACCTTTATTATTTTCTGGTTCATGCAAGTAAAAGAGAAATGAAGATCCACTTCCTAGAATTGGTGTTGGTGTTTGTCTAAGGTTTAAACATGGTTTAAAAAGGTTCTTCATAAGACCTTGGCGCCTCAGCACACAAAGTGTGCGCCTCAGCGCACAGCAAGTCAAAAAGAGTGCAGCATCAGGTCAAGCCACGACCCAGCCTTCCTAGGCCATGGCACCCAGCATGGAGGAAGCTTAGAGGAGGTGTGCGTTGCGGCTCAGCCTCCCCCAGGCCACGGCGCCTAGAGAGTGATGCATGTGTGCTTTGGCTTGAGCTGCGGCCTGCCCTGTTCTGGGCCGCGATGCCAGGCACATTGAGACTAATTTCTTCAGCCTTTTAAGAGGTGCATGGATGTATGAACAAAACGCATAGGATAACTAAGGATTGATGAAGGGCTATAATTGAATGGTCCTCAAGATCTAAGGGTGGAGATTGACTTCAAAGATTGGCTCAAGAAGTGGTGCACTATATAAAGGGTCACCTAGCTTCAATCTCAAAAAGAATATAACATAACAAACACAAGTGATCATCGTACAAGAGAATTCAAGTGCAAGTGTGAGAGTGCAAAGACACAAAACAAAGGAGAGGCACTAGAATAGATCTAAAAAGAGAGGCTGGTTGTAAAGAGAGAGTAGCATAGATTGGATAGAGGGCTTTGTAATAGTTCTTATCACTTTCTTTCTTCTCTTCTTTGGTTCTTCAAGAACATGGGTTTCTTGGAGAGGTGTTGCTGTAACTTATAAGAACTCATTGATTTAGTGCAGAGAGTTCGAAGGAACTCATGGGGACGTAAGCTATTACCGAAACTCAATAACAATTGTTGTGTTCTTTCTTTTCTTTGATTTCTGTTTCTATTTCTGATCATTACAAGTCATTCTAGACTTGGGTGTTTAGAAGATCACCACCTGGGCATCTCCAAGGTGATTTCCCAACAGGGGTATCAGAGCTAGAAGAGATACCACCAATAGTGGTATCAGAGCTGTGGTCTAAGAATAGCTGGGGATCGGAGCTGGAACAGAAGGTATTGGAGCAAGACTCCAAGAATCAAAGGTCAACTTTTTGGGTGATTCAAGAACGGTGCTAGGATCAAGATCTGATCGTGTTCTTAGGGGTGATTCAAGAATGGTATTGAGATCTATCTTTGATCGAGTTCTTGTGATTTAGAAGTTTGGGAAAGCAATTGTGGGTGCTGTATAAATCTGGGATATTCTCCGCAAGATGGCTTCAAATTTCATTTTTGAGAAGTTTGATGGAAAGGGAGACTTTGCCCTTTAGAAGCAGAAGATCAAGGTTGTTCTTATGCAACAGAAGGCGAACTTGGCTATTGGAGAAGATGATGCTTTTCCAGCAAGTATCACGGAGGACCAGCGGATTGAGATGAAGAAGATGGCATATAACACCATTTTCTTGCACATGTCAGATAGTGTCACAAGGGAGTGCGGAGACTCGGAAGATCCTACTGTGATATGGAAGAAACTAGATGAGTTGTTTCTTACCAAAACTCTCCCTAATAAGATTTATCTTTTTAAAAGAATCTTTGCTTTTAAAATGGATCCTAATAAAGAGTTGCAAGATAATCTTGATGTGTTTAATAAGCTAGTTCAAGATTTGAATAGCTGTAACATAACATTCCCAGATGAACAATTAGCTGTTATTTTGTTGAATTCTCTTCCTGATTGTTTTGATAATTTGATTAATGCAATTGAATATGGAAGAGATACTTTAACCAAGGAGCTTGTGATCAATGCCATAAGGGCTCATGATTTCAAAGCCAAGATGAGGGAAGCATCAAGTGGAGAAGAGTTGTTCGTTAGAGGAAGGCTAGCAACTCGGAATGACAGTAGCATTCATGGCAACTATCGGGAGAAATCAAGAGGTAGAGGGCAGAGCCATGAGAGATCTTATTCCAAACCGAGATTTGGAGGAAAGAGATGCTTCTACTGCAACAAGGAGGGACATTTCAAGAAAGATTGCAAGAAGAATATGTGGGATGAGAGAGGAAGAAGCCATACCAACAATGGAGAAGCTTCGGTTGCCAAAAGAGAACAACAAGATTATGTTCTTGTTGTGTGCTCAAATGTGAGCAGGAGGCAAAGCAGCGAGAAATGGATCCTAGATTCCGGGTGCACTTATCACATGTGCCCTCATAAGGATTGGTTCAAGAATTTTCAGGAAACCAATGATGGAAAGGTTTTCTTGGGGAATGACACTTCTTGCCAAGTGAGGGGGATAGGAGACTTCCAGTTGAGGATGTTTGATGGAGTCACAAGGTTGCTGCGAAATGTGAGGTATCTTCTGGATTTGAAAAGGAATTTGATCTCATTGGGGTAGCTAGATTCTATAGGGTATATATACAAGGCAGAGGGAGGAAAAATCATTGTAACCAAGGGATCTTTGATAGTGATCAAAACAGCAATAAAAGATAGACTCTATGAGATGATTGGAGAGACAAAAATCAAGGATCAAGTAGAAAGCTTGATGGCTGAGATGGATAGGGCAGCCCTTTGGCACACTCGCTTGGGACACATGAGCGAAAAGGGCCTGCAAGTTCTCAGCAAGAATGGTCTACTTGGTGGTGACAAAGTAGAGAAATTGAATTTTTGCGAGTGTTGCGTTCTTGGGAAGCAACACTGGGTCAGCTTTAACATCGGAGTGCACAAGTCTAAGGGCATTCTTGACTACATTCATTCGGACCTTTGGGGACCAGCAAGAACACCAACACAGGGAGGTAAATTTTACTTTTTGTCTTTAATTGATGATTATTCAAGAAAGGTTTGGGTTTATTTGCATAAAAATAAATCAGATGCTTTGAATAAATTTATGGTGTGGAAAAAGTTGCTGGAAACTCAAACGGGTAGGGTAGTTAAGGTTTTACAAACCAATAATGACTTAGAATTTTGCAATAAGGATTTTGATAAATTCTGTGAATTAAATGGCATTCTAAGACATAGAACGGTTGTAAAAACACCCCAGCAAAATGGAGTTACTGAGAGGATGAATATGACCCTTATGGAAAAGGTTAGGTGCATGTTAATAGGATCCGGTTTACCAAAATATTTTTGGGGGGAAGCCGTGTCTACTGCTGCATATTTGGTTAATAGATCACCCTCTAGAGCTTTAGAGCTCAAGACTCTCATGGAAATGTGGAGTGGGAAACCCCCTGAGTTGAGCAACCTTAGGACTGTTGGGTGTACTGCGTTTGCACATCAAAAGGATGATAAACTTAACCCAAGGTCTAAAAAATATGTATTTCTAGGATATGGTGATGGGGTTAAAGGGTATAGGTTGTGGTCCTTAGAACCAAAAGGAAAGAAACTTATAATAAGTAGGGATGTTATTTTTAATGAATTGTTATTTCCCTATTTGGAGAAAACTAACCCTGCAGGGGCTAGTGAGCAAACCAGCCCGGAATTTATGGAGCATCGCATCAAGAAAAATTCAGTTCAGGTAGAGCAAGGAAGGCAAGAGGATTCGGACCAGGTAGAGCCCATTAATGAAGGCCAAGCTCAAGGCACTCAAGAGGAGGCTAAACTAAAAGGGGATGATGTAGCAAGTCAAAATGACTATCAGCTCACAAGAGACCGGGGAAGAAGGGTGGTCAGACCACATTTGAGATATAGGTTTGCAGATGCTAATGTAGCAGCTCCTTGGACAGAAAAAGGGATGGTTGAACCAGAAACTTACACGAAAGCCATGGAATGTAAGGAGTCGTTAAAGTGGCAACTAGCTATGGAGGAAGAAATTGATTCTTTGAGGAAGAACAACTCTTGGGAATTGGTGCCCAAACTAGAAAAACAGAGAGTTGTGGATTGTAGGTGGATCTACAAGATCAAAGAAGGGAATCCTCCAGGGGATGAAGTCCGGTATAAAGTTAGGCTAGTGGCGAAGGGGTTCACACAAAGAAAAGGCATAGATTTCACCGAAATATTCTCAACAGTTGTGAAATACAAGACGATACGGATAATGTTAGCAATGGTGGTCCAATTCAATTGGGAGATCGAGCAAATGGATGTGAAGACAGCATTCTTACATAGAGAGATTGATGAGACCATCTATATGAGGCAACCCGAAGGCTATGAGGAAGGAAGGCAGGGAGAGTTGGTGTGCCAATTGAAAAAATCTCTCTATGGCCTGAAGCAATCACCTCGGCAATGGAATAAGAGGTTCGATTCCTTTGTAACCAGCTTGGGTTTCATGAGGAGCTAGTATAATTCGTGCTTGTATTACAAGGGGCACAAGGTGGAGGAAGTGGTGATCATCCTCATCTATGTTGATGATATGTTGCTAGTTGAGCGCAGCATGGAGAGGATAGAAGAATTGAAGTCTCAACTCAGTTCGGAGTTTGAGATGAAAAATCTTGGCCATGCATAGAAGATCCTTGGGATGAATATAATCTGGGAAAGGAAGAGAAACAGATTGAAGATTTCTCAGACTTCCTACATAGAGAAGATGATATCTAAATTCTCTATGGAAGATAGCAAACTAGTGAAGATTTCTCTTGCTGGTCATTTCAAGTTCTCCAGCGATCAATGCCCGAGATCGGAGGCTGAGAAGAAGGAAATGGAAAAGGTCCCTTACTCTAGTGCGGTTAGTTCAGTTATGTTCACCATGGTAAGCACTAGACCTGATATTGCTCATGCAATAAGTGTTCTCAGCAGGTTTATGAGTAATCCCGGAAAGGAGCATTGGTTTGGGATGAAGTGGTTGCTGAGGTACTTGAAGGGAAGCCCAGATGTGGGGTTGATTTATGAGAAGAGGGGTAAGTCCATCTATCTTGAGGGTTATGCGGATTTGGACTATGGAGCAGATCGAGATAAAAGAAGATCGATTACCTCCTACTTCTTCAACTTAAATGAATGTTGTATAAGTTGGAAGGCTCAGTTGCAGCCAGTGGTAGCACTTTCAACAACCAAGGATGAGTACATAGCGGCAATGGAAGCCATTAAGGTGGCTATGTGGTGCAAAGGGTTGTTGAAGGAGTTGAAGGTCCTGAAAGAGCAGGTGGTGGTGTATTCGGATAGTCAAAGTGCGTTGCACTTGTGTAAGAATCCAATGTTCCATGAGAGGACAAAGCACATGGATGTTCGGTATCATTTCATTAGGGAAAATGTTATGGAATGATGCATTCATGTGGACAAGGTAGCCACGGAGAAAAATCCTGCAGATTTAGGCACCAAGGTTCTACCTCTAAGTAAGTTTAATCATTGCCTTGGACTACTTAGGATTGGAGTCAGTTGATATGATGACTCGAGATGAGTTTGGATCCTGAGTTCTCTGCACAATGGGTTCGGGTTTAATCGCTTAGACAAAGGTAGAGATTGTTGGTATTTGTCTAAGGTTTAAACATGGTTTGAAAAGGTTCTTCATAAGACCTTGGCGCCTCAGCACACAGCAAATCAAAAAGAGTGCAGCATCAGGTCAAGCCGCTGCCCAACCTTCCAGGCCACGACGCCCAGCATGGAGGAAGCCTGGAGGAGGTGTGGGCCGCGACTCAGCCTCTCCCAGGCCGCGGTACCCAGAGAGTGATGCATGTGTGCCCTGGCTTGAGCCGCGGCCTGCCCTATTCTGGGCCGCTGTGCTAGGCACACCAAGACTAGTTTCTGCAACCTTTTAAGATGAACAAAACGCATAGGATCACTAAGGATTGATGAAGGGCTATTTTGAATGATCCTCAAGATCTAAGGGTGGAGATTGACTTCAAAGACTGGCTCAAAAAGTGGTGCACTATATAAAGGGTCACCTAGCTTCAATCTCAAAAAGAATATAACACAACAAACACAAGTGATCATCATAAAAGAGAATTCAAGTGCAAGTGTGAGAGTGCAAAGACACAAAACATAGGAGATGCACTAGAATAGATCTCAAAAGAGAGGCTGGTTGTAAAGAGAGAATAGCATAGATTGGATAGAGGGCTTTGTAATAGTTCTTATCACTTTTTTCTTCTCTTCTTTGGTTCTTCAAGAACTTGGGTTTCTTGGAGAGGTGTTGCTGTAACTTGTAAGAACTCATTGATTTAGTGCAGAGAGTTCGGAGGAATTCACAGGGACGTAGGCTATTGCCGAACCTTGATAACAATTGCTGTGTTCTTTCTTTTCTTTGATTTCTGTTTCTGTTTCTGCTCATTACAAGTCATTCTAGACTTGGATATTAGGAATATCACTACCTGAACATTTACGAGGTGATTTCCCAACAATTGGGTATTTGAATTTGACCATAATAGCATAACTGAGTACTAATTTTTAAGTAAAACAAAACCCAGATTAATTACATTATCTTAGAAAGGAAGGAATTTTTAAGATGTACTAAGCATACCATATCTTGAGAGAGAAATTCTTTGTAATTCCTTCAATTTGGGGGGGGGGGGACCTCACTCATTTGCGCAGTTGATGAGGGGCATGGGTTGCATTTAAAAGCGTGCACTTAGGTACCTATTGATGCAATTGCTTATTTGAAAAGGGCAGACAAACAGAAGAAGAGTCTGGGTTGTTTCAAGAGCCGTGGGAAGTGTTGCCTCATAATTGAGATTTCTGTCAGCTTATGGGCAACCAGTCCCTATTGCTATCTCTTCAAGCACTTCTTTTCTAGTTAGTGCTGTTGAAATTTTACGTTTTTTAATATGTTAATATTATATTATATCTCCTGTATGACAGATATTTCTTATTTTTCACCATTATTTTATTAAGACTGGTTAGATATTTATAAGAGGAGCCTCTAAATAAATACCAAACAAAGATGACTACTTTCGTGCTTTTAATTTTTTAACGGTGATGTCGAAAATGTTACAAGTGATCTCACGAACGTAATGTTGAATTTATACACATTAAAAAATAAAAGAAAAAAAATCATTGGAAGAAATGTTTAAAAATAAAAATACTGTTTTACTTTTTGTGGCGTAGATATCTTATTGATAATACTTTTTAGCCTGTGTGTTTACATACCCTACATCACTTACTAAAAAGCAACATAATTCATAGAAAAAACACCTAGAATAAACAAGTATATAGCATTTCCAGTTTGCAAGAGGATGAATCAATCAGTGACTTGGCACGTGCACATCCTTATTGGGAAGAGTTTGGAATATAAATAAGGTGAAATTGTACAGAAGGTTTTTGGATTATTATTCTCTACCACTTAAATCCCAAAAGATGGATTTGATAACAAAAATTCTCAAATTTTCAATTAATTAAAATTAGATACTTTTGATAATGAAATTTAATTAAGGAAATATTATTGTAACATTACAAAAAAATCATTTATCACCGAGGGACAATCACTGAGAGACACGTGTTCCTCAGTGATAAATGTTTTCAACGACAGATATCACCGAGGGCCACGTATCCATCGGTGATAGTGTAAAATATTATCTTCGAGGGACAAGTCCTTTGGTGATAATATTTTTACATTCGGCATTAAGTTTGTGAAAAATTTTAATTTTTTTTTTTGGTTTTTGATAAATGAATATAAAATTTATTTAAATTAAATTATTAATTACGATAATTACTATCACCGATGGAACTTATATTATCATCGAGGGAACTAAATCCCTTAGTGATAATATAACCCTAGATATCTATAATACTCGTGTTCTTAAAGCAAGGATAAAGAAGTAATTTGATAGATATTACATGGAATTAAAATAATATATACATGAAATATTTATTATTAAAAAAAAAATGGTCCAGGTGTAGCACGGTTGCAAAGGAGAGAAAAAAAAGGGCCCACACGTATTGGCTGCATAACATGCATATTGCATGTTAAGCAGCTAAGCTAACAATAGGAAATTGGTGGCAACAGATGAAATAGTTTTAATATAAATATTTCATTTTTTTTGTTTGTTTTATATTTCTTACCAAATCCCGTTAGTAAAAAGTTATAAAGAAAATTTCTCCAATATTAGAGATAGTATAATCATTCAATTACAATAGTCATACTTCATTATATTTGAGATGTTAGTGATAAGCAATCTCAAGAAATTGCTGAAAGGAGTAGGAAAAGAAAAGGAGATGATCCACGAGTAGCTTTAGGTGCTATGTGCTGAGTTAGATTTACTTTTAGTAATCGAAACTAATAAAAATATAGAATTATGATATTTGAATAAATAGGTGAATTACAATAATTTAATGACATATTTTCTGTTATATATGAAAATTGATTGATTTATTTATTAGGAATTTGAAAGTGTGTTGAATATTGATTATATGAGAATTTATATTTTAGATAGGATGGATGAATGAAAAATATGTTGAAAAGTTTTATGAAATTTCTGAAAAATATTGAAAATTGGATGTGATATATGAAGAGATAATTTAATGAATAGGATAAAAAAATTATAATTTTGAGAAAGAACTAGATAGCTAAATTGAATGTCGAATGTATGCTTGTTTTCATATTATTGCTCATACGCATGAAATAAAATTCCAGGGAGGTAGTTGGTCTGTTTGATTTCATATTATTGCTCATATACATGAAATAAAATACCAGGAAGGCAGCTGGTCTGCTTGTTTTTATATTGTTGTTCATAAGCATATGCATGAAATGAAAAGAACCGGGAATGCAGTCAGTCTAACTAAAATAAAAGAACCGTGACAGTTGGTATATGCTGGAAATAAAAGAACCAGAAAGACAGTCAGTCTAAATGAAACCATGACAACAGGTATATGCTTGAAATAAAAGAACTGAGAAGGCAACCGGTCTAAATGAAATAAAAGAACCGAAAAGACAGTCGGTCTAAAAGAAATAAAAGAATCGGGAAGGCAGTCGGTCTAAGCTAAAACATATCGACATGTAGGAAGACGTTCTCGAATAATAATATAATTTAAATTCATGCATTGCATTTGTTTTAAATATTTATTATTATTGCTTGAGATGTCAAAGTGTTATTCTTGATTGTGAATTTATTGATAGATAAATGAGTTTCACAGAGAGACAGATATGATGAGAAAGAAATATGAAAGTATAATATGATAAGATTTATATAAATGATTGATTATATGTTGTGAACCTAATAATGAGGTAATTATGAGGTTGAACTGATAGTTTCAAGATGATTAAATATATGAGAAGAAGAGATTGATAAATGATGAGGATTATGATATGAGTAGTTATAATAGAATGCTATTAACGAGTCATATGAGATATAAATGAATGAATATTGGAAGACTATTTGAACAATTGAATTATAAGATGTGACTAGAGTTATACAAATTGAATACTTCTAGTAAATTTAATTCACTGAGCTTGTGAAGCTCACTCCTCATTGTTAAATAATTTCAGGTAGCAGACATGACAGATAGATAGGTAAGCTGAGATTCAGACTGAGTCATTATCTGTAAGCCACGTGGTCCACATCCTTAGACTAATGGAAAGAAAAAAATATTTGTAAATATTCACGCATAATATGTTGTATGTAATGTTTCAGTTGAGATCTTAATAATGTAACTCCTCTGTTGAGGGTTGATGATTTATTTATGTAGATAATTCAGTTGATGTTTTTATATTGTTGCATATATGTGTCTAACTGAAATTTCAAAATGTAACAACACCGTCTCGGGGGTAGCCAACCCGGGATGGGTCGTTACAATATCACACAGCAGTCCCTCAGTGATAATATAACCCTAGATATCGTGTAGCAACTTCCTTCCTCCCCTATTTCTCTTTTCTTTTGTTACTTTTCCTTGTGCACCGCACAACATTTCACCATTTTTCTCCTTCAAATTTCTTTCACTCTCTCTCTCTATCTCTCATATTTACCTCTATCTCATATATCCCTCATTTCTATCATTTTTCATTTTTTCTCCTCTTCATCACTTTCTCTCTCTACTAGAAATTGTAAGTTTTCTTTCTCTCTACCATCTAGTTTCTTTTGTTAGTTTAACTTTTTAATTTTGATATGTATATTGCTTAGGTTCTGTCTGGTGGGTTGTAATTTTTTTTGTTTTTTGTCATTCATTTTCTCGCATCTTTCTCTACTGTAAGTCCTTTCTAACTTGTTTTATTAATTTTTTTTTATTTAATTTATTTCTGTTTTTAATTTTTTTTAATTTTAATATATATGTTGCTTAGGTTCTGTTTGGTGGGTTACAACTTTTTGTTTTTTGTTTTCTGTTTTCAAATGTTTTGATTGTGTTTGGTTTTTATTTTGTTTCAAATATTTGAAAACAAAATTTAATTCCAGATTTTGGGCCTTGTTCATAAGTTTCAAATATATACTGGAAAAAAAATGGAATAGGGCATGTTATTGCACTTGAAAAAAAATACTTAGTAATTCTTTTTAGTCCTAATTAATAGATATGTGAATGTGAAATATTGCTCTAAAATCATCTGCTTCAATTAATGAAATTTCCAATGATATATACAAGTGAAACCTCAGCATTTTGCATCAACTGTATACTTGAAAAAAAATTAGTACAATCAATATAATAAACTTAATTTTAAAAAAAAAATCAGTTAAATAATGTAATGGTTTCGTTATACCTGATTGGAAAATGTAAATGCTCCTCGAGTTTTCTTAGGTGATATTTATGCAATATATATAGGTACTTGTTCAATACAAATTAAGAATATAAGTTTGTTTTTCTACATAGTATGGAAAAACTAATTAATTTATTAAAATTTAATTGAAAGAGAAAATCATCATATAATAATATAATTACTATGTAACTAACGAAACCAATTCAATTCGACAATGTTATAGATTAGCTTTGAAGCTGTGGTGCATCACAATGTTATAGACGTTTCAATTTGACACGTGTAACTCAATTGGCTATAAATATTTGGAACATTAAAAATGGAAAAAGAGAGAGAGAGAGACACACACACAAAATATCAATGGTAGTAAATAATGTACCATGTTACTAGTGAATTAATTAAAGATCACTACTAGTGCTACGTGTATGGTAATTTGAACATAGCTCAATTTGAAAAAAAAAAAAAAAAAAAATTTGTCTTTTTTAGATCCATAGAAAGTTTGCCTTACTTGGTTCTATACTTACACTACATGATTAAGTATAAGGTTGGTTTTCTTTTGATAATGTACCATGTCACTAGTGACTAGCTTATTTAATAATTAAGTAGCCTAATTAGGGCACTTGAAATTTGATTAGAAACATAGAGCCTAGAGAGAGGAAAAATAAGAAAGATTGATAACTTTGATAAAATTAGTTAGTTTTAGTATCTTTTTTTATGACTACAGTTAATGTAAATTAGTGGATGGGCTATATATCTAATTTATACTTACGAGATGAGACTGAGATTTGTGAAGATAATTGATAAGTCTAACATTTAGAGAAAGAGAGTGAAAAGTGGTAGAGTTCAAGTTTAAACTTTATGATTCATATTCTAAATAATTAATACATAAGCTAACAATGAAAATGACACAAAATAAATGCTTGGCCATAAATATGCATACTATACTTACAAATGTGAGCTTGGTTACTTATAAATGTTCATACTATACATGCATCATGGCATATAATGAATATATTCATGCATTGCATCTTACTTTAGAATACTCATCCAATGATTATTGAACAACCCAAATGCTCTCGTTACTTATCAATTAATATGTTTGCAATGAGAGTGTAATACCAATGTTCTTAAAGTATGGGTAAAGAAGTAATTTGATAAATATGACATGGAATTAAAATAATATATATACATATATATGTATATATAAATATGTATACACACACACATACACATGAAAGATTTGTTATTGAATAAAATAATTCTTTTGAAAAAAAACTAGACGTGGAGGATAAGAAGAAAAAAAAAGAAAAGCCAACACGTGTTGGCTGTCTAACATGCATATTTTGCACGTTAGACAACACACTGCAATTGTGGCATAATGAATTGGGGGGGGGGGGGTGACTCAGTTTATATATATATATATATATATATATCAAATTAGTTTTAGTTTATTTTATTTAGTTTTTACCAAATCCTATTTGGTTTTCTTCTTTCTCCAATCCAAAACTACTCTATTTATTTAAACACTTGAGGACTAAAAAAAAGGTCGAAAGAGTAAAATTTTGAAGGGGTTTACGAGAGAATTTTAAAGAGAGTCGAGAAAAGCTCTAAGAAACACAAAAGGTAATAATGTGAGTTTTATTTTATTTTTTTTAAATTTCCTGGAACTTAATGTGGGAATTTTTATAGGGTATGAATTCTAAAATAATTGAAGAATAAATTAAAAAATTTAATATAAATATTATGTCAGGTGTTGACGATCAATAATTGGGAGAAATTGTTGAGAAGAGCAGAAAAGGCAAAGAGGTGATCCACGGGTAGCCTTAAGTGCTATGTGGTGAGTTAGATTTATTTTAGTAATCAAGATAAATATGAAATATACAGTGATGATATTTGGATTAATTATTAACCTATGATTTGATGAGAGATGAAAGTTAGTTGATGGATATGATATGAATAATTGATATGTTAGAGATTTATTATATGAGAAGTAATATTATTGAAATAATGAGTTGATTAAATATATAATGAAGGGATAAATGAAATTCTTGACAAGCTATGATTGAAAATTTGATATGATATATGAGAAGGAAATTTAATGAATATGATTAAATAATAATTTTGAGAAAAAGCTAGATAGCTAAATTGAATATCTGAATGTATACTTGTTTTTATATTATTGTTCATATGCATATTTTATATCATTGTTCATATGCATATGCAAGAAATAAAAGAACCGGGACGAGCTCAGTCTAAATAAAAACCGTGACAGCTAGTATATGCTAGTGATAAATGAAAATCGTGACAGCTGGTATATGCTGGTGATAAATAAAAACCGTGACAACCGATATATGCTAGTGATAAATGAAAACTATAGCAGTTGGTATATGCTGGTGATAAATAAAAATCGTGACAACCGGTATATGCTGGAAATAAATGAAAACCGTGACAGCTGGTATATGCTGGAGATAAATGAAAATTGTGACAGCCAGTATGTGCTGGACATAAATGAAAACCGTGACAGCCGATATATGCCGGTGTTAAATGAAAACTGTGACAGATGATATATGCTGGAAATAAATGAAAACTATAACTACCAGTATATGCTGGAGATAAATTAAAACCGTGACTGCCGGTATATGCTAGAGATAAATGAAAACTGTGACAGCAGGTATATACTGGAGATAAATAAAAACCGTGATAGCAGGTATGTGCTAGAGATAAAAGAATCGGGAAAGCAATCGGTATAAGATAAAAACATGTCGATATGTGGGAAGATGTTCCCAAATAATAATTCATGCATTGTATCTGTTTTAAATATTGATTATTAGTGCTTGAGATGCTAAAGTGTTATTATAATTGTAAATTTATTGATAGATGAATAAGTCTTACAGAGAAACATATATGATGAGAAGGAAATATGAAAATATGATATGATAAGGATTATCTGAGTGATTGATTATATGTTGCGAACCTCATATCGAGGTAATTATGAGATAAAATTAATAGTCTCAAGATGATTAAATATATGAGAAGAAGAGATTGATAAAGGATGAGGATTTTGATATGAGTAGTGATAATAAAATGCTATTATCAATTTATATGAGATATAGATGAATGAATATTGGAAAACTATTTATACAAATTGAATACTTCTAGTAAATTTAATTCATTAAGCTTGTGAAGCTTACCTCTTATTGTTAAATAATTTCAGGTAACAGGTAGGACAGATAGATTGGTGAACTGATATTCAGACTGAGTCATTATTTGTAAGCCACGTGGTTCACATCCTCAGACTAATGAAAAGAAAAAAAAATTGTAAATATTCATGCATACTATGTTGTATATACCGTTCAGTTGAGATCTGAACGATCTAACTCTCCTGTTGAGGGTTGAGGATTTATGTATATAGATAATTCAGTTGATGTTTTTATAGTGTTGCATATATTTGTCGTGCTAGGATTTCAAAAAGTGATGTCATCGTTTTGGGGGTGACCAACTCGGGATGGGTTGTTACAATTTTGGTATCAGAGCCTTAGGTTTTATGATTCTGTAGATTGCATAAAAAGAAAAAAAGTGGAAGATTAAAATAAATTATATTTTAATGAATAGTCTGAGGATGACACATGGATGTGCTAGAGCTAGAGTTAGAGTTGTTGACTTGAGAAGGCGTGGTATGTAATACTCGTATTCGTAATAAAAGGGTAAAAAAGTAATTTAATAAATATGACATGGAATTAAAATTATATATATATATGCAAAAGATTTAATTTTTATAAAATATTTCTAAAAAAAAAATTGAATGTGGCAACACCTGGCTCCAGGTGTTGCTAAAATGACTTACCTCTCTTGCATGTTCAACAACAAGCAAATAGTGAGTGGTGCAGTGCCACGTAATTCCATTATTTATATGGAATTGTTTTATTAGTTTACCAAATCCTGTTTGGTTTTCTTCAATCTCAAATCTAAACTACTCTATTTCTTTAAACACTTGGGGACCGAAAGAAATGTTGAAAGAGTAAAATTTTGAAGGGGTTTACGGGAGAATTTCATAGAGAATCACAGGAAGCTCTAAGAAAAATAGAAGGTAATAACATGAAGTTTATTTTTGAAATTTAGCATATATGAAATTCCCTGAATTCAAAGTGAGAATTTTCAAAGGGTATTAATTATGGAAGAATTGAAGAATAAATTAGAATTTAATATGAATATTATGTCAAGTGTTGACGATTAGCAACTGAGGGAAATTGTTGAGAGGAGCAAGAAAGGCAAGAAAGTGATCCACATGTAGCTTTAAGTGCTACGTGGTGAGTTAGAGTTGCTTTAAGTAATCAAGATAAATATGAAATATATAGTGATAATAGTTGAGTAACTTATTAACCTATGATTTGATAATATATGAAAGTTGTTTGATGGGTATAATTGATATGTGGAAAGTTATTATATGAGAAGTAATATTATTGGAATAATGAGTCGATTAAAAAATGAAGTGGATAAATGAAATTCTTGATGAGTTATGGTTGATAAATTGATGTGATATATGAGGAGAAGAAATGAGTGAAATTGATCAAATAATAAATTGAGAAAAGGCAGGATAACTAAATTTAATATCTGAATACATGTTCGTTGTTATATTACTGTTCATATGCATATTTCATATCATTATTCATATGCATATGCATGAAATAAAAGAGCCGAGAGGGCGTCAGTCTAAATGAAAAACCGTGACAGCTGGTATATACTGGAAATAAATGAAAATCGTGACAGCCGGTATATGCTGGAAATAAATGAAAACCGTGACAGTTGGTATATGTTGGAAATAAATGAAAACTATGACAACTGGTATATGCTGAAAATAAAAGAATCGGGGGGTTAGTCTAAATGAAACAAAAGAACCGAGAGGGGACCGGTCTAATATAAAAACATGTCAACATATAGGAAGACGTTCCCTAACAATAATTCATGCATTGCATCTGTTTTAAATATTGATCGTATTACTGAAATGCTGAAGTGCTGTTTGCTATTTTAAATTTATAGATGAATGAGTCTCACAGAGAGACAGCTATGGTGAAAAGGAAATATAGAAGTGTAATATGATAAAAACTATCTAAATGGTAGACTATATGCTGTGAACCTCATAATGAGGTAATTATGAGATAATTGATGGTCTTAAGGTGAACAAATATATAAGAAGAAGAGATTGATAGAGAATGAGACTTATGATATGTGTAGTGATAATAGAATGCTATTATCAAGTTATATGAGATATAAATGATTAAATATTAAAAGACTATTCATTCGAATTGAGTATTTCTAGTAAGTTTAATTCACTAAGCTTATAAATCTTATCCCTCAATGTTAAATGATTTTAGGCTGCAGACATGAAAGATAGTTGGTGAGCTAAGATTTAGAAGAATTTATTATCTGTAAGCCACATAGTCCACATCCTCAAACCAATGTGTGAAAAAAAAATATTTGTAAATATTCATGCATATTATGTTGTATGCAATGTTTAAGTTGAGATTTGGATGACGTATCTCCCCTGTTAAGGGTTGAGGATTGATAATTGCAGTTGATAAATTTTTATTATTGCATATATGTGTCGTACTGGGATTCAAAATGTGATGATACCGTCTCGGGGGTGGTCAACCCAGGATGGATTGTTACAATTTTGGTATCAGAGCATTAGGTTTTATGATTCTGTAGACTGCATAAGAACTTAAAGAAGTGGAAGATCTAAATAAACTATATTTTAATGCAGAGTCTGAGGATGACACGTGGACGTGCTAGAGCTAGAGGTAGAGTTCTGAATCAGAGGTAACGTGGTAGACCCCCAATATTTAGAAAAACTAAAGCAGATGAGGAAGTTGAGTTAGTGGTTTCTACGAGGGAACAATTTAGTAGTATGGCAGGTACTAGTAGAGCTGGGAGAATTTGAGGTTAGGAGGGATGAATTGAGAAAACTCTTGAGCATGCCCTAGAGAGGATGAATGCAGCTGAAGAAAGGGCTGATAATTTGTAGAAGAGATTAGAGGAGAGGGGTAGAATGGAACTTGATGTGGTGAGGCAAGAGGTTCATGAGGGAGAAGGTGTGTTTGCACATGAAATGCAACGTGATTGTTTTTTGAGATTTCTTAAGTTTAAACCCCAGTCTTTTAGAAGATATGTAAATCCTGTAGAAGCTAAGCAATAAATTAGACATGTCGAGAAATATTTTGAGGTTTTACCAGTGATAGATAGACAGAAGGTTGTTTTTGCTTCATTTATGTTAGAGGGTGAGGCTTCTCAATGGTGGGAGGATATTTTTCCCAGGGTAAGCACACAGGTAGAACAACCCTTAACTTAGAGTAGGTTTAAGGATGAGTTCTTCATTAAATATTTTCCAGATACCTTTCGAGCACAATAAGAGAGAGATTTTATTCATCTAAGGCAGTGTAATTTATCTGTGGCTGAATATGATAATAGATTCATAGACCTGTCAAGGTTTTTACCAGAATTAGTGAATACAGAGGAGAGGAAATGTAAGAGATTTTTAAATGGATTACACTATAACATTCAGACTAAACTTTCTTATATAAGCATTGAAAATTATGCTATACTTGTGGATAAAGCATTATAAATTGAGAAAGATTTGATGGAGTGGCTAAAGAGGTTTATATTTTAGGGACCTAGAGGTGGTGGCAATATGAGTGTGCAATGTGGGAGACCACCCTAGAGAGGGCGTTCCTTGTCACAAGGAACTATAGTGCAGTGTCAGAAGTAAGCAGGATCTATGGCTTCTGTTGTTCAGAGTAATACTGGTGGGACCCCTAGGTTTAGGAGATAGGCTATGGGAAGTGAGAGTTATAGTAGAAAAGTAAGTATACCATCAAGGGGAGGTGGTAATCTGATGCATGATCGAGAGCTAAGGCTTTGCTTCAGATGTAATCAGATAGGGCATCTGTCTCGAAATTGCTCTATGCAGATATGCTTTGTATGTGGTGAGGGAGGATATGTTGCTGCAGATTATCCAGTGGGAAAATCTACTAACGTAGGCGTGGGAAGTGTTGGGAGAAAACCAGTAGAAAGAGATGGTGGATCAGGGAGTGTGCGGGGTCAGAGTCGAAGATCAGTAACTGAGAGAAGATGTGGTAGCCAATTATAGTCCAGAGACAACAGAGTATATGCATTGACCCAACAGGATGCACAAGCCACTCCTGACATTGTTATGGGTATGGTATCTATCCTTGATAGGCCTGCTAGATTATTGATTGATCCTGGTGTAACCCATTCTTTCATATCCAGTGTTTATATAAAATTTATTGATGCTAGTGCTTGTCTTTTGATGTATACTATTGTTGTTGAGGTTCCTACTGGGGATAGGGTTATTATCAGGACAATTTATCGAAGTTATGTGATTTATATGGCTGATAGAGAATTTGAAGTTGATTTATTGCTCTTAGATATGACAGATTTTGATTTAATTCTGGGGAAGAAATGGTTATCTGCATATCATGCTTGAGTAGATTGTTTTAAGAAGAATGTGGTGTTGAAGATACCTAGACAAAAAGAGTTTAATTTTAAGGGAGAACGTAAGATACTTGTTAACTATCATATTTCTGCTGTAACTGCTAGTAAATGGTTGAAGAAGGGTTGTGAGGGGTACTTGGCATATGTAGCGGATTCTAGCAAAGAGAGTATGAAATTAGAAGAAATCTTGGTAGTAAAATATTTTTCTGATGTATTCCTTGAAGAGTTGTCTGGTTTGCCTCCTAATAGAGTGATTGAGTTTTTTATTGAGGTAATTCCAGGATTAGCGCCCATATCTATAGCACCTTATAGGATGGTACCAACTAAATTGAGAGAGTTGAAAGTTCAGCTTCAAGAGTTGCTAGATAAATAGTTTATTCGACCTAATATGTCAACTTGGGGAGCCCTTGTATTGTTTGTTGAGAAGAATGATGGGATAATGAGGTTATGTAGTGATTATAGACAGTTGAACAAGATCATCATTAAGAACAGATATCTTTTGCCTAGGATAGATAATTTATTCGAGCTGTTACAAGGAGTTAGGGTGTTTTTTAAGATAGATCTGAGATCAGATTATCATCAATTGAGAATAAAGGAGGGGCGTGCCTAAGACTGATTTTAGGACACGTTATAGCCATCATGAGTTTCTGGTCATGCCATTTGGGTTGACTAATGCTTCTGCAGCATTTATGGATCTAACGAATCGGGTGTTTAAACCATTCTTGGTTAGATTTGTGATTGTGTTTATTGATGATATTCTAATGAAGAGGAGCATACACAACATTTAGAGATAGTGTTGGAAATTCTGAGGAGAGAGAAATTATATACAAAGTTCTCTAAGTGTGAGTTTTGGTTGAGTGAAATATCTTTCTTGGATCATGTTGTGTCGGGAGAGGGAATAGTAGTTGATCTACAGAAGGTAGAAGTAGTGTTGAATTGGGAAAGACCCACTAGTGTAACTGAAGTTAGAAGCTTTTTGGGGTTGGCTGGTTATTATAGGAGATTCATCCAAAAATTTTCTATGATTGTTGGACCATTGATTAGATTGACTAGAAAGGACGTGAAGTTTAGGTGGTCAGAGGAATGTGAGAGGAGTTTCTAGTTGTTGAAAGAAAAATTGACTACTGCCCAGTATTAGTGCTTCCTTGTGGTGATGAAGGATTTATAGTTTATAGTGATGTGCCACATCAAGGGTTGGGATGTGTGTTGATCCAATATGGGAGAGCTATAGCTTATACATCTAGGCAATTGAAGAACCATGAGAGGAATTAACCGACCCATGATTTAGAATTGGCTGTCATAGTTTTTGCTTTGAAGATTTGGAGACATCATCTATACGGAGTCAATTGTGAAATTTTTACTGATAAAAAAAGCTTGACGCATTTACCGACCCAGAAGGAGTTGAATTTAAGGTAGATGAGGTGGATGGAGTTGATTAGTGATTATGACTGTACCATTCATTATCATCCAGGAAAGGCTAGTGTAGTAGTTGATGCATTGAGTAGAAAGGCTACAGGGAGATTAGCTGTTATTGGGAGTCATAATACTAGCTTGATGATAGAATTAAGAAGAATGAGGATGCAGTTGAGTGTTAATGATAGAGTAGTACTTATGGCAAATATGGTGGTGCAATCTTCTATTATTGATTGTTTATTACAGATGCAGAGTAAAGATGAGGGGATAGAGAAGTTCCGACGGGAAGTGTTTAGTAGGAAGCCAACTGAGTTTAGAATTAGAGGAGATGGTATGGTGGTTTTGGGGCATCAAGTTTGTGTTCCCAATGTGTGGAGATGAGAAATGAGATACTAAGGGAGGCTTATGATTCTGTATATTCCATGTATCCAGGAAATAATAAGATGTACAGGGGATTGAAACAAAATTATTGGTAGTCAGGAATGAAGAAGGATATAGCGGAGCATATTTCTAGATGTCTAACCTATCAACAAGTGAAGTCTGAGAATAGACATCCAGAAGGTTTATTACAACCTCTTCCAGTACCTGAGTGGCCTTGGAAAAATGTGAGTATGGATTTTGTCTCTGGTTTTTCCCGTACTAGAGGGGTCATGACTCTGTATGGGTTATAGTAGATAGACTTTCTAAGTCTTCACATTTCTTTCCTACTAAAACTACCTGGAGTCCTGAAAAGTTGGATGAGTTATTGTAGCAGAGATTGTAAGATTACATGGAGCACCCTTGAGTATTGTATCAGATAGAGATTCTCGATTTACCTCTAGATTTTGGAAAGGTTTCCAAGAAGCTATGGGTACGCAATTATAGTTTAGTACAGCTTTTCATCCACAAACTTATGGGAAAACGGAAAGAATCATCAGAATACTAGAAGATATACTGAGGGCAAGTGTATTGAGTTTCTCAGTGAGCTGTGATACTTATTTGTCTTTGATCGAGTTTGCATATAATAATCAGTATCAAACTAGTATTAAGATGGCACCATTTGAAGCTTTATATGGTAGGAGGTATGGAACTTCAGTATGCTAGGAAGAAGTTGGAGAGAGAAAGATATTTGGTCCAAAAATGATAGATCTGACTACTGGGAGGATCAAACTGGTTAGAGAGAACCTTAGAGCAGCACAGAACAGACAGAAAGAATATGTTGATAATAGAAGACGACCTCTCGAGTTTCAAGTTGATGATTGGGTATTTTTGAAGATATCTTCGTGGAAGGGCATGTTGAGGTTTAAAAAGAAGAGAAAGTTGAGCCCGAGATTTGTGGGGCCATATAAGGTGATTGAGAGAGTTGGACCAGTAGTATATAGATTGGATTTACCTCTAGAGTTAAAGCAATTACATAATGTGTTTCATGTCTCACTTTTGAGAAAGTACTTACACGATGAATCCTATAGTATATCAAATCAGGCGATAAAACTTCAAGAAGATTTGACTTTTATCCAAGTACCGGTCAGAATTCTAGACAGGAAGGAACAAGTCTTGTGCAATAAAGTCATCCCATTGATTCAAGTATTATGGCAAAGCCAAGATGTTGAAGAAATAACTTGGGAGTATGAAGCAAGAATGAGGAAAGAATCCCCACAACTCTTTCATGAATTAGGCAAGGAAATTTCGGGGATGAAATTTTTGTAAGGTGGGTAGAATTGTAATACCCATATTCGTAAAGAAAGGGTAAAGAAGTAATTTAATAAATATTACATGGATTTAAAATATATATATATACACACACACACACACACGAAAGATTTAATTTTTATAAAACAGTTCTAAAAAACGTCTAGATAAAGGAAAAAGAAAAAGAAAAAAGGTTTTTCTTTTTAAAAAAAAATTGAATGTGGCAACACCTGATGACTTACCTCTCTTGCATGTTCAACAGCAAGCAAATGGTGAGCGGTGCCGTGCCGCATAATTCCATTATTTATATGGAATTGTTTTTTTAGTTTACCAAATCCTGTTTGGTTTTCTTCAATCTCAAATCTAAACTACTTTATTTCTTTAAACACTTGGGGACCCAAAGAAATGTTGAAAGAGTAAAATTTTGAAGGGATTTACAGGAGAATTTCATAGAGAATCACATGAAGCTCTAAGAAAAACAGAAGGTAATAACGTGAAGTTTATATTTGAAATTTAGCATACAGGAATTCCCAGAATTCAAAGTGGGAATTTTCAAAGGGTGTGAATTATGGAAGAATTGAAGAATAAATTAGAATTTAATATGAATATTATGTCAGGTGTTGACGATCAGCAACCGGGGAAAATTGCTAAGAGGAGCAGGAATGACAAGGAGGTGATCCACGGGTAGCTTTAAGTGCTATGTGGTGAGTTAGATTTACTTTAAGTAATCAAGTAATATTTGAATAACTTATTAACCTATGATTTGATAATAGATGAAAGTTGTTTGATGGGTATAATTGATATGTGGAAAGTTATTATATGAGAAGTAATATTATTTGAATAATGAGTCGATTAAATAATGAAGGGGATAAACGAAATTCTTGATGAGTTACGGTTGATAAATTGATGTGATATATAAGGAGAAGAAATGAGTGAAATTGATCAAATAGTAAATTGAGAAAATACAGGTGTAATACCCGTACTCGTAAAGTAAGGGTAAAGAAGTAATTTAATAAATATGACACGAAATTAAAACAATTTATTTACACGAAGGATTTATTATTGAATAAAATAATTCTAAAAAAAATGGACACGTGGGGGCATAGTTACAAAAAAAAAAAAAAAATTGGACGTGTTTAGTAGGAAAAGAAGGAAAAAGGAAAAAAATTATATTTGTTTTCTAAAAAAAAAAATTAACCGTGCAATACCTGGATGTCCAAGTGTTGTAAACTTGAAATTGAAGGCTGCATGTGATGCAGCTGTGCATTGTGTAGTCACCGCTTCAAAATTGAAGGCTACATGTTGTGTAAACTTGAAATTGAAGATTGTATGTAGTCACCGCTTCAAAATTTCTTTATAAATTGATCTTTTACCAAATCCTGTTTGGTTTTTTTTATTTTATAATTTAAACTACTCTATTTTTCAAAACACTTGGGGACTGAAAGAAAAGTCGACAGAGCAAAAATTTGAAAGGGTTTACGAAAGAATTTTATAGAGAGTCACAAAAAGCAATCAGAAAAACAGAAGGTAATAATGTAGTGCTTATTTTTAAATTTTTAGCATACAAGAAATTTCCCAGAATTCAAAGTGGGAATTTTCAAAAGGTGTGGCTTATGAAGAGTTGAATAAATAATTAGAAATTTAATATAAATATTATATCAGGTATTGACGATCAGTAACCGGGGGAAATTTCTGAGAAGAACGGGAAAACCAAGGAGGTGATCCATGAGTAGCTTTAACTGCTACGTGGTGAGTTAAATTTACTTTAAGTAATCTAAATAAAAAATGAAATTATCTAGTGATAATATTAAATAAATTATTAGCTTATGCTTTGGTGGTAGATAAAAATTTGATTGATAGGTATGATATGAATTTTGGTCATGTAGGAAATTATTAGGGGAGAAATAATATTTTTGGAATAATAAGTTAATTTAATAATAAAAGCGATAAGTGAAATTCTTGATGAGCTACGGTTGATGTTTTGATACGAATTATGAGGAGATGAAAATTAATGGATCTTGACAAGCTAAGATGCAAGATTTGATGTGTTTATGATGAGAGGAATTTAGTGAAATTTTTTATAATATTTGAGGAAAGACAGGATAGCTAAATTTAAATATTTGAATTCAAGTTTGTTTGTTTGTTTTTTTTTTTTTTTTTTTTTTATGTTATTGTTCAAATGCATATTTCATATCATTGTTCATATACATATGCATTAAATAAAAGAAAAGAACCGGGAAGGCAGCCGGTCTAATGAAAATGAAAGAACCGGGAAGACAACCAGTCTAATGAAAATGAAAGAACTGGGAATGCAGTCGGTCTAAATGAGAATAAAAGAACCGGGAAGGCAGCCGGTCTAAATGAGAAAGAAAAGAACCGAGAAAGCAGCCAGTCTAAGATAAAAACATCTCAACATGTGGGAAGACGTTCCCTAATAATAATTCATGCATTGCATATGTTTTAATTATTGCTTGCATTATTGAAATGCTGATGTGTGGTGTGTTATTGTGAATTTATTTATAGATGGATGAGTCTCACAGAGAGACAATTATGATGATAAGAACCATCTAAATGGTAGACTTTATGATATGAACCTCATTATGAGGTAATTTTGAGATAATTGATGGGCTTAAGGTGAACCAATAAATAAGGAGAAGAGATTGATAGAGAATGAGACTTATGATATGTGTAGTGATAGTGAAATGCTAGTATCAAGGGGTATGAGATATAAATGATTAAATATTAAAAGACTATTTATATAAACTGAATACTTTTAGTAAATTTAATTCATTGAGCTTGTGAAGCTCACCCCTCATTGTACAATGATTTCAAGTAACAGGCAGGGCAGATAATTTGGTGAGTTGTGGTTCAGACGAAAGCAACATACGTGTCAACATCCTCAGACTAGTGAGAAAATAAAATAAAATAAAAATTTATTTGTAAATATTCATGCATTTTACGTTGTATATTACGTTTAAGTTAATAGCAGATTGATGTATCTCCCCTGATGATGGTTGATGATTAGTGTAAAAGAATTTCTGCTAGTATTATTTCTAATGTTGTATATTGGTGCCGTGCTAGGATTTTAAAAATGTGACAACACCGTCTCGGGGGTGGCGAACCCGGGATGGGTCGTTACAATTTTAGTATTAGAGCATTAGGTTTTATGATTCTGTAGAATGCATAAAAAGTAAGAAAGTGGAAGATTAAACTAAATTATATTTTAAATAGTCTGAGGATGACACATGGACGCGCTAGAGCTAGAGTTAAAGTTGTTGATTTGAGAGGGCTTGGTAGGCCCCCAATTTTTTTGACAAGTCGAGGTTGAGTCTAAATCTGTGGTTCCTAGAAATGAACGTGTTGATAGTATGACTAATATTAGTAATATAATTTATATTAGTAAATGTATGAGAGAATATGAAGTTGAAAGAGATAAGCTAACATAAGCTCTTGCACATGCTCTTGAGAAGTGAATGTAACAGATGATAGAGTTGATAGCTTATAGCATAGACTTGATGAACATGCTAGAACAATGTCTGAGGTTGTTAATCTAGTAATGATAGATGTTTAAAAAAAGGGGAAAGGTGAGTGTATGCATGAGATACGGGGAGATATATTAAGCTGAATGCCTTGTTGTTTAAAGGATCTATGAATCCTTTTAAGCCTGAGTTTTGGTAGAAACAGGTAGAAGGATTATTTGGCATTTTACTAGTGAGTTACAGGTAGACGGTTGCCTTTGCTTTGTTTGAATTAGAGGGAGAATTTTTAGGATGATGGGAAGATATTCTTCCCAGGGTAAGTGCAGATGTTGTTAAACCTTTAACCAGGAATAGGTTTAAGGAGATTTTCCTTGATAAATACTTTCCTTAGACCTTTAGAGCCCAACAAGATAGAGATTTTATTTATTTAAGGCAAATGTGTTGACTGTGACTCAATATGATAGCAAATTCATGGTCTTGTCAATGGTTGTAAAGGAAATGGTAGACCTAGAGGAGAAGAAGTGTAAGAGGTTCATAGATGAACTAATATTTAAGATTTGATCAAAACTATCTTACATGAGGCATACGAATTATATCAGATTGATGGATATAACACTTCAAATTGAGAAGAATGTGATGCAATTTAGAGGAATAAGGAATTGGCGGAAGAAGTGTAGATTTAAATAACCTAGAGGTGGTACCAGTATGAGTGTGTAGGGTGGGAGACTACCCAGAGAAGGCGTTCCTTGTCACAGGGAATTGAAGTAAAGAGTCAGAGGCAAGTAGGATCTGTTACTTTTATAGCTCATAATACTATTAGTGGGACCCTTAGATTTGGGAGACATTTATGGGAACTGGGAGTCATGGCAGAGGAAGTAAGTATGCCACTAAGGAGAAGTAGTAATCTGATGTATGATCAAGAGACAAAAGTTTGTTATAGATATATTCATATAAGATATTTATCCTAGAATTGTCAAAATTTGAAGTGTTTCATGTGTAGAGGAGGTGGACATATCAATGTTGGTTGATCATAGTGCAACCTATTCTGTTGCATCCAATATTCATTTGAAGTCTATTGAAGTATGTATTAGTCCTTTGATGCAAAATATTTTGTTAAAGTTCCCACTAGAGATAGAGTGATGATCATAAATGTTTATAAGGGTTGTTGAGTCGTATTAGTGATAGAGCATCTGAAAACTGATTTATTATCTTTGAATATGGTTGATTGTTTTAGAAAGAATGCAGTGTTCAAGATATGGACATGAGGAGTTTAACTTTAAAAGAGAACATAAAATACTCTTGAACTATCTTATTTTATTTTGATGACTAGTAGACGGTTAAAGACAGGATGTGAAGAGCATTTAGCATACATGATGGATTCTAGAAAGGAAAATAGGAAGTTAGAAGAAATCTTGGTAGAGAAAGATTTTCATGATGTGTTTCGTGAAGAGTTTTCCAGATTTTCTCCCAGTAAGGAGATTTAGTTTCCTATAGAAGAGATTTTGAGTTCATCACATATATCTAATAGAACCCTATAGAGTGACACCCACTGAGTTGAGAGAATTGAAAGTGCAACTTCAAGAGCTGTTAGATAAACAACTTATTCGATTTAGTGTATCATCATGACGAGCCTATGTAGTGTTTGTGAAGAAGAAAGATGGAACGATGAGATTGAGAATAGACTACAAATATTTTAATAAGAAAAAATACGTTTTTCCCATGATAAATAAATTGTTTGAGCAGTGCAAGGAGTGAGAGTGTTTTCTAAGATAAACCTGAGATCAGGTTATGACCAATTGAGGATAGGGAAGGGAGATGTGCCTAAGACTGCTTTTAGGACACGTTATGATCATAAGCTTTTTGTGATGTCATTTGGATTAACTAATGTTCCAGAAACATTCATGGACTTGATGAATAGAGTGTTTAAACTATATCTTCACAAGTTTATGGTTGTATTTGACTTTATGATATAATCCAAGCAAGAAAAACAACATATGAAACATTAGATAATGTGTTGGAGATTCTGAGGAGAGAGAAATTATATGCAAGGTCCTCTAAGTGTGAGTGTTTGCTGAATGAAATAACTTTCTTGGAACATTTAATATCGAAAAATGGCATAACAGTTGATCCAGAAAAGGTAGAGGCAATGTTAAGTTGGGAGAGACCAACTAATGTGACTGATATTAGAATCTTCTTGGGGTCAGTTGGTTATCATACAAGATTCTTTCAGAAAATTTTCTATTATTATAACACTGTTGAATGGACTGATCAGGAAAGAGGTGAGATTTTTATGGTGAGGGAAGTGTGAGAAAAATTTTCCAACTACTAAAGGAGAAATTGACTACAGTTCCAGTATTGGTCTTTCTTTCTGGTGATGAAGGATTTGTGGTGTATAGTGATGCGTCACATCAATGATTATGATATGTGTAACATAGGAAAGCTGTGGCCCATACTTCTAGGCAATGGAAGATACATGATAGAAATTTTCCTATTCATGACTTAGAGTTGGCTGTTATAGTGTTTACTTTAAAGATTGAAGACATCATCTGTATGGAGCCACTTGTAAGATATTCATTGGTTATAAGAGTTTGATGTACTTACCTACCCAGAAAGAGTTAAATTTGAAGCAAAGATGGTGGATGGAGTTGATTAGTGATTATGATTGTACAATTCACTATCATCTAGACAATGCGAGGGTGATAGCTGATGCATTGAGTAGAAAGTCTACAAGAAGTTTAACTGCTATTGGGAGTCTTGATGTGAAATTGATGATAGAATTAATAAGCATAAGAATGAAGTTGAATATCAGGGTTAGAAGATCATGGTAAATGAATATGGTTGTATAGTCATCCATAGTAAAATGTTTTAGAGATGCAAGGTAGATATGAAGAGATAGAAAATATTAAGCATTGAGTGCTTACTAGAAAGCATTTTGAGTTCAAAAATTTGAAATGAGGGTATTTTGGTATAGTTACATGGATTTGTGTTTCCAATGATGCAAAGTTGAGAAAGAAGATATTAAGAAAGGTACATGATGATGTGGATTCGATGCACCAAGTAACAATAAGATGTATAAAAGATTGAGACATAATTTCTAGTGGTCAGGATTGAAGAAGGATGTAGCTGATGTTGTGAGGTTGTATGGAGCACCACAAAGTATAGTATCAGATAGAGATACTAGATTTACATCTTGATTTTTGGAGAGGCTTTCAGAAAGTCACGGGTACATAATTGCAATTTAATATTTTTTTTTTATGCTCAGACAGAAAGAATTATTTGAGTACTAAAAGATATGTTAGGGGCAAATGTGATGATTTTCTCAGTAAGTTAGGATGCTTACATGCCATCGATTGAAATTGCTTATAATAATAAGTATCAAACTAGTATTGGGATGGCATCGATTGAGAGATTGTATGGTAGGTGGTGTAGAACTCCTATATGTTGGGAAGAAGTGGGGAGAGAGAAATATATTTGGTCCATCACTTATTGAGTTAACAGTTGAGATGATCAAATTGGTTAGAGAGTACCGTAAAGCAGCACAGAGTAGACCAAATAGCTATGTTGATAATAAAAGAAGATCTCTTGAATTTCAAGTAGGTGATTGGGTGTAATTAAAAATATTTCCATGATAAATGAGTGTTGAGATTTAAAAGAAGGGAAAGCTGAGCCCGAGATTTGTGGGGCCATATGAGGTGATTGAGAGAATTGGATCAGTAGCATATCGTTTGGATTTGCCTCCAGAATTAAAACATTTATATAATATATTTCATGTTTCACTTTTAATGAAGTGTTTACATTATGAATATTATAATATTTCGAGCTAAGCTATAGAAATTCATAAAGATTGGGCTTATATACAAGTACCAGTGAGAATTTTAGACAGAAAAGTACAGGTCTTGTATAATAAAGTAATTTCATTTGTTTAAGTTATGTGGCAGAATAAGGAGGTTGAAGAGATCACATGAAAGAGTGACGCAACTATGAAGAAATATTATTCACATTTGTTTCTAGATGTAAAGTAAGGAAATTTTGGGGGCGAAATTTTTATAAGGTGGGTAGAATTGTAATACCAGTATTCGTAAAATAAAGGTAAAGAAGTAATTTAATAAATATAGCACAAAATTAAAATAATATATTTACGTGAAGGATATAGTATTGAATAAAATAATTCTTAAAAAAATGGACGTGTAGGGGCATAGTTACAAAAAAAAGAAAAAAAAAATCTCGATGTGTCCAGTAGAAAAAGAAGGAAAAAGAAAAAAAAGAAAAAAATATTATATTTGTTTTCTAAAAAAAATAACCGTGCAACAACTGGAAGTCCAGGTGTTGCAAACTTGAAATTGAAGGCTGCATGTAATGCAGCTGTGCATTGTGTACAGTGAAAAGCGGTAGTCACCGCTTCAAAATTTCTTTACAAATTGATCTTTTACCAAATCCTGTTTGGTTTCTTCGTTTTACAATTCAAACTACTCTATTTCTCAAAACACTTGGGGACCGAAAGAAAGGTTCAAAGAGCAAAATTTTAAAGGGGTTTACGGGAGAATTTTATAAAGAGTCATGAAAGCTATCAGAAAAACATAAGATAATAACATAGTGTTTATTTTTGATTTTTTAGCGTACATGAAATTTCCCGGAATTCAAAGTGGGAATTTTCAAAGGGTGTGGTTTATGAAGAATTGAAGAAATAATTAGAAATTTAATATAAATATTATGTCATATGTTGATGATCAGCAACAGAGAGAAATTTCTGAGAAGAACGGGAAAGGTAAGGAGGTGATCCACGAGTGGCTTTAAGTTCTACGTGGTGAGTTAGATTTACTTTAAGTAATCTAAATAAAATATGAAATTATCTAGCGATAATATTAAATAAATTATTAGCATATGGTTTGGTGGTAGATAAAAATTTGATTGATATGTATGATATGAATTTTGGTCATGTAGGAAATTATTAGGGGAGAAATAATATTTTTAGAATAATAAGTTGATTTAATAATAAAAGAGATAAGTGAAATTCTTGATGAACTATGGTTGATGTTTTGATACGAATTTTGAGGAGATGAAAATTAGTGGATCTTAACAAGCTAAGATGGATGATTTGATGTGACTTATAATGGGAGGAATTTAGTGAAATTTTTTTATAATAATTTGAGGAAAGACATGATGGCTAAACTTAAATATTTGAATTCATGTTTGTTTTTCTATGTTATTGTTCAGATGCGTATATCATATAATTGTTCATATCCATATGCATTAAATAAAGGAAAAGAACTGGGAAGGCAGCCAGTCTAATGAAAATGAAAGAACTGGGAAGGTAGCTGGTCTAATGAAAATGAAAGAACTAGGAAGGCAGCCGATCTAAATGAGAATAAAAGAATGGAAAGACAGCCGGTCTAAATGAGAAAAAAAAGAATCGGGAAGGCAGTCGATCTAAGCAAAAAAACCTATCGACATGTGGGAAGACGTTCCCTAATACTAATTCATGCATTGCATATGTTTTAATTATTACTTGCATTATTGAAATGCTGATGTGTGATGTGTTATTGTGAATTTATTTATAGATGGATGAGTCTCATAGAGAGATAGTTATGGTGATAAGAACCATCTAAATGGTAGACTTTATGATGTGAACCTCATTACAAGGTAATTTTGAGATAATTGATGAGCTTAAGGTGAACTAATAAATAAGAAGAAGAGATTGATAAAGAATAGGATTTATGATATGTGTAGTGATAGTGAAATGTTAGTATCAAGTGGTATAAGATATAAATGATGAAACAATGAAAGACTATTTATACAAACTGAATACTTTTACTAAATTTAATTCACTGAGCTTGAGAAGCTCACCCCTCACTGTACAATGATTTTAGGTAGCAAGCAGGACAGAGAATTTGGTGAGTTGTGGTTCAGACAAAAGCCATGTACGTGTCAACATCCTTAGACTAGTGAGAAAATAAAATAAAATATAAATTTATTTGTAAATATTCATGCATTTTGCATTGTATATTATGTTTAAGTTAATAGCATATTGATGTATCAACCCTGTTGAGGGTTGAGGATTAATGTAAAAGAATTTCTATTAGTATTATTTCTATTGTGGCGTACAGGTGTCATGCTGGGATTTTCACAATGTGACAACACCGTCTCGGGGGTGGCCAACCCGAGATGAGTCGTTACAATTTTGGTATCAGAGCATTAGATTTAATGATTCTGTAGACTGCATAAGAAGTAAGAAAGTGGAAGATTGAAATAAATTATATTTTAAATAGTCTGAGGATGATACATGGATGTGCTAGAGCTAGAGTTAGAGCTGTTGATTTGAGAGGGCGTGGTAGGCCCCCAATATTTTTGACATGTCGAGGTTGAGTCTAAATCTGTGGTTCCTAGAAGGGAACATGTTGATAGTATGATTGATATTAGTAATATAATTTTTATTAGTAAAGGTATGAGAGAATCTGAAATTGTAAGAGATGAGCTAAGATAAGCTATTGCACATGCTCTTGAGAAGTGAAGGTAACAGATGATAGAGTTGATAGCTGATAAGAGTCATAAAATGCATCTTAATAGTACTTATTTGTTAGTATTCTAGGGTTGATCTAGGGTTGAATTACACATTTATACCTTAACAATTCTAAAGTGTCATTCTTGGATCATTGATCTATTTCGGTGCATTTTCAGGAACTTGAAGTTCAAAAGAGATGGAAAAGCTAGTGTTGCTTAAAGCGAAACGATTCGATGCATATTGGAGTGAAGTCATGGTTATTGAAGGACAAAATGAAGAGAAACCAAGTCTTTAGGGTTCCACGTCGCGGCCCAGACCCTTAAGCCTCGCCCACCAGAACCATCTCGGATAGAAGCTGGAGGCAGTGTGCCGCGGCCTGGACCAACTTAGCCGCAGGCTCCAGAAACTTGAAAGTGCCAGGATCTAATACTGCGCCGTGGCTTGGATGAGTGGCGCCGCGAGCTCCAGAAACTTGAGAAAACCTTATCCAAGGTGGCACTGCGGCGCAAGCGCGATGCCTTGTTTCCTAATTAGGGTTTTAATGATAGTTTAGACCCGAAAATACCCTTGAACTTTTTGTATTATAAATAGATCACTTAGGGTTTGATAAAAAGGGGCTGAAAAACTGAAGAAAGCTGCCACATTCTTCTCCATTACAGTGTTCAAGCATGAGCCCCATGGCCAACTAATCTCCAAACAAGGCAAAGGGATAAATTCCTAGGTGTAGTTGTTCTTATTTCCATTCTTGATTCAGTTATAAGGATTTATTGTTAAACATTGGTATGATCTACTCTTTGATTAAGTAAAGAATTAGAAGATTTTATGTTAATCCGGTGATTGCATCCCTCTCCTCTATATAAGTCTAGTCAAGCTCTTCTTATGTCAAGTTGATTGGATGTGATTGATTCCGGTAGATTTATCTTTTAGGTTTGTCCATTACTGTGATATTGTTATTGAAATATATTGTCGTTTCTTGATAAATCTATAAGATAGGTCATGTGTGCTTGAATCGAAATCAATGAGTGATTTGTATCAATTACATTAGAGTGTTAATGTGCTGTGATTGAATATTTATCGATTGCTTGTTTGGGATGTGAAACTAGCAATTGAGATAAAAACAATTGAATCGAGATTGGAATAAGGCAACGAACTTAAGAGAGATTCCCGGAACCTTGTTATTTCCCTATTATATTCTTCATTATATTTACACAACTCTTTCACATTATTTAATTATCAAAACTCAGATTCTTTCATTTAAATTTTATTGTTCATGTTAAGGTTTACACTTTCCCTTGTAGATCGTTTTTCCTCGTGGGATCGACAACTCAGCTATACACAATAACCGAGTGTTAGTTTGAGTGTAATCAAATTTCGACGCTGTTACCGGGAAAATGCGCTTAAGTACAAGGAAGATTGTCAACTTTGAGACAAGATGGTAATATTGTTCTTTGCTTTTTGTCTTGATTTTCTAATTTTTTTATTTTCCCTCTAATTCCTTTGGTGTATGCTTAGACCGAGAGATTCGCGAGGTAGATTCATTAAAAGACCTGAAATAGAGTTACCCTCTCATTCCGCATCCGTTAGTGAAACCTCGCCTAGATCAAACCATAGTGCACACCCAAGAGAGAATTTAGAGGATTTTGTTCACATGGCCGACAATAACAATGAGAATGTTGCTAGGACACTTAAGGACTACTTGCATCCTAGCCGAACGGCCACACCATCTTGTATCATGTTCTCCCCTAATGTTCAACAACTTGAGTTTAAGCTGGGCATGATCCAATTGCTACCAACCTTCCATGGGTTTGAGAATGAAAACCCCTATATCCATATTAGGGAATTTGGATATCAAAGTAGGGCTGATATGGTAGACACCGTCAAACTTAGGTTTTTCCCCTTTTCACTTAAGGAAAATGCCAAGGTTTAGCTATACTCGTTAAGGCCTAGATCTATAGGTAGTTGGGATGAGATGACACGAGCCTTCTTCTAAAAGTATTTCCCAACCCATAAGACCAATAACCTCAAGAGACAAATCTCAAACTTTGCACAAAAAGAGAGTGAAACCTTATATCAAGTTTGGGAACGTTTCAAAGACCTTTTGAATTCTTGTCCACACCATGGGTATGAGAGTTGGTGGGTAGTTAGCTATTTCTATGATGGACTCCTAAGTAGGGAAAGGTAATTCATAGAAATGATGTGTAATGGGGATTTTCTTCAAAAAGATCCCGACCAAGCCATGGATTTCCTAGATGACCTATCAGAAAAAACCCACACTTAGATAGAACCAAATGCCATGGAAAGTACTAGGAGAAATCAACCCATTGGGATTTATCAACTTAAGGAAGATGATAGCCTTAAAGCCCGTTTAGAGGCCCTAACTAAGGAAATTGAAGTGTTAAAAACCAAGGATGCTAGAATCGGTTACTAGAGTAGAGTCCTATGAACCTTGTTTTATATGTAATGGGGTAGATCATGTACATAAGGATTGTCCAGCTTATTTTGAGATGAAGAGAGAGTGTAATGCCTTGGGTATACCCTTTAGGAAACTATACTCACCCTACTCTAACACCTACAATCCCGGTTGGAAGAATCACCCCAATTTTAGTTAGAGATCCAATATGCAACCTCATGCCCAATCTAGCACCCAATGGAGATCCGATATGCAACCTCATCCCCACTCTAGTACCCAATAGAAACTGAAAGCAACCTTATCTAATGCACCACAACAATCTTTACCTTTGGAAGATATGTTTAAGACATTTTTGCAGGTACATGCTAAGAGTGTGGAAGAGCAGAGCAAAATAAATCAACGGTTGCTAGAGAAGCAACAAGCGATCAAAGAGGAACAAAAGGTGATAAAGAGTCAACTCACCAAGTTGACTAGTTTCTTGACTATTCAAGAGCAAGGTCGTTTTCCTTCGCAATTGCAACCTAATCTAAGGGGACAACATATGGCACAAACATCTAATCCTGACAATTAAAATGTTAAAGAGGTTAATGCCATAATCACCCGCAGTGCTAAGAAAATTAATGGACCCACTCTGCCATCAAGCTTGATTCCTAACACCGTGAGCAATAAGGATGAAGCTCCCAAGGAACAAGATGCCCATAATGATTCTTTGCTGGTGTCTTTCCCTCAAGCACTCCTTAAACCTAAGGAGAGAAATTCAGCATTAAAAGGTGAGATTCTTGAACAACTTCAACATGTTAAAATTAACCTCCCTCTTCTTCATGTTATAAAACAGGTTCCCAACTATGCTAAAGTCATTAAGGATCTATGCACACTCAAGATGAGGCATAATGTGAAGAAGACAACATTCTTAACGGAGTAAGCAAGTGCAGTAATTGATAACAAGACATAGGCCAAATATAAAGATCTGGGCTGTCCAACGGTGGCTTGCCAAATTGGAAACAAATCTTGTGGCCAAGCATTGCTAGATTTGGATGCTAGTGTGAACCTCATGCCATACTCCATGTACTTGTAACTCGATCTATGTGAGATCAAACCCACTTCCGTGGTACTCCAACTAGTGGATCGATAGGTAAGAAAACCAAGAGGTATGGTGGAAGATGTTTTGTTGCAAATTGATAATTTATATTATCCCGTTGACTTTTTGGTTTTAGATACCGTTTCTATGGTGAATACGGAGTCAAAAATTCCTTTGATACTTGGAAGACCATTCCTTGCTATCTTCAATGCCCTCATTAATTGTAGGAATGGCCTAATGAAATTATCATTTGAAAATATGACTCTAGTGGTAAATGTTTTCCGAGTCTCAAGGCAGCCACATGAAGAGGATGAGTGTTTCAACACTTACATGATTGATGAGCTTATTATGGAGGATGAGTACATCAAGGATAATTCTAACTCTTTGAAATTCCTTCTTAATAATTTTAATTTCGATGATTCTTCAATTTATCCCCATGCCATTAACGTTGTTGATATTTTTGATAAGTCACAGGGATTTATGAAGAAATCGTGGCAACCATGCTTTGAGGAGTTGCCTGAGAGAAGTGCAAAACAAATTCTTTCAAGTTGGAGCATTGTTGATATAAAAGGTGTTAGTCCCATGGTCTGTTCTCATTAAAGTAATTGGGAGGAAGGAACTGACCATTGTATAGACCCCCAGCATAGACTTAATCCCATTATGGAAGAAGTGGTGAAGAATGAAGTATTAAAACTATTAAATTCGGGAATCACATATCCTATTACAGATAGTAAATGGGCAACATCAAGAACACTTGAGTCACATGTGGTGGACTTTAAGAATTCCTTGCCAAAAGACTAGCATTGAGGCCACTGAGTATGGAGCCTCATCTTCAGCACCACAATGAGGCCAGCAGTGAGAGTGGTGCACCGTCTTGCTGAAGACATAAAACTTAGCGCTCATGGGAGGCACCCCACAACATATCCTTTTTATTTTTTATTGTTTTTCATATTTCTTTTTCTTGTTTATTATTAGTATTATGTTGTTTTCCAGTGTTACCTTCGTATTTCTTTTTCAGGGACAAAAATGCGCATCAGTTCAAATGGTCGTGCACAATTTTCAGCTTCTTGCACCTTTGGTTAAAAAGGGAGTTTCCTTAACTTTTGCTTTCACATTGAAGACAGTGCTTATCTTAAGTTGGGGGTGGATGAAACACATTTCTTATTGTATGCCATTGAATTGTTTGGTGTCACTTTTCCTTTTTCGTTTTAATTTGTTTTAATACATTTATTTGTTAGGATAATCTGTTAAAAAAAACACATTTCTTATTGCATACCATTGAATTGTTTGGTGTCACTTTCCCTTTTTCGTTTTAATTTGTTTTAATACATTTGTTTGTTAGGATAATCTGTTAAACAAATTATTATTATTATTATTATTATTATTATTATTATTATTATTATTATTATTATTATTATTATTATTATTATTATATATTATTTGTTCTTAGCATGTTTTGTGTTAGCCTTGGAGTTAATTCACATGTCAATGATACGAGTTTAATTGAGATAGCATATAGCATTTAGAAGAAGTTAAATCTTGCTTCGGTTTGAGAATAAATTAAGTGTCGATCTTCATTTGGTTTGAGACTCTGGTTTGCGGTAAGATTGCATGATTAGTCTAAAGCATCTAGAGAAGTTTTATGTGCGATTGTTTTGTGAATACTTTTGCGGTCTCAACAAGCTCTAGAACTTATTTGATAATCACTTGAGGTGAAATCATAGAATGCACACTACTTAGGATATGATGTAGGCCATCTTTGAACCGTTTGAGCCCTTCAACCTTACCATTGTTATATTTATCACTAGTCACCTGTTTGAGCCTTTTTCTTGAAAAAAATTTTTAAGTCTTGTTTCTTTCGATAACCCATTTACTTACCTTTATGAGCCTAAAAATATTTTGTCCTTACTTTCTTCTTATGAGAACTTAGTTTATACACATTTGTTAAGAAGCACTTAAGAGGAGTAAGGATGGAAATATGGAAAAAAATATTACTACTATAACCTAAGTACATTAAAGGAGATAAGCTGGGGGTTGTGGAAAAGAGTAAAAAATGAAAATGGAGGTGAATGGTTATGTGCCAAAATAAAAAATAAAAAAGGAATAAGTGAATTATGGCAAAGAAAGAAGAAAAAAAAATGGCGATTTATTGAAAGAAATGCTCGGAAAATGGTTGAATGAGTTGGGTGTTGAAGCAAGGTTATCTAGTGCTTAAAGTGGTTGTGTTTAAATTAAAAGACTAAGTTCTTTTACTTGTTTAATCCTTCCCGTTCTTTCTTGATCTTTACCTTAGCCTAACGTTACAAGCCTATTAAAGACCTAGTGATCCTATGTACTATGATTTTTCTACATTAGTGGAGAGTGATTTGAAAAGTGAGCTTATGGAGCTTGAGTTGTGATTGATGTCACGTAATTTAATGTATTTTAGAGACCAAGACTTGTATTCATGAATGTAGTGCATAAAATCATCCGGGTGTTTGGATTAATGGTTTGTAGTAAGATGGATGTTAAGAGTCGATAACGATTTTAAGAGTGATGTTTGGATTACTTTTGGACTAAGGTGATATTTAATGATTCTAAATGTTGTGTGTTATATACGATTTTTGAGACAAAAAGTTGAATTACTCTTGGATTAATGCTAACATTGCTTTATTTTGATTACTACTATAGAATTCATTTCATATTGTCTTGTTTTTCGCTTGAATTGCTAGGGACTAGCAATAAGCTAGTTGGGGGTTGTAATGAGAGTCATAAAATACATCTTAATAATACTTATTTGTTAGAATTTTAGGGTTGATCTACACATTTATACCTTAACAATTCTAAAGTGTCATTCTTGGATCATTGATCTATTTTGGTGCATTTTCAGGTACTTTGAGTTCAGAAGAGATGGAAAAGCTATCGTTGCTTAAAGCATGACGATTCGATGCATATCGGAGTGAAGACATGGTTACGGAATGACAAAATGAAGAGAAACTAAGTCTTTAGGGTTCCATGCTGCGGCCCAGACCCTTGAGCCTCACCCACCAAAACCATCAACTTCTTGGATAGAAGCTAGAGATAGAGCGCGGCGACCTGGACCAGCTGAGCTGCGGCCTCCAAAAACTTGAAATTGCCAGGTCCCAAGGCTGCGCTGCGGCCTAGATGAGTGGCACCGTGGCCTCCAGAAACATGAGAAGACGTTATCCAAGGTGGTGCCGCTGTCTGGACTAGTGTGCGCCGCGGCGCAAGCGCGATGCCCTGTTTCCTAATTAGGGTTTTAATGATAGTTTAAACCCGAAAATACCCTTGAACCTTTTGTATTATAAATAGATCACTTAGGGTTTGATAAAAAGGGTTGAAAAACTGAAGAAAGCTACCACATTCTTCTCCATTACGGTGTTCAAGCATGAGCCCCATGTCCAACTAATCTCCAAGCAAAGCGAAGGGATGAATCCCTAGGTGTAGTTGTTCTTATTTCCATTCTTGATTTAGCTGTAAGGATTTATTGTTAAACATTGGTATGATTTACTCTTTGATTAAGTAAAGAATTAGAAGATTTTCTCTTAATTCGGTGATTGCATCCTTCTCCTCCATATAAGTCTAGTCAATCTCTTCTTATGTCAAGTTGGTTGGATGTGATTGATTTTGGTAGATTTATCTTTTAGGTTTGTCCATTACTGTGACATTGTTATTGAAATATATTGTCATTTCTTGATAAATCTATAAGATAGGTCATGTGTGCTTGAATCGAAATCAATAAGTGATTTGTAGCAATTATATTAGAGTGTTAATGTGCTGTGATTGAATATTTACCGACTGCTTGTTTGGGATGTGAAACTAACAATCGAGATAAAAACAATTGAATCAAGATTTAAATAAGGCAACGAACTTAGGAGAGATTCCTGGAACCTTGTTATTTCCCTATTATATTCTTCATTATATTTACACAACTCTTTCACATTATTTCATTATCAAAACTCAGATTCTTTCATTTAAATTTTATCATTCATGTTAAGGTTTACACTTTTCCTTGTAGATCTCTTTTCCTCGTGGGATCAACATCTCAGCTATACACAATAACCGAGTGTTAGTTTGAGCGTAATCAATAGCTTATAGTATAGACTTGATGAACAGGCTAGAACAGTGCCTGAGGTTGTTAATCCAGTAATGATATACATTTAAAAAAAAGGGAAAGGTGAGTGCATGATGAAATACTGGGAGATATATTAAGCTAAATGCCTTGTTGTTTAAAGGATCTATGAATCCTTTTAAGCTGGAGTTTTGGGAGAAAGATGTAGAAAGATTATTTGGTATTTTACCAGTGACTGACAGGCAGATGGTTGCCTTTGCTTTGTTTGAATTAGAGGGAGAAGTTTTAGAATAATGAGAAGATATTCTTCCTAGGGTAAAGGCAGATGTTGTTAGACCCTTAACCTAGAATAGGTTTAAGGAGATTTTCCTTGATAAATACTTTCTTTAGACCTTTAAAGCCCAACAAGATAGAGATTTTATTTATTTAAGGCAAATGTGTTGACTGTGGCTCAATATGATAGCAAATTCATGGTCTCGTCAATGGTTGTACAGGAAATGGTAGACCTAGAGAAGAAAAAGTGTAAGAGGTTTATAGATGAACTATGTTTTAAGATTTGATCAAAACTATCTTACATATAGCATATGAATTATGTCAAATTGGTGGATATAACATTTCAAATTGAGAAGAATGTGATGGAATTTAGAGGAATGAGGAATTTGCGGAAGAAGTCACGATTTGAAGAACCTAGAGGTGGTACCAGTATGAGTGTGCAGGGTGGAAGACCACCCAGAGGAGGTGTTCCTTGTCACAGGGAATTGAAGTACAAAATCAGAGACAAGCAAGATCTGTTACTTTTGTAACTCAGAATACTATTGGTGGGACCTTTAGATTTGGGAGACAGGTTATGGGAACTGGGAGTCATGGAAGAGGAAGTAAGTATGCCACCAAGGGGAAGTGGTAATCTGATGTATGATTGAGAGACAAAAGTTTGTCATAAATATATTCAGATAAGATATTTATCCCAGAATTGTCAAAATTTGAAGTGCTGTATGTGTAGATGAGGTGGACATATCAATGTTGGTTGATCTTGGTGCAACCCATTCTATTGCATCCAGTATTCATATGAAGTCTATTGAAGTATGTATTAGTACTTTGATGCAAAATATATTGTTGAAGTTCCCACTAGAGATAAAGTGATGATTATTAATGTTTACAAGGGTTATATGAGTCGTATCAGTGATAGAGAATCTGAAACTAATTTATTATCTTTGACTATGGTTGATTGTTTTAGAAAGAAGGTAGTGTTCAAGATATGGACATGAGGAGTTTAACTTTCAAAGATAACATAAAATACTCTCGAACTATCTTATTTTACTCTGACCACTAGTAGATGGTTGAAGAAATGATGTGAGGGGTATTTGGCATACAAGATGGATTCTAGAAAGGAAAATAGGAAGTTAGAAGAAATCTTGGTAGAGAAAGATTTTCATGATGTGTTTCGTGAAGAGTTACCCAGATTTTCTCCCAGTAAGGAGATTTAGTTTCCTATAGAGATGATTTTGAGTTCATCACATATATCTAATAGAACCCTATAGAGTGACACCCATTGAGTTAAGAGAATTGAAAGTGCAACTTCAAGAGTTGTTAGATAAACAACTTATTCGATTTAGTGTATCATCATGACGAGCCCATGTAGTTTTTATGAAGAAGAAAGATGGAACAATGAGATTGTGTATAGACTACAAATAGTTGAATAAGAACAAATACATTTTTCCCAAGATAAATAAATTGTTTGAGCAGTGCAAGGAGTGAGAAGCATTCAGATAGAGATGCTAGATTTACCTCTTGGTTTTTGGAGAGGCATTCAGAAAGCCACAGGTACATAATCGCAATTTAATATAATTTTTTTCATGCTCAGACAGAAAGGATTATTTAAGTACTAGAAGATATGTTAAAGGCAAATGTGATGAGTTTCTCAGTAAGTTGGGATGCTTACATGCCATCGATTGAAATTGCTTCTAATAATAAGTATCAAACTAGTATTGGGATGGCATCGATTGAGACATTGTATGGTAGGAGGTGTAGAACTCCTATATGTTGGGAAGAAGTAGGAGAGATAAATATATTTAGTCCATCAATTATTGAGTTAACAGCTGAGATGATCGAATTGGTTAGAAAGAACAGTAAAGTAGCACAGAGTAGACTGAATAGTTATGTTGATAATAAAAGAAGATCTCTTGCATTTCAAGTAGGTGATTAGGTGTAATTAAAAATATCTCTATGAAAAAGGAGTGTTGAGATTTAATAAGAAGTGAAAGCTGAGCTCGAGATTTGTGGGGCTATATGAGGTGATCGAGAGAATTGGACCAATAGCATATCGTTTGGATTTGCCTCCAGAATCAAAACATTTATATAATGTATTTCATGTTTCACTTTTAAGGAAGTGTTTACATGATGAATATTATAATCTTTCGAGCTAAGCTATAGAAATTCAGAAAGATTAGGCTTATATACAAGTACCAGTGAGAATTATAGACAGAAAAGAACAAGTCTTGTATAATAAAGTAATTTCATTAGTTTAATTTCTGTAGCGGAATAAGGAGGTTGAAGAGATTACATGAAAGTGTGACGCAACTATGAAGAAATATTATTCACATTTGTTTCTGGATGTAAAGTAAGAAAATTTCGGGGACGAAATTTTTATAAGGTAGGTAGAATTATAATATCTGTATTCATAAAGTAAGAGTAAAGAAGTAATTTAATAAATATGACACGAAATTAAAATATTATATTTTCGCGAAAGATACAGTATTGAATAAAATAATTCTTAAAAAAATGGACGCGTGGGGTTGTAGTTACAAAAAAAAGAAAAAAAATCTAGACGTGTCTAGTAGGAAAAGAAGGAAAAAGAAAAAAAAATATTATATTTGTTTTCTAAAAAAAAAAAAAACCGTGCAACACATGGAAGTTGTTGCAAACTTGAAATTGAAGGTTGCATGTAATGCAGCTGTGCATTGTGTACAGTGAAAACAGTAGTCACCGCTTCAAAATTTCTTTATAAATTGATCTTTTACCGGATCCTGTTTGGTTTCTTCGTTTTACAATTCAAACTACTCTATTTCTCAAAACACTTGGGGACCAAAAGAAAGGTTGAAAGAGCGAAATTTTGAAGGAGCTTACGGGAGAATTTTATAGAGAGTCACGCAAAGCTATTAGAAAAACAGAAGGTAATAACATAGTGTTTATTTTTGAATTTTTAGCGTACATGAAATTTCTCAGAATTCAAAATGGGAATTTTCAAAGGGTGTGGTTTATGAAGAATTGAAGAAATAATTAGAAATTTAATATAAATATTATGTCAGGTGTTAACGATCAATAATCGGAAAAAATTTCTGAGAGGAACAGAAAAGGCAAGGAGGTGATCCACGAGTAGCTTTAAGTTCTACGTGGTGAGTTAGATTTACTTTAAGTAATCTAAATAAAAAATGAAATTATCTAGTGATAATATTAAATAAATTGTTAGCTTATGCTTTGGTGATAGATAAAAATTTGATTGATATGTATGATATGAATTTTGGTCATGTAAGAAATTATTATGGGAGAAATAATATTTTTGGAATAATAAGTTGATTTAATAATAAAAGTGATAAGTGAAATTCTTGATAAGCTATGGTTGATGTTTTGATATGAATTATGAGGAGATGAAAATTAGTGGATCTTGACAAGCTAAGATTGATGATTTGATGTGATTTATGATGAGAGAAATTTAGTGAAATTTTTTTATAATAATTTGAGGAAAGACATGATAGCTAAATTTAAATATTTGAATTCATGTTTGTTTTTTTATGTTATTGTTCATACGCATATTTTGTATCATTGTTCATATGCATATGCATTAAATAAAAGAAAAGAACCGGGAAGGCAACCGGTCTACTGAAAATGAAAGAACCAGGAAGGCAGCCAGTCTAAATGAGAAAGAAAAGAACTGAGAAGGCAGCCAGTCTAAGATAAAAACATGTTGACATGTGGGAAGACATTCCCTAATAATAATTCATGTATTGCATTTGTTTTAATTATTGCTTGTATTATTGAAATACTGATGTATGATGTGTTATTGCGAATTTATTTATAGATGGATGAGTCTCAAATAGAGACAGTTATGGTGATAAGAACCATCTAAATGGTAGACTTATGATATGTGTTATTGTGAACCTCATTACGAGGTAATTTTGAGGTAATTGATGGGCTTAAGGTGAACCAATAAGTAAGAAGAAGAGATTGATAGAGAATGTGACTTATGATATGTGCAGTGATAGTGAAATATTAGTATCAAGTGGTATGAGATATAAATGATTAAATATTGAAAGACTGTTTATACAAACAGAATACTTTTATTAAATTTAAGTCATTGAGCTTGTGAAGCTCACCCCTCATTGTACAATGATTTCATGTAGCAGGTAGGACAAATAATTTGGTGACTTGTGGTTTAGACGAAAGCTACATACGTGTCAACATCCTCAGACTACTGAGAAAATAAAATAAAATAAAAATTTATTTGTAAATATTCATGCATTTTACATTGTATATTATGTTTAAGTTAATAGCAGATTGATGTATCTGTAACGACCCATCCTGGGTTGGCCACCCCCGAGCCGATATCCTCACATATTGAAAATTCCAGCACGACACATATGCAACAATGTAAATAAATAACACCAAAAGAAATTTCTACGTCAATCTTCAACCCTCAATAGATGAGTTATATCAATCTGATCTTTAACATTATATACAACGTAAAATGTATGAATATTTAAAAATAAATTTTTGTTTTATTTTCTCATTAGTTTGAGGATGTTGACACGTACGTGGCTTACAGAAAATGATTTTGTCTAACTCTCAACCCACCAGACTATTTGTCCTGTCTGCTACCTGAAATCATTGTACAATGAGGGATGAGCTTCAGTGAATTAAATTTACAAGAAGTACTCAATCTGTATAAATAGTCTTTCAATGTTAAATTAATTATATTTTACATAACTTGATAATAGCATTCTACTATCACTACACATATCATAAGTCTCATTCTCTATCAATCTCTTCTTTTTATTTATTGGTTCACCTCAAGACCATCAATTATCTCATAATTACCTCGCAATGAGGTGCACATCATAAAGTCTGCCATTTAAATGGTTCTTATCACCATAACTGTCTCTTTGTGAGACTCATCTGTCTATAAATAAATTCACAATAACACACTACAAATAAGCATTTCAATAATGCAAGCAATAAATAAAACAAATGCAATGCATGAATTATTATTATGGGAACATCTTCCTATATATCGACATGTTTTTATTATCTTAGACCGACTGCCTTCCCGTTTCTTTTCTTTACACCTTATCTCGGTTGTCACGGATTTATTTCCAGCATACATCAGCTGTCATGGTGTCCCTTTTATTTCCAACTTATATCAGTTGTCACAGTTTTTCAATTAGACGGGCCCCTTCTTGGTTCTTTTCTTTTATTTAATGCGTATGCATATGAACAATGATATGAAATATGCATCTGAATAATAACATAAAATAACAAACTTGAATTCAAATATTTAAATTGACTATCCTGATTTTTCTCAAATTATATAAAAATTTCTATTAACTTCCTCTCATCATAAATCACATCAAATCATCCATCAAAGCTTGTTTAGATTCACTAAATTTCATCTCCTTATAATTCGTATCAAAACCTCAACCATAGCTCATCAAGAATTTCACTTGTCGTTTTTATTATTAAATCAAATTATTATTCCAAAAATATTATTTCTCACCTAATAATTTTCTACATGTCCAAAATTCATCTCATACCTATCAATCAAATTTTTGTCTACCACCAAAGCATATGCTAATAATTTATTTAATATTATCACTAGATTTTTCATTTTTATTTAGATTACTTAAAGTAAATCCAAATCATCACGTAGCACTTAAAGCTACCCGTGGATCACCTCCTTGCTTTTCCCGTTCCTCTAAGCAATTTTCCTCGGTTGCTGATCATCAACACCTGACATAATATTTATAATAAATTTCAGATTTATTCTTTAATTCATCATAAACCACACCCTTCGAAAATTCCCACTTTGACTTCCGGGTAATTTCCTAAATGATAAATATTCAAAAATAAACATTACATTATTACCTTCTGTTTTTCTAATAGCTTCTGGTGACTCTCTATAGAATTCCTCCGTAAACCTCTTCAAAATTTTGCTCTTTCAACCTTTCTTTCGGTCTCCAAATGTTTTGAAAAAAAGAGAAATTGAAGGAAGATTAAACGAAATTCGGTAAGTATATATATATATAAGAGTAAGATTTTTTTGCAAAAATATTTGTAGCGCCACCTAGCCTCCATGTTTTTTTTTTAAACAAAAGGTGGGAGACAGGCATGCAATCTCTCTTCATTTGGCAGCAGGTGTGGCTGCCACATTTTTTGGGTTTGTTTTTTGTTTCTTAAAGAAAACTTTTTTTTCTTTTCCTTCTTATTGTTCACGATTTTTTTTTTCTTTTTCTTTGTAACTATGCCTCCACGCATCCATTTTTTTTAAAGAATTGTTTTATTCAAATAATAATAAACCTTTCGCATATATTTTATTTTAATTCTATTTTATATTTATTAAATTACTTATTTATCCTTACTTTATGATTACGGGTATTACAAATCTACCCACCTTACAAAAATTTCGTCCCCAAAATTTCCCTACTTTACTCTAGAAACAAAAAGTGAATAATACGTCTTCATAATTATTTCACGCTTTCATGTAATCTCTTCAACATCCTTATTCCGCCACATAACTTGAACTAATGTAATTATTTTATTTTACAAGACTTGTTCTTTTTGTCTAAAATCCTCACAGGTACTTGTATATAAGCCCAAACTTTCTCAACAACCTCATAGGGTCCCACTTACCTCAGACTCAACTTTTTTTTTTCTTTTTGACCCTCAGCACACCTTTTCATGGAGATATTTTTTTCAATACACCCAAACATCTACTTGAAACTTAAGAAGTCTTCTCCTATTATCAGCATAGCTATTCGGTCTACTCTGTGCTGTGTTACGGCTCTCTCTAACTAATTTCATTCTCTCAGCTGTTAACTCAAATAATTGATGAACCAGATATATTTCTCTCTCCCATTTTTTCCTAACATATAGGAGTTCTACACCTCCGACCATACAATGTCTCAATTGGTGTCATCCCAATACTAATTTAATACTGATTATTATAAGTAATTTCAATCGATGGCATGTAAGTTTCCCAACTTACTGAGAAATTCATCACATTTGTCTTTAACATATCTTCTAGTTCTCTAAAAATCCTTTATGTCTGAGCATGAAAAGTTATATTAAATAGCAACTGTGTACCCGTGGCTTCCTGAAAGCCTCTCCAAAACCAAGATGTAAATCTAGCATCTCTATTTGACACTATGCTTAATAGTACTCCATACAACCTCACAATCTCAGCTATATCCTTCTTTAATCCTAACCACCAGAATTTCTGTCTCAATCCTCTATACATCTTATTGTTACTTGGTTGCATCGAATCTACATCATCATGTGCCTCTCTCATTATATCATTTCTTAACTTCGCATTATTGGGAACACAAATCCCTGTTCCAGTACCCAAAATACCCTCATTTCAAATTTTTGAACTCATATTGCTTTCAAGTAAGCACTCAATGCTTAACCTTTTCTATCTCTTCATCTCTACCTTGCATCTCTAAAGCATTTTACTATGAATGACTGATAAGTGCTTAAATAGTCATATTTAAGCCCCTTAATTTACACTTGTTAGGCTATTTATTTATCTATTTTAGTAGATTCTACTTCATTTTTGTGTTTCATGTGTTTTTCATAGGTCTTTGAAGAAAAAAAGACATTTTTGGAGCTATAAGGAATAAAAAGTGAACATCTGCAAACCAGCAAGAGCGCACCTCTCTTGTGATCGAGCGCACAGCCACTCGTGCACACACTTAGAAGGCTCGAGCGCACCCATGCACTCGAGCACAGAAGCACGCGATCGAGTGCACACGCACAGAGAAGCGGCAGAGCCAGTTTTGGAAAGAAGTCTCTGATTCTCAAATTATAAATTAGGGTTTCAGGGCACCCTTAGAACCCTATATAAAGACTTGTAAAACACAGAAACCATAACTTTGGGATTTTATGTCTTGATTTTGCTTGAATTTGTAAGCTTGGAGAGAAATTGACAACTTGTCTCCACAACATTCTTCGGGTTTTATCTTTCTCTTTATTTTAGTTATGGTTATAATGTTCAGAATACTTAGCATGTGTAACTAAACCTTAGTTAGGACTTGGTTGAAGCCCTAATTATATTTAACCAATAATTCAGTATTGGCACCTTTGCAATATTTATGCTGTGATTCTTGATTTGATTAATGCTTGTTTTTATTTAAATTCCTCATATGTGTGTGTCTGATCAATGTATGCATGTGGTATGGATTAGTTAGTTAAATCAATTTGGATGACCAAGTGCTGGGTTTAACAATAGTAACAAAAGATATCTTATCCGGATTCTTAGGTTAATCAACATGGGAAACCGGGAGCAAACCAAGCCCTAGATCTCGTATGGTTGTTGATTTCCACAGACCTTATGTTCTCTTAAAGAACAACTCAGTATACACCATGTTGAATCCCTTAAGAGAGAAAAGAGTTAGAGTATACACCATATCTAACTCGTTGCATAGGGAAATCAGTAGCCTAAGGAGTGGACCAAACCCTTAGGTTGACAACCAGCAGGTATTCATAGCATGAGTAGAGCATTGGCATATTGTTTTGTTAGGGTAGCATGATTAATGGTGGATACCAAGTCCCTACGCCTCTATAATTATTCTTAATCTAGACTCAATATTTCTATCTATTTTTACTTTGTGAAATTAATTCTAAATCGAAATTCACCAATCTTTGTGGAAATGATCTCACACTTGCACACTATGCTACTGTAGACCTTGTGCACTTGCAAGTAAAACAAGTTTAGTTATTTACTTATTTATTTAGGTAGATAAACGTACAACAAGTTTTTGGCGCTGTTGTCGGGGATTGCACTAAATTTCTTTCTAGAATTATTTTCATTTAGTTTAGTAATTTTTATTTATTTATTTTGTTTTAATTTTTTTAAGTCTCTGTTATTCACCTTTATTTTTGTTTCATCAAAAACCTAATCTATTTCTTTTTCGTTTGCTTTTTCAGGTCCTACAGCAGAACTCTCTGTGCAACTTGTGATCAAGTGCACCCTTCTGTGCGATTGAGCGCACTTGAGGCAGAGAGTTACCCGGGTAGCAGTGTTGAACTACTACATTGAAGTAATTATTACCGATTCATGCACGGCCTTCGATCCGTACATCCAACATTCGCTTGAGTGGACCATCCGACAAAGGCTTAGAGCTACTCTGAAGAGTTAGAAGAAGAAATTGAGGAAAAAACACCAATGGCAGAACAGATCGAAAATCAACAGCCACCTGAGCAAAGACCGATGAAGAAATCCTTCATCCCACGGAACCTCGACCAGCCATCTTGCATTGCTTATCAACCCGAGGTGGAAGGCAACTACTACATATCTCCGTAAATACTCAGTGCATTGACTCACTTTAAGGGTACACCTAATGAGGATCCACACCTACACCTTCGAGAGTTCTTCGATATCTACAAGTTCCAGCACATCTAAGGCTTAGACCAAGAAGGAATCAGGTTAATTCTTTTCCCTTTTTCCTTAAAAGATAATGTTAAACTATGGTACAATTCATTGCCTGCAGTTTCTATCCACACTTGGGAGGAGTTGGCCAACAAATTCCTAAGGAATTTTTTCCCAGCCCAAAGATGAGGCAAATGAGGAAGGAGATTCAGTCTTTCCAATAAAAGGATGGAGACCTATTCTTTGAGGTATGTGGACATTTCAATGAGCTGCTACTCAAATGCCCACATCACAATCTACCTCAGGATGAACCGATACAAGCTTTCTATGAAGGTTTAAGAGTGATACCAATAAAAGTATTACGGATTCAAGTTGTGGAGGAGTGCTGATGGAGAAAAGCAGCGAAGAAGCCATGGAGCTATTCGAGACCTTAAGTGAACACACCCAGCAATTCTCCTCTCGAGGTAGGCATTGAACCAAGAGCAAAGGTATGTATGAGGTGAACCTAAATGGAGGATCTTCTGCCCAAATAGCTGCTATGGAGAGGAAACTAGATCTGCTAGTTAAAGTCATGGCTGCTCAGAATGCATCACCTAATCCACCAGCTACACCACTCCAGGTATATGCGATATATTCCTAATTTGATCATAATACTTAGACATATCCCTTATATTCATCTGCAGACCCCGAACAAGCAAATTTTTTAGGACCAAACAACTATCTGCCAAAGAACAATCCGTATCCAAACACCTACAACCCTGGATGACGGAATCACCCAAATTTTTCTTGGAGCAATAATCAGAACAGACAAGGGCAGCAAAGAAACTCCCAACCAGCAGCCCACTCTGTTCCCGAACCAAATAAAAATGACCTAGAGAGTCAACTAGCAACTCAGCAACAATAGTTGGTATCCCAACACCAACAGCTGATGAATTCACAAGAACAGTTCATGGTAGAAACAAGACAATTTCAAACTGAGATGAGACAAACCACTGCAAAACATGAACAAGCCATTCAAGGACTAGAGGTACAAATGGGGTAGCTGGCCAAAGAACTGAGTAGCAGAAAGCAAGGAGAGCTTCCAGCCCAACCAATACCTAATCTAAGAGGACATCAGCAACTGAATGCTGTGACAACCCTAAGAAGTGGTAAGATTATAGACATCGATAAGCCTGCATAAGCATCTCTAAACAAAACATCCACATCTAAGGTAAGTGAGATGGAGAAGGTGAATGCACCACCCTTCCCTCAAAGGTTAGTAAAGCCTAAGAAAGAGACTAAATTGATTGACATTTTCGAAACTTTGAGAAAAGTATAAATCAACATCTCCTTATTAGATGCAATTAAACAAATTCCTGCACATACTAAATTTTTGAAAGATTGTTGCACTAATAAAATGAAGTTTTAGGAGCATGAGACAGTAGCCTTGACGAAAGAGGTAAGTGCTATGCTATTAAGAAAATTACCCCCAAAGCTGAAAGATCTTGGTAGTTTTACTATTCCTTGCAGGATAGGTGACCAGCTATTTGAGCATGCACTATTGGATCTAAGGGCGAGTGTCAATCTGCTGCCATACAGTGTATTTGAGACACTAAGTTTGGGGGAGCTTTAACCAACATCAATCACCTTGCAACTGGCTGACAGAAGCATCAAACGACCAAGAGGCATTCTTGAAGATGTTTTGGTGAAAGTAGGTAAATTAATTTTACCTGCTGATTTTATTGTATTGGATATGGAAGAATGTCCTATGCCGTTACCTTTACCCATAATCTTAAGAAGACCCTTTATGATAACTACTGATACAAATATTACTATGAAAAAGGGTATTGTCACTATGAAGGTAAATGGTGAGTAGATAGAATTTAAAATATTCGATACAATAAATTCACCTGAAACTGATATGGAATGTTCTAATGTAAGCTTGATGCAAGGTATTGTTGAGCAAATTTTTTAGGTCCATCACATTGATCCATTGGAGACCACCCTCCCTCAACCATAGTGTCACAAGATTAGAGATCGGGCCAGAATATAACAGTATGATTAAGGGCATCAATAAAGCTATGCACCCCCTTAAGGCCGCACCAAAGCATCCAAGTAATTTTATTCCTCCAGTTGAACTTCTTGAACCTACTAATACTACTTTTCTCTCTTCTATTGTCCAGGCACAAAAATTGAAGAAAAAACAGTCATCAATGGCACTTGAACCACATGAGGTGGGCTCTAAGTGCCCCCTTCAAAGGGAGTAGCACTGAAGCTACTATAGAGAGCGCTTGAGTAATTTCCATTTTCATACCAATATGACTCAAGCGCCTCTATCGAGGTTAGTGGTACTGAGGCGACTAAAGTACGGTATGGTTGTATTGTTCTAAACTTATTAATTAAGTCTTTGTAAGGTTTAAAATTTTCTATATATATTGCCTTGCACTCGAGTGCACCACACAGCGTGATCGAGTGCACCATCACCCTGCGCTCCATAGCGCGCGAGCGCACCCCACCACCCACTTATGGACAAGTGCGATCGAGTGCATTTCACCATGCACTTGAGCGCACTTGAGGCAGAACTCACGCGCTCACTTTAAAAACCAAATTGTCTCATTCTTTTGCCCTTACGCTCAATCGCAACTGTCTGTCTTTCTCGTACTCTCGCCCTCTTCAGCTCTAAGATCGATCTCCAGCTAGCCCACAACCCTCACCCTCACTCCAAATTCCTTAACCATCATACCCAAACCTCCTCCATTCTATTTACACACACTTTATCTCTCTCATTCCTCCTTCACACCCACTAAACATTCACAAGTCCACACAGGAAGGCCATTAACGTTTTTCTCTAAATTACTTGCACACTATCACACGCTAGTTTTTAATTTATCTTTTCCTCCTATTATGTGTTTATCTTATGTGTTGATTGTTTATTTTCATGTTTCAGGAGGTTAGGATCGAGTTCGTATGATTTCTACAGCTTCAAGTTTCTATCGCATAGAAATTGTTCGAAAAATTGCCTGAACGAGTATGATCGAGCGCTAGGCCTTTATGATTGAATGCACTTCAATCTGTGTGATCGAGCGCACCATCAACTATGATCGAGCGCACTCACACCAAAAGTTGCACTTTCAAGTCAAAGCAAATGGCCTCCAGTAGCCACTCCTATTCCACCCGGCCTAGTTTCGAGCAGTGCAAAATCCTGTTCGAGACTATGTTCAACATCGATAGGGATTTCAAGAGCTTGGACGTCACGAGATGGGTGGTCCAAGAGTTCAATGCCCAGGGTCTCAAGCGGTTGTTCAAGCTGGTCTGCTCGACGACGTATACTAGATTCGTGGTCAGCTTCTACGAGAACCTGACCTATGACTGCACCCGACCAGAGATCCTATCCTCCTCAGTCCAGGGAAGATTCATTGAGCTGACCACTACAGACATTGCCACAGCCCTCCACTGTTGTGATGAGTCCCCTCCGGAGGACAGCCATATGGAGAAGTAGCCAGACCCATTTCCCCTGCCCCACATCATTGAAGATATTTGTGCGGGCTAGTACGCTGACCGGCACGACAATGCAGGGAGCTGGTCGAAGTTGCCTTCCTGCCTGTGGTTAGTGGGCTCCATCCTCTAGCGCAATGTGTGCCCCTTGGGGCACAAGACTCAAATGAAGGATTAGTTCATACAGGCCCTATACACCTTTCATCGGGGTCACTAGTACTCCATACCATCCGTAATATAGAGTCAGATGCATAAGTTTGGGGACCATGTGCACAGCCGTCAGACCTCTACGGCTAATGCATAGGGGCTCCTCTTTCCCTTCCTACTCAACCATATCTTCAAGAAGAAGGGGATCAAGGGTTTCTCTGTCGATGGACCAGTCAGTGACCACCTGTTCTTCGGGAGAGCCCAGTGGAGCCACTACAAGGCAAGTGACAATTTTCGGCGCTTGACAAAAGCACCGCAATATATCAACTGCCGGTGCTTTCTTGGTGGCGCTTCGTTGAAGTGCCGCAATATTCAAAGAATATATAACGGCGCTTAAAAGCGCCATTATATGCAAATCTGATAACATATTCCGGCACTTTTAAGCGCCGGTATATATACCGGCACTTTTAAACGCCGGTATATGTTACTTTCATATTTTGGCGCTTCAAAACGCTGAAATATGAAATGGGTTTCGAGCATATTCCAGTGCTTAAAAATGCCGCTATATACTGGAAACCTATTTCATATTCCAGTGCTTTTAAACGCCTAAATATGAAAGAAACATATAGGTATATGTTTCTTTCATATTTCGGCGCTTCAAAGCGCCGAAATATGATATAAAATTTCACATATTCTTTCCGTTCTTTACCTAAAATTTTCTCTCCCTCTCTCTGTCCATTGCTGCGCCGTGGTTTTCCTAATATTTTCTCTCTCTCTCTGGTTTCTTCCATTGTCGCCTTACTGTTACTGTAGGAGCTAAAATCACAAAGTTGAGAATCATTTTCTGTTGTTTTATTAGAGTTTTGATCTTTTTCTCGAAATAGTTATCTTGCCTTTTGAGTTTTGAAAATCCAATCAGAGTAGTTGGTTGGACCTGAATTTGCCTGCCCCAGTTGAAAATGGTTCATGCGCTTCTCACTCTTCAGTCTTGACTTTGGATTTAAGGTTAGGTATTTGATGATATAAATTGATTTCTTTTGTTAGGGATTCTTTGTTAAATTTGTACCTAACTTGTAACTTAGGATTAGCATATTTTGTATTACTGATATTTGACTTGTAATAAAAGGGTTCTTACTGGTTAGCTCCAAAATCAGGAGACAAAAAAACTTAATTGTTAAGTTCTGTTTGATTCTGGTATGGGGCTATTCGATCCATCTAGTGGGTTTTCTAGTAAGAATTAAGAAACTATATGAATGTGGTCTTACATACCTTTTAGTTTAGTACTAAGATGGGTCTGTCTAGTACATTGCTAGTAGGCGGCAACCCGAGTAGAGGAAAACATGGGATTTGCTAATCTCTCATGAGGATCCAAAGCATAGATTTATAATAAACACTCCATTGAACTATCTGCCCATTCTAACAAATAATATAAGTGGAGTAAATGTACAGAGTTGAGGACCACATATTTGCCTTTGATTAGCAGCAAAGAACCAATTATTGCAAAAAAAAAAGCTTGTTTGATTTAAAGAAAGTAAGACATAAAGAAAGAACCCTTTTTTTAAGGTTTCCGGACCCCATCCTTTCTGCATCAGATTTGAGTGTCAATACATTTCTGTCATGGGACCTTGAGAAATCAAGTGAAATAATGTTAGAACATGCTATTTTTGTTTAGTGTTGTTGCAAATTAGGAAGTAAATTTTAACTAATTGATTCATGCATACCTGATATATAGATACACTGTAATTAAAAGGAAAACCCTGGTCAAATTATCACACTAGTAGGCAAAGACTATGCCTTAATTACTGTATCTGTATTATGCAATTTCTCTATATAAAAATGGTTTCTTTCTACCATCACTTGTCATTAAAACTATCATTAGTGCCACATAATGGACACCATTCAAATTAATTAAGTGGACTATTCTTATTATATATTATGACATTTTTAAATTTTTAAGTTCTTTCTGTATAAAATATGAGAGTTATGGTCAATTATTTATCTGTATGATTATATAATAGCTCATGTGTCCTTGCCTACTTTGACAATATTCCATTTTTTCAAATATATCTAAATCTTGGTAAACTTTCATTGATGCAAGCATCCACAGATACGGCTTTTGTTAACCTACCATGACTTTTGGGTTTTTAGATGTCTCTTTCATGTTAATGTCACTAATTTGCTCTGGCATTTTTGTGAACTTACAAAGGGTTAAAATTTAGAACATAATAGATTATTCCAGTAGCAGTTTACATCCTAACTGAACTCTTCATATAAACATTAAGAGCTTGGCTTGAATGAGCGATGATTATTGGAATATGTATGAAGCCCCAATCAGATTGGTAATAGCAACTTGTAAACTCAAGGTCTGATCCCGTTCTTGCATGTCCATAATTTTATTATCATATGATGTTTTTTTTCCAATATGTAAACAATTATCATATGACTATTAATGAATATGAAATTGATATTCAATTGGCAATTAGTTTCATGCTTTTCCTTAGAGTATTGTGCTAATAATTTTTGCATAAAAAGAACTTTCTTTTTCTTAAGTTTGCTTTTTTTCTTCTATGCATGGCGTTCACTGATAGGAAATATTCTCTTTTTGTGTTTGGTTTGTAGTAGGGAAGTTTGGTTGCATGGGAAACTAAAGGATTCTGTTATAATCTTTGCCTTCTCTTGAGGTATAAATATTAATTTCCCAAAATTTTCTTTGCATAGTGACTCCATTTGGCATATACGAGATAAGTGTAATAAACGTGGCGATAAAACCCATGATTTTTCCTGCTTCGCTTGAGGTAAGTAGACTTAGGAGATCATCACATTTTATAATTGTTATGCTTCCTTGTTGAATTTTTTTGTCAATTTCTACAGTGATTTCTAAAGTTCTATTGAGGGCTTAGAGTTTGGTCGAGTTGAAATATTATCAGATCAATGAAAAGTCAATTTTTTTTTTTGTTCATAAGCCTTGACCGAATTGAATTATGGCATAACTTGGTGGGGATTCTGTTTGAATGTTGCTTTAAAGAGAAAAGAAATGAAGTAATTATAGTTTAACATGATGTGCTAGTTAATCTACCATTAAATTTGAACAATATTCGTGACTTTACCAAAATTTTCATAATTTCAAAGAGAAATATCAAGTGCACTTCACTAGTATGATATGAAGAAAATTAAGAAACACCATGATGGTAATTTTTTTTTACTAATAACCAAACTCTGTTTCTTTAGATTACCTGTTACCTTTTTCCATAGTTACTCTTGACATTATGAAGAAAATCCAGATACACCATTATTATAATTATTACTACTCACCAGTCTTATGTTACAGCAGCTATATCTGACCTTGTATTCTCTTTTAAGTGGCTTCTTTTACAGATTGTCTACTTTACAGCATTGTCTATGTTTACCAGGTTAAACAGGAGAAATTCTTACATGTTCTCGGACACAACGAGAAATACTTATGTCATGAGCATTTAGCACCATTGATGAATTCCCACCTAAATTAATTCGTGAAGCTTTGTTTATTTGGTTCTCATAAACTGTGAATACTTGTGCTGTCAATGTTACTTTATTCCATTTTATGCTTCATATATGACATAATTTCTTAGCTTTATTTTTCTTGTGCTTCTCTCCCCTCCCCCCTTAGCATAAAACCGAACTTCCTCCATAATCTTCTTGCTTCTTCATCTAGCTGTTGCTGTTCTTCAGCCGTTCTTCATGTAGTTGTCCCCTGTTTCCCATCTGTAAGTCTTTCTCTTCATCTAGTTGTCGCGTGTTTTTTTTCTTCTTTGGTATGTAATGCTAAGTTAGACTTTCATTTTTTGTGGTTTCTAAAGTCAATATTTGCTTGTTTGCTATGCTTCCTTGTTGGATTTTTTGGTCAATTTCTACAGTGATTTTCTAAAGTTCTATTAAGGGCCTAGAGTTTGGTTGTGATTAGTAATAAGAAAAAAACGAGCGGAAGGAAATAGGAGAATGGAAAAATAAAAAATATTAATATTTAGTAAAAATGATGAAAAAATGAGAGGAAGTAAGAAAACGATAAAAAATTAGCTTATCTTAGCTTTCACTCCCAAATCATTCAAAATTGATCCAATGTCTAAGACACCAATTTCTAATTGAAAGGAATGGTATCATGTTGTGATCACAAAGCCAAGGGACCTATATGAAATGGGGGAAAAAACGCAGGAAGAGGATGATGACACTTACAATCAGTGCATGCCTTCTAATGTAGTGGTAGACGATTAATTAGATTGTATCTCAACTTGGGCTAGGATGGACATTGACGAAGATACCAACTAATTTTATGTGCATTTCCATGTAATTATATTTGGATGTGTATTTATGTAATGGACATGTGTGTTAACGAGTGTTGTAAGGTTTTATTGTAATATATTGGGTTACTATTGCTTTGTATCACACAGAACAAGCATCCTGAACTTTTTTGTGTACAGTTTGCGGAATGCTACTTTAGAATGTCGTAAATTTCTGTTTTAGTTGTATCATTGATTATTGCTTGTTCTTTAAATCCTATTTGAAGCACTTATTTGTTCATTTGTTCTCATGTACTCTGAAGTTATTGATTGCTGCATTTGCTGCGACCCCTTAACCATTCCTATCTTTCAGGTGTGGTTCTTCTAATTCTTGTTAAGTTTTAATCCATTCTTGATAGTGTAAGATATAATCATTTTAATGTTTTTATGTATACAGATTGCAAGATGTATAGGTCAAAAAATATCCCTCCCTCAGTTAGTAATAATATGTCAAACCAGTATGTAGCTTAGTCTTCACACCATCAAGAAGATATTAACCATGAGTATGAGTATCACCTTGATGATGATCAGGACTCACAAAATGATTCTAAGATCGAGCCAATAACAATGGGAAGTGATCACAATGATAGTGAACAATACGAGATAATTGGTAATTTTTGTATTATAATACATTCTCTCTATAACTAGTTTGATACCACATTGTTATACTAATTATAAAATTTATGTTTTCCATGTATAGATTCTGAAGGGAGAGTGAAGAAGCAAACACGTGTCCTGAGAACCTCACAAGTGTGGTCCCTTGAACGTGGGGAAAAAATTGTGGTCCACTTCAATGCACGTCATCAACCTATTAAGAAAGGTGGCCAAATGTTAAGTAGCTGGTTTGGCAAGGTTGCGAAGAGAGGGAACCTTTGTCCCCTTAATTATACGGATTGGAAGAAGGTCTCTTCTAGCTACAAGAATGGCCTTGTTATATTAATTCGAGTAAGTAACAACCTACTAACCATTGATTGCCTCCAATTTTTTTTTGTTTTTTTGTTTTTGTGGTGTTGTACATGCATAATCCCTAACACCAATAATGCTTAGTAGACATCGATTTCCTTTCTTTTTGGCATTGGAAGTTCCATTACCCTATGATTGAGGCGATAGACAACATGTTGTTGAGGATGATAGAGAAAAAATGGAGGGACTATTGATACGTGCTTAAAAGGGACCACGTGAGGAACAAAACAACAAGTTTTGAGCAATGATGTTCCAAAAGGAGTAGATCAAGACTAGTGGAAACAACTGGTGAACTACTGGTTCTCTGAGCAGAGTGAGGTTGTTTTAAGATAATTATGTTCATTTGGATTCTCATTGTTTCTATTTTCCTAATAATGACTGATTATTCAATTGGTTTATTATTGGTGTAGAAATATTCTACTATAGGGACAGCAGCACGTGAAAGACAACAATGTCTCCACACGTCCGGTTCAAAGAGTTTTGCTAGAAGACGGGATGAATATGTGAGTTAATTTGCTTCATTCATCCAATCTTTCATTTGAGATGTAGTGTATTGAGTCACAATTTGAACTCTTTTCATACATGGCAGGAGATGACACATGGGAATGAGCCCGAGCGCGTAGGGTTTTTTGCTGAAACTCATAAATGCAAGGATGGGACTTTTATTAATGATGCATCACGACAATTTATGGTAAGTTCACTATACATTTGTTGGTTGATCAAAGATGAAAATTGTATTTATTTGTCATGGTTGCCAAATGTTAAGCTGAGTTTATCTTTTACTGTCCAAATGAGTTCCAACTTAGGTGAATATATCCTTGTCATGTTATTTTTAGGCGTGAGTCCTTAGACTTGAGAAAAAATTCTTTCGGTGGATGTAAAGGTTAGTAAATTAGGATATGGACTTTTTTGTTTTGTTTGATTGCTAGATAGACTAGATCAAGGATGAGAATGACAAAAGGTTGATAGATTAGTGTATGTTTATGTTTTCTTTGATTGGTAAGAAGACAACAACGTCAATGTTAATAATAGCTTAAGGGATATCATAAATGATTTGTGGAGTGTTGGTCATTGTAAGGTTGCTTACTTCTGTATCCTCTTTGTGACCCATCTCAAAATTTTGAGAATGTATCCAAGCACGGTGTCCTGCAAATTCTGATATTAAATAGTTTTCTTAGTTTCTTTTGGTCTTTAATTGACATATGGACCAGCAATCACCAGCTCTATGGCAGTTTGTGCCCATGTACTGGGGATAAAACATGTTGCCTTGAGTCTGTAATTGGAAGGGAGGTAAAGTGAGAGGGAGAGGGAGAGGGAAGAAAAATGTGCAGATAACATTTTTATAATGTTTAGCTGGAAAGAGACGATAAATCACTTTTTTCTCTTGAATTTTCTGGAATTACTTTTTTGAGCAGTTTTTGGAGAATTTTATGTTGCATTTCTACCTTTATTGGTTTTGATTATAGCTGGGTTGTTTCAGCTCTTCAATGTCTGACTTTTATACTATAAAAACCTGTTGCTTTGTATCACTCATAATGATAATTTGGACAATACTTTTATGCTTTCATTTTTAATCTTTTACTATTTCAGCTGATTCATTTGGCTCTTCATCTCTCAGAATATGTTGTATTATTTGTTTTCCTAGATGAATATGACCGTCTTATGGTATTTTTCAAGTTGTTTCAGAAGATTTCTTTCTTAACAAATCATTTACAGATAGTGCACTCGATTACTAATAGCTTCAAGTTTGGTTCATGATTTTTTTTATAAGTAAAGTCTGGTTCATGATTCTAATTAAACTAGGTAAACTAAAATTTAGCGTCTTTTATACACAAAAAATTGTAATCTAGTTCTTGATCTCACATACAGTTTCCTTTTCTGAGGATTTACTATTTTGGATTAGGTTCTTTATTTCTAATGAAATAAATGGGCTTTTGCCCATTTTTATGTGCATTTGGGGGAAGGGGCTTTGGTTTTGGGCAATGTTAATAGAAGTGAAAAAAAACTAGGCTAATTTAAGTTTGGGTTATGATTTTGTAATTTAGTTTAGTACTCTATATATATATATATATATATATATATATATAGAGAGAGAGAGAGAGAGAGAGATTCAATTAAGCCTACCTCCTCATACCGCGTACTAAGCAAAGACCCGTACCACGTATCACATACCATAGCGTACCGCGTTCCAAGTAAATTTGTTTAGTTCTTCTTCAACTGAGTTCCAAGTATGTGCTAAATGTAAATCAATTATTGTTCTTTTATCTCTCTCTCGTTTACTTATTTTTGTGATTTTATGCACATATCATTCTCATGTAGGTTAGCTTCACCACTTGGGCTGCTCTTACAGTTATGCCAAAATGTTAAAACTCAAAACTTGTGACAGGCATGCATACATAGTCCTGAACTCGTGACATTTGGTGTAATAGTGAATTTATTTTTAAAGAATTTTAAATTAGTGTGGACTGAAGAAGATATGTTTAGGATTTACATCATTGCATAACATGAGCCTCTGCTGATTCACTGTTATTTGTTAGAATATGCGGTTCTATGTCAATAAAAGCATGTATATAAATTGATAGATATATGTTTGTGGTTCAGTTGTTTGTGGCTAATACTTCTTTATTATATTATTTGGTTTGTTTGAAAAAAGGTTGTATTTAGGAAACTCGTACTATCCTAGGATACATTTGGAACATCAACTGATACATTAGCACAAACTATATACTTCTCAAGGTGGATTCTTTCAAGATAATTGAAACACAAAGTGCTGCCTTTTCTGTGTTATTGAGTGGAATATCTTTTTGCTTATTCTTTTCGTTTGAAGAAATGTCTCAGTTGATTTGACAGGAAGGTATCATAAATGCTGCAAACTATCATTCAACCATTCATACTTGCACTGTGTTTACTTGCGAAACAATACCCAAATAATTTGTATGGTGCAGTCACTTGTTCTTATAGATGAAAACTCTGATATTTGAACTGTATGTGGTTTATATGCACTTTTGTCTATTCTTTCTAGAGAATTACTTCCTTCCTTCTTACCTAGGTCAATTTTCGATTTCGATTCGATCCGAAAGCATTAGGTAAATGTCTAGAATGTTGTTTGAGACAACGTTTCTGTTGCAAACCAGTGTGATAGAAAAATTCTACCTGTTTAATTTTAACTTTTTGCAGTAGACCAATGTCTTGATTAGCATGGTCAAAATAGCGAGGATAATAATTGCTATAGGGTTGCCATTTTACCTCAAGGTAGATTATCTCTTTCCTGTGTGCAGTCTGTATGCTATTTACTTGATTGTATGATTGGGCACAACATTCTTAATCAAGAGCAGATTCTGAGCTAGCAGAAGGAATAACATCACTAAATTAATTCTTATCAATACATACCATACAAGGTAATACAAGCCATGTACTGCAACTGTTGATGTGAGTGAATAGCAGCACTTAAACAACTCAAAATAGGATCAATCGATTTGATAACATGTTGATGTTAGTAGATAGCTTACTAACCCTAAGGTTAGTTATCATATATATAGAAAACATAGTAGTATTTGTGTTTCCAATTTCTTTCTTATTTTCTGTTGAATCACTCCCTATCAGCATAGTAGTAATTATTTCAGAATAAGTGTTGCATCATTTACCTTGTGATCAGATAAGTGTGCTTGGCTTTAAAGATAACATTGGTGTACAGGTATTACTAAGGTTCTGAGATATGAAAGTACTATACATATTTCATTATTGTGAGCTCGTTAATTCTAAATTATGGTGTCCCCTCTCAGAAGCTCATTTGTAGAGCTGTTTTTTTTTCTTCTTCTTTAGATTACCACTATCCTTTCTTAAAGTTCACCTTCACCTTGTTTCATCTTGTTAATAGTTATATTTTGTTAGAAACATTATATCACTAATATGGTTTTGATTTTCTTCTGGCAAACATAGCTTCAAAAAATTGGTCGTGAATTGGCTACATTGTTTGGATTATATATTTGTTTTTCTTACGGGAGGTTTTATGGAAAAATAGGAGAAATTCTGCCCCTTTTTCTATAAAATATGATAAGCACTTTTTGTTTTATGTAAATTTCGCTACAATTAGCTACTCAATATTCGGAGGAGTTTAATCTTTATTGTTTCCTAATTGTAGGTGACAACTGAAGCTCGTGTTGCTGAACTTGTTGCAGCTTCAGGATCCTCTGATGCTAACAATAATTTAGTAATACAAAACGAAGTCTTCACCGAGCTTATGGGTGAAGAGAGTTCCGGTCGTGTCTGAGGTCAGGGTTTTGGAGTTACACCCTCTGTTGTGTTTAGACTTTCAGCTCAAATGAGGAATAATATGGGATACCATAGGGCTTATGCTGAAGAGATAAATAGTCTGAGAGCACAAATGGAAGAAACCAATCAACAGCATACGCATCAGATTGAACAGTAGGTACATCAGATTCAAGAAATTACAGCTAAGCACGATGATCAAATGAACAGTTCGCAATCCCAAATGGATGAGCTGAAGTCTTTACTACAACAATTGGTTAATAGAAGACCTCAAAAATGATGTCAAGTGTGATGGTAACTATGATTGTTTTTTTTTGTACATGAGATGACTTTTGTACTGAGTAAAAGAATTTTTATGGATGATGGTATATTTTATATATTGAAGAACATTTTGAAAATTTATGGTATATTTTATATATTGAAGATCATTTTAAATTTTATGGTACATTCTATTTATTGAATAGTTCATTTTATGGTACAATATTAAACCAAAATAATGTGAGAAAAAAATTTAAATATTTACATATCAGCACTTCTAAATGCCGGTATATTTTGGAAAAGGGCCGAAATATACCGTTGCTTAAAAGCGCCACTATATAACCGGTATATTTCGGCGCTTGTAAGCGCCGAAAAAATAGGCACATTGCAAGCGCTGGTATTTGCGCTTCGACACCACATATACCAGCGCTTTATCCTGTGCCTGTGAAAAGCGCCGGAAATGCATATTCCGGCACTTTAAAGTGTCGAAATATGCAAAAAAAAGCATCGGCGATAACCTTTTATCTTGTAGTGAGCCTTAGCCGGTCCCATATGCCTCGAGGACCCCGAGTGCATGTCCCAGCTGCTGAGCGTATGGCGGATGATCCTATGGACACTGAGCACCCGATAGTGAGCCTTACGTGGGAGGAGGACCAGCCATACATGGGGTCCACTGAGTGCCAGCACCTTCTAGAAGAGCTGTCCTCCTTCCGCTGTGAGCTCTCCGACATTCACCGGGAGGACAAAGATGCGACCCTACTGATCCATCAGCGGATATATGGTTTAGAGGCGCAGTTTACACGACAGGAGGCAATGCTACAGGCCGTGCGACCCGGTACCTCTTCGACTACACCACCCGATAACCAGCAATGAGAGGATACCTTGTCTGGCTGAAGACGTAAAACTTAGCCCTCATTGGAGGCACCCCACAGCATAACCTTTTCATTATAGTACTTTCTTTTCTTGTTAGTATTTACGTTTATTTAACTGTTTATTATCCATATTTTTTGTTTTCCGGTACAATGTTTGTTTTTCTCTTTCAGGAACATAGTGCGTGCATCAAGTTCAAGTTTAGGGGCGTGCCACAAGCAATGCCAGTAGTCTAATTCTCCATCTAACAAGTCAGATCTTTCCATGTCACTCACACATTGGGGACAATGTGTATATTAAATTTGGGGGTAGGGAGAGACACTTGCACACACTTGAAACACATGCACACACTATATCCTAGTTTTTTTTAAAAAAATAAAAATAAGTGCATGTTCATTTTGTGTTGAAAATTTTGGTTGATTTAAAACAAATATGATAAAACTTCATTAGTAAGTTTAAAATCTAGAACACATAGCCTAGTAATAAAAATTTTAAAAGTTTAATTACCTACCTCAAGGCACTTAAGAATTCATGAGTTTGATCTAGATCTGACATGAGCACATTAGCACGCAATTGTGTGGGGTATGACATTTAATTTTTATATATATGTTTCCAAGACCTAACTGTAATCGGATAACTTGTTAGAAGAAAACTTTGGCATAGGAAAATAAAGAAAAAAGTCTATCATGCAAAAAGAAAATAAAATGCTCCTAATGATCATTAAAAACTTTCTACTGAGTAACTGGACCTCTTGCCTAAGTAAGCAGTGAGTGTTCATGTCAAAAGGTGGGAATTAAGCATTTAATGATCATAAAAATTTTCACTGAGTAACTGGACTTCTTGCCTCAGTAAGCATTGAGTGTTCACGTCAAAAGGTGGGAATTTCACTTAGCAGCATTAAGACCTGTTATTTCCGTAGTCTTTTTTACTCGAGTTAGTAAGTCCTTAGGGGTGTCTTTACACCTAATGCCCTAAAACTATCTGGTTTGGAAGTCATTGGCTAAACACTCGCTACAAAGGTCAATTAGAAAGCTTAAAAGAACTCAACATGGCAAAAATATCATGCTGAAAGAAAAAAAAAAGAAGAAAGAACTGTGCCATTATTGTTCTGTCTGATAAGGAATACGATGAAGGTTTGGACACCAAAACACAATACATTAAAATTATTTGGAAGCTCCATCTTCTATGTACTAATTCACCACACACCAAATCAAACTTGCAATGCCTTAAACAAACCTTGGGTGAGTAACATGAACTTTTAAAATCCTTATTCACTACAAAAATATGTTTTTATTATAAGCTTACTCATGAACAATCATCATGGTTTTATGTGCAACCCAAAATTTTTGGATAGCATGAAGAATGAATTTATCTTTGATTTGTTTTCATATAGTCTTTCGTTTTGTATTGCTAAGGGACTAGCAATATGTAAGTTTAATATGTAAGTTTGGGGGTGTGATAAGTGTTTAAATATTCATATTTAAGCCATTCGATTTACACTTGTTAGGCTCTTTGTTAATTTATTTTAGTAGATTCTACTTCATTTTCGTGTTTCCTGTGTTTTTCATAGGTCTTTGAAGAAAATAAGACATTTTTGGAGCTCTAAAGAATAAAAAGTGAACATCTCCAAACCAGCAAGGTGCACTCGAACGCACCTCTCTCGTGATCGAGTGCATAGGCACTCGTGCACACACTTAGAAGGCTCGAGCACACCAATGTGCTCGAGCGCAGAAGCATGCGATCGAGCGCACACACACAGAGAGGCGGCAGAGCCAATTTTGGAAAAAAGTCTTCGGCTCTCAAATTGGAAATTAGGGTTTCGGGGCACCCTTAGAACCCTATATAAAGACTTGTAAAACACATAAACCACAATTTTGGGATTTTATCTTTTGATTTTGTTTGAAGTTGTAAGGTTGGAGAGGAATTGACAACTCGTCTCCACAGCATTCTTCGGGTTTTATCTTATCTCTTTAGTTTAGTTATGGTTATAATGTTCAGAATACTTAGTATGTGTAAGTAAACCTTAGTAAGGGCTTGGTTGAAGCCTTAATTATGTTTAACCAATAATTCAGTATTAGTGCCTTTGCAATATTTATGTTGTGATTCTTGATTTTATTAATGCCTGTTTTTATTTAAATTCCTCATATGTGTGTGTCTGATCAATGTATGCATGTGGTATGGATTAGTTAGTTAAATCAATTTGGATGACCGATTCCTGGATTTAACAATAGTAACAAAATATATCTTATCTGGATTCTTGGGTTAATCAACATAGGATACCAGAAATGGACCAAGCCCTAGGTCTCATGTGGTTGACGATTTCCACAGACCTTATGTTGTCTTAAGGAACAACTCAGTATACATTATGTTGAATCCCTTAATAGAGAAAAGAGTTAGAGTATACACCATACTTAACTCATTGCATGGGGAAATCAGTAGCCTAAGGAGTGGACCAAGCCCTTAGGTTGACAACCAGTAGGTATTCATAGCATGAGTAGAGCATTGGCATATTGTTTTGTTGGGGTAGCATGATTAGTGGTGGATACCAAGTCCCTACACCTCTAACATTATTATTAATCTAGACTCACTATTTCTATCTATTTTTACTTTATGAAATTAATTCTAAATCGAAATTCACCAATCTCTATGGAAATGATATCGCACTTGCACACTATGCTACTGTAGACCTTGTGCACTTGCAAGTAAAACAAATTCGGTTATTTGCTTATTTATTTAGGTAGATAAACGTACAACAATGACTGTACAATCATATTCGTTAAACATGATCCTTTATTACTGATATTCAAATTCACTCTTATTTCTTTTAAATCTATCATCAATTTCACATCAGGACTCCCAATAGTAGTTAGCCTTCTTGTAGACTTTCTACTCAATGCATCAGCTATCACCTTCGCATTTTCTAGATGATAATGACAATCATAGTTATTAATTAACTCCATCCACCATCTTTGCCTGAAATTCAACTCTCTATGGGCAGGTAAGTATGTAAAACTCTTATAACCCATGAATATCTCACAAGTGGCTCCATACAGACGATGTCTCCAATCTTTAAAGTAAACACTATAGCAACCAACTCTAAGTCATGAGTAGGGTAATTTCTATCATGAATCTTTAATTGCTTAGAAGTATGGGCCACAGCTTTCTATGTTACACATATCCCAATCATTGATGTGACATATCACTATACACCACAAATCCTTCATCACTATAAGGAAACACCAATACTGGAGCTGTAGTCAATTTTTCCTTTAGTAATTAGAAATTTTTCTCACACTTCTCTTACCATACAAATTTCATCTCTTTACTGTTCAGTCTATTTAACAATATTACAATAAAAAAAATTTTTGAAAGAATCTTCTATAATAACCAGCTAACCCTAAAAAGATTCTAATCTCAGTCACATTAGTTGGTCTCTCCCAACTTAACATTGCCTCTACCTTTTGTGGATCAACTATTATATCATTTCCCAATATTGCATGTTCCAATAAAGTTATTTCATTCAGCCAACACTCACACTTAAAGAATTTTGCATATATTTTGTCTCTCCTCAGAATCTCCAACACACTGTCTAATGTTTCACATGTTCTTCCTTAGTCTTAGAATACACTAAGATGTTATCGATGAACACAACCACCAAATTATCAAGAATGGTTCAGACATTTTATTCATCAGGTCCATGAATGTTTCTAGAACATTAGTCAATCCAGATGACATCACAAGAAACTTATGACAATAATGTGTCCTGAAAATAGTCTTAAGCACGTCTCCCTTCTCTATCCTCAAATGGTGATAACCAGATCTCAGGTTTATCTTAGAAAACATTCTCACTCCTTGTACTGCTCAAACAATTTCTTTATCCTGGGAAAAAGGTATTTGTTCTTATTCGACTATTTTTAATCTATATACCATCTTATCATTCCATCTTTCTTGTTCACAAACACTACAGGGGCTCCTCAAATACATTAGGTCCGATAAATTGTTTATCCAATAATTCTTAAAATGGTACGTTCAACTCTCTCAATTCAACTGACGTTATTCTGTAGGGTGCTATTAAATATATGTGATGATCCTGATATCACATCAATAGAGAATTTAATCTCACAACTTGGAGGCAACCTAGACCACTCATCAAGAATTACATTAGAATAATCTTTCACCACTAAGATTTATTCTAACTTCCAATTTTCCTTTCTAGAATCCATTATGTGTGCCAAATACTCCCCACGTCCTTTCTTCAACCATCTACTAGTCGTCAAAGTAAAATAAGATAGTTTGAGAGTATTTTATGTTCTCTCTAAAAGTTACACTTCTCATGTCCATATCTTGAACACTACTTTCTTTCTGGAATAATCAACCCAATCGTAATACGTTGACAACCAATTCATTCTCAAAATTAAATGAAATTATATCATATTCAAAGATAATAAATCAGCTTCAGATTCTCTATCACTGATACGAATCACACAACCCTTGTAAACATTTATGATTATCACTCAATCTCTATTGGGAACTTCAATAAAAATATTATGCATCAAAGGACTAATACATACTTTAATACACTTCATATGAATACTGGATGCAAAAGAATGGGTTGCACCAAGATCAACCAACATTGATATGTCCACCTTCTCTACCCATAAAGCACTTTAAATTTTGACAATTCTGAGATAACCATCTTATCTAAATATATCTATAACCAACTTATGTCTCTCAATCCTACATTAGATGACCACATTCCCTTGGTGGTATACTTACTTCTTCTGCCATGATTCCCAATTCCCATAACCTGTCTCCCAAATCTAAGGGTCCCATCGATATTAATTTGAGCTACACAAGCAACAGATCATGTTTGCCACTGAATCTGTACTTCAGTTCCCTGTGACAAGGAACGCTTCCTCTTAGCAGTCTCCCACTCTGCACACTCATACTGGTACCATCTCTAGGTTCCTCAAATCTAGACATCTTGTGCCCATTCCTCCTACCTCAAATTTCAATCACATCCTTCTCAATCTGAAGTGTTATATCCACTAATCTGAAATAATTCATATGCCTCATGTAAGATAGTTTTGATCAAATCTCTAAACACAGTTCATTTATGAACCTCTTACACTTTCTCTCTTCTAGGTCTAACCTTTCCGATACAACCATTGATAAGACCACAAATCTGCTATCATACTGAGCCACAGTAAACACATTTACCCCATATAAATAAATCTCTATCTTCTTGGGATCTAAAGGTCTAAGAAAAGTATTTATCAAGAAAATCTTCTTTAAACCTATTCCAGGTTAAGGGTCTATCAATATCTATACTTACCTTGTGAAGAATATTCTCCCACCATACTAGGGTTTCTCTCTCTAACTTGAATGTAGCAAAGACGACCCTCTGCCTGACAGTCATTGGTAAAATACCAAATAATCTCTCTATATGTTTCTCCTAAAACTCAGGCTTAAAAGGATTCATAGATCCTTTAAATAACAAGGCATTCGACTTAACCATCTCCTTGCATCTCATGCATAAACTCACTTTTTCTCCTTTTTAAACGTCTATCACTACTGGATTTATAATAACCTCAGGCACTGCTCTAGCATGTTCATCAAGTCTATGCTATAAGCTATCAATTCTATCGTCTGTTATATTCATTTCTCAAGAGCATGTGTAAGAGCTTATCTTAGCTCATCTCTTTCAACTTTAGATTCTCTCGTACCTTTACTAATATCAATTATATTACTAATATCAATCATACTATCAGCACGATCCCTTCTAGGAACCACAGATTCAGACTCATCCTCGACTTGTCAAAAATATTGGGGGCCTACTATGCCCTCTTAAATCAACAACTCTAACTCTAACTCTAGTGCGTCCATGTGTCATCCTCAAACTATTTAAAATATAATTTATTTTAATCTTCCACTTTCTTACTTTTTATGCAGTCTACAGAATCATAAAACCTAATGCTCTAATACCAAAATTATAACGACCCATCCCGAGTTGGCCACACCCGAGACAGTGTTATCACATTTTGAAAATCCCAGCATGACACATATATGCAACAATGTAAATAAATAACACCAAAAGAAATTTTTACGTCAATCCTCAACCCTCAACAGGGGAGTTACATCAATCTGATCTTTAAACATTATATACAACGTAAAATGCATGAATATTTACAAAAAAAAAAATTATTTTATTTTCTCATTAGTCTGAGGATGTTGACACGTACGTGGCTTACAGAAAATGATTTCATCTGACTCTCAACCTACCAGACTATTTGTCTTGTCTGCTACCTGAAATCATTGTACAATAAGGGATAAGCTTCACAAGCTCAATGAATTAAATTTACTAGAAGTACTCAATTTGTATAAATAGTCTTTCAATATTAAATCAATTATATTTTACATAACTTGATAATAACATTCTACTATCACTACACATATCATAAGTCTCATTCTCTATCAATCTCTTATTCTTATTTATTAGTTCACCTTAAGACCATCAATTATCTCATAATTACCCTACAATATGGTTCATATCATAAAGTCTACCATTTAGATGGTTCTTATCACCATACTATCTCTCTGTGAGACTTATCCGTCTATAAATAAATTCACAATAACACACCACACATCAGCATTTCAATAATGAAAGCAATAAATAAAACAGATACAATGCATAAATTATTATTATGGGAACATCTTCCCACATGTCGACATGTTTTTATTATCTTAGACCGGCTGCTTTCTCGATTCTTTTCTTTACAGCTTATCCCGACTGTCACGGATTTATTTCCAGCATATACTGGCTGTCACTATGTCCCTTTTATTTCCAGCCTTTATCGGCTGTCACGGTTTTTCAATTAGACCGACTCCTTCCCGGTTCTTTTCTTTTAATTAATGTATATCCATATGAACAATGATACGAAATATGCATCTGAACAATAACATAAAAGAACAAACTTGAATTCAAATATTTAAATTGGCTATCCTGATTTTTCTCAAATTATATAAAATTTCAACTAACTTCTTCTCATCATAAATCACATCAAATCATCCATCAAAGCTTATCTAGATTCACTAAATTTCATCTCCTCATAATTCGTATAAAAAATCAACCATAGCTCATTAAGAATTTCACTTATCACTTTTATTATTAAATCAACTTATTTTTCCAAAAATATTATTTCTCACCTAATAATCTTCTACATGTCCAAAATTCATCTCATACCTATCAATCATATTTTTATCTACCACAAAAGCATAAGCTAATAATTTATTTAATATTATCATTAGATTTTTCATTTTTTAGATTACTTAAAGTAAATCCAACTCACCACGTAGCACTTAAAGCTATCCATGGATCACCTCCTTGTTTTTCCTGTTCCTCTAAGCAATTTCCCCCGGTTGCTGATTGTCAACACCTGACATAATATTTATAATAAATTTCTAATTTATTTTTCAATTCATCATAAACCACACCATTTGAAAATTCCCACTTTAACTTCCAGGAAATTTCATGAATGCTAAAAATTCAAAAATAAACATTACATTATTACCTTCTGTTTTTCTGATAGCTTCTTATTACTCTCTAAAGAATTCCCCCGTAAATCTCTTCAAAATTTTGCTCTTTCAACCTTCCTTTCGATCCCAAATGTTTTGAGAAAAAGTGAAATTGAAGGAACATTAAAAGAAATTCAATAAGTATATTTACATATAATTATATATATAATAGTAAGATATTTTTTTTTTGCAAAAATCTCTGCAGCCCCACTTAGCCTCTACTTTTTTTTTAAAAAAGGTGGAAGATATACATGCAATCTCTCTTCATTTGGCAGCAGGTGGCTGCCGCCTGCTGCCACGTTTTTTGGTTTTTTTTTAAAGAAAACTTTTTTTTTTCTTTGTAACTATGCCTCCACGCATCCAGTGTTTTTTTAAGAATTGTTTTATTCAAATAATAATAAACCTTTCGCATATATTTTATTTTAATTCCATGCCATATTTATTAAATTACTTCTTTACCCTTACTTTATGATTACTAGTGTTACAGTATCTCCCTTGTTGAGGGTTAAGGATTTATGTAAAAGAATTTTTGTTAGTATTATTTCTATTGTTGCATATAGATGTCGTGCTGGGATTTTTAAAATGTGACAACACCGTCTCGGGGGTGGCCAACTCGGGATGGATTGTTATAGCAGGATAGCTAAATTTAATATCTGAATATCATTGTTATATTACTGTTCATATGCATATTTCATATCATTGTTCATATACATATGCATGAAATAAAAGAACCGGGAGGGGGACGGTCTAAATTAAAAACTGTGACAACCGGTATATACTAGAAATAAATAAAAACTGTGATAGCTGGTATATGCTGGAAATAAATAAAAATCATGATAATCGGTATATGCTGGAAATAAAATAACCAGGATGGGTCTAGTCTAAATGAAACAAAAGAACCGGGAGGGGGCCGGTTTAAGATAAAAACATGTCAACATGTGGGAAGACGTTCCCTAACAATAATTCATGCATTGCATCGGTTTTAAATATTGATTGTATTACTGAAATGCTGAAGTGTTGTTTGTTATTTTAAATTTATAGATGAATAAGTCTCACAGAGAGACAACTATGGTGAAAAAGAAACATAGAAGTATGATATGATAAGAACTATCTAAATGGTAGACTATATGCTATGAACCTCAAAACGAGATAATTAGGAGATAATTGATTGTCTTAAAGTGAACAAATATATAAGAAGAAGAGATTGATAGAGAATGAGACTTATGATATGTGTAGTGATAATAAAACGTTATTATCAAGTTATATGAGATATCAATGATTAAATATTAAACTATTTATACGAATTAAATACTTCTAGTAAATTTAATTCACTAAGCTTGTGAAGCTCATCCCTCAATGTTAAATGATTTCAGGTAGCAGGCATGATAGATAATTGGTGAGCTAAGATTCAGACGGATTTATTATCTGTAAACCATGTGGTCCAAATCCTCAAACTAATGAGAAAAAAAATATTTGTAAATATTTATGCATATTATGTTGTATACAATGTTTAAGTTGAGATCTGAATAATGTATCTCCCCTGTTAAGGGTTGAGGATTGATAATTGCAGTTGATAAATTTTTATTGTTGCATATATGTGCCGTGCTGAAATTTTCAAAATGTGATGACACTGTCTCGGGGGTGGCCAACCCCGAAATGGGTTGTTACATGGTAGGCCCCCAATATTAGACAAGTCGAGGTTGAGATGGAAATTGAGTCTGAGTTTGTGGTTCCTAGAAAGGAACGTATTGACAGTATAATTGATATTAGTAATGGTGTGAGAGAATCTAGAGTTGAAAGAGATGAGCTAAGAGAAGCTCTTGCTCATGCTCTTGAGAAAATGAATGTAGCATATGATAGAGTTGATAGTGTATAGCATAGACTTGATAAATAGGCTATAATAGTGCCTGAGGTTATTGTAAATTCAGTAATGGTAGACAATCAAAAGGGGAAAGGTGAGTTTATGCACGAGATGCAGGGAGATTGTTTTGTTAGATATATTAAGTAGAATGCTTTGTTGTTTAAAGGATTTATGAATCCTTTTGAGCCTGAGCTATAGGTGAAACATGTAGAGAGATTATTTGGTATTTTACTAGTGACTGGCAGGCAGTGAGTTGCCTTTGCTTCGTTTGAGTTAGAAGGAGAAGCTTTAGAATGATGGGAGGGTACTCTTCCCAAGGTAAGTGCATATATTGATAGAATCTTAACCTGGAATAGGTTTAAGGAGTTTTTCTTTGATAAATACTTTTTTTATACTCTTAGAGCCCAACAAAAGTGAGATTTTATTTATTGGAGGCAAATGTATTGACTCTGACTCAGTATGATAGAAGGTTTGTGGCTTTGTTAAAGGTTTGTACTGGAAATGGTAGACCTGGAGGAGAAGAAGTGTAAGAGGCTCATAGATGGACTACATTTTGAGATTAAATCGAAACTATCTTACATGAGGCATATGAATTATGTTAGGTTAGTGGATGTAGAACTACAAATTGAGAAGAATGTGATGGAATTTATAGGTAGGAGGGATTGACTGAAGAGGTATAAATTTGAAGATCCAGATGTTGTAGTAGTATAAGTGTGCAGGGTGGGAGACCACCCTAGAGGAGGCGTTCCTTGTCACAGGGAATTGTAATACAGAGCCAGAGATAAGCAGGATCTGTTGCTCTAGTAGCTCAGATTAATAATTGTGGGACCCCTAGGTTTGGGAGATAGTCTGTGGGAACTAGAAGTTATGGTAGAGGTGGGAGTGTACTACCTAGAGGATGTGGTAATGTGATACAAATACTAGAACGTGTTATAGAAGTAATCAGATGAGATATTTATCCTAGAATTATTCTAAATTTAGGTGCGTTATATGTAGAAAAGGCGGACATATCAATGTTGGTTGATCTTGGTGCGACTCATTCTTTTGTATCCAATGTATTTATGAAGTCTGTTGATGCATATATTAGTCCTTTGATACATAATATTATTGTTGAAGTTCCCACTAGAGATAGAGTGATAATCATAAATGTTTACAAGGGTTGTGTGATTTATATTGGTGATAGAGAATTTGAAGTTGATTTATTGCCTTTGAATATGATAGAATTTCACTTGATTTTGGGAATGAATTGTTTGTCGACATATTATGCTTGGGTTGATTATTCCAGAAAGAATGTAGTGTTCAGGATATGGATAAAAGGAATTTAGTTTCAGAGAGAACGTAAAATACTCTCGAACTATCTTATTTTGCTCTGACTACTAGTAAATGGTCAAGGAAATGATGTGAAGGGTATTTGGCATATGTGGTGGATTTTAGAAATGATAGTAGAGAGTTTGAAGAAATCTTAGTAATGAAAGATTTTTCAGATGAATTTATTGATGAGTTGTCTAGCTTACCTCTCAGTAGGGAAATTAAATTCTCTATTGATGTGATACCAGGTTTATCACATATATCTATAGCACCCTACAGAATGACACTTGCTGAGTTAAGAGAATTGAAAGTTTAGCTTCAAGAGTTGTTAAATAAAAAATTTATTCGACCAAGTGTGTCACTATAGAGAGTCTCTGCATTGTTTGTGAAGAAGAAAGATAAAATGATGAGATTGTGTATAGACTATAGACAGTTGAATAAGATCACTATTAATAATAAATATCCCTTACCCAGGATAGATGATTTGTCTAAACTATTGTAGAGAGTGAAGGTGTTTTCGAAGATAAACCTGAGATTAGGTTATCATCAGTTAAGGATAAAGGAGGGAGACGTGCCTAACACTGCTTTTAGGACACGTTACGGTCATAAGTTTCTGGTGATGCCATTTGGGTTGAGTAATGTTCTAGTAACATTCATGGACTTGATGAATAAAATGTTTAAACAATTTCTTGATAATTTTGTGGTTGTGTTTATTGATCACATCTTAGTGTATTCTAAGACTAAAGGAAAACATATAAAACGTTTAGAAATTATGTTGGAGATTTTGAGGAGAGAGAGATTTTATGCTATAATTTCCTAAATGTAAATTTTGGTTTAACGACATAACTTTCATGGAACATGTAATATCTGGAGATAGCATAACAGTTGATCCACAAAAGGTAGAGGCAATGTTGAGTTGGGAGAGACTAACTAATGTAATCATTCATTCAGAAATTTTCTATCATCGTAGTACTGTTGACTTGATTGACCAGGAAAGAGGTGAAGTTGTATGGTTTAGGGAGTGTGAGCAAACTTTCTAATTACTAAAGGAGAAATTGACTACAGCTCCAGTATTAATGTTTTGTTCTGGTGATGAAGGATTTATGGTGAATAGTGATGCATCTCATCAAGAGTTAGGATGTGTGTTGATGCAACATGGGAAGGTAATGTCATATACTTCTAGACAATTGAGGAATCATGAGAGAAATTACCCTACTCATGACTTAGAATTAGCTGCCATAGTGCTTGCTTGAAAATTTAGAGACATCATATGTATGGAGCCACTTGTGAGATATTTACTGATCACAAGAGTTTGACATGCTTACCTACCTATAGAGAGTTTGATTTGAGACAGAGGCGGTGGATGGAGTTGATTAGTGACTATGACTATACAATTCATTATCATCTAGGGAAGGCTAGTGTAGTAGCTGATGCATTAAGTACAAAATCTACAAGAAGATTAACTGCTATTGAGAGTCCTGATATGAAATTGATGATAGATTTAAGAGAGTAAAAATGAAGTTGAATATCAGTAATAGAGGATCAATGATAACAAACATGGTTGTACAGTCATCCATAGTAAAAATACTTGTTATAAATGCAAGGTAAGATGAGGAGATAAAGAAGATTAAGTAGAGAGTGCTTAGTAGAAAGCAATATGAGTTAAAAATTTGAAATGATGGTGTTCTGGTATTAGAACATAGAATTTATGTTCCCAATGATACGGAGTTGAGAAAGAAGATATTGAGGGAGGCACATGATGATGAATATTTGATGCACCCGAGTAATAATAAGATGTATAGAGGATTGAGACAGAATTACTGGTGGTCAGGATTAAAAGGGGATGTAGCTGAATATATTTCTAGATGTTTGGTTTGTCAGTAAGTGAAGTCAGAGAATAAACATCCGAGACACTTACTACAGCCTCTTCCTGTGCTCGAATGACTATAGAAAAATGTGAGCATGGATTTTTAATTCTGGATTTTTCCATACCCAAAGAGGTCACAATACATTGTAAGTGATAGTAGATAGACTCTCTAGGTCATCTCAATTTTTTCCAATTAAAACTAATTAGAGTCCCAAAAAGTTGGATGAACTGTATGTAGCTAAGATTGTGAGCTTGTATGGAGTACTACTGAGCATAATGTCAAATAGAGATGCTAGAGTTACGTCTTGGTTTTGGAGAGGCTTTTAGAAAGCCACAAGCACGCGGTTACAATTTAGTATAACTCTTCATCCTCAAACAGATGAATAGACAAGAAGGATTATTAAAGTACTAGAAGATACATTGAGAGCAGATGTGATGAATTTTCAGTAAGTTAGGATGCTTACTTGTCATTGATTAAATTTGTTTATAATAATCAACATCAATCTAGTATTGGAATACCCAAAGAGGTCACAATACATTGTAAGTGATAGTAGATAGACTCTCTAGGTCATCTCAATTTTTTCCAATTAAAACTAATTAGAGTCCCAAAAAGTTGGATGAACTGTATGTAGCTAAGATTGTGAGCTTATATGGAGTACTACTGAGCATAATGTCAAATAGAGATGCTAGAGTTATGTCTTGGTTTTGGAGAGGCTTTTAGAAAGCCACAAGCACGCGGTTATAATTTAGTATAACTCTTCATCCTCAAACAGATGAACAGACAAGAAGGATTATTAAAGTACTAGAAGATACATTGAGAGCAGATGTGATGAGTTTTCAGTAAGTTAGGATGCTTACTTGTCATCGATTAAATTTGTTTATAATAATCAACATCAATCTAGTATTGGAATGGCACCGTTTGAGGCATTGTATGGTAGGAGGTGCAAAACTCCTATATGTTGGGAAGAAATGGGAGAAAGAAATATATTTGGTCCATAAATTATTGAGTTAACAATTGAGGGGATCAAACTGGTTAGAGAGAACCTTAAAGCAGTACAGAGTAGACCGAATAGCTATGCTGATAATAGAAGAAGACCTATTGAGTTTCAATTAGGTGATTGGGTGATTTTTAAATATCTCAAAGGAAAAGTATGTTAAGGGTCAAAAGGAAAGGAAAGTCGAGTCCTAGGTATGGGGGACTCTATGAAATTATTGAGAAAGTTTGGGTAGTTGTGAGTAGCCTAGATTTGCCTCCAGAATTAAATAATTATATAATGTATTTCATGTTTCACTTTTGAGAAAGTGTTTACATGATGAATCTCATAATATTTTGAGCCAAGCTGTAGAACTTCATGAAGATTTGACCTTTATACAAGTACCAGTCAGAATTCTAGACATAAAAGAACAAGTCTTGTGTAATAAAGTAATTTCATTAATTCAAATTTTGTGGCGGAATAAAAATGCTAAAGAGATTATGTGAGAGCATGAGGCAACTATGAAGAAATATTATCCACAATTGTTTCATGAGTTAGGTAAGGAAATTTCAGGGACGAAATTTTTATAATGTGGGTAGAATTGTAATACTCATGTTCTTAAAGTATGGATAAAGAAGTAATTTGATAAATATGACATAGAATTAAAATAATATATATACATGAAAGATTTATTATTGAATAAAATAATTCTTTTGAAAAAAAACTAGACGCGTGGACAGTGTGGGTAAGGAAGAAGAAGAAAAAAAGAGTTTTAATTTTAAAAAAAAAAAAAAAAACTAGACGTGGAGGATAAGAAGAAAAGAAAAAGAAAGAAAAGGGAAAAAAAAAATCTAACACGTGTTGGCTGTCTAACATGCATATTTTGCATGTTAGATAACACACTGCAATTATGGCATAATGAATTGGAGAGGGGGGTTGACTAAGTGGGTGTGAATATATATATATATATATATATATATAGTTTTAGTTTATTTTATTTATTTCTTACCAAATCCTGTTTGGTTTTCTTCTTTCTCCAATCCAAAACTACTATATTTCTTTAAACACTTGGGGACTGAAAAAAGTAAAAAGAGTAAAATTTTGAAGAGATTTACTGTAGAATTTTAAAGAGAGTCGAGGAAAGCTCTAAGAAACACAAAAGGTAATAATGTGAATTTTTTTTTTTTGAAATTTAGTATACATGAAATTTACCGTAACTCAATATGTGAATTTTTAAAGGGTATGAATTCTGGAATAATTGAAGAATAAATTAGAAAATTTAATATAAATATTATATCAGGAGTTGACGATCAACAATTGGGAGAAATTGCTATAGCATAAAATGCAAGGAGATGATCCACATATAGCTCTAAGTGCTACGTAGTGAATTAGATTTACTTTTAGTAATCGAGATAAATATAAAATATACAATGATGATATTTGAATTAATTATTAACCTATGATTTGATGAGAGATGAAAGTTGGTTGATAAATATGATAGGAATAATTGATATGTTAGAGATTTATTATATGAGAAGTAACATTATTGAAATAATGAGTTGATTAAATATAAAATGAAGGGATAAATGAAATTCTTGACAAGCTATGATTGAAAACTTGATATAATATATGAACAGAAAATTTAATGAATATGATCAAATAATAATTTTGAGAAAAAGCTGGATAGCTAAATTGAATGTTTGAATATATACTTGTTTTTATATTATTGTTCATATGCATATTTCATATCATTGTTCATAAGCATATGCATGAAATAAAAAAACCGGGAGGGGACCGGTCTAAATGAAAACCGTGACAGCTGGTATATGCTAGTGATAAATGAAAACTGTGAAAGCCGGTATATGCTGGAGATAAATGAAAACCATGACAGCCGGTATATGCTGGTGATAAATGAAAACCGTGACAGCCGGTATATGTTGGTGATAAATGAAAACCGTCACAGTTGTTATATGCTGGAGATAAATGAAAACCATGACAACCAGTATATGCTGGAGATAAATGAAAACCGTGACAACTAGTATATGCTGGTGATAAATGAAAACCGTGACGACCAATATATGCTGGTGATAAATGAAAACCGTGACAGTCGATATATGCTGGAGATAAATGAAAACCGTGATAACCAGTATTTGTTGGAGATAAACGAAAATCGTGGCAGCCGGTATATGCTAGAGATAAATGAAAACCGTGATAGCCAGTATATACTGGAGATAAAAGAACCGGGAAGGCAACCGGTCTAAGATAAAAACATGTCGACATGTAGGAAAATGTTCCCAAATAATAATTCATGCATTGCATTTGTTTTAAATATTGATTATTAGTGCTTGAGATGTTGAAGTGTTATTATAATTGTAAATTTATTGATAGATGAATAAGTCTCACAGAGAGACAGATATGATGAGAAGGAAATATGAAAATATGAAATGATAAGGATTATCTAAGTGATTGATTATATGTTGTGAACATCATAACAAGGTAATTATGAGATAGAATTAATAGTCTCAAGATGATTAAATATATGAGAAGAAGAGATTGATAAAGGATGAGAATTTTGATATGAGTAGTGATAATAGAATGCAATTATCAAATTATATGAGATATAAGTGAAAATTGAATATTTATAGTAAATTTAATTCATTGAGCTTGTGAAGCTCACCTCTCATTGTTAAATAATTTCAGGTAACAGGCAGGACAGATAGATTAGTAAACTAATATTCAGACTAAGTCATTATTTGTAAGCCCCGTGGTCCACATCCTCAGACTAATGAAAAGAAAAAAATATATATTTGTAAATATTCATGCATACTATATTGTATATCCTGTTCAGTTGAGATCTGAATGACGTAACTCCCCTATTGAGGGTTGAGGATATAGCTCCGAATTTAAGTTGTGTACTTAGAGGCTAAGGATGCCGAAATCAAGTCCTAATAGAAAAAGTTTAGAATTAAAAATTGCAAATTCAATCATGCATTCGTGAACGGATTAGGACCCCCTACCTATTAGTGAATTAGATGATATGGATAGAAAGCATACACCAACATGAATGATATGATTGTGCTATATATAAAATAATTGGCTACTAATCACTATTTGGTTGTTTCTTAGTTGCGCTAAAGTTTTGCGACCCCAAAAGAATTTGAGGCTACTAGGTTTTTCCATAATAAGATCGTTGCTGCTCGCTACTCCGACTGGATGAATGAATTACGGGATAAATGTAGGCAACATAGGGGCGAGGATAAAGAAATTTTGTATGGTTGAAATGGAGATGAAGAGGCAAGAGGCCACAGAATCCCCACAGAGCATTGGGATGCTTTGATTAGTTTATGGGCCTCAGGCACGTGGACTCATCACTCTAATGCTGCATCGTTGAATAGTCGATCGGGTGATGATTAGCTTATTCACTATATTGGGGAGTCCATCAACCCGAATGCTCACGCGACTGCATTGGTATATGTTTTCTTTCTTTTTCTACACTTATATATATATATATATATATAATTACATGTATAGTTAAATTCACTTTTACTAACAAATTATAATGTGCAGTCCCAAAAGTTGGGCAGAGATGCCACTCCTGTTGAGGTGTTTAACAAGATGCACAAGCGTTAATCAAGGACAAATGATTATGTCGATAACAAGTCCAGGGACACGATGGTATGTATAAAATATATTTTTTACTTATATATGCAAAATATTGTTGCTTTTAATATAGTTTGGGAAAAAATATTAATCATATACATTTATTTGTAATATAGGAAACATATGACCAACATGTTCGAGATAAGAGTGGTGGCTAGATTGAAACATCCCCACAGATTAAGATCGACACTGCTGAGTGGTTTCATGCATCAAGTGGGCTGAAGAAGGGGCGAATTTATGGATTTGGGGGCATGATAGATAGTCTACCCTTTGCTACCAACTCTCTAAATAGCAATTCTTCTGTTAGATCCACTGCATCACAGTTCATACCAGTTGTTGATGTTAGCGCGATGTATCAACAACTGAATGAGGAGAGGTCAAGAAGGAATGAGCTTCAGTCATAGCTGACGGAAGCGAATAATAGGGCAGATGACATGCATACACGTCTCCAGTCCGTGGAGCAAATATTGCATCAGCTGGAGATCCCCATAGGTTCTAAGGCGGATCTTACCACACGATCTGATGTAAGTAAAACACATTGAAGTTTTTTACATTATTAGTTACCAATAGTTTAGATAACTTAGCGATTTTAAGGTCAAAAGAGTAGATAACTTAGGTAATGGATGAGGTGGGGTTAGGGTCACGATCTTTTGGTAGAATTTAACTTGTGGGAACAAATGGAATCCATTTCAGATCACTGATTAAAAAATCGAGACTTTTCAAACTGAAAAAATATATAATTTAACGATTTTAAAGTTAAAAGAGTAGATAACTTAACTAACAGATGAGGTGGAGTTACTGTCACGTCCATTTGGTAGAATGTAACTTGTAGGAACAAAAAAAAATTATTTCTGATCATTAGTTACAAACCTGGGAGGTTTCGGACTGAAAAAGTAGATAACTTAGCATTTTTAAGGTCAAAAGAGTGGATGACTTAGCTAATGGGCAAGGTAGGGTACTGTCACGTCCGTTTGATAGAATGTAACTTGTGGGAACAAACAGAATCCACTTCATATCACCAGTTACAAAATATAGAGATTTTGGACTGAAAAAGTATATAACTTAGAGGTTTTAAGGTCAAGAGAGTAGATAACTTTGGTAATGGAAAATGCGGGGTTATCGTCATTATCGTTTGGTATAATGTAACTTGTGGGAACAAACTGAATCCATTTCGGATCACTAGTTACAAACCCGGGAAGTTTCAGACTGAAAAAGTAGATAACTTAGTGGTTTTAAGGTAAAAAAAGTAGATAATTTCACTAATGGGCGAGGCAGGTACCATCACGTCCGTTTGGTAGAATGTAACTTGTGGAAACAAACAGAATCCACTTCGGATCACTAGTTTCAAACCCGGGAGATTTTGGACTGAAAAAGTAGATAACTTAGAGGTTTTAAAGTCAAGAGAGTAGATAACTTAGGTAATGGAAAATGCGGGGTTATTGTCATGCTCGTTTGGTATAATGTAACTTGTGGGAACAAATTGAATCCATTTCAGATCACTTGTTACAAACCCATAACAGATGAGACGAGGTTAGTGTCACATTTGTTTGGTAGAATATAATTTGTGGGAACAAACGGAATCCATTTCGGATAACTGATTACAAACTTGAGACGTTTCAGACTAAAAAAATAGATAACTTAGTCGTTTTAAGGTTAAAAGAGTAGAAAACTTAACTAACGGAAGAGTCGGGGTTACTGTCACGTTCATTTGTTAGAATGTAACTTATAGGAACAAACAGAATCCATTTTGGGTCACCAGTTATAAACTCGAGTGATTTCAGACTGAAAAAGTAGATAACTTAGCGGTTTTACTTTCATAACTTATCTAGTTTCGGTTTTGGTTTACATATATATTTGACCATGTTATTTGTTAAATTTTATTATAGGATCCAGCTACAGAAGAGGTTGCTGAGCATATGGACCACGATGATGACACGGACTTGGCTAACCCATAATTTCATTTTTAGACATTTTTATTTAAATTTTTTGTATATTCTACTATTAAATGTATTTTAATTCAGCTATTCTTAAATAATATTTTATTAATTTATGAAAAATTTTGTATTCTCGATTTCGTTTTATTTTGTATTTTTTTAAAATATATTTCAAACAGGTTGGAATACGTTTTAATAGAGAAAAATAAAAATAAAAAAACAAATTTGAAAATAATTGTTTTCACCGAGGGCCATCCCTCGGTGTAATAGTTAGTACAGATGGATCTATCCCTTGGCATTAAGCTTCTTTTCAATTTTTTTTTAAGAAAAAAATTAGTACCAAGGGATGGATCCCTCAATGCTATTTATTATTAGAGACGGATCCATCCGTCAGTGATAGTCATAATATTTTATTATTATTTTAAAAAAATAAATTTTTTTTAAAATTATTATCGAAAAAATTATCCGTCGGTGATGAGGCATTACTGAGGGCATTTTTTGGTCATCGCTGAAAATCGTATCACCACTGAGCTTAACAATGACAAGTGTATCACCGAGCACAAAAGTACTTTCACCGACAGAAAAAATCCCCCGGTCCTAAAAACTTTTCTTGTAGTGTAAGTTTAAATATAAAAAAAAACCGAATGAATGCCAATAATATTACCCTTACTCTTATAAACAAAAGCGGTGTTAGTTTCTGTGTTAAGGACACGTGCATAAAATCGGCAAGTGAAAGACATTAATGGCTGTGATATTTCACCTACATTAGTTCGCTGGCAAAGCTCTCTACGCAATTGGGTCATTGGCACCTTTACTTCCATCTTCAACACGGATAGATACATTCTCAAAACAATTTTTTATTTCTTTTTTGGATAGGAAGGTGAAAACGAAGACTGGATAATGATCAAATTTGAGACTGCCAGGCCAATTTAATAAGATGCACCATACTTTCCATTTGTTCTTAGTCAAGGATTTGATTAGAGAGAGAATAAGACTTGGGAAAGGAATAAACAGAGAGAAAATATTTTTTTTATTATGTTGATAGAGATAATAAAAAGTGAGAATTTTTTTTCTTTTACCTCACGATACTCTTAATTAAAAAAAATTATAATTTATGTACTTTGAGTAAAAATCTCAAATTTTTATTTATTTTTAACTCTTACTAATAAAATAGTGTTTTTCACCTGTAATTTTTGTGTTAACATTCCAAAAAAAAAATAATGCTGGAGAATAGAATAGATAATACTTTCCAATTAATAGGAACAGATCATTAAATCAACCATGATATGATTGGTGACATTTTATAATTTCTTTAATTCAGTTTTAATCTCTCAATTAAGATGTTTTATAGCGTAGAATAAAAAAGGACTCATTTACTTTTCAAAGATTTAGATATCATTTAAATATGATTTTTTTGATCATTTGATAATAAAAAATCACATTACACAAACATGCTTAAATTAATAAACTTCTGACAAAAATTACTTAAAATTATTGATTTAAACATGTTTAAATCAACTCTCGAACATCGCATTAAATTTTCAATCTAATTTTAAAAAAATAATAATTTTGAGGAACTTTACTAGTAATATTATTTTTTAATCACATATTTATATTAACGTTATTAATGAGACTCTTCAAAATTATCAATAAAATTTTCAACAAATTAAAAACCAATGTTTTATTTTAAACCGAAGCCAAAAAAAATTCGGCCCTCAAAGCACCGAATAAAGAGTGGTGGGCCAGTTAGATGTGTTGGGTACAAAAATACTTGATTGGATTTGATTTAAAATATTGGTTTAAAACCATTTCATAATTTTATTGATAATTTAAAAAATATATATTAATAATATAAAAAACATTATTAATAAAAAAAAATAAATTATCAATAAAATTTTAGATCCATCTGATAAAAAAAATCGTCCGTTAGCTAGCAATAAAAGACAAAGAAGACTTTTTATAACTTCAAATATATGATCATGTCAGATGAAAGGATTATGTTGCTAATGTTGTCTACAGCTAATTTCTTTCTTTTTCTATAGGATGAATATCGAAAGCACATAAGCTAACAATAGAAGACAAAAGAAGACTTTTCATAACTTCAAATATATGATCATGTCAGATGAAAGTATGATGTTGTTAATGTTATCTACCGCTAATTTCTCTCTTTTTCTATAGGATGAATATTGAAAGCACATAAGATAGCGTATAAATTGGACTAGTCGGCATCAAACTCTGAGGTGATAAGACAGTCGTAAAAATTGATCCTGTTTCTATTCGAATACTATTCACTTGGATGAGAATTCATTTGGACCAGAATACATATAGCTGTACGGAACCCTGGAATAGCAACAAACATGAAGTGATAAGATCCATCATATTTAGCAAATAATTACAAGCCAAAATAGATAAGGAGAGCCTAGCGTCAGACTCTGTTGATAGTGTTGATAGTGAGCAGCATAATTATGATAATTGGATTGGTGAGTGAACCGATTGAGACATCCAGTTTTCATTAATTCAACTAATGAATCAAATAGTTAATTTTTTAATTAATAAAAAAAATATATATATAATAATTATATTAATATTTATTATATTATATAATTACCTATAAAAATAAAAATTTATAAATTATCACGGAATATAAGCTCAAGTTTAATAAGATCACTTGTCCAAACTTACACGAGTGTTAGAGCACAAGCTTTATGTGAAAAAAGAAAATTTTGATTTTGCCTATCAATATGTGATGTTTCTTGGGCATTGGGTTAGCCATGGGCAAGTAAGGATGGATGAGATAATGGTTAAGGCCATTGTGGAGTGGTCGTCCTTTACTAAGGTTCCTAAGTTATGTTCTTTCACCTTGGGCTGAACTTTGTGGATAAGGTTCTTAATGCACCTTAAAACAATGACACTAGAAATTGGTGCAACAAGTGACAATGGGTGTGGTGCATCGATATTGGTTAGAAGATGGCTTGCTAAACACAAAATGGGATCGTCTTTATGTTCCTAGTGGAGGTAACTTGAGACGTGACTTACTGAAAAAAAAAAAAAAAAACGCATGATCCTTAGCGTGTTGGTCATCTGGGTATAGAAAGAATGTTGGTGTTTCTCTCTCGAAGTTATTTTTGGCTGAAAATGGATGATAACATTGAGGCTTATGTCAAAACTTGTCTAGTGTCCTAGCAAGACAAGTCATAATGGTGCAAACAAGTGGGATTGTTGCAGCCATTACTTGTACTACTTATACCGTAAGTGTCGGTTTCTATGGACTTCATCAATGGCTTCTAAAAGATGAATGGTATGAGTTTTGTCATGATTATTGTTGATCGTTTTCAAAGTATGTTGTTTTTGCACCTATACCACATGCTTGCCCAACAAAGGTTGCTGCGGAGGTGCTCTATAAGAATGTGGTGAAACACTTTGGTTTACCAAAAGACATCATTAGTGATAAAGAAACTCGCTTCATGGGTAGATTTTAGACTTTTCTATTTGGTTTGATGGGAACCAAACTTAAGTTATCGATAACAAATCATCCGAAAATAGATGGCCAAACGGATAGAATTAATGGCTTGCTGGAAGAGTACTTGAGGCACTATGTGATGGCAAGTTAGAAAAATTGACTTGCGTTATTGGTCTCTACCCAATTTTGTTACAATCTCCATCGCTCCTCATCAATGGAGAAGAGCCCGTTCAAGTTGGTCATAAGAAAGCAGCCATTGACACCGCATGAATTGGCAAGACAGTCTGTTGGAGGTAGATGTTCTGCTGCCTTTTGCTTTTCCAAGGAAAAACAAGACATATATGAGGAAGCCTAAGACAGTTTATCCAAAGCTGTGAAGCGGATGAAGGGATATGTTGATCAAGGTTTGAGATACTTTGAGTTTCAAGTTGGGGATCGAGTGATGCTGAAACTTACCCCATAGATTTGGAAAGGGATTTGAATGAAGAATGCACATAAGGGATTGATTCGAAGGTATAATGGTCCGTTTAAAGTGGTGAAAAGAGTGGGAAATGTGATTTATAGACTTGTTTTGGCTAAACACTTGAAGGTGCACTTGAAATTCCACATGAGTTTTCTTAAGCCTTACCACAAAGACTTGTCTATTCCTTCGAGGAAGCAAGTAAAGTGTGCCACAACCTACAGCCATGAATCAGCTTGATAGGGAGGAAGAGTTTATTCCAGATCATAAGTTTGAATGATAAAATAAGAATAATATAAGGATGTTCTATTTGGTAAAGTGGAAAAGGCTATCAGATTCAGAAACAAGTTGGGAGCAGGATGTGACAATATGGCTATTTGAGCAGGTGATCAAGGACTATCACTCCACCCTACCGATAAGCATGTTGTCTACCTCTGGTGGTTAGCCCCTTAGTTGTGTTGGGGTGGATGGTTGGCTTAGTTGGCACCTAACCACGCCAAACCTAAGTTGAAAACAAGTGCATGGCACTCGATGGGTCATTCGTAATAGTGTGTTCTGCAGGGTGTACAATGTGCGTAGTAGTGTGCACAATGTGCATAATGTATGTGTTGTGTATGCAGTGTTCAATAAGCATAGGTAGTGTAACAACAGATCTTTGAGTGGAATTTTTGGAGAGCACATGTGTGTTCTTGGAAAATTGAGACATGCGTTGGATCACACATAACATAAGGATTCCAGAATGTTATAACATTTAATTTGGGCTTGAAATTCGAATTTTGGGGTATGAATGGGTTAATTGTTGTGGGCGTAACGGTGCAGCCAGGCGTGCGAGATGTAGCCAAGCGTTCGTGGTGCAGCCAGGCATGCGCGGTTACACCACATCATCAAGCAGTTGGAGTTGTCTATTTGAAATTCTATTATAGCCTTAAATAGCCAAATCTGGGCATAATTACATGATAGATGTTGTAAATGATTATAATTTAGTAAGTCCTAAGGTTTGTCTTTAATTTTCTATAAATCGTTGTGTGATTTTTATACTATTCTTAGTTTCTGTCCCAAATAGAGTTGAAGGTTAGTTGAAAGTAAGTGTGAAACTTAGTGCCATCGTAAGGGAGATTTTTGTGTCAAGACTTAGCCCTGTGACAACCATCTCACCATGAACAACACCAATCACAAACAATTATGTTTGGATATTTAGTTTAATCCGCGGATATTTTGATGTAGACAAACCCTATATTTATTACTGATAAGATTATTGAGTGTGCAGGACATTTAATGTAAAATAGCAGAATCAAGCATTTACTGTCAGAGGACAAAATCAGACAGTCAATATAGTATCAAAGAGAGATTATGGAATCCGAGAAGATTATAAGAAGATTGCGGATCCCGAAAAGATCTTGAAAAGATTATGGAATCCAATATGTTTGAAGAGTCAAAGAGAATATCACGGAAAACGAAAAAAAAATGAGCTGATAAGGCACTAGGCTCTTAGAGGAGGGACTAGCCGCCTGGTAGAAGATCAATCGCTGAAAGTGTTGAAAAAGTGAAGATCTGACAATAAACCTTATTTCGAATGAAGAAATGGCTCGAGGAGTATGCGTGCAAGAACCAAAAGACTGCATAGTTGACTGAGGAGAGCTTAGGCACCTGACAGAATACTAGGCACCTGGTATGACAAAATGTACAAAATGGACAGTGAGACTAGGTTTGCTGAAAGAAAGGATAGAAGGAGATGCATACATAGACTAGATGACTACATAAGCGTCTTAGGAGGGCTTAAGCGTCTAGCTAGGCGCTTGACAAGGAGCTAAGCGCCTGATAAGTGAAATTGCACAGTAAGTCCTATTTGGTTGAAGAAAAGGTCCAGAGGAGCTGCAAGTCAGGGCTAGGCGCTTTGGTAGGCGCCTAAAACAATGGTAAGCTCTTGCCTAGGCGCTTGAGGAGGAGCCAGGCACCTGACCCAGTGAAGTTCAAGTTTGGACCAGTTTGAAGACCCGATCTAATCTGTGAGTTTGAGTGTTGAAAGTGTGTATCTCTATAATTTACTTACTACCTGAAAAGTCAAGCAGAGTGTAAGGCTGCCTCCTACCCGTAAAGTCAAGTATAGTGTAATGTTTGCTTGTGTAATATCTGTATTCAAAAAGAAATGATAAAAAAGTAATTTAATAAATATGACATAGAATTAAAATAATATATATGTGAAAGATTTATGATTAAATAAAATAATTCTTTTGAAAATAAAAATCAGATGCGTGGTGGTGTAAAGAAAAAGAAAAAAAATTTGAAGCGTCCAGATAAAGATAAAAAAGGAAAAAGAAAAAAAAAAGGATGCAACACCTAGAAGTCTAGGTGTTGCATGAAACACATGCAAATGGATACTAATTGTCCATTTAGAAACTTTAGGACACTGAACACTGTTTTTATAAACGGTGCGTCGGTTGAAAAGTTATATTAATATTTTATGGATTTGTTTTATTAGTTTTATTAAATCATGATTGGTTTTCTTCCTTCTACAATTCAAACTATTCTATTTCTCTAAACACTTGGGGACCGAAAGAAAGATTGAAAGAGTAAAATTTTGAAGTGGTTTACAGGAGATTTTTGTAGAGAATCACATGAAGCTCTAAGAAAAACAGAAGTAATAATGTGAAGTTTATTTTTGAAATTTAGCATGCATGAAATTCTCGGAATTTAATGTGGGAATTTTCAAATAGTATGAATTATAGAAGAATTGAAGAATAAATTAGAAATTTAATATAAATATTATATCAGGTGTTGACGATCAGTAACCGAAAGAAATTGCTGAGAGGAGCAGGAAAGGCAAGAAGGTGATCCACGGGTAGCTCTAAGTGCTACGTGGTGAGTTAGATTTACTTTAAGTAATCAAGATAAATATGAAATATATAATGATAGTATTTGAATATATTATTAACTTATGATTTGGTGATAGATGAAAGTTGGTTATATGAGAAATAATATTATTGGAATAATAAGTCGATTTAATAATAAATGTGATAAGTGAAATTCTTGACGAACTATGGATGATGAGTTGATATGATATATGAGGAGAAGAAATTAGTGAAATTGATCAAATACTGATTTGAGAAAAAGCATGATAACTAATTTGAATGTGTGAATACATGTGTGTTTTTATATTATTGTGCATATGCATACTTCATGTCATTATTCATATGCATATACATGAAATAAAAGAACCAGGAGGGTAGCCGGTCTAAATGAAAACCATGACAGTCGGTATATACCGAAAATATACGAAAAACTATGACAGTCGATACATGTTGGAAATAAATAAAAATCTTGACAGCCAATATATGATTTCATGGGCAGGACAAATAGTTGGTGAGCTGAGATTCAGACGGATTCATTATCTGTAGGCCACGTGGTCTACATTCTCAGACTAATGAAAAAAAAATTGTAAATATTCATGCATATTATGTTGTATACAATGTTTAAGTTGAGATATGAATGATGTATCTCATTGTTAAGGGTTAATGATTGATGTAAATAATTGCAGTTAGCAAATTTTTATTGTTGCATATATGTGTCGTGCTGGGATTTCAAAACGTGACAGCACCGTCTTGGGGGTGACCAACCTGAGATGGATCGTTACAGCTTGGTACCCGGAAACCCAAGTGAGTGTAACAATGTTTACTATTGGAACTCAGTAGACCGGAGAGACCTATTGAAGAAGTGAACATAAACACAATCATTGTCAAACCACTATAAATCTGTATCCATTCTCTCCCTCTCCTTACTCTTTAATTTGACCAATATTTTAATTTTAGTTTTATAGTTTATCTGATTAGATTGTGCTAATCATAATGATTTATTTTATAGAACCAATTCACCCTTCTTAATATCCCTAACAAATTCCAATCACAGAGGATCTAAATCCCCACATAACATATATGATTAAAAACATTGTTCGAATAAATTGTAAGGTATGGGGAACAAAGCTACTGATACCAGAAAGGTCCCTCGTTATCTTGAATGATAATGAACATTTGATGCGTTTGATGTTTTCTCTGCATACATGACGAGTTATCTACGGACAGTGAGGTTTCCCACTTGGCCACTACCCCGTACATAGCTTGTCTCGAAGGGGTGTTTGTCTACAAATCTAACACTTAACGTTCAATGTTAGCAAAATTTATCTTCTGTTTTTTCCTTCACTAGTCGAGTTAATTTTATCATTTCAAATAATTTTCTGTGTTATAGCCATATCATTTAAATTATTTGGATACGGGTATAACTGTCGGACATGAATATATTTTCAAGTGTTGATTTTATTTTTTAAATTTTTTGTAAAATTTTTTTTAATAAAAAAAATTCAAATGTTATATTATTATTTGAATGTCTAAAATTCAAAAGGAATGCAGTAGAGTAAAGTGAAAAGATAATGTAATATAGTGTATCATATGAAAAAGAAGAAAACAGGACATCTCATAAACATCATTTCATCAATTCTCAACTAACATTCTTATACTTGCACCTAATATAAGTACAATATTGATTTAAAGCATTCAAAAAGGACACAGTATAAGTTTGGCATGCTTTTATTGCATCGACAAAAGTAAGCTGTAATTGTCTGGGCAAAGTTGGTAAGGTTCCCAGATCCTGTCAAGGCATTAATTTCGTCAGGACCACTGAATTCCAATTTAATAAAACTGAAATAATTAAAATTTTAAAGAGAGTAAGAGATAATAAACCACCTTGCTAGGAAAACTCAATCTAAATTCCTACCTGCATCTGGAATAGCACCAGCCACATGTGAGAAACTAAAATCATGAAAATCGTTTATTTCAGCAGAGTACTTCACATATGGTAATTAAGTGTTTCTTTATTAAACAGTAAAGACAATTTTATTAATAGATCATGATCATGAGATAAAATATACTGAATAACTCAACAAGTTAAGCCAGCTAAGACAGTAGCAACCACTATAGAATCGTACAATTTAAGTGTCATTAGGTAACTAATTCTTCTTCTTCTTCATTTGTCCATGATAGTGTCCGTGTAACAAATTCGGGTGCTGGGATTTTTTTATATAAGATTCTTTTGAGTACCTGGGACTTATGGTTGTTGATGACATAAACACCTGTGTCCCCTCCAAGCTCTTGGGATCCATCTGAAGGACATGACTAATTAGATGATAAAGCGAGTTATATTTTAGATGTTTGTCGCGAGGTCTAGAGTCTTTCCACCGTATGTAACTCACATAGGATTTGCTGAACTTTGTGTACGAGAACTCCCATTTTAGGAAGAATTTCTTGACCGGGTGTACCATCACCCGTCCAATCTAATGGGTCTCATTTGATTGGACGGATGATAATACGCTCGGTCTATAAAATCCGATTCTAATAAGAATTTTTTTTAAAGATGTTTTATACTACTCTTAACGATTTAGAAATGTGTGTGACACCATAACCTTTTTAGGACTGATCTTTCATGGAGAATATGTCAGAGAAGTTTGCCTTGCACAGTGACATGGTTTGAGTAAAACTTTAAAAAAAAAATTACTCTAATTTCCACTTTTAAGCATTATCCAAATTATATGGTTACGCATCTTTTTTATCAAAAGCGATGCTGTCTTCTCCAATGAATCCAACCCTTTATAGCACCACCAATATTCTCATCAACATGAAACGATTCAATATAGCATCGTTTCTCACCGAATAGCCAGAACTAAATTGCGGATCAATGCATAATGGTCTCGGCTAAGCAATTAGGGCACTTGTAGTAGAATCTAAAAATTGGAATCCCTAAGTAGTCCTTATCAAGGACTTTTTCTTTACGTGGATTAAGTTTCTTGCCGTTGTCTACCATATGCCGCAGCTTTTGCATCTGTTGGCTATACAACCAAAGTCCCACATTGGCTAGAAGTGGGGAGGATCATGGGTATATAAGGATAGACAAATATCTCCATTGGTATGAGGCTTTTTGGGGTAAAAAACCCAAGAGTAAATCCATGAAGGCTTAGGCCCAAAGTGGACAATATCATACCAATGTGGAGATATGTGGTGTCCATAGTCTTTACAAGTGGTATCAGAGCCATGCCCCGGAGTTAGCCATGTGGATGAATTCTCGAAATGCCGAACAAAAGGTGGTGTGCTCCAGATTCTTTATGGACGTGTCCTGGTCATAACACGGTGAAGAGGAGTTGACCTGGGATAGAGCAAGCTCTCGAGGCAGGTGGTGCTCCATGTAAGACGTGTGCTCCAACGCAGTGGAGTGGAGAATCCTGGTTGGTAGAGAGTGGACGGATGGATGATTGTTTGAGGGGAGGCTCGATGGTCCTTTGTTCGAGGGGAAGATTGTTGGGTATATAAGGATGGACAAATATCTCCATTGGTATGAGGTCTTTTGGAGTAAAAACCTAAGAGCAAATCCATGAAGGCTTAGGTCCAAAGTGGACAATATCATACCAAATCAAAGCCATGCCCCGGAGTTAGCCATGTGGATGAATTCTCGAAATGCCGAACAAAAGGTGGTAGGCCTAGGTTTGATCACGATGAGATCCGTGGATAGAGCTCGGTTAGACAGGCGGTGTGCTCCAGATTCTTTATGGACGTGTCCTGGTCATAACACGGTGAAGAGGAGTTGACCTGGGATAGAGCAAGCTCTCAAGGCAGGTGGTGCTCCATGTAAGACGTGTGCTCCAACGCAGTGGAGTGGAGAATCCTGGTTGGTAGAGAGTGGACGGATAGATGATCGTTTGAGGGGAGGCTCGATGGTCCTTTGTTCGAGGGGAAGATTGTTAGGTATATAAGGATGGACAAATATCTCCATTGGTATGAGGTCTTTTGGAGTAAAAACCCAAGAGCAAATCCATGAAGGCTTAGGCCCAAAGTGGACAATATCATACCAATGTGGAGATATGTGGTGTCCATAGTCCTTACAGCACCTAATGTCGATTCCTGCCATCATTCGAACCTTCTTTTGCTGATTCTTTGGTTTCTTCACTTTCGGTAACTTTGAAGGATCAAAATCTGGAGCTATATATTTGTTCAACACCTTCATCTCCCCCATCTTTCAAAGACAACAAAATGCTAAAACCAGATTCAAGATAAAGGTACCGTAAACAATGAATGAAACTCTAGAGGCATGTTTGGATAACAGTTTTTTGTTTTTAATTTTCAAAAAAAAATTTCAAAAGTGAAAACTGAAAATAATTTTATGATGTTTTCTAAAGAAAACATGTTTGGATAATAGTAACTCGAAAACTGTTTCCAAAACAGAAAACAATGAAATGTTATTTGGATAATCTTATTTTGAAAACTGTTTTAATACACCTTGTAATTATTCTTAGTTTTGAGTTTAAATTTAAAATCTATATTAATTTTATTTCTCATATTTACTAAATATTTAAAAATAATTAATATTATTTTATTTTCAAAATTTTAATATTTTTTATATACCATGGAAGAACAATAAAATAGAGAAGTGAACACTGATTTTAGGGTTATTTTTCAAAAATTATATCAGAAAACACCAATTTTGAGTTTTTGCAAGCTAGTTTTTTTAACACTATTTTAGAAAATGGCTTTTAAAAACTGTTTGCCAAACATAAAAAAAAGATAAAAAATACAATTTTTAAAAACTAAAAAAGTTTTCAAAAACTATTTTCAATAGAATACATTGACACAATACCTGAATTGGTTGAGGGTTTTCACTTTAAAGCAGTAACTAAAGTCCTTCAAGGACTCGGGAAGAGAGAAATGCGTACACTCCTTTAATTTGCTGATTCCTTACACAAGGGTAAATTTCATAGCAAATTGGAGTATATGCCTTTTATTTTGGCAATTACCTACATGAAATAGCAATTTTAAGCAATGTCCCCACCTACTCTAAAATTTCGTCTAATCTCAAATTGGTGCAATGAAACCATTGGCAAATTGAACACTTGTTAAAAGAAAAGTTCATGTATTTCTTATTCAATTTACCATTTTTTAAAAACAAAGAAATTTTTTTAATCAATGAAAAATACTATCTAAAGGCAATATATATATATATATATATATATATATATATATATATATATATATATACGAAATTATATCAGATGAAATCCGCAAGTATATTGCAGAGTCGAAGATGCTAACACAGTAGTTTTTTCGTTATAAGTTATAACCACTTCAAAATTGGTTGAGTAGTATTGATTGACGTCGATGAGCTGTCACAACTAATAGATTATATCCAGTGTTTTTAGAGGTAAAGGTGTTAGGTAAGACATTTTGTCTCGAGAGGTTGGGACATAAAATTTTTGAATCCGTTGAGGTGTCTAAGATTTTTAATAAAATAATATTAATTAATTAAAATAATTAAAGTAATTAATTAAAGTAACGAAAAATAATAAATTAAATTAAATTTTAACAAACTTTAATATTTTAACTAGTTCTCTAGATCATAATAATTATAATTTTTATAAATATTGATATATATCTATATATAATTTATATTTTTATATTGTTGTAATTTGTAAGTGATTAATTAAATAGTTTGTAATTATTACTAAATTAGATAACATGTAATATATATATTTGTAAAGTATAATAATATCAAAATAAAAATACTAATTTAGTGGTTAATACTTGTATTTTTATTCATTAGATCATAGGTTCAAGCCTTTAATCACTTGACCGAACAAGAACACTAGTTTCTCCTACAACACCAAAAAAATCTCAATCACAAAATTATTTAGCCCTGCCCCCGGTGCCCCCCATGAACTCTTTTCAATACACTCATTTTTGCATCTGAAGGACATGACTAATTAGATGATAAAGTTTAGGTGTGTCATGAATAAATTTATTTCTTATCTGCATTCCATGTAAAACCCGTCTAATGGAGTGGTTAGTTTTCATGAGTTTTAAACGGTTTCGGTTAGATTTTCATGGGTTTTAGTGTTGAATAGTTTTCGGTAAATATTTTCTCACTACCTAGGTTTGAACATATGATCTCTTAGTTGAAAAACCCATGTATTACCAATAATCCAAAACAGTTATTTGTTTATTTTTCACAAGTTATATATTTATATAATTAACAATGCATATATTTAAATAATAAATAATAAATAATAAATAATAAATAATAAATAATAAATAATAAATAATAAATATATATAAATAAATAAAACAAAATAAAAAAAGACTGACAAATCACAAAGACCCATCACTTTCCCTAATTTTTTGTCTTTAGTCTTCAAAACAAGACAAATTAATTTTTTTTTTAAAAAACCCTCTCTTATCTCTGCATCTCTTACACTTGAACTCTCTTCTCTGCCAAAATTTTCCACTCTTTCTCTTCCCTCTCCCTCACGAAAGCAAGCCGCCGACCACCTTTTTTTCCTCTTTTTCTTCTCTCTTCTTCCTTCCTTTTTCTTCTCCTTTTCCTTTCTCCTTTCTTCCCGATCAATCGCGAGCGCAGCACTACCATTTTCTTCCTCCCTTCTTCTTCCCTCTTATCCTTCTTCACCTTTCTTTCCTCTCTCTTCCCCCGTGTTTCTCCCTTCCTCCCCTCACCGACACGTCCAGCCCTCCCTTTATTCTTCTCCTTTCTTTTTCCTCCTCCCTCCCTCCTCTCCTTTCCTTCCTCCTCCCCCTCCTCTCCTAACCGCCATTTTTCTCACAACAAACCCAAAAAAACCAGATTTTAATTTACATGTTTTTTGAAAATTGGTTTTTTTTTCGGTTTCAATTTTTTTGTTGAGTAACCGCAACTGATAACCTATAAATAAACGGTTAAATATTACACAGTTAGAAATTACAGTTTCAGATAGTTTCCATAAATTTAAAAAGTTAATTAAACAGTTTTGATTAGTAAATTAATTTCAAAGATATAATTATGGGTATGTCAAATTTTACAGTTAATCTAACCATTGTTATCCCTATTCTTGACTAATGCATTGTCGGTTGTCTAATTTAATGGGTCCCACTTGATCATAAGAGTGACAAAATACTCCGTCCATAAAACCCGATGCAGACAAAAAATTTTGTTTTTTGAGATGATTTAGAATCATGTGTCTTCATAACCCTTCTATGACTGATCCTTCGTAAAGCTTTAGAAAATGCCATAAAAGTTTACCCTGCACAGTATCATTATGCATCTCTCTTTTCAAATTTCTTCTCCAACGAATCCAACTCTTTAGAACTACCAATATTCTCATCAACATGAAACGATTTTGCACTGACCTGCACATAATTACTAGAACTAAATTGAGGATCAGTGCAGACTAGTGATCTCGGCTAAGTAATTAGGGTACTTGTAGCAGAATCTAAAAATTGGAATCCCAAATAGTCCTTGTCAAGGACTTTCTCTTTATGCGGATCAAGTTTCTTGCTTTTGTCTACCCGTGGCAAGACTCGAAAAGTGAGAAACGCGTATACTCCTTTAATTTGTTGATTACACAAGGGTAAATTTCTTAGCAAGTAGGAGTATATGCCTTTTATTTTGGGAATTGCAATACCCGTATTCGTAAAAAAAATAAATAAATAATTTAATAAATATGATATGAAGTTAAAATAATATATATGTGTGTACGAAAGATTTAATTTTTATAAAACAATTCTTTAAAAAAAACCGGATGCGTTGTCGTGTAAAGAAAAAGAAAAAAAAACGAAAATGAAAATAAAAATGAAAAAAAGAACTCGTCCAGATAAAGGAGAAGGAAAAGGAAAAAGAAAAAAAGGTTTAAAAATTGGGGGGTGAGGGGATGTGGCAACACCTGGATTCCAGGTGTTGTCAAAGGAATTGTAACTGGGAATCGCAACTCTTGCAAGTTGTACAGCAAGAAAGCGGAGAACGGTGCCGCGTAAAAAATTTATTATATATATTGAATTGGTTTATTAGTTTTACCAAATCTTGTTTGGTTTTCTTCAATCTCAAATCTAAACTACTTTATTTCTTTAAATACTTGAGGACCGAAAGAAAGATCGAAAGAGTAAAATTTTGAAGGGGTTTATGGGAGAATTTTATAGGGAGTCACGGGAAGCTCTAAGAAAAACAGAAGGTAATAACATGAAGTTTATTTTTGAAATTTAGCATACATGAAATTTCTTGGAATTCAATGTAGGAATTTTCAAAGGGTGTAAATTATGAAGGAATTGAAGAAAAAAATAGAAATTTTAACATAAATATTATGTCAGGTGTTGGCGATCAGCAACTGGGGGAAATTGTTGAGAGGAGCATGAAAGGCAAGAAGGTGATCCATGGGTAGCTCTAAGTGCTACGTGGTGAGTTAGATTTACTTTAAGTAATCAAGAAAAATATGAAATATATAGTAATAATATTTGAATAAATTATTAACCTATGATTTGATGATAGACGAAAGTTGTTTGATGGGTATGATAGGTATAATTGATATGTGAAAAGTTATTTTATGAGAAGTAATATTATTGGAATAATGAGTCGATTTAATAATAAAGGTGATGAGTGAAATTCTTGATGAACTATGGATGATAAATTGACACGATATATGAGGAGAAGAAATTAGTGAAATTGATCAAATAATAATTTCAGAAAATGCTGGATAGCTAAATTAAATGCCTGAATACATGTTTGTTTTTATATCATTGTTCATATACATATGCATGAAATAAAAAAACCGAGAGGGGACCGATCTAAATGAAAAACCGTGACAGCCAGTATATGCTGAAAATAAATGTAAACCATGACAGCCGGTATATGCTGAAAATAAAAGAACCAGGAAGGTAGCCGGTCTAAGATAAAAACATGTAAACATGTGAGAAGATGTTCCTTAATAATAATTCATGCATTGCATCTGTTTTAAATATTGATTTATTTACTGAAATGTTGAAGTATTGTTTTGTTATTGTAAATTTATTTATAGATAAATAAGTCTCTAGTTGTGGTAAGAAAAAAACATGGAAGTATGATATGATAAGAATTATCTAAAATGGTAGACTATATGTTGTGAACCTCATAACAAGGTAATTATGAGATAATAGATGGTCTTAAGGTGAACAAATATATAAGAATAAGAGATTGATAGAGAATGGGGTTTATGATATGTGTAGTGATATTAGAATACTATTATCAAGTTTTATGAGATATAAATGATTAAATATTAAAAGACTATTTATACAATTTGAATACTTCTAGTAAATTTAATTTATTGAGCTTGTGAAGCTCATCCCTCAATGTTAAATGATTTCAGGCAGCCGGCAAGATAGATAGTTAGTGATCTAAAATTTAGACGGATTTATTATCTGTAAGCCATGTGGTCCTTATCCTCAGACTAATGAGAAAAAAATATATATTTGTAAATATTCATGCATATTATGTTATATACAGTGTTTAAGTTGAGATCTGAATGATGTATCTCCCATGTTAAGGGTTAAGGATTGATGTAAATAATTGCAGTTGATAAATTTTTATTATTGTAAATATGTGTCGTGTTGAGATTTTTACAATGTGATGACACCGTCTCGGGAGTGGCCAACTCGGGATAGGTCGTTACAATTTTGGTATTAGAGCATTAGGTTTATGATTTTGTAGACTGCATAAAAACTTAAAGAAGTGGAACTATATTTTAATGCAGAGTCTGAGGATAACACATGGACGTGCTAAAGCTAGAGGTAAAGTTCTGAATCAGAGGGGACGTGGTAAACCCCCAATATTTAGAAGAGCTGAAGCAGAAGGGGAAGTTGAGTCTGTGGTTCCTGCAAAGGAACTGATTGATAGTGTAGTAGGTACTAGGACTGCTGGGAGAGAATCTGAGGTTGTGAGAGATTAATTGAAAGAAGCTCTTGAGTGTGCCCTAGAGAGGATGAATGCAACTGAAGAAATGGCTGATAATTTGCAGAAAAGATTAGAGGAGAGGGGTAGAATAGAACCTGATGTGGTGAGACAAAAGATTCATGAGGGAGAAGGTGTGTTTGCACATGAGATGCAAGACGATTATTTTGTGAGATTTCTTAAATTTAAACCCCAGTCTTTTAGGGGATATGTAAATCCTACAGAAGCCGAGCAGTGGATTAGACATGTCGAGAAATACTTTGAGGTCTTACCAGTGACAGATAGACAAAAGGTCGCTTTTACTTCATTTATGCTGGAAGGTGAGGCTTCTCAATAGTGGGAGGATATTTTTCCTAGGATAAGCACACAGGTAGAACAACTTTTAACTTTGAGTAAGTTTAAGGATGAGTTATTTGCGAAGTATTTTCCAGATACCTTTCGGGCACAACAAGAGAGAGATTTTATTCATCTAAGGCAAGGTAATTTATCGGTGGCTGAATATGATAGTAGATTCATAGTCCTGTCAAGGTTTTTACCTGAATTAGTGAATACGGAGGAAAGGAAATGTAAGAGATTTTTAAACGGATTACACTATGACATTCGGACTAAACTCTCTTATATAGGCATTAGAAATTATGCTATACTGGTGGATAAAGCATTACAAATTGAGAAGGATTGATGGATTTTAGATGTAGGAGGGAGTGGCTGAAGATGTCTAGATTTGAGGGACCTAGAGGTGGTGGCAGCATGAGTGTGCAGGGTGGAAGACCACCTCAGATAGAGTGTTCCTTGTCACAAGGAATTGTAGTACAGAGTCAGAGGCATGCAGGATATGTTGCTTCTGTGGCTCAGAGTAATACTTGTGGGACCCCTAAATTTGAGAGACAGTCTATGGGAAGTGGGAGTTATAGTAGATGAGTAAATATGCCACCAAGGGGAGGTGGTAATCTGATGTATGATCGAGAGTCAAGGGTTTGCTTTAGATATAATCAGGTGGGACATCTGTCTCAGAATTGCCCTACGCAAATATGCTTTGTATATGGTGAGGGAGGACATGTTGCTGCAGATTGTCCAGTGGGGTAATCTGCTAATGTAGGCGCTGGAAGTGTTGGGAGAAAATCGTTGGAGAAAGGTGGTGGATCAGGGAGTGTACGGGGCAGAGGTTAAGGATTAGTAGTTGAGAGATGATGTGGTAGCCAATTATAGTCCAGAGATAGCAGAGTCTATGCATTGACCCAACAAGATGCACAAGCCACTCCTGATGTTGTTATGGGTATAGTATCTATCCTTGATAGGGTTGCTAGAATATTGATTGATCCTAGTACAACCCATTCTTTTGCATCCAGTGTTTATATGAAATCTATTTATGCTAGTGCTAGTCCTTTGATGTATGCTACTGTTGTTGGGGTTCCTACTGAGGATAAGGTTATTATCAGGACAATTTATCGAAGTTGTGTGATTTATATAGCTGATAGAGAATTTGAAATTGATTTATTGCCTTTAAATATGACAGATTTTCATTTAATTCTGAGGATGAATTGGTTATCTGCATATCATGCTTGGGTAGATTATTTTAAGAAAAATATGGTGTTCGAGATACCTGGACAGGAAGAGTTTAATTTTCAGGGAGAATGTAAGATATTTGTTGCCTTATTTCTACCTTAACAGCCAGTAAATGGTTGAATAAGGGTTGTGAGGGTATTTGGAAGCAATAAGAGTAGGAAGTTAGAAGAAATCTTAGCTGTAAAAGATTTTTCTGATGTATTCCCTAAAGAGTTGTTTGATTTGCCTCCCAATTGGGAGATTGAGTTTTTTATTGAGGTGATTCCTGGATCAACACCCATATCTATAGCACCTTATAGAATGGCACCATCTGAATTGAGAGAGTTGAAAGTTCAGCTTCAGGAGTTGCTAGATAAACAGTTTATTCGACCTAGTATGTCAGCTTGGGGAGCCCCTGTATTGTTTGTCAAGAAGAATGATGGGACAATGAGGTTATGTATTGATTATAGACAATTGAATAAGATCACCATCAAGAATATATATCTTTTGCCCAGGATAGATGATTTATTCGAGCAAATATAGGGAGCTAGGGTGTTTTCTAAGATAAACCTGAGATCGGGTTATCATCAATTGAGGATAAAGGAAGGGGACGTGCCTCAGACTGCTTTTAAGACACATTATGGCTATCATGGGTTTCTGGTCATACCGTTTGGGTTGACTAATGCTTCTGTAGCATTTATGGATCGAATGAATCAGATGTTTAAACCATTTTTGGATAGATTTGTGATTGTATTTACTGATGATATTCTGGTATATTCCAATAATGAAGAAGAGCATATAAAACATTTAGAGATAATGTTGGAAATTCTGAGGAGAGAGAAATTATATGCAAAGTTCTCTAAGTGTGAGTTTTGGTTGAGTGAAATATCCTTCTTGGAGTATGTTGTGTCGGGAGAGGGAATAGCAGTTGACCTATAGAACGTAGAAGCAGTGTTGAATTGGGAAAAATCCATTAGTGTAACTGAAGTTAGACGTTTTTTTGGGGTTAGCTGGTTATTATAAGAGATTCATCCAAAAAATTTCTCCGGAAAGACGTGAAATTTAGGTGGTCAGAAGAATGCGAGAGAAGTTTCCAGCTGTTGAAAGAAAAATTGACTACTGCTCTGGTATTAGTGCTTCCTTCTGGTGATGAAGAATTTGTGGTATATAGTGATGCATAACATCAGGGGTTCGGATATATGTTAATGCAATATTGGAGAGTTATAGCTTATGCATCTAGGTAATTGAAGACCCATGAGAGGAATTACCCGACCCATGATTTAGAATTGGCTGCCACAGTTTTTGCTTTGAAGATTTGGAGACATCATCTATATGGAGCCAATTGTGAAATTTTTACTGATCATAAAATCTTGACGCATTTACTGACCTAAAATGAGTTGAATTCGAGGCACATAAGGTGGATGGAGTTGATTAGTGATTATGACTATACTATTCATTATCATCCAGGAAAGGCTAGCATAGTAATTTATGCATTAAGTAGAAAGGTTATAGGGAGATTAGCTGCTATTCGGAGTTATAATACTAGCTTGACGATAGAATTAAGAAGAATGAGGATGTCGTTGAGTGTCAATGATAGAGGAGTATTAATGGCAAATATGGTGGTACATTCCTCTATTATTGATCGTTTATTACAGATGCAAGGTAGAGATGAGGGGATAGAGAAGATCAGACGAGAATTGTTGAGTGGGAAGCCAAATGAGTTTAGAATTTGAGAAGATGGTATGGTGGTTTTAGGGCATCGAGTTTGTTTTCCCAACAATGTGGAGATGAGAAAGGAGATACTAAGGGAGGCTCATGATTTTCTATATTCCATGCATCCAGATAATAAAAAGATGTACAGAGGATTGAGACAAAATTATTAGTGGTCAGGGATAAAGAATGATGTAGCGGAACATAATTTTAGATGTGTGACTTGTCAACAAGCGAAGTCTGAGACTAGACATCCAACAGGTTTATTACAACCTCTTCCAGTACCTGAGTGGCTATAGGAAAATGTGAGTATGGATTTTGTCTCTGGTTTTTCCCGTACCAAAAGGGTCATGATGCTGTAAGGGTTATAGTAGATAGACTTTCTAAGTCTTCACATTCCCTTCCTATTAAAATTACCTGGAGTCCTGAAAAGTTGGTTGAATTGTATGTAGCAGAGATTATAAGATTACATGGAGTACCCTTGTGTATTGTATCAGATAGAGATTCTTGATTTTAGAGAGGTTTCCAAGAAGCTATGGGTACACAATTACAGTTTAGTACAGCTTTTCATCCACAAACTAATGGGCAAATAGAGAGAATCATCAGAATACTAGAAGATAAGCTGAGGGTAAGTGTACTGAGTTTCTCAGTGAGCTGGGATGGTTATTTGGCTTTGATCGAGTTTGCATATAATAATCAGTATCAAACTAGTATTGGGATGGCACCATTTGAAGTTTTTTATGGTAGGAGGTGTAGAACTCCAGTATGATGGGAAGAAGTTAAAGAGAGAAAGATATTTGGTCCAAAAATGATAGATCTGACTACTGAGAGGATCAAACTGGTTAGAGAGAACCTTAGAGCAGCGCAGAACAAACAGAAGGGATGTGCTGATAATAGGAGACGACGTCTCGAGTTTCAAGTTGGTGATTGGGTATTTTTGAAGATATCTTCATGGAAGGGTTTGTTGAGGTTTAAAAAGAAAAGAAAGTTGAGCTCGAGATTTATGGGGCTATATGAGGTGATTGAGAGAGTTGGAACCGTAGTATATAGATTAGATTTGCCTCCAGAGTTAAAACAATTACATAATGTGTTTCATGTGTCACTTTTGAGAAAGTACTTACACGATGAATCCCATAGTATCTCGAATCAGGCGATAGAACTTCAGGAAGATTTGACTTTTATGCAAGTACCAATTATAATTCTAGACAGAAAGGAACAAGTTTTGAGCAATAAAGTCATTCATTTTATTCAAATATTATGGCGGAACAAAGATGTCGAAGAAGTCACTTGGGAGTGTGAAGCAAGAATGAGGAAAGAATACCCCCAACTCTTTCATGAATTAGGTAAGGAAATTTTAAGGACGAAATTTTTGTAAGGTAGGTTGAATTGTAATACCCGTATTCGTAAAGAAAGGGTAAAGAAGTAATTTATTAAATATAAAATGGAGTTAAAATAATATATATATATGTATATATATATATATGCGAAAGATTTAAATTTTATAAAACAATTCTTTAAAGAAACGGACAAGTGGTGGTGTAAAGAAAAAGAAAATGAAAATGAAAAAAAAAATTCGTCCAGATAAAGGAAAAGAAAAAAAAAAAGAGGGGGGGGGGGGGGGGACGTGGAAACGCTTGGAGTCCAGGTGTTACCAAATGAATTATAACTGGGAATTGCAACTCTTGCAAGTTGCACAGCAAGAAAGTGGAGAACGGTGCCACGTAAAAAATTTATTATATATATTGAATTGTTTTATTAGTTTTACTAAATCTTGTTTGGTTTTCTTCAATCTCAAATCTAAACTACTTTATTTCTTTAAACACTTGAGGACCGAAAGAAATATCGAAAGAGTAAAATTTTGAAGGGGTTTATGGGAGAATTTTATAGGGAGTCACGGGAAGCTCTAAGAAAAACAGAAGGTAATAACATGAAGTTTATTTTTGAAATTTAGCATACATGAAATTTCCTGGAATTCAATGTGGGAATTTTCAAAGGTGTGAATTATGAAGGATTTGAAGAATAAATTAAAAATTTTAACATAAATATTATATCAGGTGTTGACGATCAACAACCGAGAAAATTGCTGAGAGGAGCAGGAAAGGTAAGGAGGTGATCCACGGGTAGTTCTAAGTGCTACGTTGTGAGTTAGATTTACTTTAAGTAATCAAGATAAATATGAAATATATAGTGATAATATTTGAATAAATTATTAACTTATGATTTGATGATAGATGAAAGTTGTTTGATGGGTATAATACGTATAATTGATATGTGGAAAGTTATTATATGATAAGTAATATTATTGGAATAATGAGTCGATTTAATAGTAAATGTGATAAATGAAATTCTTGACGAACTATGGATGATAAATTGATATGATATACGAGGAGAAGAAATTAGTTAAATTGATCAAATAATAATTTGAGAAAATGCATGATAGCTAAATTAAATGTCTGAATACATGCTTGTTTTATTATTATTGTTTATATGCATATTTCATATCATTGTTCATATGCATATGCATGAAATAAAAGAACCGAAAGGGGGCCGCTCTAAATGAAATAAAAGAACCGAGAAGGCAACCGATCTAAGATAAAAACATGTCGACATGTAAGAAGACATTCCTTAATAATAATTCATGCATTGTATCTGTTTTAAATATTGATTTATTTACTGAAATGCTGAAGTATTGTTTTGTTATTGTAAATTTATTTATAGATGAATGAGTCTCACAGAGAGACAGTTATGGTGAGAAAGAAACATGGAAGTATGATATGATAAGAACTACTTAAAATAGTAGACTATATGCTGTGAACCTCATAACGAGGTAATTATGAGATAATTGATGGTCTTAAGGTGAACAAATATATAAGAAGAAGAGATTGATAGAGAATGGGGCTTATGATATGTGTAGTGATATTAGAATGCTATTATCAAGTTATATGAGATATAAATAATTAAATATTAAAAGACTATTTATACAATTTGAATACTTCTAGTAAATTTAATTTACTAAGCTTGTGAAGCTCATCCCTCAATGTTAAATGATTTCAGGCAGCAGGCAAAACATATAGTTGGTGAGCTGAGATTCAGACGGATTTATTATCTATAAGCCACGTGGTCTACATTCTCAGACTAATGAGAAAAAATATATATATTTGTAAATAGTCATGCATATTATGTTGTATACAATGTTTAAGTTGAGATCTGAATGATGTATCTTCCCTGTTAAGGGTTGATGATTGATGTAAATAATTGCAGTTGATAAATTTTTATTATTACATATATGAGTCGTGCTGGGATTTTCAAAATGTAATGACACCGTCTCGAGAATAGTAAACTTGAGATAGGTCATTACAATTACCTACATGAAATAGCAATTTTAAACAATGTCCTCACCTAATTTAAAATTTGGGCTAATCTCAAATTGTTGCGATGGAACCATTGGCAACTTGAATGCTTGTTAAAAGAAAAGTTCATGTATTTCCTATTCAATTTACCATTTTTTTAAAATGAAGAAAATAATTAATCATTAGAAAATACTATTTGTAGATAAAAAAAAAACATATGTTTCCACGTGCATGAATTCTATTGGATGAAATGTGCAAGTATATTGCAGAATCGAAGGGGCCAATACAATAGATCTCTTTTTTTTTGTAACCAATTCAAAATCAGTTGAGTAGTACGTGTTGATCTGGTGTCGATGAGTTGTCACAACTGACAGTAATAATAGATTTTCCCGCTCAAAAGTAGTTACCATATTCGCCTATAAATAATCTCGTCTGGCTCACTTGAAGGGGATCGAAAAAAATTCAAAGCTCTTAAGAATTCTCTCTATACAAAGCAAGAATCCTAAATGCTTTCTTATTCGCCAAACACTAATTGAGACTCAAATTCTTCTCTACTTGCTCAGATTTTATATATATATATATATATATATATATATATATATATATATGTTATCAATACATTATGTAGTTCTTACTCAATAACAAAGAATCTCTTGATTTCACCATGGACGTAAGCTTTATAAATTGAACTATATAATCCTTGTGTTGAATCGTTTTTCTTGATTTTCTTTACATATTTTCTGTTTTCCATCTTAGAAATAGAATTTTGTTGATTTAACTAATCTGCTGGCGGCTCCATACATTTCTTAATCCAAATCAAAATGGTAATCAACTTTTTTTACGACTCTACTGGGGAGAGTGATTTGAGCTCCATTAAAATGGCGAATCCTAACAACAATCGCGACAACAATCTGAAATTTTCCTGACACTAATGAAGGCAGACTTGAAGAACACAATCATCCACGCACAGGGCTATTCAGGCATCCAACATCAGAAAGCGTGGTTGCTCGACTGAATTCGATTCAAGATGAAAATGCACAACTAAGACAGATGTTGCTTAGGATGTAAGCACCGATAAATTATATGACTACAAACATTGAAATCACCAAGAAGAAAGAAGCGGATAATCATAACGTTTGCAGTAGAGGTTCTTATCTAAGGAAACCACTACCAGTAGTTACTCGTTATGCTGTAGAAGAGAGGAATTCCTAAGGAATCCCTTGTTCTAAATGCGGAGAGTCCAATCTCCAAACCAAAGAAAAAGCAGAACCACAAAAACCTTGTGGTTCATAACTTCTTTGCACGAGCAACACCATATGTAAATGGGCCTAGAACGTCCTATGTTTTTGCTCCAACTTTCATAACTAATGAAGATTTGGACCGTATTCTGAAAAGTTCCACAAGGAGATCTGCCTCTATGGCATATGGTCTCAGCCCTATACCTCATTCTCCTAGAGCGATAACGTTAAAAGGATAATCTTCAAAGATATGAGGTTCCAAGCTTCGAAATGTACAACAGCAAGAATGGAGATGCAAGGGACATTTCAAAAGATTCCTATATGTCATTGGATTTTGGAGATATGATCAAGATTTGCTTATGAGAGAATTCTCATAAAACCTTACTGACAAGGCGTACAACAAGTATGCAATATCGAAACCTGAAAGCATATCAAGTTAGATCGAGATGGTGAAACAGTTTTTGCAGAAGTACTACACCATTCCCTGTCAATATATGGAGCTTTTCCCCCCGCTTTGCAAGATTCATCATGTATACGAGGGACTTATTAAAAAATAAATAAATCATATCATGTTTACAGGGAAGCAAATAAGCTTGCTGATCTCTTCGCTCCTCTGGCCTTTTTTTTTTTTGTTTGCTTCTCTAGCTTATTTACATTGCACCAAGAAAGTTTTCTATGCTTAAAGTTCTCTTCCGAAAAGTGTTTACTCATTGTACCTTGATGGTTATGATTTTGACTTCCTTAATTTATTAAGAGGCGGTTGTTTCTTGCAACTGTTTTTATCATTAATAAAGATCTACCTATTATTCAAAAGAAGAAAATGAAACATCCAAAATGAATCTCTTACGTTCTGTTTGGTATGAATTCAAATATAAAATTCAGTTCATTTGAAAATGAATTGAAATTAGAATTTATTTGTAAATGAATTCATAATCCATTTTCAAATGAAGTGAAATTAGAATTAATTTATAAATAAACTTATATTTTATTTTCAAATGAATTGAAACTAAAATTCTATCTACAAATAAATTCAAATAAATTTTTATATTTGATGTCTGTAAAACTGAAATGAACTTTGTGTTTGGGATCAATTAAGAATTCAATTCATTTAATTCATTTAACATATAAAATTTAATTTATTGATTTATTCAACAAAATTAACCTTATTTACTTTTTTTTTTTAATTCACAAGATGAATTTATAATCCAAAAAATGGAATATGATTTTTTTCTTGGATGAAATCTAGAAATTAAGTGTTAATTTAACATTTTTTTTATAAAAAAATTTGTTAGTTTTACTTTAGTGTACATCAATTTGAATATAGTAACATATTAATTCATTTTATTTTTATAACTTATTTTGTCATATTTTTTTATTTTATTCTAAAACAATAAAACAACTAAAAGTTTGGTTTTTTAACTAAATATAGATCAAGTAACTGTAAAGTATAAGCCATATTTTCCAAAGTGTTGAACATTCCCTCATTGCACGAAGGAAGCATGCTTGAATTGCGCAAAATGAAACCATTATCTTGATATCTTTAAAAATGGCCCATGATTGATAATATACTATGTTATTATTGTGACGATTATCGTTGTTGTTACAATGACGACAATCATAAAAGGCAAAGATAAAAGATGAAGAGAAATAAAAGAGAGAAGAATAGAGAAGAGAATGATAATTTAATCCTTCTAATTTTATAAAAACTTATGCCTAGAGTTCATTTGCAAATCTTATCAATTTTAATAAAAATTTATCCATAACTAATTTAATTATACTAAAACTTATTTGAAAATAAATTTCACATTTTTATCAACAAACTAAACATTTGATCAATTCATTTATAAACGAATTCTACTCTTTATTAACAAACCAAACACAACAACCTATCGAATCCAAATGAATTCCAAAAACTATAAAATTCATTTAAACCTAACGAAATATTAATCATCTTAAACAAAAACTAACCTAACGTTAATAGTAACAACATACACACTTCAAAATAGTATCACACACGAGTTCAAGACTAAATCGTTCTTTTATCTTTTATTTTTTTTAGATAATAAAAAGCTAAATTGCTACGGTATTGGAATCTAGTGTCTAATGAGTTTCGGTAATAATGAATCTCAATTCTAGCTCGGCAATTTAGGCCCCCACAAAACCATGATTGTTGCTGCATAAAATTATTGTTTTGTAACTAAAGGTCAACTATAATTTGATTGCAAAATTACCTCACTTGTAAGTGGCTTCAAGTAAAAATTAAATTACAGTACAATAATCGGAAACGAAACAGCATCTTTACAAGATAGTGAAATATAAATATCTTAGCTGAGCAAATACTACATCGACACTGATGACATGCAAGTTCCTCAATAGTTCATGAAAATTTTCCAGTCAACAGCTGTGGCCGCTGCAACCCCGCAACCCAAAGTTAAGTTTCCAATCATCAGAAGTTTTGTTGATTACACAAAATATCAACTGATTTAGAAAGTCCTCGAGTATTTCCTGATTTCATACATAATCGAAGATATAGAGATAAGGTCCTTGTTTAGTGCAGACCCACCAACGATCTTCTTTATGCAGTCGGAGAGTCTTGTATAATACAGCAGTAGCTGGGTCAATGCAGCCCTCAAGATCTCCATTCCACACAAGAAGTTGCTGAAAGAAGTGATGACATCTTTGTGCATCAGCTCTATTGCAGCTTTCCATCTGCTTGCAAAGTCCTTCACAAGTGGCTCGACTTCGGCAACAGTTATGGGCCTCTCAGGATTAGAACTCGGATCCTCGGCTGCAAAATAATTTGCAACTCAATCCATATCCCTCGAATAATCTTCTAAACGAAATTTGAGAACAATGCGATACTTACAGGCTCGAGTCTTTACAAACTTGATTAGATCACTGAAATGCTCCATCAGCAATTCTTCCTGCAAGGTGAAATGGATAAACTAAAGAAAAATGCAAACAGAAACAATGACGGGAAAGAAAAAGGCAAAAGAGACTTGAGTATTTTGACAATGGAACATTTTCATCATAACCAAGTTCACATTAGGTATCGTGTCCACATGTTTCACAAATGCAAATAGCCACACCCCTATTCCCCCCTCTTTTTTCCCTTGGGATAAATAAACTGAATGAGCTTGTTATGCAACATGTTATAAATGACCATTAGAAGCAACAGAGGAGGCTAGGTTAGCCGAAAGATGGTTATCGGTTCAAGGACGCAAGGTGCCCCAGCTTTTTCAGGGTAGAGAAAATGCCCCGAGCCAATGTTTGAGTACCAAGCGCTATGGCACTGAAGTAACCCATGCTATACTCCCAAGAAAAGCTCGAATGACCTTCAACAATAGGGTACTTTATGTATAACTTCAAGAAGCAGTTATTTCATGTGACACTCTAAATGTTTCATACACAACTGAGGCTTGACCTTCAGTACTTGGTGATTGGAAGTTCTTCATTTAAACCTCTTACATTCCCTTTTATGCAACTATAACTACCACACAGATAAAGATAAACTAGAAAGTAAGTCTAAAACTTAAGCTGAAAATGTTCATGTTCAATATCAAACATCTGCTTTGGAACCAAATAAGAGAATGGATATTGTCTAGCAGTTACCACAAATAATGTTGTGTTGCTCTTCAGCAGTTCCTCAAAGTGCAATTGAATTTTCCCACCTCCTGGGCCAGCTTCCTGGAATTTAAATCACAGAAAATTCTAACAATAGTTTTAATATGTATAAACATATTTATATACATATGGTGGATGGCTGAGGGAATTGTAACATTGTTGAACAACCAACATTAGTAGAAAGGTACACTGTCCATCTGAGAAGGGCATTGTACTCCAGGCAAAAAAATTTGTATAAAAAGTTTTTCACCAGATCCTGAACAAAAAATCTATCTCGCCATAGATGCACTTAATCCAACTAGAATCAAGGACTGATCCTAACCTTCAGTACAGCGATTGTCATATCGTAGTTGTTTATGAGAAACACGATCTGTAATTTTGGTTTTGGGAATGTTTTCGCAAGCCTGAGAAGCAAGTCATCAATAGCCATTCTCAGACGTTCCAAATTCAATTCAAGCTGTAAATACCGACAGACAACACAATTTTAAGTAATTAATATTAGTAAACTATGTTGCAAGAAAACAGTTTCATGACTTCTAGTATCTAAACGTGTCTAACCTGTCCATCACCATATTCAACATTGAGGTGAATAAGTGAAGCTGTAAATTCAGCATAACGCCTCATGACATAGTGAGGATGAATATCATCTTCCCACAAAGTCTTCACGTTTGCATTGCGAAGACTGATGAGATGCATGTCAAAAACCATCTTGAAACGAGGCCATAGAGAAATATTAACCTATTCAAATTGATATAAGAATTAGTCCACAGAATGATTGTGCTTTTCACTGAGTTATAGAAGATCACAAGGCATGAAAGCAGAAGACATTCACAATTATCGAGTTTGACAACGAAAGCCAATAATTTCAATACAGTGATTGTGTACTCAAATGCTCGTACATATGGATGGTGCTAGATCAAGTCCTATTTAGACCAAAAGACAACAACGACCAAAGGGATTGCAAGCAACTAATAAGGATAAGAAATGCAGGACAAGTTAACTTGAATACCATAATGAATTCCATGTAGCACACATGATTAAACGCAAAATGTACATAAGAAATACAGACCTTGTCTAAATATGAATCCAAGCATGGAATCCGCCGTCGAGACATGATAAGCTGCAAACAAAATAGATGCCAACAACAAATTAATAACATTAGAAGTCACGTCATGAAGCATAAATCAATAACAAAGTAAATGCTTAGAAAGTCACCCAAGAATATTTGGCAGTCACCCAACAATATCGAGTTAGCAATAACAGTGGCTTGCAAGCACCTATTGGAATATGCTGCCAAAATTTTTGTGAAAGGACCAATAGAACAACTATTTGAAATGCGCAGCCAAAAGTTGTGAAAGGACAATTTATGGGATAAGAATTATAACAAGGATGAGACCAAGAAAGTAATCATATAAAACTGAACAGTTTGAAGAATTCCAAACCATTTGAAAATCTAAGTTTCAAATAAATAAGCCTTCTGATGCTAGTAGTTGACATGATTACAAGGAGAGAAAAAATGAGCCCTAATGCATCCTGCCAGTACTTATATATTGACAACTCACGCATTTGTCTGCTTATTAAAATAACGCTCGACATATCATGAATGACATTGCATTTCAGTAACATCATGGGCACATCCCTCAAAGGTGCTAGCCAATGTTACTTTTGAGATCATAAGGCCTTACATAAATAATTGAGTCATCAAAAACTCCCCTGTTGAGAGCCCCGCGTCTACATGAAGGGAGACCACGAATCGCACGGATCAAACCAACGGTTCCTACCCTTTAGGAGCCTGGATACCACAATCAACCCATGACCAACCCAAAATACCAGACATTCACATGGTAGTGGGTTTGGGTCAGATCGGATACTATTTGTGACATGGCTCATCCCTCAAAAGTGCTAGCCAATGTTACTTTTGGGATCATAGGACTTTACATATATAATAAGATCATCATAATTGCACTAGCGACATGGGATGTGAGTCACTACAATTTTAAAGTGGACAATCAATTGTCCAACTTAAAAAATGAATATTAAAATCAGCTATTTCCATACTACAAGTTTCCTAAATCAAGCCACCTAATAGAGAAGTATCAATAAATGTTGCATCCGAACTATCAACCAGGCAAATAGATCAGAAAACGGCAATAAAATAAGAATAGTAGAAATACTGAAAAGGTGAAACCAATAGTTCTGGCCACCGTTCACTGTGAAACATCAGATGGAAGAGCCAAAAACTGTTCTGCGTTAGTCCACCAAAAATTCTCACAATAGATACACAGTAGGAAACAAAACAAATATGCCTCCCTCCCAAAGAGTTTGTTCACTTTTTTCTAAAATGGATGTCCCAAAACACTTGTCCATTTTCTAAAATTGGCCTATATATATTACCACTTTTCCAAAAATACCATCCATGTAGGTTCCATTCTTTTTGCTTTAAAACCTAAAAGTATTTGCTTGTGGGCCCACTCTTCTTTTAGGATGAGAAAACCACAACATATCATATCATGTCAATCAAACAATAAATGGTCTTAAGGGTCTTTTGTGAAAGTTACATACTGCATTAAACTTTGAACAAAATGAAATGGGATAGGACAAACTCTTTGCAACGGAGGGAGTATTAAGATATGAATTTATTTTCAATGCAACATCAAGCAGACACCAACATGCATGCGTATGAATGGACAACAGAGTGCTGGCTGACACACAAGGGTGTAGTTTGCACATATGCATCAATGCAAGGTGCTTGAAGCACACATCAATGGCTGCATCGAAACTGGTCAAGTGAAAATTTCTGAGAGAAAACACCCCTGAATGCATCAACATTGATCTCTTTTTGGTACCAAAACCATAGGGTCATAAAGTAACATAGTACAGAAGCAAGATACTAAACATTAATATTTCTAATCATATGGTTCCTGCAACCAAAAGGTGCACAAGATGCAAAATAGAGATCAGGGATTTAAAGGAATCATAAGACTGAATTTTCTAAATGCGTAGTTGAAATTTTAACATAAGAGAACCCAAGTACACTAAGACCACAACCTTAGATCAGCAACATTACCTGGTGTCCGTGAATAATGCATATCATAAGCATTAGTCCAATAGCATCATAACAATTTGGGAGTATTGAATTGAAGTGCTCATCGATGACAGCAAATGGACCTGATGACAACAAAGTAATGACATGAGAAGTCACTAAAGTGCCTCCAAATATTTGATAACCAAAGTAGGATAATGATCACGAATGCTTGCTCACTCTTTTTTTTTGTCCCCAGATAAATATCTAGTATTTTCTAACTATAAAGCACATGATTTAATTTCTTTACTTCCAATTACAGCTCCCATCAATTTTGAATTTAAGCTTTAAGATTTATAGAGCTGGATATAATTCTAAGTACATGATGAGTTCTCATTGAAAAGTTGAAAGTAAATTCAGGCTATAAATAGGAAAATACTTGATGCAAATGAATCAGGAACATCGATGACAGTTACCCACATATCCAAAATAAAAAACGAATAAAACACTATGTGCGTGTACACGTATACACACACACACATAAATAGAGAGAGAGACTGAGTGAGAAAGACAGAACTACCAGCAAAAATTTCATAAAATATGGATTCTTCACCAAAGAAATCATCACAGAAAAGATACCTGCAGTATGAAAGAAATATGCCAATAATATCATTATGGACTTAGAAACACTAGCATTTACAAAAATAAAGTATAAATAAACAGAGAGCTGAGCAAACTCTACAGTACTCAGAAGTGGCAGTATCCATAAGCAGCTTTTGCAAACTCCTGAAAAGCACCTCATAAGGAAACTTGACGGAGCTGGCTTCAGCAATGTGTGGAATCAATGCAGGTTGATCAATTTCCTGAATCCAACATTAAATGTACATAATGGACTGCACTTTTATGACAAAGAATACAAGAATCCAAAGAGTAAGAAACATTTTGTGCCATATACAATATTACTGATCCCAACACGGACTTCACAATTTCATTACTTTGTACAAATTCGTCCTCTTTCACCAATATACCAATCATAAATTTACTGTCAGAGCTAAAGATATTACATACACTTTTATACAGAATGATTTCATTTAATAGTAATCAGGTTTCATTTTATTATTATGGAGGAAACTCACAGTGTACACCTACCCTTGATAATTTTGCTAAATGTGCAACTTTTTTCAAAAAAAAAAAAAAAGAGAATAAAAGAAAAGCATAAATGTATCAAATCTACTGATTCTGAAGGGGAGAAATAAAGAGGACAAAACTTTGATGTAATAGCATGACCAGAACGAGTAAATCATCGAAGGAGAGAAGGAATAGTTTAAGGAAAATATAGGAGAGCTAAGAGTTTGGTTTTATTATTTTAACCACCGAGAAGTTTATATTGATTTGCAGGAAAAAAAAATATTTTTTCATAATGAAGTATCTGTAAATAAGCTGTGAACGAACAAAGGCAGAAAATGGAAGCAAAGATCTTGGCTTGAATAGCTTTTCGGTAAGGTATTAGGAAAACTAGTAACCCAAGCTCTTTTTTTCTCTCTTTTGTGTATTGTCAAACTCACTTTCACTTTTAATCAAAGACAAAGCATGTAAAATCTAAATCCTAAAGGAATAAAGGTCTAAAGAGGGCACAAATATATATATGCTCCAAGACCATGCATGTGCCTAGAGCAAGCAGTCAGCGGCCAGTTAATGAATTCTAGGCAACTAAGAAACTGATACAATTGAGAGGAAGTGGATTTTATATAGAGTTTTTCTTTTTCTATTAAAGTATTTATTTAATCAAAGAATCTTTTTTTTTTCTTTTTTTGACATGAATACATGATGCATTTAATCAAAGATGAAAGTATCTACAACCTAAATTCCAGGGTAGGAAAGGTTTAAAAGATCCAACTTCAGAACACACATGGACCTGGGGCACACACACAACACACTCAAAGAGAGGGAGAAGGTTGGTTCTAATCCATGAATTGGAGGCGACCAAGTCAGAGACCGCTACAATGAAAGAGGAAGGGGATTTCTTACAAATGAGAAGAGAGGGATGTTTTACATCCAAGAGAAACAAGGGAATGCTAACATCCACAAGGATGCTAAAATTACCATGTATTCAGATATACATGCACGAATACATTCTGAACAAAGGAACCTGGGCGTAATCATGGATAAATGACTGGTGATCAACACCAAAAAGCTGCACCTGAAATTTTGATTATTGAGTACTTCGCAGTGAAAAATTAAATGCATAACTTCCTTGTTAATTAGCAGAGGAAAAATTATCTTAAAGCCAGAGGCAGAAAACCTTTAAAATGTTTATCCTCTCCCCCAAAGCAAAAACAGCAGAACGATTCTTCAGAGGTTCTCTTCCTCTCAAGAAAAGGCCGGTGCTTCTAGTTTCGACACCGATCAAATCACTGGATGTTGCTATATCTAACTGTAGTTTCTCCAGCGCTTGAATATAAGCACGGAGATGTGCACTTATAACCTGCCAAACATTTAGAATTCTTTTAAAACTTAAGAAAGACTATTGTGATCATAATATTTCTGCAACAAAACTTATTCTTCAAGAAACATAAAACAGAATATTATAGTTATCTGGCTATAATCTGATGCATATGCACATCGCAACCTCAACAGGAGAGGCTTAATACATGAAACATAAACAAAATCATATAACTGGACCTTCAAGGCCAGCAGTAATGTAATTTGGTGTAGTTTTCACAGCCCAATCAAAGTAGATCAAAATAAATACTTCACAGAACTTGCCTACATAGACTTTTTTCAGTAGATCTGGTTACACCAGAGTTCCCCAAGTTAATCAGATACTTGTAGGTTTTTAGCTTTTCAAATTATCCATAAGAGAGAAATTTACAGTATAATCCTTCAACTGTTCACAGGACAAAGAGAGGCCAGCTACTTTGCTGGAACTAACTCATTGGTGGAACAAGCATAGATTTTGACTTTTGAGCCTGACATATACTTATTTGACCCACTAAATAAGCTTCAATTGTAAGGGTTCAAGCAGTTTGAAGCAGCTTATCTGCTGCCTTACAACCCTAATGGACGGGTATGTCACCCATTGAGGGACAGCATCCTTGCAATAATGGCCCTTATTGCAAAATGGCAGAACCCCACCGCTTTCTAAAAGGCTTCAAGATTTCTACATTAGTAGCACAAGAACAAGAATACAGATTACAGTGGCATAACAGTATTGTGTAAAGGAAGTACAAAACTGAAACATCCAGAAATTTCAGGTGCCGAGTTTGGAACTTAGAACCTCTAAAAGATTTGTGATGCTTAAGATACATTTGAAATGAAAACATCAAAATGAAACAAAAGAATAAAACAAAATAGATTACATGACCAAAAGGAAAAGTATCAACAGCAAATTACCACCAATATCAAAGATAAAATTGTAGCTTACATTGACATTTACAGGAAAACATAAATGAGTCAAGGTTTTACTCTCTCATAAGCCTTTTTTATTTCCTTTTTCTCAGAAATATTTTATCTCATAAGCTTCTCACAATTCCCTGAAGAGAAAATCAAGAAGTCAGCATTTAGGTGGGAACTGAAACCGTAAGTTTTCCCAGAACCACAAGTTTCACAATCCATTGGAGTGAAGTACAGCTACAAATCTCCAATAAGCAATCTTTTTTCACTAATTATGTTGAATCATTTTTTTATAAGTAAAAAAGTATATATAAAGAAACGCACCAAAGGAGTGCAACTCATGTACAACGATTATCTAAAGGATAGGAACTCCACAAAATCTACAACATCTACCTCATTTACAAAAAAATCCCTTTTACCCAAAAATTAAGGGCATTGAACCATCTATCTCTAATTACATCAATAGGTCTCTCAATGCTATCAAAAGCTCTACTATTCCTCTCATTCCTCTTATTGTACATATATGTTGAATCATATATGTACAATAATCAAACCTGTTGACTATCAACTTTAGATTGCAAGCTTCCACGCAAGATACAAACAAAGCTTCAGTCCACTCTGATGGACATTATTTTACCACGAAGAATCCAGAGTATTCAGGATCCTTGGAACTTTCAGCTCCCAAGATGGCTACTCAAAACTTACATCCTCTTTGCAGTTTGCTAGAAAGAGTAAAAACGAATGCAGGATGTAGAGAGAGGTTAACCTTCATATCTTGAAAGAAACTTTCAAGAATTTTATAAACAGGGATGTCAATAAAATGTAGATTATGACTGGCAGCTGAACATGTCAAGGCTTACACAACTTATAAATTTTCACCATATATTTAGGACAAGCTCATCTGAACAAGAATAGAAACCAATAAAAGACATGAAAAGAATATTACAACATCTAACAATGGCCGCATACAAAAAGAAGAAAACCAAGGAAAGATATTGAAGCTAAATTCAAAGCAACACCTCCATACTCCATGTAAAAACAATAGAAAGTGGCTTCAAATAGTTTTCTTGGAGAAATTTAATGCCAAAATAGAAGACTGAATCCACAGCAATCACCTTGTTCATTGTGTCGATGTATGCCCCACGAACCTCAATGTATACCTCCTTTCCATGCTCCTTGAGGAAGGAAACAATATACCTACATTTTCATATTAGCATCTATTAATTACTAAGAAAGAATGTAACTACGACAAAAATATATGATTTTACGAATTGATACAAATAAGTATGCATAGGTGAAGTTGCCAATTTCTAGCACAAGCACTCATAATATAGAGATACGATATCTTGATAAGAATGCTCTATCAGCAGCTTGACCCAAGAACCAGGAGAATGATTATGCAGTTACTAAGAAAGACTGTAACTAGGACAAAAATATGAATTTAAGAATTGGAACAGAGAAGTATGCATGGGAGAAACTGTCAATTTCTAGCACAAGAAGCACTCGTAATATACAGATATGTTATCTTGATAAGAACGTTCTATCAACAGCTCGATCCAAGAACCAGGAGAACAAATATGCAGTCAACAGTTAACACATATTTCACATGCCAAGTTTCTATTAACAGCTCAACCCAAGAACCAGGAGAAACTACATTAAGTTCAAATTTTAACATACTTCTTAACATGCCAAGTTTCTCCAATTAAAAATTTCAGAAGAAAATTAGAGTATTTCCCTATATCATATCTTCATAACAGCATAACTGTAGTCAAAAGAAAAAGCAACAGAGCTGTACTTTTTTCCCCCCTAAATGAAATATTTCATTCACATACACATGGACACATATACAAGCACATAATACTACAAAAAAATTGTTATGAAAAGTAAATATGTAAAAGACATAAAATGGGTAGCAATGCTGGCACACATAACTTGCACAAGAGAGCCTCAAAATCCTAAGTATGAATTAGAAAACAGAGAGATAATGCAGGATGAACTTCCCATGACCAAATGTTTCATTCCATCAATATTGTCTTCACCAAATTCTCACAAATGTAAGACACTCATACCAAAGACAGGACTTCTGCAGGGAACCATGCTGCTAAACACTCCTCTAGGGGGACCCTATTATCAAACTTGCATAGAGAAACTTGGAGAAGGACTTTACCTCCAAAAGTTTACTGCTACTGAGTCTCCAACATAACTTGTCATCTTTCTAATTAACTTGAGAGATATAAAATCAAAAAAAGCCTCCACCATTTCCACTTCCCAGTCCTATACTAATCAGACATTTTTTTAATTCCAATGGCAGTTACAGGAACCAATCCATATAATTAGCAGAAGTTGCTCATTTGTTTTGTCATATGGAAAAATATCAGGGGAAAACCACTTCTAGAGACTCCTACCATACATCAAACCAGAATAGTACTCTGCTAACACTCTCACCTTGAAGCCAATATATAACTTGAAATAATCACATCCATTCTCAACAGATATCCAAGACTAATCTGTTTACTACTAATAATAGGAACTGTCGAAGCACCGTGCCAATATATAACTTGAAATAATCACATCCATTCTCAACAGATATCCAAGACTAATCTGTTTACTACTAATAATAGGAACTGTCGAAGCACCTCTACCCTCTCCATGCTTCACAGCTACCACCACCCTCCAAAGACTCCCTGACTGCCAAATAACCATAACAACTATCCTCAAAACCAACCAACAAATCGATGGAGAACAAACCTCCTCTCAATAATAAATGACATTTAATGTCAAATGTCATCCTCCATGCCTCCAGTAAAAGTCCTCTAACCTTCCAGTCCTCTATGCCACATAAACTGGAAAACAAAAAAGTCAGATAAAATATAGTGTGTGGTCTTAAATTCAAAAAAAAAAAAAAAAAACCCTTCTTCCCCCTGGCACTTTCAACCTGCTAACCACCTCTCAATTCTATGAATCATAAAATTCTACAGTCTCATCACCTTAAGAGATGATTACTAAAGGAAAGGTCCTTAGGGATACAAAAGAAGGGCCATAGCATCACCCAACAAATTTAATCATCCTAAAGGAAGTCTAATAGCAAGACACAACTTACTTGTACTTTAACAGAACACTCTGTTGAAGGATCTGAATATTTGTTTTGGGTTTTCTCAGTGCATATAGCTTCTGAACAATGAAATCAAATGCCTGTAAAAAATAAATAACATTACAAATAATTTATAGGTACTCATTAACAGACAGCTTACGCAGTTAAAATGGAGTAACATTAGTTAACAATAAATTATAATAACATGACCATTGATGACATTTAAAAATTCTATTCAAGACAGACATGAGATTATACTTCATATCAGAAAATAATTCATATTTCCAAATCCCAGCCAATAAAATTGTATCTCCACACATGAGCTTATGTTTAACCCATTAGGTGTAGGAACTTTCCAGGGGTGCTATCTTCCATTTCTTCCTGTTTGACCTGAAACCAATCTAGCCACAGGCATATAGTTCAACATGTAGCATCCGAGGCCCATATAAGAATAGAACATGTCTTTTCTATTATTGGTAAATCATTTGAGGATGCCAAGTTGGAACAAACAAGGTACATAAGCGGCATAAAAGAGAGACCTCATAAGGGCAAAAGATATTGATAATTCAACAAGCATAAAATTCAGAGCAAGAGGGTAATTCACCAGTTAAAGCTTCAGAAGTAATTTCTTAAGTACTATCAGGCATATAATCCGTCAACATTATGAAATATAGATTTCACTATTCTTAATGATCTTTATTCCTGAAGCGAGACCCCTGGGTTATGGCAAAGGTACCAGTTAGGATTTTTTTGATAAGTTAAGTTGTACAGAAAGAGCACCAAGGGGGGCGCAACCCATATACAAACACAAGGTACCAATACAAGTATCAACTTGAAATTCCTCTAATAGATTGCATTAAGAATAAATAAAAAAAGAAGCCAATGTGCAATATATATGGAAGTAAATCAAAGTTTCCATAAAGATTTAAATTCTTGAGTTTCAAATTTGAAACCTTTTTGTCTTTCAAGAGACATAAAATTGCACCAGGCCCTAGAATGGAACCCTCAACCTAACAGGCAAACAGGGCTTTGCGGTCAGCCAGAAATCTTAGCTTTTGTACTTTGTCATTTAGGAGTTTAAATAATGACTAACCAACCATTTTGTACAGGCATGCATAGCATCTAGACATTTAAATATATCTCATTCATGATGCAGCAGCTGCAAACAACTGCAAACAACCACATTGATACATACAATTAAAAACAATCTGATCTATTAACATCAAGCAGTGCATCTAGTAACTCCAATCAACAACCTTTGAAATTGCTTTCTGCCGAAGCTTTTCAAGCTCAGGCTGAACATCTGTTAGAGCTTTGGAATTTTTTACCATAGGATCCACTTCAACGAACTTCAACTTCTTGCTAAGAATTTCAAGAATTCTCATATACTCTTCGTTGACCTGAAAAAGAATTCCACTACAAGTATGTCAGGGTGGTGAAAGAAAGGGAACAAAATAAATCCAAAATTCACTAGGCTAATCAAGCAACACGCAGGGGGAATTAGTATGCAAGGTATCTATAACATATAAAATGTACTATAATAGCTAAAAAATGCAACCTCAGCTACAACTTGACAACAGTGCTAGATCACATAGAACAACACAAAACTACTCCTAAATTTCCCATGAATTTTACAAGTATTGCAATGACTACGAAACAACTGCCAATTTGGTTAAAAATTATAAATTATGTGAATAAAGAAAAAAAGGGCACATCGTGATCCTTCTATAAATTAATTGGGGAAAGGTGGTTCAATGCTCTTAATTTTTGGGTCAAGGGGAATTATTTTGTAAATGAGATAGATATAGTAGATCTTGTGGAATATCTCTCGTATAGATAGTTTTTGTACATGGGTTGCAACCCCTTGGTGCACTTCTCTTTTAATACATTTTATTTACTAATAAAAAACGATCCTTCTATAGGCAACCAATGCTGACTTCTTAATCTAACAACAAAAACGCATAATAAAAAAAAAATTAGGATAATTTAAAAAATATATATTAAAGGAAAATCTTTTTAAAATGGAACAACACTGATGCATAAAATTACAAGAAGTGAACAAATAAACAATGGGACACCCTGATCCTTCTATAAACAACCAGTGTTGATTTTTTAATCTAACAACAAAAATGCAAAATAAAAAAACTAAGAAGTGAATAGGAAAACATTGAGGACATCCTAATCCTTCTATAAACAACTCACAGTTTTGTTCAAAATTAAAAGTTACGAAGTGAATAAAGAAGCAAAGGGACCCCATGGTTAGAGCTTGGTTCAAAATTACAAGTTAAGATCAATACCCTGTGGTTAGAGTTATACTAAATTAGGTCCCTTTGTTTTAAAAAGTTTAATTTGAGTACCCCGTGGTTGACTCCGTTAGCACACAACTCACGGTGTCAAAAATCCACGTGCAATGCAAGTGACTTCATTTTCCAGCACTTCACAGTTGGTAGACAAGGACCACCAAGGAATGGGATTCCAAGAAATACAAGAACAAGTCTTTTATTAACACAGCACTGACCTATTTATTTTCTCCCACTAGACAAGGTAAAAGGAAGAAAATGTTGCTTATTTTAGTTTGAACTCTCACATAGATTCTCTATGCAGCATGGTGGCAATTGCCCAACCACAAAAAATTCGAAAACGCCATGAAAGCCAATAAACGAAAAGAAAAGAAAAAGCCACTCAAAACATTATTATAAAAAATTGAAATTTCTGTAATTACATTATGAACATTTAATTGCAGTTATCATAAAATAAGTAGAGAGACAATATCCACATATCTAACTGAATCATTATGAAGCATCACATATTTTGACTAAATTATATATCTTTGTTTCTAAAGAGAGAGAGAGAGAGAATATAAGTGCAGCAATACTCTCATCATATTCTACTTTCTGCACTGCTAATTAACCAAGTTCTCGTAAACTATCGATCTCTAATTTGAAGGGCAAATCCATGAATCAACTGTACCTTCAGCCCTTGAAGAAACATTCACCATACCCTTGTCATGGTGAAAATCTCATGAAGAAGTTCAGTAACTCAACTTACAGTTGCTACCATTTAAAAAATAATTACAGTTGCTATTAACCTTTTGAGAATTACGTACATAATTCCCATCAAGAGACCTCACTTGTTGATTCCTATTGTTTAATCAAAGAATGATATCGGGTTGATCTACTAAGGGTTTTGATGAACGGATTTCTGTGTTTGGATGAATGATAAAGGGTAAATCATATAAGATTTGGGGCTTTAACACTTTGTGGTTGTGTTGTAATGTCAGAAATGAAACCCTAGAGTTCAAATTTTGGGTAAATAAACGTCTGTCAGTGCTGGAAAATGAAGTCGTGCAATTATCCCATGGGATACTCAAATTAAACTTTTTAAAACACAGGGAAATAAGTTAGTATAACCATACCACAGGGTACTTTTCCATAATTTGCCCAAGAAACAATGGGAATGCCCTGATCCCTCTATAAACAACCAGTGTTAACCTATTTAATCTAACAACAAAAACGCAAAATAATGTATATATATATATATATATATATATATATATATATATATCACAGAAACAACTTTTAAAAATAACATATGGATGGAGTTTGCACATGCTGCAGTCATTAAAACACAAAAGCTATGCAATGTATATATGGGTTTAGATTATTTGTGGGTTCAGATTGGACTCCAGACTCCAAGTTGATGGGGTGAAGAAACTCGAAGCGACTAAGACAGATCAATATACATGATGCAACAGAAAGTTCAACACAGGTTTGTGAAAGTGATAGTTTCAGATTCCAGGAACACGTTGAAAGGCACCAAAAAGAGTAATGCGAGCAGTATTTAGCTTTTAATGGTGGCCTGATTGGAAAAGAGGAAATCTTCTCTCCACATAAGGGGGAACGCGGGAAAGGGAATATCTATCCTTCCCCTGCCTCCTATATAGATTTTAGTGTTCTCAAAAATGGCTGTTATCGATAGCATTAAAATTCCAATAAAAATTTAAGTTTTGAATCAAAACAAGCTACTTAGTCTAAAATGGGAAAAAACAACAATATAGACCAAAACATAAAGAGTGTACTAATACTAACATCTGTTCAGACCATTGACACTTAATAATACCTCAACAATGAGCTCCAAAATGTAGCAAAAGTTCAAAAGATTCAAGTTAGTCATTTATTGATCATAACTGAATAACCCACATGCACAGGACTGTTATAGGCTAAAATACTACATGCATCAACATGCTAAATCTCAAAGGTAAATTACTACCTCGTCCTCCTATTCCAATAGCATATAAAACAAAAACTAGTAACTGATAACCATAGTGAAAGATCCACCAAACAACTCTTTGATTCTGAGAGGCGAAAAAATGTTTAAAGAGTACTGAAACATGCATAGATGACTTGCACAGATAATAGAGTCTTAAGAGCTTATGAAGAGGTAGATAAATGATAAAAGGCACATATACCTCTCCATCAACGATTATGTCTATCATCCTTGGAGGTACTATGATGTCTTCAACAAATTTTGCCAATCTTGATTCTGCCACCTGTTTAAATGCATGCACCAGTTACATAAGTATGGCATATAAAGGAACAGCACCAGAAAAGAAATTAATTTAATAAAACAAAAAAAAAAACTGATTATCTTGAGAAATGAAGAGCATCAAAATTACATAGGTGAAGTTTTTTTTTTTCTATTTCTTGTTGCTTAATAAAACAGGTCTTACTCAAAAGAAGTTAATGAACTTAAGGCAATATAGGAATGCCAAGTATCAAAGCTTCTATAGTCCCAGTCAAATAGTCCATTCAATGCTGACATCAACAACGCAGAAAACTGTACCACCAACAGACTTCAACATAACCTAAAAATCTTCATTCAAGCATCTTTTGACCCCACTCACCCACCCCTATCTTCTCTAATTGGTTTTTAATAGAAAAGAAAAGAAAAGGGGAAATAAAACAAAGAAAAGGTCAGTCCTGCAATTTGCAGGAAGCATGCACTCCAACTGGATCATAAAGATAAATTAACCAGAAGAAGATAATAACTCTGCTAGCTCCAGAAGCTGAAGCTACAATCACTGCCACACAGTATTAATAGCAAAAGGACATGTAACCACACAGTATTATTCCTTGATCTTGTTGTATTGAGTAGAGGGTAATTTACAAGACAATTATAAACATCCATGTGTAAAAAGACCTAGAAGCCATATTTTTGGGCTTCCAGAACTCCTAGGTAACCAAAAAGAACAAGGAAAACTTGTTTTCCTATGGAAATGATACCTTGCGATTCTTCAGCCTCAGCCCCATATCCATGGACTTCTCTTGGAGAATTTTAATGTCTGAACTTATAGAACCAATCTCATCCTGGGAAAAAGCTCAATCACAACAAAGATCCAACTCATTAATAAGACTAAAGAAATAAAACCCCGAGTGCTTTATAAAAAATAAAACAAAAGCCATACAGATCAGGGATCAGCCAGTGAAAAGAGAAGTTAAAAAAGCAAACTCATCCCATCAAGAAAAGTTCAGAATATTCATATTGCAACTTAACTTTTAGTATTCATATTGCAAAAGCCATACAGATCAGAGATCAGCCAGTGAAGAGAGAAGTTAAAAAAGCAAACTCATGCCATCATGATAAGTTGAGAATATTCATATTGCATCTGAACTTTTAGTATCATTCTTCAGAAGTGGTGAAGAAAGAAAACCAAGACCATACTCTCAAACATTCTCTTCAATCAAGAAAAGTAGTGAAGCTGGTGGCTTGTGTCAATACTTTAGTTGCTTACATGTATCGGGAGTCCATATATGAAACATCTTAACATACCATTGAGTCCTTAGTCTATCAATTCTTACTGGATCAGAAGCGTACAGAGCTATAAGATCAACAAGGTGTTGTATTTCATTGACATATACCAAAAATTACGATTGGCTGGAAATCAATACACCAGCAACGCAAAGGCTGGTCTCCATTTCAATTTTTCAGATAAAGAATACATGTACAAGCAAGGCCAAAATTAGCCCTCTTGATATGGTAATAGCTTACGAGCTTTATACAGGGAAAAAGACTATATATATATATATATATATATATATATATATATATATATATATATATATCATTTTTGTTTAGCCTCCTCACCTAACAGTACTTCATAAGCTAGTTAGAAGAAGCAGGAATTTCACGAATTATGACTGTTCCACTATAATATGATCATATTGTGGACATCTTAATATTTCCAATCCAACTTGCTGAAGTTAAGTGTAGTCATTATATTTACATTTAGAAGGCAGAATCCCAGGTTTCAAAGTTACTTGGGCGCTACCAAGATATCAGTGTCTTTGGTTTCATAGTCACGAGTATAATGAGTCAATTTATAATCCGTAAAACACTAGCTTCGAATCCAACACTTGTTTTAGTCCAGAAACATTGCAAAAGACGATCTCTATTCGAAAAAGTAAATGAAAATTGTTAAGCTGCAGAGTAAAGGACGAATATACCTGAAATCCACCAAGAAGAGTTTCCATTTGTGACAAGATGCTGTCACAATCACGAATTTGATCATGAAGAGAGACTAGATTATCACTTTCTTTTATGTAATCCTGCATTCATAGAACAGTTCATACACAAATGAACTCAAATCTGATAGAACAAAAAAAAAAAGTTGATTGAACAGCATCTCCGCCATAGAAATACTAAATAACTGACAGTAAATTAAATTTTCCAAGGTAATGTCCAAGTTGTGTTAAAACATCACTTAATAACCACTTCCATGAAAATATATATATATATATATATATATAAAAAAAAAAATTGTCTCTAGAATTTCAAGATTGTGAATTTTTCTCAATAAGTGAAAATTCTTTCTCAAAGTATGAGAGGGAATTACACACACATACGCATTCATTACTAGAGATTCAAAGTGTCAAAGACACCCACGTTCTATCTCCAGCACAGACATTACTAGACACTCAAAAAGAGCAAGTTTTCCCCTCATAGGCTCACAGAAATTTCACCCAAGTTCTAAAGCCAAGTTTTGCAAAGACACCTTCCAAATTTAACAAGATGCTTTCCAAGGATGGAATAGGAATCAAAATCACCTCCTTCCCTTTTTTCTCACCTTTTGGGATTGGGGAAAGGGGCGCAGACACCATGCATTTGTGGAAAATTTTGTTGGTAGCACCATCTCTTTTTGCTGATGAGACCATACAGTTTTGTGGTGCCAATCAAGGTAGTCAATGACAAAAGATACCTCCAAGGAATGGGTTACTAGGCTAACAACAAGCACAATACTATAGCCAGCAATTTGAATTGGTTAGGTAGTTTTACCAATTGGATTCCAAAATGTGTCCATTCAGCACAAGATTGGGAATTAGAACCAGCAGATGAACTCTTCAATTGCATTTATTCTTTGCAGGACTACAACATGGAAGAAGAACTATTTCTGGAGGCCACTGAAGATAAATATTTGAGGTTAGATTCTTTCTCCCCTAATTCTAGCATTATGACTTTGTTGCTTCTTTGTGCTAATTACAACAATTTTCCTGCATCTATACAGCAAAAGATTTGGGGAAGTGCAAGATTTTTGTAGTTTATAGGTGTTATATGTTCAAAAGGAATGGAGATATGGTGAATCATTTATTACTTCATTGTCCAGTCACCAGAGAATAGTTGACATCTTTCTCTTTATTTGGTATACACTGCCGTGGTTCCAAGGATACTGTTTGAGTTATTGATAAGCTTGACAGAATTTAAAAGAAGAATAGGAGTGATATGCTTGTGCATCGTTATATAGAGAGGAAATGAAGCAACCTCCTAAAAAGTAAAAATAAAGGTCTCTTTACACCATCTTTCCAAAAGCTAAAAATTATAGGATTTCTTACCTAAAAATAATCAATCAATCAATTATGCACACCAATATAGTACGAGTTAGATACAAAACTTTTCTTCAGATAGTCAAGCAATTTTTAAAAATAAACTTTGGCACCCATAATCATATATTCATATATAAGCTGAAGAACAATATACTCATAAGAAATAATCATATTAAGCAACCACAAACCTGAATAGAGTCCAATTCAATTTTTCGTAGATTGTTCTCAACCCCTTTTGTATACTCCCTTAGTTTTGTACCATTAGATAATATGTTTGCAACAACCTGCATTACAACATCAAGAAGAAAAGAAAATAATAGTTATATTTGGCCTCAAAGAAGATACGAGACATCTATGTTTAAAGTAAGTAAGAAATACAATAGTTCATGTGAGAAGATAACCCTATCCTTCATGTGTTTAATAGAGATGATGGAAAAGTAGAAGTAAAGAAAATGATTTTTTTATAATTAAAAAAGCACCAAGAGGGTTCAACTCAAAGCCAAAGGCTAATTATAATGAAAAAAACTCCACAAAATCAAAAAGATCATCACTACTCACAAAAAAAAAAAAAACTCCCTTTAAACCAAAAATTGAGAGTATTGAACCAATTATCTCATAAATTTGCAATAGGTCTTTCTCTACCCCCAAACACCCTCCGATTTCTCTCTCTCCAAACAATCCACCAAACAGAATGTGGAATTAACTCTATAGCCTTCTTAACCTCATTGGAAACCCTTATACCACTCCATACCCCAATTTCTATCTCTCACGGAACCAAAACTACCCAAAAAATCTCCATAATTCTATAGGCCATCTCCTACAAACTCCTAGCTAGAGAGCAATCCACCGAGAGATGATACACGGATTCGACACACTCCTTACAAATATAACATCTATTAACAATTATCTTCCCCCTTCTTTGAAGATTTTCGATAGTAAGAATTTTATACCAAGAGGCCTCCCACAAAAAAAAAAAAAATTAACCTTCTTGGGTGTCTGGGCACACCAAATACCTTGCCAAGGAAAGTGAGGAAGATCAAAAGCCACGGATTTATCAACGAGAATTTTATAAAACTCCTTCACCCAAAACCCTTTATTCGGGTTAGGCCCCATCTCAACTCATCCTCCCTCCCCACCTCAATCCTAGAATTATGTAGAAAATCCAGAAACAAAGTAACCTCCTCAACTTCCCAATCATGAACGTTACGAATAAAAGAGACAACTCATGGAGACCCCTTCATTAGTCAAAGAGTAACAAGAGTGAATCCATGCTTCTTTGTTCCTCACAATGTTAAAAATAATCGAAAATTTACCCTTCAAAGGAACATTCCCACACCAAATATCATACCAAAGACGAGTCCTCATACCATTACCCGTCAAAACTTTGACAAGATTCCGAAAATCATCCCACCCCTTCCTAATCCACTTCCAAACTCCCACGCCAAAGGATCCTCGAGGCTCCTTAGACATCCACCCATCAAGATTCATCCCAAACTTGGCTTCCACTACTTTCCTCCACAAGTGATCTTTTCTACAATAAACCTCCAAAGCCATTTACCAAGAAATGCCTTATTGAGTAAGGATAAGGATTTTATACCAAGACCCCCTCTCACCAAAGGTTGTTTAACCACACCCCATTTTACAAAGTGGTATTTATACTGCTCCTCCGTGTTACCTCAAAGAAATCTCTTTTGAATACTCTCCAACCTTTTAGCCACCAAACTCGGAATGGGAAAGAGATAAATAAAGTAAATGGGAAAGCTAGAGAGAGTGCTTTTGATAAGAGTGAGTCTACCTCCTTTTGAGACGTAATGATTCTTCCAGTCGGCCAAACGTTTCTCAAAACATGTTTGGATAACTAAATAGGAAAAAAAATGGTTTTAAGGATGTTTGGATTTTTTTTTTTCACTAAAAACATGTTTGGATAACTACTTTTTTTTTATAAGTAAAAAATTTATTAAAAACAGCACCAAGAGTGTGCAACTCAAAGCCAACGCCTATTTGCAATAAACGAAATCCACAAAATCTAAGATATCATCATCCTTTACAAAGAAATTCCCTCTAAACCAAAAATTGAGAGTATTGAACCAATTATATCTAATATTTCCAATAGGTCTTTTCTACTCCATTAAAAGCTCTCTGATTCCTTTCTCTCCTCGCTAACCAAAAAATAGAGTGTACGATCAACAAATAAGCGTTCTTAACCTCCTTAAGTGCCTTCAACCCACTCCAAGCCCAAATTTCATCTTTCACGGAGCCCACCGCCACCCAAGAAACCCCGAAAATTCTAAAAACCATCTCCCACAAACTTTGAGCTAACAAGCATTCCATCAAAATATGATAAACGGACTCGGCACACTCTTTGCAAATATAGTACCTATTAACGATCACTTTCCCCCTCCTTTGTAAATTGTCTATAGTTAGAATTTTCTCCCAAGAGACTTCCCACACAAAGAAATTAACTTTCTCAGGAGCACAGGAACACCAAATTACTTTCTAAGGAAAATTTGGGCGATCATCCAAAGGAACTTTATCAAAGAGAATTTTATAAAAGCTTTTCGCCGCAAAACCTTTTTTTCGGGACAACGCCCCCACCTAATCCTATCCTCTCTATCAACCTCCACCCTTAAGTTGTATAAGATTTACAAGAGCCTCGCTACCACCTCAACTTCCCTATCATGCATATTACAAATGAAAGGCATAACCCAAGATACCCCTTCATTAGACAAAGAGATACAAGAGCTCACACTAGCTTCTTTATCCCTCACAATAGCAAAGATGTCTGGAAATTTGTCCTTCAAAGCAGTATTTCCACACCAAGAGTCATACCAAAGCCTAGTTTGTTCTCCATTTCCCATCGAAACCACAACATAGGAACGAAAATCCTCCCACCCTTTCCGAATCCATCTCCACACCCTTACTCCGTAGGCCCCTCAATTCTCTCTAGACATCCACCCAAAATGATCCACACCATATTTCGCCTCTAACGCTTTCCTCCAAAGGTAATCTCTCTCCACTAGAAATCAAGTCATTTGCCAAGGAGAGCCTTGTTGAATAAGGAGATAAATTTTAGACCAAGTCCCCCCTCTTTCCAAAGGTTGCTTAACCACACCCCACTTTACCAAGTGATACTTGTATTCCTCCCCCGTGTTGTCCCAAAAGAATCTTCTTTGAATAATCTCCAATCTATTGACCACTAAACTACGAATAGGAAAAAGAGACATAAAATAGATCGAAAGGCTAGAGAGAGTGCTCTTGATAAGAGTGAGTCTGCCCCCTTTGAAAGGTAATGATTCTTCCACCCGGCCAACCATTTCTCAAACTTTTCCACAATCGGGTTCCAAATACTTATGTCTTTAAATTTAGCACCTAGGGGAAGACCAAGATAAGAAATAGGAAGTGATCACACCTTACACTCTCAAACTACTCCACAATTGGGTTCTAAATACTTTTTTCTTTAAATTTAGCACCTAAGGGAAGACCAAGATAAGAAATAGGAAGCGATCCCACCTTACACCCCAATAAGCTAGCAAGGAAGTGACCATTGATATCTTCACCATAAAGGATTAAATCACTTTTGCCAAGATTGACTTTAAGCCCCAAGATCGCCTCAAAGCAAAGAAGGATGCACCAAAGATGTAAAATTTGATTAGTATCTACCCCACAAACAAACAATCGTATCATTGGCAAAAAGAATGTGAGAAATATTCATTCTTCCACCATTACTCCCAACTTTGAAATCACTTAAAAGGCCCCCTTCGATCACTTTCACCAACATCTTGCTAAAGGCCCCCAGTATCAAAGTAAATAAAAAGGGAGACAAGGGATCCCCTTGCCTAAGGCCCCTTGAAGCTCTAAAAAGACCTTATGGACACCCATTAAGAAGGATGAAGAAAGAAGTAGAAGAAATACATTTAAGAATCCACTTGCACCATTTATCCCCAAATCCCGTTCACCTCAATAAATAAATAACAAAACCCCAATTGATATGGTCATATACTTTCTCCATATCAAGTTTGCAAATTACCCCTCTCCCTCCATTATTAAGTTGAGCATCCACTACTTCATTTGCAATCAACACGGCATCCAAGATTTGTCTTCCCTCTATAAAGGCATTTTGAAAAGGACTCGCTACTTTTGCATAACTTCCTTTAGCCTAGGTAATTATCTTCGATAAGAGCTTATAAATACATCGCGTAAGACTTATAGACCAAAATTCTTTAATGTTGGACACCCCAACTTTCTTCGATACAAGGGTTATGAAGGTGGTATTAAGGCTTCTCACAAACTCCCTTGAAGAATGGAATTCCCCAAAAAAAAATGCAAAATATCCCCCTAATCATCTCCCAACTATGAACTAGAAAAGCCACAGTAAAACCACAAGGGCCCGGAGCTTTATCTCTGTCACAATCCCGAAGAGCCACAAAGATTTCTTCTTCAACAAAAGGACGCTCTAGCCATACTACATCCTCCACATCAATCCTAGAAAATTTTAAACCATCCAAGTTCAACCTTGTATCCCACGTCTCCTTATAAAGGTTCTCATAGAAGTCTCTAATCGCCCCTTTTATATCCCCCACCTCCTCATTTGGATAACTATTATTTTAAATTTTTGCTTTATAATCAGCCTCATTACAATGGAGCTACAATTTAATGAGAGAAAACTTATTATCCACTTTTAAGTTTGTTTTCTTTTATTTAAATAACTACAATAAAAACAGTTTCTGAAAATAAAGAACGGAAAGAAAAGATTTATTATTTTGGGGTTCTCGGACTATCTTGTAACTATAGTATTATTGGGAATCAAGTTGTAATATTTTAGCGAACATAGGTTTAGGCAATTAAATATTAATTAAGATTTGATTTGCTTTCCTATTTAAATTATGAGCACCTCTGTTAGGGTTTTAATTAGACTTTGATTATTGAAATAAACAGTTGTGTTGGTTATCTCTCTTCATCTCTCTTGTCTAGTAGATTGGAATAATGGGAGGAAAGCAAATGTATATTATATCCATTTTACCATTATATTCTCACCCATTCTTCTTCCTCTCCCTTTTCTTTCCTCTCGCTTCTCTCCTACTAAACGCACACTTACTGTGACAAGTACAAAACGACAGTGCTCTACATCGAATTATAAGCTCACAATCAATGTACCACGGACATGATTGAAAAAATAAACTACCTAAAGCAATTCAGCTCCAATATCCTAATCAAAGTGTTGTTTCACAAGTATAGGTCTCGAGGCAAAATATTAATTTGTGAAGGACAAAATAACATCTACAAAGATTAGGAGGAGCTAAAAGTTTGTTCCTAACTCTACATTCCATATCTCCTAACAATGAGAGGTTACTATAAAGCTTTATAAGATGAGTACTTTTTATCAAACAAAAAAAGATTAAATATTTTTTTCCTTTTTTCTGATAACAAGAAGCAGGAGCTACATTTTCCAGATGAGGTATTCCAGTCCACTAGGATGGTAACAAATAATTAAATCTCTGCCAAAACATGTTTTGAAAGGCAAGAATGAGAAAGATAATTGCCATTGATACCTTCTTTAATGGTAAGAAATCTCATCAAAATACATGGGAGTGTCACCCAAGTATGCAATATGAATAGAAGAAAGGCCTTCTTAGACCAAAAAGGTGAAAATTTTGATAAATAAAAGTATATTCATTATGTGCACCAAGGGGATGCAAACCCAAATACAAAATCATTTACAAAACAAAAACACTATGAGCTCTAAACAAAAGGAGCAAATAAATTGTAGGAAAAGTTAAAATTTAGCATCCATGAGAAAAGAGGGCACAAATGGAGGTTTTAGATCCACCGCTGAATGTTCCACCCACAAATGCGCTACTTCTCAGTTCTCCACACAAGCAACAAACAAAGCATGAAGGAGCAACCTACCAAACCAACCTACTATTCTTCCTACCAAATCTGCCAAGCTAACTTAACAAAGTCTCGAAAACTGAACATGTAAGAACCAAAGGAATCCCAACATACGAGTGTTTCGAGAATAAATGTTGCCAATCAAGTGAATATGTGCAATGGTTCACTCAGTCTCCATTTTTTTTTTCTTTCCTTTTTTTTCAGCACATGCAACACCAATTCACCAAAACATGATTCCTTTAAATAAGACTGCGACATGTTAAGTCCTTCAACATATGGAAATCCAGGAAAGAAGTGGAGGAGGCTCCATCAGGGAGAGCAAAAAGACACATCTCCTCCCTGGGGATGCTTACTTGATCTGGAATCAGCAAAGCCCTATAAGATGATTTCACCTAAAAGTTCTGCTTCTCCAAAGAGCTCATTCAACCAACATATTGCCACTCCCCTCCAACTCTCATTCCTTACAAAAGCCATAAGTGTTGTCCTATCAATTCATTTCACCTAAATAAACAGTTCCAAATGATATTGCCACCTGATAATGCGGTGGTCGTCTTCAATGTCAAAGACAGGAATTCAAGTTTCTTTTACAACCACCATACCATTTATCATGCCAAAAAAATATTGAACCATAAAAATTGAGAAACCATTCCGACCATTTTTAATTCCCTTCAGGTACCAGCCGAATGGCGCCCACATCAACTTTGTTGTATGTCCTGCATTTCTTTTTAACCACATGCTTTTCCAAATACTCTTTAACTACTACATCTCCATGATCATTGTGGACAAAGGATTTTACCACTACCAAATCATGATGCATGGCATCAGAAACGCAGATCATAAGTCAGAAGCAGGGCCCCTCACACACCTGAGACTCGAACAAAACACGACTAAATGGCAGAGATTGGGGGCTCACTTCAATGAGCCTGATGCAATGGATCCAACAGACTTGGGACCTAGCTCGAAGGATTGACTTGGAGGATGAAATAAGGCTATGCCAAGAATGTCCTTCTAACATTCCAGTCCTTCTCAAGAGCATGCTCTGCATCTTGTCCTTCGAAGCTGTCCTTCAAACACATAATTTTTTTGTAAACATTTTTTATCTTTTGGATTTTGTGAATTTTCTTTCTTGTAATTAGCCTTGGCTTAGAGTTGCACCCTCTTGGTGCCTTGTTAATACAATTTTATTTAAAAAAAATAATAAATAAAAATAAAAAATTGCAAGTACATGGCATGTCCTTAAGCCTGCCACACCTGGACAGTACGCTTATCATTCAACAATGATCCGTCAGTCCAAATACTGACACAAGGCACAGGCTACAATGCTGGCTGTAAATACTCCTTGGGAACTAAATGAGATCAAAACTGTTATCACTGTGGAATCAGAGCACATTTAGTGAGCTCAGCCTCAAGAACCCTTAGCGCACATAAAAAAATCCCTCATTCCAGCCATCAGATCACCTAGTGCTCTCAATTTTGCTTACTTCCCCTTCAGCTAAGGCCCTTCAGTCACGTGATTTATTTATCCTGCTTATAACCTTTTTCTGAACAATCATTCACCTACTTTGGCTTGATTTGAAGTCAAAAGTCTTGAAAAATTCAAGAGCCTGGACTTTCTAAGGCCAACACATCAAGTCTCAATTCCACAAGATAATATCTACAATTATCAAACAATGTAACCACCCCATAAGAGATTTTCCTGTAGTTTCTGATCTCAATAGTTTCCAAAATGGTCAACCACTGAAGATGAAACAGTATACAACATACGCAACAAACAATTTGTTAAAAGAGAAACGCAAGATTAAAAGAAACAAGGAAAAAAAGAAAAATGAGATAAGATGAACCGTTATTGCAGATCCTCTGTCAAGATACGGCTCGACCATTACATATGAAACTATAAAGGAGAACATTATCAACTCACCTCATCACTTTTACATTCTTCCAGTTCTTGCTGAAGTCCTTCCAGTGATATATCCTCACTAGCAAACAAGTCAACCAAATGTCTTCTCAAGTTGCAATATTCAGATTAATTTTAGAATAATTAAATTGAACAAATAATCATACTAATTTTTTTTTAAATAATACAAAAGATATTGTTCTGTTCATAGAGGAATCAGCATGCTGAAAAAAGGAAAACAACTAGCACCGTAAATGATGCAGAAAATGGGAAAATCCCCATAAAATGTAATTATTCTTCCATGTGAGGTAGAAACATACCTGCTTGCATCCTCCTCGAAAGTCAAGTCCTCAACAAATGCTCCTAAATCAAATACATTTTTCTGGGCATCATTTGTTTCACCATAAGAGTGGCCCTGCATTAGGAGTAGGAGGGAAGAGGGAGGGAGAGGTTTAGAGAGGGAAAGAGAGAAGAAATCATTGTGGCAAATTGATTTGAAAATGGAAGCATTCATATATACCCAAAAGCTACGAAAAAATCTGAAAGACTTCAGTGTCTAGACGTCTTGAGGATAATGTATGCATGAGAAGTTATGAAAAAACATCCCGTATTTCAAAGGCTAAAATCAAGTGAGATAAAAGTAATACAACTTGTCATTCATATAAAACCAACAACAGCACTTCTCAGACAATGGAGATCACAAGATTTTTCTTTTCCCTTTTCTTCTTTGGAAGAGGGGGAGCAGAGTAGCATAAAGAGGCTAAGACGGTCATAATTAAAGTGCTAGAAATATATTAGACATCATTTTTAAATTTGTCTTTGAAACTACTCGCAAGTGCTAGCCAAAAGTATTATAGAGTTAAGGACATGTAAGACTTCATGAAGCTAGGTTTGATCCCACAAAGAAATTCCAAATTGGCGCTGATCAAATCACTGACAAAGTTGAGTAATTTAAAATTTGAGATCTAAACCCATGCTTTTGCATCATAAACTATACAAAATTCTCCAATCACGTATACAAGAGGAAATAATCATAAAACTAAACTTGAAAATAAGAAGGAAAAAACAAACAGTACCATTTTGATCGTAGCAAGATCGGCCATCTTCTTCAACCAATGAAAGGCCCAACAACCTTACGTACAGTAAAAAAAATTAGACAAGTATTCTCCAAGATTAAAATCCAAAAGTCCAAAAATAAAAGGGTGCCACTTGATTGCCAAGCAATTATAGGACCAGAATATAAGGTAAATTCATTTTCTTTCTTCCTCAATAATTGGAAACAAAATCTTCACAAAACATGGAGAGTGCTCTTCTCTAAACTATAAATTTTATTTCATTTCTCACAAAAAAAAAATCACGATAACAAATAATTAAAATCTCTAATAAAGTTCTCAAGCCAAACTTCACCTCGTAGAAAATTAACCCAATTCCCGAGAAAACGCAAGAAATCGAACGAAAATTCCAAACACCTTGAAATTGACGCAGCCTGAAACTTTTATTCAACTCAGATGCAGATCAGAGCAAGTATTAGACCTAGCGGAGAAGACATGGGGATTTTTTTAAAACATAAAAGAAAAAAAAATAGCAATAACAATAAAGCATAAAACCCGAATCGGGTCGCACATTATAAGAGGGAGTGGAAAACGGTAGATTGGGGATTTTGGATCGGGTTTTCCTGGTACCCATCCAATATAACAGAATACTTTTTAGAGTTTTATAAAGTGATTTTTGTTTTATATAAAGATGTTTATTAATTAGTGAAAGTTGATTAAAGATGTATTTTATTTAAATCATTTTCAAGTAAGTTGGCTTAAATCATTTTGAGACGAAATTGCTTTAAAATTATTTAAATCAATTTATTTTAAATTGACATAAATAAAGTACCAAAAATGGCTTAAGTGATCATTTTAAATTGTTTTGCTCAAATTATTGTCAATTTGATTAACAAAAAAGTTTTATGTCGATATAATGATACCGTTTAATCAATCAAGAAATTAGTTAATTAATTAAATTAATAATAATACTATATTAAATATAAATATGTATAAACTTACAAACACTATTCTAAAAAAATATAAAAACTTACCAACCGTAAATGATTTACTGACAACAAATTTAGAAAAAATCATAGGTGGTTGTTATTCGATTAGTCGGGTGTAACCCACAAAAATTAATTTTATGGGAAGTATTATTGTTTTTCAAACACAATGGTTAAAAAATGGAAAAAAAAATTGTTATGACCCTAAAGTTTCCCAAATTTTTCAATTTACTCTTAAAGTTTTAATTTGTGCTTATTAGACCTTCAAATTGTCGCAATATTTTTCTTTTAGTCAATTTTGAGGAAATTCTCCGTTAAATAATGCATGTCAAACACATGTGCACCATCACCAAGAGTAAAATTATCCTTAAATTTTTTTTGTAACCATCAAATTTCATAATTTTACCATGTGATGATATAAAAGCGTTTTACACTCGATTTAATTGAAAATTTTCGTTAGAATTGAGCAAAATGAAGACATTTCATAATTTGTAAGGTTGAAGTTAAACTTAGAAAAATCTATAGGTGGCGGTTAATCAATTAACCAGTGTAACCCACAAAAATTAATTTGATTGGAAGTATTATTGTTTTTCATGCAATGGTTAAAAAATTGAAAATTTTTGTTATGACCCTAAAGTTTCACAAATTTTTCAATTTACCCTTGAAGTTTAAATTTGTGTTTATTAAACCTTCAAATTGTCTCCATATTTTCCTTTTGGTCAATTTTGATGAAATTCTCCGTTAAATAATACATGTTAAACACATGTACGTCATCACCAAGAGTACAATTATCCTGAACATTTTTTTTGTAAGCATCATATTTCACAATTTTACCCTGTGATGGTGCATGTGTTTACACGTGATTTAATTGAAAATTTTCGTTATAATTGAACAAAAGGAAGACATTGCAATAATTTGTAGGGTTGAAGACTCAATAGATATAAATTAAAACTTCAAGTGTAAAGTGAAACATTTGTGGAACCTAATGAGTCGCAACAAATTTTTTCTTTTATATCAAGAAAATCGGTTAAAATTTTAGCCAACTATATCGACTATTTGCACGCTTTGGATTTTCATATAAATAGAATCTAGACCAAACACGACTAAAATAACTACTTTATAAAATGGCTTTTGTTTTTAAAATTTTGTATTTCTTCAAAAAATCTTTTTTTATTATTGTTTTACCAAAAATTAAAAAAATTTATGACTTCATTGATATTTGACCATAAACTTGTTTATACTGTTAGGTCAAATAAGCTTTAATAAATTGATCAATCAAACCTCGTACAAGAAGCCATTGCAGTTTGTGGATCAATTTGTGCAAGCTAAAAATGTTTGTTCTTTGACGAATTCTTTTTTCCATAAAACTATTCAATTTTTTTAAATTTCCAAACTCATTCCATTTATCTCGCTACTTTAATTTTCTTTAATATAAAACTAGTTGTGTACTCATGCTAAGCATTAGTGTTGTTATTAAATTTACTTGTTTTAAATATTTTAAAAGATAATATAAATACATAAATAATTTAACTTAAAAGGCTAAAAAAATTGTTTTTGTTATATTTTACGGTAAAAAAAGGCATGATCTTTTTTTTTTGACAAATAGTCAAAGAAACAACATTTGTGACAGTCTACAACAGACAATGCGAGATACTTCCACAAAATTGGGTTGAAGGCTGCCACAGAGCGCCGAAAGACAAGCCGCCAATTTTCGAATTTCCTGCATCAATAAGCCAGAAAAAGTTACTAGATGGAGATTGTGGATAACCTCACACTGCATCAATTCTCTTCATGACACATGGCTAAGTAAAAAAAAAATATTCAATTGGAGGGAATTGTGGTAGTTCCGGAAAAAGAGAGACGAGTCATTTAACTAAAAAGTGAGGACTAGCGCGACACGGGTTCACTTTGCTTTGCCTACTCCCTCCTCGACATTCCTCACTTAGAATTCACTCTCACTCTAGTTGCTTAGAGCTCCGTTGATGTCAAAAAAGGTAAGGGGAACTGCCCACTTGTTTAGGATTATCCCTGTATGAAAAAGAGAAAGGACATGGAATGTTTCATTGCGTTTGGAGGGAGTGAGTACATACAAAAAAGTCTTTCGAAGCGTGGTGTTTTCAGAAGAACTCTATGATAGTTAAATTAATAAATGTTTAAAAAAAAAATTATATCGAGATGAAGGGATATTTAGAAAAAGGAGAAAACTAGAATGGTTCTCCTTGTTTCTAGTATATTTTCTCTTTTTACTCGGAGTTTTCCCTTTTTTCCTCGTGTGTATGTCTTTCTTTTCTTCTTCTTTTTGGTCTGTGTTAAGTATGGATGTCTCTTTATATAGACGTTGGTGCACTCTAGGTCTTTCAAAGTGCGACCTCAAGCCTTATAGGGAATGACAACTTTACACCTCGAATCTCGCAAGCGATGGTTTTCCATTCGTAAAGAATGATATTTGCTTGAGTTATCATATCAGAGTGTTTGAGAGTGAGCGATATACTTTCTGCTGCAGTCAAATCGAATCATTTCACTACTCAAAAGTAATTGGTTATGCAATTTTCAATGGTTCATATGATTTAAGTCATACCAAATTCCATCACCAAAGTAAATTTAAAAAAAAAAATAACAGAATCACCTCAGACCTCAACAAACCTCTCTAGAGTCTTGAAAGAAACAAAAAAGACAACCAGTATCCTAGATTGAAAAGGAGGCTATGCACTTCCATATACATTTACACTGCAACTCAGCAATGTCCATCCTCTTCGATATGTAAATAAGAAATCAAAGTATTACAAACCAAAAAGACAACCATTAACCTAGATTGGAGAGCTCTTTCACTTTTCTCATTGGAGGGTCAACATCTAACCGTCTGAAGGAAAAGGACCATAAATCAAATCAAAGATATTACAAATGGTCATGGAGAATGAACAACCTCCTCTCAAATCAAAATTAAAAGCTAGAGCAATAAAAGAATAGACCAAATAAAAAAAATATCTTCAGCCTTATGAAAAAAAATCTTTGCTGCATCAATATAAATCAGAAGATTTGAATTAGTTAAAAACTTAATTGATAATTTTTTAGAACATCACTAGGAATGTTAATCAAGAATGTATAGACATTCATAACGAAATTTTTAAAAATTACCAATTAAATTTTCGGTCAATAGAGATTTGCACCCGGTACAATAAAAAATTTCCCTCTGCCCTAGCTGTTTACTTGGCAAAATCCATTCGCACATAAGTTGGCCTCCTAGTCTGGAATCTGCAATCATCAAGAATAGCTTAATTTGGGTGCGCAGATTGAAATCTACTTCGTTAATGAGAGAGTAGCAACAGTTGCGTCACACTAAATCTCCAGCTTCCTTATTTTTACAAACTGCAAGACTTGAGTCCTTTTACTGCCCAAAGCTCAACAACCACACTTCACCCCAAGACTTTTAGTAAAACCACAAAATAATAAGATCTGTAATCTCTAATGATACCCCCTGCTCCTGCTAGACCCGGATTGCTCAGAAGTATTCAATTCGAACCATCCCTTTGTGATGGTTCCCAAAAGACCCGGACAATAGAATTGGAGGAGTTTTGTTGGAAGGGGCAATAAGGAAATAGAACTCTTGTGCTCATTGGAAACTAGTGTCAATGGCTTAATCAACAGGGACAGATTCATTTTGGAATATCTTTTTATTACAGGCATTCCACAGCTCTAGTAAACATGAAGGAACCAAATGTTCCAACAAATTTTCTGAGTAATAGCAGAGTTGCTTCTTAACCATTCATACAAATCATCAACGAACAAATTAGGGACAGAAGCAGAACCACCAATCTTGTTTTGTACCACTGCCAACAATCTTTGGCAATTTACAATATCTAAGCACATGGCAGGTGGTTTCAACAGTATTATTACACAAAAAACAATGATTAATATCAATAATTTTCCTGCCAAACAAAATATCTCTACAAAAAAAATGTCTGTTGTGAGCTTTTAAATCCCATATCCACTTCCAAGACAGAAGAAGCGGGTGGTGATCAGCAAAAGCAATATCATAAGCAGTGCCGAGCTTGAAAGAACCATCACTAGCAAAGGGAATAGCTAAAATAGTATCCCTAACATGGATGTGGTGGTCAAAGGACGAACCATCAAGATTCCAGCCATCCATAGAATTCCAACCAGGTTCTCCTCACTAATGTTGAAAGGAACCCTAAAATCTCTTTGTTACATCCTTACACGTAAATGATATATAACACTTATCATATACTAGATACATCAATAAATATTGTGAAGCCCATCATTCCGCAAATAATCTCAAGGTAATATAGTTGAACTCTTGCCATTTACAGGTACAACATTCGCACCAGTTATCATTGATATCAAAAGTTCCAAAGGAATGTAGCTCATCTGACTATAACAGATGCATTCGTTCTACCATCTACTCCTCGCATACTTATACCATCTAGGCCTTGCTAACTACAAAGAGAAAAAAAAAATGTTTGCAAAAAAGGCATTGTAACATACAAAAACAAATTCAGTCACTCTTTCCAAGAGTTTTAGGAGTTTCAGTTACAACAGACTGAACACAGATAAGAGAGGACCCAGAAAATGCAATAAAAATAAGCACCTTCTGACAACATTCCAAGTCATGAAATTACTGCAATCATTCAACTTTGATGCTTCTGGTTTGATCTTTTTCGATGCCATCCAGATACCGTTTGACACAAGTTTGGTTAGTCTCAAAGATGAAAGGCATTCCCCTTATCTGCAAATTCAACATTTTCAGTCACTCAAGAGTTTCATGTTAAGTCATCATTCTAAAGAGAAACTCTAAAAGCTTAAAAGCATGCCTACAAATATAGTAAATTAACATATCAATTTAGCTACACCCTTAGACCTTACAATATATTATACTTGGATAATCCAGCAGAAAAATAAATCTTAAAATTTTGCATATGATCATCACTTTATCACTACTTTGCTGGACTTGAGTCAGAATAAACATTTAATTCTCATGGTCAACTTCATGGATCTTAAATACAGTCACTAAGAAGCTATTGAAGCATACCCCCTCCCCCTTTTATGTTGGTGGTGGTTGGGGAAAGGGGTGATGTTCAAAAGCTGTTGAAACATTCAAAATGCTGGAATGCATGCTTTTATTCAACTAACACGTTGAAAAAACTATCTGATGGGGAACACGAGGAGGATTAGGATTAGATATTTTAATCTAGGAATTGAGGGATATGGGGATAGTTATGTAATTGGAAATATTAAGAATTATTATCTTAGTTAGCTTCCTTATTTGAATGGGATTAGGATTAGGATTAGGATTAGGCTTATCTTCTTCCATTGTTATTTGTTATCTGATCTGTTGTTCTTATCTTTTTAGGATTTAGTCTTTATGATTCTCCTATATATATGAGAGATTCATTTGTTATTCAACAGCTTGTGACTGAAATCAGACTAAATATTATTTGTCATACTCTGTGATTGAGTGTTGAGTTGTCCATGTGATTTAGACTACTGTTCCATGTGATTTGGATTAGTGTGTACTTGAGTGTTTTCTTAAATTTATTAGACCACCTCAACCCAAATCTACCTCTTTCGACCACCCAACGCTGGATCAGGGACCACCATCAAAAACAGCAGCCTCCCGCGAACAAAACCCTGAAAAAATCAATTGGTTCCATAGCTGTTCGCCGCTCGCCACCTCCAACCGCCATCTCAGGAGCCCGCAACCCCACCAAAAGGTGCGGAATTCCCAAGCGACCAAATCTCGAGAATCCCAGCACCAACCACCACCATCTCAACCCTCAAAACCACCGCGATCAGCCTGGACCTTTTGCGGTCCGATCCATTGCCGTCAGCCACCTTCTGCCCCGGCCGACTTGACCATGGTGACGGAAAGCTCATTTTCGACCGTCCCTTCCCCCTCCGGCTCTAATTCGACCATAATCGACCGGGTCGAATCCGGCCCGCAAAACAATCCGGTTCAGTTGCAGAGTGCCTTCACAGCCAACCTGAGTTGGTTCTGTAGCTGTCCGCTGCTCACCACCACCGTTCGCCGCTTCCAACTACCATCCCAGGAGCTCACAACCTCACCAAAAGGTGCGAAATTTCCAGACGACCAAAACCCGAGAATCCCAACACCATCTGCCACCATCTCAGCCCTCAAAACCGCCGCGATCCACCTGGACCTTTCACGGTCCGATCCATTGCCGTCAGCCACCATTTGCCCCGACCGACTTCACCATGGTGACTGGAAGCTCATTTTCGGCCGACCCTTCCCCCTCCGACTCTGATCAGACTAGAATCTAACCGGGTCAGATCCGGCCCGTAAAACAATCTGGTTCAATTGCAGAGTGCCTTTAGAGCCGACCCGAGCTGTGAACAGATAGACGGGCCGAGCCAAACCTCAGCCCGAGCCGAGCCAGTTCAAAAAAGATGTAGGTTTTCTTCTTTTATTTTTTTACCATAATTTTTTTTCTCTACAAGAAAAAAAAAAAAAAAAAAAGTAGAAAAAAGGAGAAAAAAAAACACAGAGAAAAAAAAATAATTATGTTTGAGGAATTTTAGTTTGATATCATGTCTTACCATACTCGGATTCGTATTCGAAATCTACAAGCTCAGCTATCAAGTGCTTATTCTTGTTTGGATGCGTTGAAATCCAGAGCGATAAAGTTTGGTTAACGTTATCTTTTCCGACGTATGTATGAAGAATATAGAGAACTTCACTATTGGGTTTATCGTGATGAGAGGCGGCTTGAAGAATAACAACACCAATATGTATGAGCAAAGTTCTCGAGATGTCCATGCTTTGAATGATAATGGCGATTATATTAATGATGATGGAGTTTCTTATAAAAATTATTATTATGCTCCTAAAGATGCTAACCATGGTTGTGTTGGATATGATAGTGCTTACATAATCCAATTTCTTAAAGAATGCAAAGAATTCTGTAGGCCCTTGGATGTTGTGACAATGCAAGGTGATCCCGAACTTGATAACTCAAAGCCCAAAAATGATAGAGAAGCCTCCACAAAGCACCAAGATAAAGTCAACGAGAATGAAGGGGTTGAACATGTTGTCCCAATTCCATGTGAGACTGTTGTAGTTGAATCATGTCAATTAGATGACGACTTGGTTATGCCCATTGAGTCTCTTGACCAGGTTCCAGACCAAGATGCCACAAAGATGATGGACAGGTAGACGACCAACCTGATATTGTTGAGCATATTGAAACAGTTCCATGTGAGGTTATCTTCTCCAAACCAATCCAGCAAGATAACAAGTTTGCTGCGCATTGAGGCGGTTGAAACGATTCCAGACAAACAGGACGACAAACTTGATTGTTCGTTTGAGGATCGAGTTAACACATCTGTCCGTGATATTGAATTTATCCTCCCTACTTGGTTTCAAGTACCTAGGCCACAGACGTTTCCAGCGAAATTATTTTCCCCTTTTGGTGATTTCACCTTCCAAGACTTTCACGACTATGCTTTGTTCCTCCACGCCTTCAAGCTCTAACTATTAGAACATTTTTCAACTCGAGAACGAGTTCTTTCTAAGTGGTGGAGAATAATGGGGAACACGATGAAAATTAGGATTAGAGACTTTAATCTAGGAATTGGGGGATATGGAGATAATTATGTATTGGAAATATTAGGAATTATTATTTTAGTTAGCTTCCTTATTTGATTAGGATTAGGATTAGGCTTATCTTCTTCCATTGTTTTCTGATCTGTTATTCTTATCTTTTTAGGATTTAGTCTATATCTTTAGGTTAGGATTCTCCTATATATATACGAGAGATTCATTTGTTATTCAATAGCTTATGAATGAAATCAGACTAAATATTATTTATCATACTCTGTGATTGAGTGCTGAGTTGTCCATTTGATTTGGACTACTGTTCCATGTGATTTGGATCAGCGTGTGCTTCAGTGTTTCCTTAAATTTACTATCTGTGAGCTACTGTCCTGCATCATTATCTTAACAAGACCAGAATAAAAATCCACCCCCACAGTATAAATATATTCTAGAACGACAAGTGCATCCCTGAAGGTTTAAATATATTCCAGAATCACAAAAGCTTAAATGTTCTTCTTAGCTGCTAAAGCTTCCAGAGTTTGAGTGAAGGGCATACAAGAATGAAACAATACTATGAGTAATGATGACTCTACAAAGAAGAATGATGTAACTCTCCAATAAAAAAGATAACATACATGCTAATGCTGCCTAAAATGGAGGGTCTTGTCAAGGCTAAAGATCCTAAATGGAAGTTGTTTGATTCTACTATAATATAATCCATTGGTGACAAGAAAAAAAATAAACAACTATTTGATGAAACACAGCCCTAGCATCACCTCCAAAATTGAGTAACGAAAACATCATAAGTGGCTTCTTTTTAAAATATTGAAAAGGCTAGTCACACAAACACAACATAGAAAGGCAGGAGATGATAGAATAGAGGCTCAGCATCAAAACAACTTAAGAATAGAGGTTCAGCATCAACACAACTTAAGAGAACTTTGCTCATTTTGTTTTATATATATATGTCATAGATTCTTGTTTTGAAGCAGATTCAACCTAGTAAGGACCATCAGGAAGAGACATCATCACTTGCATAAAGCAATATCAAAGAAATATTCCATAGCAAAGCAACATAAATTATCATTCTGTTTTGTCATTAACAAAAAATAGTATCACTTTTGACAGGAACATACCTCAATCAAACAACTGGAGTTAAGACTTAAACTCTGTCCAGGAGCTACTTCCTTGGTATTCATTGAGACTGAAAACTTTCCAAGATTTTTCAGATGGAAAGATCCGTCTTTGTCCAAATGTATAATTGCCTACATGAAACAGAAAGCAAGTCACATCCACTTGAAGCAACAACAGCATGTGCGCAGTGCCTTCGATTGGGCTAGTAAAGAAAACACAATAAAAATGAAGTGTACAGGCTGAAACTAAGGTGCTCTTGGTAAAGCTAAAGGAAACAACAAACAAAAGTTTTTTCTCATCAGCACCCGGCCACCCTCCCACGCACACACACATCCTCCACAACAGCCTCACCCCCCCCCCCCAAAAAAAAAAAAAAAAAAACAACAACAACAAAAAATCTAGAAAGAAAATAAGTATTTTTCCATAAGAAAAAATTTGAAAAGTATTATTTTTCCATAAACTAGTGATAACAAGCAAAGTACATGAAATAACAGTAAATCTGACCTGCCGTCTAGATATTTTGTTAGAACGCCCTTCTCTTCCCAAGTCGATGTCAACTGCAACACCTTCGGTCGCTCTACCAAGTAAAACCTGCACAAATTAAAATGATAACTACTTAAACCAAATTTGCAGCTTAAATCTACCAACTTACTATGATCTGGAATACATTAAAACCTTCATTAACACAAATTCCTTGCAGCATTGAAATACCTCAGGTTTCTTAATGTAATGCTTTGAATGTCTGCCATAAAAAATGGCAAATGCTCCATGAGATGCAATGGCTCTTTGCATGTAAGAATGAGCACCCTGCTCCAGTCTTATGATAGCTCTCTTAGCCTCCTCATGCTGATATCTTGAGACTACAAATGGGGGAAAAAAGCATATGCCACACTAAGAAGATAATTAAAATATTACTGTTACGAGAATGTCAATATCTTAAGTCTGTCCATCAACGCAAACAGAATTTGATGATTTTGGAACAATATGTCATGGATTACAAACACTACCTTCAAAATTAGGAGTACTACAAATGTCATAACAAATATATGCCCAAGCATGCACACATCCATACACCCATGCATGAGAGAGATGGTATGCACATAAAGGTGGTTATACTTTTATTAATGAATAAAGGTGGTAATGATGTATTCAACATTTTAATGATTTTCTCGTAATAGAAGTCAGGTCAACAAGTTTGGAACCACCAATACGGAGGCACAGACACATACCACATAATCTATGCAACTCGTGCATCAATAACAAACAAAAGGCATAGGATATTCCCCAAAAATTTCAATTATGCTATAAAATGTACCCAAACAAGAAGTTCCTTCCACATTCAATTTAATAATCACCTCTGTATAGTTGCATATTCAGGCAAAGTATACATCAACAACAGAGGATTGTCAACTACAAAGATGGAACATTCACGGTGAATAAACATCAATATGAGCATTTAGTATTTTAATGAATACTAGGTAGACTTTGAATTACCTTCTAATTCATATAAATCTTGTTCATCTGGATCCAAGTCCATATCTAGTATCTGAATTAAAAAGATAAAAAAAATCATAACACTAGACATATGAACCAGAAACAAACAAAACAATCACCTTTCAACCAGAAAATTAGAATTTTAAAAGTTACCATGGCCTCAATATCTGAATAGTAAGGTACATCGTCATCACTCTCAATAGGAAGCTCTTTTGGCTCTGATGTTGGAGGGTGCACCACAAGTTCTGAGGCAGCAATATCTATGGACGCCACCTCTGCATTTGATGCTTGATGATTTTGAATCGTTGCTGGAACCTCTGGTTCCTCTTTAATGCCACCAGCATCCTTCTTGGGATAGCTTTTATAGGTATCAGAATCAAGTGGTGGCTTCTCTGTAAAGGAATGTTTAACCACAGCAGTTTCTTTACTCTCTCCCTTCAACATTGTAGATAGGTGGGTGTCTGTGCTTACATTTTTTGAATTAATTAGAGTTGAACCACCACAAGAAATACCCACACTTCTACATGCCGTAAGTGGGGAGTCACTAGTGGGAAACTCAAATTTAACCCCACATTCACCAACTGGATGGAGTTGACCCATTTCTATCCTCACCTGTGATCCTATTGTTTGAGAAGATGCATGAGATTGTCCAGCATCTTTTCGACCCCTCTGCATAAATACAGGATATCGTTCACTCCTTTCCTGATTGCCGGAGAAAGCCTTGACAGATTTAGAAATCAAATTACCAGGTTCTTTAAAATTCCGCCGTGCTAAGGAAGAAACTGATAATGGGTGACTCTGCTTGGGTAGGAACACATCATCATTGCATGGAATTTCTGGATCCTCTGTGTTTAATGTGCAGCAAATAACACCATTATGCAGTTCAGGAAACCGAGGGTCTGAAGCTGATGCAGCTGATAAAATTTGGGACTCTGAATTGCAAACTGTATTCCCACCAGCATGCTCAGACCTCTCGTTGTTATTTGACTCTCCAAGACATGCACCAGACGCATTTTTAAGACAGTTCATGGTTACTGATATCTCTGGCTCAGTAACATTGGGCATCTGATCTTGATTAACATCATTCGGTGAATTCAACAAAAGTGAGCTAAGACCATCATAGTAGGACTTATCAATTACGTCTTTTACATCAACGTCCATGAAAAGTTCTTCCTCGTTGAAAAGAGAATTAGACAGCTCTGCCAGATAAGAATCAGTGTTAGCAGTTGGACTTTTTAATTCATCAGATGGCATCAGCAACTTCCACTTGGAATCTGTGTGGACAACATCACATCCTGATGTACTTGTGATATTAGCATGACTATCATCTCCTTCATGCAGATCTTTTTCTCCAAGGCTGACATCAAGTGGAGCATCAGGGGCTGAAATGCCATCAACTGCTCTCCAGATTGGCATAGGAGGAAGAGGAGATGAGTACTCCAGGTTGTGAAATGAGGCACCACACTCTGAAATCGGTGAATTGAACACCTGTTTCCCTTCAGAATCACAGCATGCATTTCCTGGATGATTATGAATTTGACCTAATGTAGAAGAGGGTTTCCCCACTAAATCATCACATTCAAAAATGCTGTTCACTGGTAATACCTTTTGTTGACTCATCTCATCAATCCCAGACCCATTCCTAGTAAAAGCAAGATTGTCTCCCAGCATATGAGGACTTTCTTCATGTATATTATCCTTCTGCATAGGAAAATTGTCTTCAACTGGGTTCTGGAGTCCTGTATGAAAGCCATGGGCAGTACCATCATCCCTATTAGCAGAGCCACCATCTGCCAAAATTTCCGGAAAAGCTTGACGAATAATATCCATATGAGTTTCTTCAAATTCCAACTGATTTGAGGTAGAATCTTCCAGCATGCCATTTCCAGGTAAAGGCTCGTCTTCATTCCCAATGTAATTGTTATCACTAGGGGCAATGAGAAAATTTAGATCCATGGAATTAAACGGCTCATTGCGAATTCTTTTACGCAAAGCATGGTAACGACTACGGACACTTTCAGCTTTTCTCTTTCCAGACAAACTTTTGCTTTCTTTAGAATTTCCAGTTCTACTGAACTTTGGTGGAAGATTTGAAGTAGACCGCTCAAGCTCAGTCATACGAAGAGAAGCCTCTTCAGAAACAAGGGGATCATAGAGGAGAGAATGCCACCGATCTTGCAGTTCACGAATGGTGAACTTTCGAGAAAACTGCACCGCCCCTTTGGCAAGTGATTCCAAGGAAGCACCAGCCTGCAAACAGATAAATGAAATAGAATTTGATGGGCGATGAATGAATAAAATAAATTGTAGGGCCATAGTCAAGAATCCCAATCAAAGCAGTACCCCACCCCACCACTCCACACCACAGACACACACACTGAGAAGAAAAAAAGAAGAAAGAGAAGTTGCCCATCAATTTCTGTGAAAATTGGAACATTAAATATCTGTAAAATCCTGGAACATGCAATTTCTCATTTATATCTTGACGGAGTGATGGTTACCTCTAGACACAAAATAACAACATCAACTGCTGTTCCCATCTACTTGAGACATTAATATCCAAACAGATTAACAGGAACAGAGCAAGCAAAACCAGTGACAATAACGCAATAGGAAACTAACACCTTAACTGCTGATATCTAAGCCATCCGGTGCTGCCTATCTATTGAAGAGTGCAACATATTTCAAGGCTTGTCCACAGTTTATGATCTTCTATGTTTTATTTCAAAACGCATCCATTCATTCTTTAATTCATTAATATCGTTATCAAAAGAAACACGAAATATCCTTTTCTGATCCCAAAGATGCCCCTGAATTCGCTCCTTAGACTAGTTGTAGAAGGATAACCATAAATTTGAACAAGCGTTTTTTTTATAAGTAAATTTGAACAAGGGTTACAAAAACGATGCAACTCCCACTACCACGCATATTAATAAAATATGATACCTAAATTCTAATTAATAATACAAGAATAATATGAAGCAAATAGATCAACATGCAAATTATGGAAACTAAAACAATATCCGTGACTGAAAGGTTCCATATATAAGCATAAAGTAACTATCCGATACATTGCTGATCTGCACATATCCCCACCCCCCAACACACATACAAAGTCACCTTCAGGAAACAAATTCTTAAAACTAAAGGTTGCAGTTCTAAATCCAACACATAAACACTAGGGGAAACCCATAAACTGAACCCTAAACTAACTAATTCTAGGTTATTTTTAGTTGATTACGTAGTGATTCGTATGCACTACCCAGCCAAAATCCAGAACAAACCCAATACCACCCATTGCTAAAAGTGAAAGTGAAAAACCATATCAATTGGATGGATCTCACAGCCCTAATATCCTTGAAGTCTTCATTGACTTCTATAAAAATGGTTATCAAAGCATATGGCAACCTAGGATGGATATACAAAATGTTATCTATTTGCTCATGAAAGGCCTTAACAATGCATTGTCTTTCCACTAAAAACATGGAACAGAAAACCAATAAACAGGATGTCTGAGGCTTCTAAGATGAAGTTCATGTCGAAGAGAGATCTAGAGGCTTGTAAATTGACATATGACCTTTGCATTAGAGGCCTAACTATCAAAAAAAATCATATCTAGTTTCTCATGCTTTAACTTCATATACAAATCAAGATTTGTGTTTCACTTATATTCAAATATTAAAGTATGTCATATTTTCAAACTTCGTATTTTGATATTTTCAGCATTTTGAATCTTTTCCAAGAGAGAGATTCAATTTTGTGCTATCATTTACACGAGGTAGAACCTGCAAACCTTCCATAGAATCATAGTGACATAACTACTTTTCGTTGTTTTCCCCATCCTTGGGCCAATCCTTTTTAAGCTTTAACAAAGATATTTCAAATAGATATATTTACATGAGTTAGAACCTGCAAACCTCCCATAGAATCATAGTGATATAACTACATTTCGTTGTTTTTCTCATCTTTGGGAATGTCCTACTTAAGCTTTAACAATACATTTCAAATAGTGAACAATGAGCTTCAAATCTCTACTCGAAGCCTTGTGAGTGGAGACCCACTCTTGATGGTTTGCTTTTTGATAGCATTGGGGAGGATGAGGCTTCTTGGCTTGAGAGATCCTTTGAGGAGGAGGAGATTCTCTTTGCTTTCAAGGCCTGCAATAAGGACAAAGCTCAGGGTCCTGATGGTTTCTTAATGGATTTCCTCCAAGCTAATTAGGACATTGTGAGGCGGGATGTCTTAGGTTTTTTTAATGAATTCTTTACTACTGGGGAATTTGTTGACAGACTCAATGCACCTTTATTGTTTCAATCCCTAAGAAGGTTGGTACTACGAATCTAAAAGACTTTCGTCCAATTAGTTTAATAGGGTGTATTTATAAACTCCTCTCCAAGGTTCCTACTGCTAAATTGAAGAAGGTTATTGGAAAAGTGGTTGGGCCAAACCAAAACGCTTTTATTGAAGGTAGACAAATTATGAATGCTGCTTTGATTGCAAATGAGGCGGTCGATACTCATTTAAAAAATGGAAAGAAGGGGTTATCTGTAAACTTGACATGGAAAAGCCTAAGATCATGTGTGTTGGGATTTCCTCTTGTATTTGTTGGAAATGATGGGTTTCGGTGCCTTATGGGGTAAATGGATTAGGAAGTGCATCTCTTCCACTTCTCCATTTTGGTCAATGGGAGCTCATCCAATTTCTTCAACGCTTCTAGAGGCCTTAGACAAGGTGATCCTCTTTCTCCTTTTCTTTTCTCTTTGGTCATGGAAGCAATGAGGAATCTGATTGTTAAAGCGGTGGATCAGGGTTTTATTAATGGGTTTGTGGTGAGTTACAGTGAGGAGGCAAAAGTATTTCATCTTCTTTTTGCGGATGATACTATGGTTTTTTGTGGAGCGGAGATGGAGCAAGTTCTCTACCTTCGGTGCTTACTTCTTTGTTTTGAGGTGGTGTCCAGGTTGAAGGCGAACCAAGCAAAAGTGTTTTGATTCCTATTGGAGAGGGGGTTAATGGGGAGTTGTTCGCAAATATGTTGGGGTGTGAAGTCGAATCCCTCCCAATAACTTATTTGGAGCTTCCGTTGGGCGCTAAATTTAAAGACAAGAGTATGTGGGCACCCATCGTGGAAAGATTTGAAAAGAAGTTATCCGGGTGGAAAAGCCACTTTCTATCCAAGAGAGGTCGTTTAACTCTTATTAAGAGCACCCTTTCGATTCTCCCCATCAACTTTATGTCTCTCTTCCCTATTCCTTACGAGGTTGGAAAGAATCCAACAAAGATTCCTTTAGGGAAATTTCGGGTAAGATTTCAAGTTCCACTTGGTGAGATGGGGAATTGTAAAGCAACCCTTTGATAGAGGTGGTCTTGGCATCAAGTCGTTGGTTCTCTTTAGCAAAGCTCTTTTAGGAAAGTGGTTTTGGAGATTTATAGTGGAGAAAGACAATTTGTGCCACAAGGTTATCGTGGCTGACTACGGGGTAGAGGGCAATGGGTGGATTTCTAAAGAGAAACTTGGTACTTATGGTGTTGGGGTTTGGAGGTGGATTAGAAAGGGTTGGGATGCTTTTGTTCCTCATATTTGCTTTGAGTGCGGCAACGGGTTTGCTATTCGGTTTTGGTATGATGTGTGGTTTGGGGAGGCTCTTCTTAAAGAGCAATTTCCGAAGGTCTATGCTCTTGCTCGAGTTAAAGAGGCTTTGGTAAGCTCTTGCGCCTGTTATCATAATGTGGAGCTTGTGTGGAATATTGCCTTTACTCGAAATGTTCATTATTGGAAATTAGGGGATGTGATTAGTTTTTTGAAAGCATCCAAAAAGCAAAGGTGAACTTACTAGAAGAAGATAAGGTTAAGTGGAGATTGATCAAGGCGGATTTTTTGGGGTTAAGTCCTTTTATAAGAAACTTTTTATGTAAGAAAGTTCGGAAGGGTAAGGAAAACTTTTCTTGGAAAGAGATTTGGACCAACCTAGCTCCAACAAAGGTTGCTTTCTTTGCTTGGGAAGCTAGTTGGGGTGGCATTCTTACCATTGATAACCTTTGAAAAAGAGGGAAGGTGTTGGTCAATGGGTGTTATCTTTGAAAGGAGGGCGAGGAGTCTATTTATCATCCTCTCTTGGGTTGCTCCTTCACTAAGAATCTTTGGGAGTTGTCTTTTGACTTGATGAGAATTTAGTGTGACTGCTGGCTTGGCTCTAGATGAGGTGTGGTCTTGGTGTGGGGTGCAAGGCTCAAAGCTTAGGAAGAGAGCTTACTCCTTGATTCCCCTTTCCAGTTTCCATTTTTTTTGGGTTATTTGACTTGAACGGAATAGGAGAGCTTTTGATGGCAAGGAAAAACCATTAGCCGTTATTAAGGATGGGTGGTTGCATACTTTTGGCTTTTGGTTTAATTGGAAATTTTTTGTAAATGATGAAGATACTGTATTTCCAACTTTCGCACTCTAACCCACTACAAAACCTATTTTGTTTCTACATATGGAACCCCAAAAAATCGAATGCAAGCTCTGATCTCTTGATACGTGGCAAAGAGATGCTAATGAAACCATTAGCTTATCAATCCTGTCTCAATTCCAGATTTCAGGATGACATGCCTTTTACAGCATAAATGATTAAAGCTTATACATATTTGCAAAACCGCCAACTAATATAGACCAATTCCTGGATTCTAATTGAGCTCAAGCAAATCGCTAATAAGCCCACAATAATATGCAGAACATAGGACAGAAAAACCCTTTGTTTCAAAAACTTTGATGCTTCAACATAATAAACATAAGTCCAAATCCCATAACAGAGACAATAAGACATAAAAGTACTAAAGCATCACTACTATCACCTATAGAAATACACTCTGCAACTCCAGAAATAAGAAACAAAAATATCCCCTAATTGTTCCTGGCCTTGAGTCCACGGTTCATTCCACATTGAACACTAAGCAAAGTGAACAAATCCAAAATTGGGTCACAGAAAAACAATATTGAAATGGGTTATCAAGCCTCATTTTCTTCGTTGAATAACCAAACTTCAAACAAACTAGACAAGAAAGAACACTGAATAGTGTGTACAAAAAAGTTTACCTCGACAGCATTCTTTAACAAAAGGTCATCCTCCGGTTTCCAAGCAGATACCGGAGCAAGAGCTCCCATCTCTAAAACTCAATAAAACTCTCTCTCTCTTTCTCTCTCAATCTTATCTCTATCTCTACTTTCTCTCTCTAGAAGGTGTAGTGCTAGTTCTATGTGAATGCAAAATAAAAAGAAGTGGACTGGGGGCACGAGATTGTGGTTAGGGTTTGTTGCAGAGAGTAAGAGAGGTTTTGGACAGAAGAGGGAAGAAGGTTTGCTGCTCGTTCTTCAGTTCGTAGTTTTTTTATTTTTTTATTTTTTTTTTGCCCTTTAACACGGACAAATGACTCAGTGTGGTCTCACGTGACCGGTGGTTTTATGGAATTCCATGAAATCGATGTCGTATAAGGGCACGTGCATCAAATGCCCTCTCCCTATCTCAGTGATTTTCCAGGCGACTGGAAACTGGACTTTTTTGCTTGTTGTCACCGTTGACTAAAAGAGTCCAATAGCTATAAGCTTAGAACAAGATTTATTACTGTAAGCAGAGATAACATTTTTAGTGGTAAAGTCACTTTCTTTAAAATATAAAAGTGACCATGTGAATGAATAATAGTGGTTATGTGAATAAACAATAGTGTTTATGTGAATGAACAATAGTGTTCTTGAATCTTATAAATAGGATCTCATTTGTAATCAAATATATACACCAAGAAGAGTATTAGAGAGAGTGTGAGAGTTTTTTTTAGAGTTACTACTTGGAGAGAAAAATTTGTTTATTCTTTGTAAGTAATATTTTCCCGATTTAGTAAGAGAGTTGTTTTTCCTATTACAATAGAGATTAGAATTATTATCTCATTGTAATTAGAGAGAATGTATTGTAATCCCTATTTTACAATAGTGAAATCCTCCTACACTTGCCCGTGGTTTTTTACCCCAATTTGTTCGGGGTTTTTCCACGTAAAATATTTGTGTCTAACTTATCTTCATTTTTCTCATTTCGCTTTAGTTGTGTGTTAGCTTCAACCCGGTAATTTTTCCTAATAGTGGTATCAAAGCTATTGGTTGAGGGGTGTGAAGCAGATCGTTGTTAACGAGATGTCAACTACAACAAAGTTTGATGTTGAGAAGTTTAACGGGAGTAATTTTTCATTATGGAAAATGAAGATTAAGGAAATTTTGAGGAAAGACAATTGTTTGGCAGCAATTGAAGAAAAGCCCGCAGAGATCACTGACAACAGCAAGTGGAACGAGACGGACGACATCACAATTTTCGATCTGCACCTAGCACTAGCTGATGGAGTGTTATCTAGTGTGGTGGAAAAGAAGACTGTGAAAGAGATTTGTGATACTTTAACAAGACTGTACGAGGCCAAGTCACTACACAATAAGATCTTCTTAAAGAGGAGACTTTACACTCTTCGAATGACGGAATCCACGTCGGTGGCCGACCACATCAACATTTTGAATACTTTATTTTCACAACGTACATCGATGGGTTACACAATAAAGGCATCTGAACGTGCGAAACTTCTACTACAAAGTCTACCTGACTCGTATGATCAACTTATCATCAACTTGACGAACAACATCCTCACGGACTATCTAGTCTTCGATGAAATTGCAGCTGCTGTTTTGGAAGAAGAAACCAGGCACAAAAACAAGGAAGACAGACAGGTAAGTTCGCAGCAAGCAGAAGCTTTGATGATGACGAGAGGAAGATCAACGAAATGTGGCCCCAGTGGGAGTCAGAATCATGGCAGATCGAAATCAAAAAGTAAGAAGAATTTCAAGTGCTACAACTGTGGCAAGAAAAGGCATGTCAAGAAGGATTATTGGTACACAAAGAAGAGTGGAGTCCCTGAGTCATCAAATGCTCAAGGGAATGTGGCAAGTATTTCGAATGATGGTGAAGTTCTATACAGCGAGGCAACAACGGTAGTTGGAGGCAGAAAGCAGTTCGCTGACGTCTGGTTACTAGACTTAAGAGCAACATGGCACATGACATCTCGGAGAGAATGGTTCCACAAATATGAACCAATCTCAGGAGGTTCTGTACACATGGATGATGATCATGCTTTGGAGATCGCTGGTATTGGTACTATCAAGATAAAGATGTTTGATGGTACGGTTCACACTATTCAGGAGGTACGACATGTAAATGGCCTGAGGAAAAATCTATTGTCTTTAGGGCAAATAGATAGTCTTGGATGCAAGATGCATGTCGAAAATGGGATCATGAATATTGTCAGAGGTGCGCTTATGGTTATGAAGGCAGAAAAGATCGTAACGAATCTATTCGTGCTTAAAGGAGAAACACTACAGGAAGCTGATGCGTGTGTCGCGTTAACCAGCAAAGGAGAAGAGTCGACGATGATGTGGCATTTCAAACTAGGCCATATGTCGGAACGAGGTTTGAAAATTCTCTCCGACAGAAAGTTGCTTTCAGGGCTCAAATCGGTAAATCTATCTTTCTGTGAGCATTGTGTTACAAATAAGCAGCATAGATTGAAGTTTAGCATATCTGATGCTATGAGTAAATGCATTCTAGACTTGATTCATTCTGATGTATAGGAGTCACCATAAATGTCCCTAGGAGAAATAAAGTACTTTGTGTCTTTCATTGATGATTACTCCAGGAGATGTTGAGTGTATCCAATCAAGAAGAAGTCAGATGTATTTTCAGTATTCAAAGACTTTAAAGCGCGGGTGGAACTTGAATATGGGAAAAAGATCAAGTGCTTAAGGATAAATAATGGAAGAGAGTATACAAACGGCGAGTTTCTTGCTCTTTGTAAGCGGGAAGGTTTCAAACGACAGTTCACAGTCGCATACACACCTCAGTAAAATGGAGTGGCAGAGCAGATGAATAGAACTCTTACAGAAAGGATGAGAGCTATGTTGAGGACTGCAGGTCAACCCAACTCTTTTTGGGTAGAAGCAGTCAAAACCGCCTGTTATGTGATAAATCGATCACCATCAATAGCAATTAATTTAAAGACGCCGATGGAGATGTGGACTGGTAAGCTAGCGAACTACTCTACTTTACATTCTTTTTGATGTCCTGCGTATGTGATAAACAATGCCCAAGAAAGAACGAAGTTGAATCCGAAATCTATGAGGTGTATATTCTTAGGGTATGCTGACGAAATAAAAGAGTATCGCCTGTGGGATCCCACTACCCGCAAGGTTGTTGTCAGCAAGGATGTGATCTTTGCAGAAGATCAACTACTACAAAAAGATGAAGACGATAGCACGTCGAAAGAGGTTTCATAGACTACAACAATACAGGTGGAAAATAATCCAGTACAAGAAACTCCAGTTTCTATTGAAGCATCACCAGAGCACGAGGTACAAGAACCAATCGAGTTCGAAGCTGCTGAAGCTCGCCGGTCAACTCGTGAGAGAAGGCCGCCAGCTTGGCATTCGGAGTATGTCACTAAGAGCAATATTGCATATTGTCTTTTAACGGAGGATGGAGAGCTCTCAACTTTCCAAGAAGCTATAAGTAGCTCAGATATGTCTTTGTGGATAGTAGCAATGCAGGAAGAAATTGAAGCTCTACACAAAAACAAGACTTGGGAACTGGTACCATTTCCACATGGGAGAAAAGCCATAGGTAACAAATGGGTCTACAAGATCAAGCGGGATAGCAATGATTAAGTGGAACGGTTTCATGCAAGACTGGTGGTAAAGGGATTCGCTCAGAAAGAAGGTATTGATTTCAATGAGATATTTTTCCCGGTGGTTTGGCTTACAACAATCAGAGTAGTCCTGGCTATGTGTGCTATCTTTGACTTACATCTGGAGCAGTTGGATGTGAAAATTGCATTTTTTCATGGAGAACTTGAAGAAGAAATCTATATGTTCCAACCAGAAGGTTTTGCTGAAACAGGAAAGAAGAACTTGGTTTGCAGGTTGAACAAATCTCTATACGGTCTCAAACAGGCACCGAGGTATTGGTATAAGAGATTTGATTCCTTAATTATTATCCTTAGATACAATAGACTCAGTTCAGACCATTGTACGTACTTCAAAAGGTTTGATGGTGATAATGATTTTATTATCTTGTTGTTGTATGTGGATGATATATTGGTAGCAGGCCCCAACAGAGATCAAATCCAAAAATTGAAGGCACAGTTGGCTAGAGAGTTTGATATAAAGGACTTGGGACCAGCAAACAAGATTCTAGGGATGCAGATTCACTGAGACAGAAATAACAGGAAGATTTAGCTTTTCCAGAAGAATTACTTCAACAAGATCTTGTGACACTTCAACATGCAAGATAGTAAGCCAATTTCTACCCCACTTCCTATTAATTTCAAGTTATCCTCAAGTATGTGTCCTAGCAATAAAGGAGAGAGGAGGGAGATATCTCGAGTACCATATGCATCAGCAGTGGGAAGTTTAATGTTTGCTATGATTTGTACAAGACCAGACATTACACAAGCAGTGGGAGTGGTTAGTAGATTTATGGTGAATCCTGGTGGAGAGCATTGGAATATTGTGAAGAGGGTTCTGAGATACATCAGAGGAACCTCATATGCTGCATCATGTTACGGAGGATCAAATTTTACTGTCAGAGGCTATGTTGATTTAGATTTTGCAGGGGATCTCAATAAAAAGCAAGTCTACTAAAGGTTATGTGTTTACACTTGCAGGAGGAGCTGTAAGCTGGGTTTCTAAACTGCAGACGGTTGTGGCTCTATCTACAACAGAAGTAGAATACATAGCGGCTACATAAGCTTGCAAGGACGCAGATTGGATACAAAGGTTATTAGAAGAGCTCGGGCACAAGCAGGAGAAAATTGTTCTGTTTTGTGACAGTCAGAGTGCCTTGCATATTGCAAGGAATCCAGCTTTTCATTCACGGACAAAGCACATAAGGGTTCAGTATCACTTCGTTTGAGAAGTAGTGGAAGAAGTTAGCGTGGATATGCAGAAGATTCATACCGATGAGAACCTAGTAGATGTTATGACCAAGCCAATCAACACTGACAAGTTTAAATGGTGTATATCCTCATGTGGTCTAGCGGAAACGTAAGCAAGCATGGATTTGGCAAGTGAGGAAGGATAGAAGGATTACGAAAGTGACTTTAAGTGGGAGAATGTAATGAGAGATTACATTTTTAGTGGTAAAGCCACTTTCTTCAAAATACAAAGGTGGCCATGTGAATGAATAATAGTGTTCATGTGAATGAACAATAGTGTTCATGAAGCCTATAAATAGGCTCTCATTTGTAATCAAATATACACACCAAGAAAAGTGTTAGAGAGAGTGTGAGAGTTTTCTTGAGAGTTACTACTTAGAGAGGAAAATTTGTTCCTTCTTTGTAAGTAATATTTTCCCGATTTAGTGAGAGAGTTGTTTCTCCTATTACAATAGAGATTAGAATTATTATATCATTGTAATTAGAGAGAAGGTGTTTTAATCCCTATTTTACAATAGTGAAATCCTCCTACACTTTCCCATGGTTTTTTACCCCAATTTGTTCGGGTTTTTCCACGTAAAATATTTGTGTCTAGTTTATCTTCATTTTTCTCATTTCGCTTTAGTTGTGTGTTAGCTTCGACCCGGTAATTTTTCCTAACAATTACTTCTTTTTAAATCCATTATAATCCTGTTGGCTCTATTCTGTTTTAAAAAGAACAAAAAATCTGGTACCAAATGATGAGGACACGACTAACAAATGAGAGGCAGATCTTATTCAAGTTCCAATTGGTCAAGTTACAAGGGCCCGAGCTAAACGATTTATTCAAGTTCCAATTGGTCTAGTTATAAAGGCCCGAGCTAAACGGTTCAAGAAACTTCTCAATTGGCTTATTCAACATATTTGGGCTAATAACCATTTTTGGGCGCCCAAGGATAATGCTATACATGATCCACAAGGATGGGTTTCCATGATCCAAGGGAACTTCCATTTTGGAATTTCGGGAGGACCCGACAACCAGAATTAAAATGATCATATTTTTTTGCTCGCAACTCCAAATGGGCTGAAACTTGTTAGGATGGAAAGATGACGGCTTGAACTTCAATTTAGACCTAAGAAAGTTTAAAAAAGGATATCGTTTGGGCCTGTTATGATGGGCCGAAATCCAGTAGGCTGTTGCATCCGAATCTACGTTGGGCTTGTACCTTTTCTTAATTGTTTCCTTCTGAATTTAATTGTTGCATTATAAGGCTTGCATGCCAAGTTAGGTACTTTCCTTATTTGAATTTTAGGTTACCAAAATTCTATTTAGGTTTATTTCCTATTTCGTAGTTTCCTATTCCTACCAGAATTCTGTTTAGGTTTATTTCCTATTTTTTTAGTTTTCCTTTTTCTATTTGGTTACGAATTCTCATGTATTTAAATAGCCATTGGCTTTTGGAATAACATAATTCAGATTTGATTCATACTTTCGGAGAGAAATTTCTCTTTGGTTCTTTTAGAACTTCTGAACTTATCGGAGTTTCCGTGGCGTTCATCTTCGACTTATCAATCAATCATGGTGTCTTCATTATACCAAGGTTCTTGCTTCGATATAAGCAACGGGCCGCGGTCTCAGTCTTCATTATACTAAGGTTCTTGCTTCAATATAAGCAACGGGTCGCGGTCTCACATAAATCTGTTTCTAGACGATCTTGGAGGTCTTTTTGATCCATAAATTTCTTAGTCCTTGGCGTGGATCATATCAGTTGGTATCAGAGCCTTCTAGTTGCAGGTTTGCTTATCTTTTGTTTTGATTCATAAAAATAAAAAAAAAAAGTGAAAAAAAAACGAAATTGGAAAAAAAAAGAAGAATAAATTTCCAGTTTAGGAAAAAAAAGGTGAAAAAAATGTGTAATATTTAGATTCAATCCTTATTTCTAAATTTCTTTGTGAGTTATTGGTGAATTGTTGCTGGAAACTTTGATACTTGTTCGGTTAGTTTGATAAGAACCTATAGAGGATTATTACGAGTGGAAAAAGGCAAGAGTGGTGAGCACATAAGAGGGGAAAGGCCAATCTGATTTTTTTGTGTGAAAACACGAGTGAAATTGAGTGACTCGTTCTTTTAGTGAAACACGTGAGGGATTGTGTGAGGTCCTTTTTTTTTTAAAGTTATTTTTGCAGCAAACATGTCAGACGACAAGAACAAAAATAATTCCGGAGATACGTCGGGAAATGGTGATCCAAAGTTGCTCATGGAAGCTTTAATGGGTGAGATGAGAAGAGTATTGCGAACGGAGATGGAACAGGTTCATGAGCGGATTGATCGGGTAGAGAATGCACGTGTAGGGCAGCAACAAAACGCTCCTAATATACGTAGGAGGGAGAGAGTTCAACCTAGGGGAGAGAGAGTTGAAGATGAAGAGTATTATGGGAATAGATTTGATGAAGAAGATGATCGGGAATCAGTTGTTAGCCATAGGAGATTTGGTGGTCGAGGTAGAGAAGCTAAGAATCGGGAAGACAATAACTTAGGTAGTATTAAGATGAAGATTTCATCATTTCAAGGCAAAAACGATCCTGAAGCTTACCTTGAGTGGGAGAAGAAGATAGAATTAGTGTTTGATTGTCATAATTATTCCGAGCTTAAAAAGGTTAAACTTGCAGCCATTGAATTTTTTGACTATGCGATTGTTTGGTGGGATCAGCTAATGTTAAATAGGAGGAGAAATATAGAGCATCCAATAGAGACTTGGGAGGAGATGAAAACCGTGATGAGGAAACGGTTTGTTCCAAGCCATTATTACCGTGAGTTATACCAAAAATTGCAAAGTCTTACACAAGGTAGTCGGAGTGTGGAGGATTATTATAAAGAGATGGAAGTAGCTATGATTCAAGCAAATGTAGAGGAGGATCGAGAGGCTACTATGGCTAGGTTCTTGGCTGGTTTAAACCTAGAAATTGCTAATTCGGTGGAGTTGCATCATTATATGGAATTGGAAGATATGGTGCACATGGCTGTCAAAATTGAGAACCAACTCAGAAGGAGGGGTAGCAATACACGACAAAACCCTAACTCGGGTTCATCTTGGAGGCCGAATTTTATAAAGCAAGCCACGGCCAAGCCCAAAACCGAGTAAAAGCAAGAAAGTACCAGCCATGAAAATCAAGGTAAAACTGACTCTTCCACCACTAGAAATCGTGATATTAAGTGTTTTAAATGCCAAGGCAGGGGTCACATAGCAAGCCAATGTCCAAACAAAAGAGTTATGATATTGCGAGATAATGGTGAAATTGAAACCGAGGGCGAAGACGATACCAAATCTATGCCACCATTGGAGGATGCGAGTGATGAGGAATACGCTGCCCGAGGAGAATTGTTGGTTGCAAGGAGAGCTCTAAGTGTGCAAATCAAAGAAGATGACAAAGTGCAGCGAGAAAACATCTTCCATACTAGATGCCACGTGCAAAACAAGGTATGTAGTATGATAATTGATGGAGGTAGTTGTACTAACGTTGCTAGCACTACAATGGTTGAGAAATTAGGGCTGCCAACGATTAAACATCCTCGGCCTTACAAGTTACAATGGCTCAATAATAGTGGTGAACTGAGGATGAACAAACAGGTGTTAGTTTCCTTTCGTATTGGAAAATATGAAGATGAAGTTTTGTGTGATGTAGTTCCGATGCAAGCTAGACACTTGTTACTAGGCCAGCCATGGAAATTCGATGGGCGTGTTAAGCATGATGGCTTCACTAACAAATATTCGTTTGTAAGAAATCAAAGAACAATCACTCTAGTTTCTTTGACACCAAAGTAGGTTTATTAAGATCAAGTGAGGTTACAAAAAGAGAGTGAGAAAAAGAGAATGAATGCAAACCAAAAAGAGAAAATGAGAGAGGTCAAAAAAATTGAGATAGAAAATAAGAGAGCTGATTCGGCTATTGAGAGAAAAACAAATTTCTATGCAAGAACGAGTGAAATAAAAATAGTGATGATTTTAAATCAGCCAATGATTGTACTTTTGTACAAAGAGGCATTAAACACTAACCAATTTGACTCATCTTTACCTAGTTCTATTGTTTCTCTTTTACAGGAGTTTGATGATATCTTTCCCGAGGAGATTCTACATGGCTTACCATGGCCAAGTCCCACGAGTGTGGGTCAAGTTCATAGTTTTCATGGACTTGCTAGTTTTTGCAAGAGGTTCATGAAAGACTTTAGCAGTATTGCCGCACCGCTTAGCGAAGTCATCAAGAAGAATGTTGGATTCAAATGGGGAGACGAGCAAGAGAAGGGGTTCCAATTGATCGAAGAAAAATTAACTAATGCTCATTTTCAAGTCCTTGAGCACATCAATAACAATGCATACAAATTGGATTTACTAAGTGAGTACAATGTTAATACCACTTTTAATGTTTCTGATTTATGCCCTTTTGATGTAGGTGATGATTTGAGGACAAATCTTTTTCAAGAGGAGGGGAATGATGAGGACACGACTAACAAATAGGAGGCAGATCCTATTCAAGTTCCAATTGGTCAAGTTACAAGGGCCCGAGCTAAACGGTTTATTCAAGTTCCAATTGGTCCAGTTATAAAGGCCCGAGCTAAACGGTTCAAGAAACTTCTCAATTGGCTTATTCAACATATTTGGGCTAAGAACCATCTTTGGGGGCCCAAGGATAATGCTATACATGATCCACAAGGATGGGTTTCCATGATCCAAGGGAACTTCCACTTTGGAATTTCGGGAGGACCCGACAACTAGAATTAAAATGATCATATCTTCTTGCTCGTAACTCCAAATGGGCTGAAACTTGTTAGGATGGAAAGATGACGTCTTGAACTTCAATTTAAACCTAAGAAAGTTTTAAAAAGGATATCGTTTGGGCCTGTTATGATGGGCTGAAATTCAGTAGGCTGTCGCATCCGAATCTACGTTGGGCTTGCATATTTTCTTAATTGTTTCCTTCTGAATTTAATTGTTGCATTATAAGGCTTGCATGCCAAGTTAGGTACTTTCCTTATTTGAATTTTAGATTATCAAAATTCTATTTAGGTTTATTTCCTATTTCATAGTTTCCTATTCCTACCAGAATTCTGTTTAGGTTTATTTCCTATTTTTTAGTTTTCCTTTTTCTATTTGGTTACGAATTCTCATGTATTTAAATAGCCATTGGCTTTTGGAATAACACAATTCAGATTTGATTCATACTTTTGGAGAGAAATTTCTCTTTGGTTCTTTTAGAACTTTTGAACTTATTGGAGTTTCCGTGGCGTTCATTCCATAATTGATTGTGGTGTCTTCATTATACCAAGGTTCTTGCTTCAATATAAGCAACGGGTTGCGGTCTCAGTCTTCATTATACCAAGGTTCTTGCTTCAATATAAGCAACGGGTCGCGGTCTCACATAAATCTGCTTCTAGACGATCTTGGAGGTCTTCTTGATCCATAAATTTCTTAGTTCTTAGCGTGGATCATATCACCAAAGCTATATGCTTACAAGATGACAAGGTTTCCATATAGAAAAATTGCTTACATATGTTCTTTTTAGATAAAGATACAACGGACACCAAAAAAAAATAATTGGAAACTTCACTGGACTAACACTTTCCTATCATTGGTGAATTTCTATGTAGGGAAGTTCATATTGTGTGTTGTCATCTAAAATGCTATATGAAATTTTTTATTGTTATTTTTATTTACTACAATATCTAAAAATTGAATGGACCCGTTCACCGATCTATGTGCATACGAAAAACACCTAAATTAAAAAGTTCCCCGATGTTTGGTTCTCTGAGAGACTATCCAACGATCAATTCAGTACTCTGATAAAGAAATTTGATATAATTGAACATGTAAATTAAAAAGTTCCTCAATGTTTGGTTCTCTTGTGACTTTATGATGATCGAATCAATACTCCAATGGAAAATAGAGATAATTGAAATAGGTAGAAAGTTAAGATATAACAACTCATCTTTTGTGAGTGGTAACCCCCTTTATCTAATGGAAGAGTTAGAGTTTGTTTAGGACCTTCAATCCTATTAAATCTTTGGTTTCTATTTGGGTGGAGTTAGAATTCCCTTTTGACTTTGGGTTTAAGGACAATTTTACTTTCATATCCTATGAGCTACGTGAGATGACGTGGTTGGTCGGTGTCTTTGAGATATAAAATTACCTTCTTATCCTTGGCGATTGCTACATGCCAGCTTCTAATTAGCTTGAGAATTTTTGTTATATCACTGTCTTTAATTTTCACCCACTCATTATGCAATCATCTTTATCTCCTATAAAATAGTCATTGATTTGAGGAATTGACCTCAAGACATCCAAGTACATTTGATCAATAACTATTGAAACTTTTATCAAGCATTAATTTAGTTTGGATCCATCATATAATTCCTTTTTTAGTTAAATATTCTCTATATATTATTATTTTAATTTACTAGCTAATCTTGGATGTGCTTACATTGATGAATGATGCAGGAAATGAATTGTTTTTGTTTATTTTAATTTAGAATGCTAAAGAGTAAAATGATAATTTCGTATGATTTCACTTTGATAGAAAAATGAGAATCAATTTTTTTTAGAAATATAAAAAACATTGAAATCAAATCAACCAAATATAAAGAAATAGTAAAATTAAATTTATTAATGAATTTAGTAGATTTCGACGTATCGTGTCAAATATGAAAATGAGAAAATATATATTTAATTTAATCCTTCTCAATTTTTTTTCTTTGTCATTTTAATGGATTGGTCTATATCTTCTATCATTATTGGCTCTTCTTTGAATAGTAATTGTAACTCATGTGCAATCATTTTTCTTGTTCAATCATTTTCGTCTATATTTTTTGGTATTATTTTCTCCTTTTTTGCACATCAGCACAACAAGAAGATATTGACATGACACCAACTTGATATAAATTTGTTTTCTTCATCTAACTAGTTATTTTAAAGAATAAATAAAAAATTATCATAAATAAACACAAATTCATAATTTTAAATATCCATAAGAGTGAATGATTTGTTCTATATAAAATTTAATATATACATACATAAGGAGCCATACTTTGGACACATCTCTCATATATTTTGAGACCAAGCATTCCATCAATGAGTATATGTTATCAAATAGAGTAATGTATGATTAACCTTTGGTATCAAAGACACGTAACCTTAACATGTACCTACGGTAATAAATGAAATGTTATTAGTGTTGTGGTATTGGTTAATAATAATTAAAACAATAAATAAATAATAATTGATAAATAATATTATTGTTTTACCTTAAATTTTGTATTTTATATCAAAACAATTGCATTTCACTTTGCCATCATTAATATGAATTATAATTGATAAATATAATTGAATTATTTTATTACAATTTATGCAAATTCATATTGTGGTTCATCCCCATTGAGAATATTCAAGACATTTTCTTGTATTTGAATGAACAAATTGTTATAAAAATTTGTAAATGAGAATCAAGATTTAGAGGCGTGTTATAAACAGTCTTTAAGCTTTCATTCGTCCCCACTTGTATAAACAAGTTTGCTATGGGTTACAAACGAATAATCCTCCAGGATACAACCAAGTCTCTTATTTGAAGTTTGTAGACAGTAAAATCTGAAGAACTTCTAATTTAATTCTACTTTGAAATAATGAGAATATTTTGGCAGAGTTTTGAGAGAAAGAAGAGAAAAGAAAGAATAAAAAAATATTGTATTCTGAAAGTGAGAAGTGGTGAGTATTTATATGTGCAAAAGTACATCTTCAAATGGTTCTGAAAAAACATGTTTTTCAGTTGGAAATACATGATTTTTTTCAGATTTAATGAGAGTCTTATGATCATGTCTGTTAGTTTTTAACGGATTAAATCGTGTCTGTTTAAAAAATAGTTAAAAATTAATTAAAATCTCACACCTTTTCTGTTGAAATCACAACCTTTGTTTTAAACTGATGTCTTTTGATTTAATTCCACACCTTTTCTTTTTAAATCACAACTATTTAATTTAAATTAATGACTTTTGGGTTTTTAAACAACAATTTACACTCATTTTAAAATGGTCCAAAATCAGCTCTAAATACTGATTTTTCTACCAATCCTCCACTTATTTGAAAAATACTACCACAATATCTTTGATTCTTGTATGCATAAATAAGATATCTTTCGATTTAAAACCGTTTGTTAGTGTAAGAAACTCAAAATCATATCGAAATGAATGGTGTCCTTTAGATTAAACAAACATTCCTATATGATACGATCGGAGCCACCGTGCACATACAATTCTCTTATTTCGGTGAAAATTAATTTTTACTTAGCACTATTATGGCTATGTGCTATATCCTGGATTCATGAACCTCAAAAGAGCAAACCATAACTCTCTATAAGAAATGACACTACTCATTCGTTCGTATAGGTGAAGTTCTTCTTGCGTTTTCGTTACTAGAATGCATTTTATAACTTTATTAAGAGATTAACTCATCCTCTAAAATACAATGGACGATATTTTTTTTCTCAATTATGGGCCAACTTTGTGACAATATCAATATTCAATTACAGTAACTTGTTATTACCCAATAAAATCTAGGACTAATGGTCTACTAGTATTAGGTTGGGTTGTCATCACTACTAACTTTTAAATGGTTTAAGCCCTATCTCTCTAGATGCACTACTTACTAGGTCTCTTGCGAGTGTCTTAGTAAGTGGATCAGACGGCTAGAGGGTGGAAAGGGATGGATCCGTTTTACTTCTTCATGAACCCTAGCCCGGTGTACGAAGTGACTTTCTTGAACAAGTTACCGCATGAGTTAACTTGCAGTTCAGGTAAATCTAGCCATGAGGTGGCGAATTACATACAAAGGGTGATCGCTGCAACTCTTTCTTATGAGTGCACCAACTTACTAAACTTTACATAAACAAATGTAATGATATCATCTTGTATAAATTGTCTCACATAGTCATGTCTAAGACTGATGTGTCTAGATTTACCATTATAAGTCCTACTATAAGCCCTTGATAAAGTAGCTTCACTATCATAATAAAATGAAACAAGAGGCATTGGACTATGCCACATTTTGATGTCTAACAACAAATTCCTAATCCATTCGGCTTTCTTCCTTATTGCCGCTAGGGTAATAAATTCGGATTCCATAGTTGAGTGAGATATGCAACTTTGTTTCTTGCTTGCCCAAGAAATTGCACCCCCGTTAAGAGTGAATATCTACCCACTTGTGGATTTGTTATCTCCTACACTTGTAATCCAACTCGCATTAGTGTATTCTTCTAATACACTTGGGTAACTGTTGTAAAGCAATCCTAAACTACTGGTGTTATTGAGATATCCCATTATCCTACCAATGGTTTTCCAATGTTCTATACTAGGATTACTAGTATATCTACCAAGTTTACACACAACATAGAAAATATCTAGTCTAGTGCAATGCATTACATACATTAGACTACCAATAGCGCTAGTGTATTCAAGTTGTGCCACTGCTCTACCAGAACTATTCTGTAATTTGATACTTGGATCAAAGGGGTATTATACTATTTGAAACCAAGATGTTTAAACTTAATTAACACTTTCTCAATATAGTGAGATTGATTTAAAGCATAACCCCCACTATGTTTCTTAATTTTAATTCCTAAGATTATATTTACTTCAACTAAGTCTATCATTTTAAAGACAAAAGACAAATACTTTTTAGTTTCACTTACTTCTTCTATGTTAGTATCAGTGATCGACACATCATCAACATATAAACAAACTACCACACCATAGTTTTTGGCGAATTTGGAGTAAATGCATTTATCAGCACTGTTATGTTTAAAACCAAAGGATAAAATAACATATTCAAATTTCTCATGCCATTGTTTTGGGGCTTGTTTTAAACCATAAAGAGATTTGACTAATTCAAACACTTTATTTTCATTGATTGGAAGAACAAACCCTTGGGTTGTTCCATGTATACTTCCTTATTTAAATCCCCATTTAAGAAAGTAGTGTTCACATCTATTTAGTGAATATATAAATTATAAATGGATGCTAAGGCTATAAGGACTCGAATAAAAGTAATACGTGCAATAGGTGCATAAGTGTCAAAATAAGCAATCCTTTCTTTTTTTCTAAAACCTTCGGCTACTAGTCTCACTTTGAAAATTTGAATAATGCCATCATTATTGTGTTTTCTCTTAAAAACTCACTTAAAGGTTTGGATCCTTTGGGTAAATCTACCAATACCTAAGTGTTGTTACCCATTATAGAATCCATCTCATCATTAATGACTTCTTTCCAAAAAGAAGCATCTGTTAAAGTCATAGCTTCCTTAAAAGTTGTAGGATCATCTTTTAAGTTAAACACAATATGTATTTTATTCAATACATTATTTTTTTGATCACCTTCAACCAGAAATAGCAATGATTGAGAAGAAATGAAATCAGGATCCAAAGTTTTCTCTTTTCTTGCTCTAATACTATGTCTAAGTTCAACAATCCTTTCAGGAATATTAGTTTATTATTAATTTCTGGTTTTAAGTCTTCATTGGACTCATCTCTTTAAGACTCTTATTTTATAATCTCAAAACCAGTAGAAAACTTATTTTCAAAGAATTCTACATCACGTGACTCAATAATAACGCTAGACTACAAATCAAGAAGTCTATGGGCCTTACTATTTTTAGCATACCCAACAAATACGTATTTAATAGCTTTAAGTCCTAACTTTTCTCTTTTAGGGTATGAAATTCTACAATATGCTAAACACCCCCACACTTTAAAATAATTTAAGTTAAGCTTTCTACCTTTCTAAATTTCATAAAGACTCAATTTTGTTTTCTTTCTTGGAATTCTATTATGAATATGACGCACAGTAAAAAACTGCATCTCCTCATAAGTTTAATGGCAATTTAGCATTAATAAGCATGAAATTAACCATTTATACTAAAGAACGATATTTCTTTTCAGTCAAACCATTCTGTTGTGGTGTGTAAGGAGCATTGCGTTGGTGTATTATGCCACACTCTTCACAGAATTGATCAAAATCATTTAAAAAATATTCTCCACTTCTATCAAAACGTAGAATTTTAATATTTTTATCAAGTTGATTTTCTACTTCTTATTTATATTTCTTAAATATGTCAAAAGTTTCTTCTTTGGATCTTAATAAGTAAACATACAAATATCTACTTACATCATCCACGAAAGTAATAAAATATCTTTTCCCACCTCTTGTTAACATACTATTTAATTTACATAAATCTGAATGTATTAGACTTAAAATTTGTGAATATCTTTGCACCTTAGGAAAAGGTTTCTTTACCATTTTAAATTGAACACATAATTCACATTTTCCTAATTCGTCATTTCCAATATTTATTAATTCTAATTTATGTATGCTCTTTAAATATTTAGAATTAATATGTGCTAAACGATAATTCCATAAATAAGAAGACTCAACAATATAAGTAGAAGCTATGGTTTTATTATTATTATTATTATTATTATTATTATTATTATTATTATTATTATTATTATTATTATTATTATTATTATTATTATATATACCATTACAAGAATATCCTTTTCCATTAAACATGTCATTCTTTGAAAGTATAACCTTATCGGTTTCAGTAGAAATTCGAAATCCTTTTCATCTAAAAGATCAACAAAAATTAAATTCTTTCAAATCTCCATGTACATAGAGAACATTAAGAAAACTCATACGCTTTCTAGATGTGAAGGCAATCTTGACCATTCCTTTGCCATAAACTTTGATTCATACGGTGTTTCCAATTTGTACTTCTTGTCAATTAATAACTTCCTTGAATGTCTTGAACATTCCTTTGTCATTGCACACATGGACAGTAGCACTAGAATCTAACTACCATCCAGACACTTCATTTGCCATATTAATCTCAGAGATCATAGTCACAAGACTCAGATCGGTGATCATTGTTATGAGGTTCTCCTCAACCATGTTAGCCTTGTTGACATCTAGACTTTTGCAAAATTGGCATCCATAAGCATAGTCTCCAGGCGTACCACACACATGACATTTCCCTTTCTTCTTTCCTGGAATCTTTTTAAATTTTCTTCCACCTTTCACTTGTAAAGCATACTTTTTAGTTTTGCTTACCTCCACATGATGCACTTTAGGACCACTTGAACAATATTACTTTTGTCACGTAAACGTAACTCTTCTTCAATATGAAGAAGTTTTTGAATTTGTTCTAAAGTGTAGTCCCTAGGCTTGTGCAACAATCTTTTTCCATAATCCTTCTAAGAAAGGGAAGTTTAGCTATAATAGCCTCCACTTGGAATGATTCAGGCAAATTAATTTTTAAAGATCAGAGTTTATTGATAATAACTTATAATTCATGTACTTGTTCTAAAACAGATTTATTGTCAACCATTTTTAAATCAAAGTATTTAGAAACTAAATACTTATTTGTAACTTCTTCCTTCGCTTTGTATTTATATTTAAGAGCATTCCAGATATCACAAGCAAATTTGGTGTCTGTGAACAGATTGTACAAGCGATCTAATAGTGTGTTAAGAATACGCCCACGACACAATAACTTGTCCTCCTCTATTTTCTTCCTTTCTTTTTGTAGTTGTTTGATCACTGTTGTTTGATGTTGCTCTCTTTCCCCAGGTACTGGATCATCAAGAATAAGCGATAGATTAGGATCCAGTATGTAGGAAATTTTCAACACTATAAGCAAGAACATTATCTTGTCTTGCCACCAGCTAAAATTGTTTTCATCGAATCTGTCTAACTTGACAAAGTCTTGATTTATCACCTTGAATGATTCTGTCTCCATTTTTTTTAATAGAATTAAAGCCTTAAAATTGTTATAAAAATCTGTAAATGAGAATAGAATATGAGAATCAATACTTAGAGGAGTGTTATAAACACTGTCTTTAAGGTTTTATTCGTCTCTGCTTGTATAAAAAAGTTTGCTATAGGTTATAGACGAATAGTTCTCTAGGATACAACCAAGTCTCTTATTTGAAGTCTACAAACAGAAAAATCTAATGAACTTCTGATTTAATTCTACTTTGAAATAATATGAATATTCTAGTAGAGTTTTGAAAGAAAGAAGATTGAAGAAAGAATGAAAAATTATTGTATTCTAAAAGTAGGAAGTGATGGGTATTTATAGGTGCAGAAACACCTATTTAAATGGTTTTGGAAAGATATGTTTTTTTTTTCATTTGAAAAGACATGATTTCTCTAGATTTAATGAGAGCCCTATGATCATGTTTGTTAGTTTTTAACGGACCAGATCGCGTTTGATTAAAAAACAGTTAAAAATTAATTAAAATCTCACACATTTTCTGTTTAAATCACAACTATTTGATTTAAACTGATACCTTTTGGGTTTTCAAAGAACCCTTTACTCTCATTTTAAAATGGTCTAAAATCAACTCTAAATGCTGATTTTACATAATTCAACTGTCTTGGGTATAAAACAACTATAACTCAACAATAACTTGTATCAACATAAGGATTGGTTAATTATATATTGATATCATTGTAAAAGCTAAAGTATATATCATTATGTCTTAGGAATAGCCTCAGCATCTCAAGTCATGATGGTATATGGATGTGATATATTAGATATAATCACATTAAGATGATAATGGTCATAGGACTATATGATGACATGTAGACGGTTACAATTAATTTATTGAGATAACTATTTTTACCCACAATGAAGTTTTTATTTTAGTGAGTTAATTTGAATAAGATAGTGAATTTAAACATTTAAGTTTTCTTAGGCCTACATGTATTAAAATTTTGAAGTTTTGATGTTTATGTTTACTAGTCTTATTATTAATGCATAAGTACTACGCATGATGCGACGTTTGCCCATAGAAAGATATTGAACTTACAATTAAGTTTATTATGGATTGTTTTCATGGCAATAATAAATGTGTATTCTCTTGGTTATTGTAGTTATTCTTATTTATGTTAATGGATCATCTCGTATTCCTATGTTATCTGGTGATAATTTTTCTAATTCGAAAAAGAAAGTTCTCTTGACCTTGAGGTGCATGGATGTTGACTTGGTGCTCTATGTGGATGAAACACCCACTCTCACGAAATCAAGTACACCAAATGAAAAAGCTGCTTATGAAAGGTGGGAAAGATCCAATCTAAGTTTAATGCTCATTAAGTCTCATGTGAGTAAGAGTATTTGGGGTTCTATCCCTGATTGTGATAAAGCAGCTAACTACATGAAAGTTGTTGAAGAATAATTTGTTTGGTCTGATAAATCTATGGCTAGCATGCTTATGAAGAAGCTTTCAGACATAAAGTTTGACAATTCTAAAAATGTGCGTGAGAACATTATGGAAATGAGGGATATTGCTGTTGAACTCAAATCCCAGGAGATTGAGATTTCAGAGTCATTTCTAGTTCATTTCATATTGAACTCTCTCCCTATAGAATAAGAAGCATTTAAAATATCTTACAACACATAAGGAAAAATGTTAGTTAATGAACTTTTGACCATGTGCGTTCAAGAGGAAAATAAGCTTAAACATGAGAAAATTGAAAGTGCTCATATGGTAACTCATGTCAAGGGAAATACTAGAAAGAGTAAAGGTTCTCCTAAGGAGAAGAATAGTGGAAGTGTGCCAATGAAGCGATCTGGTAAGAAAGTTGCATGCTTCTTCTATAAGAAAATGGGACACATGAAGAAAAGACTACTTTAAATTTTAGGCATAACTTGAAAAAAAAAGGTACTTTGATATCTCTTGTGTGTTATGAATATTCTTATATTCATGTTCTTGGTAATACATGGCGGATTGATTTTGGAACTATAATTCACATTGCTAATACCATGGAGGATTTTCTCAATATAAGGAAACCACTAGAAAGTGAATAAGGCTTTTATTCAGGAAATGGGATGCGTTCACATGTGAAAGTAGTGGGAACATTTCAATTACTTTTGAAAATTGGATTTACTTTAGATCTTGAAGGCACTTTTTATGTTCCATTATATTTTAGAAACTTAGTCTCAATTTCAAAATTATCTAAATATGGTTTAAGTTTATTTTTTAAGACTATGTTTTTAATATTTTCAAAAATAATGTTATTGTCAACAATGAATCTCTAATTGATGGTTTATAGCCCACTTATCAATGAACACTCCTTTAAGTTATGGCATAAGAGATCAAGACATATCTTTATTGAGAGAATTAAAAAAAATTTGGTAAATGAAATAGTTTTAAAAACTCTCGATTTCACTGATTTTGGTACTTCCGTAAACTACATAAAGGGAAAGCAGACTAACAAGTCCACTAAAAGTTCCAGAATGAGTTCAAAAATTCTTGAAATCATACACATTGATATTTGTGTACCGTTTACTATTTTTCTTGTCTCAATGGTCAGAGATATTTTATCTCATTCATTGATGACATGCTAGATTCATGTATCTATATCTTTTATTTGTTAAGGCAAAAACCCTAGATGCTTTCAAATTGTTTATGACAAAGGTAGAGAAACAAAAGCAAAATAAAATAAAAATAGTAAGGACAAACAAAAGTAGTGAGTATTATGGAAGGTACAAAGAAAATGGACAATTACAGGGTCCATTTGCTAGGTTCCTTCAAGAAGAAGACATTATAGGGAAATACACAATGTTAGGTCAACCACAACAAAACAGTATGGCTAAAAGAAAGAATCGTGCACCTATGGACATAGTGAGAAACATATTAGTAATTCTAATCTCCTTTTAAATTAATTGAGTGAAGTATTAAAAACTATAATATATATTTTAAACAGGGTTTCATCTAAAGCTATTCCTAAAACACATTTTGAGTTGTGTAATAGATAGAATCCAAGTTTAAGCCATTTACACATGTGGGGTTGTCTAGTTGAACCTATGATTTATAACCCTAACCTTAAGAAGTTGGACCCAAGAACAATCAGTGGGTATTTCATTGGCTATGCAGTTAACTACATGGGATTTAGATTTTACTTTCTGTCACACACAACTAGAATTGTTGAGGTTAGAAATGCAAATTTCCTTGAGGATTTTGAGTTTAGTAGGAGTAAAATATCTCGTAAGGTTGTATTTAAGGAAATAAGGGATCTCGCTGAATAACTTATAAATGAAGGGGAGTTGATTGTCTTTCAAGGAAACTTACAAAGTTCCAATGAAGAGCAATTAGCTGAAGTTTAATCACTCCTTGAGGAACATGTTAATATGGAGCCTATTGCTCAAAATTCGCAAAATAAGTTTGTTCCTTTAAGAAGATCCTCAAGAAACAAAAGGTCAACTATTTCTAGTGATTATGTTGTATACCTTCAAGAGACTGATTTTGGATCTAAGGACGATCCTAAGTCGTTTTCACAATCTATGAGTGGAAATTACTACACATTTTGGTATACAGCTATGGAGGAAGAGATGAAATCCATAGCTAATAACAAATTATGGGATCTCATTGAACTACCAGAAAGAGCTGTAGCCATTGGCTGCAAATGGATCTATAAGACCAAAAGAGATTCTTCTAGTCATATAGAATGATATAAGGTTAGACTTGTGACTAAGAGTTTTCACACAAAATGAAGGAATTGATTACCACAAACCTTCTCTCTAGTCTCTAAGAAGGATTCATTTAGAATAATCATGGCTTTAGTAGCTCATTTTGATTCAGAGTTGCATCAAATGGATGTGAGAACAACATTCTTGAAAGTATCTATTGACGATGAGGTATACATGACTTAACCTGAAGGTTTCTTTTCTAATAAAGGAAGTCACCTACTGTGCAAGTTTAAGAAATCTCTATATGGGATTAAGCAAGCGTCCCGCTAATGGTATATGAGATTTAATGGTGTTATAGCTTTATATGATTTCACAGATAACATCGTTGATCATTGTATATACCTTAAGGTTAGTGGGAGTAAATTCATCATCTTATCCTTATATGTAAATGAGATCCTACTTGCAAGTAGTGACTTGAGTTTGCTACACAAGCTAAAACAATTTCTCTCACAAAACTTTGAAATGAAGGATTTAGGTGAAGCTTCTTATATCATTGGCATAAAGATTCACAGAGCCAAGAGTCAAAGAGTATTAGGATTGTCTTAAAATGCTTACATTGATAAGATTTTGGAGAGATTTCAAATGAGTGGTGTTGTGAGTTTTAAATTACTCGCAAGCGCACGAGTCGTTCGCAATATAGTGTTGTGCAAGTGCGAGGTCGAATCCACAGAGAATTGTGTTGTAAAAATATTTTTATCTAAACTAAGCCTATTTTAACCTAGTTCCAAGTTTTGAATTGTCTTTTGCAAAACAAATATAAACTAAACTAAATTGATTTAAAGGCTAATGATAAAAACACTAAGGTTTCTGAATCCACCCCACCAAAGTAAAACATATATCTTCATGTTCTATATAAAAATAATCTATCAAAACATTCCATGAATCCAACTTTAAACAAATCACAACAAATATTCCAATTAAACCAAAACAATCCAATGTATCCGCTTTTAACAAATCACAAAGGATATCTAATTTAATAAAAAAAGATTCGATATATCCATCAGATGAAACACACAGAATATCCAACAGAACAATTTAAACTCAATCAATCATAAGATTTTACTTAAATAATTGAACATAACATTTATACTAAAAAACATTAGAATTGTATAAACAAATATGAAAATATTATGCCAAACAACGACAAGGCTTCATCTTCAACCTTAGCTAAAGATTTTAGCCACTTATAATCATGAAACTAAAGTTCACAATAATAGTGCTAAACATTAAACTTTAAAACTAACAAAAGCGGTAAATTAAAAACTGACTATACATGGGGAGAAATTCCACTCGCTGTTGGGCGGTGCTTCCCCTCGTGATAGCAATGCCTTCAGAGATCCACCAGAATGCTAGTAGAACTCCTCCAAATTGCATCAAAATTGCACTTGGATTGCTTACTAAAGATGAAATGAAGAAGGGCTTATATAAGGAAACATCACAAGTGCAATATGCTTCCAATCCGATGTGGGATATTGCAAATTCTAGCTTTTGCTCTTTGACCTTTGTCTACTAAAACTGTCATAACTTTCTCTAGAAAAATCATTTTATTGATCTGTAAAATTCTCCAGAAAATAGACATCGGGATCTTTCCAAGCATATATGACTCATCTCCTGGTTCTTTCTGAATCAATACAGTTTAATACTAAAAAATGGCTGATCTGTCAAGTTGAAATCATGCACAGCCTGACCTTTGTCTACTAAAACTGCCATAACTTTCTCTAGAAAATTTATTTTATTGATCCGTAAAATTCCCCAGAAACTAGACATTCGGATATTTCCAAGCATATATAGCTCATCTCTTGGTTCTTCCTGAATAAATATAGTTTAATCTTCAAAAATGGCTGATCTGTACGAGCAATTCTGGCAATTTAGTGAAACTCCTTTCCAAGCTTGTAAACCTGTAAAACAACAAAAAACAACTCAAGGTAACAAATTTCTAAGCTAACAAATGTAAATTAAGAGGCCAAAATATGCAATATTTGACACTCATCAAATACCCCCAAACTTACATTTTGCTTGTCCCTTAGCAAAACAAAATAAAAGACTAAATGAAAAATAAAGAATGTAAAGATAAGTTCATCACTCATGGTATCCAAAAATTTAAGGAGCACACATCACCATGATATTCATTCATGAGCAAGCTTAAAAAGATAAACCCATCTTCGCAATGAATAGAAATGTTAAAATCTAATTACTTACAAAAGGCAGGTTAAGGCATCACAAGTCTGACACTGTGTAAAGTGAATTAGCATATAAAAATGAAGCTTCCAAAACTCCAATGTGTAAGGTCTCCATGTCTCAAGATTCACCAAATTTCCCATCAAAATAAACGAAAATGACATAGTTTTTATTTTATTATTATTTTTTTTAATAATAAGGCTCTGCTATATTTAGTTCCCTTAAGCTTTCTAATTGACCTATGTAGCGAGTGTTGAGTCAATGACTCTCAAACCAGATGGTTTTAGGGCATTAGTTGTAAAGACGCCCCTGAGAACTTACTAACTCGAGTCAAAAAGGCTACGAAATTAAACTGGCCTTAATACTACCAAGCAAAATTCCCACCTTTTGATGTGAACACTCACTGCTTACTAAGGCAAGAGGTCCAGTTACTCAGTGGAAAGTTTATTTATCATCATCAATTTTTTATATATTTTTTTGGTACTTTTTTATGCCAAAGTGTTTATCCAACAAGTTATCCAGTTTCAGTTAAGACAAGGAAATGTACACATTAAAATCACATGTCATACCTCACATAATTTGTGCTAATGTGCTTGTGTTAGATTAGATCAAACATGTGAATTCTCAAATGCCTAAAGTAAGGAACGAAATTTTAAAACTTTATCACCAGATCATGTGTTCAAAATTTTAAGCTTACCAATGACATCACATCACAGAAATTGTTTAGATCAACCAAAATTTCAAAATAACATGAGCATGCATTTGCCTTCTTTCTTTTTCTTTTTTTTAAATGAAGAAAAACAACAACAAATTATGACAAAGTGTGTGTAATGTGTCTCCTATACCCCCAAACTTAAATTACACATTGACCCTAATGTGTGAATAATATGGAAAGAGCTGACCTGGGATATTGAGAACTATCTGGACTGGTATGGCTCATAGCATACCCCCAAACTTGATCTGAAGTACGCTTTGTCCCTGAAAAATAAAGACTGGAAAACAAAAAAAATACTAGAGAAAAACAGTAACAAGAAATATGTAAAATAATAAACAAACAGAAAGGATATGTTGTGGGGTGCCTCCCATGAGCGCTAAGTTTTACGTCTTCAACCAGACTCAGCATTAGTAATCATGCCCAGCTAAGTGCTCCACCATCTGATCAATAAATGGGAGTGGAAAATGATCCTTCCTTATGGCATCATTCAACTTACGGTAGTCTAAACACACTCTCCATCTTGGCTGAACACGAGTTGGCACCAACTCGTCGTCCTTATGCTTCACTACCATCAATCTAGCCCGCTTGAGCATGACATGAATCGAGCTCACCCACTTGCTATTAGAGATTGGATAAATGATCCCTGCATCCCACAACTTTATCACTTCAGTCCTCACAACCTCTTGTATAGTTGGGTGGAGCCTTCTCTGTGGCTCCTTTGATGACTTGGAGTTCTCCTCCAAATGTATCTTATGCATCACCACCGAGGGGCTGATCTCTTTCATATCCTCAATAGTCTAGTCGATAGCTTCCTTGTGCTCTCTTGAAATGTCCACTAATTTCTCCTCTTGAGCCTCAACCAAATCTGAAGCTATAATCACAGGCAAAGAATTTGCTGGACCTAGGAACTTATACTTAAGATTGTCTGGTAAAGGCTTAAGTTCCTTCTTGGGGGGTTCAGGTGTTGTGGTCTCCTCCGTCTCACTGCTCTTTTGAGGAGCAAACTCCAAAGTAGTATTTGCTTGCTTAAGTAACTTATCCAAATCTAAATCTTCTCCAAACTGAGCAAAGCATGCCTCCAGGGGGTCCTCAATGCTTGATTCACCCATAGTCTCCTCCGTCTTACTGCTCTCCCGAGGAGCAGACTCTAAAATGGCATTTGCTTGCTCAAGTAACTTATCCAAATCCAGATCCTCTCCAAACTGAGCAAAGCATGCCTCCAGTGGGTCCTCATTGCTTGATTCATCCACAGTCTCCTCAATAATCTCCTCTATCAAGCATACATTTATCACTTCATCAAATTCCAGTGGTTGCTTAGTGGTATCAAAGATATTCAACTCCACTGTCATATTTCCGAAGGAAATCTTCATCACCCCTGTCCTATAATTTATCAGGGCATTAGCTGTGGCTAAGAATGGTCGCTCTAGAATCACTGGTATCTGAATCCCTACATTTTGAACCGGCTCTGTGTCTAGCACAATAAAAACTACAGGGAAATAAAACTTATCCACCTTTATCAAAACATCCTTAACTACTCCCCGTGGTATTTTCACTAACCTGTCAGCCAATTGAAGCGTCGTGTTTGTGGGCTTCAGTTCTCCTAACCCTAACTGCAGATAGACTGAGTAAGGTAGAAGGTTCACACTTGCTCCTAGATCCAAGAGAGGCCTCTCAATCTGGCTGACTCCTATCATGCAAGAGATGGTAGGACACTCTGAGTCCTTATACTTGATCGGTATCTTGCACTGAAGGATTGAGCTAACCTGCTCGGTCAAAAAAGCCTTCTTCGGGACATTCATCATTCTCTTGATAGTGATCAAGTCCTTTAAGAACTTGGCATATGACGGCACTTGCTGGATGGCGTCCAAAAGTAGGATATTGATTTGGACTTGCTTGAACACCTCCAAAATTTCCTCAAACTTCCCTCATTTCTTAGGCACTTGTAATCTCTCAAGTAAGGCGCTTTAGGTACAAATGACCTAGGAGGATCCTTAACAGTGGGTGTGGCTGTAGATGGCTCAACATCTCTCTTTTCCTTGTTGCCACTTTCTTGTCCTGGCTACATAGCAGGGTTCTCTTTCACTTGATTATCCATTTGTCTCCCAGACCTTAATGTGACAATCGATTGCACTTGTTCCTGTCCGTGCGTAGGATTTGATGAATTTCCAATCGCAAACTGTCCTTTCGGGTTAGGCACGGGTTGACTAGGGAACGTTCCCTTCTCTCTTTCACCCAAGTAACTTGCGATTTGACGTATGTGACTCTCTATCTTGGCAATCGCTTAGGTGTTTACTATTGTTGCGCTCCTTACTTCACTGATGGATTGGTCGGTCATCTTCATGAACTCCTTGAGGGTGTCCTCTAGTGACTGTGAAATCGGTGCTGGCGCTTGAGTGGGAGCTTGGTAATCAAGTGATGGTGCTGGATGGGCTGAGCGACCATGACTTGGAATCGGTGGAGGAAATCCGGGAGGGTATTGATTGTGAGCATGATGAGGGGCTCCTCCCTGATTCATCGATTGGTTCTGTTTCCATGAAAAATTGGGGTGGTTCCGCTACCCTGGATTGTACATCTCGGAGTAAGATCCATTTAACTGCCTCTGATAGTCATTGAAAGCATTCACTTGTTCCATAGGATACTCGGCAAAAACTGGCTTTGACGGACAATTCTGTGCTAGATGCATGGGACTAGCACAGATGGAACAGTTATCAACATTGAATGTGTTGGCAGCATTGATGGATTGGCCCACAGCGAGAGCGTCAATCTTCTTATTGAGAGCATCTAACTTTATCCACAAATCAGCGTCTTCCCTGACCTCATAGATGCCTCCTTTCTTAGGAGCACGAATGGACTTATCTCGACAGCTTGAGAAATCCCACTGCTGCGAGTTGTCAGACAACTTGTCCAACGCCTTGTATGCTTTCTCCCCTGTCAGACTCAAGAATGCCCCCCCCATTCATAGACTCGATCATGCTACGGTTGGGTTGAGTCAACCCTTGGTAGAAGAACTGAATGAGTCTCCATTTCTCATATCCATGTGGAGGGCATCTAATCAGTAACTCTTTAAAACACTCCCAACTCTTAGAAAAATTCTCATCCTCTTCCTGAGTGAAAGAACTAATCTCCTTTCGGTACTCATTCACTCTAGACATTGGGAAAAATTTATTATGGAATTTACTCAACAGATTTTCCCAAGATGTAATAGACCCGGGCATGTTGGAATCCAACCATGCCCTAGCTCTATCGTGAAGAGAAAAAGGGAAAAGTCTAAGATGGACTGACTCCTCAGAGAAGTTCTGGAACTTGAATATGGCACAAATATCTTTGATCTTCTTCACATGGCTGTAAGTATTTTCAAGATCTAAGCCATGAAATGAGGGTAGAAGTTGGATGACATGTGGCTTTAAATCAAAATGGGTGGCATTGGTTGGTGGCAACACTATGCAAGAAGATGAGTTAGTCGCAACGGGTGCGAACAAATCCCTAAGGGATGTAGTGGAGTCCACGTTCCAAGCTCTAGGTTGCTCTACATTCTCTGGCTGATTTGCATTCCTAAAATTTTCTCCCATCTCAATTGTCTCTCTTTCAACAAGTGCTCTCTTCTGTCTCCTAAGAGTTCTTTCTAAGTTGGATCTAAAGGTGTCAATTCTAAATTCAGTGATCTTCGACCAAGCATAAACCACACAAAAAAGCAAAAAAATAAACTAACTAGTAGAAACAAAAAATAAAATAAAAATTTAAAATTTAAAATTTAAAATTAAAATTAAAATTAAAATTTAAAATTTAAAATTTAAAATTAAATTAAATTAAATAAAAATAAAAATAAAAATAAAAATAAAAAAATAAAATAAAATAAAACAAAATAAAATAAAACAAAAATGCTAACTAAACTAGTAGAAAAATAAAATCAATTCAGACAAAAATTTCACAAACAAAACCATTCTCCGGCAACGAAACCAAAAACTTGTTTTGAGTTTTAAATTACTTGCAAGCGCACGAGTCGTTTGCAATACAGTGTTGTGTAAGTGCGAGGTCGAATCCACAGAGAATTGCGTTGTGAAAATATTTTTATCTAAACTAAGCCTATTTTAATCTAGTTCCAAGTTTTGAATTGTCTTTTGCAAAACAAATATAAACTAAACTAAATTGATTTAAAGACTAATGATAAAAACACTAAGGTTTCTGAATCCACCCCACCAAAGTAAAACATATATCTTCATGTTCTATATAAAAATAATCTATCAAAACATTCCATAAATCCAACTATAAACAAATCACAACAAATATCCCAATTAAACCAAAACAATCTAATGTATCCGCTTTTAACAAATCACAAAGGATATCCAATTTAATAAAAAACGATTCGATATATCCATCAAATGAAACACATAGAATATCCAACAGAACAATTTAAACTCAATCAATCATAAGATTTTACTCAAATAATTGAACAAAACATTTATACTAAAAAAACATCAGAATTGTATAAACAAATCTGAAAATATTATGCCAAACAACGGCGAGTCTTCATCTTCAACCTTAGCTGAAGATTTTAGCCACTCATAATCATGAAACTAAAGTTCACAATAACAGTGCTAAACATTAAACTTTAAAACTAACAAAAGCAGTAAATTAAAAACTGACTATACATGGGGAGAAATTCCACTCGCTGTTGGGCGGCGTTTCTCCTCATGATAGCAAAGCCTTCGGAGATCCACCAGAATGCTAGTAGAACTCCTCCAAATTGCACCAAAATGGCACTTGGATTGCTTACTAAAGATGAAATGAAGATGGGCTTATATAGGGAAACATCACAAGTGCAATATGCTTCCGATCCGATGTGGGATACTGCAAATTCCAGCTTTTGCTCTTTGACCTTTGTCTACTAAAACTGCCATAACTTTCTCTAGAAAAATCATTTTATTGATCCATAAAATTTTCCAGAAAATAAACATCGGGATATTTCCAAGCATATATCGCTCATCTCCTGGTTCTTTCTGAATCAATACAGTTTAATCCTAAAAAATGGCTGATCTGTCACGCTAAAATCATGCACAACATGACCTTTGTCTACTAAAACTGCCATAACTTTCTCTAGAAAAATCATTTTATTGATCCATAAAATTCCCCAAAAACTAGACATTCGGATCTTTCTAAGAATATATGGCTTAGCTCCTAGTTCTTTCTGAATCAATACAGTTTAATCTTCAAAAATGGCTGATCTGTACGAGCAATTCTGGCAATTTAGTGAAACTCCTTTCCAAGCTTGTAAACCTGTAAAACAACGAAAAATAACTCAAGGTAACAAATTCCTAAGCTAACAAATGTAAATTAAGAGGCCAAAATATGCAATATTTGGCACTCATCAAGTGGTTGTTCAGTTTCTGTGGTATCAAAGGAGAATTTTTCAATGAAAGTTATTATTCACATAATTCAATAGAAAATGAAGAGATGAAAAACAAACCTTATGCCTCAGTAATTGGTAGTCTTATGTATGCACTGGTCTATACAATACCAGACATTGCATTTTTAGTAAGAGTTTGGGCAAATACTAAAGTAATCCAAACAAAGTTCATTGGATATCTACTAAAAAGATTTTGAAGTATTTGCAAAGAACCAAGAATTACATGCTTATATACAGAAATACTGACCATTTGGAGGTGGTAAGATATTCATATGTGGATCATGCAGGATACACAAATACTTGAAGGTTTAGTTGATGATACATTTTCCTTCTTGCTGGAGGTTTTGTGTCTTGGAAAAGTGTTAAATAATCCATTACTTCTTCATCCATGATGAAGTCATAATTCATTACTTGTTATGAAGTAATGTCATAGGCTCTATGGTTAAGAAATTTTATCTCATGCCTTAAAGGTTTTGATTCGAAATCAAGGACATTAAGGATTTATTGTGATAATTCAGCTACATTGTTCTTTTCTCAGAATAATAAAAGTGGAAGCAAGAGCAATCATGTCGATGTAAGGTATATGGTTGTTAGAGATCGTATAAAAGAGGGTTTCACTTTTATTGAGCACATAAAAAGTGAGCTACTGATTGCATATCCTTTAACTAAATGTTTACCGGTAAATTCATTTAAAGATCATGTGCAACATATGTGAATTGTCAGTTCATTTGATATTTGATCTATGTCTTGTTATGCATTAATGATTTCATGTTCATGAACATATTTTGGTTATGTCTTAATAAAAGAAAATTAATGTTTTGTGCACATAAAGTAATTTATTTCAGCAAAGAAGTTCACAATTAAATGGTTTGAGTAATATAAAGTTTTATGTCCATTTACAGTGCTTATCACCCATATAGACTTCAGTTGTATCATATGGATTAAGTGGGAGAATGTAAGCAATGTCTCTTCCATATTAAGAGACTAAGTGTAGCTCACATGCTACATATGTGGTATTCTTAATATATTCTATTTAATATAATTTATTGGGTGACAATTACAATAACTACCTACTCCTATAATTAAGGGATTTTATGAGCTATTAATTGTAATTAAATACGTTAAGAATTACTTGATGGGTGGAATTTCTAAAGTCAGGATATCTGATAGGTGTCTCTAGCCTAGCCTATATATATTGAGCCAGTGATACTATCAAGAAGTTATAGGTTAGTAGAATTCTTTATTATAGAATGTTGTGAGTTCTTTAAACACTATATTTGAGTAAGTGTTTTCGTATATGGGTATTTGAACAATCATGGCCGGAAGTATGTATTTAATTCCATTGCATATAATTGCTATTATGTTTAAAATATTTTACATCTTAGAAAAACTTTAAAATTCATCATAAGATACAATGGAGCTGTAATACCTGTATTCGTAAAGAAATAGTAAAGAAGTAATTTAATAAATATGACATGGAGTTAAAATAATATATATATATATATATATATATATATATATATATATGCATGCGAAAGAACTAATATTTTTATAAAACAATTCTTTTGAAAAAAAAAAATCGTGGAGGATAAGAAGAGAAAAAAAAATCGTAGAGAATAAAAATATAAAAAAAGAGGATGCAACACTTGGAAGTCCAAGTGTTGCATGAAAACATGCAAATGGACACTAATTGTCCATTTAGAGATTTTGGGACACTGAGCCCCATTTTTATAAACGGTGCGGCGGTTAAAATGTTTATATAAATATTTTATGGATTTGTTTTATTAGTTTTATCAAATCCTGATTGGTTTTCTTCTTTCTACAATTCAAACTACTTTATTTCTCTAAACACTTGGGGACCGGGGGTTTACAGGAGAATTTTATAGAGAGTCACGGAAAGCTCTAAGAAAAACAGAAAGTAACAACGTGAAGTTTAGTTTTTTGAAATTTAGCATATATGAAATTCTCAGAATTTAATGTGAGAATTTTCAAAGGGTGTGAATTATGGAAGAATTGAAGAATAAATTAGAGTTTAATATAAATATTGTATCAGGTGCTGACAATCAGCAACCGGGGGAAATTGCTAAGAGGAGTAGGAAAGGCAAGGAGGTGATCCACGAGTAGCTCTAAGTGCTACGTGGAGAGTTAGATTTACTTTAAGTAATCAAGATAAATATGAAATATATAGTGATAATATTTGAATAAATTATTAACTTACAATTTGGTCGTAGATGAAAATTGGTTGATAGGTATATGAAAATTAGTTGATAGGTGATATGAGAAGTAATATTATTAGAATAATGAGTCGATTTAATACTAAAGGTGATAAATGAAATTCTTTACAAGCTAGGGTTGATGATTTGATATGATTCATGAGGAAAAGAATTTAGTGGAATTTTCAAATAATAATTTGAGAATAATCAGGATAGCTAATTCAGATATTTGAATACATGCTTGTTTCTATATTATTGTTCATATGCATATTTCATGTCATTATTCGTATGCATATATATGGAAATAAAAGAACTGGGAAGGCAGCCAGTCAAAATGAAAATAAAAGAATCGGGAAGGTAACCGGTCTAAATGAAAACCGTGACAACCAGTATATGCTGAAAATAATCAGCATAGCTAATTTAGATGTTTGAATAAATGCGTATTTTATGTCATTATTCATATGCATATATGCTGAAAAAAAAGGGAAGACAACTGGTCTATATAAAAAATAAAAAAACCGATAGGGCAGCTGGTCTAAGCTAAAACATGTCGACATATGGGAAGATATTCTTAATTAATAATTCATGCATTGTATCTGTTTTAAATTTTGATTTTATTATTGAGATGCTAAATTGCTATTTATGATTGTAAATTTATTGATAGATGAATGAGTCTCATAGAAAGACAATTATACTGAGAAGAAATATGAAAATATTAAATGATGAGAATTATCTGGGTGACTGATTATATGCTGTGAACCTCATAATGAGGTAATCATGTGATAGAATTGCTAGTCTCAAGATGATGATTAATTATGTGAGAAGAATAGATTTATAAAGGATGGGGATGTGATATGAGCAGTGATAATAGCATGTTATTATCAAAATATATGAGATATAGATGAATGAATATTTGACGACTAATTTTACAAACTGAATATTTCTAGTAAGTTTAATTCATTGAGCTTGTGAAGCTCATCTCTCATTGTATAATGATTTCAGGTAGCAGGAGGGATAGATAGTTTGGTGAGCTGAAATTTAGATGAATTTATTATTTGTAAGCCACGTGGTCCACATCCTTAGACTAATGGAAAAAAAATATTTGTAAATATTCATGTATATTACGTTGTATATAATGTTTAAGTCAAGATCTGAATGATGTATCTCTCCTGTTGAAGGCTGAGAATTGATGTAATAATTGTTGTTGGTATTATTTTTATTGTTGCATATATGTGTCGTGCTGGGATTTTCAAAATGTGACAACATTGTCTCGGGGGTGGCCAACCCGAGATGGGTCGTTACAATTTTGGTATCAGAGCATTAAGTTTTATGATTCTGTAGACTGCATGAGAACTTAAAGAAGTGGAAAATCTAAATAAATTTTATTTTAATGTAGAGTTTGATGATGACACGTGGACATGCTAAAGTTAGAGGTAGAATTCTAAATCAGATGGGACATAGTAGACCCCAAATATTTAGAAGAACTGAAGTAGAGAAGGAAGTTGAGTCTGTGGTTCCTGTGAGGGAACAAATTGATAGTGCGGTAGGTACTAGTACAGTTGGGAGAGAATATGAGGTTAGAAGGGATGGATTGAGATAAGCTCTTGACCGTGCCCTAGAGAGGATGAATGTAGCTGAAGAAAAGGCTGATAATTTGCAGAGGATATTAGATGAGAGAGGTAGAAAAGAACCTGATGTGGTGAGGCAAGTTGTTCATGAGGGAAAATGTGTGTTTGCACATGAGATGTAGGGAGACTGTTTTGTGAGATTTCTTAAATTTAAACCCTACTCTTTTAGAGGATCTGTAAATCTTGTGGAAGCTAAGCAGTGGATTAGATATGTTGAGAAATACTTTGAAGTTTTACCAGTGACAGATAGACAGAAGGTTGCTTTTACTTCATTTATGCTGGAAGGTAAGGCTTCACAATGGTGGGACGATATTCTGCCCTGGGTGAGTACACAGGTAGAATAACCTTTAACTTGGAGTAAGTTTAAGGATGAATTCTTTGTAAAGTATTTTCCAGATATATTTCGGGCATAACAAGAGAGAGATTTTATTCATCTCAGGAAAGGTAATTTATCAGTGGTTGAATATGATAGTATATTCATAGCCCTGCCAAGGTTTCTACCTGAATTAGTGATTATGGAGGAGAGGAAGTGTGAGAGATTTTTAGACGAATTACACTATGATATTCAGACTAAACTCTCTTACATGGGCATTGAAAATTATGCTATACTGTTGGATAAAGTATTACAAATTAAAAAGGATTTGATGGAGTTTAGAGGTAGGAGGGAATGGTTGAAGAGGTTTAGATTTGAGGGACCTGAAGGTGGTGACAGTACGAATGTGTAGGGTAAGAGACCACCCTAGAGGGGGCGTTCCTTGTCACAAGAAACTGTAGTACAAAGTAAGAGTCAAGCATGATCTATAGGAAACTGTAGTACAGAGTAATACCGGTGGAACCCCTAGATTCGGGAGACAGGCTATGGGAAGTGAAAATTATAGTAGAGGAGTAAGTATGCTATCAAGGGGAGGTAGTAATCTGATGTATAATTGAGAGCTAAGGGTTTGCTTTAGATGTAATCCGATGGGACATCTGTCTCAGAATTGCCCTACACAGATATGCTTTGTATGTGGTGAGGGAGGACATGTTGCTGTAGATTGTCTAGAGGGGAAATCTATTAACCTAGGCGTTGGAAGTGTTGGGAGAAGACCGGTGGAGAGAGGTGGTGGATCAGGGAGTGTACGGTGTAGAGGTCGAGGATCAGTAGCTGAGAGAGGACGTGGTAAGCAATTATAGTCCAAAGACAACAGAGTCTATGCATTGACCCAACAGGATGCACAATCCACTCCTGATGTTGTTTTGGGTATGATATCTATCATTGGTAGACCTGCTAGATTGATCTTGGTGTAACCCATTCTTTTGCATCCCATGTTTATATGAAATCTATTGTTGCTAGTGCTAGTCCTTTGATGTATACTATTGTTGTTGAGGTTCCTACTGGGGATAGGGTTATTATCAAGAAAATTTATTAAGGTTGTATGATTAATATGGCTGATAGAGAATTTGAAATTGATTTATTGCCTTTAAATATGACAGATTTTGATTTAATTTTGGGGATAAATTGGTTATCTGCATATTATGCTTGGGTAGATTGTTTTTGGAAGAATTTGGTGTTCAAAATACCCGGACAGGAGGAATTTAATTTTCATGAAGAACGTAAGATACTTGCTAACTGTCTTATTTCTGCCTTGACGGCTCGCAAATGGTTGAAGAAGGGTTGTGAGGGGTATTTGGCATATGAGGTGGATTTTCGCAAGGAGAGTAGGAAGTTAGAAGAAATCTTGGTAGTAAAAGATTTTTCTGATGTATTCCTTGAAGAGTTGTCTGGTTTGCCCCTCAATAGGGAGATTATGTTTTCTATTGAGGTGATTTCAGGATTAGTGCCCATATCTATAGCACCTTATAGAATTGCACCAGCTGAATTGAGAGAGTTGAAATGTCAGCTTCATGAGTTGCTAGATAAATAGTTTATTCAACCTAGTATGTCACCTTAGGGAGCCCCTGTGTTGTTTGTCAATAAGAAGGATAGGACAATGAAGTTATGCATTGATTATAGACAGTTGAATAAGACCATCAAGATTAGATATTCTTTGCCCAGGATAGATGATTTATTCAAGCAGTTACAGGGAGCTAGGGTATTTTCTAAGATAGACTTGAAATCGGGTTATCATCAATTGAGGATAAAGGAGGGGGATGTGCCTAAGACTGCTTTTAGGACACGTTATAGCCATTATGAGTTCTTGGTCATGCCATTTGGGTTGATTAATGTTCTTGCAGCATTTATGGATCTAATGAATCGGGTGTTTAAACCATTCTTGGGTAGATTTGTGATTGTGTTTATTGATGATATTCTAGTATATTCCAAGAATGAAGAGGAGCATATGCAGCATTTAGAGATAGTGTTGGAAATTTTGAGGAGAGAGAAATTATATACAAAGTTCTCTAAGTGTGAGTTTTGGTTGAGTGAAATATATTTCTTGGGGCATGTTGTGTCGAAAGAGGGAATAACAGTTGACCCACAAAAAGTAGAAGTAGTGTTGAATTGGGAAAGACCCACTAGTGTAGCTAAAGTTAGAAGCTTTTTGGGGTTGGCTGGTTATTTAAGAGATTTATCCAAAAATTTTCTATGATTGCTTGACCATTGACTAATTTGACCAGGAAGGACATGAAGTTTAGGTGGTCAGAGGAATGTCAGAGAAGTTTCCAGCTGTTGAAAGAAAGATTGGCTATTGCCCCAGTATTAGTGCTTCCTTATGGTGATGAAGGATTTGTGGTATATAGTGATGCATCACATCAAGGGTTGGGATGTGTGTTGATGCAACATGGGAAAGTTATAGCTTATGCATCTAGGAAATTAAAGAACCATGAGAGGAATTACCCGACCTATGATTTAGAATTGGCTGCCATAGTTTTTGCTTTGAAGATTTGGAGACATAATCTGTATGGAGCCAATTGTGAAATTTTTACTGATCATAAAAGTTTGACGCATTTACCTACCTAGAATGAGTTGAATTTGAGAGAGAGGAGGTGGATGGAATTTATTAGTGATTATGACTGTACAATTTATTATCATCCAGGAAAGGCTAATGTAGTAGCTAATGCATTGAGTAGAAATGCTACAGGGAGATTAGCTGCTATTGGGAGTCATAATACTAGCTTGATGATAGAATTAAGAAGAATGAGGATACAGTTGAGTGTCAATGATCGAGGAGTATTGATGGTAAATATGGTGGTACAATCTTTTATTATTGATCGTTTATTACAGATGCAGGGTAGAGATGAAGGGATAGAGAAGATCAGACAGGAAGTATTGAGTGGGAAGCCGACCAAGTTTAGAATTAGGGAAGATGGTATGATGGTGCTGAGGCATAGAAATTGTGTTCCCAATGAGGTGGAGATGAGAAAGAAAATACTAAAAGAGGCTCATGATTCTGTATATTCCATACATCCAAGTAATAATAAGATGTACAAGGGATTGAGATAGAATTATTGGTGGTCAAGGATGAAGAAGGATGTAGTGGAACATATTTCTAGATGTTTGACTTGTCAATAGGTGAAGTCTAAGAATAGACATCCAGCAAGTTTTTTACAACCTCTTCTAGTACCTGAGTGGCCATGGGAAAATGTGAGTATGAATTTCGTCTCTGGTTTTCCCTGTACTCAGAGAGGACATGACGTTGTGTGGGTTATAGTGGATAGACTTTCTAAGTCTTCACATTTCCTTTCTATTAAAACTACATGGAGTCCTGAAAATTTAGTTGAATTGTATGTAGCAGAGATTGTAAGATTACAAGGAGTACTATTGAGTATTGTATCAAATAGAGATTCTAGATTTACCTCTAGATTTTGGAGAGCTTTTCAAGAAGCTATGGGTACGAAATTACAATTTAGTATAACTTTTCATCCACGAACTGATGGGCAGACAGAGAGAATCGTTAGAATACTAGAAGATATGCTGATGGCAAGTGTATTGAGTTTCTTAGTAAGCTGGGATGCTTATTTGCCTCTGATCGAATTTGCATACAATAATCAGTATCAAACTAGTATTGGGATGAAACCATTTGAGGCTTTATATAGTATGAGGTGTAGAACTCCAGTATACTTGGATGAAGTTGGAGAAAGAATGATATTTGGTCTAGAAATGATAGATTTGACTATTGAGAGGATCAAACTGGTTAGAGAAAACCTTAGAGTAGCACAGAACAGACAGAAGGGGTATACTGATAGTAGAAGACGACCTCTCAAATTTCAAGTTGGTGATTGAGTATTTTTGAAGATATCTCCATGGAAGGGTGTATTGAGGTTTAAAAAGAAAGGAAATTTGAGCCCGAGATTTGTGGGGCCATATGAGGTGATTGAGAGAGTTGGACCAATAGCATATCGATTGTATTTGCCCCCAGAGTTATAGCAATTACATAATGTGTTTCATGTGTCACTTTTGAGAAAGTACTTACATGATAAATCCCATAATATCTCAAATCAGGCGATAGAACTTCAGGAAGATTTAACTTTTATGCAAGTACCGGTCAGAATTCTAGACAGAAAGGAACAAGTCTTGTGCAATAAAGTCATTTGTTTGATTAAAATATTATGTTGGAACAAAGATGTCGAAGAAGTCACTTGGGAGCATGAAGCAAGAATGAGGAAAGAATACCCCCAACTCTTTCATGAATTAGATAAAGAAATTTCGGGAATGAAATTTTTGTAAGGTGGGTAGAATTGTAATACCAATATTCGTAAAGAAAGGGTAAAGAAGTAATTTAATAAATATGACATGGAGTAAAAATAATATATATATATATATATATATATATATATATATATATATATATATATATGCGAAAGAACTAATATTTTTATAAAATGATTCTTTTGAAAAAAAAAATTTGTGGAGAATAAAAAAAAGAAAAAAAAAAGGAAGATGCAACACCTGGAAGTCTGGGTGTTGCATGAAAACATACAATTGGACACTAATTGTCCATTTAGAGATTTTGGGACACTGAGCACCTTTTTTATAAACGGTGCTGCGGTTAAAATGTTTATATAAATATTTTATGGATTTGTTTTTTAGTTTTATCAAATCCTGATTGGTTTTCTTCCTTCTACAATTCAAACCACTCTATTTCTCTAAACACTTTGAGACCAAAAGAAAGATTGAAAGAGTAAAATTTTGAAGGGGTTTACGGGAGAGTTTTTTAAAGAGTCACGAGAAGCTTTAAGAAAAACAGAAGGTAATAACATGAAGTTTATTTTTTGAAATTTAGCATATATGAAATTCTCGGAATTTATTGTGGGAATTTTCAAAGTGTGCGAATTATAGAAAAATTGAATAATAAATTAGAATTTAATATAAATATTATGTCAGGTGTTGACGATCTGTAATTGGGGAAAATTGTTGTGAGGAGCAGAAAAGGCTAGGAGGTGATCCACGAGTAGCTCTAAGTGCTACGTTGTGAGTTAGATTTAATTTAAGTAATCAAAGTAAATATGAAATATGTAGTGATAATATTTGAATAAATTATTAACTTACGATTTGGTGGTAGATGAAAAATTGGTTGATAGATATGATAGGAATAATTGATGTGTAGAAAATTATTATATGAGAAGTAATATTATTATAATAACGATTTAATAATAAATGTGATAAATGAAATTCTTGACAAGCTAGGGTTGATGATTCGATATGATTCATGAGAAGAATTTAGTAGAATTTTTCAAATAATAATTTGAGAATAATCAGGATAGCTAATTTAGATGTTTGAATACATACTTGTTTCTATACTATTGTTAATATGCATATTTAATGTCATTATTCATATGCATATATATGGAAATAAAAGAACCAAGAAGGCAACCGGTCTAAAAGAGAACCGTGGCAGCCGGTATATGTTGAAAATAAATGAAAACCGTGACAGCTAGTATATACTGAAAATAAAAGAACCGGGAAGGCAGCCGATCTAAATAAAATAAAAGAACCAGGAGGGCAGCCGATCTAATCTAAAACATGTCGACATGTGGGAAGACGTTCCCAATTAATAATTCATGCATTGCATTTGTTTTAAATATTGATTTTATTATTGAGATGCTAAAGTGCTATTCATGATTGTAAATTTATTGATAGATGCATGAGTCTCACAGAGAGACAATTATGCTAAGAAGAAATATGAAAATATGAAATGATGAGAATTATCTGGGTGACTGATTATATACTGTGATCCTCATAATGAGGTAATCATGAGATATAATTGATAGTCTCAAGATGATGATTAATTATATGAGAAGAAGAGATTTATAAAGGATGAGGATGTGATATGAGTAGTGATAATAGAATGTTATTATCAAAATATATGAGATTTAGATAAACGAATATTGGAAAACTAATTATACAAACTGAATACTTTTAGTAAGTTTAATTCATTGAGCTTGTGAAGCTCATCCCTCATTGTACAATGATTTCAGGTAGCAGGCAGGACAGATAGTTTGGTGAGTTGAAATTTAGATGAAGTTATTATTTGTAAGCCACGTGGTCCACATCATTAGACTAATGGAAAAAACATATTTGTAAATATTCATGCATATTACATTGTATATAATGTTTAAATCAAGATCTGAATGATGTATCTTCCCTGTTGAGGGTTGAGGATTGATGTAATAATTGCAGTTTGTATTATTTTTATTGTTGCATATATGTGTCGTGCTGGGATTTTCAAAATGTGACAACATTGTCTCGGGGGTGACCAACCCGAGATGGGTCGTTACAGGAGCGTATGATACAACCTTGACAGATTCGTATAGAAAACCATATGGTGAAAATGTAGAACTCAAAGATAACACTGGCTTTGACATCTACATCAAATAATTGGTATTGGGATATTATTTGTATCAATGATTTGGTCAATTATGAATGGCTTGGTTATGAAACAGTGTAAATAAAAATTAGTCATAATGATGAGTCATGCATAGATCGAAGAACCAATCCAAATTCATCATTGAAGGCTTAGGAGCAGAGAAGACCACATGATTATAGCATTAACTTACATTCTTTAGCTACTTAGATGGCATTCCACCAAGTGAATCCATCCACTCATATAGACAAAACAAAAGTTATTTCATTTTCAACTTTCAAGTAACATTAAAATTTTAATTCAACTTTCATTACTTTTCTCCTAAAGCTACCTTGAAATTCCATAACTACATGTCCTTTAGAAATTATATGGATAAATTTCTGTAAGCATACATTTGAACAAAATTTACATTATTTAAGGTTCTATTAGAAACAAGTTTGCCTACCAAACAAAAAATACCCTACCATGGTCATTAGCTAAAGATTTTTTGCAATCTTTTTTAGTGATTATATTGTTTTAGCAATCAAGAAGTCAAAGAAACTCAAGTTAACTCGCCCATTCAAATTCAATTTTCCCACTTATTGAACGTTATTTAGTTTCATATTGATTGGTTCTAATGTAAGTAAATTGTCTCAATAAAGTTTTTATATACTTGTAGAAACAATCATTGCAAATTCGGGTATCCGTGATTCTGTTTTTGCAACAAAAAAAAAAAAAAAAAAACTAGTTAATCATGTAAACAATTCTTCCCCTTCATTTGGTTTGGTGAGGAAAAGAGGTGAACTAAGGTACCTTTTCATTTCTTCGAATGAGGCTCATGCACTCAGATATGATTGTATCCAAAATAGGCATCCATAAGACTCAACATCTCATACCTAAAAGTGGCATCAAATAGCTGGTCCTTGGAAAATGGAAGTTATCCTTAGGGTAAGTTGGTGAAATCAATGTAGATGAACCATTTTCTATTCGTCTTCTTCACCAAAACTAGGAATGGATTCGAGCCAAGCCGAGCTCAAGCTAAGGGTTGTTCGAACTCAGCTCGTGAAATATTTTTCTACTTGAGCTGAGCTATAAGCTGAGCTTGTGAGTTATGAACCTTGAGCTCGAACTGGGCTTGCAACTTTAAATGATAGCTCGAGCTCGACTCGCGAGCTTATCGAGCCAGCTCGATAGCTCGACAACTCGATTGTTCGATAGCTCGATTAGCTCAAAATTGAATCTATTAAACAACTTAAAAAAATCATGCAAAAAAACTTGATTTTCACATAACACCACACAATACAAAGAGGCCTGATTTTCACATAACACAAAGTGACAGTACATGCAGAATCTCTCAGTTAGATGCAAAAAAACTTGTTACATGAATCAATCTTTACATATTTATCTATAACATAACTAACCAAACAAGCAAACACCTACAAGTTTTAACCATGAAAAAAGAACAAAATATAAGCTAAAAATATTACATCGTCATCAATATCTCCACATCAACCAAACACATTTAATAATTCAAGGAATTGGCAACACAATCTCTTCTCCATATTTCTCCACCTAAAAACAAGAAAATATAAAAATCAGTATTGTTGTAAATATACCAATAGACACTAGACTACACTAAACAATACTAATATGAATATGATAATTTTAATATTAAGTTTACTACCTGTGGCATTTTCTTGATACCATGAAGGTGACAAACCTAATCTTCTCCACAAATAAGAACTTGAACAGTCTTCGGAACCAATGAAGCGTGATATGAATCAATTACTCTTCCAACAAAACTAAACATAGATTCATAAGCCACAATAGATACAGGAATGGCAAGTATCTCAGCTTCCATCTTTGATAACACTTTAAATTTCAAAGTATTCGCTTTCCACCAATTCAAAGCATTGAAATCAAACAGACTTTTACCCTTACCTGTGTACACACCCTCCTCAAGATACATAGCCAACTCTGATTTTTCAAAAGGATTTAACTCCACTTCCTCAACATAAGAGAATAGTTCTGACTAGCCAGAGATGGGGTCAGTTTGCTTACTTGAAGGACCAACTATATTTAAATTTTGAGTGACATGGGTACTATCAACAGGTCCACTAGCATTACATAATTCCATATACTCTTGAAACAGAACAGACAAAGCACTCTTCACATTCTCTATATTCTTAGTATACTTAGCACCAAATTTTGTTGGGAAATACATCTCCACTCCCCTCATCTTCACACTCGGATCCATAACAGAAGCAACTGTTGTCAAAAAATTACATCCACCTTAGTACTTATCAAATTTTTCTTTCATTTTCTCTACCATTTCCTGAATGAAATCATTCTCATCCCATGACTTCAAGTCCAAGATTTGTTTTACCTTAAAGATCTAAAAAAAGTACAAGTTTGAAGTATGATAGTCACTACCAGAAATTATCTTAGTGACTAAACTAAAAACCTGTAAGATTTCACATATTTTTTCAACTTTTTCCCTCTCCTCAGAACTTGGCAAGTAATCATATTGTGGCTCCCGATCTGCAAATTTAGGGAATGCTTCCTTAAACATCAAAGCAGTCGACAAAATATCATATGTGGAATTCCAACGGGTTAGGCAATCAAGAATCAACTTCCTAACACCAAGGTGCAACTGTTGCACAACCTCAGCAAATGATGGAACCCTCCACTTAGACTAATTTATAAACTTCACACTCTCACAAACATTTTGAATTATCTTCTGAATCAAACCAAGACCATCCTGAACCAATAAGTTCAGAATATGCGCGCAACATTGCACATGAAACAAATTACCCCTACATAGTAATTTCTTAGATCTTTCAAGTATTTGTCTCAACTTCTCTAAACATTCATCATTGTAGGGTACATTGTCCACAAACACTATTAATATCTTATCCTCGATTCCTCAATCCTTTTAACATTTGATTATTGTATCAGCTATGTAAACCCCACGCTGATGAGAAAAAACATGTACAAAACTTAAAACACACTTACGCAATCTTTAATCCTCATCTATGAAATGTCCAATTATAATCATGTACTCGATATTTTGACACTTTGACTTCCACATGTCAGTGGTTATACTGATATTGTTTTCCCAATCCTTAAAACACTTGAATATGACATCAACTATGTCAACCCCACACCGAAGAGGAGGAACATGTACAAAACTCAAAACATGCTTCTGTAATCTTCAATCCTCATCAAAGAAATTTCCAGTTATAACCATGTACTCGATCTTATGACACTTTGACTTCCACATGTCAATGGTTATACTGATATTGCTTGCATTCTTCAACTACTTCTTTTAGGCCTCGTACACTTTTACACAATCATTTTTCAAAGTTTTGCATCAAATCTTTTGATGCATTGGGTTTGAACAACTCAAGACAAGATTAAAGCCTAAATGGTACACCATAGTAAATGGATAATTATGCATTAAAAGCATATGTGCAATTACCTCTCTCATCATGGCATGTTCATATTTACCATTATTAACAAAAAGATGACACATTGGACCAAATGCATCACCACCAGAGCTAGATGGGATAGGTTTGAAGCCAAGTGATGACTACCTTGATGAAGGTACTTCCCTTAATGATTTTTTTCTAGCCGTACAATGATTTTGATGCCTACCCAGCTGTATGGTTGACTTGGTAGCAGGTATAACATAAAGTGTGTTACAATGGATGCATTTTGCTTTGCATGTTCCATTGGTTGAGGCACTTCAACAAAATCATCCCAAACCTTACTAGTTTTAGCTCTTTTTGCCTTATGAACAACACCCTCTTCATTTGCTAATTCTACTACAGGGATGGATGGCTCAGTAGGAACAATGTTTGCGTTCTCACTATCATTTTCTGGGTCATTGTAAAAGTCATCATTGTCTGCATATATTTCAGGTTGATTCAAAGATGGAGGAGTCAAAATTCCTAAATCAAATGAAATACAAAAATGTATCATGAACCACAATTATAAGAATGTATCATGAAACATTAAGTGGATTTTTTTATATATATAGCTAATGTATTACAATGCAAAAAGGGAGAAAATTAAAAATTTGTTACTTGGTTTTAAAATGAATAATTATTGCACCTTTGTTTCTAAATGAATAACATGAAATGAACATATTCAATGGAAAAGAGGTTGATATGATCACTAATCAGTATGGTAAAGATTCCAAAATTAACCCATATTTATTTGATCACAAATGGAAAAATAAGGAAGAAAACATTAAATTTTACTCTATGTATTCTTAATCTAACATGTGATTTAGAAACATATTCAATGGAAAATGGGCTGATTTTAACTCAACACATTGGCAAAAACTAATTTTAACTCAATACATGAATTTCTCAACTTTTCCATCCTTTGAAGCCAATTAACACATGTAAAAGGATCAAGTTCTTTTTTTAATAAGACATGTGCAGACTAATTTTAACTCAATACAAGAATTTCTCAACTTTTCCATCATTTGTAGCCAACTAACACATGTAAAGTATCAAGTTCTTTTTTTTAATAAGACCCGTGCTAACTGATTTTAACTCAGTACAATAATTTCTCAACTTTTCCATTATTTGCAACCAACTAACCCATGTAAAAGGATCAAGTTCTTTTTAAAATAATAAAAAAAGAGTTGTGGTCTCACTAACCTTTCTCTTGCTCCCCTTCAAATTAACTATAACAAGAGCTAAATCAGAAGGAATATGGGATCCGTCAAGCTAACCGCATATAAGCAAGATTGAGATAATGTAAGTGTTACTAACTTCCTCAAAAAGAAAAGTGTTACTAACTTGGGCCAACATGACCGTTCACTTGATCTAACAACAGGTTATTGCGGTAGGCCAAAATAATTATCAACCTCAGGCTTAAGCCAACACATTATTAGAGAGATAGAAATCCAAATTTATGTAGTATTTCCAAATTCCTACTAAGCCAATATTGTCTTCAAAAAAGTTCCAGAATCTTTAAGCAAAACCATTGTCATTTCTGGTTATTTATTAAAATTTTAACTAATGAAAAGTAATTCAGATTTTTTTTTTCTTTTTTGCAGGCCAATGAAGTGAAGTAGATCATTAAACATAATTTCGTCGAACACAATATTAGCATTACAAAACTAAAACCCACACGTAAACCCAAAATTGATACCCAACCAATCATCATGAAAAAATTATCCTATTTCACTGGTAGTTTTCTACAAAGTTCACCTTTTAATTTCTGGTATCCAATGAAAATTGACCAACATAAACAAACAAATCTACAAAGGGTTATTTGAATTAAAAGCAAATTAAGTAGCAATATCAGATTGGGAAATTGAACATCAACGAAGCATTTCAGATAACTAGTTGCTACAAATACATATATATTACAAACAAACATATAAAATGAGGACAAAGAGAAATTATGTTCATTGTTCAAGATATGAGGACAATAGTTTCCACACTTGGGTCCTTCTTACTTTCTCTGTTCCCCAAGGGTTTTTTCTCAATAACAATTGACCCAAAAAATCAAGAACACATCTTACTTTGAGAAAAATGAAATCAATTAAACCCAAAAAGCTTGTAGATCCACCCATATAAAAGCCCAAAATGAAATACCAAATCACTTCTCCGACAGTCCACCCATATACATAAAAAATGTAAAATCGAATACTAACACTACTCAGTTAGTAAAGCTTACTTGCAGCTGGCGAGAGGTGAAGATTCCAAACTCCAGAGACTCAAAGAGGGAAAGAGGAGTGGTAACTAGTGGAGTTTACAAAGAGGGATAGAGGGAGATAAGAGTGGCTGCCGATTAGAACCTAGGGCTAGAGGCGTAGACTCTAGAAGGCAGAGACGGAAAGAGCGAGAGAAGAATGGCTCGATTTAAAAATTAGGGTAATATATGCTTTGGTGAGGAGTATTTATATTTTCTAAATAAAATAAATATATATTAATTACATATTTATATATATTTAAAATATGTAATATTAATTTTACCGAGCCGAATCGTAACTAATTGAATCGAGCTACACAAAACTCAGACTTGGCTCGAATATTTAATCGAGCACCACCTAAAGATCGAACTCGGATCGTGGCTCAAGTTAATCGATCTCAAGTCGAGCTTTCGCAAGCCAAACCATGAGCTGCTCAGTTTGGTTCGGTTCCAGCCCTAACCAAGACTAAATTAGCTACCCATTTAGGGTAGTCGACCTCGTTGAAAAATTCTGCTCTCAAGCGTTTGTCGACCTCGACATCGATCGCTTGTTGACTCCCAAGCCAAAGGATATTTTTTTAATGACTAGTTTGTGGTTGAGATCGACGTTGAGGCGATGTATAGTGGTCTTTGGGTTAACTCTCGACATGTCAGAGGTTGACCGTGTAAATACATCTTGATTCTTCTTAAGGAAGGATATTAGTTGTGCCCGTAATGCCCTTTCCAGGCCTGAGCTGATTTATATCTTCCTATCTTTATCCCCATCCATTAGAGGTATGATAGCTAGCTCTTCCATTAGTTTATCTCTTGGGTACTTTGCTTCATCCTTAATATCTTCGATTTGGAGGAGGACACCAAATAACATGTTCGAGTAGTGACTTGGTTTCCTTTCACTTCACCAACGCCTTGCTTGGTTGGGAATTCCCTATTCAGATGGTAAGTCGAGACTATTGCTTTCATGAAATTCACGCTTGGTTGGCAAAAGATAGAATTGTAGGTTGATGGGAGGTGTACAACTAGAAAGGTGCATATTACTATTGTTTGATGTAGAACGGTTCCCGCCATCATTGACAAAGTGATGTTGCCTTTTGGATAGATGGGTTCTCCTAAGAAGCCATACAATGGGTGAGTAGCAAGTGCAAGATCATCTTCTAATAACTTCATTTTCTTGAAAGTATCATAGTAGATAATATCTTGAAAGGAACCATTGTCGACCAATATTCTCTCTACGATGAAATTTGCGATGATCAATGTTACAACCACTACGTCATCGTGGGGGAACTGAACTGCTATCAAGTCTTTATCAGTGAAACTAATTGTCTAATCAATTTTGGTTTTATTATTGGACCCTTAAACTGATCCAATGAATATGGTGTACGCTATGCGAGAATTTGCTGATTCTCCTCCCGAGACTGCCCCCCCTCCCAAATATAGTTCAGATGATGCTTGCTGTAGGTGTATTATCCAACTATTGTTTAGGGTTGTGCCTTATTTCCCTTTCACTATTGTCTGTAATCTTTTACTTGGATCTCGGTCTACTTTAGACTTGGTGTGTTAGGCCTTTTTCATGAGGGGAATTTGAAGGAGCATTGCCCGAGACAAAATTTTTGAGATATCCTATATAAATCATACTCTTGATTTCATTTTTGAGATGCAAGCACTTGTCGATGTTATGGTGTGGTCGCGATGGAATCGACGGAATTTGGATATATCTCTTTTGTTAGGAGGAGCCTTGATTTTCTTTAGCCATCAAAGAATGTCTTGATTCATGATCTCTATCAAAACTTGATCTTGAGGTGTTGAGAGGTGTGAAGTTTTCAAATCCTCGAGGTGCTAAGTTGGATTTCCCATTCTTTCCTCCGTTGGATCAGCTTCCTTTTTCCACAATTTTCTTTAAGCTTCTAACCATCACAGTCCTTCTTCTTTTTGCTTGTCAAGGCTTTTTCTAGTTATTTTCAGCAAGCTTGATCTTCCTTAGCAATGAAACACTCACCTGCCTTGGCAAATAGCTCAGGCATGATATGCAGTTGATTTCGTGATAGGTAATGACTGAAGTCGCGAGCTCACAACTCATTGATAAAAGGCATCACAGCAAACTTTTGGTCCAAGTCCCGAATCAATACTGGCTAAAAGGTGAATCGTTGGGTGTATTGACAGAGACTTTTCTTCTGGGTATTGGGTTATGGTGAAGAGACTTTCAAGGGTCTTCTTTGGACCTCAACTATTGAAGAAATAAGTAGTGAATTGAATAATGAGGTTAGCAAAAGATTTAATCGACCTAACTGGTAAACAAGAGAATGAAGACTATTCTGTTTCATGCAGAGTAATGGGGAAACCCTAACACATTAAAGCATCTGAGTATCCATGGAACAACATTAGATTTGTATACGCCCCGACGTGATCGATAGAGCAAGTTTTGTCGGAGTATGTTTCCATGGTTGGGAGCTTGAGATTGATGCGTGCTTCAACCGTTATTTTAGGCATGAAAAAGGTTGCCATAGGGTTTGAGAACATCTCTAATATTCAACCCATTCTCCTTCAAAGAAAGTCTTATTTGAACATTTATCTCTTTCAACTACTTGTTGACCTCGGACCTCCCATGGTCTTATTGTTGCTTTTTCGGATGGGAGTTGGAGATGGATTCATTGTCCATGATGGAGCGCATAGGGTCTGTTATATGCTTCCGTTTTTTTCTTGGTCAAGTTGATCATCTCTCATGCTGGAAGTCAGTTCCTAAAAGAGAGTATGGGGTCATGAGGTCTGATTTTAAATGACTTTCGCGTAGAGGCCTCTTATAGAGGTTGAAATTCGTGGCGATGAGAATGGCTTGGTTTAGGTATAAGCTGGGAAATCAAGGTGGAAAGGCTGTTGTACAATTGGTGGAGGTCTTCATGCTTAGCTTGGCTGACCGAGGCCATAAGACTTTGACCGAGGTTCGCCCACCACGCGATGTCTTTAGGAGGGGTTTCATTCGAAAGAAGGGCTCGAACCCACTCAATGATGGCCTCAAGGTTAAATTGGCTCGCTGAAGCTCATTAAGGGATATGTCCATCAATGAGGGTCGACAGAGGGGGTAACCCCATAGAGTCATGCTGATTGACTTCGGAGGCCGGTTAAGGAAAAGTGTTCTTCTGAGTATGAGGAGTTGTAAGTTTTCTTAGCGACAATGTTTGAATAAGATTAATTGTTTCCCACGGATGAAACCAATCTGTTGATGACGATTTTAGGTTTAGTCTGCTTCGGTCAATTCAAGTCGTCCTCCTAGTTTAGGTTAAGTTTGAAGGAGTCAGTCTAAGCCATCCTTTGAGCTTAGGTTCAGGCGTGATGATAATTCCAAACCAAAACGGTCTTTTTCAATTCTTTTGGCACATTCAATTTAGATTTTTTGCATGGGCTTGTGTGATTGTTTCTCTAATTTGAGACACCACATCTTGCCTTTTCTTTAGACACAATGTCTGTTTTAGTGGAGGTGTGATGTACAAATTTTAAATGCTTGCAAGTGCACGAATGACAAATAGTATTGCGATGAGTTTACTCTCGAGGTCGATCTCTCAAGGAATTGCAGTGGTTTATATCCTAAATTACTTTCTTAAAATTACGAAAACAAACTCTGAAATTAAATCCTGAAAATTGAAATAAAAACAATTAAGTAAATTAAACAAAATGAATTATGAAGAGATGAGCTTAATCAATGAGAACAACTGGGAGACGACTTTGTAGACAGAAAAGTTGCCCTAGGGTTTCTGTTTAGGCCGTATGCTTCTGCTGCTGTCCAGGCTGTGTGTTTGGTGCTGTCCACGCCAGGTTTCTGCTGTCTAGAACTGGTCCGGTTGTACTGTTGTCCAGCTCGTGCAAATCCAAAAAAAAAATCAGAATTTAATAGCTCCTTCATTTCTGCCACGCTGAAATCACGCACATCTTGACATTTTTCTACTAAAACTAACATAATTTTCTCTAGAAAAATCATATTTACGAGCCGTAAAATTTTTCAAAAAATAGACATCCGGATCTTTCCAAGCATATATGGTTCATCTCATGGTTCTTCCTGAATCAATACAGTTTAATCCGCAAAAATCATTTCTGTCACGCTGAAATCACGCACAGCCTGACTTTGTCTACTAAAACGACCATAACTTTATCTAGAAAAATCATATTTACGAGCCATAAAATTCTCTAGAAAATAGATATCCGGATCTTTCTAAGCGTATATGGTTCATCTCCTTGTTTTTCCTGAATCAATAAAGTTTAATATGCAAAAAATAACTGATTTGTACGAGTAATTCTGACAATTTAGTGAAACTTTTTTCCAAGTACTTATAAACCTGTAAAACAACTCAAACAACTCAAAGTAACAAATTCCTAAGCTAAACATATAAATAAGTACTTGAAAAACATATAAAATACTAGAACAAATATTCATTTATCAAGATGTATGAATATTATTAATGAAATTCTTAAAAATGATCGGTTAAACTTCTATTCAATGTAAAAACGACCTTTTGCACTGATGCAAGAATGATATTCCTAAAGAATCTTTTCTATTGCCGGCGTTCCTATAAGGGGAACCATATCTTTTCAATACAAAAGAGGATTTATATTTTTTTTTTCGAAGACAGCTGCATTTCTTTGTTTTTAAACCACCCAAAAAACTACTAATTCTTGAATGCCAACTTTCTTCCGAAAAATTCTTGACTGTATTAAATGTAAATCTCTTAATTTATATCAATGAAAATTTGATTGATAAATTTTAAGTGCAGCCAAAAATTCATCCTTGCCATCCAGACTTTTTACTGCAACAATTTAGAACCTATACGTAGTCATTCCCATTTCTTCGTGTAACGTTCGTTTTTATTTTAAATTCTGATGTGTATTACTGCTAATGCGGAGGAAAAACTTTGGTCCGCTCAAATATCGCACGTGTACAAGACATGGTTCTACATTTTTCTTTTGTCTAACTAAACGGGATTATGCTTGTAAACCCCAGACTAAGCGAATTTTTTTTACAATTAAGTTTAATAATCAAAGTATAAAAGAGAACTGTCAAAGATCTTTAGAATTTAAGAAAAAGATAGTCCTATGAGGTGAGATTATAGGTTGGAATGAAATTAACTCAAGCCTTTTTAATTCATTTAATCTCACCCCTAAAATAAATGCTAAAATTCAAAGGATAAGCACAATAATGCATACATAACATATAGTACTTGAAAATATGCATATTACAATGTCTCATTTCTCTGATAAAAGAATATATTTAATGATAAAAGACTCTTGATAATAAAACCAATACATTTGATAAATTTTTTTTACCATTGAATATATTAATTAATGTGATTTTTTTTACATATCAAATATATTGTTTTACCAAAATATATATCTTAGAGATATAAGGACTCACTTTTGAATGAGTCACCCTATAACCCACCGTTTTAAAGTTCATTTTTTTTTTATAAAAATATTATTATCAAAGCATTTAAGAATGCATTTCCAATCAAAATCTCAACAAGATGTAGGTTTTTATTTCTCTTACGTCCGAATAGATTATCTTGAGTTGTGAGCTCAGAAACTCGAGCATAAAAATAAGTAGATAAATAATGAATCCCAGAAGTAGTAATCTCCCTAGTCAGATGAACTACGAGAAGAAATTGCAGATCCTATAAAGAATCAATAATGAACAATTTACAAGCTTAAACTGAAGCTTTTACACACCACAGCTGATTTGTTCCTCGCCAATGCTAAATGATAGTTCACAAAAACACAAAATTGCTATTACACAGAAAAAATTATATAAAGAAAAGCAGTAGAACATTCATAGTCAATGATAGATATATGACAAAATCTGCAATAATGTGACATATGATGTACAGTGACTTCCAAGGAGAAGGCTTCGGCATCTGACCGTAGCATCTGCTGCCATAAGAGATGGATGATCAAATCTACACATGCAAGCATAACATCCAGAATGAAGAATCCTAAATATTTTTTTCCGTACATCATCATCCACTTGGGAATGCTAATGGGATAAGATCTCTATTACTCGTTCTTGTGCATCAGGGGGAATCTCCCTTCCTGGGACGTTGATCTTTAAAAGATTAGCATACCTGTATGAAATAATGCAATATGTTACTGAAAAATTACACTGAATGTATTTTATTCCAACTAAGATAGATAGAATGCTATGGGAACTAACTCTTCAGCCGTAAATAAGTGCTCGTGCTCTGTAATAAAGGCAAGCAATGCCTGCAAACATGTAGAAAACATTGGTCTCTAATAACCATACCAAGCTCTTTTTTGCTTCTTCAATCAACAATATCAAATTCCACACTTAAGAAACTAGGAATTCAGATGGCTAACCTCAAATGGCATATTTAATAGTTCAAAATAGGTACGGACACGATCTAATCTCTGCTGTACAGCTTCACTGTCAATCGATGGGATAGCTGCCAGGGCCTGTAATGCCAAAACAAATTGTAAAACTGCATTGATTGAGGACTGAAAATTGCAATGAGCAAAGCTACATCAAAACTTTAAGCCTCCGCTTTCTAGAGCAGCAACAATAATGCAGTTCAGCAATGCTATATACAGATTTTATACACACAAAAATCACACAAATATTTTACTCTTCTACATCATTCCCAATGCAATCTGCAGAGTCCACTCACAATTCTTAAAATGTTCATGTGGTGGATGGTAAAATGTGCACATTGGGTGCGTTACGTGGGCATCACCAATGTGAAAAATCTTTTCTGAATGCAATTAGATTCAAAATTTTCATCTCTCTAGGCCTAATATTAACTGTCTACATAATGATGCCAAATTCCAGAGTAGGCCAATTAATAACACGTGTGAGGTCTGCAATGAGACTCGGCAGAAAGTAGTTGTTAGATAGAGACTATTTTCTTGCAGTTCAAAGGAAAACGAAAAAAAAGGAATGAACCTCTATAATTTTTGTAAAATCCTAAAAAGGATTTATGCAATAAGCAACGCATGAGACAGAACTGTAAGCATTTCCACATCTGGCCTCCTAAGAAAGCCAAAAACATGAACTAAACTTAGTAAATGACATCTCAAATGCACAGAAGAAAATGCAAACTATCTATTAATTCAATCATTTAGGGCTGCCTCCTTGCATTCAGCACAGCTTGACACTAAATAAATGAAATTGTATTTTAAGGGAAGATTTAAAGGAAAAAGAACGTACTTTTTGACAAAGATGAGGCTCAGAAACAGGGTTAAAATCAGTGGAAAAATAAAATAACAAGATCAAGAACATTACTTTTTCTTAACTCAACAGTCTTTAATCAAGTGAAAGTAACCTATCAAGAAGAGGGATACTTCCTCATCTATCCTAATAGACATCATCAAACTGCTTCATGAAACCGATACATTCCTTAGAGAGGAAAGAAATAAAAAAGGAACACATTCATGTCATTTAAGTGCTTACAGAGAATGTGAACATGACCAATAGACTAAAATTCACCTGTTCCAATGCTATTGAATTCCGACATATCTGCTGAACCCCAAACAGGTTGATGGATTTCATGTCAGCCAAAGCCTAATAAAACATGTTTCTTATTAGCAGCAAACAAGAGGAATAGCAACCATGTAGTAAATTGAAACTACAATCTCAACGATAAGTAAACGAAAATTCATGAAAATTTTATAATTGACGCAAGTTTGAAGAGTAAAGAACACACGCACACCTTGATTGATGCATTTGCTGCAATGCTACAAATTCCACCAAATATGTAATTGCGCTTCACACAAGCAACGAAAGGTGCCATCTCCTCATCTCTACGTGTTATCTATTGACACAAATAGAATAGGGTAGACCATATGTTAGAATCATGATATCTATAAAAGAAGAAATCAAGCAGCCATTGTGTACGAGGAAACACAGACAAGAAGACCATTTCATGGTTCAAAACTTAACTAGAAATCTCATGAATATTGTGTATTACGTAGATATTGCCAAGCGCATGTAAATCATCAATTCCACTCCTGCCCTTGACCCTTCCTTTATAAATGAAAAATAAAATTTCTAGATGGACCTAATAATTTGCTCAATGTGAGGTCACTGGCCACCCAACATGAAATCATTATATACTACCAGAATCTAAGTTCTATATGCACCCTCCATGGTTACATACATGGACAAGATTTTGGTCATCCATCCAACTCAATTTCAATCCGAGAGAAGGATAGAGACTTATATTGGAAGGTCAACATTCACATTGAGATAAACATGGTTTGGAAAGAATCAACAGCCTGATTTCTACAACTACTCATGAACAAGAGCTTGAGATGAAGATGCTAACCTGCGCTGTGAGTGAAATAATATAGTCATCCGGTTCCTCTGCATCTTGGTCCTCCAAGTAGTCCCTTTTTGTCATTTCCTTTATAATCATGATGCTTAGTGAGTTGACATTTCCACTGCAAAGTTATTCTAAGATTCCAACTGAGCATTGATAAATTGCATCACATACCTGCATATGGAAAATTGTCTCCAACTGCATCTCTACACGTAAAACCTTAAGGCAATCAGTTGCCAGCTTTCTATACTCATCCGCAAATGATGCCAGATCTCTAGTTGGTGCACTGCTTGTTTGCGTACGATGATGCCTATCATTCTCTTCTACTTGATTAACTGCTCTCAGGCTTGTTTGTCCAAGCCTAATATCACATTAAAGTATGATCCTTGTAAGTGATTTCAGACAGTCCACTTAGATTACAAGGGGAAAGAGAGTCATTCTTGTAATTAAATCTTATGTGAGATGGTAAGTGTTGAAATTAAGAATTGAAAAGAAATTTTATATTATTAATTGTTGATATGAATACAATTAAACAGTTCTATATAAAGACTTATGAATATCAAACCCGGATTAGGAGACATTAACTAGATAAGATAGACATAAACTAAGTAGGACTAAAAAACCTACAAGGACACATAATAGGAAACCTAATTAGGACTCTCAACATAAACCTAATTAAGACTCTCAACACCCCTCAAATTGGAGCATACACATGCACCTACTTGTTACAAAGAAACCCATACCAACAATAAAACTCATCCAGTCTGAAACAAATAAACCCAAATCCACGAATTACAATAACCCATGAGAACAAGTCGAGGCTCCACACCAACGACAAACAATTAGCTTGGATTAACAAGACTTTTGACTTTTTTTTTTCCGTCTTGCTTTGTTTTACTAATCGTGTTGAAATTAAGAATTGAAAAGAAATTTTGTATTATTAATTAATGATCTAAATACAATCCAACAGCCCTATATATAAATTTATGAATATCAACCTAATAAGACTAAGAGACATTAACTAGATAAGATAGACATATACTAAGTAAGACTAAAAAACCTACTAGGACACATGATAGGAAATCTAATTAGGACTCAACATAAACATAATTAAGACTTTCAACAGTAAGAAATAAGCTAAAGAACGAAAAGAAAAGAGACATATCAGGACAAATATTTATGGGTATCCTCTCATGCATGTTATTTTCTCTAAGCCATGTATGGGTTTGAGGGCTGAATCATATGCAAAGTTGTTTTATTTGCAATTCTAAGATGTCAAGAGACCCCAAAATCGATCCTTTTTTTCTCTTGGCATAAAACAGAGCAATAGGAGCTGCTTGATTTGGGTTTATCATACAATAAAGGCTAATAAACAAGATTATTGCTTATGGTCATGTGGACTACGCTAGTGATCGTGACACACATTGATCAACAATGGGTCATGTACCTTTTCTTCAAAAGATAATGTAAAAGTATATTACTAAGACACCAAGGGGTGCCACCCATGTACAACTTATTTACAAGAAAAAAATTCGAGAAATTCTAAAAGCCCATTCTCATTTACAAAAAAAATGCATTAACCAAAAGATTGAGTGTATGGAACACATACCCTTCATAAACAAAATAGACCTTTCCTCTCCATCGAAAGCCCTCCTATTTATCTCATTCCATACAATTTAAATGATAAAAAAGGAACTAAGGCTATAGATTTCTTCATGACATTCGGACCACCAATACCCCTCCAAGCCCGCATATTATCCTCCAAAGACTTGGCCGTCACCCAGAAATACCAAGAGCCGATAACACCATTTCCCACAAATGCCTCAACCAAGAGCATCTTAAAAGAATATGGCTAACCAATTCTGCATCATCTTTACAAAGGTTGCACTTGTTAATGAAGACTTTCCATTTCTTTTATAAGTTATCAATTCCAAATAGGTTTCCAAGGAGAGATAGCCCTTCCTTCCGAAGGTGTCATCCCTGAGTGCCTTATATAAGAATTAACATCATAACATCCCCTTGTCTTCAAATTCCATTATACTTTATCATCTTACCATAAACCTTTTCCCTATAAAAAAAGAACCATAAAACTTCTCAGAACCATTCTAGACTTTAACTCTCCCAATCTTGTGTAGTGTAGATTGGTGATACCTCGGAAACCATCTTTCCAAACGTTGTCAACACACAAGAACACACCAACATGTCCTTATCTCTTTCCAAAGAGTAACCTAAGACAATTGCTTCTTTAAAGGATGATCTCCACACTATATCATGCCAAAAGAAAGTAAATGCCCCATATCCAATCTCAAACCACACTTTAGAGTTAAAACCGTCCTAGCCCGATTCATCTTCTTCCATACTCCCACCCAATAAAGACCTCTACCATCCTTGTACATCCAAACATTATGCCCCACTCCAAATTTAGCACTAATGAACCTCCTCCACAAATGCTCTTCCCGAACCATGGAACTCCATAATCATTTCCCTAAAAGAGTTTATTGAAACAAGTGATTTTAGGCCCAAACCCTCTCTCAATTAGTTATCTGAAAACACCGCACTTCACCAAGTGGCACTTATACTCATCCCCCATATTTTCCCCCAAAAAAACTTCTTTGGACGCCCTTTAATCTCAGCAAACCACACCCGAGATAGGGAAGAGCAACATAAAGTAAATTGGATGACTATAATGGGTGCTTTTTATAAGTGTCAATCTTCCTCCTTTAAACCTCTTCCACCCGAGAAGCTTTTTCTCAAACTACTCCTTTATTCGACCCCAAACTCCCCTTTGAAACTAGTTCCTAGAGGAAGCCCTGAATAAATGATGGGAAGAAAGCCCACTTTGCACCCTAATATGCTTTCCAAAAGAACCCCATTTCCCACCTCGAAAGCAACTCACTTTTACCCAAAGTTGACTTTAAGATCAATTGCCACTTCAAAGAAAAGGAGAATACTTATATGATTAAGAATTCAATCAACCTCCACTCCACAAAATATAGAAGTATCATCATCAAAAAGGAGATAAGAAATAGTTTCCTTATTTTTTCTTTGATAAAGTGAAATAGTCACCTCACTACCTCCACTACCCACCTTGAAACCTCTAAGAAGGCCTTCCTCCACCGCTTTACCCTATATCTTACTAGATACTTCCATCATCAAACTAAATAAAAGAGGGAAGAGAGGATCACCTTGTCTAAAGCCCCTAGAACCATGGAAAATACGAATCCATTGACTAAGACTAAGAAAGAAACAGTAATTATGCACTTCTTAGTCCACTTACGGCAATGACCCCGAGGTCCATTTTCTCCATAACATAAAGAGAGTATTTCAACACACATATTCATAAGCGTTCTCCATGTCCAACAAGCAAACACCTTTCCTCCCTCCTTTAAGATGAGAATCCACCGCTTCATTAACTATCAAGCTGAATCCAAGATTTTTCTCCCCTTAATAAAAGCATTTTGGACTGGTCATCCAGTGCAACAACTTTTCCAACCATCTTCTTTAACATCAAGATGAACACCTTGGAGACTAGTTTGTAGATGCTGCCCCCTAGACTAATTGGTCGAAAATCCATTATGACTGAAGCTCCACTCTTCTTATTAATAAGAAACACAAAATTAGAGTTCAAGCTGTCCCCAAATTCACAGGTTTCATGAAAATCTTCAAAGAGTTTTAGAATATCCCCCGCACTACCTCCCCATTAGCTTGTAGAAAAGCCACAAATCCTCACCAATACCTACCAAGCTCATAATCCCACTTTCGTGAAAGGTCTTACAAGCCAAAGGGTCAAATCCTCACATATACCTTCAAAGCAAATACCACCTTCTACTACAAGTCTCATTATAGAAACCACATGCAGTTTCTCTCATGCCGGCCATATCCTCATGAATCACTCTATTTGCCTCTACCTTGCTCATGTAATTAAACATTCAATGAGCTACATCCAACAAATGAAAGTACTTTTTTTTATAAGTAAATTTAAATTATATTAACAGAGCACCAAGAGGGTGCAACTCAAAACCAAAGGCTATTTACAATGTAGGAAATCTACAAAATCTAAGATATCAACTTGATTTACAAAGAAATTCCTTTAAGCCAAAAATTTAGGAAATTGAGCCAATTGTCTCTAATAGTTCCAACAGGCTTTTCCACTCCTTCAAAAGCTCCCTGGCTCCATTCTTTCCAAACTAATCAAAAGATAGAATGCGAGATCAAGAAATAGGCCTTCTTCACCTTCTTGGATGCCCTTCACCCACTCTAAGTCCAAATTTCATCTTTCACGGAGTCCACCGTCACACATGAAATCCCCAAGATTCTATAAGCCATCTCCCACAAACTTCTAGCTAACGAGCATGCCACCAAAAGATGATATATGGACTTGGCGCACTCTTCGCAAATATAGCACCTATTAACAATCATTTTTCTTCTTCTTTGCAAATCATCAAGAGTTAAAATTTTCTCCCAAGAAGTTTCCCACACAAAAAATGAACTTTATTGGGAGGCAAAGAAACACCAAATAGCTTTCTAAGGAAAGTTGGGATGACCATCCATTGGGAGTTTATCAAAGAGAATCTTGTAAAAATCTTTCACCTTGAAGCCTTCTTTAGGACAACGTCCCCACCTCAAAATATCTTCTGTACCCACCTTCAATCTATAGCTGTAAAGGTTTCTAGGAATCCCGCTACCGTTACTAATTCCCAATCATGAACATTTTGAATAAAAGGCACATCGCAAGATACCCTATCATTAGACAAGGAGATACAAGAACTCACACTCACCTCTTTGTCTCTCACGATATCAAAAATAAGCAGAAATTTGTCTTTCAAAGGAGTATTACCACACCAAGTGTCAAACCAAAGACGCGTTCCTTCTCTATTTCCCACCGACACCACAATATAGGGACAAAAATCCTCCCAACCTTTACGGATCCATTTCCATACCCCCACTCCATAGGCTCCTCGAGTGTCCCTAGACATCCATCCATTGTGATCCATACCAAATTTGGCCTCCACCACTCTCCTCCAATGGTGATCTCTTTTCACTAGAAATCTTCAAAGCCATTTGCCAAGGAGTGTATTATTGAGCAAAGATATAGATTTTAAACCAAGACCTCCATTTCCAATGGTTGCTTTACCACAACCCATTTTACCAAATAATACTTGTACTCCTCTCCCGTGTTATCCCAAAAGAATCTTTTTTGAATATTCTCCAGTTTATTAGCCACCGAGCAAGAGATATAAAATAGATTAGGAGGCTAGGGAGAGTGCTCTTGATGAGAGTAAGTCTACCCCCTTTTGAAACGTAATGATTTTTCCACCCGGCCAATTGCTTCTCAAACTTTTCCATAATCGAGTTCCAAATACTCTTGCCTTTGAATTTAGCTCCAAAGGGAAGACATAGATAAGAAATAAGGAGCGATCCCATCTTGCAGCCCAATAAGCTAGCTAAGAAATGACCATTAATATTTTCACCAAGTGGGATTAAATCATTCTTGCCAAGATTAACTTTAAGTCCTGAAACCTCCTCAAAACAAAAAAGGATACACCGAGGGTGCAAAATTTGATAGGGATCCACCCCACAAAACACAATTGTATCATCAACCAAAAGAAGGTGAGAAACATTCACAGTAGAACCATTACTCCCAACTTTGAAGTCACTAAAGCCTCTATCACCAACATAAACAAGAAAGGAGATAAAGTATCCCCTAGCATAATGCCCCTTGAAACTCTAAAAAACCTTGAAGGGCACCCGTTAATAAGGATGGAAAAGGAAGTTGAAGAAATACATTTAAGAATCCACTTGCAACACTTCTCTCTAAACCCCATTCTTCTCAATAAATAAATAATAAAACATGATCGAATGCCTTCTCCATATCAGGTTTACAAATGACCCCTCTCTCGCCATTCTTTAGATGAGTATCCACTACTTCATTAGCTATCAAAACGGCATCCAAAATTTATCTTCCCTCTATAAAGGCATTCTGATAAGGGTTCACCACTTTTTGCATAACTTCCTTCAGTCTATATGTTACCACATTCGATAAGAATTTGTAAATACAACCCATAAGACTAATAGGCTGAAAATCTTTAACGTTTGACGCCACAACCTTCTTTGGGATTAGGGTGGCATTAAGGCTACTCACGAACTTATGTGAGGAGTGAAAATCCTCAAAGAAACGAAGAATGTCACCCTTAATCACCTCCTAACTGTGAATTAGAAAAGCCATAGTAAAACCATTGGACCCGGGGTTTATCTAAGTCACAATCCCTGAGGGCTGCAAAAATTTATTCATCAAAAGGACACTCAAGCCAAACCACATCTACCTCGTCAATTTTAAAGAAATCTAACCCATTCAAAAGTACTTAGTATTTTTATCTCTTTCTTTAAGCCATAAAACCCTAGACTTATGGCACAAAAAGTTCTCTTCAATAAAAATCACATTGGCAATCCCTTTTTATAGCATCAATCATTAGAAAGACTAATCTAATCCTTCTTTATCATCAAGGGCAAAGATTTCTTATAATAAAGAATCTCTCTTCTTGTTGATATTCCTAAAGACCTCCTTATTCAACCTCTTCACCTTGTTCTTAAAAGCTTCCAATTTCGAGGCCACCACAAAACTAGCAAAACCCTCTACACTAAAGTGAGTCACCAATCTTTCACCAACTCCCTGAATCCATCCACTTTGAGCGATGGGCCTAAACAAAAACCATAAATTGGGACCAACTAGCACATCCGAGCCAATTCTGCAAAACTGGCCACAATTTTGGCCTTCATAAGAAACGGCCCAAAGGAACACGCCTTCAATTGAAGAATGTAAAATTTGTGGCCTGCCTAGAAGCTTTACATATACATCACACATCACTCACCCATCTCACACGCCCCAATGCATTTATCCACGATGTCCATCCCCTTCCTCCAACCTTCGAGTGGCCAAACAAGATCTCCGTTGTCCACGTGCATGTCGAAGCCACATTGAGGGCATAATTTTGACAACCTGTTTGGTTTGCAGTAGGATTAGGATTGGATTAGAGCAGGATTGATGTAGAATTGTTGTGTCCATTGTTTGGATCAAACAATCCTATCTTATTCCAATGTTTGATTCATGAAATTACAAGGTGTGATTGAGTAAGGATTTCAATAGGATTGGATTGAGGAAGGATTGAGGTAGAATTGTTGTGCCAATTGATTGGTTCATGGGTTGGATCAAACAATCCTATCTTATTTCAATGTTTGATTTTACGAAATTACAAGCCAAATAAGGGTATCATTAAGTTGCAAATGACTTAAATGCCCTCAAATATCAATAGAGAAGGATTGACATAAATAAAATTTTATACTAAGTAAATAATAAAAAATAATACAACATAATTCATATAAGAAAATATAAATACTAAAATAATCTAACAATAATTTAATCAATAAATAAATTATACAATTTATAATATCATAAAATAATAATAGTAATAAATATAATATGAAATACACAATAATATTATAATATAACATTTTAATAATAATATAAATAATAATAAAATAATATAGTAATAATAATTAGTAAATAATAAATTATAATAAAATGAACTATTAACATAAAATAAATCAATATAATTAATAAATATATAAAATAATCTAATAAAATAATTTAAAATGTTATAAAATGATAGTAATAAATATAATACGAAAATATAGTAATAAAATATTATGATATTAGCATTATAATAATAAAATGAAATAATAAATATTCATATAATGAAAAATATATAAAATATAATAATCATATCATTCATAATATCTAAAATAATATTCGTAAATATAATATGAAATATATAGTTTAAAAAAGAATGAAATTAGTATTATAATAAAAATATTAATAATAATATAATAAGAAAATAATATATTATTATGTCTATTGTACAAATATAATAAACAAAGGAAAATTTAATAACAAAAATAATATTACTATTATTATATAATATAATATAAAATGAAAGATAATCTAATAGAGATGAATACATTAAATATAATGAATATAATTATAATATATAAATAAATAATTATCATACAATAATAAATGTAATAGTAGTTGTAGTAGTAGTAACTAATCTAATTGTTTTTGTTTTTTTTTTTTTAAACTTTTGACCTTTTAGAATAAGCTTTATTATCGGTGGGATTTCACATAGCAACGCCAAAATTATTTTTTTTAATAGGATCTTATAGATTCAATTTTTTGGATATATAATTTAAGTTAGTTTACTACCTAAATTGTTTCAATTCATTACTTTAAGACTTTTATAAACTGTTTTTTTTTTATTTAAAAATTTATAGTTTATAAAATAATGACTTTATATAGCCCACATGGATACAAAACATATGTTGCGTTAAAAAAAAAACAGTTTAATATAAATTCAAAATTTTGTAAAAAAAATATTTAAAATTTTGATAAGTAACTTTTTATAATTTCTAATAAGAAATAATATTACAATTTATTTTGTTGAAGATCTAATTTAAGTTAATTTACTACTTAGCTTGATTAGATTCTTTACTTTGAACCTTTTATCAATTGAAATTTATAATTTTGGGTCTTTAATGGGCTTATAGGTTGGGCTTTATATAGCCCAAATAATTATAGAACCAAAACTACTTCACTTTGGTTAAGAAAAAGAAAAGAGGACACATGGCTGAAGCTGAAGCTTTTCTAACAAAGCTTCCATAATAGTTATATGGAGTATTTAATAAATAATAATAAAAGAGAATGGGCAAATGTCCTTAGTAGAAAATTGGAATAACCAATCCCCTGGGATAAAATGTGTCCCACCCCCTTGGTGGAATAGTTTTGATAGCTTAGAAGTGATACGGGATTAGCTCATTTTCCACCTTTTTAATCAAACAAAAGGATTGGGACATAGGTGGGATTATGTTAATCTAATCCCACTTGTATCTCGTGAATGAAAGGGGTCGTGATGGTATGGATCTAAGGTTTTGGGAGGCCCGTGACTATTACACCAACCGTGTTTAGCTCCTGTAGGCTTTGCAGGAGTGACCACCAAGAAGCCTACCCTACCCAACTTTGAGATGATTTCCAAAACAGCCCAGTTCTTTATATGCTCGTTCAAGCAGAGCTGAGATCAGTCTCAACCTCAATTGTTCTCAAATTAACTAATTAATTTCTTTGTAAAGAAACTGAAAGCCCAAACAAATAGGATTAGCACTAAAGGAATTACACCATACTAATAACACCAGTTTGGTCATGCCATGTCATGATTGTTCTCATCACTACTGCCATTCACACCTCCAGAAAATGTAAATGATCACCGAAGAGTACAAGATATGCTATGCATAATTCTAATCCACAAGTAAAGCCACTATAACTCACTGGTAAACATGGTTAAACAATCTAACACATCCCATGCATATGGTAATGGAAGCTTTATGCCTTTTTCATATAACTACCCCTTTTTCCTTCACATATGTTTTTTAAAGCCAAGTGAGGCTTCACAAAACCAAAAACGAAAAACACAGGCGTGCGCACACACTCATTCCAGAATAAAACTCACTGCAAAACTTACCTTTCGATCGAGTCTGCAACATACTCTAACGAATCACTCAGTGATGCTAGCAAAATAAGTTTGTTATCATCACGAATTAGATTCTCCTGCAAAAGAAACACAGTAAAAAAAAAAACAAAAAAAAATTAGGCTTAGCTCAGCATCTTTATTAGATAACACCTCATTAAACAAAGATAAATTCATCAGCAAGACACCACATAGTACAAAGATTGTTGATAAGCCAATGTCTAAGAGCCTTCAATGGAAAAGTAATTACATATATCAACAGTCTGATTCAACAATCATATATAATATATAGCTAGTAATTTCAGACCTTCATGTCACAAAAAGGGACCGTTTCAGTTCAAATATAAATAGACGAACACATACCTGCTTGATAGGCCGCAAACTCAAGAATAGTTCGCCGAGTCCTAATTCAACATCAACAGTTTCAGGATCAGTGGCATCATTTCTCATGTCTGACTGACCAATCAGACTTGGTAGAGATGCGCTTGCTGGATCAATACGTATCAGTTTCTCAATATCATGCCTCCCAATGAGCATATAACTCTGCTTCTCAAGAACTGCCTGAAACATTACCAATAAAGTTTATGAATGGAAGAACGTGACTGCAAAACTTTTAGAACCGTTTCTTCAATCCAATTTGTTGGTAATAGTAATGACAAGTCTAGGATTGCTTCCTAGTAAAGAGAGTTCCCAAACGGCGCCATTATGTCCTACTGTAGTATGATCATTTTACCACTATTATTTCCTAAAAGCTCTCCTAGCTTTAAATGGATCTGTCTCCATAAGAATTTCATCCTTCCAAATTCTTAAGTAATTTGGTAAATTATTACTTGTGATTTTATTAGGTAAAACCCAATGTTCGCTAATGATATGTTACATATACAGTCAGAGAATGAAGTTGACGTCAATTGTTTGTCAGGGATAATCCCCACAGAAGTTAAGTCAAATCATTTAAATGAGTGAAGATCCAAATATCTTAACCACGGTTTAAGCTTACCTGTGCCAAAAATAGACCTAATTCCAACACGGCTCCATACTACTTTGGAGAAAACAACGAGTAACCACAAGCAAGTAGTCTAGACTCACCTCCCTAGAAGTTAAATTTATTACTTCTTAATAACCATTGTCTTAATTGTCTATAAGAAGATGATTAGAAAGTCAAATAATAGATAAGTGTTTCATTATATTCAGTTATTGCCAATATTCTCGAGACCTTAATAACAAGCTATGGTCACAGCAGTACTGATAACAAAAAAAGAAAAAAAAAAAAAAAAGGAAATGTCATTTAAAGATGTTTGGGTCATGTGTAATGAATTTTATTTACTAAAGGGGGTGCAATAATTCAACTCTAAGGTTCTTTAAGTAAAAAAAGGAAAACAGGTCAACATGTTGATAACGACTTACTACTAAAGGAATATGACTCTCAAATAACTTAAAGATTGACTCCCCAACCCCATGAATAAAAAAAGAACGAGAAAAAAAACGACAAACAACAATAACATCAACGTGTTGATAACGACTTACTACATCAAGAATATGGCTCTCAAACAAGATCAACTTCTCAATATCCCAAATTATAAAATTAAAAAAAAAATGTCTGATTCCATGGCTCACACCATCAACAACTTTAGCTGACACCATGCCATCAAGGGCTTTGTGAAGATGAAATTAAAAGACTTAAGCACCATTGACTTCAACAATTGGTATGGTTTACTAATTTAATATGATGCATGACCATAGACAAATCATATGATTTAAACCACCTTATTATTTCCATGTTAGACATTTGCATTACATTTTTTTAATAATAATATTGCAATAACCAAAAAAAATGGAACTATATAGAACTACAACTATTTTTATCAGTGGCTAAAACAATTATTTCTATAAAAATCAGGCAATGACCAAAAACAAACTAACAGATTGTCAGCTGAATAAAACGAATAACACAGAAGGAACACAATATAATTAGAAATTGATACAGAAAACATGCAATAGTAATGGTGCTCTAAGTAAATAGGAAAGAAAATATAGAAACATCCATACCTCCATGTATGAAGTCCGACATCTTTCATATGTTCTCTCGAGGAAAGTTTGCACATACTTCACAAGATCAACAGAAAATTTAGGCATTGCTTGAGCCCAACCAAGCACCTGAAGCAAAAATAAATAACTGAAAATTAGATGGTGAAAAACTCCCTATCATCATACTTAATTTTTTTTTTGATAAGTAGACTTGTATTAACAAAGCACCCGTTTGGTGCAACTCAAAGCCAAAGGTCAAATAACAAAAATGGAGATCCACAAAATCAAGGACTCGGCGCAAAATCCCCGAAATCCTATAAGCCATCTCCCACAAACTTCTAGCCAATGGGCACTCCACCAAAAGATGAAATACGAACTCAACGAAACCTTTGCACATGTAACACCTATTAACAAGCACTTTTCCCGTCTTTGTAAATTGTCAATAGTAAGAATTTTCTCCCAAGATGCCTCCCATGCAACAAAAAAAAAAAAAAAAAAAAAGAACTTGCTTTCTTAGGGACATGAGAACACCAAATTGGGAGATCCATCCAAGGGAGCCTCATCAAGAAGAACCTTATAATAGGATTTCACCTTGAAACCTTTTTCTGAACATAGCCCCTTTCTAGCGCGATTCTCCCTAGTCACATCCAACCTAGAGTTATATAAAGTCTCAAAAAACCTCCAAACTCCCAATAATGGACATTACGAGTAAAAGACACATCTCAAGAGATCCCATCATTAGTCAAGGATACATAAAAGCTAACAAGCGTGTCTTTATTTCTCACAATAGCAAAAGTGTCCGGAAATTAGTTTTTAGAGGAGTGTTCCCATACCATGAATCAAGCCAAAGCCGGGTTCTAGCCCGTTTCCAATTGATATTGAAACACAATGACGGAAAACCTCCCACCCTTTCGGAATCCATTTCCACACTCCCACACCATAGACCCCCCTCATCTCCTTTGACATCCATCCATTAGGATCCAAACCAAACTGAGTTTCCACCACATTCCTCCAAAGACGATCCCTCTGCACAAGAAACCTCCATAACCATTTATCAAGAAGCGCTTTATTGAATAAAGTGAGTGATTTAATACAAAGCCCCATTTTTTTCTAATGATTGCTTAATCATCCCCCACCTCACCAAGTGATATTTATACTCTTCCCCCGTGTTCCTCCAAAGGAACATTCGTTGAATACTCTCCAATTGATTAGCCACCGAACTAGGAATATGAAATAGAGACATAAAGTACATGGTGAGGCTAGAAAGAGTACTCTTGATGAGAGTAAGTCTTCACTCTGAAAGGTGATGATTCTACCATCCGACTAGCCGTTTCTCAAACCTTTCCACAATAGGATTCCAAACACATTTGTCTTTAAATTTAGCCCTAAGAGGAAGTCCAAGATAAGTAATAGGAAGCATCCCCACATTGCACAACAACAAGCTTGCAAGGAAACCGCTGTTAGAATTCTCACCAAGAGGGATTAAGTCACTCTTTCCAAGATTAATCTTAAGCCCCGAGAAAACCTTAAAACAAGTGTAAAGTTTGAGTAGCTTTCTCCCCATATAAAACAATTGTGTCATCAGCAAAAAGAAGGTAAGACACGCTCACACTACCTCCATTTCCCCCTACTTTGAAATCGCTCAAAAGTCCCTATCAATCGCTTTCACCAACATCTCGCAAAATGCCTCCATAACCAACGTGAACAAAAAAATGAGACAAAGGATCCCCTTGTTCTAAGCCCCCTAGAAGCTTTAAAGAACCCGAAAGGACCACCATTAACAATGAAAGAGAAAGAAGCCGAAGAAATACACTTGAAAATCCACCAGCACCATTTATCCCCAGAACTTCTTTTCAAAAGATACATCATAAAACCCCAACAAACACGGTCATACGCCTTCACCATATCAAGTTTACAAATCACCCTCCTCCTTCATCTTTCAAATGGGCATCCACAACTTCATTAGCTATCAGTGCGGCATAAAAAATTTGTCTACCCTCAATGAAAGCATTTTGGTGACGACTAAAAACCTTCCGCATAACTTTTTTCAACCTAGAAGTAAGTACCTTTGATAAAAGCTTATAAATACACCCCAAAAGACCTATAGGTCGAAAGTCTTTGACATGGGACACTTCGAACTTCTTTGGAATGTGGACAATGAAAATACTATTTAGGCTTCCCACAAACTCCCTTGAAGAATGAAATTTCTCAAAAGAATGAAGGAAACCCCCCTTAAGAACCTCCCAATTATGAATTAGAAAAGCCATGGTAAACCCATTAGGACCGAGGCTTTATCTCCATTGCAATCTCGAAGAGCAACAAGAATCTCCTCTTCATCAAACGAGCTCTCAAGCCAACTAGCCTCCCCCACCAATACAAGAAAAATCTAACCCATCCAAATTCGGCTTCGTGTCACGTCTCGTTATAAAGATTCCCATGGAAATCACAAATTGCCCCTTTCATATCCCCCTCCTCCTTAAACCAAATTCCACCCACCTCAATTGAGCTAATAAAATTATATCTCCTATGAGCATTAACCATACGATGAATAATCTTGGTATTTCTATCTCCCTCATGAAGCCAAATTTCTCTGGAGTTTTTACGCCAAGAGATTTCTTCCATGGAAATAAGCTTAGCAAGCTCATTTTTAACCCACACCCTCTGTTTGTCTGCTCTCGAAAGACCCTCCACAATCTCCTTCTCATTGAACCCACTAATCACATTACCATGAGTTTCTTTGCTCCATCTTTTCAGCTCCTCTTTTAAGTATTTCAACTTAGAAACCACCACAAAAATAGCAAAGCCTCCAACATTGCAGCCTTCCCACCAACCTTTCACTAGATCATGAAAACCATCCGCCCTCAGCCACATATTCTCAAACCGGAACGAAGTCGGCCCCCAATGCATGCCCCCCATTCAAGAACAATAGGGTATACTTAAAAATTAAATGACAGTTTTTTATATTTTTTTTAAAAAAGGTTCAAAACAGAGCAAAAAGGAGTAAAACTTCCATGGCCAATGCTTGTCAATCCTGCACTAAGATGTGCAGCATGTATGCAAAGAAGAAAGAAAGAAAAGAAAAGAAAGTTTCCTTTGAAATTGAAAAACATAAGGTAATCTTGCCTCTTTTGATAAGAAATCAATTGCCAAAAGCCCCTGTAAGACAGGTCGACCCTTCTCAACGGATGGAGTATATGAAGTGGCAGTATGAGCCCGAGGTCGAAATGCAGCCGGACCTGTAAGAACACATCTAGAGATCAATGTTTTATAATCACTATAATATCTCGTAAAAAAAGACGAAGTTTTCTTTCGATATTGTTAAAATGTGTAAATGTCTTCAGTTTTTATCTCATTCCATAAGATTCAAATTCCCCAAAAGACATTAGCATGTGACGCTTCTTCTAACTAGATAAATGTTGATTTATATTGGGTATATAAGCAAATGCTGATAAGCACTCCATGTCAAGCCTTGCTGTTTACATACACTTGTATCTACATGCAGATTAATGTCAACATAACTTCTCATTTTCAGAGTCATTGCCAGATATCTTTATAACTGTTCGGGCACTAACACTCGGGTGCTAAATCCAGATTGCTTCAAGCGCAAATGGGCCTGTAGACCTCTTGCAATAGTAACCTTAACACATTCAAAGCTAACTGAATGACAACACCCATAAATGCATACCCAAATTACCAATGAGTTAAATTACTTAATGAATGATGCTTCTTGCAACACAGGTTTATAAAGAAAAATTTAATCTGATGATTGGTAATAAATATTTGAATTTCTATAAACTTGCTTGATATAGCTTGTTGTACGCCTTTCCGGTAGTCTACGAACATAGTTGGTAAAAAGTGGTCCTTCACAAAGTTCTCCAAAAA